>OX638414.1:5896539-7152318 GCA_951813805.1 Limnephilus auricula | reverse complement strand
TATAATATTTATCCCATTTTGAAGGTATTTAAGGCAAATTTCGATTTTGTGCCGTTATTTTTGCGGAAATCTTTTTAATTTTTCAACTTATGCCCCAAAGTAGCATTATAAATCAGTCATAATCTTGTTTAAAACAGAGGCGTTTTAATTTTTAAACTTTTTTTTAATAGGCAATAATAACAAATAAAACATAAAAAACTAAAAAATAATTCTTCTACCTCTTACACAGTACAGGGTGGTGAGAAAAAAATCGATTATAACCAGTTGTAGCTGTTTAAGCATCTGCAATAGTGGAGACCGTTAGATTTGTATAAAACCTATGATAGATACACAATATACATTAATTACAAAAAAAAAATATTTCGTCCAACATCATCAGCTGTTGCTAAATTAGCATCACCAATAGTGGAAACCTTTAAATTTATATAAAAATGATGATAATGGCTTGGAATGAGTGCTTCGCAAAGTGAAATTAAGTAATTGATTTTAGCTGAAGGAATAACAGGTGGGAGAAGGACAGAATTAAAGACTGACCGGTCAGTGGTTGAGTGTGCATCGCGTTTGGGTATCACCCAGGCGTTCCGTGTTCGATTCCTCGGCTGGCTAAGTCCTCCATCACAACACAAGCAACATCTTCCGCTTAGTGTGGTGGTAGTAGGAGATTTTAAATGTTGTTGGGTTATTCGTAACCAGGGAATGTTTGTCTTTCTTTAAGAAGAAAAAAAAGCATATTGTCTACCTCTTTGGTGTTGTTTCTTAACGTTGATTGTTAGGTAATCTCCGTCAAAATGGTTTTACAAAATACCATAAATGGGCTTAACTTAGTTACATTAAACTTTTTCATATAACAGTTTCATTATTTTCATTGAATTTGAAATTCTTACCCACCAGGGTTGACAGATTTTACAGTAAAATAATTTTTCTGAAATCTATTCCTTAACCCCATACAGATGCTCTTTTTTGCCAATTGAAAAACAGGAACAAAAATTGATCCTAATTTAAGTGTCCTTTTTTGTTTCTTAACAACAGAATGCATCGCATCACTCATTTTGTGTGTTAGAAACTTGAGACTGATGCTTGGAATATTTAATTCAGTGACACAATAAATAAACAAACTCACAATGTACTTATTTTTATTTTGGCCAAAACAATTGACCGCATAACATATCAATTCTCTTTCGGTACAATAGTTTTTTAGGAATTCGAGAATACACGAACCGATTTCGTTACTTCCACGTTTTGCCAACCCTTCATGCCACATGTAAAGTTAAATGATGAATTTTTCTTTTGTAGTAAAAACTATTAACTTCACCACATGGGGTTAGTAAAACGGTTTGTAGGTAAAACGAAGCTAGCTGTGATGCAATTTCCCGCAATTGCACTTGCTTATTCGTTACACTTTGCGTAAGTGAAATAATCTTAACAAAATAAAAATATAAAATGCATATTATATAAAATGTACAATTAACCATGAGGTGGAGAAGGACAAGTTATTCACAAGTAATATAATCACCTAGAATAATTATTGACGTTTGGTAAAATACCTTGTTATCTAGTCGTATTTGTATATTTTGTGTCATTTGTACCATTCTTTTGTATTTGATAATTTGGAGGCGGGAATGGGTACTGCCGCCCCGAGAACTATTTATCGAACTCTTCCATAGGTCACCCACAGTAGTTCGCTTCGTTTGGTGACTTAGCAGGGGTGCCCGGGTTCATGGGGTGAGGTTTGTCTAGGTCTTGGCCATGGATGATCTGGACACACTGAACCCTAGATTTCTACCCAACCCTCATATATTTTTCCTTCCCAGAACTTCCTCTCCTTCCTTTCCTTAAAAATACCCGCTACACAGCATCCCCAAAGACAAAGGTCCTGGAGAAACTACTTTTCCTCAGGGCCTCCTGCGTGGGAGTTACTGTAATAAAATAAAAAAATTCACAATCCTGGGAGCTTGGCTGGATCTCATAATGTATTATTTAATGTCTTACGTAACTGAAAATACCAAAAAAAAAGCCTTTTGTCTTAATAAAAAGCTTACCGTCTAAAAAAACCGCGCCGCCGAAAAGCTAGTCGAACTTATTCTATGAGTTAAGACCGTAGAAATCCAAAAACATTCGCAAAAATATTGGCACAACTCGACGTTGACGTGAAGTTAGCTCACTTGTGCCCAGTTATGTGTATTATGTTCCGCGAAAACAATGGCACAATGATCATTGTGCCACTATTTTTGAATGAATTTGAGTAAAAAATGAAAATAACACAATGACATTTTCGCTTTTAAAGCCTCTAAAATATTTTTAAGAATTATGCCGTTTTTTTCTAGGATAAAAAAGACATCTAGGAACATTTCTGCATACTTAACTCAAAAATGCCATTTTTGGACTTGTGCCACTGTATTCGCTCAGGTGCGATATGATTTGCAGTTACAACAAATTTAGCAAACCGTCATCCAGGTAATATTTGTCACTCACGTTGGTGGACGACAGCAAATTCAATACTTCGGTTATATATAGGAACAACTAACCCTTCAGTGAACCTAAAAATTCTTGCTGAATATGAATATGTGTAAAGATGGGGCATTACATATTTTTACTATAATAAAACTCACCCGATATTTGAGCACCGATCTACGAGATATAATTAATCCAGTAATTCAAAGAAACGCCTATTTTTGCCACCCGGAAAATCTGCTACTATCCATGATAATGGAAGACAACCTTATTGTAAGAGAATTGGGTTTGATACGAATATTAAAGGCGCGAGATAGATGTCCCACTCTTTGTTAGAGACTTTATTTTCAGCAAAGAAATATTACGATATTATCAACTGGCAGGAATGCGAAGTTACACCCTCACCGATACTATCCGAAATCAGTAATGACGACCTAGTCAAAATTATAAATAATTTCGGTGAAGAAAAGGACAGTATTGAATTTCTCAGATTTCCCTACCACACGCAAGCAGTCGAGAGATGCATCAAATTAGTTACCCAGGCATCGTTGTCTACAGTTGGTCCTGAAGCCAGAGACGGATTCATTCGGGCGACAATAAAATCTAGGCATATAATGCCCGAATTTCACACCAAATCTCATTTCAAAACACGATAAATATTATAAATTTTTGATAATGTTTAAAAAATTTCTCTTTGTTAAAGTATTTTATTTAATAAAAAATTATGTTTCTCAAAAACACGAATTTTTTTAAAAAAAATCAATAATCCTCTTCAAAAAACCAAAAATAGACCCCGCCTTGAAACTATGGTAATTTTATTTTTATTTCCACATGTGTTATGCATATTATTAGCTATAAAACCCACAATAGAATTGTATTTTTGCTATGAATATCGCTTGTTTACAATGCTTGGCAGAGTTTTCAGCGACTTTTTTCATACAATTTTTTTCTAAATATAAATGTGTTGGTTGTTAAATAAAGGAATGTTTTGATCGAGTTGATATTTTTAGACGAAAGAGGTGTTATATAAAGGCATATTTTTTTTTGCTATTACAGTACTGGTATCTTTAAAAAAAACCCGTACAACGTCGCTCCACCCTAATCAACATATATAGATTGCAAGTCAGCGTCAACAATTGCCATAAGAACAATGCTATAAAAGCCTTTGTAGTAAAAAAATTGGATCCACCGCCAGGAGGTAGAGTTATTTTGACGTGTTTGCCATCTACTGCGCCAAGGCAATTAGGGAACTGCCCCTGTTAAATTGCTCAGCTATCATTTTCATTTCTTCTTTGTTATCAGGAAACTGAAACAAGATAAAAGGTACAGAATAATTTGTTTAATTGCACATATCCAGTCCACCCAAATCATCGGTTAATTCATTGCCTGAACTGCCGTCTCAATCTCCATCTCCATCACCTGAACTTCCACCATTTACACAGAAACGAAAAGACGACACTCCAAATCAGATGTTTCGTTTGATTACTTAACGACTCGGTCAAAAAGATAATGACTTCGATATTTTTGGGAAAAACGTTGCTAGTAAATTAAGGACAGTGACTACTAAACAGAGAATTGTTGCTGAGAATCTAATCATCGATGTAATTTTTTATGGACAAATGGAACAGCTTAACAATGGATCTGGAAATGTATATTACAGAACCAATATAAATTTGACTAGTCAACAAATTTTTGGGCCTCCTTCTGCTCCATTAAATACCAGATCATCTACTTCTACGTCCACATTCACAACTCAACCACAGTTTCTAGTACTGACAGACACTTATAATCGACAATTTCAAACAAAACTGAAATACATTATCGTTATGATAAGTACAAATAAATATCTTACCTTCATGTATTGGTTTTTTAATGCACCGTAAATAGCTCTGCATGTCTCTGGAATAATTCTTTTCAAAGTTTGCCTAGATGTTAAAATGGAATACTGCAGACTGGTTTGGGGTTTACCTTCTTCCAGGTATATCATTGTAGCAGTCAAACGTTTATGAGGAGAAATAGCTTCTCGCGTTGTAGTGTTTTGGTTTGTATCATAGGTGTTGGCACTCTATACGATGACATTTTATTATTTGACATGAGCTTGCTCATAAAAAAGTATGTATTTTCAATTGTTGGCTTTGAGCATGCTCATTCATGAGAAAGCTCAAGCCAAGCCTGTTGATTTATGAACAAATGCGTATAGTTGTGTGAGCTTGCTTATTAATGAGCATGCTCATAAGCCGGCTTGTAATAAGCAAGTGTGTCAGTAGGTACAATAAATCCCCAACCATACCCCCCGCTTGGAAGGGGATAAACGAATCCACTTCCATAAACCATAAAAGCATAGTAAGAATCACTTTATAAACGACATTAAATGTTGGTGAAACTTAAAGCTAAAAGACGGGCCGTAGATGCAATATCTGATGGACAAGTTCTACCACTGCCCTGCGGTATGTACTGGTGTTTGTTTTAACGTCTATTCACTAGGTATTATAATTCTGCAGTATGGAAAAAGATGGTGAAATTTTTAGTTTTGCAGGCGACCCAGTTTTACTTTAATCTAACGATTGGAATAATGTATGTAACACAGGGGCATCAGTAATCATAGAAGGCATAAAATAGATAAAACATAGTTAGACACAAACATACTTGCACTTAACACATCGAAAACAAAATTCTCAAAGCACAGTATAAATAGTCCGTGACAGTCAAAAATCAATACAAACACCATAAAAAATACACGAATGTTTAAACACCAGCATCTGCAACTGCCCTTGTCTAGAAAAAAACAACTAAAAAAATATCAAGGAATCATTATACATCGTACTTGACTTACTTTAACCAGTGATTCGTGACATTATTTGGAGTAAAAAATGTAAATGAAATTTTGGTCTCCGGTGACTTTTTAGATGTCTTTTTTTTTTTTTTTTCAAAAACTTTTTCTTCAAATACAATTTTTTTTTCTTCCACATGTCGTCGCTGGTCTCTAAGCCAAGTAACCAACCAACCTCTCACTCCAACCCTAACTTCCCAATACCTTATGATTTTTATGTTTTTGTAGAACAAAAAAAAAACTTCAGAAATGTGACTGGAGACCAAAATTTTATTTACATTTTTTACTTAAAATAATTTTAGGAATCACTATTTAAAGTAACTCAAGTATGATGCTTAACACCCTGTATAGTCTGTCTCACAGTGAAGCAGGCAATGTCTATGGAGCTTCATTGACAGTCATCCAGAGGAAGACCAAAGAACTCCTGGATGATTCAATGCTCCAAAATCCTAAGTAGAAACGGCCTGGATGAAAGCTATACCCAGAACCGAAGAAGCTACAACCTGAGAACGATGAGAGCCGACCCCAACAGACTACCTAGGCAATAAGTTGGGACAGTGCAAGGAAGAAGAAGAAGATTATATAGTCTGTCTTGACATAGGTATATCCTAGTATAGACAGTCATCGTAAAACCGCATGTAAAAAAACTTTACTTAGAAAAATAAATAAAATTATTGACCATAACCTCGAAAGGACACATCAGACCAAACATATAACAAATAAACTCCTCAAAACAATACATACTTTTCTAAACATTAGAAACAAATGTAAACGAAAACAAATTAATATATTTTGAACTTTGTCAATCCGTAATACAATATGGAATCATTGTTTAGGGAGGAGGAACAAACGTGGCTATCGATCAAACGGAAATCGCACAGAAAACCATTTTAAAGGCAATACTTACTTAAAAAACATGGACTGCCTGATGCAGATCAAATATTCAACAAGTTTTACGTGCTTGATATACGCCGATTATACGAACTCCACTAAACTACATTTTTGAACAAAAGAACAAAATTTCGATAACACTAACAGACCAGTTATTTAGAGAAGCGTACAAAAAAACCTAAAATCTCCGACGGTAACCCCAAGTTTTGGACGAAGACACCAATTAATAATACTGAGCAATAAAGGCATTCAACAATATTCCAGTTAATACAAAAAATGAGGAAAACAAAAATAAATTCAGATACGAAATTGAAAGATGGATTTTTTAAAAAAGAATGACAAACGTTCTGGGTTAGGAATAACCAGAAAATATTTGAAAATCTCCCTATATATTATATCTCCCCGATAGGACCCAAACGAAATCCCAACTCGGCCACTGACCGATCATACAAGAACATAAAAGCCATATTACAACATTTTTTTTAAACATTTACAATCAGTATACACAATCGTGGCTCGTAATATATACCTTTTTTCTTTACCTACTTATAGAGTTTTTATGTTACTTTTGTTTTTCTTTAATTTATTACTTACTTAACGAATTTTTAAATTAGAAAATGCTTAGTCAACGAGTGAGGCTATAATTTACAAAATAAATTGTAAAATCTAAATGATTTAACCAAAATAAATAGGAAAATAAAATAAAAAATAATTAAATAAATATTGCGTTGGGTAAAGTTTTACTTAAGAGGAAACCCGGTCGCCAAGAAATTTGAAGAATAGGTATTTTACCAAACTGTTGCTGTCACTGTTGCTCTTATTCCTCCAAATACCGAAAGAAAGGGACAACTGCACCTCGGGCTGATAATACTAAACAAAATCATCAAAAGCGATCATTTTTGTATTCCCCATTTTTTTACTCCAATACTGGACCGATTTTTTTTTACCATTCACCTTGTAGGGTTGTTTTCTTAATTAAATTAAATTATTTTCTAGTTACAATATGTGAAGGGGAGGGAAGGGGAGGGAAGGAGAGGAGGAAACTTGGGATTAGGATTAAGAGGCAAAGGACGGGAATATGTAGGGAATAACTTCTACTTAGAGTCATGTTGCTTAAAGAATATTTCGTTTTATGTCGCGTAAAGTCGAGTTAAAAATACCAATATGGTAATAATTTAAGTTAAATGAATGTGTGGATCTGTAGATCCGTGAGTTTTGTTTGGAATTGGTCGTGCAAAGAGGGAGATTAAAAGTAAGCGAATGTCTGCTGTTGCGATTTAGAACATGGAATGATGGGGGTTGGAGAAGATCGGACTATCGATTAAGTTGTGCCATATTTCTCCTTGTACATTGAAGAACGAGTACATCAAGAGATCGGAAAGAGCGTAAGTTAAGGTACCTTAAAAATCTGTTTTGAACACTTTCAATTATATTTTAAATGTATTATATAACCTAGGTTTCACACTTGTGATGCGTATTCAAGGATACTACGAACGTATGAGTAATACAGTATTTTGAAAGTAGCAAGATCTTTGAATTGTTTGCAGGAACTGATTACAAAACCCAGCGTAGAAGATGCATTAATGACTTTGTTGTCGATATGTTTATTAAAATTCAGTTTACGATCAAGTATAACCCCAAGGTCCTTAATTTCTGATTTGGTGGATAAAGGTTGATATGATTAATTGAGTACTCGTGGATGTTTTGTTTTGTTTCTAGTAAAGCGTACGACGAAGTGATGTGAAGCTCATCGTGAAATTCACATGTGGAGACCGTAAAATGGCTTATATAGGAAGCAGGAGCGTGCTTTTTACAACACTGGAATCTATGCCCTTGTTGAAACATGGACCAAAACTGTGAAAATGGTCCGAAATTATATTTAAAAGTGGCAAATAGTGTGGTTTTTCAACCTGTGTATTTGCATTTTAATTTCTTGACTATTAAATAGGTGGCATTACTTTTTGACTGACTCTTGTAAATTAAATTTTAAAATATTTATAGTTATGTCAAAATCCGAGAAGGAAATTGGGGAATTTGATTTGAATGAACAAAACGCCGCCCAGTTTCCTCTTAACATCCAATATTACCCCAAGGTCTCTGATAGATTCTACTTCATAGACATGTGTCCCGTTTAATGCATATTGAAGGAAATTTATTTTTATCACTTGTAAATGATAATTTATTGCATTTTGAGATTTTTTAAACACATTTATATGTTATAGTTGTATTTCATCCATTTTTACGGAAAAATGACGGAAATGAAGATTAATTTATTAATAGTATCGTAAATTAATTTTTATGTCTCGATAAATAAAATAATCTCATAATTATAAGTGACAGCGTCAGTACCTAATTTTTTAATTGCGCATTTGCATTGTTGATGTACCTGGAAAATAGTGATAATAAATTGTACCCGAGAAGCATACGGATGCAAGTCCAAAAAGCCAAATGGAGAGCCAAAATCGTTTTTTCTGCTACTATGGTCTCATAACTTTTACAGATATTCATGCTGATTGATGATTTTTTAAAAATTATTAAATCAATTAGTTTTGTTTTAAAATTGAGAAAATAAAACGAAATATTTTACATGCAAAACCTAAATATAAATGTTAAAAATAAATCAGTATGGACTTGAGTCCTTCTGCTTCAAAATGAAATACATTATTTTGTTATGACAAGTGATGAATTATTATTTGAAAATTTATTTTGAAAGTTAAAATAGTAACAGTGTATAGCAGGTTAAAAAAACACATATCTTACTGTTTATTTCTTTATAAAATTATTACTAATTATTGGTATTTTCATCATCTGACAGAGGATAATCTGGCAATTATGACTTAAAATTTTGTTAAAAAAGTGCAATGGATCTTTTTTAACATTAGCTCCACACAGTAGGCCCTGACAAAAAAAATCCCTCAGGGCCTATGTCATCTTTGGGGATGCTGTGTGGAGTGTCATTTAGGGTAAGGAAAGAAAGGAGGTTCTGGAAAGGAGTTTTATTTTAATAGTATTTTTTTTTATCCTTCCTGTATAATGATTACAAATATCACAGATATCGTTTGTTGATAGATGAGGTTATTGTGTTTAGTTCCATAGAAAACAAAGAGATTAGAAACAGAAGGATGGACTTGAGTATTTTTGCTTCTAAGAATAATGGTAGTTGCATCCTTATACATTTTTGAAAAACCTTATATTTCTTCAAAATATGACTTCAATCTTTCTGCCACTGATGAACATGATCATTTACTACACATCTTCATCAAAAACTCATTTCTTCAAATGGACTTGCATCCGTATGCTTTTCGGGTACAGAAATATTATCACCATAACATTATCAACTCAGCAATAGATATCAAATCAAGAACCTTTGGCAATTTGGGAGGCGGGTATCGGTACCGCCGCTCCGGGAACCATTTATTGGACCACACTACTCATACCCTTTTCTTCCTAGAACTTCCTCGCCTTCCTTTCTTTATTTCCCTAAAGTGACCTTCCATATAACATCCCTTAATATGACATAGGCCCTAAGGAAAATCGGTTTCCTCAGTACTTCCCGTATTTTATTCTATGTCATCCTCAGCGACTTCAAATTCTTCTACCATTCTCTTCCACACCAAACATTCTGCTTACACACATGCCTCAATTTACCACACATTTGATTCACTTGATCTTGCCATGTCTTCCTCGAGCGTCCCCAACTTTTTCTTCCATCCGCTTCTTCATTCAATATTCTTATCAGCTAAATCAGTGATTCCCAAAGTGGTCCAGTTGGACCACCAGGGGTCCACGGGAGACTCGATGGGGGTCTACGTTGGCATGTTGAATGGGGTCCACAAGTTGTAATTGTATATATATGTATATACCTATCAATGAAGGCAAGTGGTTTACAAAGTGGTCCGTACAGACCCCCGGTGGTCTGCGCAAGGTTGAATGTACAATTAAAAAAATATGACACAAAATTAATATGATAGTTATTATAAATCACAAATTATTTGCGATTTTTACATCCTGAGTAATGATTTTCCACACTGGAACGGGCCGCAAGTATTCTATAAATTATTTTTAATTAATTAATTATGAACTAACACAAATTAATCAAATAATATTGGTTTGCGCACGCCGGGTTCGATCCCGCGATCTTCGGATTGCAAGTCGAGAATCTTATCCCTAGGTCTTGAAGAGACTCAGTCATAAAAATGCATTGAAGTGATTAATGTGACACATTTTATTAGAATTTAAGTGCAGCTTGTTTCGCGTGCACTGATAAGACGATTGTATAAAAGGTTGACTTGGTTAGTTGAAGAATAATTAGTTCCCCAACATTTACAAAGAAATGTTCAAAGTACTATTTCTTTTCTCGACGGTCTTGGTTGCAGCTAAAGGTATGTTCAAAATTATTATAAATAGTTAAATCAAATAAAAAACATCTGTTGACTGTTGGTGACTGGCAGGGGTGCCCGGGTTGATGGGTTAAGGTTTTCAGGTCTTGGAGGCGGATTTATCAGCCCACCAACTGCCTGCAGGCCGAATTGGGAGAGACTGGTTGAGTTTTACCTCTCCAAGACGACTCTCTCGGAATATTGCCTTGGACCACAGTGGGAGGGATGTATTCAAACGTCCGTCACTCCTGGCCCCCTAGCACACTTTTGATCAATAAGGATTGTCAGGATAACTTTAAGTAACTTGTCATCGTTTCCTAGCATGACTAAAGATCGCCAACGAATAATTGACAGTTCACAAGGACTAAGTGTCCTTCATATATTCGATATCAACTGTTGTAAGCAATCCGCGGTTTTCCTAGGGAACGATGAGAAGTTACCGAACGTTATTCTATCAATCCTTATCGATCGAGTGTGCTAGGGAGCCTGGACACCCAAACACCAACATTTCTACCCAGCCCTTATGCCCTTTCCCTTGTACAGGACGTCATGACGTAGGCCTTGAGGGGAAGCATTTTCTTCAGGGCCTCATGTGTGGAGCTAATGTAAAAATGTTAAAAAAATCATTTGACGTGTATTTCCAGCTACGCCAGCGAGTAATGATCTCAACCACATTGGTGTGGTTGGAGGGAAGGACGCAAAGGAGATGGAGTTTCCCTACATGGTGTCCCTGAGGCTTATGAACAGAAAAACCCATCGTTGCGGAGGCTCCATCCTGAGCCTCCGCACTATTCTTACAGTTGCCCATTGCGTTGAGGGGTAAGCTAATCTTCAAAATATCTATATAAGTGTATTTTAATAACCAAATTGATAATTTTTATAAATGTTTTTGTTTTGTTTATTTATCTATATATTTATCGAACGCCCATACGCTCGTGTTATGAAAATTTTATTCGCCGAGAAGTTTGGGAAGCAAACAGTTAGGGAAACATGTTTTATACAAATATTTACATGTTTGCATGAACCAGCGAATTTTCCGCATAAAATTGATTTTATATACAGAAATAAACAGGTCATTAATGAAAATATAAGTGGAGTTGGTAGAAAAGGAAATTTAAAAAAAACACAGTTTATTCATAGTGTGTCAGATAGATAATGTGAAATTAATTATAAAAAAAAACACACACATAATTGGAATGAGAAAATAACAGACAGCAAGGTAGAGTGTTTTCGTAATTAATAGTTTGTTATTATGACACGGAAGAGGAAACCGGGCGGCGTTTCGTCCATACAGAGTATTCCTTAATTTCCTCTCACTATTTCCTGGATTTACACACTGTTGTTTACAAATACCTATTAAAAAAAAAAAAATTAAGCTCCGAGACGCTTTATTTGTTGTTCCCGTGAGCACTAAGGCCACAGGATCATTGTGCTATCTCCCATTTTACCTCATTCCTTTAACAGTAACCCAGTCCCTTTTATAAAATTCACCGGGGTTGTCTTTGAATAGAAGGCTATATCTTCTGGTTCCACAACGTGTTTCCCAGGTATCATCTCTCCTTTCCACTCCACCTTGGTTCCCTGAAGGCCCAACAAGGAAAGAGTCCACCCCACCTTGGTTCCCTGAAAGCCCCATGAAGAATGCCTCATCTCTCCACTCCGCTCTTCCTCGGTTCCTTGTAGGCCCCATGGCGGAAGGTTTCACACTCCTCCTGGGATCCCTTAAGGCCCCACAAGGAAAGAGTCCACCCCATCTTGGTTCCCTGAAGGCCCCATGAGGGAAGAGTGCCTCATCTCTCCTCTCCATTCCTCCTTGGTTCCCTTAAGGGCCCAAGAGGGAAGAGGGCCCCACCTCTCCTCTCCACTCCTCCTTGGTTCCCTGAAGGCCCCACAAGGGAAGATTCCACCCCACCTTGGTTCCCTGAAGGCCCATGAGAGAAGAGTTCCTCATCTTTCCTCTCCATTCCTCCTTGGTTCCCTTACGGGCCCAAGAGGGAAGAGGGCCCCAGCTCTCCTCTCCACTCCTCCTTGGTTCCCTGAAGGCCCCACAAGGGAAGAGTCCACCCCACCTTGGTTCCCTGAAGGCCCCATGAGAGAAGAGTGTCTCATATCTTCTCTCCATTCCTCCTTGGTTCCCTTAAGGGCCCAAGAGGGAAGAGGGCCCCACCTCTCCTCTCCACTCCTCCTTGGTTCTCTGAAGGCCCCACAAGGGAAGAGTCCACCCCACCTTGGTTCCCTGAAGGCCCCATGAGGGAAGAGTGTCTCATATATTCTCTCCATTCCTTCTTGGTTCCCTTAAGGGCCCAAGAGGGAAGAGGGCCTCACCTCTCCTCTCCACTCCTTCTTCGTTCCCTGAAGGCCCCACTAGGGAAGAGTCCACCCCACCTTGGTTCCCTGAAGGCTTCATGAGGGAAGAGTGCCTCATCTCTCCACTCAACTCTTCCTCGGTTCCTTGTAGGCCCCATTGTGGAAGGTTTCACACTCCTCCGGGGTTCCCTTAAGGCCCCACAAGGAAAGAGTTCACGAAAGGAGTGGCCTAAGATCTTCTAGGTTCCCCAAAGACCCCTTGTTTTTAATGGTCCAATTTTCGTCCCACGAGTATCTAGGGAAATAGGAGGTACACGCCAACAGAGCCCCGAGTGCTGGGGTAAAGTCTAAATGCGAACCTGTTTTTCGGAGGCACCGTTTGTGTTCCCCAGGTCATTCAGCCAGAGCGCGGGAGCTCACACCTTTTGGGATGGCTATTGCAGGTTGTGTTTCCACTGCGTTCCCGGAGCGATGAGTTCGCCACACTACCTACGCTTTAATATTTCTTAATATTATATACACTGATTTATATTATTATTTAATTGACAATAATATTATTGAATACATAAAATAAAATAAATTAAAATGGAGTTCTACAAATTTAACTCGATAACAATAAATAAACTTTTTTTCTTCTTTTCCAACAGGAGAGAACCTAACGAATTTGAAGCTTGGGTAGGAAGCATATATGTGAACACCGGAGGCGACTGCTACAAAATATCCAAAATCATTATCCACCCCGACTATAATAAACCTTATGATGTCGCCAATGATATCGCCCTCCTTGTCACCAACGAGTCCATCTCCACCGGTCCCCGTGTCGCCATCATCGGTCTGCCTACTAGCATTACTGGCCCAGGAGAAACCGTCACTCTAACTGGATGGGGATGGATCAAGGTGAGTATTGTTCCAACAAAGACTTTTTTCAATACCTACTAGCATTTTTATTTTGCGCAAGAGGTGTAGCCCGAAAACTGTTTGAATCGTACATTAAAAGCGTAAGCAGAAAGTTAAAATTTCAAATAATGACGAAAAAATTATGCAGTTCATGGTAGATTCCAAATGGTGAAGTGTTAAGAAGGATGTTCCACAAGGATGCATTATTGGGCCTCTCCTCTTCCTTATCTACATAAACTAACTTCCGAGTATTGCTGGCACAGAATGTTGAATGTTTGCTGATGAACGTTCTTATTTGAGTTGAATATATTAGAAACGTTGACGTCTCTTATTGTTAGCAAACTTTCTGCTACTTAAAAATCTATCACTCAACACAAACAAAATCAACTTCGGAAATTTAATTTTGTCCAGTATAAGCTATACCTATAAACATAAATGTTAACTTACATTAATAATAACATCAAACATTTCCAAATGTTTAAAATTAAATGCAATATTAAATGCAAATAAAAGACATAGTATAAAAATAATAAAAATCAGAAGCTTCTCTTTTGTTCTAGGCACACGTAGAAAATCATGAACATTGATTTTGTAATCTCTGTATTTGATGGATACATTTATTATATGATTTGAATACTCCCGACTAAAACACTCAACACAAACACTCTTCCTCGTTATATCAAAAAAATACGCGATGTACCTACTCCAATTTAAATCATCGATAAACACATTTTTACAACTGTTACTAGACCGACACCCTATCCTAATCGAATACTTAATACGAATAAAAATTCTCTGCTTCAATTTCGTCGCCTGAGTCCTTAATTGTTTAATCTCCATTTTAGTTTTTGTTTAATCTTCTTTTCAATATTAAAAATAAAGTATCAAAAACGATCATTATTCACTTAACTAAGAATTATCTAAAGTAACGAGACCTTTAACTTTACGAGAATAGCTTTATCTTAAACACCTACCATAATGTTTCATTGAAATAATGAAAGAAAACCTCCTCCTCCTGTAAAACTTGCAAACTTTCGTTTGTATATTTATAGACGGTGTTTATAATTATTATACCCTCTACTTCTTGATAATTGGGTTAGCTTTAAGAAACGGATGTACTTGTAATTTATTTTATTTCCCATCGGTGGCTTAAATGTTTTGCTACAGTTGATGTCTCACCGCACCAATACCCTCCAGAAGATCACACTTCTGACCCTCTCCGAGAAACGGTGTAACAGGACCAGGGCTGCTATTGCTGATCATACCAACATATGCACATTAACTAAGGCTGGAGAGGGAGCTTGCTATGTAAGTCATTCATTCACTGGGTATTGTTTGTAAGATGGCAATATGGCGTCTCATGCTTAATCATTTCCGTTCTATTTTTTTTTAAACTTTTAAAAAGGTAAACTTTTGCATTAATTTTATTGGAATGGGCAAATTTCAGAATTATTAGTAGATTGAAGTTGAGTTCTGACTTAGAAGAGATGAGATGTTGAGTAGCGGGGAGGTAATTTTAGATAAGGCTTGATAGAAAAGAGGATATTAGTTTCCACTGGAGCGCGAAATAAATAAATTTTCCTCGACTGCTCGAGAATTCCAGACGATCATTATTAATTTTTTTTGCCCACATTAAATAAAATCATATCTTTGAATTTTAACATGAAGACATAAAACTTATTAAAATGTTATTTAGCCAATGAATTAAAATCTTTTAAACCGTTTATTTCATATTTGTAGGATGTATAAAAAAAAATTACAAAATCGTAAAGTTTATAACCGCGCGGTTCCTGCGTGTTTGATATTTTGAATTTGCCGTCAGAGGTACTGATTCGAGTCAACATAGAATATTTTCGACTTCTGTGTGTTTTCTGTGGTATAATTGATAATTAAAGGTACATATCTTTAAAAAATGCAATTAATTTTAACCGTAAACAGCTGATCATAAATTTTGCGCGAAATAAATATATTAAATAAAATTATTTTCAACATCGTTCTAAAATAATCTACGAAGTTCGAATTTGAAATATCTACGATTATAATAGATAAATCATGCCAATAGCTTTGTTTTAAGACCAACGTGAAAGCTACAAATATATTATAAAAAAATGGCCGAATCGAGAGATAATTGGCTTTTTAAAGCCGTAAAGCAATCCTAGACATTTAAAATGTCGCATAAATAAGCCAAAATTGTACAATGAATCAAGGTCTTGAATTTTAAAAAGGTGAGAAGAAACAGAACCATGTCTCATTCGCAGTAGTTATTATCCCATATTTTATATGCCCTGACTTTCTGTCTCAAATTAACCTTCGGCCCCCGCATTCCCAATTTCTACCGAAAAATATTTTTTAAATGTGAATATCGCACACAATTCCAGAGGAGTTCCAAATGCTTCCAACCGCCTGGAGCCAGTGAGACTAAGACATCCCCAAATGGGGTATGTTGTGAAGCTGAAGGAAGTGGGGAGGGGGAGGAGACGGGTGAGAGGAAGGTGGGGAAGTTCCTGGCTATTTACATCTGGTCACCAAACACGACTAAAGCCATTTCAAGCAACGTTTCAATTCTGTGTGAAGGTCTTACACTAGGGTGATACTGACCTTCCACTTTCGAAGGTGCCACAAATATATCTTTTATTCTTTTATATGATAAAATTGTGAAGTAACACAAATCATCAAATAAAAATATTTGCGCATGCTGGAATCAAAACCCGCGACCTTCGGAAGTCGAGAGCCTTACCTCTTGACCACGGAGGCCGTCATCGTGTATTAATCAACGGTTTGTGCGTTGTTCCCAGTTCTCAGACGGATTCATACGTCCGTCAGTCCTGGACATATAGATCCTCTGTTTTCTACCCACCCCTCCAACCTTTTTCCTTCCCATAACTTTCTTTCCTTCCGTTCACTAAAAATATCCTCCTCACAGCAATCCCAACGAAGACATAGGCAATGCGAATTTTTCTGGTGTTAATTCGTTTAGGCATTGACATAGTTTTTTTGTGAAATTGAATATATTTTATATATAAGTTCGATTTATTTCTACGATTCTTCTTTTTTATATATAAAAATTCGTGTCACAATGTTCCTCCGAGGTAAACTCCGAAACTACTTAACCGATTTTGATGAAATTTAGCTCACTGAGTGTAATTTGGTTCAACTTAAAAGATAGAATAGTTTTTATCTCGATTTTTGACCTCCATCTTTATTATTGAGAATTAAATGTTTTTTATGGGACAATTATTTGTAAGTTACATAAGTTTCTGACAGATGGCGGTTTGAGTAAATTTATCGACACAACAATTGGTTACCTAGGTTAGGTGACCATTCAGTAGACGGCGTTGTTTCGTTAGCCACAGCAACGCGTGGGCGGGTCAGCTAGTTTATTTTTTTTTTAACATGGTATTTACCCTTATCTACCACTGCCATAGATCAGGACAGGTACCGCACTCCATAATGGACTGCTTGGTTGGATTATTTGGACATGCTTTTTGTTAGCGCCAAACGGCAGGCCTCCATTTATGGAGTTTTCTGTAGTCTTTATATCTCTATCAGCCTTCCCATCTTTCATAAACTTACTTTCCAAATACACTCATACAACTCATCCACTTGCTATCAGTATGTATTCATCATTCACACTGTTCTTGTACTCGCTCTTTCCAATACCATGTCTTAAGTTTACTTACATGCATTATCAAGAGAGCAAAGAGACTGTAGATCTTCTATACTGTTAGAAACCAACGCTGCATCATCAGCAAGACTTTCAGATTACTCAATTTCTTCTCTTTCAATTCTTAAACTGGTTTTTCTGGAATGGGGTGATGATGTGTGTAGGAAAACTAAGGTATGCTAGGAAACGGAATAACCAAACACTTACTACTGTAGCTCTGCGAAGGAGCACACGTCACAATATAGTTCTACCGTGATACCTCGAGATAATTAAAATTAATAAGTACAAAACAATATTATGGGACAAAGCAATACAACGAGATGGTCTGTTTAGTTTTAGTTTTTTTAATTTTTTTTATAATTATTTCTGGCTTTGACCCTTCAAGGGTGTTCTAGGCCATCATTTAAAATTATGGAGAAGGGAAAGGCGAATTTAAATATTAATTTTATTTAAATGGAGAAATTTCAAAGTTTTAATGAATATTGGAGTCTAGTTCAGACTTAGAAGAGATGAGATATTGAATGGTGGTGAGGCAATTTTTGACAAGGTCTGATAGAAGAGAGGATACCTGTTTAGAGAGGGACAGCCAAAAAATATGTGATCTAAAGTTCCCACTTCTAGACCACAAAATGTACAATCTGGGGAGTCAAGGACGTGAATTTTAAAAAGGTGAGAAGCAACAGAACAATGTCCGACTCTCGTTCGAATAAGTGAGGAAATTTCTTTTTTGGAAAAATTGGGGAATTGTTGAAACCATGGTTTTGATGGGATAGTCCTTTGTATTGAGGCATAGATTTGGATTGACTAGTAATGTGCCAATACTCCGCCCAAATATAGCGGGATCTGTCTTTGATGATAGAAAAAATGTCAGATAGGGGAATGTGGTTTACGAGGGTAACAACAGGGTTGGACGCTCCTTGTTTTGCCAAGGCATCCGTAATATCATTACCCATTATGCCAACATGTCCAGGAATCCAAATCAGTGTGTTTCCATTTTTTTGAATGGAGGCTATCAGCACTCGAATAAGACATCATCAGGATGAAGAAGAGGACTGGATTTAAGTTTTTGAAGGGAACTGAGAGAGTCAGAGAAAACAAGGGAATGTTCAACATTATTTTTGATTATATATATTTGAGAGATTCTATTATTGCAATGCACTCGGGTGAAAATATTGAAAATTGATTTGAAATTGAATGAAAAATTCTGTCATTGGAATTGTTGTGGTAAACGTTGATAGGAGAGTTAGGAGAGTCGGGAGATTTGGATCCATCAGTAAATAAAAGAGAAAAGTTAGGCCATTTAGATGAAATGATGTCATTGAACATGTTATTGACAGTACGGGCCGAGAGATTGGAATGACTTTTAAGGATGCCGATCCCTTCTAAAATTGTTGGAGATAGGGTGACGTGACTGTATTTTAATTTGTATAAGGGAAGAAGATCATTTCAGATAATTTGAAGCTCTGAGAGAGACTGAAAAATTTTACAGATGGCAGGAAGAGGTTTAGTTCGAGCTCTGGTTGTAGATGAATGTGTTGAGTCAATGAACAACGATACTCACGGTATAACCTGATGACATTTAGAATTTAAACATTTAAGAACAAATTTGTCAGCAAATAGTTGACGCCTTAAATAAAGAGGGGGATCAGAACATTCAACTTGAAGGGAATTGATGGGCAACGATTGCATCGCTCCAGTTATAATTTGCAAAGATTTAGATTGAATTTTGTCTAATTTATTGAGTTAGTACATTTTATGATGCAGTACTAAAATAATAATATATAATAAGTGCATTGTAAAGCAACTTAATGCAAGTAGGGTGAGCTCCCCACCAAACGCCAGATAAAGATCTGATGATATTTAATTTTTTTTCGCATTTAGTAACCAACTTATTAATATGGGAAGACCATTTAAGTTTCCTATCAAATGTTACTCCCAAAAAGTTAACTCCAGAAGCGTTGGGGATTGGAGAGTTTTTCAATAAAATTTGAACGGGGGGGTTTTATGGCGGTTTGAGAAGGTGACACACTGAGTCTTTTGGATTGAAAGTTCAAGACCATTTAACGTGAGCCATGTGCAAAGGGCATTCATGGCTTCATTAAGATAATTAACAGCAAGAGATATGATATTGGATGATATGAAGAAAGCTATGTCATCTGCGAACTCAATGGCCCGTAGTGGGATCCAGAAGTTGGTGATTTATTTGATTTTAAAATTGGAATTATTATTTGTGAACTCCAGTCATCAGGCATTATGCCAATCAGGAATATTTTATTTAAGATGGTTAAGAAGTGGTTGAGAACCTTATCATTACTATTTTTGATAACGCTGTAAGGTATGTCATCTTTGCCTGGAGATGAGTCTTTAACTGTTGATAAACAATTTTTTAACTCAATTAAGGTGAATGGAGAGTGTAGCCAATGATTGTACATATGAGTATTATAGATGGGCGTTATTTCATCTAAGTTAGGTACAGAAGGGGGGGCAATTTTGTCCAAGAATTCATCTATCCATTTAGAATGAGTCGCTCGAGGAGATGATGAACTGAAGATGGATCGAAATTTTCGGATCATAGACCAAACTTCCGAAATTGGAGTGTTCGGAGATACTGAACTGCAGAAGTTGTACCACCCGGATCGTTTTTTTTGCCCTCAATACCCTTTTAGCATTGGATTCGGCGTTTTTGTATATAAGATAGTTCTCCGTAGTCATATTGTAACGATATGAAAGTGATTTAGCTTTCCGAATTCTTACTACTTTGGAACATTGTTCATACCGCCAGGGATTTGGAGGGAGTTTTTTAAAAGATTTAGTTTTAGGTGGGGGGTTTGATTTATTTATTGCAGTTATGGGCATTGATTTGAAATTATTATAGTCATCTTTGACGGAAAATATATCGGAGGCGGGTAAATTTAGTAGGAACTTGTCCATATGCAAGTTAAATTCAACCCATTTGGTGTGTTTTATTTTAATCTTTGATGAAATATGCGATTTGTCTGATTGGAAAGAAGTTTGATAAGTAATGGTGATCGGGAAATGATCACTGGAGCAGGGGTCTGGGGACACCACCCACGAGGAGAGAGAAGCCAGTTTAGTAGAGCATATGGAGAGATCCACTGCACTGTAGTTTGTGTTGGGGCGTGAGATTCTAGTAGGAGATACGTCATTCAAAAGGAAAAGGTTGGATTCATCTAGGAAATCCATCACACTTTCACCATCTCGGTCGGAGAAAGCAGAAACCCAGACGGGGGAATGGACATAATAATCGCCCAATATAAAGAAAGGCGGGCTTAGTTGACTGACAATTTGCAACCATATTTGTTTATTGAAGTGGGCTGTTGGGGGAAGATAGACTGAAATAAATGATGTGTCCTTTATTTTAGCTGCAACCATTTGGAAGTCAGCATTGGGGGGTTTGATATTATTTACTGGAGAAAATGGTAGGGATTTTTTAATTAAAAGGGCAGCACCACCGCCCGTACCTTCTGGGCGATCATCGCGGAGACAGGCGTAACCCCCACATTAAAGTGGGTGGATGGAGTTAACCATGTCTCCGAGATAGCAGCCACAGAAATAAGGTTTGAATTTAAAAGGTAAACATATACCATACATATATATATACTGCACTACATACCACGTCAGCTCGAAGACACTTCATGTACCTAGCTCCAAAAATATTTAACCTTCTCCCCGACAACATAAAAACTAAAACCCAACCCCATAACTTTGAATTAGATGATATAAAGATGTTTTTAATGAAGCTTTTGGCAGCTGACCTTGGGAGGAATTCGACGGAGATTCGGAAGCGACCCTCGGCTTTTACACCTCCAGGCTTAATTGAAAGGTTCTTGCTATTTGTTAGGAATTTACCAAATTCTAGAGGGTGGATCGTTTTGCCTTGCTCGGTTTTTGAGCGTAAACTATATACGGGCCACGGGAATGGGGAGAATAGAAGTTTGTTGGAGGATGTAAAGGAAGTGCTGGTAGGGACCGTGAAGTCGAAGGTAAGTCAGATTTTATTCGAGAAGGGGGAATAAATTTCCTTATTTGTTTGATGTCAAAATGACAGATTCACTGTCAGCAATTTCTACATTTTCGGCTTCAGGAGGGTCAGGAGCGGGATCAGGGGGCTTTGTAGGGGGTCCAGGAAGGAAATCTTCCTCCATTATTCACAAAAGTACAACACACAAAAAACAACTACAACAATAGTATGGAAAATGACAGATGTACAAAAGATTATAAATATCTGGATTTCTGCAGCGGAAAGTGACTCTCAGAAAATCAGGAGGGAGAAGAAGACTCAAGGCACAACACACTACACTTTTTATTTGCCAGAAAACGAAAAAGAATGTAATTTGATTATTTTTAGAAGGAGCAAAACAAAACAACTGTTGACATACGAATGTTATTGTTGATTTTTCGTCTGTTTAGTTAAAAAACGAAATTATGCGCACGAAAAACACCAACATCTTGTTTCCAAGGTAATTCCAAATCTTATTCGTTTTTCAAAAACAAATGCACTCGAATTTGCTATTTGTCTTGCCATTGTTTTAAATTTCAAATAGGTACTTACCTTTCCAGCAATGTGAAGTGGTTAGGGAAAGGTAGGAACTGGATTAATGACAACCCGCAGGAACTACGCATATTCTTATTTCTACAGCAGAAAAATCCCAATTTTTAATCCTACATCTTACTTTAAACACCATAGAGATAAACAGTCCAATTTACGAAACATTGTCTTTACTAAAGCTATTATTTTCATTATAGGGAGACTCCGGTAGTCCACTCGCCATTGGAAATGAAGTGGTCGGCATCATGTCCAGAGGCCGGCCCTGCGCCGTGGGTTATCCAGATGTTTCCGTCAGGGTCACCAGCTACCTCCCTTGGATCTTATTGAACATGTCTTAACTGTTTTACTTATCTTTTACTTTTTACTTATCTTTTTATCTTCAAATAATGTTTGTAACAATCTCTTAATAAACATAATTAATGGCACAGCATAATAGCTTATTTTATTTAAAAATGAAAATTCAACACATGGTTTTTTTACGCACCAGACTTTTAGGTCCGGGTTTAGTTTTCCCCATAGGAAAAACTAAACCCTTTCGCACACTTTTCCATATAAATGGTCATCTTGTAAATCCACGCCATGCAAGTGTATAATTTATTTATTTTTTGTTTCTTTACATGGTAGGTATTATTGTTCACATTTCAATATTAACCTCACTAGGACAAGCCTGTTTTGAGGAAAATAAATTTATAAAGTAGTACAAATAGAACAAAAAATATTTAGGTACCTATTGATAAAACAACAAAGGACAAAGATGAACCAATTGATGGCAATTTTAATACCGATAATTTAATATTTAAAAATAATAAAAAAATGCACAAGATGTCTTAATATGTTTGTTGGAAGGATATTAAATATAAGTGTAAACTGACACAAATAATTTCTTTGACCAAGAGAAAATTTATTTTGAATTTCCATAAAGTTAAGAATGTGATAACATAATTTTAATTTAAGGGTTATAAGGATTGTAGCCAGCTCGATATATGTTTTTTGTATTCTGAAAGATTGGATGTTTTATATTGTGTTGGAAGTGAATTGTATAATTTTATAGCCTGGTATCTGTAGTGTTTTTGTCCAAAGGATGTTTATGTTTTAGGTATTTCTAGTTGCTGTGCAAGCCAAGTTCTAGTATTGAGTGAATTTTGTGAGGTGTTAAATGTGTTGAAGTTCTTGTAAAGGAAAATTAGTATTTGTTTTAAATATAGTTTTTGAATTTTCAGCACTGGGAATTTTTTGAATATGATTGATGTGGGTGTTAGTATTGGTAATTTAAGTATTACTTTTATTAAAGTTTTTTGAGCTTTAAACAGTGTGTTGATGTATTTTTTACTGGCGCAGCCCCAAGCAATAATGCCATATTTCATTTTCGATTGTGCTAATGCGAGGTATATATTTTTTATATCATATATGTTTCGAATATTTCTCACGTTTTTGAAAAAGTAAATCAACTTGTTTAGTTTTCCTATTACCGAATCTATATGTCTATCCCATTTTATATAACGATCGAAGTATATACCAAGATATTTCATATTTTCCGTTTGTGTAATTGGGGGACAATCGCATAGGGCGTGGATTGGTTGACAGGAATGTATTTTAAGGTTAATGTTGTTTGGGGGTTGGCCTTTCGAGTTTATGCTGAAAGTTATGAATTTAGTTTTTTCTATATTTAAAGTTAATAGGTTAGAGTCGAGCCATTTTTAAGTAATATTTAAGCCAAGTTCTGCTTTTATGGCTAAGGTTTTCCAGTCATTGGCCTTAAAGAGTAACACAGTATCATCTGCAAAACTTTTAATTTCCCCGTCTAATTGGAGGTGACACAGATCATTAATATATATAAGGAATAGGATTGGACCAAGCACGCTGCCCTGAGGTACTCCGTAAGATACTTTTTCACTAGATGTATTTTCGATTGAGGTATACTGGATGCGATTTCCCATATAGCTTTCAATTAATTTGAGTTCTGTTCCCGTGATTCCGATATTTTTTAGTTTATTGAATAGGTTTTGATGGTGAATTGTGTCAAACGCTTTTGCCAGATGTAGAAATATTCGAAGGCATTTCTTACCCTGATCTATATTTGTTTTGAGGAAGTCTGTTACTGAAGCTAATGCATGTGAGGTGCTCATATTTTCCCTGAATCCAAATTGATTAGGTGAAAGTATATTATTTTTGTTGAGAAAAGTTAAGAGGTTATTTTTTATGTTTCTCGAGAATTTTTGAAAGTGTGTTCAGAATTGTAATTGGTCTATAGTTATTAATTTCTTCCTTGTTTCCATTTTTGTGGATTGGAATCACTTTACCCGTTTTAAAAATTGTTGGGAAAATGCCTTCTTTGATGGTCCGGTTTATGAGTATAGTTAGTGGGATATGAAGTGCGGAGTTTAATATTTTTAATGTTATAGGAGATATTTTGTCACTACCCTGTGAGTTTGTATTTTTTAGGTCGTTTATAAGTTTAAATGTTTCTTTTTGGGTAATGTATGATATTTTAAAGGGAGAAGCACAAGTTTGTGTATGGTGGTTTGTGGATTCAGGGGTATCTTTTGTAGTGATTTTATTTGCTAAAACCTTGCCTACATTTGCGAAATAACGATTGACAAAATTACATACTTTTTGTGGTTGTTCTGAAGTTTTAATAATTTCGTTATCTATTTTAATTTCGGTTATGGAATCGCTTTTCTTTGTAGTTGTGTGGGATATTTCTTTTAGAATTTTCCATATTTTTTTGGGGTCCTTATTCCATTTATCTAATTTATTTTTATAGTATATTTCTTTAGCTATACGTGCAAGCCGTGTGCATACGTTTCGATATCGTTTATAGAAGTTTATGAGATAGATGTCATATGGGTTCGATTTACATTGCTTGTGAAGTGTGTCTCTATTATTGAAACTTGTTACAAGTCTTTTTGATATCCACGGTTTTAGAAATTTAATAATTGGAAAACTTTTTTCGGTAATGATAGTATTATTATTAAATTCATCTTGAATACATTTTATAAAAAGCGAACATGCATCATTAATTGTGTTATTTTCTACAAGTTTTACCCATTTTTTCCTATGTAGTGTGTCATTTAGTTTAAAAAAATCAGTCTTATTGTAGATTTTTGTGGTATTGGAATATTTTACTTGTAAATTATTTGTAGTGTTTATTTTTAGGATAAGAGTGTAGTGGTCCGTGCATGTTGTGTGGTGGATTATGGATTGGTACGATCTTTTTGTTTTTAACATGATGTGGTGAATACAAGTTTGGGACGGTGATAGGCTGATTTGATTGAAGTGGACTCTCGTAGGTTCATTTACAGTGCTAATGAGTCCATGAAACAACAAAAGATTTAAGTAGTCATTACTTTGAGGATGCTTTTTATTTGCTAAAATGTTTATGTTCATATCTCCTATTAGGCAGATATTTTTTTGTTTTTTCAATTTGATAAGTTGACTGTGCAGGGACCTCAGAAAGGGACATATGTTTTTTATAGAAGGTGATCGGTATATAGCTAAAATACATATATCATTATTTACGATTATTTCTATGCCGTTTGAGTCTGTGATGTCTAGCTCCGTTATTATTGAATGTAGATGTTATTTGCAGTAAATAACTATGCCGCCATTTTGATTTTTAATGTTTTTTTAGTGAAATACCTTATAATTAGGCATTTGTGTAGGTGTGAAGGATCTATCTAGCCAACACTCGGTTTAGATTATCACGTTATTCTGTATCCAATTGTTGGAGTACGACAGAGAAATTGTCGAAATTTTTTGAGATGCTACGTATATTTTGGTGTATTATTTTTAATTGTGGAGCCATGGTGAGTATCGTTTATCATATATATATTTTTTTATTTTTTTTTATTTTTTTATTTCAATTTATTTCACCTCTTACAAACAACAATTTTACAATTTTAATCATTGTTTAACTAAATAAAAACAAAATATAATAAAAAGATATAACAAAAAGGTGAAAACATCATTTTTTTATTTTTGGTTTCTACACCAATTAAGAGAACTGGCTCTTGAGCTTGGTGTAGGAGTTATGTAAGAATATACAATTTTTAGTCCATAATTAATATAATATCGAGGACTAGATTAAGGAAGACATTATACAATATTTTATGGTTTGATTTATATGATTAAGGTCACATGATTTTATTGCATACAGTTTTTTAAGAATAGTTTGATCTTTTTCTGGAATAATGCTAAATCTCTTATTTTTTTACTTCTTCGGGAAGGCTATTGAAGTAAGTTATCCCTTTATATACATAATTATTTTGCATTTGTTGAGTTGAATATAATGAAATTTGGATATTATATTTACGTCTTAATGATGAGTTAACTTTATTATTTTTTAATGTCTTATCTTTGAATATTTGTAATATTGAGTCTTTTTTATAGAGATCTTCAATTTTTGGAACTTCGAAAATTTTGAACAATGTTGCAGAAGGGAATGTAGGTGGTTTTTTTAAAATGACTTTAATAATTAGTTTTTGAACCACATTTACAAGGTTTACAATTTTTTTATATGCACCTCCCCATCCAATAATTCCATATTGAATTACTGACTGTACTAGTGCATAGTACACCTTTTTAAAATTATTTACCTTTAGAATATTTCTTAATCTAATAAATATATAAATACATTTCCTAATGCGCTTAACAAGTTCACATATGTCTGTATAAGTATGGAGGTGTATAAGTAGAATAGAAATTGAAATTTTTTAAAAGACTTTTATAATTAGATTGATTGGAAGAATTATAATAGGACATTAAAAATTAACGAATGAAATGAATATTAAAATAAATTGGATAGTAAAAACATTTAGAATAAGTAGTGTAAATAAAATAGTTAAAAATAATTATATAAGGCTAATTAATACAAAACAACACAAGAACAACATGTTAACCTACCAGACTATTAAATGGGAAAATAATTCACCGACTCCAGATATTTTCATATCAGAGGGTTCAGCTCGGTGAAATTCCTAATTTGACCGATAAATCCTACTGATCCCTCAATATAAATATTTAAAAAAAATCGTAATCCTACATGTATTTAAAATGACTGATTTTTGCATTTTTATATACAAATTCTTCGACAAATCTAATACGCCTAAATTTTTAATGAGAGAGCTAGGTATAATGCCAGTAGCCGAAATAATAAATGGTAATATTTTTATATTCTGAGAATGCCAAATTCTTTTAATTTCATTTCTTAAATCTGTATACTTTCTTATTTTTTCAGAAACAGATTTTTCAATATTACAGGAATTTGGAATAGCTACATCAATGATGTGTTATTTTTTTAATTTTGTCATGTAAAACTATATCGGGTCTATAATGACTAATTGGTCTGTGTCTTAGTATAGTTTTATCATAGTATATTTTATAGAAATTATTTTCTAAAAATGAATTTGGTTCGTATTCATAATATGGTACTATATTATGACATTCAATCAAGTTATGTTTAATTACCAAACTTTGGTGAATTATTTTTAAAACCTGATTGTGCCTAAATGTATACTCGGACGGCGCTAATATAGAACATCCCGATATAATATGTTCCATAGTTTCCGGAAAAGCCATACATTTTCTACATAAATCATCAATTTGATTTGTATCTTTGATTATATGCTTCCTATAATTTTTAGTATTAATGACTCTATCTTGAATAGCAAGCATAAAACCTTCTATTTCTGCGCTCAACTCTCCAATACTCAACCATTTGTTTGACGAAAGTTTGTCAAAATATGTTTGGTTGAGATAATTAAAGTGTTTTGCGTGATTATTTTTATTTGACCAGGAATCTAAAAATTCCTGGTTGGTATTTATAAAAATGTTGGCATTCTCGTCATATAAATTTAAAGGTGAAATATTTTTGTCTGCCTTGCAAATGATTTTGTGTATTTCTGAGCTATTAGCTTTTCTATGGAAATTTTTTTTGACTAATCCTCTACCTCCTAAATTTCTAGGTAAATTAATTAATAACCAAATGAATACGTTAATAGAGGTATTGCCCAACTATTTATTGCTTTTCTAAATTTTTAGCAGATAGATAATTTTTAGCTGTCTTTCCTTTTTTAATAATTTATCTGTAGCGAACTATCTTCGCACGGCAGGACCTACTTATAGGTAGTTACACAGCCGGACACCGCCAAGTACCTGCCCCGTACCATTCTGTACCAGGTGTTGCACCGAGTACTTGCCGGTATTATTAACTGTTATGTTCTGCTTATTGGTGTCGTGGCTCACTAACCCACGATGTCTTCTAAGTAATAACAAAGTAAGTTCGTTTTACAGTTTATTGTGAATGATCGCAAAGATAATCGTATTGTACGTAACGTCTGATCACAGGTATGTTCTATTTAGGTCTGGGCATAAATAAACCACTTATTAGATTGATAGCTTCGGGCTTTTTGTATGGGACAACTTTGGTCACTATTTTACCTCGGATATGGCAACAAAGGCAAGTTTTGACGTCACACACCATAGAAGAGGATAGAGGAAACTCAAAAAAGCACGACCATAGACAATATAATCCTGATTCCGAACATACCCAATCCATTAGCCTAAAATATTATTTTAAGAATGAAATGTCAAAATGTTCCAACAGGACAAGAAGGTTTCATCTGACAAAGTGCTGTCCTGAGAAAATGAGCTTTAAAGTATCTTTCTTTAGAGCTCATATTCTCAGAACAGCGCTGTGTCAGATAGGAACCCGTTGCTCTGTAAAGAAATCGAGATATCGTTAAATTAACCTAAAAATACTTGAAATTTCAATTCCTGTAAAAGGATATTTTCAAATATAATTGGTCGTTCTTGCGATAT
The DNA here is from genome assembly GCA_951813805.1 of Limnephilus auricula. Classification (NCBI taxonomy): domain Eukaryota; kingdom Metazoa; phylum Arthropoda; class Insecta; order Trichoptera; family Limnephilidae; genus Limnephilus; species Limnephilus auricula. The sequence goes on along the minus strand of OX638414.1, from coordinate 7,123,510 downwards.
TATCGAATTTTGACATTCCTCTGCTTAAAACAGAAAAATGAAAACTCATAATAGTATGTTTAACAATTTTATTATATATTAATATAGATACCTAACACGGAAACAAGAAATATAAGAAGATTGGTGCAAAGTCTCTCTTTGGGACGATATTAGCTGTTCCTGTGTACGAAACTTTAAAGTCCTGTATCTCAGTTAATATTGACCTCCCCGACCTAATTCCTTCAGATTCGGATTTCCCAGCCCAAAGTTAATATAAAAATAATTACATTTATTTTTTCGGAGTGTTTCCCAAGAACCGAACTTTACCCGAAAATACTGCCAGTCGTGGTGCATGATGCAGGTAATTATTTTTTTATTTATTAATTTCATGTAACAGTTACCCAATAATGTCAGACAAAATATTCCCACTTGAGTAGGTTTCTTAATATAAGTAGGTATCTCAGAGCTTGATTTAATACGGAAGTCATAAATTAAAAGGAATGAGAGGAAATGATGTATCCTGTTACATACAGACATAATACATAATTGATACAAATATAATAAAAAACTGCACACTTTAACAAATTCCCATCACTGATCATTTTTTATTATTTCAGGACCAATGATGAGTTGAGCTAAACTAAGCTACAAGTACAAATAATATTCAAATACAAATATAATGGATTTACGGACCCCTCATGAAGCATTAAACATCTTGTGCGACTTTAATTATATAGTAGTATAATAAAACAAATTTAAAACTTTTTCCACTTTTAATTTAATGACCGTAACCGGTTTCAGCTTGTCAAAGCCATCTTCAGACTGGTGAAAAATATTCTTAACCTAGGGATTTTATACAAAACATATTAGGGAGGGGAGGAGGGGGCGGGGGGAGGGAGGGGTGGTCTACAGGGATTTTATTCAATTATGGATTTTATTACATTTGTTGTTAAGTGGTCTTGAGTATCCAACTATCTAATTATTTTTTTGGTTATTCCCAGTAGGCTAATTACATAGGGTTGGTAGCTTACATACTTTAGTATTGTTTGGGAAATACCTTACAAGTAATGTGAATTATTAGCACCTAATTTTATTGTTGTCAAGTTAGGTGCTAATAATTCACATTACTTGTAAGGTATTTCCCAAACAATACTAAAGTATGTAAGCTACCAACCCTATGTAATTAGCCTACTGGGAATAACCAAAAAAATAATTAGATAGTTGGATACTCAAGACCACTTAACAACAAATGTAATAAAATCCATAATTGAATAAAATCCCTGTAGACCACCCCTCCCTCCCCCCGCCCCCTCCTCCCCCTCCCTAATATGTTTTGTATAAAATCCCTAGGTTAAGAATATTTTTCACCAGTCTGAAGATGGCTTTGACAAGCTGAAACCGGTTACGGTCATTAAATTAAAAGTGGAAAAAGTTTTAAATTTGTTTTATTATACTATTATAATGGAATTCCACCACGAATTATCAGTTTCAAAAATAGAAATATTAATTATATAGGTTTTTATACCCTAAAATATTAACAATGGCTAGAATTCACGGAAAGACCCTTGGAACTTAAAAACGTGCAATATTGGTTGCCGGGAATTTCGCCAGCCTAGGAATGTGACGGCTCGCCGACAAGGGAGCTTAAAAATCAGTTATTGTACAAGGTCGGTAAACGACCATTAGAATTAGAAATCGCAGATGTCAACGGCGACATCAGACTCAAGGGAACCCTAATAAAATAGAAAGCAAGGGTAGAAGGCGACCCAACCCTAGGAACCAGTCGAAGTTCAGGGCAATAAAAATCTCTTTGACCAACGCGCCGCTGCGCGACCATATGGTATGAGCCTTACGAACGGGATTCTGTGGACTAGGGATTTAGCTACATGAATAGAATGTATTCATGATTGAGCCTTTATATTAATTAAATGCATGGTTGTAAGATTGTTAGAATTAATCTGGATATAAGAACATCATTGTAATCTAGACTTAAGAACGTAAATGTAGTTGAATTATCATAAATTCAAAGCTACCGCCAATAATGTATAGACTCGCCACAAACGAGACTACAAGCGACATCTTGCGTTTAAGCTGACGACTAGTGGACGATCTCAGCGCCAGAAAATGATGGCAGTTTGAGAAGCGGAACAAAGAGGAAATACAATAGTTCCTCTACCTTTTTTTTTTTTTTATTCCAGAAAGAAAGAAAATAACATTTTCACTTACTTAACTAGAATTTGCATTAAAATTACATTATATTACAGAAGATAAAATTACACTATATACTATATTATGATACAATATATTATCATACAATATTATTCACTTTCACTATATTGTTTTTTGTGAATAAAAATGAATTATTTTTTTTTAAATTTACATACACTTTTTTCGTTTTTAATATCATCTGGAAGGCAATTATATAAATTGCCCCCCCTCATAACTGATGGATTGCTTACCGTAGTTAGTATGAATAGTGTTTAAATGTATGTTATCGTGTTGTCGTGTAAAATGTTTGTGTACTTGGGACGTTTTAATGAATTCTGTGTTTGTATGTATGAGTTTATTCTTTATTTTGTATATAAGGAGACATATATTGTATTCGTATAGTTTTCTTAATGTTAACAGTTTGGTTTCCAAATATAGTTTTTTGTGGATGTTTTGGATTCGTAGTGAAATAGTTTTTTTGATTAGTTTATTTTGAATTATCTGTAATTCATTAATGTATGTTTCATACGCATTTCCCCAGATTTCAACAAAGTAATTTAAATGTTAGTGTACAAGACTATAATATAAACTTTTTTTAAATTTAATCGGTAATAGATAAGATAATCGGCTAAAAACGTTAATTAAGGGTGTGATTTTATTTTTAACATCTTGTATATGGTTTTTAAAAGTTAGATGCTTATCGATGCACAGCCCAAGATATTTTTCCTTTATCAAGATTTGCAAATCATTCTTTTCAATTTTTAAGGGTACGTGAGGAGGAATTATCTTACGGGTTGAGCTTAAAACCATGTATCCTGTTTTTTTTTATGTTCATTGTTAGGATATTTGATTGGAGCCAACTGCAAATTTTTTCTAGGTCACTTTGTGCATTTTCTAGTAAGATGTTTAGGTCTTTACCCCAGTAGAATATTGCAGTGTCATCCGCATATAGAAAAAATTCACCATTTATGTCTAATTGCGAAATATCATTGATGTAAATTTGGAACAGTAGTGGTCCTAGTATGGATGCTTGCGGAACTCTATAGTTTATTGGAAGATGCTTGCTATTATGATTGTTAATGCTAACGAATTGCTTTCTATTGCTAACATATGATTTGAATAGATTAAGAGCAGGACCAACTACACCAATTTTCTCAAGTTTCTTGAGAAGTATATCATGGCTTACTGTATCAAAGGCTTTTTGAAGGTCAACTAGTATAGATAAGATATAGTTTCCTCCATCACTGCCGCTCTGAAGTTTACTGACTAAGTCGTTTATTGCCGCAAGTGTGTTCGATTTTTTCCTAAAGCCATATTGTTTTTTATAAAAGAATGATTTTTTTACCAGAAAATTGTTTAATCTTTCGTAAATTACACGTTCAAATATTTTAGATAAGATTGGTAAGATTGAGATGGGTCTGTAGTTTGAGGTATTTGTTTTAGACCCACCTTTGTGAATTGGTATCACCTTGGCAATTTTACAGCGGTCTGGAAAAGTTCCCTCTTTAAAACATTGATTAATTAATTTTGATAATATAGGTATCAATTCTGTAGAGAGCACTGTTTTATATTTGAGTTTATCGTAACCGGCACTCGCATTTGATTTTAATGATTTTAATATTTTGCTTATTTCTAATTCTGTTGTAGGTTGAAGATATAAAGATTCTATACTATCATTTACTAAGGTTATGTCGTTGGCTGGTTTGTGTACGACTTTGTTACGTATATTGTCAGCTAAGGATGAGCCAATGTTGCAAAAAAAGTTGTTAAAGTTGTCGCATATCTCTATATTATTAGTAATTATTTCGTCAGTAATTATTAGTTTAGTACAAACATTATTCGAAGTATTAGACTGGTTCTTAAGAATATTATTCATTAACTTCCAGGTTTTTTTTACTGTTATTTTCGCATTTTTTAAAGAGATCACTGTAGTGTCTTTGTTTTAAGTTTCGTTTTTCTGTAGTGACGTTATTTATTAATTTTAGGAATTCTGTTTTCAATAAAGTGTTGTTAGGTTGTCTTTTTAATTTCAGGTGTAGTTTATTTCTTTTATTGATTAATTTTATAAGGTCTTTGGTTATCCAGTCTGGGTTATTTATATTTTTTGTTATAATTTTAGTGGTGCTATTGGAATTAATTTTATTTGTGAGGTAGTTTACAAGATTATCATAGTTCAGATCCGAGTCCTCATTATTGTTTATAGTAAAGGGGTTTTGTCGGATATCCTCCTCTAGTTTATCATAATCGATTTTTGTATATTTATAGGAGGATTTTTGTGATTTTTTTTTAGTGTAGGTGTGAAGTATGTCAAGGATCAGTATGTTGTGATCAGATATTGAGGTATCACAGTTTGTTATAGTATATGAAAGGTTTATTGCTGAGATTTTGTGATCAATAATGGTGTTGGTGTTTTCTGTGATACGTGTTGCATGTATTTTGTTTACTTTGTTCATTATAGTGAAATTGTTTGACTTTATAGTTTCTGTATATTTACAAGTATGTGTGTTTGTGGAATCAAGTAAATTGATATTAAAATCCCCCCAGTATTATGGACCTTTTGTGAGTTTTTAGTTGTATGTTTAACTTATCTAGAAAATCTTGAAAGTTGGTGTTCGGTTTTTTATATATCACTCCAATGTTTAAATGAAGTTTGTTTAACTGTATCCAAAGAAAGTTGTTGTCTGGATCCACTATATTGTCGATTAAGCCATATTCCAAGTTCTCCTCAATAAATATGGACACTCCACCACCGATGCCCTCAGGTCGGCAGGACGCTTCGTGTTTGTAGCCTTCGATATTGATGAATGGTATGTCCGTTTCTTTGAGCCAAGTTTCTGACATAAGTATGATGTTGATCTTATAGTCAATTGATTTTAATAAGCACAGGATCTCGTCGATTTTTCCTTTCAGGCTTCTAATATTTAGGTACAGGAATGAAATTGAAGTTTGTTTTTTTTTTGTCCCCAACTGTTTGTAGAGAGTTACGTCATCTACCCGTTTATGTTGTTTTTTTGTTTTTAAACAGCATGTTTTGATTTGACTGGCGGTCGTCGATTAAATATTTCCTTCTTCTTTATTATTACAAGGTGTCATTTTGTCCTTTAATTTGGTGATTTTTCCGGAATTATCGGGATCCAGTTTTTTGGAGTTTGCGTGTAAGTAGATTTGGGTTCAATATTGTTTATATCCTGCTCGATATTATAGTACATTTTCCGGTGGTTATGTTTAATTATATCAATTATGTTTATTCTTGCCAAACTCATCGACTTCGAGATATTGTATTCGTTCATTTGGTCGTAAAACATTGGCCCGATGAATCGACAGTGATTTTTGAATAGAACAGTGTGAGATCTTATTTCGTGGTTGGGTTTGGAAACATTCAGATGATTGTTTTTCGGCACCGAGTGTACAATAACATTAGTGTGTTGAAGTTTATTAACAATGTAGTATAAGTGACTAATTATATTTTTTGGCGATTTTTCATTTGTCCCAGTATAAATGATCACAAAATCTTTTTTTGTTGGGCTTTCACTTGACTGTAGTATGGTTGAACTAAATTTGTCTATGGTGGCACCGGGATAAATAAAGCTCTGGCGTTTTATTTTGTTTGAATTTTTTTCAAGACTTCTTCTCATTTGCCTTCCACCCTCGTCCCCTAAAATGAGTACTTTAGATACAGTTTCTTGCGGCTGTATTGGGCGATTTGCGGATTGATGAAAGGAAACGTTTTTTTCCACTATGGGAAGTTGATTTGTTTCGGTTCCATGAGTCAAAAGCGGTTGATAACTGTTTGATGGTGTAACATTTGTTAATGAATTCTCCACTTTTTTTGTAACTTGCTTTATTTCACTAATGTTTTTATCCTTGTGTGAAATTTGACTTTTAATTTCTTCTTGAAAAATTTCAAATAATGAATATATTTTTTGAGACATCTCTTGAAAACATTTGAAGTTTTTATTTAATTGGTTAATTATTGAATTAAGTTTATAATCATTATCGCCTGGAGGATCTTTCTGTTGTAGGGTTTCGTTCACAGATATTTCTATCAGTTCCTTTTTATTCTGTTGTACGGTTTCGTTCACAGATGTCTCTATCAGCTCCTTTTCATTCTGTTGAGGTTAAGGTTTTGTTCACAGATGTCTCTATCGGCTCATTTGTTTGTTGAGAAGTTTTATTAGTTTCTTTGCAAGACGGGCACTTGAAACGTTGTTTATAGTTTTTATTCATCTTGCGAAAATTGATTTCGGTTATTTGACAACACAAGAAATGAAAATCATGCTTACATGTCTTGCAGGATAAGTTTTCGTTGTCATATATTTGGGTCTTGCATGACTTGCATTCCATCATTGCAGATTATTTTCACAGAGTTTATGAATAAATATTTATGTAAAGATGTTAATAAGTAATGGCAAAGGATTATATAGTTTTATTCCTATTCACAGCACAAGGCACAGGGTTTCTGGTATTTAGTTATTTAGAGCAAAAACAATAACACCGTTTGACGTTTGACATACGTTTTTCAAGTTCAAGTTCACTTTATGTCACTTTATCTAGCGATGATTTAAACACCGTTGGCGTACGTATTTCAATTCAAAACCAATAAACGATATCTTGTATTTACACTGCGAGTTTTTTTTTATCTCGAAAGCAAAAGTGTGTAATTATTTAAATAACAGTCGCGTTCGAGTTAACACCGTTCATTCGCTTAACGTAGGTATTCGGTAGGGCCAACCCTTAGCACGAGAAGAAGCGGGAGTTCAAACCGAAAACAGTCGCCTTCTCACTTCCGACCCGGGAAGTTCTTCCCTTGGAGGGCCACCGTGCCCCTCCGAGAGACAACGGCTCCCGCCGAGCCAACACTCTGCGAGCAGTAGACTGACCGCCCTTCGGTTCAGTCTGCCACCGAGTCAGCGCCCAGACTCTCGTACACGCCGCCCTTCGGCAGTGTACACCAGTATACTGACCGCCCTTCGGTCCAGCCCGCCGCCCAGGCAGCAGCCAGCTCTCGCCCGGGAATACTGACCGGCACACTGACCGCCCTTCGGTTCAACCCGCCGCTTAGTCACCACCAGCTTCCCGCCGAGGAAGTCAACAGTCCCGTGACCAGCAATCACCGGCCTCCTACCGCAGAAGAATTGTCTTGCCCCACTCAAAGTTACCGGCAAGAATCGTAGTGATCAAATGATACGTGAAGTAGTGATATAACGTGCACTAACTAGTGATTGTGAGTGTACGTGAAATCGAGGACCCAGACAACGGAAAAAAGGGAAGTGATTTTATTAGACTATATTTTTATACATTAAGGACAATTTCGTAGACTTAAGCAATTGGACCATCTAATTTTAAGTGTTAATTAAGTAGTTAAGAAAACTAACCTACATATTAAAATTAACCCCCTGCTTATTGTAATTCTAGAATAAATGTCTCAGTAATAATTTTCATAGCTTCTTTTCATTTGTTCCTACTTTTGGTCGCCGAAAGTAGGGGCGTATCAAGGTATTCTGTATTTCCCATTTCTACCTGTTTACAATAAAATACTAAAATATGTAATTATGAGTTTTCATTTACAGAGAAAATTTTATTTTTTAAATAATGTTTTAGGCTAATGCATTGGGTAGGCTCCGAAAGAAAATTATATTGTCTATGGCCGTGACTTTTTTTCAGTTTTCTCTATTCTCGTCTATGGTGTGTGTGACGACAAGATTCCCCATAGAACAAAAAAAACGTATAATTGTGTCGAAAATTTGTCTATAGTAAAAGCCCGAAGTTATCAATCTAGTTATTGGTTTATTTATGGTGCCAGTGTCACTAGTAGTGCGGAGTGCGGGGGACGGTGAATTTATACTGGAATCAGACGTTTCACTCGAGTGAAGGTTTACGCCATGTTTTTCCGGCCTAATCGTCCATCTTTGTTTCATTCCATTGTAGCGTACGCATTGATGATACGCGTGCGATGGTAAACCCACGATAATACGGTCGTAATCACGAATCGATCAAGGATTTGGGGCCAAATAATGTGTTTTTTTTTCAGCGTATCAGTTCGTGGCCCACGTGCATGGTGATACCGACATGCATGTTTTGTGTACCCATGTGCATTTGTGGTCAATCATGCTGGTTCTGGCAATGATAATCAATAAGTAACATTTGATCTTGAATACAAGAGATTCTAAAGAGTGGAACTGCTTTAATATATTTTAAACAAACATCGCGATCTTATAATGATCTTATAATCATCACCATTACTAAGACTTGTCACCATTGCTGCTAAAAAGAATTAAATTGCCGTGTACATCCTATTCCAGTGACAGCGCAGATGATGATTGAATCAACACAGCTGCGAGACCAGCCCGTGCAGAACAACCATCTTCCCGACGCCCGAGTGGTGCAGAACCCCGCGGCTCCAGCTCCGTCAGCGAGATTACATCATAATCGGTGTTAAGCCCGCAGCAACATCAACCACGTAACGTTAAAACATCAATAACCCTTCAACAGTGTACAACAGTTTCATCCGACATCTAAAAAACTATTCCAAAAAGTTATTAAATTTTCGTTCTACCTCAAATTAATGTTACAATTTAACAATTGCACTGTATCATTCCTTGTAAAGCAAATACAAATTTATATTCTAACTTGGATGTTAAAAGAAAGAATGACACCAATTTAAAAATTATCTTTTTCAAATCATTTTTTACTATTTTTTCTCGAAAATGAATTATTGTCTTTCACTGCCTACCTCTTGCCACATTATCGAAATTGCTATGAACCCTAAGGATATCCAATCAACTTCATCCATCAGTGATAATTAATTTACAATGGACCACAGCAACCAGCAATTACAATCAAGAACAAATCGCTTCACGCAAGCTGAAAATCAAATTACAAATTAACATATAAAAGATGAAATCAAGAAATACAACATTATTGTCGCAGCATCAGACGTAAACACATAGTACCTACCGTGAACGTCGTTATTATAGCACCCGCCAAGTACGGAAGCAAACGTAATCACCATCATCATTACAAAAATAACCAAGATACTGCGATCAACTCCACGCGGCAGGCCAGGCAACAAAAATTAATCAACTGGAAATGGCAAACACTACGAAGAATTCGGAACAAAGGCTTACTAACGCCTCAACCGTGCTCGTATATCCGGAACAATACGGGAAACTACAAGGGAGATTTGTAATAATTACGTACAAATTTTCCCGACAAATATATCAACATACTGAACACGCTAGAACACGCTCCAGCCAGCTTCTATACGCTCGGACCTCGGACACGCTTCTACACGCTTCAACATATATCAACATGCTGAACACGCTAGAAAACGATTCTACACGCTTCAACATATATCAACATGCTGAACACGCTAGAAAACGATTCTACACGCTTCAACATACATCAACATGCTGAACACGCTAGAAAATGCTTCTACACGCTTCAACATACTCGAGAACGATTCTACACGCTTCAACATATATCAACATGCTGAACACGCTAGAAAATGCTTCAACGCACTTCAAGTTCCCGACGTCTACAAACATAGTCAGACGAAATCAAACCCGTCCCGGCAAGCCACCATAAAAAAGGCCTACCCAATTCCACACTTGTGTTCCTACGCACGGATGGGTGAAAGAACACTCCAACCCCGTACGAACGACGTCTAAAAAAAAAAAAAAATGACTTGGCAATACGTAAAAAGGCATAGCAACTAGAATAAAAATTAAATATATATATACATACTTAAATATCAAATACCATACTGGTCAAAACAAAAAATCAATAAATTTTACATTGGTGACTTCCTTAAGTTTCATTTTTTGTAAAAATTTTATCTGATAAATCTATAATTAAAAAATGTTCATCTCAATCGTTTATATCTTACTATAATGCAACATGTACTTGAGATAACTTTTAAATATAACTAGATAATAATGTATTTAATATTGATCATGTTAACAATATAACGCACATTAATATATCCATACATGAATAACTTATCCAAGTTTCAAACCATTCCGCTAGACGCGTTGAATTTCACATGTATTTTTAGTAACTTTTAACTAACTTTCATTACGTTTTATGTACTTTTATAATATTATAGAATTTAACCATGTTCAGTCGAATTTTTGTGAACATCCACATATCCGAATGAACATGTTTTTGAGATTTTAACATTTAAATCATACAATAATTTTTATACCATTTCTTTTAATGAAATGTAATTGTTTTTAACAATATGATTATTTTTATCCATATCCTATCAAGCGAACATGTCCCTCGCCTGATAGAATGTGTTGATAAAATATTTTTTATCTATAAATTTCTCCTTAAGTGTTTACAAAGGTATTAGCAAATTTTATAAAAACCAAGATTAAAAATTATATAAACTACACTTGTAAACAATTGATGAGATATTATTACTCTAAAAAATGATAGATTAAGGATTTCTTATCTCATGTTCGTAAAAAACTAATATTTTGTACATTTTATAATATCTACTACTTTCCAAATCTGAAATATTTGATTAGTTTAAGATTAAACATTCTAAACCTGTATAGTATAATAAATAGTTTTAGCCATGTACTTTATCATTTTTCAGTAATAGAGTATTTACTTTATATGAATAATAAGCTATAGTTATTCTAACACTGTTACATTATCGGAACATAATATGTCTTATATTGACCACACACTCAATATAACACATATTTATTACATATTTCCATTCCTAAATGAAAAATTTTAGAACATTACGCACTTTGCGATGAAAAAGTAACATGTACTTCTAACCACTCCGCTGTACGCGTCGAAGTTAAAAACTATACTCTAAAATTTTATATAACTCTTGAATACAAATATTACATGTACCTAATTTTAAAATTTACTATGTTTTCCATTATGTTAAAAATGTTTCGTTTTTTAAAAATTTTCAAACGCGTGCAACCAGATGTTCCTTGAGGTCCACATCTGATTGAACGGGTTGAAAATTTTTTTTTATCGTTTTGCAAACTGGGGTGGACGTATGTAGCGTACGCATTGTATAGCCGTTTAAATATTTTACTGCACGGGCAACACCAAAAGGCCCCGCGCCATACGACTGCAAACTTGCCCGTCATTCTGGTTTCACGGCCCGGTCGTCGAGTCGCTTCTTTGCGTACGCTCTGTTAAATCCTTCTGATATTAAATTAACATGTGTCGGTTTGTGGAGTCAATTAATAAATGAGAATTAAACGTTCACCATAGTATTCATTTAAATACCGACCATCCTTTTGGTAACATCAACGTGTTTGGAGTCCACGTGTGGATCCGCCAATGGATCCACCAATATACTACATCATTCATCTCCCAAACCATGTTCAGACGGCGCTATAGAAATAAGCGTTCACTCGTCCATTCCCACCACAACGTCGCCGAGCGAGGTCAACCGCGCTGGAATTCGTTTGATTTCCAGCGCGGTCCGGCCCCGAATTTCAAGGAAACACATGTCAGATGCATCGATGTTTACGCAATTTTGTTGACACAATTAAATAAAAAAAACAGTATTGTTTCGTCTTATAAACCTTTTTATTTTTTATGACATAATAACACAATTTTATTTTACTTTTTTTATTACGAACATTTTCCTACAAATTAATAATCTTACATATATCAAAAAATATATATATTACATGGATAATTAGGGTGTCCCAAAAATGTATATGAGAGGTGTTCCCAAAAGCAAACAAAATAGCCCAACGAATACCATTTTGATGTTTTACGTGCGATGTGATAGCGTCCTTCCATGGTCCTTCCCGTACAGGACGCGAGACAAACTGATTGAGATTTCACTCAGTGTTCAGACGTTTCACTTTGCTCTATTCCGCGCGCATGCGCGCGCTAGTGAAGGATGCCGAATGAAAATATCCAACATTGTTGGATCGGTTCAGTTGAAGATTTCATTCGGCAGTATTCGGCACTTTCGTTTCATTTCATGTTCAGACGTGTCATTCCGAGTAAACTAGGCCGAATGAAATGCGGAAATGAGCGATTAGTGAACCGTCTGAATGGCGCTTAGCGAGATGGTTCGTCGGTTGATCGCTGCGTGCGGGCACAGAGCGTGTGTCGCGGGCGGCCCAAGACTTTACATTTTTAAACCCGGACGCTCCCCAGATGCCTTCTAAACTGGGACAAATCTGGGGAAACCCGGACGGATGGCAACCCTATAGGGGAGCAATGTACCCGTACTGAATAGGGCAGGGATAACATTTTTAAAAGAATTGTTTATGGGATAACTGAACAAAAAGTGAGTCAACAAAACGACATTTAAACATGGCAGAGTTCTTATCTTTTGTCAGGTGAATATTGTGGCAGCGATTCCCTATCTGCAATATACCCATTCTGATCAGGTTCGGGATGAAAATTTTTAATGAATTGTTTAATATTTATTTTGAGGTGTGTTCTTGTAACTTCATTGCATGTTGGTGTACACATCTACTATTTCAGAGAAAGCATTTCTAACTGCATGCAATCTAGGTACAAGCGAGTATCTAGCCTAGATGTTGTTGTAGCTATTAAAAATAACTTTTTTTCAAGAATTTCTATTTGGTATACATAATGTAATTAGGCTAAGTAAATCTTGATCAATTTTAATAAGATATGGAATAATTAAATGGCGACATTCAACAAAAAAAATATCTTCTTTCAGTGAAAAGTGTACAATATTTATTGGTAAAATTATTCTTAAACAAAGACATAATTTTTTTTAAATTTTAACATAATTTTTTTTATGAATTAAAATCATTATTATTTAACACTGTAAATTTATTTTCTGTTTGATCTATAGTATGGCTTAAAATGGCGAGTCAGCATAAATCTCAATCTAAATAATATAATAAAATATTGGTACATGTTCAAAATACAAGGCTTACTTCAAACGATAGACTTGTAATTCCCGGATACCCAAAGGACTCTAGAATACCTATCTTGTTTCAATAATTTACAACAATTAAATAAAACGCTCTGAATTGATTTTCAGAAGGAAATGTATGCTAACAAAATGGTTATTTGAAAGATATTTCTTTACAAATCTCTGTTTTGTATTTTTTCGTTGTTCTTCTTTTTTGATTTTATCTGTTAACCTACGTTAAGTAAAAATCCCAATGGTTCAAAATTACAATGTTAACATTTTTTCATGTCACAATACCATCTCAGTAATTTGTATCCAAAAGGGAACTTTTTACGACTTCTGTGGTCCAGTTTTGGTCATGTCGCAGTTCACGAGCACAATATATTTTAATGTTTCCGAAAGTCCAGAGAGAACGCCAAACCACCTTTTTGAAAATATTAATTATTTCATCAAATGGTTGTAATTTATGATTTCTATGGGTAGACCGGGTTTATAGTTAATACCTTTAAGAAATTTATGCTGAACTAGCAGTTTTTAGCTCCGCGGGTTTTTGACTGCTGCAGGCGGCATTAGGTTCTGCTTCGCCCAATTTAAGTGTTGGTGATCATTTATAAGGCTTTGCCCTTTTGCAAAACTAACAACTATGAACATAAAACTACAGAACATTTACATTTAATAGGTAGATATATCTGTACCCGAGAAGCATACGGATGCAACTCCAAGAAGCCAAAGGTTCAGTAGAGCCAAAACCAAAGATATTAGAAACACGAGATATGCTATAGGCAGTTTGAACCGTATGGAACTCTATTTCTTCGTGTCGCCGATATTGTTAACTAATACTATTGCACACCTTCGCTTACGCTAAAGTATCCGCCCCTTTTCGAACTCACACTTAAAACTTGTCGTTTTCGTTGGCACTTATACATAGAACAGATGTCTATGCGTACACGTTTCAAAGGCATTCGCGATTAGCAACACATATAAATGAAGACGAATAAAGCTTGCAATAATATAAATCGATATAGATCGATATGTTAGTTTAAAATTATTCCAGTTAAAATTTTGATGAAAAATTCTTATTCTCAGAACCGATAAATCGGAACAAGTGTGATCAATTCTCAAAACCGATAAATCGGAATAAGTGTGCTCTAGACTATGGACACATTTAACGTGTCTCATTTGTAACAAATCCATATCAATTGTTTCTAATCTATAATTAGATAACTGATTTTTAACAGTTTTTGATTTTGTTCAATAATGTTAATCACAATAACACTCACAATGTGTTTTTATTGTTGTAAAAATCCATAATAAAACTCTCATTTTTTACTCATGTTAATTTATTTTGTATTTGAGTACTTCCGAAGAGTCCCATCTGCTTCCAACCATCTGGAGCCAGTGAGACTAGGGCATTCGCAATTGGGGTATTTTATGAGGCTTCAGGTGGTGGGGAGGGGAAGAAGCCGAGGAAATGGAAGGTGGGGAAGTACCCGGTTATTCAGATCTGGTCGCCAAACACGGCTAATAAATTTAAAGCAACCTTTATATTCTGCATGGTGGTCTTTAATCAGGGTTATACTGAAAGTGTTCACAATTCTGTTTCACAATTAATAATTTTACAATATTAATGACAAGTATTTTGGGCAACGCTGGGTGCTCTATCCGTGTTAGGGCCTTTATTTTGCGATTTCATATTTTGTTTCATGATCTATTTATTACCCGTGGCAGTTTTACAGGCAGTTTTTTTTTTTAATAATATGTAGACAGTTATTTTCCTTCTCTTTGTGTGCTAGTTTTCACCAATCTCAGAACAAAACCGTAAATTTTATAAAAAACAACACCCACCGGGGTATAATCTTTTTAAAATACATGCACAACAATTCCAAAAAATTAACAAAAATATATACAAATATGTATGTACGATAGGTATTTCATTTAGCTAACAAACATTTAAAAAATACATATTATTGACCGGAAAAGTGGAGATATTTCGTCGCTTTAGTTCGTTTTTCTCCAACAGACCAAAACGTAAATCGGGAGAAAAAGCGCTTCAAAGTTTTTTTTAAGAAAAAGGCATATAAAATGAAATTAGCTTCAATTTAAGATTACGGAAATGATGTATAATAATAGAAAATATTATTTTTAAGTGAGATATGTTCTAAATGTTTAAAATTAAGCAGAAAACGCGTTTTTTAATTGGATGTAGGACAAAGTGACGAAATCTTGTGTGTACAAGATGGATATAGGAGAAAGGACACTGGATGTTGGACAAGAGCGCGTACTCTTGCGTGAGGTTCATTTATCTAACACGCTAGGTATTACAGGGAGATCGGAAAGCATTCCAAATTAATATTATTATAACATTGAAATTAGATCTATCATTAAACTTTTGTTACTTTTGGGTTTAGCTTAATTGTTAATAACTCAGGTATGGGGCATACGTCATTCCTATGTCTACCCACGTTAAATTATCGTGAAAACAAGCTTATGTGTCCAAGCGGTTTTAATAATAGATATTAACTTATTAGTTATATTTTTGAGGTGAGACTGAAAAATTCAGTTGTGATTTTTAAATAGTTTCTTAGATTTTTTTTGCGACAATTTAAAAAAAATATTTGTTAGGTACTTGATTGGGAAACAAGTTTTAAGAATCAGTTTTTGTGCAATAATAGCATTGTAAAATCACCAATTAAAACTTACATTTTTAGACAATCATACTAATAAAAATTATATTTCAGCAGGATTTCATTCATTGCTTATTTTATTGTTTACGAGCAGCAGTCGGTGAATGCAATCAGTGCAAAAAGTAAGTTTTTAGTAAGATCCTACAAATATTCATCATCATTATTATAAAGCGCCCTGGAAGTGATTTTGCACTAAAATGGCGGTAATCAACTGCTTCCAACCGCCTGGAGTAAGTGGAGGCGATGGCATCCCCAATTGGGGTGTTTTGGGAGGCTGAAGGTAGTGGGAAGGAGATAGGGAAGAGGAAGGTTGGGAAGTACCTGGCTTTTCAGATCTAGTCCCAAACAAGCAACACATTCCAAGCAACGTTTCAATACAAAATGGTGGTCTTACGCCAGGGTTATACTGAGAGTATCTTCCACTTTGGAACCTGCCGCAAATACAACGATATTTTTAAAAATTATTATTTGCACAGAGGTTTATATTTTTTTTATAATTGAATTGTGAAAAAACATAAATCAATACAATAAAATTTACTTGTGCGCGCCGGGATTTTAACTCGGGACCTCCGAATTGCTAGTCAAGAGTTACCCTTCGACCCAACAATAAAAACAATAAGATATTTTAAAGGATTTCGAAGCACAATAGGTACCTACGAATCTTTAGAAATATATAGAACAATAGATGACGAATTCTTTTTTAAAGTGATTTTATGTTGGAACACATGGGTTAGGACAGCCCTGGCCAACCTGCGGCCCGCGGCGAAACTAACGAAGATACAGCTTTTCAAGTGACCGGCCCTTTTCGATTTTCGACAGTATTCTCGAGTATAAAAAAAGTTCGTGAACATCATAACTCAACATCTATTTGACCGACCCTTTTTAAAATTTTGTAGACTATTTCTACACATAAATCAACATTTTTCCATTTTAAAAAAACCAAATTCATCGAAATTTTTTAGCAAAAATCGCGTTATTCACTTCAAAATGATGCCAAAAATAAAAACAAAAAGAAAAAAACTCCTAACTTTAAACGCATTTAGATTATTTTATTTCAGATTATCCGGTAAGGAGTTATGATGTTCACCGAATAACCGAATAGCAATAGTAACAGAATAACCTGTGCGGCCCTTGGAAAATTTTAGGTCGTCAATGCGGCCCGTGGTGCAATTTGAGTTGGCCAGGCCTGGTTTAGGATATCTACTGCACAATATAGATTTTTTAACCAAAAGGTCATAAAACCTTTCCTACCACATTTTGTCTCCTTAACAAGTTTACTGTTGCGGTATTTGAGATATCGACCACCCATTATGTTTTACCACTTAGTTGGGTGATATAATTAGAAGGATTACGAAATGGGGCTGGAATGGAATAGATTGGAAGTGGATGTTTGTAATTAAATAAAATAAATAGTATCATCATTAAATAATGTACGAATAAAAATAACGTTTTTATTAGCTTTGCGATAAACACCGCTTTTTTTCTAAAATATAATTCTTGCACAAAAAATAAAGAAATAGGTAAGAAACAAATGAACATAAAAGAAATATTAGGCACTATGTTATATAAATTTTCTGGTTTAAAATATAAAAAGTATAATTCTTAAAATGAGATTTGGTAAATAAACTTAGGTACATATTGGGCGTTAGTTAGTTAACTAAATTTACCGAAAACAAAAACTTGGGCAAACTTTGGGCATGTGAGTGAATGAATGAAGAAAGGAGTGTAAAGAGAATTAATGATGCGAATGTGAATGGTAGAAGAAGCCGAGGACGCCCAAGGAAGACGTGGCACGATCAAGTAAATCAGATACTTGAGTCGGGCCATGTCAAGAGTCAGAATAATAGAAGAGTATGTATGAGAAGATGTATGAATGCGGATGAGGCAAGGATTGTGTGCCAAGACCGAGTTGTTTGGCGGTACGTCCTCTCTGCCTACCCCTGCGGGGAAACGGCGTGATGGTTAGTTAGTTAGTTCAAAAACTCCTTCGTTTCCTTATTATATTAATTGGCTTGTTTTAAATATCACAGGTTGAAGTGTTACGAGATTAAATCATTTAAATAAATAACAGCTTGGTCATGATCGCCTGCTACAAAATCAAAGTTCATAATTCTTTTAGCATTGTCAATTTTGTAACAAATAAAAAAAAAATTGGTTAGAAACTACCTTTACCGTTCTTTTATGTCTTTGTCGGGGTAAAATAAAATTTTAATTTTATAAAACGATTAGGTACGTAAAGTTAATAAAATTTAAGTTTTATTAATTAAAAAAATACTGTCGTTTGTTTCAATAAATTGATTTAACTTCAATCATGTTGGATTCAATCAATTAATATTAATTTTGCGATTAAAAGGGGGTCGACATTAGATTATTTCAATTTTTACTACGATATTTCACCATAATGTAGAACTTGGGAAGTATTTTAATATATTATGTATTTATGATTATAATAATCGAAAAACACAATGTTATTATAACCACCCTGTGTAGAGCTGTAACGAACGATCAGTTGAAACAATTTGCAGAGAAAATAATAAATAATTAGTTGACTGCTATAATTTCCTAGGAAAATTTTATCCTTTTCTACGGTGTACATCACTAGGCATTTTATGGGGAGAAATCTCCCAGAAAACCACTAAAATAACTTTGTAAATAACAAAATCACAAATGAAGATATTTACTTCCTCGGCGCTATTGAACGAATGTTTGGAATGAGAGCAATCACGTGATCCTCTGCTGCCCTGCTATTGGCTGTTTGGTCTGTTAGAGTAATACGTTAGTAACAGAGCGTTTGAATTTGGTACGTAGGCTAAGATTCGGCTTGGATGTTAGACGCATTTGTATGAAATACAACTGAACGGCCGGTTTAAAAACGAGGGGTTATATTGGCCAACGTGTGGATGTTGGAGACACACGAACGGAATGTTGTTTCATTTGGGATGACGTAAGACAAAATGCGTTTTAAAAACCCCTTAAATAATTTTTTAAATTTCTTTTTTTACTTTTTAAGTATAAATAAAGGCTTTTTAAGAACAACTGCATACTTAACTCAATTTCACTAAAAATGGTCTGTAGGACAAAAACGAACTAGAGCGACGATTTGTTTAATACTTGTCGCTTCGATAATTTTGGTGTTACGTTTCTAACTTAACGGATATCAAGATATTTTTCCAAAACGGCTTTAGTGAGTTGAACTAAATGATTATTCATTGGTGATTGGTCATTGGTCATTGGTCTTTGGTCATTGGTCAGAAACCAGTTTCCCTTTCTCCCCGTTGCGTCAATCCATTTTTCTTTAGTTTTTCCGTCCTTCGGAAATCTGAAATAATTAAAACACTATAAGTTACTATATCTAAAAAAGGATATAAATTATTCTTTAACTAAGATAAATAAATTATCACGCTTTTTTGTTATGCTTCTCCCCGTCCCGCAAACCCTCCCCACCACCCCCTCATCGCTCTCTCACCCCCGTCAAACCCCTCCTTTGTTTCCCTCACCCATCCACATAACCCTCCCCCTATCGGATCCCTCGTCTCGGATTCTTTTCCCCTTCTCCTTACCTTCCTGCCGCTAAACCATATGAAATACGTACATTTCTCAAACTGATCACGCGCCAAAAAATATAAAAAATTCATAACGCCAGAGCTTACGGTTATCTATATTGAAACCTTCACGGGCGTGCCCACAACAAAACACAAAAGTTTCATCCCAGTCGGATGAATGGTATAGGAAATAATTTCATAATGCTAGAGCCCACCATTATACTCTTATATAGAAACCTCCGCGGGCTCCGGCACAAAAAATCACCAAAGTTTCATTGTAAATCAAAAAATGGTACACGAACGCATGCGGAACAAACAAAGAAACATTTATTTGTATAAATAAAGATTTTAAAAGAAAAGCATTGCATTTGTTTCTACCACCAATCAGTATCTACAAAATAATATGTTTATATATTTATAAATATATTTATAAAGCCCTGCTAATAATTACGAAATATCGATAGTCAGTAATTAAAAGAATTCGCGTCCCCATCACTACCATTGAAAGAGCAACGATGTTTGCTTTAACGGGGCCTTATGTCAAGAAAAACTTCGAATAATCATTAATAATTGATAACGTACTCTAATTTTGTACTTACCGGTGAAATGAAACTCCATTTATCTTGAAGTTCACATTGCTTGTGGTATTTTTACATAGTTGCACTGAACAAGACGGCATTTTGAATAAAACGGGCACAAACAGCACTCCGTCACGACACGAAATTAACTAATTGAACGAGTTCTTTCCGTATTCAAACTACCCTTGTCAGGTAGTAGTCCGTCCACGTTCTGGCGGCCAACATAGCATATCTCCCCTTGTTTCTCTTATCTGTGGCCAAAACCGTATTTTTTCTGTAATTATGGTCTCATAACTTCTGCAGATATTCGTGCTAATTGATGAAATTTTTGTAATTAATAAATCAATTAGTTTTGTTTTAAAGTTGAGAAAATAAAACGAAATATTTTACATGCAAAGCCTAAAAATAAATGTTTAAAATAAATCATTATGGACTTGAGTCCTTCTGCCTCAAAATGCAATAGTCTATTTCGATATAACAAGTAAAAAATTAAATTAAATTATTAAAAGATCGACGTTTGAAAATTTTATTTGGAAGTAAAATAATAACTATACACAACAGGTAAAAGAAAAATACATTTTATTGTATATTTCTTAATATAATTATTACTAATTAATGGTATTTTCCAAATCTTCATCATTTGACGGAGGATAATCTGGCATTTATGACTTAAAATTTTATTAAAAAAATGCAGTGAATTTTTTCAACATTAACTCCACAGAGTAGGCCCTGAGAAAAAAAATCCCCCAGGGCCTATGTCATCTTTGGGGATGCTGTGTGGAGTGTCTTTTAGGGTAAGGAAAGAAAGGAGGTTCTGGGAAGGAAAAAGGTATGAAGGATGGGTATGAATACGGGGGTCAATGTGATTTGGCCTTCACAGTTGTCAGACCATATTCAATATTATCCCCCGTATCGCTATATATCCACTTCAGGAGGTAAGAAGTCTCTTCATTTGCCCCCCTGACACCGACTGACTCATTCCACGTGCAAAAATTGCCTTGTCATTGGTGCTGCCCAGAATGGCTTCATTTAAACATCACAATTTTTTCAAATAAAAATATTCAGAACGGGCACGGAAGATATTTTTCCATATCCGAGTCATCAAAACTAATACTGAATACGATGACTTACCTCGCAACTTATCCGATTTTTTTCAGATTGTATCGTAATGTATATTTGTAATATGCAGTGTGGAGTCGGTAGTACAATGAAGAGCGAGTGAGTATTATGTACAGGTATTTATTCAGGAGCTGCTAGTAACAAAAGAGACATACCTCGAGCACGCATCGCCTTATATAGATTCACGCAAGCATACTGTCTCGCTTGCTCTCATACATTCAAACAGATATCACACCCCCACACTTAAACAATAATTACATATAACAATATTCTTTTTTTTTTTATCTAACATTATATAAAACAAATAGCTACTTAATTTATTATATACAGTTATGTAGTTATGTAATTATAAACACTTTTTAAAATTTTTCGTGGTTGTGGTCTGGAACGCAGTCTCCCTTCCCATGGTATAAGTGATCTGCAAAGAACAGGGGAATTAGCATTAGTTCTGTCCACATCTGAGAGTGGACCAAAGTCCAACAAATTATCAGAATAGTCACTCTCCCCCCACCTAACCTTTCTATCAGAAAGCTGATCATGGTGCCTTTTCCAAACCTGACCTGGGGGCCTAGTCTCTATCTTTCGGTTTCACAAACAAGCACGTTTGCCGTTTAACCTTTCTTGGCGGCGCTGTCGACTAAGCGGTCACAGTTTGTATTTACTGAAATATCTTTGTAAATATACTAAACATAGAGTTAATATTTTGGGTATTCCTCCACAATACATTTATGTATTGGATTAAATAAATACAACATATAAATATTTACTGAGTGTACAGCACCGGAGAGCGAGGAAGTTTTTACCACGGTAAGGGGAAGGTTAATAAGGATTCGTAACGTAGGTACGGACGTTGTGAGAGATAGAGACTAGGCCCCCTGTTGAATGTATCCTTACCATATAAGTCCTACTCCCTAATCTTTTAATAATTGTTCCCAAAATCCAATTATTTTTCTTATTTCTAAAATCTTTAGTCAAAACTTTTGATCCTAAATCAAAGAATTTTTTAAATTTTCTACCCCGGTAATATTTCTTTTGACTATTTTGAGTTTTAACCATTTTCTCTTTGACTTTATCATCTATTTTTTTAAAATCGCTACACTTGTCATTATCTATTTTAGGAACAACCGTATTATAAATTGACCTAATTTTTCTACCTAACATTAACACACTAGGTTCAACTCCCGTACATAACGAAGGTGTGTTCCTAATGTCTATTAAAAATGATAGTAATTTATCCTCCAGATCCCTTGGAAATCTGTTATTCACAAATATTTTTTTTAAAAAGAATTTTACTGTTTTGACAGCGTTTTCTGCTAGACCGTTCGAAGCCAGGTGCTGAACGGCTGACGTCACATGCTCGATATTAAATTCACGACAAAATTCCCGAAATGAAGCTGACGTGAAAGCAGTTCCATTATCGCTGACAATTTTTTCCGGTATACCGAAGTTAGAAAACATTTTCTTTAATATTTTGATCGTACTAACTGAATCTACCGTAGGTACCATTTGACAATCGATCCACTTTGTGGTAGCGTCAACCACCACAAAAAAATTTAAGTTACCGAACGGACCCAGGTGGTCTATGTGAATTCTGTTCCAAACAAAATTATTTACTGGCCAACTCGCCAATTGTACCTTGGAAGGTGTAGGTAAACATACTGCACACCTAGTACACTGTTTTACCTCTCTCTCTATATCAGCATTTATACCAAACCAACGATGTAATTTTTTACGGACAAATGGAACGGCTCTCTATAAATTCACAAATTAACAATGGATCTGGAAATTTATATTTCAGAACTACTTAATAAGAATTTGACTAGCCAACAAATTTTTACGCCTGCTCCTGCTCTATTAAATACCAGATCATCTACTTCTACGTCCACAGTCACAACTCAACCACAATTTCAAGTACTGACAGACACAGATAATCGACAATTTTATACGCCTCCTCCTGTTCCATTAAATATCAGATCACCCACTTCTACGTCGACAGTCATTCCTCAACCACAATTTCAAGTACCGACAGACATTAATCGACAATTTCAAACAGAAAACTTAAATACATTATCGTAGAAATTGTGTTTCACAATTTTCAGGTTAAGTTGTCAATAATATGAAGTACAAATAAATATCTTACCTTCATTTACTGGTTTTTTAATGCACCGTAAATAGCTCTGCATATCTCTGGAGTAATTCTCCCCAAAGTTTGCCTAGATATTAAAGTAGATCACTGCAGACTGGTTTGGGTTTTACCTTCTACCAGGTATATCATTGTAGCAGCCAAACGTTTATGAGGAGAAATAGCTTCTCGCGTTGTAGTGTTTTGGTTTGTATCATAGGTGTTGTCACTCTATACGATGACATTTTATTATTTGACATGAGCTTGCTCATAAAAAAGTATGTATTTTCAATTGTTGGCTTTGAGCATGCTCATTCATGAGAAAGCTCGAGCCAAGCCTGTTCATTTATGAGCAATTGCGTATAGTTGTGTGAGCTTGCTTATTAATGAGCTTGCTAATAAGCCGGCTTGTAATAAGCAAGTGTGTCAGTAGGTACAATAAAGCCTCTACCATACCCCCGCTTGGAAGGGGATAAACGAATCCACTTCCATAAACCATAAAAGCATAGTAAGAATCACTTTATAAACGAAATTAGATGTTGGTGAAACGTAAAGCTAAAAGAAGGGTCGTAGATGCAATATCTGATGGACAAGTTCTACCACTGCCCTGCGGTATGTACCGGTGTTTGTTTTAACGTCTATTCACTATTAAAATTCAGCAGTATGGAAAAAGATGATAAAATATTTAGTTTTGGAGGGCGACCCATTTTTACTATTTAAATCTAACGATTGGAATAACGTATGTATACATGGCGGCATTAGTAATCATAGAAGGCATAAAAAAATATAACATAGTAAGACCCAAACATACTTGCACTTAACACATGGAAAACAAAATTCTCAACGTACAGTATAAATGGCCCGTGACAGTCAAAAACCAATACAAGCACCAATAAAAATACACCAATGTTTAAACACCAGCATCTGCAACTACCCTTGTCTAGAAAAAAACAACTCAAAAAATATCAAGGAATCCATTATACAGGCTGTTAAGCATCGTACTTGACTTACTATATAACCAGTGATTCCTGACATTATTTGGAGTAAAAAATGTAAATGAAATTTTGGTCTCCGGTGAGTTTTTTGATGTCTCTTTTTTCTTCAAAATCAAAGAATTTATTTTTTATTTTTTTGTCTCTAAGCTAAGTAACCAACCAGCCCTTCACTCCACCCCTAATTTCCCAATACTTATTGATTTTTATGTTTTTGTAAAAAAAAAAAAAATGTCACCGGAGACCAAAATTTTATTTAGATTTTTTCTTAAAATAATTTTAGGAATCACTGGTTAAATTAACTCAAGTATGATGCTTTACACCCTTTATAGTCTGTCTCACAGTGAAGCAGGCAATGTCTATGGAGCTTCATTGACAGTCATCCAGAGGAAGACCAAATAACTCCTGGATGATTCAATGCAAATTCTAAGTAGAATCGGCCTGGATGAAAGCGATACTCAGAACCGAAGAAGCTACAACCTGAGAACGAGGAGAGCCGACCCCAACAGCCTTCCTAGGCAATGAGTTGGGACAGTGCAAGGAAGAAGAAGAAGATTATATAGTCTGTCTTGACATAGGTATATCCTAGTATAGACAGTCATCGTTAAACCGCATGTAAAAAAACGTTACTTAGATAAATAAGTAAAATTATTGACCATAACCTCAAAAGGACACATCAGACCAAACATAAAACAAATAAACTCCTCAAAACAATATATTTTTTTCTAAACAGTAGAAACAAATGTAAGCGAAAACACATGAATATATTTTGAAATTTTTCAATCCGTAATAAAATATGAATTCATTATTTGGGGAGGAGGAACAAACGTGGCTATCGATAAAACGGAAATCGCACAGAAAACCATTTTAAAGGCAATACTTACTTAAAAACATAGAGTGACCGATACAATATTCAACAAGTTTGACGTGCTTGATATACGCCGATTATAACACCACTAAACTACATTTTTGAACACAAGTATAAATTTCAATAATCATATTTTTATAAGAAAAGCTCTCTTTTTAACTATTGAAGGTTATTCCCATCAATGAAATATATCATTGAAGAGGAAGATAACAATAAAAAACTAATTTTTAAAAATATGAAATTGAACAAGACACAGAAAAATAATAAAAGATAACGGTCGCAACTGGGACTCGAACCCAGAACCTTACGTCTTACCGGGACATACACCTCTACCAATTTGGCTACTATGTATTACTACTATGTATTTGTTACATAGATAGTGTAATATATATTAAATTGATGGGAATAACCTTCAAAAGTTAAAAAGAGAGTTTTTCTTATAAAAATATGAATATTCATTTAGACTTTTATACAAAGTCAATAGGTGTTCCATAAAAATAAAATCGGATATATTTATCTGAGACACTATCTAGGTAACAAATACATTCTTTGAATACTTGTTTCCAATAATAAAGGTAGCTGCCAATAATATGGAGAAAAAAACATTAGTCGAAGATAATATTGTTAATTCTGAAATTTGAAATATGAAGTTGACAATTACGACAGTCTCATAATAGATCGCAGTAGCCCAATTGGTAGAGGTGTATGTCCCGGTAAGACGTAAGGTTCTGGGTTCGAGTCCCAGTTGCGACCGTTATCTTTTATTATTTGTCTGTGTCTTGTTCATTTTCATATTTAAAAAAAAAAATAGTTTATTATTGTTATCTTCCTCTTCAATGATAAATTTCAATAACACTAACAGACCAGTTATTTAGAGAAGCGTACAAAAAAAAACAAAAATCTCCGACGTTAAACCCAAGTTTTGGACGAAGACACCAATTAATGGGCAATAAAGGCATTCAACAATATACCATTTAAAACAAAAAATGAGGAAAACAAAATTAAATTCAGATACAAAATTGAGAGACGAATTTTAAAGAATGACAAACGTTCTGGGTTACGAATAACCAGAAAATATTTGAAAATCTCCCTATATATTATATCTCCCCAATAGGACCCAAACGAAATCCCAACTCGGCCACTGACCGATCATACAAGAACATAAAAGCGATATTACATTTTTGTTTAAATGAATAATCAAAACATTTACAATCAGTATACACAATCGTAGCTCATAATGTATGCCTATTTCATTACCTACTTATAGAGTTTTTATGTTACTTTTGTTTTTCTTTAATTTATTACTTAACGAATTTTTAAATTAGAAAATGCTAAGTCAACGAGTGAGGTTATCATTTACAAAATAAATTGTAAAAATGTTATTAAATAAATCGTGTGTTGGGTGAAGTTTTACTTAAGAGGAAACCCGGTCGCCAAGAAATTTGAACAATAGGTATTTCACCAAACTGTTGCTGTCACTGTTGCTCTTATTCCTCCAAATACTGAATGAAAGGGACAACTGCACCTCGGTCTGATCATACCAAATAAAATCATCAAAATCGATCATTTTTGAATTCCCCATTTTTCTACTCCAATACTGGACCGATTTTTTTTACCATTCACCTTGTAGGGTTGTTTTCTTAATTAAATTAAATTATTTTCTAGTTACAATATGTGAAGAGGAGGGAAGGGGAGGAGGAAACATGGGATTAGGATTAAGAGGCAGAAGACGGGAATATATAAGGAATAACTTCTACTTAGAGTCATGTTGCTTAATGAATTTTTCGGCGTCGCGTAATAATTTAAGTTAAATGAATGTGTGGATCTGTAGATGTAGATACGTGAGTTTTGTTTGGAATTGGTCTTGCAAAGAGGGAGATTAAAAGTAAGTGACTGTCTGCTGTTGCGATTTAGGACATGGAATGATGAGGGTTGGAGAAGATCTGGGCTATCGATTAAGTTGTGTGTGATTTTAAATAACATTACCAAATCTGCTATATTTCTTCGGCAAGTCAACGTGTGTACATTGAAGAACTTTGCAGAGTCTTCATTACTGACATGAGATCGGAACGAGCGGAAGTTAAGGTACCTTTAAAATCTGTTTTGAACACTTGCAATTATATTTTTATGTATTGTATACAGTGGCGGCTCGTGACTTTTGGTGAGGTGAGTGCTAATATTAACAAAAATGGCATTATTGATGTCATTTTAGCCGAAATATATTTTTTATTTTTTTTTCGAAAATTTATTTTTTGTATGAAGATTTTCAGGAAATCGGTGCGGCGCACGGCAAAACTGAAATTTCCTGAAAATCTTCATACAAAAAATAAATTTTCGAAAAAAAAAAAAAAAAAATTTTTTCGGCTACAACGACATCAATAATGCCATTTTTGTTAATATTAGCACTCTAGCTCACCAAAAGTCACGAGCCGCCACTGATTGTATAACCTGGGTTCCACACTTGTGATGCGTATTCAAGGATACTACGAACGTATGAGTAATACATAATTTTGAAAGTAGCGAGATCTTTGAATTGTTTGCAGGAACGGATTACGAAACCCAGTGTAGAAGATGAGTTAATGACTTTGTGGTCGATATGTTTATTAAAATTCAGTTTACTATCAAGTATAACCCCAAGGTCCTTAATTTCTGATTTGGTGGATAAAGGTTGATGATTAATTGAGTAGTCGTGGATATCTTTGTCTTGTTTCTTCACATGTGGAGGCCGTGAAAACGTCCGCGTGTTAATGGCTTATATAGGAAGCAGGAGCGTTCTTTTTACAACACTGGAATCTATGCCCTTGTTAAAACATGGACCAAAACTGTGAAAATGGTCCGAAATTATATTTAAAAGTGGCAAATAGTTTGGTTTTTCAACCTGTGTATTTGCATTTTAATTTCTTGACTATTAAATAGGTGGCATTACTTTTTGACTGACTCTTGTAAATTAAATTTTAAAATATTTATAATTATGTCAAAATCCAGAAAGGAAATTGGGGAATTAGATTTGTATGAACAAAACGCCGCCCGGTTTCCTCTTAAGACGATAGACTTCGCTTTTCGGCCCATACAAAAAGGACGCCCGGGATAAAACACTTTTCTACATCGAAAATTGCACAAAATGAATATATTTTTTTTATAATGCCTTTTAGAGGGTAAAAACTATGTCGGTATGTTTTCGAATATTTGATGCGTTTCGTATTAACGTAAACATTCACTGTCAAACATGTACGATTTATCAAAAAATATTATTTAAGGAAAAACTGCTGCTAACTCCACTCTCATAAAGAATTATAAAATTATAAAAAACTACCGACGTAGCTTCTTCTTTCTAAAAAATATATATTTTTTAAAATTTCAATTTCGTGAAAGTTTCGGTGTAGAAAAGTGTATTCTCCATAAACCCCTTTTCGAGCGATTTCTGTAGGTAAATTTGAGCGTTGTCTCATTCGCTCATTTCGCACTCGCATGTATTTTAAGTGTACGTGAGCTTATTGTGAGCGGGACAGAATGACAGTCGAGGGTGTTCCGCGTGTCGTTTAAAGTCTAGCCTCTTAACATCCAATATTACCCCAAGGTCTCTGATAGATTCTACTTCATAGACATGTGTCCCGTTTAATGAATATTGAAGGAAATTTATTTTTATTACTTGTAAATGATAATTTATTGCATTTTGAGATTTTTAAAACACATTTAACTGTTATAGTTGTATTTCATCCATTTTTACGGAAAAATGACGGAAATGAAGATTAATTTATTAATAGTATCGTAAATTAATTTTTATGTCTCGATAAATAAAATAATATCATAATTATAAGTGCCAGCGTCAGTACTTTATTTTTTAATTGCGCATTTGCATTTTTGATGTACCTGAAAAATAGTGATAATAAATTGTACCCGAGAAGCATACGGATGCAAGTTCAAAAAGCCAAATGGAGAGCCAAAATCGTTTTTTCTGCTACTATGGTCTCATAACTTCTATAGATATTCATGCTGATTGATGAATTTTTTTAAAATTATTAAATCAATTAGTTTTGTTTTAAAATTGAGAAAATAAAACGAAATATTTTACATGCAAAACCTAAAAATAAATTTTTAAAATAAATCAGTATGGTCCTTCTGCTTCAAAATGAAATACATTATTTTGTTATGACAAGTGATGAATTATTAAAAGATCGATGTTTGAAAATTTAATTTGAAAGTAAAATAATAACAGTGCATAAACAGGTTAAAAAACACACATCTTACTGTTTATTTCTTTATATAATTATTACTAATTATTGGTATTTTCATCATCTGACAGAGGATAATCTGGCATTTATGACTTAAAATTTTGTTAAAAAAGTGCAATGGATCTTTTTTAACATTAGCTCCACACAGTAGACAAAAAAAAATCCCTCAGGGCCCATGTCATCTTTGGGGATGCTGTGTGGAGTGTCTTTAGGGTAAAAAAAGAAAGGAGGTTCTGGAAATGAGTTTTATTTCAATAGTATTTTTTTTATCCTTCCTGTATAAAGATAACAAATATCACAGGTACCGTTTGTTGATAGATGAGGTTATTGTGTTTAGTTCCATAGAAAACAAAGAGATTAGAAGCAGAAGGATGGACTTGAGTCTTTCTGCTTCTAAGAATAATGGTAGTTGCATCCTTATACATTTTTAAAAAACCCTTTATTTTTTTCAAAATATGACTTCAATCTCTCTGCCACTGATGAACATGATCATTTACTATACAACTTCTTAAAAAACTCATTTCTTCAAATTTTGGACTTGCATCCGTGTGCTTCTCGGGTACAGAAATATTATCACCATAACATTATCGACTCAGCAATAGATATCAAATCAAGAACCTTTGGCAATTTGGGAGGCGGGTATCGGTACCGCCGTTCCGGGAACCATTTATTTACCACACTACTCATACCCTTTTCTTCCTAGAACATCCTCTCCTTCCTTTCTTTATTTCCCTAAAATGACCTTCCATATAACATCCCTTAATATGAGATAGGCCCTAAGGAAAATTGGTGTGCGCACGCCGGGTTCGATCCCGAGATCTTCGGATTGCAAGTCGAGAATCTTATCCCTAGGTCTTGAAGAGACTCAATCATAAAAATGCATTGAATTGATTAATGTGACACATTTTATTAGAATTTAAGTGCAGCTTGTTTCGCGTGCACTGATAAGACAATTGAATAAAAGGATGACTTGGTTAGTTGAAGAATAATTAGTTCCCCAACATTTACAAAGAAATGTTCAAAGTACTATTTCTTTTCTCGACGGTCTTGGTTGCAGCTAAAGGTATGTTCAAAATTATTATAAATAGTTAAATCAAATAAAAAACATCTGTTGACTGTTGGTGACTGGCAGGGGTGCCCGGGTTGATGGATTAAGGTTTTCAGGTCTTGCTGGCGGATGCATCACCCCACCAACTGCCTGCAGGCCGAATTGGGAGAGACTGGTTGAGTTTTACCTCTCAAGGACGACTCTCTCGGAAAATCGCCTTGGACCACAGTGGGAGGGATGTATTCAAACTTCTGTCACTCGTGGCCCCCTAGCACACTTTAGATCAATAAGGATTGTCAGGATAACTTTAAGTAACTCCTCATCGTTTCCTAGCATGACTAAAGATCGCCAACGAATAATCGACAGTTCACAATTACTAAGTGTCCTTCATATATTAGATATTAACTGTTGTAAGTAATCTGCGGTTTTCCTAGGGAACGGTGAGAAGTTACCGAACGTTATTCTGTCAATCCTTATCGATCGAGTGTGCTAGGGAGCCTGGACACCCAAACACCCACATTTCTACCCAGCCTTTTTGCCCTTTCCCTTGTACAGGACGTCATGACGCAGGCCTTGAGGGGAAGCATTTTCTTCAGGGCCTCATGTGTGGAGCTAATGTAAAAATGTTAAAAAAATCATTTGACGTGTATTTCCAGCTGCGCCAGCGAGTAATGATCTCTGGGACATTGGTGTGGTTGGAGGGAAGGACGCAAAAGTCGACGAGTTTCCCTACATGGTGTCCCTGGGGAATTACCTCCAACGGCATTTTTGCGGAGGCTTCATGCTGAACTCCCGCACTATTCTTACAGCTGCCCATTGCGCTGAGTCGTAAGCTAATCTTCAAAATATCTATATAATTGTATTTTAAAAACCAAATTCATATTTTTTATAAATGTTTTTGTTTATTTATCAATATATTTATTGAACGCCCATACGCTCGTGTTATGAAAATTTTAGTCGCCGATAATGTTGGGAAGCAAACAGTTAGGAAAACATGTTTTTTGTTTTGTTTTGTTTTTTTTTTCTTGCTAGAGCAATCCCTTGAGTTACAAAACTCATTTTAGGACAGGAGGAACTTACAATTCATAGGTAGGAGGTAGTAGTTACAATTTTACAAAGGTATTTTGATATCATAATATAAGTTTTACATTCAGTACAGCATAAAAAAAAAAATAAAGACAGGTTAAGTAGAACAAACAACAAGAGAAAACAAGTTAAGAGAGAGAAAAACTGATACGAGTATATAAGATAGAAATGACAAGACAATTACATATTTTCATTTTTAAATGTGGTTAAAAAATATTCTTTTAAAGCATTGCTTTGCAATTTTTTATTATGCTGGATGTTTTTGTACATATCTGGAAGCGAATTATATAGTGTATAGGCAATATAGTTCAGAGATTTTATCCCATATTTTGTAGTGTGTGTTTGAGGAACGCGGATTTTATTGTTATTTCGAGTATTGTGGTTGTGGATGTCTTGATTGTAAAGTGGCTTGGTGTTAGTATGAGTTGATTGTTGGGTAATATCATGGTGTTTGTGATTTCATATTTAGAAAGGATTGTGATTGGAAGGATACCGGAAACTGAATAGATGTCCCTGACATGAGTGTCCCATGGAAGTCCATAAACATTTCTGAGAGGTCGGTTTTGAACTACCTGCCGGTCGGCTATCAATTTCTTTGAGGCAAAGCCCCAGATACAGCAGAGATAGGAAAGGTGAGAGTGTACCATTGCATTGTAAACTGAAGTTAATAAGGGGATGGGTAGTAATCGTTAAAGCCTATATAGTACACCAGTTATGGGAGTAATTTTCTCCTTTACATGATTTACGTGAATATCCCATGAGAGTTGTAAATCTATGATCAGACCCAAATATTTTGTGCTCATTTTCTTTTCGAGGGAGTTGTCTCCAATTTTGATATCGAGGCTGAAATTTTTCTTGTTACCGAAAATTATATAATGGGTTTTTTTTTACGTTAAGGGTTAGTTTGTTTATTCTCAACCAGCTTGTGAGATGGGAAATATCAGCATTCATTTCCGTTTCAAGCTCCGCTAGGTTCGGTTTAGTATAAAAAATTACCGTATCATCCGCATAAAGTTGTATAGTTCCTTTAATACCCCACTTTGTTATGTCATTTACGTAGATTAGAAAGAGCAACGGTCCAAGAATTGATCCCTGTGGTACTCCACATGATATTTTAGCTAATTCACTCGTTTCTCCCCCTAGTTTTACTGCTGAAAGGCGATTTGATAGGTAAGATCGGAAAAGTTCCAGAGGTGTACCAACAATTCCCAAATGTTTCAGTTTTTCGATCAATACGTTATGATCCACCGTGTCAAACGCCTTTTTTAGATCAATAAATATTGCCGCCGTAAAATCACCGTGATCTATATGTTTCTGCAGATTTGATATAAAATCGAAGGTTGCACATTTAGTGTTAGATCGTCGTCTGAAACCGTATTGTTTTGACGTGAGAATTTTGTTGTGTTCGAGGTATTTCATTAGTCTTTCTTTTATGACACATTCAAAAATTTTAGAGATAGCTGGAAGTATAGAGATTGGACGATAATTTTGGACATTTTTTTTTCATTCGTCCTTATGTACAGGAATAATTTTCGCAATTTTTAGTTTATCGGGAAAGGTACCCTTTGATAGAGAGAGATTTATTAAGAATACGAGGTCATCCACCAGTTCTTCCTTGCAGTTTCACCATCGGAACCAGCTTTTCCTTTTTATTAGTCCTGATCAAGTTAAAAGATTGTTTTGCTTGAGGTTCCGTGTAGATCGTATTTATATCGGTTTTTGAAGTTTTTATGACTGATGCTAAACTTTCTCCAACTGAGAGAAAAAATGAGTTAAATGCAGTTGCAATCTCCTTTGGTCTCTTTACTTCTTCGTCATTTATGACTAGAGATTTACAAGCTATTGTTGGGTTTCGCGAGCTATTTGATAGAACGGAATTGATTGTTTTCCATGTTCGTTGTGGCTTATTCATGTTTTCATTAATCAATTTCGTATAATATTTTGTTTTGATGTATCTTCTATAATTTGTGACAGCATTACGAGCTTTATTTTTTTCTGTTGACAAAGGAATACTTCCTTGATTTTGTTTCCAAAGTTTAAATACGCTATTTCGTTTTTTAATAAGTGTATCAAGTTCGGCATCAAACCATGGAGTATTGTTCAGTCTTTTGTCCCCTATATTAGTTTTTTACCTTTGTTTTGCATGAATTTATAGCATTTTCAAGATAGTCAGAAAAATTATTATAATTATTATAATCGTCAGACGAATGGGCAAATTTACAAGTTTTAAGTGTAGTATTCAATTTTTGATAATTTATTTTGTAAGCATTTGAGAGATTTACTGCGGATCTGTTATTGGACAGGTTTTTCAAGGAATTTTCATAATCCAATATATTGTGGTCACTAAGGGGATCATCAATGTTTGAGATTGTGCCAGAAACATTTGTCCTATTTGTAATGATGTGATCTATCAACGAGCTGATGTTATTAGTTACCCTTGTGGGAAACATTGTGTTACATACATAAAAGTTGTACTATTTCAAAGTATGAATATATCTTCGTGCAATATCAGTGTCTTTTGAGATATCGATATTGAAATCTCCAAAAAGTAATGTGTCTTGTTTGTTATTATTTAATATATTATTTCTAAAGATTCAAAGAAATCTGTTATATTTGAGTTCGGCTTACGGTAAAAAACATACAAATTTAGAGGTTTAATATTTTTGACGTGATTGTAATTCCTAGAAAGGTATTTTCGCTGCAGCATTTTTCGATCTTCTTATTGGTGAGTATATTGTGGGTGTAGATGGCGACCCCTCCTCCTCGGTCCATCTCACGGGAAGCGAAGATTCCAGAATAGTCAGCAATATTGAAAAAGGTTTCCTCTCCTTTACGTAACCAGGTTTCCGTAATCACGAGAATGTGTACTGTTTCTGTAATGTTTTTGAGAGTTTCTTCGATTTCGTCAATTTTAATTCTGATGCTTCTAGCATTCATGTACATAATTCGCATACAGGAATTTTTAGTTGTGTATTCTGTTACGTTTAAACATTTTTTTTTACCTTAAAGTTGTCTTTAACACTGGCCCACGTAGTCTACCCTTTCTCTGAAGCGCTCATCCATCAGCTTACAGAGTGGGCAATCTGAATTTGTTGCCCGGTGGTTTCTCGTGCCTCCACTGCAGTTTGAACACGCTGGTTCTCTAGCCTTGTTGGGACATGTGTCATATTTATGAGATTCGCCGCAGTGAACACACGTTAACTTCTCTGTACAGAAACGATGGGTGTGACCAAAACCCAGGCATTTGTAACATTGCATCAACGGCGATTGATCTTCGACCACAAGCCGTTGATATCCGACGTTTACACGTCCAGCGTTTAATAAAGATCTCCAGTTTTTTGGTGATGCTTCTAGGACAACGTTACACAGAAGTTTGTTCCTGTGGTTTTTTTAATATTTTATTCTTAAATTTTGGTTGAAATCTATTTCACACCCTTTGTTCTGATCCTCAAGTGACTTATTTATTTATTTATTTATTTAAGGAACATAAACAGTCTTAACAATATAATATATATATAAAAGGATGACAAAAAACAAACCAATTATTAATGTTCACAGATAAGTATTTGGAAATATAAAAATGAGTGTAAACTAGAAAAAAAAACATTATTTCCAGAAATTAAAAGAATAATAACAATACAAATGATAAAACTATAATACACAACAATAGGACTCCGAAATAGGTATTTGGGTTGGGATGGGTAAGGGGAGGAAAGGGATAAGGGGAAGTTGCCACGCAAGTAATATGGTTGTATCAGGTACAATTAATTTAATCGTCCTAGAGTCTAGAGTGTGGTACAAAGAAATTCTGTAGCGATAGTAACTAGCAGTGAATATGTCAGCACATGTGTCTGAATTTGCAAATTTATTGTTATAGTAGTTACATGTCCTTTGTATAAATTCATTTTTATTGGAATTGGTGTTGCATCTATCGATGTAGAAAAGGGTATTTTGTCTGCTATATCGAATCGGTGCGTGGAAATTTATTTTGTTTAGCAACTCCCGGCAGTCAGCTTTTGAGTTAATAATTTTGTACAAGAGCATCTGGTCAGCGACCAGCCTTCTGTTGAGTAGTTTTGTGATTCGAAAATGTTTCTCGATTTCGT
Organism: Limnephilus auricula; assembly: GCA_951813805.1. NCBI lineage: Eukaryota > Metazoa > Arthropoda > Insecta > Trichoptera > Limnephilidae > Limnephilus > Limnephilus auricula. The sequence continues at coordinate 7,088,055 of OX638414.1, read as the reverse complement.
CGTAAGAGTCGTATACGTTGAATGATTTGAAATTGAGGAATTTAAGAAATCGCTCTTGAACTCTTTCTAATCTGTTAACATAAACAATATAGCGCGGGTTCCAAACCTGTGAACAGTATTCCAGGTGTGGACGAACATGCGAATTGTAGAGAATCAGATAAGTCTTTGTGTTTTTGAAAAATTTGCATGTTCTCAGTACAAAACCTAGACTTTTTGTTGCTTTGGTGACAATGTGATCAATGTGTTTATCAAAGGTAAGTTTAGAGTCCAAAAGAACCCCGAGATCACGTATACAATCTTGATTTGTTAGCAGCGATCCAGAAATGGTGTAATCATGTAGTATTTTCACACGGTTACGTGTGAATGTGACTTTGCAACATTTGGAAATATTTGTGAAAAGCTTATTTCTGAGACAGTAATCCGTCAGTCGGTCAAGATCTGCTTGTAAACACTCACAACATTCCGGGGAGCTTATCGGGAGGTATATCTTCATATCGTCAGCAAATAGTAAAATTTGAGCGTTATGAAAACATGTCGTAATCTCATTTATATAGATAGAGAAAAGCAAAGGACCCAAAATGGACCCCTGAGGCACACCGGAAGTAATGATTTTCCAGATGGAGGAAAATCCACCCACTGTCACAGCCTGGGACCTGTTTGTTACGTATGAGGATAACCAGCGAAGGAGGTCTCCATGAATACCATAATTAGCAAGTTTGCTGAGCAGGACTTTGTGGTTGATCTTGTCAAAGGCCTTGCTATAGTTGGCATAGATTGTATCAACTTGCACACGTTTATCCATGGAGGCAGACAAGAAGTTTGTAAATAATATAAGAATTGTAGCAACAGAGCGACCCGCAAAGAATCCATGTTGAAATTCGTTGATCGAATTCTTTACCACAGGGAATAACTGGTCATAGACTATATTTTCGAACACCTTTGAAAAAATGCAAAGCTTGGAAATTGGTCTATAATTATCTGCGTCACACTTAGTTCCCGATTTGTGAATTGGTGTGATGTAGGCTCTTTTCCATATATCTGGAAACGTACCAGTCTTGAGCGATATATTATACAGTATTGATAGCGGAAGTGACAAATGATTTGCGCACTCGGTAATGAACAGTGGTGGGATACCATCTGGCCCAGCTCCCTTGCTAGAATCGAGCCCTTTTAAGTATTTGGATACAAGGTCAGCATCGATTAAAACTGATCCCATCGCTCAAACTTGATTAACTACGGAGTCAACATAGGAAGTCCCCGGGGGGTCAGCTGGTTCGTATATATATTTAATACACTAGGAATAGATGTTGATAGTTTTTTTGATTTAACATACGACCAGAATGCCTTGGGATCTTTGGCAATATTCTCTTCAGCATTATTAATAAAGTCCTCGTGACATTTTTTGCCATTATTTTCTGTCTGGTGCGTAGCCTTGAAAAAGTAATGTAATCGGAAGGGCTCTTATAGGTAGTATATAATCTGTGAAATTTCTGCTTTTCACGAATAAGTTTTATTAACGATGAGCTGTACCACTGGCGGTAGGAATGCTTACCAATGTGCCTCAGTGGAACCTTATCCGAGATTAAATCGTTAATAATATTGTAAAAATGTGATACCGCAGGATTGACGGAATCGGTTAAGTTTAGTATGTTCCAATCTACTTGTGCTAGGCTGCTTCTTATGTCATTATAATTAGCCTTGTGGAATGAGGGCCGTTTAATAGAGTTTTCCTTTATGACCGGGGTTCAACAAACTCGGCACTGATAATAATGGATTTATGATGAGCATCCTCAGGAACCAACGGATCATTAGCGGGAGCAACGCGTACCGATAAATTACAGAGAATGAGATCGAGAATTCTTCCTAACGTATTTTGGACACCATTATATTGGTGGAAATTACAGTAATTAATATTGTCAATAAATGTTGAGCTTATTATAGAAGTGTAATTGCAAGGAATCAGGTTAACCTCACCCACAGGAATAGCCCAGGTAATATCGGGTAGGTTAAAGTCTCCCATGATAAGAAACTTGTCATTGGGTTGATTCAAAAGCTTAATACCTAGATCGTTCGAAAAGGCGGTGATTCGAGCATTGAAGTTGAAGCTTTTAGACAGGTAGATACAACAAAGATGAACACTAGTAAATCCAGTTGCACGAGGGATGCGAAGAGTCACCCATATGTCCTCATCCGTAGAGCACCATGAGTAATTACAAGTTGCATTGAGTTCCTTTTTAACAGCTAAGAGCACCCCACCTCCCATAGTTACACCGTCGATACTTCTATCGCGTCGGAATACATTGTACCTTGAGTCGAAAAGCTCGCCATCTAAAATAGAATCTATAAGCCAAGTTTCTGTTATGCCGATCACGTCATAATTACTGCTCGTAACACTGCGAAGAAATGTGTCAGTTTTTGATCTCAGACCCCTTACGTTCTGATTAAAAACACTTAGAGGCAGTGACTCTTTTTCAATTGTGTGTCAACAACAAGGATATGCAGTGAATGCCTGAACACAATGTGAGTGAAATATAATATTATCTGCAATAAATAAATTATAGTGATTATCTCTAAGCAATTATTCGTTTGGAGATGGAGTGGTTGCCTTAGAAGCATACTACGTTATAAATAACATATCTGTAAGCTCAGAAATGAACGCTTATTACACCCTTCGCACATCATTATTACAGGATTCGAAATATTATCGAGTGACATTTAAATATAACAAGTACATAATACAATGATGGGTACAAAAAGTAAGAATATCTGGCAGTTGACAGGAGTTGAGAGCAGGGTAATGTGATAAGGTAATATTGTGCACATATAATAAATATAATAGTTATGCAGTGGCAACGTAAGATGTAGGACAGGAGAGTGTGTGAAGGGAGAGGGAGCAGTAAACAATAAGTATACAATAACAATAAGTTATAAAAAGTACAGAAGTATTAAGAGTAATAAGTTATAAAAGGAATAAAAAGGAGTATACAATGAAAATCGAATAAGCAGTATTTTCTTATGAGATTTTCTGGAGGTCGTCTTCCCTCCTGACTAAAAAAGCTGGTGAGTTATCATTTTTTCGCACCAGGATCTTAGAGTCCTTTACCCCTACACATTTGAAGCCTGCTTCTCGTGCCTTGGTTTTAACCTTTGAAAGTAGAATTTTATTTTTAATAGTCAAATGGTTATTGACACAAATTACAGCTTCTGGTCCAGAATATTTCGAGTCGGTGGTAGTAATCTTCCTAGCCTTTTTGAATAGGGCAAGAAATTCCTCGTTTCTCCGTCTACTTGCAAAGCGGATGATTATCGGCTTGACCTGAGCGGACTTAGTAGCCACTCGCGTCACTATGTCCACATCTTCTGGCTGTAGTTTGAAACCAATCTGCTCGCCAATTTTCTGGGCTATGCAGAGTAAGTTTTCTCCCTTTGTCAATGGCACATTCTTGATTTCAAGGTTTTTCATACAGGAAAGCTGATCCCGCTCGTCCAGTTCGTACCTGATGATGTCCATGCTCTTCTCAATGGATGCCACCTCCAAAACAATCTGGTCGACAGTCTCCAGTCTCTTCTCAATAGCCTCCACCCTCTTTTCCGTATCGGACATAGCTGCTAGTGCGAACTCTAGGCTCTTCTTTATGTCAGATATTTCACCCCACATTGGCTTAATGCGAGTGAGCTCGACATGGATTTTGTTCAGCTTCTCCATGATTTCGGCCAGAGAGCCAGCTGGTACCACCTGTGATGGTGCCGCTGGAGTTGCAGCTGGAGACCCACTGCGGGCAGAATTTCGCGTACACGGCTTCATATTGTTGTTTACTCTGATATACTTAGGCAGTATATTCAATTAAATCGGTTCACTTGAAGATTGGTAACTCTAAATTGTGTTTATTTTATAAATAAATGTTTTTTATAATTTTTTTGTTATTTAGCTCTATCTGTTGGCGAGTTGTGAAAGTTCAGTTTTAATTTGAGATTATAGAATTTAATTTTAAATTGTGTTGCCTAGTTCCATCTATAGTCGAGTAGTGAAAGTTCAAAATATAATTTATAATTTAGCCAACTACACTTTATAAGCGATTAATTATTGTTTATAAATGTCACTACATATAAATATTAGGCAGATAAAAAAAAACAATTCTTCTCCACTGCTTCGGTTTTATAAATCACTTTTTATGTCACTTGAAACTTTTCTTTATTCGATGTTTTCGAAATGTCAAAACGACTAGTAAGTAGATACGTTTTTAGATTTTCACGGCCAAAAGCATTTTCGTTGTTTGTTTTTGGGGTGTTATGCCGTGTTGTGCTACCTCCTTCTTTAGCCGACGGATCTGCCGGATCTGTCCTGATGATGGACACTGCAACGCTGTCCGAAACGTCGGCTAAAGAAGGAGGTAGCACAACACGGCATAACACCCCAAAAACAAACAACGGAAAAGACTAGTAAGTAGTTGATTATATTGGCGATAACAATCACTGTCAGTTCACAGATATTTTAATCACATAAAATCACAATATCAACGTCGTTTAGAATTGATTTAATTGAATAGTTCACTTCACTGATCGACAGGTAAACACTGACCGAAGGATTGATCGATTAATTATGTAAATTTACTGTGAATTTAGATAATTTTTGTTGAGCTATTTTATTGCGTGCGGATTGTTGAAATGTAGGTAATATATATGACTTGAGTAGATCATCGTCGGAGGCACCTTTTATCAGTCCTTTTATTATAATAAGGGGATCGAGTTGCTTACCGTCCGTCACTGTTATTTGTCCTTGGAGTCCTTTGCTCAACTCTGCCTTGAAGTTATTTTTGTCCTGCAGTGAGGCCATCTTAAAAATTTGCTTATCGCTATTTGTTTTCCGCATACCCGATACACCAATGCCAAGGGATCGAACATCGATGTGCTTCTTGATTAGCTGGTCCAAGTCATCAGAATTCTTTTCCCGGGACATCTGAGCTAATCACTACAGCGTGACACTGTTGCGTAGTTCTCGGCCTGGCTGTGACATTCGCGTACCTAACATTGTTGTCCAGTTTAGCTTTGATTTCGTTAATGTTGGTGGAGAGCGATTTGATGGATTCGAAAACCATTTCCAAATGGTTTCGGTGAAGAGGTACATACTTGCACCGTAGCCTACAGATAATCCATAATGCCACTGACATAGTTCACGAGGGATGTTCGCTTCTCTTTACCTAATATTGATAGATAGCGAATTATTTATTTTTTCTTGGAGAGCTCTAGCCTCATTTAAACGGTCGGACGCAGATGGCAACAAAACAGCCGACTCATTCGTTTCTGCTTTATCAAGAGTCATATTTATTTTGCGTGTTATTATATATTATTATTAATATGGTCTCAAAAGGACAGATTTTTTGAATAACTTTAGTATATATAGAGTTTTGCACGTTACGACTATTTATCGTCAAACTGATTAACACAAAATGTCAAATTCGTAAGTTTGCAAGTTCTGCGCCTGAAATTTCAGATCAACGCAAAAAGCTTATCACTTTCACTTTGCAGTGCGCCTGCGCGATCTGAAGGCTCCGTCAAACAGAAGGCGTACTTACCGCGCGTCAAGGCGTCAGCGTAACGCCGCGTACTTTCTATTTGAACGACTTCGACGCACAAGACAGCGCGTTCGGCGTCAGTAACTGTCAGTCGGTCTTCGCCACGATGTCCAGCGATTCAGATGAAGATAAGTTGTTACTGATGTGTGCATTATCATGTTCCCGTAGTAATAGAATATGGGTGCATGATATTAATAAGAAGAGGAAAGAATTTGGAGAATATCATCGTTTATTCCGGGAGCTTTCATCACATGAAGATCGCTTCTTTCAATGTCACGAGAGTGCTTCAAAGAATTGCATTCACTTCTGCAACACCACATAAGCAAATGTACCACAAATGCACTGTTCCTAGTGTCATACAAACAAGGATTTTTTCGGACACATTCAATTAACTTTTCAGCAACCATTTTTACCACAGTCAAGCAAGAACTCCCGGCGTCAAAGAAAATTTTGTAACAAAAATACAACGTGGCGTTCTGCCGCGGCGGCAGAGTTTCGCGTATTACTACACGCTCGCTCTGTTTGACCGGTTTAGGCATGTTCAGTACAACACAACGTAGCGTTATACGTCCGGGACGTTTTAACGTTTGACGGAGCCTTTAGATGATGTGAGCTTGTGTCAGTTTGGGTTAGTTAGATTAGGTTATGAAGGATAGATCATTTAGGATACAGGTTATTTGCACGGGTTTGTTTTGTCGCACTTATTTTCGATGTATTTAAAGAAGAACGGAATGAAGAAATGCACTGTGGAATTCCTGTAGGTTTCTGTCACAATACAAAACACAAATTGAGACAATCACTAAAAGTTATCCAGAAAACGACAGAAAATCGTCACAGTTTGGAAATTCAGTTGGCTCATGCAACCAAGAAGAACAACCAAGAAGGTAGACTAATCATTTACAAAAGAATTCATTACTTATTGCGCACAGAAAACTATTAAATAACAGATTTTTGCGGGAGCAATGAGACAGCGGTCACTTCGTCGGGTACCCTAACTAATTATTGTTTGATACAAATATTTACATGTTTGCATGAACCAGCGAATTTTCCGCATAAAATTGATTTCATATACACAAATACACAGGCCATTAATGAAAACATAAGTGGAGTTGGTGAAAAAGGAAATAAAAAAAACAGATTATTAATACACTACACAGGTAGATAATGTGAAATTAACTATTAAAAAAACACATAATTGGAATGAGAAAATAACACACAGCAAGGTAGAGTGTTCGTAATTAATAGATTGTTATTATGACACGTAAGAGGAAACCGGGCAGCGTTTCGTGCAATACAATGTATTCCTTTCCCCTCACTATTTCCGGAATTTACAAATATTAAAAAAAAAAAAAAAAATTTAGCCCCGAGACGTTTTATTTGTTGTTCCCGTGAGCACTAAGGCCACAGGATCATTGTGCTATCTCCCATTTTACCTTATTCCTTTAACAGTAACCCTGTCCCTTATATAAAATTCACCGGGTTTGTATCTGAATAGAAGGCTATATCTTCTGGTTCCACAACGTGTTTCCCAGGTACCATCTCTCCTTTCCACTCCCTCTTGGTTCCCTTAAGGCCCCACAAGGAAAGAGTGCACGAAAGGAGTGGCCTAAGATCTTCTAGGTTCCCCAAAGTCCCCTAGTTTTTAATGGTCCAATTTTCGTCCCACGAGTATCTAGAGAAATAGGAGGTCCACGCCAGCAGAGCCCCGAGTGCTGGGGTAAGGTCTAAATACTAAATGCGAACCTGTTTTTTGGAGGCACCGTTTGTGTTCCCCAGGTCATTCAGCCAGAGCACGGTAGCTCACACCTTTTGGGATGGCTATTGCAGGGCGTGTTTCCACTCCGTTCCCGGAGCGATGAGTTCGCCACACTACCTACGCTTTAATATTTCTTAATATTATATACATATCTATATATACCGATTTAAATTATTATTTAATTAACAATAATATTATTGAATACACAAAATAAAATAAATTAAAATGGGGTTCTACAAATTTAACTTGATAACAATCAATATACTTTTTATCTTCTTTTCCAACAGGAGACAACCCTCCGAAATTATAGCTGTGGTAGGAAGCATATATCTGAACACCGGAGGCACCAAGTACAAGATATCCAAAATCACTATCCACCCCGACTATAATAGACCTCATAGAGTCGCCAATGATATTGCCGTCCTTATGACCAGCGAGCCTATCACCACCAGTTCCAGTGTCGGCTTCATCGCTCTGCCTACTAGCACTACTGGCGCAGGAGTCAACGTCACTCTAAGTGGATGGGGACGACTCAGTGTGAGTATTGTTCGAACAAAGACTTATTTCAATACCTACAAGTATTTTTATTTTGCGTAAGAGGTTTAGCCCTAAAACTGTTTGAATCGTACATTAAAAGCGTAAACAGAAAGTCAAAATTTCAAATAATGACGAAAAAATTATGCAGTTCATGGTAGAATCCAAATGGTAAAGTATTAAGAAGGATGTTGCACAAGGATGCGTTATTGGGCCTCTCCTCTTCCTTATCTACATAAAATAACTTTCGATTATTGCTGGCACAGAATGTTGAATGTTTGCTGATGAACGTCTTATTTGAATATATTAGAAACGTTGACGTATTTAATTGTTAGCAAACTTTCTGCTACTTAAAAATCTATCAGTCAACACAAACAAAAATCAAGTTCGGAAATTTAATTTTGTCCACTATAAGCTATACCCATAAACATAAATGTTATCTTACATTAAATAAATTCAATGTTATATTATCTGTAAATTTCATCTATCAATAATAATAATAATAATAATTGGATAATTTGTATAGCGCCGTTTTTGTGAGAAATCACCTCAAGGGCGCTGTACACTTTAAAATATAATTCTTAGGCTATATTTAAGTTTATTATTTACAATTGTATACAGAAACATACTTACCTGGTCGGTCACTTCCGATAAACACACTTTAATAAGAAAGTTTATGCTTGGAGAAGATACCAATTTGCACGCGGAGGACATTATATTGAAAACACTGGACTTTGCATGATTTTACATTTACTGACCCCATCACTTTTGGTATTCACTTATAAGAAGTATAATGCCAAAGGTGAGTTAATACTTACTTTGAAAGACTTGAGAATTTAATGATTCTTTACGACTGGAGAATTTTCATCAAGTGACCATTATAAAAGCTTACAAAAAAGAATTAACTCATATTTTCACAATTAGTTATTTACAATGTCACGGGCTGTGAATGTGAAAGTGAGAAGGTTTTGACTTTATGGATAAGACAGTCCGAACAGATGAGTTTTAAGTTTAGCTCTAAATTCCGCCGAGTCTGTAATCATTCTTAACTCATGTGGCAGCCTATTCCATGCTTTAGGTCCCGACACTCCGAAAGCGCGCTCACCGAACTTAGTGTCTGGTGTGCGCTTTGGTTCCTTCAACCTTCCGATAGCTGATGATGCTGCTGACCTGAGGGTTGATTGTCGAGAATTGGAATTTTCAGGAATACACAGTTCCGATAAGTAAGCCGGAGCCATTGCGTTAAGCGACTTAAATACCATCCAGCAGAGCTTGAACTGGATTCTTTCAGGACATTTGAGCCAGTGAAGATTTTTGAGATGTTCTGAAATATGGGAATATTTAGATACGCCGGTGATAAGTCTTGCCGCAGCGTTGAAAACGGATTGTAGTTTGTTTATTTGATATTTTGGGAGACTTGCATATATACCGTTGCAATAATCTAGACGTGAAACAACATACGAATTGACTAGTAATTTAGTCGCCTCTTATTATTTTATCTGTAAATTTCATTGTCATAAATTCCTTGTTATATTTATTAGCTGTAAACATCATTATCATCAATTACTATATTATATGTAAATTTCATAATCATAAATTCATTGCTGCATTAACTGTAAACCTCATTATCATAATTATTATATTATCAGTAAAAGTACTTCATTACCTTAAATTATATAATCTGCATACTTCACCCGCCATAACACAGGGACATCCCTAGCATGGCGGGCAAAATAACACAATATCTACACTATGTATAAAATTCTTTTAATAAATCAATAAAAAAAAAAATTAATAATAACATCAAACCTTTCCAATGCTTAAAATTAAATGCAAATATTAACTGAAAAGACATAGTATAAAAATAATAAAAATCAGTAGCTTCTCTTTTGTTCTAGGCACATTTAGAAAAATCGTGAATATTGATTCTGTAATCTCCGCATTTTATGGATACATTTATTATATGATTATATACTTACGACTAAAATAGTCAACACAAACACGCTTCCTCGTTATATCACAAAAATACGCGATATACCTACTCCAATTTAAATCACCGATAAACACATTTTTACAAATTTCACTAATCCGACACCCTATCCTAAACGAATACTTAATACGAATAAAAATTCTCTGCTTCAATTTCGTCGCCTGAGTCCTTTATTGTTTAATCTCCATTTTAATTTTTGTTCAATCTTCTTTTTAATATTAAAAATAAAGTATGGAAAACGATCATTATTCACAACTAAGAATTATTTAAAGTAACGAGACCTTTAACTTTAGGCCAGTGCAATTAGCGATCCGCGATCGGAATTATTCCGGTAGTCCCAATTTTTTTATATGTTTTATACACTCATCTCCTGATGTAAAATCTGAGTTTTCGCCGCCATTTTGAAAAAAACCAACCGGTTTCGCCCCAAAATCTAGTTTTTATCAAATATGTCGTTTCCGATACAAATTTCGGCTATAGTAGCTTAACAAGTTTAGTAGAACATAAAATTACCTACAACTTTTATTTAAAATAAATTCTTCTATCTCTAATACAAATCGAGATACGCAGTCGTAAAAATGTGTACGAGTTTATAAAAACAGGTAAATTGCACGACTTGGTTAGGTTTTTTGTACATATCTTATTTGCAGTACAATTTTGTAAAAAAATTATTGATATCGATTTTGTAGAAAATAAAATTTTATAATAGAAAAATAATAGGTACATGTTAAATATTTTTATCTCAATTAGGTATCCAGGTTTTAATACAAAAATTACACAAAAATTAGGTGAAAGATTGAATCAGAAAAATAATAATGTTTTAATCTTCGCGTACCTTGATTATTCTTTTTTTAAACAATTATTGTTGAAATAACACGTATCATACATATTAGCAACATTAACCATCAAAGTAATTACAACATATAAATAAAATAATTAATCAAGGTACAAAAACATGTTAAAAAAAGAAGAAAAAAAAGTATTTTCTTAAATTTTTTGACTATTGACTGTAGTTCTGTTTCTTACTGCCACTTACGGGCCACAATATATAGTTACTATGTCTCATCAGCCGAATTTGTGGCGACTGGGTCACCAAATTCCTCGTCATCATCATGAACGAAGGCTTCCACAACATTCTCTCACGAGTTGCCATTACAGTGAATACAGATTAGGGAGCATTTTAAACCTGACTTTCTACATGTGCGCTCTCCTGCGGAACCTTTTTTGCATTGGAATTATATAAAGGTCAGCAACGCCTGAGCCTCCTTCAACATTGGTACTGGAGTTAGTAACCCAACAGCGTCCTTCTTCCACCCCCATTCAGTTGGATCTTTATGGTGACCAAGCCAAGTTTGCACATGCAAGTAAGTTCTTGAAGCATGTTGCTGGACTGCGTCTTTGGTAGGTGGTAGCCCGGATAAACTGGATAAATTGAACACTCCTTTGACAAAAAGAATGTACCTTAAATTTTCCAAATTTGATTTCTCATTGCCGCCATACAAAAGTACAAAGAATTGTTCGGCAGCCAAAATGATTGTTGGAATACACGAACAAGTTCATTCACTGAGTGGTTCTTGAGAAGAATATTACAAAATTAGTATTTGCCTTGACCGAACAGAGCATCAGTTGTGTCGCAGCCACTTATGGCATGAATTAATAAAATGTTTTCGACTATTTCAATGTGTTTAAAACATTTGTTGGAGTACAACGCGTTAGGTGATTTGCCTTTACCAACTTTTTGGAAGTGAGAGAGCTGTGAGGAGTACCAACAATAATTATGACTGCATCATATTGAAATGACAACGAGTTTGCTGTGGTTATTATGAGAACGCCAACATCCTCTTCAGCTTGTTCTGTCGTTATTTGAGATCGTTCAAATGAGGCTCTGAGTAGGGAAATAAAATGAGACTTGTTCTTCTCATTTCCCAGAAACTTTTCCTGAGGCACTTGTGGGTGACTGCTTTCATAACAAAACTTCAGCACCGCCGCAAGATAAACTATAGCATCCTTACGTTTTAAGTGTAGGTTTCCAAAGTTCTAGTTGATAACTTTAGACGTAGCGAAGTTCCACATCTTTTCAGCCATATATGACAAGTTACTTTGCTATCCCCGATCGTGCCACTGCTTAAAGACATAATCACATTTGTTTTAGAAAATGGTTCATGGCAAGCAAACCAATCTATGAGAGTTTGGACGTCTTTGTCATCCCTCTTAATTCGTGTAGGCCTCATCTCTACATGTTGCTCTGACGTTCCTGATTAAACTACACAGAATGACTCGATACCCTCACAGATGCTATGCAGATAAACAAAGCCAGCAGTCCAACGAAGAATAGAACTGTATGTAATTCCTCGTCCTTGGGTCAAACCTCCAGATGTTTTCATCGATCATCACAGTTTGTTCAATGGTCATATCGGACCAAATCCCCGACCAAAATTTATGAGATCGTTGAATCGTAAAGAAACCCTCTTTAGTAAATCTTTCATATTCTATTGGATCCATCTTTTTTTTCAAAGTCAACATATCTTGAAGATACAGATGTGCACTTTTGGCGTAATTAAAGTGGGCGGCTGCGTGAAAGAGAGGTATAATTTTTTGGACCGTTGCAAGATGGAGCTTCCAATTTCCAGAACGCACCGCTTCAAAATACAGCTCAGTCACTATTGTCATCTGGAAGTACTGAACCCACAGCTGGGAAGTAGGTCCGTTTTCTGTTATTTTTTCAGTATATCAATCAGTTTAGATTGAACTGCCTGAAAAGCCTGATTTTCCTGAGCATTGAATACCACATTCTTATCTGTGAGTAGGGGAGGGGTGTGACCCCCCCCCCACTCTCGTTTATTTATAGTTATAATATGTAAAAATGGAAGGTAAATTTTCTGTTTTCACCTATTATTATAGAATAAAACTGCAAAAAACATAAAAATCACACCTCTTTTTAGAAATTTTATTCTCTACATAATAGAAATAAGTAATTTTTTTGGATACCTAATTGAGATAAAAGTATTCAACGTGTGCCTAGTATGTTTCTGTTACTAAATTTTATTCTCTACAAAATTGATATCAATAATTTTTTTACAAAATTGTACTGGAAAAAAGATATGTACAAAAAACCAAACCAAGTCGTGCAATTTAACTGTTTTTATAAACTTTTACACATTTTTACGACTGCATATCTCGATATGTATTAGAGATAGAAGAATATATTTTAAATAAAAGTTGTAGGTAATTTTATGTTCTACTAAACTTGTTAACCTCCCATAGCCACTTTCATATTCTCCGATGTTAATATATTATTATTTGCTGATGACATGAAAATATTTAAAATCATCAAAAATATATACGACTGCTTGTCCCTACAGTCCAATTTTTTAAAATTCGCAGAATGGTGTACCATCAACAAACTTACACTTAACATTAAAAAATGTCAAATCATGAGTTTCTTCAGAATAAAAAACCCTATCAAATATTGTTACTCACTTAACAACCACAGTTTATTGTCAGTACCTGTAATAAGGGACCTCGGAATAACCTTCGATACTAAACTCCTATTTACTAATCACATTGATATCATTACTAATAAAGCAATGAAAATGCTGGGCTTCATTATAAGAATATGTAAAGATTTCAAAAATATCCAAACATTTAAAATACTATATACAACTTTAGTTAGAAGTCATTTGGAATATAATTCTCCCATATGGAACCCTGTCTACAAAAGCCATGCAAATTCCATTGAAAGAATCCAACACAAATTTCTCAGATCAATTAATTTCAAATTAGGAATTCCCGCGGATGACATAAACTATGATTCTCTATTACAAAAAATGCGACTCTTATCGTTAAAAGATAGAAGAATACTTAATGATCTAATTTTTTTATTTAAAATAAATAACAACTGGTTTGACTCCCCTGAATTAGTTTCACTGGTGAATTATCACATACCTTTTAGACCTACTCGACTCCAAACACCTTTTCATTGTAATACCTCTGGGACCACCGCAGAACAAAATGCAACAATAAATCGCTTACATACTTTTGGCAATAAATATGCTAATATCGATCACGCCGGTAATCTGGCCTCATACAAAAGATGCATTAAACAAAATTTGTCTTCTAGTACCATGTAAACATAATAATTATGTAAACATAATATGCTTACCAGAACTTGCAAAACATTAATTCATTAGAAATCATAGGTACTTGTAAAATTCATCATATCGGTTAATATTTGTAATCTATAATATCTACCTATTAAATATTTTATTTTTATTTTTCTTTGCTCCTGTGAGGACTTCTTACTTTTTATATTTTATATTTAAATCTTTGTTCTTTTTAAAGACATCTTATATTTCTACATTTAACTTTTTTATTATTATTATTTTATTCTCACTTTTAACTTTTAACTTTTTTATCTTTGCTTAATAATTTAAAGCTTGTACTTTATACTTATACTTTGTACCATATTTTTCACTTTACATTTATATTTTACCCTTTTCCTACTACTTATTACCTTACTACTTACTTTTAACATTTTTTTTTTCCTTATATTTAACTTACATTTATACTTTTAGTTATTCTTCATGTTGTTGTACTATTTATATGTTATGTCAATTATGTTAATGGCACATGTTGTGCCGTATATGTGTAAATAAATAAATAAATAAATAAATAAATAGCCGAAATTTGTATTGGAAATGAGATATTTGAGAAAAACTAGATTTTGGGGCGAAACCGGTTGGTTTTTTCAAAATGGCGACGAAAGCTCAAGTGCGCCAAGGTCGAAAACTCAGATTTTTCATCGCGAGATGACTATATAAAACATATAAAAAAATTGGGACTACCGGAATAATTCCGATCGCGACCCCCTTTTTTGCGCTAATTGCACTGGCCTACTTTGCGAGAATAGATTTATCTTAAACACCTACCATAATGTATCATTGAAATAATGAAAGAAAACCTCCGCCTCCTGTAAAACTTGCAAACTTTCGTGTGTATATATATATATATATATAGACCGTGATTATAATTAATATACCCTCTACTTCTTGATAATTGGGTTAGCTTTAAGATACGGATGTACTTGTAATTTATTTTATTTCCCATCAGTGGCTTAAATGTTTTGCTACATTTTCAGAGGAGGGGAATAATTCCCAATACCCTCCAGAAGATCTACCTTCTGACCATCTCCGATGAACAGTGTAACAAGACGTATCCTGGTCGTGTTGATGGAACCAACATATGCACATTAACTAAGGTTGGAGAGGGAGCTTGCTATGTAAGTCATTCATTCACTGGGTTTGTAAGATGGCAATATGGCGTTTCATGCTTAATCATTTCCGTTCCAGGTTTTTTTTTTAATGTTTTTCGCTTTCACCCGTCAAGGGTGGTTCTAGGCCATTTCAATTTATGGAGAGAGGAAAGGAAAACTTATGCATTAACTTTATTGGAATGGGCAAATTTCAGAATTATTAGTAGATTGAAGTTGACTTCTGATTTAGAAGAGATGAGATGTTGAGTAGCGGGGAGGTAATTTTAGATAAGGCTTGATAGAAAATATTTGTTTCCACTGGAGCGCGAAATAAATAAATTTTCCTCGACTGCTCGAGATTTCCAGACGATCATTATTAATTTTTTTTGCCGACATTAAATAAAATCATATCTTCGAATTTTAACATGAAGACATAAAACTAATTAAAATGTTATTTAGCCAATGAATTCAACTATATATTATACCGTTTATCTCATATTTGTTGGATGTATAAAAAAAATATTACAAAATCGTAAAGTTTATAACCGCGCGGTTCCTGCGTGTTTGATATTTTGAATCTGCCGTCAGAGGTACTTATTCGAGTCAACATAGAATATTTTCGACTTCTATATGTTTTCTGTGGTATAATTGATAATTAAAGGTACATTACATATCTTTAAAAAAGGCACTTAATTTTAACCGTAAACAGCTGATCATAAATTTTGCGCGAAATAAATATTTAATAAAATTATTTTCAACATCCTTCTAAAATAATCTACGAAGTTCGAATTTGCATTATTAGTCCAGTCAAGATGTACATCCGTGCTTGCAAAAGGTCCGATCTTTCTGAATTTTTTATATGTTGTTAGGACCTAAACCAATATTAAAAAAACAAATTTGCAATTTCCAAAGTGCTGTGCGAGCGGCGGTGTACCCAAAAAACCATGAAATTTTCGGACTTTTTTCAGTTTTTGCTCAATATCTTAGTGAAGGAAGGGTCTGACCGGTATAGTTGTTCAACACTATTTTAAAGTAGACGAAATTTACTACAATTTGTGACCAAAGGGAGTTCTATACAGCAATTGGTTTTTAAGATACAGTTCTTCGAAAATCAACCATTTTTTCCAAAAAATGATTTTTTCTCGAAATGGTCACTTATTTTGTGAAATATTTTCTAAAATTCGCATCCAACGTCAAATATGACAAGAAATTAAGTTGTAGTAAATTTAATTCGCTTTCATATGAGACTGGATTGGTACCTGTAGGCCTAGCGGTTCACTCAAAAAATTCAAAATGGCAGATAACGAACGGATTTTCCCCAAGTGTTTTCGTTGTCCCCTCCCTTGACCTCCTTACCCGCACCCGGCCCTTCCAGGGCAGCTCTCAGAGTGTTGCGAAATGTCTATCCGTCCGAGCGTGTGTTTTGTGTGTTGTGAGGACCTCGATACATGTCCTGTTGTGATCATCAAAGTACGAAGAATTCGAACACTAATTGAAGTGAGTCAAAAACGTGGTCTCACAGAAAATAAAAATTTCCTCTAAAATTTCAACCAGGAAGAGATATACAGCTGTGTGTAACGTTGAAGGAAGGGATTCTGCTTCCCAACCGAAGACTTTATCGACAAGATTATCAAGTAAACTGGCTCCTACCTTGAGAGGGATTTGAAGTTTGTGTGGTGATGCTTTCACTGAATAATTTCTCGGGCAACAAAGCAAATTGCCCTTGGCAGGAAGGAATGTGGTCCGTACAGTTGAGAAGTTGGGCATGAGGCAAACTATTTTAGATACAGCTAAACGCCGAGGTGACGATTGGAGGAGCGCCTCCTCGCCATTGGCGACCTGGTTGCTGCAGACGGAACCCACAGATCGTGCTACGTGAGCCTATTAAGATTGCCACCTGCTCCTGGGAATAAGAGAGGGTATCGTCCAGCCAGTAATTCTGAAGAAGCGATGGAGTATGTGTACGATTACTTATTGGAAAACAGTGATGAATGCCATTTTTATTTATCACACCTTCTGCAGCAAATTAGGGGTGATTGAATCCCTGATGTCAGAACTGCGAAAACTTACCCCTTACAGACACTCGCCATAAAATTTTGTATGATGATTGGGACAAGGAACAAAAAGGCGGTGTGCAGCAAGAGCGGTTGAGAGTTGTGAAGGCAGCAGCAGAAATCATCGTTGAAGATACCCGCACACAAGTGTATAAAACCAGTCAGTATCCCAACTCGGAGGATTTTTTCAACAATGTTGATTCTGTCATCCCTGAGTCAGTACAGCTATTTTTTGTGACTGTTGTTCTCAAAAACATGCGTGGCCTCCTTGAAACATGGAAGAAGAAGTATGTGTTATTTTCTCATGCTCTGATAGTGCTGTACAAACTCGATCTTTTGTTTCGTCCCTTCTGATTGGAATTAATACCTACTTTTACCGAAAATATGTGCGCTGCGCTGGGGTTATCCTGTTCTTATTCAGTAGCTATGCAGCTTGAAACTTCGGCGATCTTGCGAGATGAATCCTCACCACCAATAGGAAAAGAAGATTTTATCCAATTTGTCTCCGACATTACGGAGGTGAACGTTAACGCCCTAGATGGTGATAACACATTTCATGAGATGGAATGCGTTATGTGCGTGACCCGCCCGAGAGCAGTAATGCGAGACAAAAACATCCCGCGTATGCAGAACTATGTTTCTGCTCGAAATGTGACCTCCAACAGTGAAGTACAAATCAAATGAAGTACAAACGGCGCTTTAGTGGGAGAAGACGCCGACCTGCTCGTTCTTCTCAATGGTTTAGGCGCTAAAGAGACAAAAGTCTACGTACAGAAGAGCACGAAGGGCGAAGCTGGTTGCTGTCACTACTCTACGACCTGCTACAACCACCGGGGGTGCTAGCATGGTAGTCATTGTAAACTGTCAATCGGTCGGTAACTTCATATCGATCGACCGTGCTAGGGGTGCAGGGACGTTATATACTATTCACCCAAGCGTTTACCGGGTGCGATACTATCACACCACCGTTTGGCCAAGAAAAGACCAAAATCACCACACTCCTGAGCAAGAGTGAACCACTTGCTGAGCAGGTGGAGGTCGTCCTTCGTCCACCCCAAAAGCCGTGAGAGAAGCAGACATCAAGTGCTTTGTGGCTTCACATGGGGGTGACATCGCGAGGGATACTTTGGATTTCCTGAGAAATAAGACGTTTGTCACTTCAACGAGCATAAACCTCGCCCGTTGCCACAGGCCATATGCCGCAGGCCACCATGCAACAAGGTGCTACCTCCAAGTGCAGAAGTAGCGGTGTGTCAACTAGAATCCCACTGATTGGGGGTGGAAGCTCTGTTCTCAGGGACTCACCCCCATCCCCACCACCGTTAATCCCGCACCTCCTGCACTTCTGCGAAAAATTTCATGTAAATGCAAGAAAGGGTGCTCTGGGAGCTGTGCAGATGCAGAAAGGCTGGATTCCACAGCTCAGTCCTCTGGCAAATTATGCACGGTACACGATAAAGATGACCCGACTGCAGACTGGACGCCTCTCCCAGCGTCCACCACAGCCTTCGAGACACCATTTTCGTGCGAGCCCAAGCCCGTGCCATCTAAGATAAAAAGATTGGCATGATTTGGCCATCAAAACACAATCCTACATGATTTATATTAGTTTTCTTTTTTGAGTAAATGTAATTTGTCCTTACAGTAGGTACCATGATGTTTGTACAAGTATTTTAGTATGTAGGTATATAAAACAATGTTTGATGATCACGTAATTTCCGATAGGTATATTATCTTATTCTTTTTCTATCAAACAATTTGTTAAAAATAACAAAAATAAATAAATTGTAACGGTTTGATAAGTAAAGCCATAAAAAGACGTGGGATCAGTTTATTTGCATTTCCCCCAAAACCCACTTTGACTTTGGTTATCTGCAATTTTTGAGAGAACCGCTGGGCCTACAGGTAGCAATTTGGTTTCAAATGAAAGCTAATTAAATTTACTACAACTTCATTTCATATAATATTTGAGGTGGGAATCGTATTTTAGAAAATATTTCACAAAATAAGTGACCATTTCGAGAAAAAATCAATTTTAGGAAAAAATTGTTGATTTTCAAAGAACTGTATCTTAAAAACCAATTGCTGTATAGAACTCACTTTGGTCTCAAATTGTAGCAAATTTAGTCTACTTTAAAATAATGTTGAACAACTATACCGGTCAGACCCTTCCTTCACTGAGATATTGAGCAAAAAATGAAAAAAGTCCGAAAATTTCATGGTTTTTTGGGTACACCGCCGCTCGCACAGCACTTTGGAAATTGCAAATCTGTTTTTTTAATATTGGTTTAGGTCCTAACAACATATAAAAAAATCAGAAAGATCGGACCTTTTGCAAGCACGACCCCCTTTTCATGTTTAACTTGACTGGACTATATCTAAGGTGATAATAGATAAAGCATGACAATAGCTTTGTTTTGAAACCAACGTGGGAGCTACAAATATTAAAAAAAAAAATCGCCGAAACGAGAGATAATTTTTTTTATTTTTTTATAGAGAATACCTCACAAGAGTCCCAACTGCTCCCGTCTGTAGCCAGCGAGACTATGGCATCCCCAATTGGGGTATGTTGTGAGGCTGAAGGAAAGTGGGGAAGGGAAGGAGATGGGGAAGAGGAGGGTAGGAAAGTACCTGGCTATTCAGATCTAGTCACTAAACACGACTTTTTAAAGCCGTAAAACAATCATAGACATTTAAAATGGCGCATAAATAAGCCAAAAGTGTACAATTTGGAGAACTTCTGTCTCAAATTAACCTTCGACCCCCGCATTCCCAATTTCTACCGAAAAATATTTTTTATATGTGAATATCGCACACAATTCCAGAGGAGTTCCAAATGCTTCCAACCTCCTGGAGCCAGTGAGACTAAGACATCCCCAAATGGGGTATGTTGTGAAGCTGAAGGAAGTGGTGAGGGGTGGAGACGGGTGAGAGGAAGGTGGGGAAGTTCCTTATTATTCACATATGGTCACCAAACACGACTAAAGCCATTTCAAGCAACGTTTCAATTCTGTGTGGTGTTCTTACACCAGGGTTATACTGACCTTCCACTTTCGAAGGTGCCAAAAATATATATTTTATTATTTTATATGATAAAATTGTGAAGTAACACAAATCATCAAATAAAATGGGATCAAAACCCGCGACCTTCGGAAGTCGAGAGCCTTACCCCTTGACCACGGAGGCCGTCATCGTGTATTAATCAACGGTTTGTGCGTTGTTCCCAGTTCCCAGACGGATTCATACGTCCGTCAGTCCTGGACATATAGATCCTCTGTTTTCCCCCCACCCCTCGAACCTTTTTCCTTCCCATAACTTTCTTTCCTTCCCTTCACTAAAAATATCCTCCTCACAGCGTTCCCAACGAAGACATAGGCACTGGGATTTTTTCTGGTGTTAATTCGTTTAGGCATTGACATAGTTTATTTGTGAAATTGAATACATTTTATGTATAAGTTTGATTTATTTCTACGATTCTTCTTTTTTATATATAAAAGTTGGTGTCACAATGTTCCTCCGAGGTAAACTCCGAAACTACTTAACCGATTTTTATGAAATTTAGCTCACTGTGTGTAATTTGGTCCAACTTAAAAGATAGGATAGTTTTTATCTCGATTATTGACCTCAATATTTATTATTGCGAATTAAATGTTTTTTTATGGGACAATTATTTGTTAGTTACATAAGTTTCTGACAGATGGCGGTTTGAGTAAATTTATCGACACAACAATTGGTTACCTAGGTTAGGTGACCATTCAGTAGACGGCGTTGTGTTTCGTTGGCCACAGCAACGCGTGGGCGGGTCAGCTAGTTTAATTTTGTTTTAAACATGGTTGTTACGTATTTTTTAGCATCTCGTTTATTTATGTACTAACCCTTATCTACCACTGCCATAGATCAGGACAGGTAACGCGGTCCATAATGGACTTCTTGGTTGGATTATTTGGACATCCTTTTTGTCAGCGCCAACCGGCAGGTCTCCATTCATGGAGTTTTCTGTAGTGTTTATATCTCTATCAGCCTTCCCATCTTTCGTAAACTTACTTTCCAAATACACAAACTCATCCACTTGCTATCAGTATGTATTCATCATTCACACTGTTCTTGTACTCGCTATTTCCAATACCATGTCTTAAGTTTACTTACATGCATTAGCACGAGTGCAAAGAGACTGTAGATCTTCTGTACTGTTAGAAACCAACGCTGCATCATCAGCAAGACTTTCAGATTATTAAATATCTCCTCTTTCAATTCTTAAACTGGTGTGTCTGGAATGGGGTGATGATGTGTGTAGGAACACTACGGTATGCTAGGAAACGGGATAACCAAACACTTACTACTGTACCTCTGCGAAGGAGCACGCGACACAATATAGTTCTACCGTGATACCTCGAGATAATTAAAAATAAGTACAAAACAATATTATGTGACAAAGCAATACAACGAGATGGTCTGTTTAGTTGAAAAACAAAATTATGCTCACGAAAAACACCAACAACTTGTTTCCTAGGTAATTCCAAATCTTCTTCGTTTTTCAAAAACAACTGCACTCGAATTAGCTATTTTTCTTGCCATTGTTTTAAATTTCAGCAATGTGAAGTGGTTAGGGAAAGGTAGGAACTGGATTAATGACAACCCGCAGGAACTACGCATATTCTTATTTAAACAGCAGAAAAATCCCAATTTTGAATCCTACATCTTAGTTTAAACACCATGGAGGTAAAACAGTCCAATTTACGAAACATTGTCTTTACTAAAGCTCTTTTCTGCATTTTAGGGAGACTCCGGTAGCCCACTCGCCATTGGAAATGTAGCGGTCGGCATTGCCTCCAGAGCCGTGCCCTGCGCCAGGGGTAGTCCAGATATTTTCGTCAGGGTCTCCTCCTACGTCCCTTGGATCAAAAAGACAATGCCTTAACTGTTTTACTTATCTTTTACTTTTTACTTATCTTTTTTCTTTAAATAATGTTTGTAACAAACTCTTAAAATAAACATAATTAATGGCAAAGCATAATAGCTTATTTTATTTAAAAATGAAAATTCAACACATGGTTTTTTTACGCACCAGACTTTTAGGTCCGGGTTTAGTTTTCCCCATGGGAAAAACTAAACCCTTTCACACACTTTTCCATTAAATGATCATCTAGTAAATCAACGCTATGCAAGTGTATTATATAAGTTTAATGAATACAAAACAATACAAGAACAGCATGTTAACCTACCAGACTATTAAATGGGAAAATAATTCACCGACTCCAGATATTTTCATATCAGAGGGTTCGGCTCGGTGGAATTCCTAATTTGACCGATAAATCCTACTGATCCCTCAATATAATTATTTATTTATTATTAATTTTCAACGCCCTGATGAGATTTACATAATAAGTATATAATACAGTGATAAAATATATTTAATACAATGTTTAAATAAGAAATATAGCTATGAACATTATAAAAATGGTAGGTATAAAAGTAAGTAAAATTTATTATTTTATACTAAAAGAGAAAAAGTAAAAATAAATTAAACTGAAACCAGTTTTTAAATTACAGATGGCATAAAAATAATAATGTATAGTGTAAGTTAATATTAGAAATTTACAGATGAGTAATACAATAAGGAGTTAACACCAAGGAGTTTGTCTACCTCGGGAGCAAAATAACATGGGACGGTCGGTCTAAGAGCGAGGTCGACAGCCGTATACACCAGGCTAGGCTTGCATTCAATAAAAGGTCGAAAATAATAGAATCGAATAATATAGACCTAAAACTGAGAATACTCCTCATCAAGACCTATGTATGGAGTATCTTGATGTACGGCTGCGAAACATGGTGCCTATCCGAGACTAGAGGCTTTTGAGATGTGGTCCTGTAGAAGACTATTAGGAATTTCCTGGAGAGACCACATTACAAATGAGGAGGTTCTCCAAAGAATCGAAGGAGGAAGGCACCTGCTCAAGACCTTGTCCGAAAGGCGTGCAAGATGGATCGGCCATATAATACGACAAGAAGGCCTCTTGCATGCCATAATGGAGGGTATGACCGAGGGGACAAACTTCAGGGGACGCCCACGCCGAGAGTACCTGGAGGACCTGCTGGTGGACATGTGCTGCTCATCATATGCAGAATTCAAAAGAGCCGCACAAGATAGGGAAGAATGGAAGAAGAAAATAAAGGAAATTGCTGCAAACCAATCCCAGGATTGAAACCAGAGAGAGAGAATACAATAAAAAGTTTACAATACAGAAAAACAAAAGACAGTAACAAGTTTTTACATTATAGATAAATAGAAATAATACAAAAACATGTGCAACAGCTCCTACATTATAATATTATGGAATGCTACTTACATCAAAATATTATGGAATCTCGGTAACTCATATTAAACTCGTCTGATTTCACATTCTGACATGAATGATTTAATAATTTCATGTTTATATTGTATCAGCGACATATTCCACACATCTATGTGCGAATACATATTTCCCAAGTTTTGAATTCCCTGTAGTGGTATATTGAATTGGGCCCTGGTCGCAGTATTACTACAATAAAATGGTAGTAATGACCTTGCGTTTCTGGCTGGCACATTAAGATTTATGAGCGATAAGAATTCAGGGCTATCAATTATATTATGCAAGTTTTTAAATAGAAATATTAGATAATAATATGCCGACACCGGCGCAAACCAAAAAACCAAAAATTAGTGGTATTTATCAAAACGTCAGAAGCCCAAATAATAAAATTTTAGATTTTATGACTGCAGTAATGTGTCAGAAACCACTGCTCTCACGGAAACATGGCTAACTTCTAGCACCTATTCGTCGGAACTATTCGGAAACCTGTTCCACGTCTTCAGAAAAGATAGAGGCAGTCGTGGAGGAGGAACTCTCCTGGCCCTCCGAGCTGACAGCCACTCATACGCAGAAAGCAATGGCGAAACTATAGGGTGGCAGGTCTGGCAAAATGCCACTGGCCCCGTGGGGCCGCGAGTTCAGAAGTAACCTAACATTTAAAAAAAAATTAGTAAAGATTATATATTTTATATAAGTACATTAAAACAACTAAAGTTAGACACAACTAAACACCATACACAAATTCAAATAAATTATTAAGATTTAAACGCATTCATAAGAAAAGGATGTCGTTTACTTTTAGAATGCATCCATTGGTTGCTGAATTTTTTGTCGCGGTAGTTTGGCTGCTATCGATGCAGCCTCTAAAGCACTTCAGTCCAAAGAAATCTATCTTTCAAATGCAACGTTTGAAAATTTGTCTGGAAGAATTGGAAAGGTATCGACATGAATTTTAAAATTTAAAAAAGGAAGCAAGTAGTGTAGCAGAAAAGTGGTCCATCAAACCTGAAAAAAGCCTAAAGCCCGTCAGAGGAAGGTGAAATGCCATTTTCACAAACTTTGCGAAGATGAGTCAACTGAATCAACTGAAATCGCGTTTCCTTCCAATGAATGAAATTGTTTCCAATTTCAGTATTTTGCTATATAGAAAAGGCTTCGTAAATTAAAGAACTTGCTGATTTATCAATAATAAAGAATCATTTTATGTCGTGCAGCTTTCATGAGGTATGTACTGCATTAATGTTAGTTGTTACAATTCCTGTGAATACAACTAGTGCCGAAAGGTCGTTTTCGAAACTAACATTAATAAAAACATATTTAAGAAACTCAATGAGACAAGACAGGCTATGTAACTTGGCTATTCTGTCTATTAAAAATTCAATGGCACGATCATTAAACTTTGATGACGTTATTGATACTTTTGGGGACTAGAAAGCTCGGAGAAAAGAATTTTTTTATTAAATATCTTGTAAATAAAAAAGTGTTATTTCATTATACCTACATAGGTAATACCTACGCTTTTGAAAATATTTTTTTAGATATTAAACAAAAATGCACACAATATTAGTAATACTGTTGGGTAACTTCCTAAGTTATTTATAAAAAAATTAATTACAACGCAACTGTGATTTTTACTGGGGGGGGGCATCCAATGAATTTGCCACGGGCCCCCGATGGCATAGTTTCGCCACTGGCAGAAAGACTGGACTTCATAGAAACCCAAGGTGAAGACTTATGGATAAAAGGAACACATAAAAATATCATAGCTGATCATATGTGTAGTATATTTTCCTCCAAATCATAGCTCTCTGGATAATAAAAAGCTGCGCTGTTGGAGGTCTGGCAACGTTGCGTGTAGTCGTGAAATTTCTATTCGTTCGAACAGTTTTCTCAAATTTTCCGTTTGACATGTACGCATTGTTGATATTGTGATAATGAATAAAGATAAAAAAAAGGTTGCGATTCTGTTCTGAATTTATAATCATTGTTGAATAAAAGAACAAGGTAACGTTTATAGACATTTTACAGTAATTATTACATTTAAAATGGTGTATAACAACGTTTTACAAGTTACAAGTGTCATCGCGTTACCGCCAATAATTGCAGTGTTGTTTTTTTTACAAATTCTTTACGAAATACACGTGGTTTTTGATAAAAAAATATTCTGATTATGTTCGGACTTAACTCTGTTTTTAATCATCTTTGAAGAAAACACCACGGTAATGTTTATTCTCGTTTTTTTACAATAAATTTTATGTTTAATCGATTTACATTTCTAAATTTTTTTTATTTATTTTTTATTAAAGCGACTATATAAAACAATTGTACGTACAAAATATAAAGTTGAATTTAAGTATATAATATATTGTATTTCTTAGTCCTCCTCACTAGGAAGTCCTGTGCCGAGGCGGACTAAAGTTATTTAATTATAATTTATTTCTTCTTCAAACTTCGCAAAATCACTTTGTGGCATCATTTTGAATTAAATTAAAACAAATAACTTTGTTTAAACCACTAATATAATCACAATTACCTATATGTTTCAAAACCGATGGTTTCTTCGTCAGGGTAGTAATGACATTAGTAACAAAATAAACAAACAAGTATAGACTAAAAAGAACTATGGACAAAAATATAAGAAAAAGTTTATTAACTCTTATGTTTATCCACATGTGATTGACAATAATAATAATTGGAGAAAAATATTATTTTTAAATAATAATACTTCAAATTTATTAATTAAAAACATGCCAGATAATATTAACCCAGCCTTTTACACAAATAACAAATTAAAAAATTATATTTTAAATAACAAGGATAAGGGTGATTATTTGAACAAATCTGGAGTTTATAAATTAATGTGTAATGATTGTAACTTTTTTTATATTGGAAAGACTTCTAGAAATTTTAATATTAGAGTTAAAGAACA
Source organism: Limnephilus auricula (assembly GCA_951813805.1). Taxonomy (NCBI): domain Eukaryota; kingdom Metazoa; phylum Arthropoda; class Insecta; order Trichoptera; family Limnephilidae; genus Limnephilus; species Limnephilus auricula. Next base: position 7,061,618 of record OX638414.1, on the reverse strand, counting down.
TCTAAGGTGTTTGAATAATAATAATTATTCTGAATTTGCCAATCACATTTTAGAAACAAATCATTCTTTTGATATAAATAAAGGGTTAAAAATTTTACACACAAACTCAACAGATTTACAATTAGCAAACTTAGAAATTTTAGAAATTAGAAAAAGTGTTAATAGCAAATTAAATATTATTAATAACCAAATATTTTTTAAAAATAGCCATCTCTTAAATTTATTTTCTTATTAATAATTATATTTAAAATAATTTATTTTTGTTGTTTAAACATCTTTATTATGTTTTGATAATTTATATAATGTAATTTTTCATATTTTTTAAATAATTTTTATATTTAATTTTAAATAATTGTTTTTTACGATATTTTTTATTAATTAATCACCTCTCTCTAAAATATTTTTGTCCATAGTTCTTTTTAGTCTATACTTGTTTGTTTATTTTGTTACTAATGTCATTACTACCCTGACGAAGAAACCATCGGTTTTGAAACATGTAGGTAATTGTGATTATATTAGTGGTTTAAACAAAGTTATTTGTTTTAATTTAATTTATAATTTATTTGTTTTCTATGCAGTTTGTAGTGTTTTCTTCTACGTAGTTTGTAGTGTTTTATTCAGAATTTTTTCATTGACCTCTTTCAGCCATATTTTTATTTTTGATTTGTACTCATTAAAACTTTTAATCAGTTTTATGTCTTGGGGAAGAATGTTGTGGAGTTTTGTTGCAAAGTACGTGTGGTTTCTTTGTCCAAATGTGGTTTTATAGCTTGGAATATTTTTTATTTCATTTTTGTATGATCTAGTGTGATGGATGCACTGTCTAGTAGAAGATTCAGTATTTTTGAATTGCTTCAATAATATATTTTTGGCATATATTCGTTGTACATTTGGTACGTCAAAGCTGTTGAAAATTTCAATCGAAGGCGTTCTGATGGGTACTTATAGTATGGTCTTTGTAGTGTATAGACATTTATTGTTGCAAATAACTCTGTCGTCTCGAGCAGCGTGCGCGCGGAGTCGCGGGGCGGAGAACGGCACTGGCCGGTTGACCGCGGTGACGGGAGACGCGTTAACGCTGGTTGCGAGCCGATATCGGTGTAGTCTGTTGTTACTTGTTCTTTCCTTATAACCTGAGTCAAAGTGTACATTACATGTGGCGACGGGATAAACTGTGAGTATTTTTAAGATTTTTGAAGTAATTGCGCACGCTTTACTTGGGGGTGGGCTGGCCAAAACGATCATTAATTGGAATTGATTTAAAGGTTCATTCCTCACAGTCTGATAGTAGCGACAGTGCTCGGATCCATAGTGGTGACGTTTGGAATGGGTGCTGGCATCTATGCTGACTATAATTGTGTTGTTGTTTCTCACATTCTAAACGTTAAAGTCTAACTGATGACTAGAACGCTTTCGATTGGAATTTTCTCAATTTCCTGCTGCAAGTGTGAGTAAGCGTCGCTCTCTGACTAGAATCCGCAAAAAAATAATATTTTGTGCTTTGTGAGAGTTGAATCAGCAATCCCATTCTAAGCGTGATTTCCATAATGAAGTTGATCGAATTTTCGTTTGGAGTGTGCGAACTCGATGCATCGAGGCGACTGATTTGTCAAGATAATTGGTGACATTCCAAGCGAATCTTCAGTGTAGATTCTTATACACTGATGATTAGAATGGTTTTGTTCGATGCCAGGAGGAGAGTTGCATTGGATTGATAGGGAGGCGTTTGCTTCGGTCGTGTGGTCTGGAGCACACTCGTATTTTTTTTTGAACATTTAATAACAATAAAAAAGGGACATTATAGAGGGGAGAATAGAAGGTAATGTAAAGTGACTAGGCAAGTAAACTCATTTGACCGTGAGTTGCGTGGGTATTGTTTGGTTCACGTTTTGCGTAACCTAGGTTTCAGGAAAGTGACATACCTACATATTTTCAAACATACCTGGCTACTTATTAAAATGAATTATCTTCGATAGTCACCGAAAGTATCGAGCGGTGAGCGAGTTGTGTTGCAGCTTGGAATTGAATTGTGACTTTGCATTGGATTGCGGCTGGGCGCTGAATTGCGACTTGGCACTGAATTGTGACTTTGCATCAAATTGAGATTATGCATTAAATTGCGACTTTACATTAAATTTCGACTTTGCATTAAATTGCGACTTGCATTAAAATGCGACTTTGCATTAAATTGCGACCCTGCATTAAAATGCGACTTTGCATTAAATTGCGACTTTACATTAAATTTTGACTTTGCATTAAATTGCGACTTTACATTAAATTTCGACTTTGCATTAAATTACGACTTGCATTAAAATGCGACTTTGCATTAAATTGAGACTTTACATCAAATTTTGACTTTGCATTAAATTGCGACTTTGCATTGAATTGCGACTTTGCATTAAATTGCGACTTGGCATTAAATTGCGACATTGCATAAGATTGCGACTTTGCATTAAATTGCGACCCTGCATTAAATTGCAACTTTGCATTAAATTGCGACCTTGCATTAAATTGCGACCTTGCATTAAATTGCGACTTTACATTAAATTTCGACTTTGCATTAAATTGCGATCCTGCATTAAATTGCGACCCTGCATTAAATTGCAACTTTGCATTAAATTGCGACTTTGCATTAAATTGCGACCCTGCATTAAAATGCGACTTTGCATTAAATTGCGACTTTACGTTAAATTTTGACTTTGCATTAAATTGCGACTTTGCATTGAATTGCGACTTTGCATTAAATTGCAACTTTGCATTAAATTGCGACTTGGCATTAAATTGCGACATTGCATTAGATTGCGACTTTGCATTAAATTGCGACCCTGCATTAAATTGCAACTTTGCATTAAATTGCGACCTTGCATTAAATTGCGACTTTGCATTAAATTGCGACTTTACATTAAATTTCGACTTTGCATTAAATTGCGACCCTGCATTAAATTGCGACCCTGCATTAAATTGCGACTTTGCATTAAATTGCGACTTTGCATTAAATTGCGACCCTGCAATAAATTGCGACTTTGCATTAAATTGCGACTTTGCATTAAATTGCCACTGCATTAAATTGCGACTTTGCATTTAATTGCGACCCTGCACTAAATTGCGACTTGGCATTAAATTGCGTATTTGCATTAAATTCCGTATTTCCATTAAATTGCGACTTTCAATTAAATAGCGACTTTGCATTAAATTGCGACTTGGCATTTAGTTACATAAGGTGCAGTCAAGTACAGTAGACACTTTATCACTAGCATTAGTTGCGATAGCATGTCAAAAATCTGAAAAATTGCATATTTATATATATGCAACATAGTTACTTACCTTGGCAACAGGTAGCTCCAATGGCATAGTACACCTTAGAGAGGTTCGAATGTAAAGGAGAGGTTGGTTCAGTCTCCGTCCGTTGGAAAAAAAAGTCTGGACACTTTTACCTCGAGGCGGCAGGCAAGGAAACACAGAGGCAAGGAAAAGAGCTAGTCTTACATTTCGGTGGTCCCAAGTTACAACAAATCTTCTACAACATGCCGGGAGCTAAGGCAACTGAAGGCGAACTTTTTAACATCGCGATCGAAAAATTAGACAACTACTTTGCACCTAAACAGATCAAAGTGAATGAGCGACATCTGTTTCGTCTCCTTAAACAGAAACAGGATGAGAAGTTCGAAAAATTTCTAGTCAGACTTCTACTACAAGCCAAGAAGTGTCAGTTTGGTGAAAAAGAATACGAGCATATCATGGATCAAATAACTGAAGAGGGTAAGATAGAAGAACTCCAATAGAAGATATTGAAAACGAGAAAAGTCGTAGAAGCGAATGCACTGGAAGACATAGATCGTCAATTAGGAAATTTTGGCACGAAACCTGTGGAAAGTCAGTCAATCAACAGTGTAGGTACAGAAACATGAAGGGGAAGCCTAATAACAGATTGGAATGTAGTAGATGTGAAAGTTCCAGACATTTGGAAAAAACTGCCCGGCAAAAGGAAAGGCTTGCCTTAAATGTGGCATCTTTGGACACTTCAGGAATCAATGTCGGACAAACAAACTCAACAGAGAAAACTGGAAGAATTACTGAAAATTACTAACTGGGTCTCTCCTATAGTCCCAGTGCTAAAAGACGGAGGGGACAACCGATTATGTGTCGATTTGCATCGAGCAAAGATCTTTGGTATCTCGTGTGCGTAGGAGATTTTCCAGAAAACACTAGAATAAATTCTTTTAGCTTGTGAAGAAGTCATCAACCTTATAGATGACATCTTGACGTTTGGCAAAGGCGAATAAGAACACGATTTAAGGCTTTAAAAATTTATGACAGTATTAGAGGAAAACAGCGTGAAGTTGAGGGACGACAAATGCAGTTTGAAATTAAAAAAGTCCATTTCCTAGGGCATGAACTGTCAGAACAGTGAGGTAAACCACTAGACAAGTATATCTTGGCTATAAAGGGATTCAGAGCCCCGACTGAGTGAATTATGTGGGAAAATGGATACATCATTTAGCAACGGTAACAAAACCCCTCAAGCAACTGCTGCGGAAAAGAACGGGAAGAAACATGGATATTCAATATGACTGGGGCGACGCCCAAAAGAACGCATTTAATTATCTCAAAGCGGCACTCATGAAGGTACAAAATATAGGTTACAACTATTCTACAATTTCAAGGCGAAAAGCCTGGGGAGGAAAACCAACATAGCCGATCCACTATCGAGACTCTGTGAAGTGACAACAAACCCGACGGCTTTCCTTGAAGACACGTACAAGCGGTTACCGAATCTGCACGGCCAGTAGCCATCCCATTGAAAGAGATCACTGAAAGTTCCCTTGGAGATACAGAGATACATAAGATTAGAGAGGGCCTTTACGATACGGAAACTGGGAAGAAACGGTTGAAGCCTATAAACTTTTCAAAAATGAATTATGCTTTCATGGCGATATTCTCCTCAGGGGACGAAAATGGTAATCCCAAATAAATCACGCAGAAGAGTTCTGGAAACTGCGCACGAAGGCCACCCGGGGATAGTCACGATGAAGGGCAGATATGGTGAAAACATTTGCAAAGTCTGTAAAGGATGCATCCTGGTCCAGCGCCCCAAACCCATTAAAAAGAAGAGACTTACCTTCCGAACCATGGGTTGACATAGCAATTGACCTCATGGGCCCTTAACTAGTGGAGATTACATCCTGGCAGTCATGGATTATTACACCAGATATAAAGAGGTGAAAACATGCAGAATCATAACAAGCTCCGAAATAATCGGAATGCTTAAAAGACATTTTTAGCAGGCTTGCAATCCGGTCTCGCTTACAACAGACAACGGGAAACAATTTTTCAGCAAAGATTTTAAGAATTTCTGTGCAGAGAGGAGCATACGACTCTATAATACTATTCCCTACTGGCCGCAAAAAAAACGGAGAGGTAGAGCGCCAGAATGGGGACATCCGAAAACGCCTCAAGATTTCTCAAGTAGAGGAAAAGAACTAGAAAAAGGCCCTTCGTGAGTACATGGTAATGCACAACACACAATTACAGGAAAAACACCTGCAGAACTGTTCTTTAGACTACAATTTCGAGACATGCTGCCTATGATTCAGGACATGACGCATCTCTCAGAGGACCTTGAAAAGAGGGGTAGAGATAAAGAACTAAAGGAAAAAGGGAAGGAATATGCGGACATGAAGAGAAGAGCTACTGATTGTTAATTGGAAGTTGGAGATATAGTATACGTCAAGAACATGACTAGACGAAACAAGCTGAGCTTAAACTACGAACCTGAAACACATACCGTAGAAGCGAACAAAGGAGAAGTCGTAAGTCTTCGGAATGATAAAATTGGTCAGCGAATCAGACGAAACGTCGTACACCTAAAATCAGTGGAAGGGCAATGGAAGGTGCTAGATGATGAGAATAATGCTAGTGATGCTCAAACAAACGATAATGGCGATGTAAATCAATCATAACTCGAGTGAATAAATTGATGGTCAATAATGAGGAAATTATTGATGATTAGTGATTAAAAATGATTTGAATAAGGACTTGCTGAATGTACTTGATATAGGTACTTATGGAAAAATAAAAAATAAATTTATAAGTTTATTTATATTTACAAAAACAATAATAAGGGAGGGATGTAGTGTATAGACATTTATTGTTGCAAATAACTCTGTCGTCTCGAGCAGCGTGCGCGCGGAGTCGCGGGGCGGAGAACGGCACTGGCCGGTTGACCGCGGTGACGGGAGACGCGTTAACGCTGGTTGCGAGCCGATATCGGTGTAGTCTGTTGTTACTTGTTCTTTCCTTATAACCTGAGTCAAAGTGTACATTACAGTCTTTATAATTCCTTTTTGAATTGTATTCAGGTTGTGTATGTACTTGTTTGTAGCAGATCCCCATCCTATAATTCCGTATTCAATTCGAGAATGACATAATGCGTAGTACACTTTTTTCATATCCTTTTTATTTACCACATTTCTTAGATTTTTAAAGAAATATATAAGGTTTGTGAGTTTTTCTGTAATACTTTTGATGTATAGATCCCATCTTAGATTTTCATCAATTATTACACCGAGATATTTTATGTTTTGTGTTTTTTGAATTGTCAGCGCATAACCTACAAAATTGCTAATGTTGTTTTTCAGATTCTTTGCGAAATATACGTTGTGTAAAGGTTTACGTCACAAAATACTGTTATTCTATTTAGAGCTTACGATCATCATTGAATAAAACATCAAGGTAAAGTTTATTTACATTTTTACAGTTAATATTACATTTTTCAAACTATCGTTTACGCGTGGCGCAACATAACCTCTAAAGGTAGCAACTACGTCGTTCTTTATTGATTTTATTTGCAACCGTATTTAATTCATTGTATCATCAATCTTTAAACTATTCAAAGAATATTTTTAATGTACTTTTTAAATAGATATAATTTTTTTTTTGAAATCATTCGTAAATATAGGTCTCACTGCTGAGGCCCCAATTTTAGTTTTAAAAAATAAAAAATCGTAAAATTTCGAAATCACACGCAATTTTTTTTTTTTTTATAATAGACCCACCCAGAAGACACCGATGAAAATAATACCCTCAGGGCCTAGGTCATCCTTGGGGATGCTGGGTGGAGGGTTTTTTTAGGAAAGGAAGGAGAGGAAATTCTCGGAAGAAAAAAGTTATTTTAGGTGGGTAAGAATCTGGGGGTCAGTGTGTCCAGGAGTTATTTCAAAAAAATATACGAATTCCGCACAAGAATCTTAACTGCTCCCGTCTCAGTGAGACTATGGTATCCCCGATCGGGGTTGGTGTGAGGCTGAATGTAGTGGGGACAGGCAGGAGATGGAGAATAGGAGGGGGGGGGGGGGGTGTACCTGGCTACTAAGATCTTGTCACTAATCACGGCTAAAGCCATTTCAAGCAACGTTTCAATTCTGAATGGTGGTCTTATACTGAGAGTATGTTCCACTCTGGAACGTGCCGCAAACAAACTATATATTATTTTGAATTAATTAAATGTGAACATAACACACATTACCGCGACCTCCGGATTGGGAGTCAAGAGTCTTACCCCTCGACAATGCCATATAGACGTATAAATCTATCCTTTTTTTTTACTATCACTTTTTTTTTACGTCATCTTTGGGGATGCTGTGTGGAGAGTATTTTAAGGGAAAGGAAGGAGTGGAAGTTCTGAGAAGGAAAAATGTTAGAGAAGTGGGTAAGAATCTGGGGTCAATGTGTCCAGTAGTGACGAATGTACGAATCCATCCCTCCCACTGCGATGCAAGGTGATGGGTCAAATGAGTCTGGCTAGAGAGATCTAAATTAGGTCTCCCTCAATCGGTCTCTTCCGATCCGGCTCGCCAAGCAGTAGGTGGGAAAACGCATTCATCGTCAGGTCCCAGACAAACCTCGCCCTGTGAACTCGTGCACCCCTGCAAGTCACCAAACGTAGCTACGCATCCCAAATTAAAAATTGCACTGCGAGCAAGACGATGTTCCGAAGGAGAAAAGTCTCAATCAACCAGTCTCTCCCGATCCGGCCTGCTACGCAATTGGTGGGTAGACGCATCCGGAGCTAAGGTCCGGACATACATCACCTCATGAACCCGAGCACCCCTGTTTAGCCACCAAACGTAACGAAACACTTGTGGTGACATATGGCTGAGATGTTGGTAATCCAATAAATGGTTCCCGGGGTGGCGGTACCCACACTCAACTCCCAAAACGAAATTTTTTTAGAAAAAACTTTAGATTCTCCTAAACTACTATAAAAGATAACTTTCAAGTTTTAAGGAGTAATTTCTTAGTAACATAGGCTTTTTATTTCATGTTTAGATGCCTAGGAGATGCTGCGTGCCATGTTGTAAATCAAACCGGTCAGTGGTTGAGTGGGTATAGCGTTTGGGTCCCACCCAGGCGTTCCGTGTTCGATTCCTCGGCTGGCTAAGTCCTCCATCACAACACAAGCAACATTTTCCGCTTAGTGTGGTGGTAGTAGGAGATTTTCAAATGTTGTTGGGTTATTCGTAACCCGGGAATGTTTGTCTTTCTTTTTTAAAAAAAAAAAAAATTCTGACGCTAGCCTGAAAAAAGGAGATGAATCTGTGACCACCTTCACGTCTCCCAGAGCTGGTGATCTTCGAAATTCCTGGATTAAAGCGATACCTCGAGCGAATTGGGTGCCGACAAAAGGTTCCTTTGTATGCAGCAAACATTTTGATACTAGTGAAGTGATTAGACTAGAAAATTTTAAGAATGCAGATGAAACTTGGCAGCTGGGAGTCCAACTAAGACGTCCAAAGTTAATCCCTGAAGCAATTCCACACATATTTCCTAATCTGCCCAAATATTTAAGTAGCAAAACGATTAAAAGAAGACAAAATTCTTCAGTGCGACAAGAAAATGTAATCAAACGCCAAAATCAACAGATTGAAGAGTTTTTGAAAAGTGATATTATTAAAAATTATGGTGACTTTTTAGATAATTTAAAAACTAAATTGACTGTGGACTCGGTGTGGAATATAAAAACAAGCCGTGATTATATACGTTTTTAGATTTTCACGGCCAAAAGCATTTTCGTTGTTTGTTTTTGGGGTGTTATGCCGTGTTGTGCTACCTCCTTCTTTAGCCGACGTTACGGACAGCGTTGCAGTGTCCATCATCAGGGCAGATCCGGCAGATCCGTCGATGTGAATTTGTATTTTTTTTTATTTTTTTTATTTTCTAGATTCTTATTTTGCAGGAAGTGCGAATCATTCAAATTACTGAATTTAAAGTTAATGTTCTTTATACAAATAGAACGGCGTCATATGCGCCTCGCAATTTTTACCTCATGTGGGTATTATTAAAAAGTTACCTTGCTATTATAGACTTAAAGGTCCTGTGTTTTATCGATAGGGAAAATTTTTTATCTAAAAACCCTATTAAAATTGCATGTCCGCCCAAGCGGTAACAATCATCATCAGCATAGCCAGCGACGGCAGCATATATACATACGTGTCTGTTTGTGTTGTGTTGGGAGAGGGAAGGAGATGGGTCGTGTCCTGTTTTAGGAGTTCCCTCGCATTTGCCTTTGGAAATAAGGAAATCCACAAAAAAACCTTATTCGAGGGATGCGGCCGATTGTCAACATGAAACAGATTCGGCCTTCAGTGACATCAGATGTCCTGCGTTTTGTGTTGTGTGGGGTGTGTGTCTGTTTTTATGTTCATATATACTTTATGGGAGTTTAGAATAAACATACATATAAATACAGATATGAAATATTATATAAATAGGTATATAAACATACGTTATGGGGAAGGAATCTGGAGATTTAGGAAATACCTACTGTTCGCTTAATCGTCTGGTTCTGAATCCGGCACATGCCAGATGTGGTCGAGGTCCATCAGTATATGTTTGGTAGTCTGTGGATATATCTGAAAGTAAAGTCAGCAGGGGAATTGTATTGACCGATTTCTTGAATGAGTTTATTTTTACTATGTCTGAGAGATTTGTAAAATCGGTCTGTAAGTCTGTGAGTGTATTCAAATAAGGTCGGAATGTCTTCTCTGTCATGAAGTTTTTTCAAGTTAGTTTTCCACCTCGTATTGTAAGTGATTTTAATGCAGAGATTTTGTAAAGTCTGTAGTCTCGTATGGTCAGAATGTGAGATGCTACCCCACACGGGGATCGCATATGTCAGTACCGGTCGGATAAGCGAGTAGTAGACGAGGAGTTTGGTTCTGGGAAGTAGCGGGCTTCTTTGATTGAATATTGGTTTCATCGCGCCAACTGCCTTTCTGGCTTTGTTGTGTGCCTTGAATATGTAAGATTTCCAGTTGAGGCGTGAGTCCATGGTCAGGCCCAGGTAGACAACTTCATCCTTCCATTCTAAGACGTGTCCTCCCATTTCGATGTTGACGTCTGGTTTTGTCTTCTTGCGTTTCCTCGTGTACATTATGACCTCGGTTTTGGCCTCGTTCAGTTTGAGGCGCCAGTTTTTGTGGTATTCTACGAGAGCGTCGAGCGCCCTCTTTAGGTATATGGCCGCCATATCCTGGTGAAGCGAGGAAACGTAGAGTTTGACGTCATCTGCGTATATGGATTTCTTCCATCTCTCGTCCTGGGGGATGTCGTGCGTGAAGATGTTGAAGAGATGGGGTCCCAGCAAACTTCCTTGTGGCACGCCTTTTGGAATCTCACGTATTGTCGACAGCGCATCCTTGATGAAGACTCGGAAAGATCTGTTCTTCAGGTATTCTTGGATCACTCTGATGATGTAGATGGGCGTGTTCGTCTTGTGAAGCTTGTGCAGGAGCCCTCTGATCAAAACAGTGTCGAATGCCTTTTCCAAGTCGAGGAGCGCATCGGCAGTTTAGCGATGTTCGTTGAATTTTCTTGCGATGAATTCCGCTACTCTGGTAAGTTGGTGGGTGGTGGAATGCCTCTTCCGGAATCCGAACTGCTCGTCCGGCAAAGTGTGGTTTTCTTCGTGGTGTGGAAGCAGCCTGTTGAGTATAATCTGTTCAAATACCTTGCTCAGAGTGGAGAGTAGACTGATTGACCGATAGTTCGTCGGCTGCTTCTTGTCCTTGTTGGGCTTGAAGAAGGGCAGCACGGTGGCCATTTTCCAGATCTGCGGGAAATGTTCGGTCATGAGGCAGGCATTGAACAGTTTTGTAATGTAAATGATAGCTTTTTGAGGAAGATGTTTGAGTAAAATGTTGTGTATTTGATCGCTTCCCGGCGCCTTATTGGTCTTCAATCGCCTGATGATGACGGCAACTTCACTCGGCGTGCTGAAATGAATGTCGGCGACGTCTGTCTGCTCCACTTGGTCCAGATCTCGAAGAGAGTCTTCTACCAGTCGATCCGTTTCCGGATCCGTGGCTGTGTAGGCTCTCTCAAATCCGTCGGCGAGCGCGTTTGCCTTCTCTTCAAGTGACAGCGCGAGTCCAGAGCCGTCCAACTTCTCAAGCGGGGGAATCGTATGATCTTGATGCCTCAGGGCTTTCGCCATTTTCCATAGGCTGTTGTCCTTTGGCGTGAGTGACGTAACTTTCTTCCCGACGTTAGGTATATTCGTTCGTTAATTTCTTTCTTGAATCCTTCCCAGTCGGCGTCCTTGTAGTTTCGCTGTTTTCTGGGGCTCCTAGAAGTCGTTCCTCCGATGCTGAAGCTCACGGGCAGGTGATCCGACGAGAGTCCATCTAGCGTGCGTAGTGGCGAGATCGCTTGACGTTTTTCTCGAGTACGATGTCCAGCGTGCTGGGGTACTTTGCGCGTGCTGAGTGGAACGTCGGTTTGTCCGGGGCCATTATCGTGTAGTTATGAGTCTGCATATGTGTGAAAAGCGTTTTCCCGTTCGCATTGCCTATGTAGTTATTCCAATAGTTGTGCTTGGCGTTTAGGTCGCCACCTAAAACAACAATTGGGCGCAAATTAAGTAATTTATCTAAATCTTCTCTCACCAGATTGTAGTTCAAATTGCAGTAGGCGGCGATGAAGGTATGCGCTCTATCCTCTATGATGACTTCGATAATTGTGGCTTCAGTATACTTCAACTTCGGAGTGGGGATCCTTGTAGACGTGATTGATTGACGAACGAATATAGCGGTACCACCGCCTTGTCCTTCCGCTCGGTCGTCTCGGTGAATTTCAAAGCCGGGCACTCTCAGCGGTATGTCGTGTTTTAAATGCGTTTCTGAAATTAAAATAATATCAGTGTTTGTATCATTTGCTAGGGCGAGCAGTTCATCGGTCTTTATTATTTATTATTAGACATCGAGAGTGGACGTGATCAGCTCCATCAAGATGACGAGCTTCTCGGTCTTGTTTGTGCAGCGGGCCAGCTGCGATCGCACGCGTAGTAGACCCTGGAGCAGGGCCATTATGTCCACATCATCTTCGGCGGAGGCTGACTGTTGTTGTGGGCGGGGGTGCTGACGGGGCTCGTCTTCGTGCTGCTGCTGCTGGTGCGTGGCTGAGGAGCCACCGGCTACGTCAGCCCAGGAGCGTCCATCAGTCCTCGGCGCCGTCTGCGCCTGAGGATGTGGCCTGCTTCCTTGGGCCTGGCGGTGTGGTGGTCTCTGGCGCTGCTGCAGCGAGGAGACGTAAGCTACCCTCTTCGGGCAGCCTCTGAAGTTGGCCGGATGGGGGCCGCCGCAGTTGCAGCATTTTTGGCAATTCCACTTGCTCAAAAAGTTCATCCTGTAATGCAAAATAACCCGTTTTGAGGCGACGCGAAAAGGAGATGTGGAAGTGACGCGAAAAGAAGATGGTAATCTAGGACACACAGTATATAGAAAACCTACGCACACAAATCGGTATCTACATGCCGATTCGCATCACCACCCAGCGCAGAAGAGAGGTCTTATCCATACTTTGGTGACCCGAGCGACCAGAATATGCGAAGAAACAAAACTCGGAACAGAACTTATAAAGCTAACCGACGCACTGGAACGCAACGGTTACCCGACAAGGCAGACAAGGCAAATTATAAGAGCCAAATCTACACCGAAGAAAGTCAGAGTTGAACAAGAGTCAAAGGGCTGTGCTTTCCTTCCTTTCGTTCACAATGTGACAGACAGAATTGCCAGGATGTTGAGAAAAGAAAGCATCAAGACTGTCTTCGGAACCACAACCAAAATCCAAGACCTATTGAGGTCTGCAAAAACTAAGTTTCCTCTGGAAGCAGACGGAGTGTATAAACTCAGCTGTTCCGGATGTGACAAGGTTTATGTAGGCTAAACAGAGCGGACGATTTCCAAGAGGATAGCAGAACACTTTCGTGCTTGTAAACTTGGCCATCCTGATAAATCAGCAATCGCCGAGCACTTAATTGAAACCGGCCATTATTTTGGATTTGTTCCTGAGGTCCTGGGAAGACCTAAAACTTATAGATCACGCCTGATTACGGAGGCAATTGAAATCTACAAAAATCCAATTAATATTAATAGAGACGACGGAGCTAAGCTCAACAGCTCTTGGTATCCGGTAATTGACGGCTACACCAAAGCTAACCGCAAAAAACCATGTCTAAGTATACTTTAATAACATATATTAATACAATACAAAAGTATAAAACCATTTGTTTATACCTTGATATTGGCTACATTCGCTTCAGATTGGATTTTTCTAATTCTAGAATTCGCCACAAGATGACACTACTTTCGTTGGAAATTTCGTTACATTTCTCCGTGGACGGGCCCCAGGCTAACGTAAATACTGCGCTTTCACCAAATTTCCCTTTCAAAGTAGTTCACTTTCTTCTGAAATGAAGCTGACGGCACGGTATCGCTTCCAACTAAATAAGCACACACTTAACACTACAAATTCACATCGACGGATCTGCCCTGATGATGGACACTGCAACGCAGTCCGAAACGTCGGCTAAAGAAGGAGGTAGCATAACACCCCAAAAACAAACAACGAAAAAGCCGTGATTATATTCTATTTTATACTTTAAATGCATACTTAGTCAAAAATGATGACGTATTATGTTCAGATGTAGCATTAGAAGTAGTGACAAGTGTTATTTTAAATAGAGATTTTAAAGTAAACGTATTTATCAAAAATAATGCACTCTCGTTTCATGATTTAAAATGGATTTTGCCAGAAAATTTAATAATAAGTCGATGGTCACAGTTGGTTAATTTGTTGACCAGATAAAAGTCGAGTGATTATGTTTATCAGGCAGAAAATAGTGAAAAGAATGTTAATTTTTATATAATGAAAGCTAATTCCTGTTTAGAGACTGCCCTTGAATTATCTGATGATAGCTATAAATATGAAAAGCAGTTGGGTATTCTTAAAGATCAAGTACATTTGCTAACTTTAAATAAGCGAAACTATTCCACCGCAAGCATACTTTTTGCATTCAAAGTATATTTACAGTCTTCGGCATGCTACGAAACTCTTAGAATTTTTTTGATTTTACCTCATAAGAGATATTTGCAATACATATCGTCATCGTTGAGTGTTTCCCCTGATAAAATACTTAATACCAACCATTATTTATCTCAAATATCGGAGAAGCTCATAGATGGTGAAAAAATTGTTAATTTAGTTATAGATGAAATATATTTGAACAATAAATTAGAATTTAAAGCTAAAAAAATCACTGGATTTGCAGAAAATAAACCCAACGAATTAGCTAAAACTGCTCAGTGTTTCATGATTTCTTCAGCTTTTGGTAGCTTTTCCCTTCGCATGGAATAACTGCGGTGACTTGAAGAATTTGACTTTGCAGGTTATACGTTTTGTGGAGTCGGTTGGTTTTAAAATTGTAAGTGTTATTACCGACAATAACAGACTCAATCAAAATATGTTCAGTAAAATGTCATCTGATATTGTGGGTACAGGAATATTTTAACTTTACGATTTTGTACATATATTTAAAAACATTAGGAACAATTGGTTAAATTTAAAATCAGATGGAAAAAGCTTTACTTTTCCCAGCTTTGAATCTGGAGAGCCTAGAACCGCTAGTTTCCAACATTTGGAATCTGTTTATAAACAAGAACTCGATTAAGTAGTGAAAAAAGCTTATAAATTCAATTCTAAATGCCTTTTCCCATCTAATTTAGAAAGGTAAAGCGTTTTATCGGTAGATAATATTTTTCATGATTCCAGAGTAGCGACTTAAAAATGTACAGAAGTTTATGCAGAAACGGGAGAATTCTTAGAAATTATTCGTAAATGGTGGAATGTGGTTAATGTTAAAAATACGACTAATACTATCTACACACCATGCTGCGAACAGCAGCTTTTGGCAGCTGGCTAAAAATCGAAGGTTGGAGAATGTCTCCCGTCTCTTTTTTTCCCATGCGAACCCGTAACACTCTGTTTCACGTTGACTGCAAATTGGAAGAAACCGTCTGCCGTTAGTACCAACCGAGGAAATGAGATGGTGATATTGAATTTGTTGTGTTAATAAAATAGACAGAAGACAACGTGAAACAGAATGTTACGGGTTCGCACGAGGAAAAGGGAGACATGAGACAATAACCAGCTGCTAACAGCCGGCTTTTCGCAGCACCGTGTGTAGAGCCCATAAAGGTAATTGTAAACGAAACGAGTACTGTTCTCCCGTTTCTAGCCCTAATGACTTTAGTGTTGTATTTTTAAAAAACTTTGTGAATTGGTTGGATAAGTGGCATGCCATGCCAAAAAGTACATGTTTGTCGAGAGATACTTATGCTGCTCTACACCATAGTACATCAACTCTTGTAGAAATTATTGAAACATCTTTTAAAAACTTTTTAGAAAATTTCAGTCCGATTGTTTAGAAAAGAGATTCGGCAGATATAGCTCACTATCAGGTTGTAACTACAATATCTCTTTCAGGCAAATTATTGAATCAGAAAAAAAATTCGAATTAAACATTTACTAAAATCACAGGACCTAAAGTCTATGAAATTCAAATTCCTCCAAAAAGATTGTTCGAGCGATGAGTTTTTAAGTGATATCGAGGATTTTAAGCATGTATTGTCAACCACTTATTTAGAAATATGTTGTTTAGACGAGGCCTCTCAAATTTATGTTTGTGGTTATGCTGTACATAGTGTCAGAAAAAAAATTAAGTGTAATATCTGTGAAACCTTAATTTTAGAAGGCAAAGGCCAAGATATCGGCGGCGACCACTTTGATTACCTTCAAAGAGGTGGGCTCTGTATCCCAACACAATCGGTCAAATTAATTTGTTTTCACTGATGTGCATGGTTTGAAAGTCAGTTCTTTAAAAAAAGTGATATTATTGATATTCTTTGTCATCTCACATTTTTGAGCTTAGACTCTGGAGGTTTTTACATAGAACTTGACAAGGATTGTCTGTGTGGGCAACCCAATAGAAAAACGTTCGGGCTTATTTTTAGAGTATTAGTCAATATATTATTAAATAACTTTTCAAAACACGTAAATGATTTGAGTAACATTAAAAGTACTAAGAGAAAACGCTAGACTTTGAACCACACGCGGAACACCCGCGACTATCATTCTGTCCCGCTCACAATAAGCTCACGCACACTTACAATACATGCGAATGTGAAATGTGCGAATGAGACAACGTTCAAATTTACCTACAGAAATCGCTCGAAAAGGGGTTTATGGAGAATACACATTTTTTTACACCGAAACTTTCACGAAAATGAAATTTAAAAAAATATATATTTTCTAAAAAGAAGAAGCTACGTCGGTAGCTTTTTATAATGTTGTAATTCTTTATGAGAGTTGAGTTAGAAGCATTTTTTCCTTAAATAATATTTTTTGATAAATTATACATGTTTGACAGTGAATGTTTAAGTTAATACGAAACGCATCGAAAATTTAAAAAAATACAGAAATACATCTTCTAAAAGAGAGTATAAAAAAAATTTATTAATTTTGTGCAATTTTCGATGTAGAAAAGTGTATTTTCCCGGGCGTCCTTTTTGTATGGGCCGAAAAGTGAAGTCTATCATCTTAATGTCTATTTAAATAGCAATTTGTAAGAAGATTAATTATTATTGTATTATGATTATTTTATTGTAAAGCGCCCTTGAGGTGAATTTTCACAAAACATTTACTTTAAAAAATTTTCATTATTAAAATTAATTATGCCACAAAGTATCTGCATTTTATGAATTTGTAACTAACTTTTTATTTGCGACCTATTACTAATCCTAATTTTCACAAAATGGTACATTTCAGGTTATCCTTGTGCTAAGGGAAAAGCTTAATAATTACACTAAAACTACCAAAAGCTGAAGAAATCAAAAAAAATAACTTCGCAATTTAAAGAATTGTTCAAATTCTGCGAAACAATTGGTCCAACAAATGAAATTAAAAATATTTAAAGAAGTAAAAATTATGTAGGTATGTCATAAGTATTAGAAATAATCAAAGTGTCAATCAAAATGTAAAAGTGCATGTTTTTATTAGACGGAAGATGGAAAGTTTTTTAAGTTTAATAAATAAAAATAAAATAGATAAATTTGCTGTTTTATAAGACTATTTGTTTTATTTCGATTACCATGAATAATAATCTTAAAGTAAAAAATATATAAATACATTTCTAGGTCAAAATCCTACTATAAACGCTTAAAAACATTATTAGTCTTTCGTTTGTCAAAAATGACACAGGTTCACACAACTTGCAAAATGCAATGTTGCCAAGTCTAACAGCGTGGCCTGTCTAAAGTCGGCCGTGTCCAAATACAAAATCAGAGCAATATCAATTATTTTATGACAAAATCATAAGTGAAAGTGCAAAACTATTATCAAAAAATATTATTACCTTCGGTGATTTTAACTTCTCGTCAGGCAAAAACCCAAGTGATTTCTTTGAATATTTTTGTTCTTTCTATGATCTGACACAACTAAACACTGTTAATAACATAAATACCCGCATGTTAGACTAAGTATTAAGTAATATAAATCCTGAAAATGCTGTTATCCATCGCCATGATTCTCCACTAGTCAAAGAAGACATCAATCATCCTTCACTCTCATTCACACTCGATTACATAACAAAATCATATAAAATACCTGACATATTACCTCCGGACATAAACATGGGTTGGATTTTCGACGAAAGCTCAGATCATACGCTTAGAAATGCCTTAGAACAACACGACTGGAATCATTATGACTGCCTCAATGTAAACCTGGCTGTCGAAATGTTTTATAAGCAGCTTAATAACATTTTCGATTAAAGAAAAGATCCACACATTTGCTCAGAGATGATAAAAAAATATCCAAAATGGTTTACTGGAGAGATTATTCACCGCATACGAGAGAAAAATAAAATGCACTATCTTTGGAAAAAAACAAAATCTAAACATGCCTTAACGAACTTCAAAAAATCATGAAAATTAATCAAGTAGTTAATTGGTCAGGCCTACACTGACTTTACACGAGAGGCAGAGAATAGTATTATAACTGACCCCACTCGATTTTGGACTTACACGAACGATAAACGTCGCGGCTGTGACAAACTAAATCATATGAATTTTAACGAAAATCAATATAACGGATATTCTGAAATAGCAGCAGGCTTTGCAAAATATTTTGAATCAGTATTTAGCGACAATATTCCCAAACTTGATATTTCCTCTATAGCTTCTTCGTCACACAATGCTTTACCTATACAAATTTGCGAAATCAGCGATGTCGATATTGTTGCCGCTTTTCACAAGCTAAAACCTAAATACTCTGTCGGCCCAGTTTTATCTCACTAAAAAAATATTCCACCCATCACACTAAAAAAATATTCAAATTATTTTATTGAACCCCTAAAGCACATTTTTAACCTTTCACTTCGTAATAATATCTTTCATGAAAAATGGAAACTAACGAAAGTCACGCCTATATACACACAAAAGGCAAAAAGTGGGCAATCGATAATTATAGACCTGTAGCTGTTGTAGCGTACGCATTGTATAGCCGTTTAATTATTTTACTGCACGGGCAACACCAAAAGGCCCCGCGCCATACGACTGTAAACTTGCCCGTCATTCTGGTTTCACGGCCCGGCTGTCGAGTTGCTTCTCTGCGTACGCTCTGTTAAATCCTTCTGATATTAAATTAACGTGTGTCGGTTTGAATAAATGAGAATTAAACATTCACCATAGTATTCTTTTAAATACCGACCATCCTTTAAATACATCAACGTGTTTGGAGTCCACGTGTGGATCCACCAATGGAACCACCAATATACAACATCATCCATCTTTCCCAAATTGGTGACCCCGACGTGATATGCGGTAGTTCTTGTATGCTGGATTCCAAACTTCTCAGTCAATTTCCTAAATAAAAAGCTCTCAAACTGTCTTCCTTGGTCTGTTGTGATGGTTAACGGGGTCCCGTGACGAGCAATCGAGTGAGTCGTCAGGGCAGTAGCGACGGTTTCCGCTGACATGTCTTTTAATGGTATTGCTTTGGGCCAGCGAGTAAATCTGTCGATCATGGTTAACAGGTATCGGTACTCGTTGCAAGCTGGAAGAGGGCCCACTATGTCGATATGGACATGTCGGAAACGATCTTCAGGCGAAACATAAGTTGCTGGTGGCGCTACTGTATGTTTGGAGACTTTGGCTTTTTGGCACGCAATACAGTGCTTGACGAAGTTTTTTATATCTTTCGCCATGTTGGGCCAAACAAATCTTTGTTTTACAGTGTTAGTTGTTCCGAGGATGCCTGGATGGCAAACATTATGGACGCTTTCAATCACTTGATCTCGCATGCAGGATGGAACAAAAGGTCTGACATGGCCTGTGGAGATGTCACACCAAACTGAAGCGTCCGTGCCAGGTATCACCATTTGACGTAAGGCGAGGGTGGTGTCATCTTTTGCCTTACTAAGTTCGTCAGTTTGACACTGCACTATTCCCATCTGCCTGTAGTCAATTTCAGTAGGACAATTAATCTCATCGATTCGAGATAGTGCGTCTGCTACTACGTTCTGTGATCCAGAAACATGCCTGATGTCTGTGGAAAATTGAGCAATAAAATCCAACTGTCTTTCTTGACGTGGAGAGCTAGAGGCTCGCTTTTTGCTAAAGGCAAAGGTGATTGGCTTGTGGTCAGTATAGATTGTAAAATTTCGACCTTCAATGTGGTTCCTGAAATACTTTACAGCTTCGTAAACGCCAGTAAGTTCACGGTCAAAGGTGCTGTACTTCCGCTGTGCGGGTGTAAAATTTTTCGAGAAGAATCCGAGGGGTTCCCAAGAATTGTTGTTGAGCTGCTGTAGTGTTGCTCCCATGGCTATATCGCTAGCGTCAACCATTATTGAAATTCTTGCTGTCGGGATTGGATACGCAAGTAAAGCTGCATTTGCTAATTGCTGCTTACAATTCTCGAATGCTTCTGTGAGCTCTTGATTCCATGTGAGTATCCTTTTGTCATTCTTTTTGTAACCATTTATACAGTTGAATAACTTAGTCTGTATGTTTATGGAATTGGGCAGGAATATGCGATAATAATTTAACATTCCTAAAAAGCGTCGTAAGTCTTTCGCTGTTTTAGGTAATGGGAACTCTGTGACTGCTGTTACCTTTTCCTTGATAGGTGACATTCCTTTTTGGGTGATCGTGTGACCCAAAAAGTTTACTGTGTGTACACCAAATTTGCACTTATTTATATTTATAACCAGATCATTTTCGGCGAGACGTTTTAGTAGTAAATCTAGATGCCTTTTGTGCTCTTCTTCGTTTTTGGAAGCGATGAGGATGTCATCCAGGTAAACGAAGCAAAAATCCAGGTCTCTTGTTACAGAATGCATAAATCTATGGAAGCTTTGTGCTGCATTTGATAGTCCGAATTGCATAGACGTAAATTCGAATAGGCCAAACGGGGTGATGATCGCAGTCTTTGGTATATCAGCCGCTTCCACCGGTATCTGGTGGTACGCGCGAGACATGTCTATGGTGCTAAAAATAGTAGCGTCAGATAATTTATGTGCAAAATCATTCAGTTGCGGAATCGGATATTTGTCCGGAGTCGTTTGGGCGTTCAAGCGACGATAATCACCACATGGACGCCATTCGCCATTTGGTTTTCTAACCATGTGCAAGGGGCTGGCCCAATTACTCTTTGATGGCCTGCAAATCCCCTGCTCCATAAGGTACTTGAATTCCTTTTTGGCCGCTTCAAGTAGAGCAGGTGCAAGTCTACGAGCACGCTCGGTGACAGGGGGTCCCTTCGTCTCAATACAATGTGTTACAGTGTGTCTTTTTTATCAGGAATTTTCATGTTAGGCCTTGTTAAGTTCGGGTATTTATTCAGGATGTCCCTATGTTTTTGTACAGTAGAAATAGTAGAGATTCCAGAAGTTGGTCCTTTGTAGGTTATTCCCCTGATTAATAGTCCTGTAGATTGGTCTGCAATGGTTGATTTCTTGAGATCCACTGTTATTATGAAGAAAATCAGCTCCTAGTATGGGTCTCGAAACATCAGCGACAATGAATCGCCATTTTAATGCTCGTCGAAGGCCAAAATTGAGCTCGACGGTCCTTGTACCATATGTTTTGATTGGATTTCCATTCGCTCCATACAGGGTAGTTGGGAAGTTGTCAGAAGTTACATTATTCTTGTTATAAGACTGGTTTCTTGGAATTACCGATACATCTGCACCCGTGTCGACAAGGAATTTTTGCCTAGTTTGTTGGTCAAATACGAAGAGACGACAAGTTTTGTTGGGAATCTCACATGTCCCTACTGCGAGGTTCCGTTGTCGTTTTCCGAGTTTTTCTTGGTAAATGAACATGGTTGCAAACACCTGTATGCGTTTTCCCCGTATCTTCTGTGGAAACTGCAGACGCCATTATTGTTTCCATTTGGAGATTTATCACGAGACCTAGACCTAGGTCTTCCTGTGAAGTTCCTCTGTGTCGAATTTTGATATGAGTAGTTCCTACGATGACTCTGATTTCGTCTTCCTCTAAAGTTTGAAGATTGGTTCGTCTGAGTAAGCTTCAATTGAGATACTTCTCGGGTTAATGCGGAAATTTGTTGTTGAAGTTGGAGTAATATTGAAGTTTCCGTGGGTTCCGATCTCGATGTGCACGGTTTATTATTGTGGTCGACGACACTACAATCTGTCGATTGGTAAACATCTAATATTTTGTCAGCCGTTGACGCCAGTTGACTCACATTATTTTCCGTGAGTGCTGACAATATTGCCTGCACATGTTGCGGTAGGCGCTGCAACCATAATGTTCGAACTATTGCGCTCTCCGCTAAAGCTGGGCCTTGAGGACAGCATATTTGTCCGATATTGGTGGATTCGTGACTATATCACTCACGCTTTGTAGAGTTTGCGAATCTAAGGCAGCGACAATGATGTTATATTTAGTGAAGTCATCTTTAATACGTGAATTCGCAAACTGGGCCTCTACTTGGACTATCCAAAGTTGGATATTTTCCTTCCAGCAATGTGGGAGCTTTACTGAAACGTGATGGATCGCTTGATCGGAGTTATTAGAGTTGGTAGATTCCATGGTTGGTTGTGTTTTTTTCTTGACTTCAGTCGTTGAATTTGTTCCGAAGATTTGTTCGAAGTGGACGTCTTCGTCAGAAGTGGTCATTTCGCATTACATTCAAAATTGGCAAATATGGCAGAAAACGTACGGCAAGAAAAATATTGCAAGAAATGAATCATATATGAATTGTTTTTTTAAAATTTATGACCCATATTAATTAAATAATATTTTAAAATTTTGCAAAATTGTTAACAATTAACAATATTTTGTAACAATAATTTGGAAGATGAAGAATTTTTAAATTGTTGTCATCCTTTCTTTTAACATCCAAGTTAGAATATAAATTTGTATTTGTTTTACAAGGAATGATACAGTGCAACTGTTAAATTGTAACATTAATTTGAGGTAGAACGAAAATTTAATAACTTTTTGGAACAGTTTTTTTAGATGTCGGATGAAACTGTTGTACACTATTGAAGGGTTAATGATGTTTTAACGTTACGTGGTTGATGTTGCTGCAGGTTTAACACCGATTATGATGTAATCTCGCTGACGGAGCTGGAGCCCCGGGGTTTCTGCACCACTCGGGCGTCGGGAAGATTGGGAAGATTGTTGTTCTGCAAGGGCTGGTCTCGCAGCTGCGTTGATTCAATCATCATCTGCGCTGTCACTGGAATAGGATGTACACGGCAATTTAACACCATTATTAAAATCAGCACCCGCAAAACTCTTGGAAACCATAATTTATTCACAAATATATAATCAAACAAAACATTCACTCAACGAGAATCAGCACGGATTTCGCCCTACTCTATCACCCTCAACAAACCTAATAAATCTCACTAAATATATCAATAAATCTTTTGAAAATTTTGTACATGTCGATGTGATTTATACAGACTTCGAGAAAGCATTCGACAAAGTCGACCATGATATTTTATTTAAAAAATTGAGTGACATCGGATTCTCTCAAAATTTTCTCGCTTTCGTAGCTAGCTACTTACTCAATCGTCGTCAGTATGTCAGTTACGGTCACCAATTTTCTCACGAATACAAAACCAACTCCGGGATTCCTTAGGGATCGAATTTAGAACCCCAACCTCTTTCTTTTATTCATTAATGATATAGGCAAGACCAATAACCGATCAAAATATCTCTTCTACGCTGATGATATCAAACTTTTCAGAGCTATTAAAAGTTACATCGATTCCATTCTTCTACAGAATGATCTTGATTCTCTTGTCAAATGGTCGGAACTGAACAAATTACCCTTCAGCATCCAGAAGTGCAATGTCGTTACATTTACAAGATCTAAAAATACATTTCTATTCCCCTAACAGATTAATAAAAATATATTATCACGCAAAAATGAGATTAGAGACCTTGGCGTGATTTTTGAAGCAAATTTCTCTTTCAAATCCCACATATTTGACATTGTCTCCCGCGCCAACAAAATGCTTGGATTTGTTCTTCGTAATGCGAGATCATTTACTAATGGATTTGCAATACGTCGAACATATGAAGCACTTGTTCGTAGCATCCTCCATTATTTGGGCCCCTTCTGAACAAAACCATATCCTAGAAATAGAAAAAGTACAAAAAAGATTTTTGTGTTACCTGTATATGAGGGAATATACGTACTATCCATTCCTGTATCCATCCTTGGTCTTAACAGGGATGCTCGATTTCAACACCTTAGAAGCCCGCAGAAAAATATTTTTAGGTAAACACTTTTTTAAGCTAATCTCTGGTATCATACTCAATCCGCCTATGTTAAAAGAGGTTAATTTTTACGTCCCTGACAAGTGTACTCGTGGGAAATTCCATGCACTTTTTTATGCTCCGAAAGTGAGGACTTCTGCCTATCAGAACGCGCCAATAAACAGAGCGACTCATTGCATTGACCATCGACACTGCATTGACCATCGACATTTTCAATATCACTTACAGGCAGTTCAGCAACTATCTTTTAGCACGTGTCAATAAGTAGTAAATCTGCCCTTGTGTACTTTGTAATTTTAATCTTCTCCATGATATATTGGTGTATAACTGTTTTATGGAGAACATAAAAAAAAAAAAAAAATAAAATAAAAAAACAATTCTCGTGTCACTCAAATTTAATAGATTAGATAATCGTTACTCTTTCTATTGTTTGAGAATTCACGTTATAGTGGGGAGACCATACAGTTAAATTATATTCAACCTGACTCCTCACTAGTGATGTGTACAGAAGTTTTAATGTTGGTAAAATCTTTAGCCACTCTTAGTAAAAAACCTAACATTTTTAAACCCTTTGTAGTCGCAAAGATGCGAATCACGAGGAATGGACTGTAATCAAAAATAAATATAAGGTGGCGTGACACAACTATTGGGATGGTATTTCGGATGCTGGAAGGAATTCTGGATCACCCTGCTTTCCTAGTCTTCGTTCTTGATAATTATATCACTGGTTATCACTTGCACAAGTCTCCCGTTTAATCAATATTATAGCGCCGAGGGATGATTAATCACGCACTGCACAGCACACATAATATCTCTTAAGATTCGATGTTTAGTAAGGAGAGGTCCAAGCGACCATTGCACAGTACAACAGCAGACTCATTCAAAACACATGTAGTTATTATTGCTCTCACATCGTATTGTTCACTGGTGGGTAGTCAGAAATGAAAGGTAGGGTAAGGAAGGAAGGAAGGAAGGTAGGTATATATATAAATGTATAATTGCGCCAACACCCTTCTTTGCAATATTTTCAATGTGTGGTATGAAGCTAAGTTTGGTGTCGAACGTAATACCTAATGATGTTATTCAATGTGTAATTGAAATAAATCGGATTTTTTATTTCAAAAAATCTCATAGTTATGCATTTATTGACATTAAGGTATAGCTTGTTATCGCTACACCACTCAACTAATTTTAGCAAGTTTGCCGAGAGAGTACAACAGTCGTTCAGGCTTCAAATTACTTTTAAAAGTTTTAAGTCATTTGCGAACATAAATACGTCGATGTCTTTAAAAATATTACAAAGGTCGTTCACAAAAAAGATAAATAATACATGTCCAATGTGGGAACCTTGCGGAATACCACTGGATGCAAAAAAATCATACGTTGATTCCCCATTAAGTTTAACACTAAGGACCAGTTGTTACGGAAAATTTCACGTTTGAATTTCCTTCAAATCGACATTCACCGAAAAATTGGGTTGTTTCAACCTCCGTCAGAAGAAATTTCATCGAAAATTCCATAGGACCAGTTGTTTCGGAATTCCCTTCAAATTTGAATTTCCTTCAAATCGTCATTCACCGAAAAATTAGGTTGTTTCAACTTCCGTCAGCAGTAAATAGCAACAAATAACGTTCGATAAATTTGAAAATTTTATTCAAGTGTTCCCCGCCGAATCACAATTTTGACGTCTGCGCATGCGCCTCCCATTATTTCGCTAACCGTCCGGACTCAGCTGATCACATTCACATCACATTTCTATAGTATTTTCTCTGCTGACGGAAGTTGAAACAACCCAATTTTTCGGTGAATGACGATTTGAAGGAAATTCAAATTTGAAGGAAATTCAAATTTGAAGGGAATTCCGAAACAACTGGTCCTATGGAATTTTCGATGAAATTTCTTCTGACGGAGGTTGAAACAACCCAATTTTTCGGTGAATGTCGATTTGAGGGAAATTCAAACGTGAAATTTCCCGAAACAACTGGTCCTAAGTTTTCTGTTTGAAAGCTAGCTTACAAACCAATGCAACATGTTTCCACAAACTCCAGCTTTAGACAGTTTTTCTACAAGAATAGCGTGACAAACCTTGTCGAACGCTTTGCTGAAGTCAGTGTAAATTGAGTCAACTTGAAGCTTCTTCGCCATTGCATCGGAAATGAAATTTTGATATAGAATGTGGTTAGTTAGTGTTGATTTGCCGGTTATGAAACCATGTTGTTCAGTACTTATACTATATTTAAATGAGGTAATTATTTTATCCAGAATCAGTTGCTCAAAGAGTTTTGGAATTATTGAAAGTATGCATATCGGTCTATAATTAGTTACCTCGTTTTTATCCCCTTTCTTGAAGATGGGTGTTATATAACTATGTTTCCATAGATCATGAAATATACCTTTCGACAAAGAATGATTAAAGAGTGTGTATAGGGGATAAGCAAGAACGACGACACACTGCTGTACGAGTAATGGTGGAATGTTGTCGGGACCGGCATTTTTATTGGGATCTAGAAGTTTAATTTGTTTAATAATTTCGTTCAGTTCGATGTGCACATGTGACAGGTTTATATTGAAACTGGGAGTATAGTTAGGTAAGGAAAACTGATTGGGTTGACTTTTATCATAAACATTCTTGAAGAAGTCTGCAAAAAGATCAACAATATTTTTGATACCATCGGCCTTTCTGTCTTCAAAATACATAGTATTTGGTATATCAGAGTCACCACTTCTTAATGTTTTACTGAATCGCCAGAAACGTTTTATATTGCTAAAAATATCATTCTCTGTCTGCCTAATATAGTCGTTATAACATGTCCTTGAAAGTTTATTACAATCATTCCTAATTTTAGAGAATTCTATGTACAACTTTGATGTTCCGTGATTCTTGTACAGTTTGTGAGCTGTTTTTTTCGTATAATTAAATTAATCAAATCTTTATTGAACCAGACTGGATATTTAGATTCCTTATATTGAGTGTAAGGGACAAAGTGATTTATATGATTACTTAGAATAAAGTAGAACTGTTCAATATTATGATTTAAATCATCACTTTCTAAGAAGGACCAGTCAACCAATGCGAGCGAGTCACACATACCTGAATAATTAGCATTTCTGAAATTATAGCTTGATCTCGTAGGTTTCAGAATTTTTTCGCCAAAGTCTGTTATACAAATATTAAGTGGAGGATGATGGATATCGGGGGGTATGACAACTTCTATGGCTTTACTCACTTTGATACTTTGAGAATTGAAGAAAACGAGATCCAATACACGATTGTTAATGTTTCTAACAAGATTATGTTGAGTTAGGTTTAAGTATATTGACATGTCAAGTATTACTCTTTCACTTTCGGAGATAGTTGTATTACAAGTATTCGACAATACGGGGTCGTGCAAATCCCAATTTACATTTGGAAGATTATAATCACCTACGGCAATAAATTTGGCATCAGGGTACTTTGATTTAATTATTTCTACGTCTTCATAATGGTTTTTGAATACAACAGTGTTGGCCGAGGGGGGTATGTATACAGAACTAATTATTATTTTCTCATTTTTACTTTTCACCAAAACAAACAATTGTTCTACGTTACTGTTTTTTGTGTTTAATTTCTTAGAAGTAAATTTCTTTTTTATTGCGACGAGGACACCACCTCCTCTTGACTTTGAACTGGTATCACGGTTTCTGTCCATCCTATAAACATTATAAGAGGATAATCCTAGTTCGGAAGAATTGATGGATGAATCTAACTACGTTTCAGTCAGTACCACGGCTTCACATATTATTGATGATATACAAATTCTGAATTTATCTAGTTTTGTG
This sequence comes from Limnephilus auricula, assembly GCA_951813805.1. NCBI lineage: Eukaryota > Metazoa > Arthropoda > Insecta > Trichoptera > Limnephilidae > Limnephilus > Limnephilus auricula. The sequence continues at coordinate 7,033,641 of OX638414.1, read as the reverse complement.
CGAAGCCCACGTACATTTTGATAGTAGAGGTTCAGTGAGCTGGATTTTGATAGTTTTTTGTTTGAGCATTCACGATTTTTGGCGTAGAGTTGACATACTTAATAGTAATATTGGTTTCGCCGTTTTTTAATCTTGATTCAAGTTCACTTCGTAAATGAGCAAGTTCATTTCTTTGGAGACTGGTGAGGTCGTTTGCTGCTTTGACACCATTTTTCAACTTTGATCGGTTCATCAGAATGGATTTGGAAGTTGATGGATCCTTAAATTCGATCTTGATGGGCCTTGTTTGGTCAGGTTTCTTGATTCCCAACCGGTGAATCTTGATCTCACTGGGATTATATGTGTTTTCAAAACCCTCCAGGGAAGATGAAACCTTTTCAATATCTTCGGTGATTCTCGTTGCAGTTGATAGAGAATTGCTCTCGGGGATGTTGAATAGTATGATGTTCTTAGATCTTGACTTCCTTTCCTCCAACTCAGTTAGCATCTCACAGATGTCGGTCACATTGTTTACGGGTGACGGAATTTGAGGTGGAATGTTTTTTTGCATATTTTTGTATGCCTGCAATTCACCTTCCAAGATGCCGATTAATGATGAAATATTCCTAAAACCTCTAGAATTTCGAAGAATGAAGCCAAGCATTTTCATTCCTTTATAATTGATTGTGTTTATATGGGATATAATGTTTAATTTAGAGTCGAAAGTTATGCCCAGATCATTAATTTCTTCGACAGAGGTAAGGGTTGAGTTGTTAAGTTCACATGGATGAATAATTGGTTGACTAATTCTGTAAAATGTGATTGAATGACACTAATTTATGTTCAGATAAAGTTTGTTAAGAGAACACCAATTAATTAATCTGTTTAGGTTATTTTGTAGACAGATACAATCTTTAGCGGTTTTAGTAATAGGACAAATAATGTTTTTAAAGTTCCGCTGTGCAAAACAAAGCTTGCGCAAAGACATGCTTATTTTATTGCACCGAAAATTTATAATGCATTCTATAAGACTACAGAAATCAAATGTGAAAATATATCATCCTTCAGCAAACATAAAAATGTAATAAAGTCTTGGATAAATAGTGTTGATATTAATATTTACCTGCTGTAACACCTGATCTTAATCTCTATTAACTTGTAACAAATTTGTAATCTTTTATTCTCTTATTTTAAATTTTAATTCCGTAAATACTGATTTTACTATATTGCAATTTCTACAAAGATAATATACATATATAGAGTAAATTTAACCAAACTGCTTTAAAAAAACACAAGTATACCCACGAACTGGCGATGCCTAAGTGGGATTTTTTTGGTATCGTACATTTATGCATACTATTATAAATTATGTTTATATTAAATATGTGTATATGTGTTTGTGTGTGTGTGTGTATGTTGGTATATAGCGTCTAATGCCCCATGTATAGATATTTATATATATAAATATATATATATACATATACATGCATACATATGTACATATATTTTTCTTTTTTTTATATTTTTCTGTTTTTTAAGTCTATTTAGTTTATTTTATTTTTTTAGATCTTGTCTACACAACTACATTGCTCTCGCTTTTTACTGTTTATAAAAATAAAATAAAACTTTTATTGTAACATGTATGTGACAAAAAAATTATTAATAAAAAAAATAAAAAAATAAATAAAAAAAATTATTTAAAATATTTTTAAGTCGTCAGCAAAAAGTACTACATTTATGTCTTTATCAAATACATTAACAGTATCGTTTATGAACAGTATAAATAATATTGGACCTAAATGAGACCCTTGTGGTACACCACTGGTAGCTATAAATTGATTGGAAATAAATAAATTGATTTTTACAAATAGAACTCTATCAGATAGATATCTAGCGAACCATTCTAAAAGTTTTCCATCTATACCGAGCTTGCGTAGTTTAACCAGGAGAATTTTATGGCATACTTTGTCAAAGGCCTTGATAAAGTCCGTATATATGGAATCGACTTGAATTCTGTTAGCTAATGCGTCCGATATATAGTTTTCATATAACGAGAGATTTGTCAGAGTTGATCTGCCTGACAGAAATCCGTGTTGATTCGGAACAATGATATGGTTAATACATGGTGAAATTTTATCAAGTAATAGTTTTTCAAAAAGTTTCGGAATTACAGATAGCTTATATATTGGTCTATAGTTAGTAATATCACTTTTATTACCCTTTTTTAATACAGGTGTTAGAGTTTCCAAATGTCAGGGAAGCAACCTGTGTCAAGGGATTAATTAAACAATAAACAAATCGGCTCAGCCAGTGAAGCAACGCAATTTATCAGGATATTAGGATGTACATTATCAGAGGCCCTAGCACGCTTGCTCTATATCGATCGCTAGGATAACTATCGATAACTTCTCATCGTTCCCTAGCATGACTACAGATCGCCAACGAATAAGTGACAGTTCACAATGACTAAGTGTCCTTAACATATTCGACATCAACTGTTGTTTGTACGTTAGCGATGTGCAGTTGTCCTAGGGAACGATGAGAAGTTACCTATAGTTATCCTACCGATCGATATAGAGCAAGCGTGCTAGGGCCTCAGGACCGGCCTTTTTGTCTTTGTCTAGAGATTTGATTTTAGATTTCACGTCGTCTATTTTGATGTGTACGGCAGGGATTTGTATGCTCTCTTTTAGGGACGAAGGTGGTATATAATTATCTGGGATATCTTCGTCATAGACACTTTTGAAGTAATCAGCAAAATATTTAACTTTCACTTTCATATCAGTACTACTATTTTCTTTGAAGTGCATTGAGATGGGTAAACCTTGTTTGTTTTTTCTAAGAGAGTTAATATGAGTGAAAAAGTTTTGTATGTTAGAAGGTATAGAATTTTTGATTCCATTTATATAATTCAAGTTCGATTTATTTGACAGTTTTTTACATTGAGTTCTGTAGTTATGAAATATCTTGTAGTCGTTAAGGGAGTTCGATTCTTTAAAGTTTTGTGTGCAATTTTTTTACAGATAACTAGGTTAATTAGCTCGCCGCTGAACCATTTCGGGAACTTAGCTTCCTTGAAGTGTGATAGTGGTACATACTTTTCAATTACCCTATTAATAATTGTGTAAAATAATTCAAGATTATAGTTTATATTATTGTTGTGGTGAAGAAATGACTAGTCTTCATTAGCAAGATATTGATTCATGTTGGAATAGTCAGCTTTGGAAAAATTGTAAGTAAGGTTAGGAAAAACAGTTGTGTCGTCTGGTGAGTTATTAGTCATGATGAGGAGCTCATCAACGGATTTAACAATATGAACTGAGGGATCACTGCAGAATACTAAATCCAGCAGTCGATTATTGGTATTGTAGACTTGATTGACTTGTTGTAGGGATAATAAGTTCGTTATATCTATTATTTCACGAGCATTTTCTGGAAGGCTTAAGTTGTTATTAGAGTTCTTATTCATCCAATCAATGCTGGGGGTATTATAGTCACCAAATAAAATTATTCTGGCATCATGGTATTTATTTTTAAAGGTTTCGAGGTAATCTATGTGGTTTCTGTAGACTGTGATGTTGGATCCAGGAGGAATGTAGACACATCCCAGTAGAATTTTGCCTGATTTAGTTTTTAGTAAAATGAATACCTGTTCCACGTCCAGATGTTTACAAATTAATCGAATGGATGGCAGTGATTTTTTAACGGATATGAGAACTCCTCCTCCTCTGGTTTTAGTACTAGTGGCTGGATTTCTGTCTAGGCGGTAGGTGTTGTAAGATGAAAATCCAAGTTCCTCAGTGTGAATATCAGGATCAAGCCAGGTTTCGGTAAGAAGAAATACTTCAATGTGTTGTAGTAGTGGAAGAGTAGTTTGCAGCTCTATAAGTTTGGTGCGGCAGCCTCGGATGTTTTGGCCGTATCCGATGATGTGTTTGAGTTTTTTGAAGTTGATTGTATTATTGCCGGCTTGTTATTCATATATTTGATGGTTAACCAAACTTCCTCCCTGTATCCGTCTTTCCAATTCTAGGCGTAAGTCTGACAAGTATTTTCGTTGGTTAGGTGTTTGGTCAGAAAATATTTTGACGTTAGAGTTTTTCAGATGGAAGTTCTTTTTCCGGAGGATATTTATTGCTTCATTGGAGTTTTTTAGAATGACTTTAATTGATCTTGCTTTATCAGGCCTCACTGCTCCGAGGCGGAATGTGTTAATGGAGTTAATTTCAATGTTGCTATCAATTTTATTCAGGATATTTGTTATTTGCAGATTATCATCCATGATTTTTTCGATTTGGTTCAGTTTCGCGCTTTCTGGAATATTTATGATAATAAGATTATTAGCTCTGTTTTTCCTTTCTTCGAGTTCGTCCGCTGCTTCACAAGTGGATACTACTGTATTCGGTTTATTGGATAATGTTTTGAAAGCTGACAGCTCACCCTCGAGTGCTGCCATTTTAGCAGCCATTTGGGCAATGGTTCCAAGAATAGCATTTGTTTTCGGAATCATTTTTCCAATTTGATCCTTGTTTAGTTTGCTGCTTGGGTCAATTATTAATTCTGTTAGGGCCTAAACTGCGTTTCACGCCAGACTGATGAATCCTTGAGAGTCCATTTTATTAAATGAGAAAAAAAAAAATTTTTTTTTTGAATAATGGAGGATGGGTCAAACTGGTTTTAAGGTGGATTGACTTGAATTACTTGGTACTTGGGGCCGGGTCGCGCGGTAGTGGCTTGGGTGACAATAATACCTTTTGTTTTGAATTTTTATTAATATTGACGATGCTCACTCAGTTTTGACTTTAGGAACCAGCAGGTTTGTTCTCCAACTTCTTTCAACTTGCAGTCTCTCAATGGGACGTTAAAATATTAGTTTTACTGTTTAAAATAACTGTGAAAAGTTAAATTGTGTTGAGCGTAAAATTGAGTGTGTTCTCGTGTCACTTATGTTGTTGTTTTTTTTTGCTGGATACTTTGATTCAATTATTTCTACGTCTTCATAATGGTTTTTGAATACAACAGTGTTGGCCGAGGGGGGTATGTATACAGAACTAATTATTATTTTCTCACATTTACATTTCACCAAAACAAACAATTGTTACGTTGCTTTTTGTGTTTAATTTCTTAGAACTAAATTTATTTTTGTATTTCGACGAGGACACCACCTCCTCTTGACTTTGAACCGGTATAACGGTTTCTGTCCATCCTATAAACATTATATGAGGATAATCCTAGTTCGGAAGAATTGATGGATGGATCTAACCAGGCTTCAGTCAGTATTACAGCTTCACATATGGTATACAAATTCTAAAGTTATCTAGTTTTGTGCGAAGCCCACGTACATTTTGATAGTAGAGGTTCAGTGAGCTGGATTTTGATAGTTTTTTGTTTGAGCATTCACGATTTTTGGCGTAGAGTTGACATACTTTTTAGTAATATTGGTTTCACCGTTTTTTAATCTGTCAAGCGTAATTTTGAAAAAGCAGATTACCCAAAGGTTATATAGTTTTTATCTACTTATAATTGGTCGTATGATCTCACTTGTAAAAGCACAAGTTTAAATGAGGCCTTAGAATAGTTTTACAATGTAATTTATCAAGCAATCGATAGATTTGTACCCCTACAAAAATATTACACATCCAAATTCCCTAAATGGTTCGATTCTGAACTAATTAATCTAACTTACGATAAAAAAATTGCCCACAAACGTTATAAAATAAATAGAACGCTAGATAATTACATCGCACTCTCCGTTCTGCGTAAGGATTGTACTAGTATATCGAAAGTATGTTTCAAGAAATACACCAACAATGTTGAAAATTCTATATAATTTGTTTATTTATACTGGGTTTTTACAGATGTTCGCATTTACATGAGAACAATCCAGTTATAAAAACTCAGTTATTGTACAAATAGGGACATACAATTACAAAAAATCTACAATTACATACAATTAAATACAGATACAAACAATTAGAAAAACAGAAACATCACCAATAAAAAATATACAAAATTATGTACAAGCTCACTCAAGTAACAGATATTACAATGAGAGGCTAGAGACATATGAAACACGAGAGGCATGCATAGAGAGACAAATGACACAATATAATTAGTAAAGCATATTTTTTAACAGCACCAGAACTTTTTTTCTGAATCCGTACAAATTATCGACAAAAATATCTACTTCAGCACACTCTATCTTGTTATATAGTCGACACATCTGGGTCAGAGGGCTAAAGTGAGCGATATTATTTTTAAATGTATTTAGGTGAAAAATGTTATGACGTCTTAAACAATGGGAATTGGGGACATTTATTTCAAAATTGCTAAGACATAGTGTTGTATCAAGATGGCCGTGGATGATTTTATGTAAACATATCTATTAATTAGATCAGTCAATTGCCTTCTAGTTTTAAGTGTATCAATCTTGAAGAAATCACGACGTACGTCGTATGATCTAAGATGGTCATGTAGTCCACATTTAAAGGATAACATTCTTAGCATTTTTTTTGGACTGACTCTACAATGTTTTCATATTTGCAGTAATGTGGATTCCAAATAGTGCTTCCATATTCAAGTTTACTTCTTATTAAGACATTGTAAAGGGTCAGAATTGATTGGGGATCTTTGAAAGGTTTACATATTCTGTGAATAAATCCCATAATTTTTAATGAGTTGTATTGTTTCATAGTACTTTCACACAAACGAAGTATTGAATTCCGTAAGTCTAACCTTAAACTATAGCACTTAGTGTCGTTAATGCACTTAGTGTCGTTAATGCACTTAGTGTCGTTAATGCACTTAGTGTCGTTAATGCACTTAGTGTCGTTAATGTGTACATCAAATATGAATTTATAATCAAGAATGATTCCTAGATCTCTTATTGAAGACACTTTATTGAGAATAATATTATTAATGACATAGGAAAAATCTTTTATAATTAGATTTCTAGTGAAATTTAAAATGTAACATTTTTCGACATTTAAGTGCATATCACTGACAGTACACCAGTTATTGAGCGTGTCGAGGTCATTTTGAAGTAGTTGATGATCGGAAACAGACTTAATTTTAAGATCATTGGCGAAAAAAGCGTAATCACATTTTAATTTCGAACCAAGGTCATTTATGAATATAAGAAAAAGAAGGGGGCCAAGATTTGAAACCTGTGGTACACCAGAAGTTACAACTATAGGGGATGAATTGAATCCATTAATAAGAACTAATTGTGTTCTGTTATTTATATATGATTTCATCCAGCGATATAGGTCTCCATGTATTCCTATTTGTTCAAGTTTTTTTAGTAAGATGGAGTGGTTAACTTTATCAAAAGCTTTTAGGAAATCAGTATAAATTGCATCTACTTGTAATCTTTCATTAAAAGAATTACACACATAATTACAAAATTCCAAAAGATTTGAGATAATAAATCTGTGAGGTACAAACCCATGTTGCCTAGTGAAGAGAAGGGGCTTAAAATGTGAAAAAATATTTTTTATATATCAGAGATTCAAAGACCTTAGCAAAACAGGACAGTATATTAATTGGTCTATAATTTTTAATTAATGATTGGTCTCCTGATTTTGATGGTCCCAATTTTCGGGATTCCGCCTATATCTCGAAAACGGTAGTTCGCGGGTAATTTTTTTTTCCATTAAATGAAAGCTCATAAAATTATCTTCAACTTTTATCCTATGAGTGATTTTCAAATTCCCAGCCGTTTTTGAGTTATATGCTCCCAAAAAATGTAGGTATATAAATGTATATAATAGTTTATAATGAAAAGTCTCATGAAAATTTTATTCTATTTCGTTACATTAATACACCAAATTATAAACCTCACTGTTCTCAATTTGATTGTTTGACTGATTATTTATTTGTAACCAGTATAATGTTCTCAATATTAAAGAAATAATTAATGTCAGTGTTAACATATTAAATTTAGAATTTATAGACGTGAATAAATATTATAACATTATTGCTATTTATCGCATGCATACGTCAATAGTACCACAATTCATAGACGAGTTAAAAAATATTCTATTAAATTTTAGAAATAAAAGAAATATTATTGTTGGAGACATGAATTTAAATATTGCAAACGACTACTCTAGTAAGGATAAAGACATGTATCTGAATATGTTAGCAGACCTTAATTATTTATCGTGCGTAAATTCTTATACTAGGAATGTTCAAGGACAACGCCCCTCATGCTTAGATCATATTTTTACAAATATTCCTGATATCCAAAACATAACTTCAGCTGTCATTCATACAACTATCACTGATCATTATTCATGTATTTTTAACTATAAATTAAGCAATCCAACTTTGCCATTATTGAAACAAAAAAATTACTCAAAAAAGTACTCAGCATGGATACGTTAAAATACAAATTAGAATCAGAAAATTGGGTAAAATTATTTCAACGTAATGATGTCAATATTTGCTGCCAAATGTTTGAAGAAAAAATATCTAAATTCATAAATGACTCGACAAATAATAATATAATAACCAAATCCAAAGTATCAAATCTGAAACCCATAAAACCGTGGATTACTCATGGTTTAGTAGAATCTGTACGACATAAACAAGCTCTTTACAAATTAACTACTCAACAACCAAATAATATAAAGTTACGCAATAATTTTATAACATATAAAAAAAAACTTATAAAAAATACAAAAGAAAATTATTATAAACAAAAATTGAATCAGGCAGAAAATGATAGTAAAAGAGTGTGGACGGTTATAAACGAAATAATCGACAAAAAAAAAACAAGAATAACGAAATCGGTGCTTTATTTCATGACAACACAAAAACATGCTGTAAAGAAAATCCCTCAAAAGCTGCCAACATACTTAACACCTTCTTTGCGAAAGTAGGGGAAAATCTTGCCAATCTTATTCATACCGACCCGAATATAACATTTCCAGACTGTAGTATTGATACTACCGATTAAATAGCTACATTCGAAGTCACCACAGAGAACGAAATAGTATTAATTATAAACAGTATGAAAGGAGGTTCCGCCCCAGGTTTTGATGGAATTACAGTTATTATTTTAAAAAATATAAAAAATCAAATTTCTAAACCGCTAATGCATATAATAAATATAAGTCTCCAAAGCGGATTATTTCCATCAATCTACAAACAAACTACCATTACTCCAATATTTAAATCTGTAAATCCGGAAGAAGTAAACAATTACCGACCCATATCAGTTATCTCGAACATAGCAAAAATTTTTGAAAAGATAGTTAAAAAAAGGATGAACCAATTTATAACCAGTAATAAAATAATTAATGAAAATCAGTTCGGTTTTATGGAAGGTAGAAGTACTCAGGATGCAATTGCAAAATTAACTAGCCTTGTGCATAATTCACTAGCTAAATCTTTAAAATGTATTGGAATTTTCATAGATCTCAAAAAAGAGTTCGATAGCATATCACATGACAAACTTATAAGGAAATTAAGAAACATTGGAGTAAATGGTACAGCTCTAGAATGGATAAAGAGCTACCTTTTCAAACGCCCTCAAGTCGTACAAATCAACGATGTACTTAGTCAACAAAAAACAACTAAATTCGGCATACCTCAAGGTACAGTCCTGGGACCATTACTATTTATCATTTATGTAAATGACATATTCAATCAAAGATTAAATGGAAAAATAATATCATATACTGATGACAGTGTTGTAATAATTTAAGGTTCTGATTGCAATATCGTTAATAACTTAGCAAATACTGATATTAATATACTGAAAAATTGGTTCGATAAAAACCTCCTCTCATAAAATACTGAAAAAACTAAATTTATTCCATTCTCTATCAATAAATTTAGATTAAAACCAGAACTAAAAATTATAATACATCAACTTAAATGTAACGGAACAAATTGGAATCAAGCATGTTCAATACTTAATCCAACTTCTGAATTTAAATATCTTGGTATATATATAGATCAACATTTTAAATGGAAAAAACAAATTTGTGAACTTGTCAAAAGAATTGGAAAATGTATTTATATATTTATAAGACTAAGAAATATTCTTAGATTAGAAAACTTAAAAAGAGTACTATGCAATTGTTCAATCTATATTGCAATATGGTATTATTGGTTGGGGAGGAACTTATAATAATATTTTAAATCCACTCAAAATTGTTCAAAGATTGATAATTAAAGTAAAATTTAAGTAAACCATTCAAATTTTCTTTTCAATATTCAATGTACCTACAATAGACAAAATATATAAAAAATATTCAATACTTCAAATTTACAAAGAAGTACAGTTACACAACTTACCATTCCACTCATCAGCAAGATATCAGAATACTATCAAAATCCCTAAATTTAGTACAAAGCAAACACAAAATACTTATCTCTGTCTAGGTATAACATACTATAACAAACTACCATTGTATCTGAAAATAATCGAAAATATTCAGGAATTTCAGCAAAAGTAAAAAAAATACCTAAAACTACTATAAGAGTCCATAACTAATTATTATTATTGTTTCTTTTAAATCCTTTATTGATAAATCTTGCATTTTTTTAATTATCAATTGTTTTTGCCATATTGTATTATTTACTTTTATTACTTTTATTACACATGATATTACATAATTGAACTAAAATTCCCTCACCAAACACAAGAGCCTAGTCTCTTTATGGTGAGAAAAAGCTATTCTTATCTGTTTGCGCTGGTTGAGTAAGTACTTTCGATTGCTATTAATCAGAGCAATTCAAATAGCCTTTTAATGTTCCATATCTCCCTTCCCTTTATTTTGCCCAGAGACTTTTGAAAATTGAACACTTCGAAAACAAATGAATTCCGTTTCGTTCCACACGCCGAGAAAAGTCGCAATATGGATTACTGTTAATCGCACCGCAAACATTCTTGTTTTATTTGATAATAATCAAATTATCCGCTGTAATTCGTCGTATTTTGTTGTACCCCGCCAAAACACTGTTTTGAACCGCCGCGACGGATATATTTGAGGTTGTGTTATAGAATAATAGAACTATTGTGTTTTATATGTAGAAGAAGTGAGAAGAAAAAAACCAGCGGCATTGAACTGACCAACAGTGGATTATTGAAGAGACATTTGCAGTAGATTAGGTAAGTCTTTGGGCTCCCAACCTTTCCTATGCATTAAAGGCAAATGTATTTTAATTAATTTAATGTGTAATTTACATCACACTGCGATCGAAGTAATTGTTAAACCAGCGCCATCATTAATCCTACGAGCTAGGATATTTATTAAATTGAACCACCATTATCTACTATTTTAACACTGTACAAAATGTAAAAACTATGTATTTATTGTAAAAAAAAACCTCTAAATATTATGTAAATAAAAAAAAATGTGTAACAAACACGTCTCACATAAATTAAAAATTCAAACTTTTTTATTATATTTGATCATACATAAATTAGTAGAAACAAGCAAAGTGATAGCGAATGAATTAAGATACCGACCGAGTTCATAGCTCATTCAAGCTCTTGAGTGTAAATCTGTAAAGTTTGGAAATGTTATTCTTCTTGTATTGAGTTTCATAAATAACAGCATGTACTAGTGTGAACTAAAGCAGGCAATCAAAAAAAATATCATATACCTACCATAAAACTTTAATCATAATGTGCTTATGATAAAAGTTTGCTGTGCTTCAGCATGTGGCGAGTCAGACTGCCCTTTAGAGAAAATTAATAGTTGCACAGTTTTTCTCCACTGTGCTTCAGCATGTGAAACGTCAGACTGACCTTTCGAGAACATGAAAAGCTGCACTCGCAACACGAAAAAGTTTTTTCTACACTGTGCTTCAGCATGTGTATCGACAGATTGCTCTTTTGAGAACATGAATAGTTGCACTTGGAACACGAAAATGGTTTTTCTCCACTATGAGTTCGCAAGTGTCCGGTCATATAGCCTTTTCGAGAACATGAATAGTTGCACTCGGAACACGAAAATGGTTTTTCTACACTGTGCTTCAGCATGTGTATCGTCAGACTGCCCTTTTGAGAACATGAATAGTTGCACTCGGAACACGAAAATGGTTTTTCTTCACTATGAGTCAGCAAGTGTCTCGTCATATGGCCTTTTCGAGAACACGAATAGTTGCACTCGGAACACGAAAAAGGCTTTTCTCCTCTGTGATTCAGCATGTGTATCGTCAGATTGCCCTTTTGAGAACATGAATAGTTGCACTCGGAACACGAAAATGGTTTTTCTCCACTATGAGTTCGCAAGTGTCTGGTCAGATTGCTCTTTTGAAAACATGAATAGTTGCACTCGGAACACGAAAAAGGCATTTGTCCAGTGTGAATCAGCATGTGGGTAGTCAGATTGCTCTTTTGAGAACATGAATAGTTGCACTCGCAACACGAAAAAGGTTTTTCTACACTGTGCGTCAGCATGTGTATCGACAGATTGCCCTTTTGAGAACATGAATAGTTGCACTCGGAACACGAAAATGGTTTTTCTACACTGTGCTTCAGCATGTGTATCGTCAGACTGCCCTTTTGAGAACATGAATAGTTGCACTCGGAACACGAAAATGGTTTTTCTCCACTATGAGTCAGCAAGTGTATCGTCATATGGCCTTTTCGAGAACATGAATAGTTGCACTCGGAACACGAAAATGGTTTTTCTTCACTATGAGTCAGCAAGTGTCTCGTCATATGGCCTTTTCGAGAACACGAATAGTTGCACTCGGAACACGAAAAAGGCTTTTCTCCTCTGTGATTCAGCATGTGTATCGTCAGACTGCCCTTCTGAGAACATAAGTAGTTGCACTCGGAACATGAAAATGGTTTTTCTCCACTGTGAATCAGCATGTGGGTAGTCAATTTGCTCTTTTGAGAACATGAATAGTTGCACTCGCAACACGAAAAAGGTTTTTCTACACTGTGCGTCAGCATGTGTATCGACAGATTGCCCTTTTGAGAACATGAATAGTTGCACTCGGAACACGAAAATGGTTTTTCTACACTGTGCTTCAGCATGTGTATCGTCAGACTGCCCTTTTGAGAACATGAATAGTTGCACTCGGAACACGAAAATGGTTTTTCTCCACTATGAGTCAGCAAGTGTATCGTCATATGGCCTTTTCGAGAACATGAATAGTTGCACTCGGAACACGAAAATGGTTTTTCTTCACTATGAGTCAGCAAGTGTCTCGTCATATGGCCTTTTCGAGAACACGAATAGTTGCACTCGGAACACGAAAAAGGCTTTTCTCCTCTGTGATTCAGCATGTGTATCGTCAGACTGCCCTTCTGAGAACATAAGTAGTTGCACTCGGAACATGAAAATGGTTTTTCTCCACTGTGAATCAGCATGTGGGTAGTCAATTTGCTCTTTTGAGAACATGAATAGTTGCACTCGCAACACGAAAAAGGTTTTTCTACACTGTGCGTCAGCATGTGTATCGACAGATTGCCCTTTTGAGAACATGAATAGTTGCACTCGGAACACGAAAATGGTTTTTCTCCACTATGAGTTCGCAAGTGTCTGGTCAGATTGCTCTTTTGAAAACATGAATAGTTGCACTCGGAACACGAAAAAGGCATTTGTCCAGTGTGAATCAGCATGTGGGTAGTCAGATTGCTCTTTTGAGAACATGAATAGTTGCACTCGCAACACGAAAAAGGTTTTTCTACACTGTGCGTCAGCATGTGTATCGACAGATTGCCCTTTTGAGAACATGAATAGTTGCACTCGGAACACGAAAATGGTTTTTCTCCACTATGAGTTCGCAAGTGTCTGGTCAGATTGCTCTTTTTAGAACATGAATAGTCGCACTCGGAACACGAAAAACGCTTTTCTCCTCTGTGATTCAACATGTGTACCGTCAGACTCCCCTTTTGAGAACATGAATACTTGCACTCGGAACAGGAAAAAGGTTTTTTTCCTCTGTGCTTCAGCATGTGTATCGTCAGACGGCCCTTTCGAGGACGAGATAATTGATTATCCACAGGATGTGTTTTCAGATCTGTCGGCAAAATTGAAAAAGAATACGGATTAAAAAGGCTCATTAATTTATAATAACATACACTAAGTGTAGATAAACAAAGTAAATAAATGAAAAAGATATAAAAATGGATAAAGCTAAACGATAAATTTTATAATACCTGCCGTCAGGTTAATTCGGCAAACACGTTCCAAGCATTCTTGTTTTACATCCGACAGATCTATGTCAATTTCCATATAAAGAAAATCCCCTTTATCTCCTCTTCGGGGTCCACGATCCACATTGATGGGAACTGTCTCCACATTAGTGCTGCCTGCGAAAACAAAATAAAAAGCAAATTGATCATTCATGTACAACTATACCGTATATAATTTTTTTTATAATAAAAACTGTATATTTGAAAGATAAAAGATATCAATTGTTTACTATGCAAAAGAGAGATATCAATTTGGATAAAAGAAGGATCAAGATAAAATAAAACAATGACTCCAGGTTTCCGCTTCAACACCGATGCTTCTAGAAGGACCCTACTTTTGAGAATTTAATGGAAAGGTGTTTAGTTCAATCAATATTTTATAATATGTTTATTCAATAACAATATGTTTTACATGATACATTTTAATACTTTTACATATCTCAGAGTTATTTACTACTCTTCCGTTGGAAGCATTTGCTTGTGTACGAAAGAGGAGTGTACATACATTCAGTTATTAGTTAGTACTAAAATAATTCATTTTACATGTATATATGTGTGTTGTCGAGAGTTCATATTGTGTGGTGAAAAATAATAAAGATATACAATTTTATGTAGTAGTAAAGTGACATTTATATTTAGTGTGTTATGACTAAGAAAATCAATAAAAAATAATATAATTGTTATGTTTATATTTTTAAAACGAGAAAGAATGTTATGGAGAATACAGGATATTTGAAAGAATTAATTTAGGTAGCTGTAATTTTTTTTTTAAGAATGTCTTTAAAATGTTTTTTGACAGAGTGCAATATTTGGGTTTTATCATTAATGTTTCTGATTTCTTCCGGCAGTCGATTGAAAAAATTTCTTCCCTGGTAAATGTAATGGTGTTGTGCAAAAGTAGTATTTAATTTTGGGCATAGAAAAGAATATTTAATACGAGTCCGGTTTTCAGTTAAAAATTGATATCTGTCTTTTTCTTTTATAATTTGAATTAATGAATTTTTAATATATAAATCTTTAAATGTAGGTACATGAAATTCTTCGAACAGTCATTCCGTTGGGTAGTCCAAAGGTTTTCTGAATATAATTTTAATTATTGTTCTTTGCACAATTTCTATTGGAATAAGGTTACATGTATATGCGGATCCCCAACTTATAATGGCGTATTGTAGAGTGGATTGAACTAAGGCATAGTAGATTAAATATAGATTTTTAATCGATAGAAAATTTCTGATTCTTAAAAATATATATATATCGTTTTTCTAATTTTTTTTACATCTTGACATATTTGTTCCTTCCATTTAAAATTTTTGTCGATAATTATTTCTAGATATTTGATTGTGTTTGTGGTTTTTAAAATTGAGCAGTTTTGGATACAGTAAGTTTTATTATGTGTTTTAGAGTTGTCATGGATGATAATATCAAAGTTTTTGGGGTTATCATTTGTGTATATTGAAAATGGAATTACATACTTTTTATCACTATTTAGTGATAGTAAATTAATGTCGAAGAAATTCTTAAGAGTGTCTTCAATGTCTTCAGGGGCTTTAAATATTACGTTTTCCCAAGTTTTTTCGCTTATTATTAGTAATGTATCGTCGGCAAGTGATGTAATTTTGCCATGTAGTGGTAAAAAAATGTCGTTTACATATATGGTAAAAAGAATTGATCCAAGAACTGTACCTTGCGGAATTCCAAAGTCAGACATTTTTTTATCGCTGCTTATCTGGTTTATTTTTACGACTTGTGGTCGATTTTTTAGGTAGTTTGAAATCCACTTAACCGCGTTGTCTTTTATACCTATATTATTCAATTTTTTTAGTAGAATCTTATGGGATATGCTATCAAATGCTTTTCTTAGATCAATAAATATGCCTGCACATTTTTTACCATTATCTAATGATTCGTAAATATAAGAAGTTATGTTAGTAATAACATCTTGTGTGCTGAGTGATTTTATAAAACCAAACTGGTTTTTGTGAAGTATTTTATTTTTGTCTAGGAAATTTACTAAATGTTTTTTTACTATTTTTTCAAAGATCTTTCCTATATTAGAAATTAAACAGATTGGGCGATAATTTGTTACTTTTTGTGGATCTCCAGATTTGTAAATAGGTGAGATTATTGTGTTCTTTTAGTTCATTGGAAATATTCCTTTTGTCAAACTTAAGTTGATTAAATGAGTGATGGGTTTTATTAAATGAGGTTTCATAGATTTTAACAAGTGTGTCGTAATAGAATCAAAACCTGGAGACGAACCTCCTTTCATATTATCTACTATTTTTATGATTTTATATTCTGCCGTTGTTTCAAACTTTGAGAGGACATTACGTTCCTGTAAGTTTTCATTTTTATCAATATATTTATATTTATGCAGCTTTAGAGTAACTTATATCGTGTACCATTAAAAAAAAGAAAACTTATTGCTTGCAATACAATTTAGTTAATATTCTGAATTCAGCAAGCTACATTTTGAATATATTGAATTAAACTAACTTGATGTCTGAGAACTCGCCGCATATTGCAAACATTCCTTCTTTACATCTGGGAGGTCGACGTCTATATCCGTATACAGCATCACACCTCCGTCTTCTTCCTGAGACCCTGGTTCCGTCTTGATGGAAACAGTCTCTGGATTTAGTACATCCATGGCATTGCTGTGGTAACGTGTAGTAATTGATTCAAGCCAAAATAAGTGTCCCTGAAATATTATTTTGCATGAGCTTTGAATATTTGGTTATGCTTGTAACATTCTGTCACAACAATGAAGCCGTATGCATAACAAAAATTAGGATACATGGATATACTTATTGTGAATGTATTTGACCTTGAAGTTGAAATTTCGAAAAGGTTGAGACATTATTTATCAATCTTGGGATAACTCAATAAATACAATATTTATCTCTAAGGATAAACCGGCAAAACCTTCTATTGAATTCGCCAATTAGCTTATAAAAAAGAATGGAAATCCATATTTTTAGAATGAAAGTATTTTAACCAATTAAATTATGAAACCTAAATGATCCAATATTATATAGCGACGTATTTACAACAACCCGCTGCGCCTATGTCAATTGTGTTATGGAATGAAGGTTTTAAGAAGAAATATTTTGTATACGGTAACCGATTGGCATAATGCGCGATTTAAGTAACAATGGATATGTTATGATAATGGATAACCAAATAAGTATGAATGACGGAGACCTTTGATAAGAAGAATAGAGTATGAGCAGTGCTATGATATGTAAATAATAAACCCAAGACTTTTGCTGTCTCTCTATAATACTGCTCTACAAATTAATAATTACACTACAGAAACACTAAAATAAAAATCGGTATACGTCAAATGACAGTTTAAACATTTCTGAAACAAAACGTCAAATCAATTCTCTAACTTAGGTGCACTGATTGGCGTAAGTTAAGCTAAATCACATTAGACCCATTACAGTTGTGCATTTGAGTACTCCATAGTGTTCTTTAGTAATAAAAATAACACAATTTAAAGAACAGTGGTCTCTTAGTTTTATTTGAAATAATTACCGCTAACAAAATGAAGAGCGTGATTAATATAAAAAGTTAGTTCTTACCAATAATAAATAAACGAATTGAATGATAAATTTAACTACGAGGGTTAAACAGACTTTGGGAACGGTATGAAACGATTGACGATGAATAAAGCTAGTGTCATTAAAATTTATTGGTTATGTATAGACAATAAAGAAGTCATAGACAGCATAGACAAGATTATAATAATCTCATAATCCTGGCCATTTAGATTTGTAAACAATTCATTAAAATTTGTGCCCTGAATAATAATACAGGGCGATCCGCTCACTGAGGCAACTGAAAACTGTCAACTGACAACCGCACACTACAAAATCACTCAACAACCCGTTGTCAATGGTAACGCAAGCGGTGACTCACGACTCGCACTGCTGATTGCCGTGGCCGGCCGTTGCTAATTGCCAGCTGTCAGCTGATTGTTCTTCGTCTATGGTTAAACAAGCTTTTTGACCAATCAAGACATTGAAACCAGCCGGTTTTAGTTTGGTTTCAGTTGCCTCGTCAAAAAATGACTTGTGAAAAACCATAGATAATTTATTTCAAAGCCATCCGAGAAGCTACATACTAGCGATGGGCACAATCGATGAATAATCGATGATTTACTCGATCTTTTTTACCATCAAATGATTTCGATTCATTTCCATAGAAATATCGATTCTCGCTTCTCGATGTCAAATTCATTCGAATGCACAGTAGCGATGGGCACAATCGATGAATAATCGATTATTTAAAAATCGATTCTCGCTTCTCGATGTCAAATTCATTCGAATGCCAGTCCGAGACAATCGGTTTGAGACGTCATCGAAAGTCTTTGCTGTGATTGGTCAGAATTAATCGAAGTGAGATAAGCGTTGTCATTGGTTAGAATTAATCGAAATGTTAAACCGAGAGAATCGGGTTTGAAACGTCATCGAACTTGAAATCGATTCTCGCTTCTCGATGTCAGAATCCATTCGAATGCACAGTCCGAGACAATCGGTTTTAAACGTCATCGAACTTGGAATTGATTCTCGCTTCTCGATGTCAGAATTCGAATGCATAGTCTTGAAACGTCATCGAAAGTGATTTTGCTTGACAAACGAAATATTTTATAGGTACATGTTATAATCAACCTGATGTGTGAATTTTAAATTATGAATGAATACTTTTAGGTAACGATTTACTTTTAATAGTTTATACGTAAAAGATTGCGATGGTGATAGCTTTCAACAATTTACAAATGTTTATTATGAGGTTATGTATCATCTATTTGGGTATTGTATATTTAATTTAAAATAAAACAATAACTTAGTATATACGATTTTTATATTTAATGCCGACCGGGTTTCGCTAAAACCGTAGTTTCTTCAGGGCAGTAAATAATACTCTACTAAAATCAGCAAGTAATATGTTTTCATGTAGATATATCCAAATATATTTAATTTATTTGAAATTAACAGGTGTTTCTTAGTTTGTAATAAAAATGAAACGATTTCTATAGTAAGAAAGCTTTATTTATATATTTAATGATAATATTTATATACTTAATGATGATCTGTTAATAATTGCATACGAAAAGGTGTCCATAACCTACATGTTATTTAGAGGTTATTTTTTTTAACAAAAACGACATAAAATTATTATCTTCGTGTTAAACACAGACACACTGTCAATATTATTAATGGGAATTTGTACCTACCGGCTAAACTAAATATCTTATTAGTAATTTTATTGTTGTGAGATACCCACATATTTGAAATTCGTGGAAAACAGGAATAACACTAATGTTGCCATCAAACAAAAAGGAATTTGCCAATTTGCCATTGTCAGGAAAGAAAAACGGTGATTGAAATGTTGTTGCAGTACTTACTTACCAATGTTGCGTTATTTAAACATGTTATTTAGAGATTGTTTTTGAACAAAAATGTCATATAATTATAATTATTGACATATTATTAAACATACTACATAAATATTTTTAATGGAAATTTTTACCAACGGGCTAAACTAAGTAGCTTAACAATAATTGTTATGTCGTAGTAGTAGTTCAAGTGCTACATACTATCTTTGACAATAAATAAATTAACAGAATAACAAACATTAGATTGATGCAAAAAAACAGATGGTTGTTTAATTAATTGTAAAAACCTTTTTTTTTTTTTAATATTATTTATTAACCAAAAAATACATGTTATGTACATTCTTTTAGGTATATGCCACCTCACTAGGCTGAGCCTGAAAACCTATAACTAAATATTTAAACACAATGGTAAAACACAAAAAAGTTGATTGTTTCTAGGTTAAAAACATTCCTTTAACAACAATGTGTATCAAACATTAGACTATTAGACAATTACACATATAATATTACCCAAATATTTGAAATTTCACACATCATCTTCGTCACTGTCCGTATCACTTAACTCAAAACTAATTTAAAAAGAATCTGGGTAATTGTCACGTATTCTTTGATGAAATCCTCATTTTGGAGTGGTTCTGTATGAATTACACAATTTATCCATTCCTCAATAGAAACCATATCTATAGCAGCATGCACTAGGCAATCGACATTTGTTTTGATGTATTCTGGGTTTTTACGGATTTTTTGAAAACTTGATAACATTATAAACTATCGTTTTTTCACCTGCCTGCAATTCGTACCGCTGATTTGCATCCACCATTTTAAAAACGTATTATCTACTAAAAGCACTGATATGAGATCACACAATATGTAATTACAATTTCACCGATTAAATAACCGGGAGTCAATATGATATTAATAAAGTAGATTAAATCGAAAATAAAGTAATGGACTGGTCTTTAATCTTATGAAGTCAATACACTATTTAACTAAATGTAGAATCTTTATTTTTTATGCTTTTATAGTGGGATGATATAAATAACAATGGAATATCCAAAGGATTTTATCGTCTAATTCACGGGAATAACCGACATTGGAATTTCTATATTTGGTTTCGCAGCGTATAATTATTAGGTATCGACTGAAATATTGTTTTTAAAATCCAGTTTAATGTATTTCCAAGAATCGGAATTTTCGAGGGACACATAAATAATAAGAATTAAAAATTATAAATATAAATAATATAATGGTGGAGTGTCTTTTGAGTTTGGGTTTTTCGGAGTTTTTACTGTACGTTAATCCCCGTGCGAAATTTTGAGAGTGCACTTGTTATCCGTTTGACTATAGACACATGTTCGTATTATTTTTTAAAGTAAGACTCTTAATAACACAATTTCTTCGATCTGTTTGTTAATTCTCGGTGTTTTTAGTTGTGTGGTATGTAGTACGAGATGTTTTCATACATTTACTTTACTGAATTATCATAGTATTTCAAATCTTGTATTACGACTCACGAACAAGACTGACATATATATATTCCGTTACAGTTATAATTAATTTTGTGCTGGGACCATTTACCATCATATTATAGCAGGACACTATCACAGCAATGCCATGGATCGAAACCCAGAAAATGTTTTTATTAAGACGGAACCAGGGTCCCAGGAAGAAGACGCAAATGAAATGCCGTGTATAAAAACAGAAATCGACCCCCTAGATATAAAGAAGGAGTATTTACCGTATGTCGAGAGCAATCCGACGGACAGTAAGTTGCATTGTATTTAAGTTGATTACAGTTGTTCGGAATTCATATCCGCTTTGAAATGTTGACAGACTGGTCATAAACATACATTTTTTTAATACTTCACAACAGTCCCAACTGCTCCCAACCTTCAGAAGCCAGTGAGACTATGGCATCCCCAATTGGGGTATGTCGTAAGGTTACAGGGAATGGGGAAGGGAATTTATTCAGATCTGGTAGACAATCAAAGCATAAGCCATTTCAAGCTTACTAAGAGTATCTACCACTAAGATATTTGCCGCAAATACACTGTATATTATTTTGAATTAATAAATTGTCAGGTAACACATATTAATCAAATGCAATTTAATTGCCCACGCCGGGATTTGAAGACGCAACCTCCGGATTGCTGGTCCAGAGACATCGGAGGCCGTCGTTGTGAAAATTATCTCAATTTATTTTGTTATACTCTAGGAGAGAGACAATTGTAATTTAAAAAAATATAATACTCTATTAACTCGGAATGTCAGGTATCAGGTATTGTTCTTTTGTTTTTGCAGGTAAGATTTATATGGAGCCTATTACCATTAAGGAAGAACCAGGAACTGGAAAAGAATATGGAAGGAGAATTCCTTGTACAGAACTTGAAATACAATTCGTGAATATTAAAAAGGAAAATCACTCCGAAACAATTACCCAGACAACCACCGGTAAAAACCTTTTTGAAACACATAATTCCTGGGGGCCTAGTCTATATCTCTCACAGCGCCCGTAACGCGGGTTTAACTACGTCACGAATCCGTATTAACCCTCCTCTGACCGTGTTAAAAACTTTCTCGCGCTCCGATGCTGTACACTCAGTAAATATTAGTGTAATGTATTTATTTAATCCAATACATAAATGTATTGTGGAGGAATACCTAAAATGTTAACTCTATGTTTAGTATATTTACAAAGATATTTCAGTAAATACAAACCGTGATCGCTTAGTTGACAGCACCGTCAAGAAAGGTTAAACGGCAAACGTGCTTGTTGGTGAAACCGAAAGATCGAGACTAGGCCCCCTGCTCTCCCAATGATTCGCTTTTTTTTAACCTGAGAAAATGGCGCGAAATGAAACCGTCACTTTGGATCGAGATTGTAAAACATCTAAGCAAGATAGCTCCGATATTTAAAAGACAATAAGAAGCATTATTTCGTTCTCTTTCTGGTTAAAAAAGCAGTACATACGTTTGTATGAGAGGAAGAGAGACACAACGCTTTTAAAATGTAAGGTCGCTCTGGGACTTTTTTGATCCTATGAAATTATAGCGGCGTTACGTGTTTTGGGATGTATTTACTCCTAAACAAGCAAACGGGTTAACAACGGAGGTCATCGTTAATAAAAATTATTTCAATTTATTAAAATAAATCCAAACTGATTTTTTTCGTTCGAATACACAATTCTTGCTCTCTAAAATCCTTAAATACAAACTATAACTCGGTCTACCTATTGAAACAATAAATTACAAACACGATGAAAAGAATAAAAATTATTAAAACTCTCTTATAGAAGACTTATTGCCGAATTGACTGTTATTTTAAGAATTGTTAACGATTTACCGCTTATTAAAAGCAACAATTATTGTCCAGAAACACTCGTCCATATTAAAAAAAAATCATGTTATCATGTTGCCAATTTTTTCAGTGTTTCAGGCTAATAATTATTGCTTATAATAATTGTTTACCCCTTTGTGCTATGCTTAAAAAATCTTTTCTTAAACATTAGTTAATTAATTAAAAAAATAATGGTATACCGTTTAATGTTACAACATCATTGGATTCACTTTTTTATTTAAATGATATTTTTACATTTGATAATCAAGTTAATTATCAGGAACTATTCAGAAGGATAAATGTGTAGACAAATAAAACACAACCAACCAAGGTGACGCGCACAACAGAACGGCGTTCCGATCGTTGTCTTTTGTTATATTAGCTGTCGCTAGGTTACTGATCCAGTGTTTTAAATTATAAATGTTTTTGGTTGTTCAGTGCAATCTACACACGCTTATTACATTTTTTCACCTGCAAACAACCAACTTTAGTTTTATATACTAAAGGCATTTTATAGAACGAAAAAATGTAATTATCGGTAATTGTTGAATGAAACAATAGTATATATTGATTCATTTGGCGGGTAAGAGATAAGCCGCCGTAGCTTAGTGGATATAGCTCCTGACCGGCAATAAGAGAGGCGCGGGTTCGAGTCCTGTCGGCGGCATGTATCTTTTCTTAGGAGGTTTTTTCAATATGGGTGAGTGTTTCAGGCTAATAATTATTGCTTGTAATAATTGTTACCCTTTGTGCTATTACAAATAATTAAAACACCAATGTTAATTATTCCCAATTGTAAACATACATTCTTATAAGTTATTTATACATTATTTTAATTTACATGGAATTGCACCAAAAATTATCAGTAAGTATCCCGACTTGACTTATTATTTCGCAAAAATATCTGAGCATGCTAATTGTTTACGAATTAGGTAAAATATGAATTCCTTGCTATTGATGCATATGACATGGGTTTGCTATCAGACCCATGTAATGTGCCCCTCTCCCTTACATGCGTGCATCAGAGCTTGCGACGGAACTCAACTTTTTTAATTTTTTTTAGATTTTAGCAGTTAAAATAAAATAATTGTACATTTAAAATATAATGGTGAATTTAAGTATAGATTTTGTATTTCTTAGTCCTCCTCACAAGGGGTCCTGTGGCGAGGTGGTTATATAATTATAGTTTATTTGTCTTCTATGTCGTGTCTTTATAAGGGACTTTTCATTTACTTCTTTCCGCTATATTTTTATACTTATTTTGTGCTTATAATTTTTATTTATTAGTTTATTGTCTTGGGAAAGGATATTGTGGAGGTTTTTTGCAAAGTGTAGTTTATTTGTCCAAATGTGGTTTTATAACATGCGATGTGTTTAATGTCATTTGAATTCGATCTAGTGTGATGAAAGCACGGTTAACTAGCTAAATAGGTTGCTACCCGATTATAATAATGATTTTGACAGTGGGGTGTATGATGGATTTTTTTATTTTTTTATTGAAATAAAAGTCATCGGCAAGTAAAATGACATGTTTATTTTAAGTACAAATACTTTCAGGAATCGCTGATAAAATTCCTTTGGGTACGCGCTATTACACCCTGATACTGTATATGATTTTTTTTTTTCAGATAGTATTAATGTGGGGACAGTTACCATTAAGGCAGAATTAGAACCCCGAAAAGAATGTGAAGGGGGATTTCCTTACACGGAAATTAACATTAACCTCCCCGATGTTAAAAAGGAATGCTTAGAACGCTTTGAAAGACTTAACCAGACAGCAGGTAAAACCGATTTTTATCGTAAGATCTAAATGAAACACTGTGGAATTTCACGCTTTCCTATTTTTTAATGTTTTTACAAATTAATTGTCCCTAATTTATTTATCCTATACTAAGTAATTAGTTTTATGTATCCCTCTTTATCCGTATTCTTTTTTAATTCGTTGACAGATCTGAAAACCCAGCATATGGAAAAACGATTCTCTTGCTCCCATTGTAACTACTCCAGCTCTCATAAGAAGAATTTAGTAACGCACTTGTGCACCCATACTGAAGAAAAACGTTTTTCTTGTTCCAAGTGCAACTATTCGTGTTCTCAAAAGATCTATCTGACGAGTCACATACGGACTCATAGTGGAGAAAAACGTTTTTCTTGTTCCAAGTGCAACTTTTCATTTTCTCATAAGGTAAGTTTGAAGAGACACATGCTGACTCATAGTGGAGAAAAACCTTTTTCTTGTTCCGATTGCAACTATTCATGTTCTCAAAAGAGTAATATGACGACCCACATGCTGACTCACAGTAGAGAAAAACCCTTTTCATGTTCTGAGTGCAACTATTCATGTGCCCGAAAAGGCAATCTGACGATCCACATGCTGACTCACACTGGAGAAAAACCATTTTCTTGTTCCGTCTGTAAATATTCATGTTCTCGAAAGCACCAACTGTCGATCCACATGTTGTCTCACAGGAGAGAAAAACCTTTTTCATGTTCTGCGTGCAGCTATTCATGTTCTCAAAAGGGAAATTTGACGAGACACATGCTGACTCACAATGGGAAAAAATCTTTTTCATGTTCCGAGTGCAACTATTCCTGTTCTCGAAAGCACCATCTGACGAGCCACATGTTGTCTCACAGTGGAGAAAAACCCTTGTCATGTTCCATCTGCAACTATTTATGTTCTCGAAAGCACCAACTGACGGTCCATATGTTGTCTCATAGAGGATGATCTCAGTGCATCTATTCATGTTCTGAAAAGGGAAATATGAGGAGCCACATGCGAACTCATCTTGGAGAAAAACCTTTTTGTGTTCGGAGTGTAACTATTCATGTTCTGATAAGGTAAATTTAATGACCCACATGCTGACTCATAGTGGAGAAAACATTTTTCTTGTTACGGTTGTAAATAATCATTTTCTCGAATGGGCCATCTGATGAACCACATGCTGATTCACAGTGCGGAAAAATCTTTTTCATGTTCCGAGTGCAACTATTCGTGTTCTCGAAATCACCATCTGACGAGCCACACGTTGTCCACCGTGGAGAAAAATCTTTTTCGTGTTCTGAGTGCAACTATTCATTTGCTTGAAAGAGCAATCTGTCGAGCCACACGCTGACTCACAGTGGAAAAAAATGTTTTCACGTTCTCAAATAAGAGATTTGTAGAAACACATGCTATCACAAAGTGTAGAAAAAACTTTTACATGATCTAAGTGCCAACATTCATGTTCACGAAAGGGAGATTTATAGAAACGCATGATGATTCACATAGGAGAAAAACATTTCTCCTTTTCTGAGTGCAACAATTCATGTTCTCGCGAGGGAAATTTAAAGCAACGCATGCTGACTCAAAGGAGAAATAACGCCTTTTCATGTCCAGATTACAATTATTTATGTTCTCGAAAGCAATATTTGAAGAAACATATGCTTATTCACAGCGGAGAAGTCTTTTTTTTATATTCGGACTGCAGCTAAATATTAGCTAATAAATACAAAAATTGTAACATGTTGAATTCATGTTGCATCAGTTGCAGTCACGAACATTTTATATTATGGGGTGCGCGCATGCGTTTTACACTCCATAGAACTGGCAGTAAACTTCTAGAGAGCAGCGAGTGCAGACGTTCCTACCTTCGGAACGATCATGGCGGAAGACTACCGAAAGATGACCTACCTTCAAAAATCATCTTGACTAAATTCACATTATTTTTAAACATGTTGGTTTACCATTTAACTTAATTTGTTTGACCGTTTTCATTAAAACGTTCCTGGCGTCCTGGCATTAGGTTCCCGTAGATTATTTAGAATAACTTAATTTGACAAGTAAGATTTGCTTCAAAATGAGTACATCCTTATGATGATTCGCACACGTCCTGAGACAAAAAAAAAGATTCCTTCATGCTACTTATTGCCTTATTTGTAATCCTTTATAATAAATATATTGTTGACACTTAACTTACATCTTTTATTCATTGTATATGGTTTTCATCGGATTACATTCACCTACATGTGAAATCTGAGATAATTTGATATCAATCTTTCTTATTGGAACCTACGTGTACTTTTTTTTTATTTATTTAATATTTTTTGGTTTTTTTTTACAATATAAAATTATACATTTTATATATATACAGTGTTAAAATAGTAGATAAGAATAGCTTTTCCTCACCATAAAGAGACGAGGCTCTTGTGTTTGAGGGAATTTTAGTTCAATTATATAATATCTGTAATAAAAATATGTAATAAAAGTAAATAATACAATATGGCAAAAACAAGGGATAATTAAGGAAAATGCAAGATTTATCAATAAAGGATTTAAAAGAAACAATAATAATACTGGGTTATGGACTCTTATAGTAGTTTTAGGTATTTTTTTAACTTTTGCTGAAATTCCTGAATATTTTCGTTTATTTTCAGATACAATGGTAGTTTGTTAATGTTATGCCTAGATAGAGATGAGTATTTTGTGTGTGCTTTGTACTAAATTTAGGGATTTTGATAGTATTCTGATATCTTGCTGATGAGTGGAATGGTAAGTTATTTAACTGTACTTCTTTGTAAATTTGTAGTATTGAATATTTTTTATATATTTTGTCTATTGTAGGTACATTGAATATTGAAAACAGAATTTCAGTAGAAAATTTGGATGGTTTTTTCAAATTTTAATTTTAATTTTTTTTTCCTTTAATTATCAATATTTGAACAATTTTGAGTGGATTTAAAATATTATTATAAGTTCCTCCCCAACCAATAATACCATATTGCAATATAGATTGCACAATTGCATAGTACACTCTATTTAAGTTTTCAAATCTACGAATATTTCTTAGTCCTATAAATATATAAATACATTTTCTAATTCTTTTGACAAGTTCACAAATTTGTTTTTTCCATTTGAAATGTTGATCAATGTATATACCAAGATATTTAAATTCAGAAGTTGGATTAAGTATTGAACATGCTTGATTTGCAATTTGTTCCGTTACATTTAAGTTGATGTATTATATCTTCAAACTTCTCAAAATCACTTGTGGCGTCATTTTGAATTAAATTTAAACAAATAACTTTGTATTGAACCACTTTTCTGGTTTCTTCGACCGATGGTTTCTTCGTCAGGGTAGTAATGAAATTACTACCCTGACGAAGAAACCATCGGTTTTGAAACATGTAGGTAATTGTGATTATATAAAAGTGGTTCATAAAAAAGTTATTCGTTTTAATTTAATTTTTGATGTATTATAATTTTTAGTTCTGGTTTTAATCTAAATTTATTGATAGAGAATGGGATAAATTTATTTTTTTCAGTATTTAATGAGAGGAGGTTTTTATCGAACCAATTTTTCAGTATATTAATAACAGTATTTGCTAAGTTATTAACGATATTCCAATCAGAATCTTTAATTATTATGACACTGTCATCAGCATATGATATTATTTTTCCATTTAATCTTTGATTGATTATGTCATTTACATAAATGATAAACAGTAATGGTCCCAGGACTGTACCTTGAGGTATGCCGAATTTGATTGTTTTTTGTTGACTAAGTACATCGTTGATTTTTACGACTTAAGGGCGTTTGAAAAGGTAGCTCTTTATCCATTCTAAAGCTGTACCATTTACTCCAATGTTTCTTAATTTCCTTATAAGTTTGTCATGTGATATGCTATCGAACGCTTTTTTGAGATCTATGAAAATTCCAATACATTTTAAAGATTTATCTAATGAATTATGAACAAGGCTAGTTAATTTTGCAATTGCATCCTGAGTGCTTCTACCTTACATAAAACCGAACTGATCTTCATTAATTATTTTATTAGTGTTTATAAATTGGTTCATCCTTTTTTTTCAAAAATTATCTATCTTTTCAAAAAAAAAATCTATATTCGAGATAACTGATATGGGTCAGTAATTGTTTACTTCTTCCGGATTTCCAGATTTAAATATTGGAGTAATGGTAGTTTGTTTGTAGATTGATGGAAATACTCCGCTTTGGAGACTTGCAAGCATTTTTAAATTTTTATTCTCAGACGCTGTTTAATCGCTCTTAACTGTCAACCCATCCATTTTGCTTCCCCTTTTAACAAATTTTCCGTCTTTCTCCCATCCAACCTTTCAACCATCATCTGTACCTTTCTGACACAAAAACTCACCATAATTTTTATCTCTATAGGATGAATATTATAGGGCTAGCTTTACACTTGTAAGTAAAAATTACGGCTTAAAGAAGTTTTTGACAAGTTACTCGCAGGAGCGTTTACAAATGCATCCGGCTTATGGGAATTAATACTCACAGAAGATGTTCGGAAGTTCAACTTGTGTATGTGCTCATAGCGACGGTAGCGACCGTTTACATCTGCAAATTCATTTGCGGTAAGATTGATTCCTGTCAACTACGATTTGCTGCTGTCAAATTTACGCGATTCTGTCAATAAATACGTAAAGGCTTTATTATTTATTT
The DNA here is from genome assembly GCA_951813805.1 of Limnephilus auricula. Classification (NCBI taxonomy): domain Eukaryota; kingdom Metazoa; phylum Arthropoda; class Insecta; order Trichoptera; family Limnephilidae; genus Limnephilus; species Limnephilus auricula. Next base: position 7,004,290 of record OX638414.1, on the reverse strand, counting down.
ATTTGTTTACCCTCAGATACTTATACGCCCTTCATACTTTTGTCCTTCCCAGAACATCCTCTCCTGAATTTCTCTAAAAAGACCCTCAGCACAGCATCCCTCTCCGTTGTGGGGCCTTTAGGGAACCAAGAAGGAGTGAAGAGGAGAGATGAGGACCTCTTCCCTCATGGGGGCTTCAGGGAACCAAGGTGGGGTGGACCCGTCCCTTGAGGGGCCTTTGGGGAACCAAGGGGGAGTAGATTCTCCGTCGTGTACACAAATGGTAAGGGATCTGAATCCTGTGTTGGTTTTTCTGGTGGTGTTATATTTAAAGTACCTTCATCTAAACGCTTATAAAATTTTGTCTTTTTGAAATACGTCCATCAGAAATGCGGCCGTTCGTACCTACATCAACATACATAAATTGGTAGTCAGCGTCAACAATAATTAACACAAGAACAATGCTATGAAAACATTTGTACTTTAAAAAGATGGGTTCCAGCGCCAGGAGGTGGAATTATTTTGACTCTTTGCCGTCTATTGCGCCAGGGCAATTTGTTAAATTGCTCAGCTATCATTTTTATTTCTTCTTTGTTATCAGGAAACTGAAACAAGATAAAAGGTATAGAATTTATAGTCTTTGTTTAATTGCACATATCCAGTCCACCCACATCATCGGTTAACTCGTTGCCTGAACTGCCATCTCAAACTCCATCTCCATCACCTGAACTTCCACCATTTACACAGAAACGAAAAGACGACACTCCAAATCAGATGTTTCGTTTGATTACTCAACGACTCGGTCAAAAAGATAATGACTTCGATATTTTTGGGAAAAACGTTGCTAGTAAATTAAGGACAGTGACTACTAAACAGAGAATTGTTGCTGAGAAACTAACCATCGATGTAATTTTTTATGGACAAATGGAACGGCTCTCTATAAATTCACAAATTAACAATGGATCTGGAAATTTATATTGCAGAACTACTTAATAAGAATTTGACTATTCAACAAATTTTTACGCCTGCTCCGGCTCTATTAAATAGCATAACATCTACTTCTACGTCCACAATCACAACTCAACCACAATTTCAAGAACTGACAGACACGGATATCGACAATTTCAAACAGAAAACTTAAATACATTATCGTATTATATTTCAAAATTACCAGGTTAAGTTGTCAATAATATGATCAGTACAGATAAATATAATATTTTAATTAATGAAGATAATATTAGTGAAAGTCAATCAAAAATCCGAAACAGAAAAATCAGAAAAAGATACGGATACATCTGGGACTCGAACCCAGGTCCTCCGGCAATCCAGGCCCGAATTAATATTATATAATATTATAATTTGAGGTTTAACTCTTTAAGTTAAAAAGTTAAAAATAAAAATAAAAACAAATAAATATCTTACCTTGGTTTTTTAATGCACCGTAAATAGCTCTGCATGTATCTGGAATAATTCTTCCCAAAGTTTGCCTAGATGTTAAAATTGAATACTGCAGACTGGTTTGGGTTTTACCTTCTACCAGGTATATCATTGTAGCAGTCAAACGTTTATGAGGAGAAATAGCTTCTCGCGTTGTAGTGTTTTGGTATGTATCATAGGTGTTGTCACTCTATACGATGAAATTTTATTATTTGACATGAGCTTGCTCATAAAACAGTATGTATTTTCAATTGTTGGCTTTGAGCATGCTCATTCATGAGAAAGCTCAAGCCAAGCCTGTTTATAAAATAAATGTAAATGCCAAGTAAATGCTTATAGTTGTGTGAGCTTGCTTATTAATGAGCTTGCTCATTATGGTGGGTCATTTTTAAAAAAGTTGTTATTTCAAATTCTAAGAGCAATAAAAGGGTGCCAAATGAGTTCAAAACGAAGTTTTTAAAATTTTAAAATTTTCCGCTACGATCTTCTTCCTCCGGATTCACTTCAAAGTATTGAAAAATTTAAATTTTAGGGGTTATTTCTAGTGTATATAAAAGTTACTATGAATCTTTTTAACCATATTTTTTGTAATCTTTCATAGCAAATGTAGTATATATTTACGAAATAATTTACAAAAAGTCCCGGTTTTGATTATTGGAGGAGTAAGGTTGTGGCGAACCTACCCCCCTAGCCTTACTAACTTCTACTGGGTCTCGGGACCAGTTGTAATGTACCTGTGGGGCTACCCGGCACCCGTTGTAATGATCCGTAGTCGTCTACCCTTGGTTTTTCTATTCTTTCCCTTTAACACTAGCTGTCGGGATCTACTGGCTACGCTACCCTTATCTTTTGGCCTTCGATCAATATACCCTTATATCTAGCTACACCTAACTTTTCCTTAAACCCCTGCGATTTTCTCACAGTAAATAAGATTTAAGATTTTATTGCACATTATTCCTATTTACCACGTTGTGTGATTTTTTGATTCGGTAATTACATTTGCATGTGTAAATTAATACACATACACATGTAGAGGAAATAATGTAGTGTGAACCTCAGGTTCTTTCGGAGTAAAGTGTGAAAGAATCTCGTTTGATAAACTAACCCCGTTTTTAGATTGTTTTGTTTTATTTTCAAGCCTATCCGTATTACCCGCCTTTTCTCAACTTGAACGGAGTGTGTCATTGACGCTAATTCTACAGTGAATTGTCAGCCGGTTTATAAACTCAACGTCGTAGTTTTTTCCACCCGATTTTTCCCTGTCTATAGGTTTACATTGGGTTATTTTTACATTACGTGGACAGTGTGTATTATGACATACATGTCGGGATCCTTGCGAAGCTCTCAATGTCGTCGTACTGCACCTAAATGGTCAAGTTATTATTGTTATTAGTATACACTACATGTACTGGGGAAGAGGAAGGGGAAGGATGGATGATAGGTGGATTTTTGGGGAATGTTGTTTCCTGAATAAGTCGGCTCCTCCTCTAACCAAATAGATACTGGTGACCAACATTCCGGACAAAGACTCGATCATTACGTTTGCTAGGATGGTCCTTAAGTCCTGATTTTGTTCTCTTGCATGAACTTCATTGCTACGAAAGGGTCCCTTCACGCCAGATGAAAGCGCGCAGAGTCCTCATGTCACTTCCAGTATTATCCCGACTTCCTATCCTCCAGATTTGATTTTAACTCGACTGATTCTAGAAGGGGTATGTCCATTTCTTCCCTTATCATGACTCTACTCGCGTTGAGTGCGTACGGAGCCGTTTGAGATGATCCTTTCGTCTCCTTCGTAGGATAATCATTGGCTTGCGTTCCTCGCCTCCAAGAGCTGACATAACTTCTACCTCGTAAAAACTATGTTTGCTTTCAGGTCGACACTACTGGTAGTATGCAATAGTGCTACAGACTTATTCTCACGGAATACCACGCCGACGTCCCCTCCACATAACTTCGCAAAACTTGGGATACCTTCGGTCGAAACGCCTCCGTCAGCGAATCATACCCTACCATTCCAAGTGGCATTTTCTTTTTATTCTGTCTTTCATGCCTTTTCACTCTGCATGACCCCGCGAAAGGGATTAACTTCCAGTACCCCGCGTGAATGCTCAGTTTACGTTGACATCCCCTATCGCATGATAGCGTAAGAAAAAAAGCCCTCTTTGTCTCATATCTTGTGGGGATATAATTTCAGTGACGCTATTGCATTCCCCAATCGTGAAGTCTATATTTCGCAGGTCAAGCGGGATTTTGGAAGGGTTTGATTGAGAAAACATTACCGAAATAATGTTGATTTCATTTTTTTTTGTAAGGAAGCCTGAAAGAAATTTGACATGATAATATTGTTGTTAGTAAACAATTATAATGTTTAAATTCAATTTTCCAAATTTCATTTTTGAACTAATATCCAGTATGGTATGGATGTTCCGTCACTCCCACTTTGGTTCAGCACACCTCAGAAAAAAAAACCCTACTAATTTGGATGACCGTACGGCTACGATTTATGGCCGGGACCTTTTTTTGATACGCAAAAAAAATATAAGTTCGTTGAACCCACATTGATAATAGCTTTAATTTGGGACAATCTCGTAATTACACATCGAGAATAATATTTGAAAATACAGTTATATCCTGGAACATAAACTTCTTTTGTTATTAGTTATGGTAGATTGGCTGGACCTTCCGAATATCGGGACCAGGTACGACCTGTAAATTAATTAAAATGTTTTATTCACTCACCTGAACGAGGCCTGATTAAGTGCACTAAATACCTGTGGATGAAAAATAATAAAGAAAGAACCTTCCTACATTTATGATTCGGAAATTTAGTCCCCAGAAGTAGTAACACCCATGACTCTATGTTACACTTATTATTTGAATTTAAGAAAATACGTAGGTTATTAATTATTGAAGATGACATTCATACGTAGGTATATGTTGATATTATTTTGAATATTTGTATTATCTTGATTATATGATATATTGAAGAAACTACAAGCGCGTAGGTATTGTTTATTATCGTTGAACAATTTGGTCATCGGACCTTTGACAGCGGTTCATTTACTCATTTTTGTCTTGTAATGAATTGGTTAAATATATTATGTCGAAGAATAATTTATTGTCAGAACATCACTGACTTGCGAATGATTGAAGAAAGTATTTAGGTATACGTCGATATTATTTTATTATTATGTTTGCGAGAAGTTGAAGAAAGTTGGTACATGTAGGTTTTATTTTATATTATTATTATCTTGCGGAAGGTTAAAGAAAATATAAACTTGTGAGTATTACTTTATAATATTATTTTGTCTTCGGAAGATTGGATAAATTAATAATAATAATTGGATGACTTGTATAGCGCCGTTTTTGTGAAAAATCACCTCAAGGGCCTTATAACCATAAGGGAAATTATAACCATATAGATATTTTATATTTTTATATACATTATACTTAATATTATTATTTGTTTTTTTTTTTGTTTTTGCGAAAGATTGAGCAAAGCATTATTACGTAGGTATTTGTAGGTAAATTTTGTATTATTATTATTTTTTTGTTCGGCGCACATTGAAGAAATTTTAAGTACGTAGGTGTATCTTTAAATGTTGTTTTGATATTGTTATTTGGTGTGTGGAAGATTGAAGATGACATTAGTACGTAATTTTATATTTCAAATCAAAATTCGCGCGATGCACTCCCTTCTATTTTTAAAACACAAAGTTACGTTATTATTTGTTCACCGAAGCTAAGTATTTCATTCACTTTGATTATTATTTTGGTTTTGATAATTCAAATTAATTTTATTATTTAATTAATTCACCCGCGGCGCACTGCCATTCACTGCAGCTAATTTTCAATAGAGTATTTTAACAAGCCGAATTATTAATTTATGTACACGAACTATTGTTCCTCACGAAGTCACAAAAGCACTCGTTTTTATAATGTTGATCAATTGTTTTGCTAAATACGAACGATCTTAACACTGCTAGCACTCCCTAGACCCCTTACGACTCGACTGCCGATCCGTCTTGAATCTCTTGTCCAAAAAAAGGTGCCAGGTGTGGACTCAGGACGTACACCTCGTCTTCCGTAGGGCGCTTTATAATTGCAAATTCGGACAATTTCAACTTTCATTTGGATATTTTTTCCTGATTCTCTATCTCCAATCTTAATATGTCCGTTTAATTATTTCATTATCTGGCCGCCGATAAGTGTAACTCACCCTTTTGATGCAATTTTGCTTTAAACTTTTCCTAGAATTCAGCAATCGGTCTTTCCTTAATAATCGGTAAATTTCCTCGGCTAATAGTGACTTTACATCTGAAATAATTATCACTTTCCACTCTTCCATTTATTATTTTGTTTAACGTTTGCGGCAGGTAAGAATTCAATAGTATTTCGGCTTAATTCTCATGGTGACATGAAATTGTTTCTGTCATTTACTTGATTCACCACATTCCTTGCAGTTTCGTGCAAATAATTCATTTTCCGCGTCCGTAGATGTTTACAACTATTTTTTTATCTTTCGTCCCTTTTCATGATCAGATATAATATTCGTAAAACTTTGTCTGGTAATAACTAATATCACCTTATTAATTCAGAATTCATTTTCTTAATGCGTTTCAAATAGCTCTAAAGTCTAGTACGTACCTGTTTGACTTCATTTTTTGTGTACTCAAAAGTAAAATCTTATTTACTTTTAATCTGAGTGTTTTGTTTACCTTTCGAAAAATCTCGATCTATAGCACTAATTCATAGATTGTATACGTCGTTAATTTTAATTGGTTTCCTCAATACTTCGTCTGTATTCTGTAGTGGTAATTTGGGCTTAATTACCCCATTTATTCCTCAAAACCATGTAAGTTTTTTTTGTTACTAAACAAACTCTCTTCGACAAGCTCTAGGATTTTAAATTTATGGTCGGTCTGAAGTGTCGGCTTACATTCAATATTGATAAATTTTAAACGTGGTATCGATTTGAAAACTTCGAGCTCTTCATTATGTCATCACCTTTATTTACCCCAGCCCTTCTCAGATTGTGATTTTTCTGTCCTTTTCAATAGCGGTCGCTAGTGTAGTCGATTTGAAATTTCGTTTAGGTGGGAAAAATTTTGTATGAGCTCTTCCGATAAAGAAGATGCTTTTTTTTTTCTTTCGAACGTAGTGTTGAAGCCATCACAAGGTGAAGGCGGGGGGAGCACCGATTGCACTAATACCGTAGAAAAAATGCAGGAATTCCGCAGCAAAAGTAAAGTGCTGTTTGATATTTCGTCTTGCAAATGCAATGATTTCAGTAAATGTGACTGTCCTAGAGATCATAAAATATCTGTAAATGAATTTCACGAAATACGATAATAGGAAACGTGGATATCGCTTCAACATAATAAATGAAAACTGCGTTAAAAGGGAAACATTTGAAGCAAAAATCCTTGTGCCCGTCTAAAAAGGAAAGCACAGGTAAGCCAACTACCTCTCTACTTAATATTACTACGTCTTCTGCATTTAATGAATCTTATTGTAAAGATGTATTCAAAACTAATGTTGTAGGTACCTCAAACGCTTTAGAAGCAGGCTGCGGTCAATATTGATCACTCCACACTGCATAAAACTTGTGATAGATATGGAGTGTCGGATAAGGCAGCGGCAGCCATAGACTTAGCAGTTCTGTATGCCATCAAGTCTAATATTCCAGTAATTGACAAGAGTAAACTTCGCAGAGAACGAAAGAAAACAAGAGGAAATATTAAGGGCACAACACATGGTTTTACTAAAACCACCAATAAATATATGTTGATGGTCGGAAAGATAAAACATTAATTATCTAGGATATTATATAGGAAAGGGAGGGGACACAATACAGAGAATGGCGGATTGAAGAGCATATTTCATTGATAAAAGAGCCAGACTCAATATATTTAGGTTTTATTGCACCAAACTCTGGCACGTGAAAAGTTGTAAACCATTGCAATGGATAATTTGCTTGCTTCACATGAAGGAGTTACCATTTCGGCATTTGTTCCCACTTCTTGATGGTAAGACGTCTGGACCTCAACATATTCAGGCACAATAGGACTAGCTTTGGAAAACTGTGAAAAAAAGCCTATGGTTCATTTTCAGAAAATTGACGGAGAGTTACATGAATTATTTACTAAAGAAGTGGATTCAAATGAGTTACATTTGTATAAAATAGTATCTGAAGTTAAGTTACGGGGGGGGAATTACCTGATGATTTATACCACAAATCTCCTGGAAAATAGTTTACCCGTGCTAACCGAATTTTTCGTATTTATGTTTCAACGGAAGCTGCTTTAGAGAATCTTATTATTTTAAAAACGCACGTTGTTAAAGTTTATGATCCGGCTTGGTTCAGCATTAAAACTCATCCCAACTGTAAAGATGGAGCACGTCACCTGTGGTAGTTAATCTCAGCGCCTAGATACTTATCAGCCGAACTAAAAACTATAATTGATCCAGTTATAGAAAACATACTTGCACTTAACACATCGAAAACAAAATTTTCAACGTATAAATACGGGATATTTATAGACAATCAAAAATCAATACAAACACCATAAAAAAATACACGAATGTTTAAACACCAGCATCTGCAATTGCCCTTGTCTAGAAAAAACAACAAATAATATCAAGGAATTATTATACAGGATGTTAAGTATCGTACTTGACTTACTTTAACCAGTGATTCCTGACATTATTTGGAGTAAAAATGAAAATGAGATTTTGGTTTCCGGTGACATTTTAGATGTCTTTTTTTTTTAAAACTTTTTTTTCAAAATCAAAGAATTTTTTTTTTCTTCCACATGTCGTCGCTGGTCTCTAAGCCAAGTAACCAACCAACCCCTCACTCCACCCCTTACTTCTCAATACCTATTGATGTTTATGTTTTTTTTGTAGAATTAAAAAAGAAAAACTTCAAAAATGTCACCGGAGACCAAAATTTTATTTACATTTTTAACTTAAAATAATTTTAGGAATCACTGGTTAAAGTAACTCAAGTATGATGCTTAACACCCTGTATAGTCTGTCTCATAGTGAAGCAGGCAATGTCTATGGTGCTCCTGGATGATTTAATACTCCAAAATCCTAGGTAGAAACGGCCTTGATGAAAGCGATACCCATAACCGAAGAAGCTACAACCCGAGAACGAGGAGAGCCGACCCCAACAGCCTACCTAGGCAATGAGTTGGGAAGTGCAAGGAAGAAAGAGAAGATTATATAGTCTGTCTCAACATAGGTATAACCTAGTGTAGACAGTCAACGTAAAACCGCATCTAAAAAAACTTCACTAAAATTATTGACCATAACCACAAAAGGACACATCAGACCAAGAATATAACAAATAAACTCCTCAAAACAATACATATTTTTCTAAACATTAGAAACAAATTAAATGTAAACGAAAACACATGAATATATTTTATACTTTTTCAATCCGTAATACAATATGGTATCATTGTTTGGGGAGGAGGAACAAACGTGGCTATCAAACGGAAATCGCACAGAAAACTATTTTAAATGCAATACTTACTTAAAAACATAGACTGACTGATACAGATCAAATATTCAACAAGTTTGACGTGCTAGATATACGCCGATTATACGAACACCTCTAAACTACATTTTTGAACAAAATAACAACCTAAAATCTCCGACGGTAAGCCCAAGCTTTGGACAAAGACACTAATTAGTAATACTGGGAAATAAAGGCATTCAACAATATACCACTTAAAACAAAAAATGAGGAAAACAAAAATAAATTCAGATCCAAAATTGAGAGACGGCCTTTAAAGAATGACAAACGTTCTGGGTTACGAATATCCAAAAAATATCTGAAAAACGAAATCCCAACTCGGTCACTTAATTATTTTCTAGTTACAATATGTGAAGAGGAAGGAAGGGGAGGAGGAAACTTGGGATTATGATTGAGAGACAAAGGACGGGAATATGTAGGGAATAACTTCTACTTAGAGTCATGTTGCTTAAAGAATTTTTCGTTTTATGTCGCGTAAAGTCGAGTTAAAAATACCAATAATTTAAGTTAAATGAATGTGTGGATCTGTAGATACGTGAGTTTTGTTTGGAATTGGTCTTGCATAGAGGGAGATTAAAAGTAAGTGACTGTCTGCTGTTGCGTTTTAGAACATGGAATGATGGGGGTTGGAGAAGATCGGGGCTATCGATTAAGTTGTGTGCGATTTTAAATAACATTACCGAATTGCTATATTTCTTCGGCAAGTTAACGTCTGTACATTGACGAACTTTGCAGAGTCTTCATTACTGACATGAGATCGGAAAGAGCGGAAGTTAAGGTACCTTAAAAATCTGTTTTGAACACGTGCAATTATATTTTTATGTATTGTATAACCTGGGTTCCACACTTGTGATGCGTATTCAAGGATACTACGAACGTATGAGTAATACATTATTTCGAAAGAAGCAAGATCTTTGAATTGTTTGCAGGAACGGATTACGAAACCCTAAACCCTAAAACCAATGACTTTGTGGTCGATATGTTTATTAAAATTCAGTTTACTATCAAGAATAACCCCAAGGTCCTTAATTTATGATTTGGTGGATAAAGGTTGATGATTAATTAAGTACTCGTGGATATCTTTGTCTTGTTTCTAGTAAAGCGTACGACGAAGTGATGTGAAGCTCATCGTGAAATTCACATGTGGAGGCCGTGAAAACGTCCGTATGTCAATGGCTTATATAGGAAGCAGGAGCGTGCTTTTTACAACACTGGAATCTATGCACTTGTTGAAACATGGACCAAAACTGTGAAAATGGTCCGAGATTAAGATTGTAAGTGGCAAATAGTGTGGTTTTTCAACCTGTGTATTTGCATTTTAATTTATTGACTGTTAAATAGGTGGCATTACTTTTTGACTGACTCTTGTAAATTAAATTTTAAAATATTCATAGTTATGTCAAAATCCATAAAGGAAATTGGGGAATTAGATTTGTATGAACAGAACGCCGCCCGGTTTCCTCTTAACATCCAATATTACCCCAAGGTCTCTGATAGATTCTACTTCATAGACATGTGTCCCGTTTAATGTATATTGAAGGAAATTTAATTTTTTTACTTGTAAATGATAATTTATTGCATTTTGAGATTTTTAAAACACATTTAACTGTTATAGTTGTATTTCATCCATTTTTATGGAAAAATGACGGAAATGAAGATAAATTCATTAATAGTATCGTAAATTAATGTTTATGTCTCGATAAATAAAATAATATCATAATTATAAGTGACAGCGTCAGTACTTTATTTTTTAATTGCGCATTTGCATTTTTGATGTACCTGGAAAATTGTGATAATAAATCTGTACCCGAGAAGCAAACGGATGAAAGTCCAAAAGCCAAATGTTCATTAGAGCCAAAACCGTCTTTTTCTGTTATTATGGTCTCATAACTTCTACGGATATTCATGCTGATTGATGATTTTAACCTTTCCCTTACTGTGCTGAAAAAATCCGCGCGTTCCGGTGCTGTGTAATCACTACACAAGCAGAAATGGTCGATTTAAAAGCCGAAAAAAATTAATATTCATAGCAAATCGCTATATTTCATTATAGTTGAAGTCAAACATGATAATAATTGATGTTTAATTGCTGAAAACATGAAAAAAACATCGGTAGCTCAAAGAAACGATGCTCATACAACATGCGAAGAGACCACTCCGAATGAATGCCGGGCGGCGACTGGTGGCGACTGGCGGCGCCGTCCGCGGTCCGCGGGGAAACCGAAAGAACAAACACGATTAACGACCGACCAGTAACCACACGGTTCTCTTTCTCGCGCTCACTCATATCGAAGTAGGTGAGAGTGAGATGTGCATAGTGTCGCATTAGCCGCACGGTTCACGCATTTGTACATCTCACTCGCAGCACTGATCATACGCCAGACGTTTGATTGTATGGGTAAATTTGTTTTCGATTCTCACAAAATACCTCTTATGTGCCCGAAAGGTACTGATTAGTATCTTTTTTTAATTTTCATTTAATGAGTAAATGTATAACGGAGGATTACCTAAAATATGAACCCAGAATTTTCCATATTTAGGGAGATATTAAAGGTGCAAGAAGCAATGTGTAGTAGATACACATCGCAGGCAAGGGAGGGTTAATAAAATTATTAAATCAATTAGTTTTGTTTTAAAATTGAGAAAATAAAACGAAATACATTTTTAAATACATTTTACATGCAAAACCTAAAAATAAATGTTTAAAATAAATCAGTATGGACTTGAGTCCTTCTGCTTCAAAATGAAGTACATTATTTTGTTATGACAAGTGATGAATTATTTAAATATCGATGTTTGAAATTTTAATTTGAAAGTTAAATAATAACAGTGATTAACAGGTTAAAAAAACACACATCTTACTGGTTATTTCTTTATTAAATTATTACTAAATATTGGTATTTTCATCATCTGACAGAGGATAATCTGGCATTTATGACTTAATTTTTTTTTTAAAAGATCAATGGATCTTTTTTAACATTAGCTCCACACAGTAGGCCCTGACAAAAAAAACCCTCAGGGCCTATGTCATTATTGGGGATGCTATGTGGGGTGTCATTTAGGGTAAAGAAAGAAAGGAGGTTCTGGAAAGGAGTTTTATTTCAATAGTATTTTTTTTATCCTTCCTGTATAATGATAACAAATATCACAGGTATCGTTTGTTGATAAATGAGGTTTTTGGTTTTGTTCCATAGAAAACAAATAGATTAGAAGCAGTAGGATGGACTTGAGTCTTTTTGTTTCTAAGAATAATGGTAGTTGCATTTTTTAAAAACCCTATATTTCTTCAAAATATGACTTCCATCTTTCTGCCACTGATGAACATGATCATTTACTACACATCTTCATCAAAAACTCATTTCTTCAAATTTTGGACTTGCATCCGTATGCTTCTCGGGTACAGAAATATTATCACCATAACATTATCAACTCAGCAACAGATATCTGGGAGCCGGGTATCGGTACCGCCGCTCCGGGAACCATTTATTGGACCACACTACTCAAACCCTTTTCTTCCTAGAACTTCCTCTCCTTCCTTTCCTTATTTTCCTAAAATGACCTACCATATAACATCCCTTAATATGACATAGGCCCTAAGGAGAATCGGTTTCCTCAGTACTTCCCGTATTTTATTCTATGTCATCCTCAGCGACCTCAAATTCTTTTACCATTCTCTTCCACACCAAACATTCTGCTTAAACATATGCCTCAATTTACCACACATTTGATTCACTTGAGTCTTCCTCGAGCGTCCCCAACTTTTTCTTCCATCCGCTTCTTCATTCAATTTTCTTATCAGCTAAATCAGTGATTCCCAAAGTGGTCTAGGTGGACCCCCAGGGGTCCACGGGAGACTCGATGGGGGTCTACGTTGGCTTGTTATAAAAAAATGGGGGTCCACAAGTTGTAATTGTATATATATTTACCTATCAATGTAGGCGAGTGGTTTACAAAGTGGTCCGTACAGACCCCCGGGGGTCTGCGCAAGGTTGAATCTACAATTAAAAAAATATGACACATAATTAATATGATAGTTATTATAAATCACAAATTATTTGCGATTTTTACATCCTAAGTAATGATTTTCCACTCTGGAACTGGTCGCAAGTATTCTATAAATTATTTTTAATTAATTAATTATTAACTAACACAAATTAATCAAATAAAATTGGCTTGCGCTCGCCGGGTTCGATCCCGCGATTTTCGGATTGCAAGTCGAGAATCTTATCCCTAGGTCTTGAAGAGACTCAGTCATAAAAATGCATTGAAGTGATTAATGTGACACATTTTATTAGAATTTAAGTGCACTTTGTTTCGCGTGCACTGATAAGACGATTGAATAAAAGGTTGACTTGGTAAGTTGAAGAATAATTAGTTCCCCAACATTTACAAAGAAATGTTCAAAGTACTATTTCTTTTCTCGACGGTCTTTTTTGCAGCTAAAGGTATGTTCAAAATTATTATATAGTTAAATCAAATAAAAAACATATGTTGACTGTTGGTGACTGGCAGGGGTGCCCGGGTTGATAAGGTAAGGTTTTCAGGTCTTGGTGGCGGATGCATCAGCCCACCAACTGCCTGGCAGGCCGAATTGGGAGAGACTGGTTGAGTTTTACCTCTTCAAGACGACTCTCTCGGAATATTGCCTTGGACCACAGTGGGAGGGATGTATTCAAACGTCCGTCACTCCTGGCCCCCTAGCACACTTTTGATCAATAAGGATTGTCAGGATAACTTTCAGTAACTTTTCATCGTTTCCTAGCATGACTAAAGATCGCCAACGAGTAATTGACAGTTCACAATGACTAAGTGTCCTTCATATATTCGATATCAACTGTTGTAAGCAATCCGCGGTTTTCCTAGGGAACGATGAGAAGTTACCGAACGTTATTCTATCAATAATAACGTTCGGTAACCGTTAACCGGTCAGTGGTTCAGTGGGCATCGCGTTTGGGTACCACCCAGGCGTTCCGTGTTCGATTCCTCGGCTGGCTAAGTCCTCCACCACAACACAAGCAACATCTTCCGCTTAGTGTGGTGGTAGTAGGAGATTTTCAAATGTTGTTGGGTTATTCGTAACCCGGGAATGTTTGTCTTTCTTTTCAAAAAAAAAAAAAAAAAATCCTTATCGATCGAGTGTGCTAGGGAGCCTGGACACCGAAACGCCTACATTTCTACCCAGCCCTTATGCCCTTTCCCTTGTACAGAACGTCATGACGTAGGCCTTGAGCGGAAGCATTTTTTTCAGGGCCTCATGTGTGGAGCTAATGTAAAAATGAAAAAAAATCATTTGACGTGTATTTCCAGCTGTGCCAGCGAGTAATGATCTCTGCGACATTGGTGTGGTTGGAGGGAAGGACGCAAAAGTAGACGAGTTTCCCTACATGGTGTCCCTGAGGTTTATAAGAAACTGGCATTTTTGCGGAGCCTTCATGCTGAACTCCCGCACTATTCTTACAGCTGCCCATTGCGTTAGAGGGTAAGCTAATCTTCAAAATATCAATATAAGTGTATTTTATTAACCAAATTCATAATTTTTATAAATGTTTTTGTTTTGTTTTTTTATCTATATATTTATTGAACGCCCATACGCTCGTGTTATGAAAACTTTAGTCGCCGAGAAGTATGGGAAGCAAACAGTTAGGGAAACATGTTTTATACAAATATTTATATGTTTGCATGAACCAGCGAATTTTCCGCATAAAATTGATTTTATATACAGAAATAAACAGGTCATTAATGAAAACATAAGTGTAGTTAGTAGAAAAGGATATTAAAAAAAACACAGATTATTCATAGTATTGTGGATAGATAATGTGAAATTAATTGTAAAAAAAAAAACACACATAATTGGAATGAGAAAAAAACACACCAAGGTAGAGTGTTCTTAATTAATAGTTTGTTATTATGACACATAAGACGAAACCTGGCGGCGTTTCGTCCATACAGAGTATTCCTTAATTTCCTCTCACTGTTTTCTGGATTTACACACAAGGATTTACAAATATAAAAAAAAAAAACAATAAGCCCCGAGACGCTTTATTTGTTGTTCCCGTGAGCACTCAGGCCACAGGATCATTGTGCTATCTCCCATTTTACCTCATTACTTTAACAGTAACCCCGTCCCTTTTATAAAATTCACCGGGGTTGTCTTTGAAAAGAAGGCTATCTCTTCTGGTTCCACAACGTGTTTCCCAGGTATCATCTCTCCTCTCCACTCCCTCTTGGTTCCCTTAAGGCCCCACAATGAAAGAGTTCACCCCACCTTGGTTCCCTAAAGGCCCATGAGGGAAGAGTGCCTCATCTCTCCACTCCACTCTTCCTCGGTTCCTTGTAGGCCCCATGGCGGAAGGTTTCACACTCCTCCTGGGTTCCCTCAAGGCCCCACAAGGAAAGAGTTCACGAAAGGAGTGGCCTAAGATCTTCTAGGTTCCCCAAAGACCCCTAGTTTTTAATGGTCTAATTTTCATCCCACGAGTATCTAGGGAAATAGGAGGTCCACTCCAGCAGAGCCCCGAGTGCTGGGGTAAGGTCTAAATACTAAATGCTAACCTATTTTTCGGAGGCACTGTTTGTGTTCCCCAGGTCATTCAGCCAGAGCACGGTAGCTCACACCTTTTGGGATGGCTATTGCAGGTCGTGTTTCCACTCCGTTCCCGGAGCGATGAGTTCGCCACACTATCTACGCTTTAATATTTCTTAATATTGTATTCATATCTATAAACACTGATTTATATAATTATTTCATTAACAATAAAATTATTGAATACATTAAATAAAATAAATTAAAATGGGGTTCTACAAATTTAACTTGATAACAATAAATATACGTTTTTTCTTCTTTTCCAACAGCAAAAAACCTCACAAAGTTATGGCTGTGGTAGGAAGCATATATCTGAACACCGGAGGCACCAAGTACATGATATCCAAAATCACTATCCATCCCGACTATAATAAACCTCATAGAGCCGCCAATGACATCGCCAATGACATCGCCCTTATCACCAGCAAGCCTATCACCACCAGTTCCAGTGTCGGCTTCATCGCTCTGCCTACTAGCACTACTGGCGCAGGAGTCAACGTCACTCTAAGTGGATGGGGACGACTCGGTGTGAGTATTGTTCGAACAAAGACTTTTTTCAATACCTACTAGTATTTTTATTTTGCGTAAGAGGTTTAGCCCTAAAACTGTTTGAATCGTACATTAAAAGCGTAAGCAAAAAGATAAAATTTCAAATAATGACGAAAAAATTATGCAGTTCATGGTAGAATGTTAAAGTATTAAGAAGGATATTCCACAAGGATGCGTTATTGGGCCTCTCCTCTTCCTTATCTACATAAACTAACTTCCGATTATTGCTGACACAGAATGTTGAATGTTTGCTGTTGAACGTCTTATTTGAATATATTAGAAACGTTGACATCTTTAATTGTTAGCAAACTTTCTGCTTCTTCAAAATCTATCACTCAACACAAATAAAAATCAAGTTTGGAAATTTAATTTTGTCCAGTATAAGCTATAGCTATAAACATAAATGTTAACTTTCATTAATAATAACATCAAACCTTTTCAAATGCTTAAAATTAAATGCAAATATTTACTGAAAAGACATAGTATAAAAATAAAAAACATCAGTAGCTTCTCTTTTGTTCCAAGCACACTTAGAAAAATCATGATTATTGATTCTGTAATCTCTGCATTTTATGGATACATTTCTTATATGATTAAATACTGCCGACTAAAATACTCAACACAAACACGCTTCCTCGTTATATCACAAAAATACGCGATATACTCCAATTTAAATCACCGATAAACACATTTTTACAAATTTCACTAGTCCGATACCCTATCCTAAACGAATACTTAATACGAATAAAAATTCTCTGCTTCAATTTCGTCGCTTGAGTCCTTAATTGTTTAATTTCCATTTTAGTTTTTGTTCAATCTTCTATTTAATATTAAAATTATAGTATCAAAAACGATCATTATTCACTTAACAAAGAATTATTTAAAGTAACGAGACCTTTAACTATACGAGAATAGCTTTATCTTAAACACCTACCATAATGTTTCCTTGAAATAATGAAAGAAAACCTCCTCCTCCTGTAAAACTTGCAAACTTTCGTTTGTATATTTATAGACCGTGGTTATAATTATTATACCCTCTACTTCTTGATAATTGGGTTAGCTTTAAGAAACGGATGTACTTGTAATTTATTTTATTTCCCATCGGTGGCTTAAATGTTTTGCTACATTTTCAGAGGACTGAAAAGGTTCCCAATACCCTCCAGAAGATCTACCTTCTGACCATCTCCGATCAACAGTGTAACAAGACGACGAATGTTATTGTTGACGACACTAACATATGCACATTAACTAAGGCTGGAGAGGGAGCTTGCTATGTAAGTCATTCATTCACTGGGTATTGTTTGTAAGATGGCAATATGGCGTTTCATGCTTAATCATTTCCGTTCAAGTTTTTTTTTTAATATTTTTCGCTTTCACCCTTCAAGGGTGTTCTAGGCCATTTCAATTTATGGAAAGAGGAAAGGTAAACTTATGCATTCATTTTATTGGAATGGGCAAATTTCAGAATTATAAGTAGATTTAAGTTGAATTCTGACTTAGAAGAGATGAGATGTTTAGTAGCGGGGAGGTAATTTTAGATAAGGCTTGATAGAAAAGAGGATATTTGTTTCCACTGGAGCGCAAAATAAATAAATTTTCCTCGATTGCTCGAGATTTCCAGACGATCATTATAATTTTTTTTTGCCAACATTAAATAAAATCATATCTTCGAATTTTAACATGAAGACATAAAAACTAATTAAAATGCTATTTAGCCAATGAATTCAACTCTATTATACCGTTTATCTTATATTTGTAGGATGTATAAAAAAATATTAAAAAACCCTAAAATTTATAACCGCGCGGTTGCTGCGTGTTTGATATTTTGAATCTGCCGTCAGAGGTACTTATTCGAGTCAACATAGAATATTTTCGACTTCTGTATGTTTTCTGTGGTATAATTGGTAATTAAAGGTACATATCTTTAAAAAAGGCACTTAATTTTAACCGTAAACAGCTGATCATAAATTTTGCACGAAATAAATATTTAATAAAATTATTTTTAACATCGTTCTAAAATAATCTACGAAGTTCGAATTTGCAATATCTACGGTTATAATTTAAAATAGATAAAGCATGGCATTAGCTTTGTTTTGAGACCAACGTTGGAGCTACAAATATTTAAAAAAATATTTTTTGCTGAATTGAGAGATAGTTGGATTTTTAAAGCCGTAAAGCAATCCTAGACATTTAAAATGGCGCATAAATAAGCCAAAAGTGTACAATTCGGAGAATCGCGGTCTTGAATTTTAAAAAGGTGAGAAGGAACAGAACCATGTCTCATTCTCATTAGTTATTATCCCATATTTTATATGCCCTGAACTTCTGTCTCAAATTAAGGTGGGACAATACCCTAAATAAAAATTATATACAGGCGGGACCACGGGCGTGTCCTACGGCCAAGGGCGTTGATGATAGGCCGGGTGACTACAACCGACATTGCTCATATTGCACAGTGTAACAGTTCTCAATTTATCTTGGACAAATTAAAATAAATTTCAGCATTAAATTTGTTTACGCTTGTCATAATAAACATTATTGTTAGCAGTAATCAGGTAATAAAATATTTTACATGGTGTTCAGAAACTCGCGGTACCTACAACATCAGCACAAATATAAGAGATCCCATGTAATCGTATATCACATTTCCTTCCTTAGGTTATTTATATTTGTTTGTTGTAAATCTTTTTTAAAGGCCAATAAAATCTGAATAGAAATATTTTTTTTTTATTTATTTATTTTTTTTTTTTTACAAATACAGTTATTATACATTGTATATATATATTTTTAATACATTTTTTTAAATATCGTGTTTCACCTTTTTTTTGAGCAATGCTCGTGTAAAAAAGTTGGAGCAGCGAAAAACAATTCAACATATATTTTTAAAATGTGTAGTAAGGATAATGAAAATTATAATATTTAATTTTTTTATATATGTATATCATACATTATACGTGAAACAGAATTGAGTAAAGAAAAGATATAAAAGAAGAAGAAGAGAGAAAATAAAAAAGAGTATAAAAGTAAAGGGATTTCCAAAGTCAAATTTCCAAAGTCAAAAAAAGTCAAACAAAAATTTCCAAATATTTAATAATGTTTTCTGTAAATATACTATAAATGCCAATAAAATCTGAATATAGCAATATATTTTATTTATGAACTAATTTATTTCTTTCTGGTAAATATTTTTTAATTTTTTTTATTTAGTAAAAGATTATACATATTATATTATGCATTATTTAAGTGTTTTGACTGCCCAACTAGGAGGAATCCCGTTTTAGGGCAGTCAAATTACGATGATGTATAAAATATACAGAACATGTTAGTACAAAACCAAAAGAATTGGAGGAAATAAAAATAATAGAAAGAATAATAAAAAATAAATAAATTTAAAAAAAGAATATGAATGTTTAAAATATAATAGCTCAGTTAATTTATTATTATTAGTTATTTTGATAATATATTTTTCAAAGTAGTAATTACTACGTTGTGGAATTTCATTGTAATGCGATAATAAAACAATTTTTAAGTTCGTTTTACTTTTCTTTTATAGACCGAACCGGTTACGGTCATCTGAGATCGGGTAAATCATTTTAAAGGGATTCTTGCTTGTGTAGTGGTGTACAATTTAATATAAGTAATTAACACATGGTAAACAGTTATGGAGACATTGTTGATGGGGTACATCTGTTACTAAAAAGTCGTTTATTTTTTGTTTGTTTTTAAAATACATACACAGGAGGCCTTCAGGAAAACAATTTCTCTCGGGTACTATGTCATCTTGTGTATGCTGTGAGGAGAGCCTTTTTAGGGAAAGAAAGGAGTTCGAGGAAAGAAAAAGGTTCGAGGGGTGGGTAGGAATATGGGGTCAGTGAGTCCAGCCGTGACGGACATATGAATCTATTCCTTCCACTGCGGTGCGGCGATGGGTCGAGAGTGTACTGCTGGAGAAATTAATAGGTCTCCCTCAACCAGTCTCACGCGATCCGGCCCACCACGCAATAGGTGGGCAAATGCAATCCGCCGCCATTCGAAAATTTTACAACGGTCGCCTTGTAAATTATCTTTACTAGGGCAGAACCGTGAAAAATCACGGGATAGTCTGAATTCCTGATAAATATGTAAAGAAAAAATTACCTCCAAACCGAGATAAATGACACTTCACGGAGTATGCTTTCGTAAATATAGAACTAGACGTTGCTAGAACTGAACTGAAAATGTAAAAAAATAATGCTGATAAAAAAAAAAACTTATGAAAGCATTCTACTCCCAAAAAATGATGTGGCCTACAGCTACAATATAATAAAAAAATTGGAAAACAATATGCATACATTATTTATGATTACCTAATTCTAAATTATTTTTGAGTAACAAAGATCCACCATGTAATAATTTTTACGGGTGATGTTGCAAAGAAACTAACAAAAAAAAAATAGTGGCCCAAAGGCACATTAACTGTTTTGCGCCATAGTTGTTCAATTCCGTACCCAATTCTATCAACACATGCCAAAACTTGAACTTATATAAAAAATATATTAAAAGTTGGGTAAAAAATATGGAAGTAAATCATTTTTTCCTTTAATTTTGTACTATCTATATTTTAAATAACTACAATATGCCATGTCTTTCCTAATCATTTAAATTAAAAAAAAAAATATATATATATATAAATGTGTGTATGTGTATGTATGTATATGTGTGCGTATGTGTACGTTTGTATATATATATATATGTAGAATAATTTTCTCGATCTGTATATAAGAATACAAAAATATTTTTTAGATTTTAATAAAAAATTTCACAGAAATTCCTGCAAAATCAATTACCTCTTCACAGTACACATATGTACTATATTTTTAATTTTTAATCTTTTTATTTTAACCACCACTGTTTTTATACCCACATATTATAATGCCCACGCATAGGCTTCGCCTTTGTGGAATTTTTTTTGTTATTCTTTTCATTTAAGTTATTATGTATGTATATGTAAATGTATGTATCAAAAAATTTTGTCAAGAAAAAAAAACTAACGAATCGAAAAAATAAGTCTAGAAAATAATCTTTAAGACAATTAAAAAATATATATTGTCCATATTTCTCTGAAACTCCACCACAGTGCGCATTTTAAACACAAATTAATACTAAAAAATACACTTTCCTTTAAATTTTGGAAACACACAAAAAAGACTTTACTTAGTTGTAGAAGGAGTAAAATTTAAAATAAACGAAAGATTTCACTAATAGATTTAAAAGTATTCGATTGATTAAATAAAATAAATACGTAAAAAAATCATCGAAACGTCGGGCCGGAGCTGACGTCTTCACATGCCGAATCTCTATCACATAAATAAACCACTTATTAGATTTATATCTTCGGGCTTTTTGTACAGGGCAACTTTGGTCACTATTTTACCATGGATATGGCAACAAAGTGAAGATGTGACGTCACACACCATAGACGAGGATAGAGGAAACTCAAGAAAGCTCGACCACAGACAATATAATCCTGCTTCCGAACATACCCAATCCATTAGCCTAAAATATTATTTTAAAAATGAAATGTCAAAATGTTCCTACAGGACAAGAAGGTTTCATCTGACAAAAGTGCTGTCCTGAGAAAATGAGCTTTAAAGTATCTTTCTTTACAGCTCATATTCTCAGAACAGCGCTGTGTCAGATAGGAACCCGTTGCTCTGTAAAGAAATCGAGATATCGTTAAATTAACCTTAAAATACTTGAAATTTCAATTCCTGTAAAAGGATATTTTCAAATATAATTAGTCGTTCTTGCGATATTATCGAATTTTGACATTCCTCTGCTTAAAACAGAAAAATGAAAACTCATAATAGTATGTGTAACAATTTTATAACATATTAATATAGATACCTAACACAGAAACAAGAAATACAAGAATATTGATGCAGTCTCTCTTTGGGACGATATTAGCTAGTGAATATGAATGAATTCATGTGATCGTGGATCACCAAAGCAAGATGATTAACATTATTCAGAACGTCCCGTAGTCTGTAATACCTTTTAAACAAAAATGGTGCAACGATGAATCCTGGAATGAGCCGATGCATGTGTATGGAAAATGAAACACAGATTTGCTTCGTAATCTTTTGTAATCCTTCTGGCAGCAATCGACACAGTGCATGACTCTGAAGTCACTGTCACGCTCTGAAACATTAACATTATACATTAACCAAATTTCGCGAACAAAACATGTAAAATGTTTCCTTTCACATAATATAAAACCGACGTATACCTTCATAATCTTGTGTGTCCCTTATATCGACTTGAACCAAAATCTGTAGAGCCTTTGACACTGCATTATCGAGTATTTCGAAAAATATGTTCACGCCGGGAAATTGTCGTTCGCGAATCGTGTACCCGTTTTGACTTTTGACAGGTGAGCAACCATAGAATTAGCATATAAAGCTTTCTATTGGACGGGCAGGTCTGACGTCACATCGACGTCACGTAGTTTGTTTATGGGTCGACCATTTTTATCGAAGTTATACCCCACTGCTCTATCGGCAACTAAATAAAAACAGCTTAAGCGCCTCCGCCCACTCAGGCAACTGAAAACTCTCAACTGCCAACTGTCTTTGTATGACAATGTGATGGCCCGCACAGTACACAATCACACAAAACCCCGTTGTCAATGGTAACACAAGCGGTGACTTGCGACCATCTTGCGACTGTCACGGCTGATTTCCCTCTGCGGCCATTGATAGTTGCCAACTGTCAGCTGATTGTTCGTCATCTATGGTTAACCAAGCTTTTTGACCAATCAAGACAGAAAACAGCCGGTTTTAGTTGGTTTTCAGTTGCCTCAGTGGGCGGAGCGCCTTAGTCTTTCTCTCCCTGCAAATGAAAATAATGTCTGGCGCCGCGGCGTATTGACGTACTACGGTTGAGTTTACATTGTCAGGCCAGAAATTGCACATTACCTAGTGGTAGATTTTAAATATTTCTGATGAACATATTAATAAAATCTTAGATGTTTTTCTACTACACCCTCGGGAAAACATGAATTTATCGTAAAAAAAATAATATTGACCTTACCGCTAAAGATGTAGTTGTACAACGTATTACAATTTTTCAAAGGCGTTGTACGTTAAAAAAATGTATGGTAAGGTACTTTTTTATTAATCTAAAATATAAATAACTTGTATTCCTCGGGGAGCGTCAAAATAAAATTAGTAATTCAATTACGAATTCGCCGAAATAAATTAAAATGTGAGCCTAGGGCAAACCCTCGATAAACGTGGTATTGTCTCACCTTAACCTTCGGCCCCCGCATTCCCAATTTCTACCGAAAAATATTTTTTCTATGTAAATATAGCACTATTCCCGAGCAGATCCAAATGCTTCCAACCGCATAGAGCCAGTGAGACTAAGACATCCCCAAATGGGGTATGTTGTGAAGCGGAAGGAAGTGGGGAGGGGGAGGAGACGGGTGAGAGGAAGGTGGGGAAGTTCCTGGCTATTCACATCTGGTCACCAAACACGGCTAAAGCCATTTCAAGCAACGTTTCAATTCTGTGTGGTGGTCTTACACCAGGGTGATACTGGGAGTACTTTCCACTTTCGAAGGTGCCGCAAATATGTCTTTTATTCTTTTATATGATGAAATTGTGAAGTAACACAAATCAGCAAATAAAATTATTTGCGCATTCTGGGATCAAAACCCGCGACCTTCGGAAGTCGAGAACCTTTCCCCTTGACCACGGAGGCCGTCAACGTGTAAGTATTAATCAACGGTTTATGCGTTGTTCCCAGTTCCCAGACGGATTCATACGTCCGTCAGTCCTGGACATATAGATCCTCCGTTTTCTACCCACCCCTCGAACCTTTTTCCATCCCATAACTTTCTTTCCTTCCCTTCACTAAAAATATCCTCCTCACAGCATTCCCAACGAAGACATAGGCACTGGGAATTTTTCTGGTGTTAATTCGTTTAGGCATTGACATAGTTTATTTGTGAAATTGAATTTATTTTATGTATAAGTTCGATTTATTTCTACGATTCTTCTTTTTTATACATAAAAGTTGGTGTCACAATGTTCCTCCGAGGTAAATTCCGAAACTACTTAACCGATTTTGATGAAATTTAGCTCACTGTGTATAATTTGGTCCAACTTAAAAATAGGATGGTTTTTATCTCGATTATTGACCTCAATATTTATTATTGCGAATTAAATGTTTTTCTATGGGACAAAAGGAAAACAACAAGGATTGCAAACTGAAATATAAACATACTCAAAACATGGTTCGACCAAAATTGTCTGTCACTAAATACTGAAAAAACTTATTTCATACCATTCTCACTCAAAGAAAAAAATGTCGATAATAGTATTACAATTAAAATTCATACATCACAGTGTAAAAATAAAAAAGAATGCAACCATGTTAAATGTTTACTCATAACAGGCAAAAAAAGTATTAAATATCTGGGTGTTATAATCGACAGTCAATTAAAATGGAACGAACAAGTAAAAAATATGATAACTAGAGTAAGAAAACTAATTTACATATTCATTAAATTAAGAAACATCCTGTCACATGGTATGATTAAAATAATATATTTTGCCCTTGCCCAATCTATCTTATAATATGGTATAATCGGTTGGGGAGGAACTTTTAAAACTAGCCTCTCACCTGTAGAAAAGGTGCAGAGGTTAATTCTAAAAGTCATCCTGCGAAAACCATCAACATTTCCAACTACACAGCTGTTTGAAACTTTTAAGGTTCTGAGTTTAAACAAGATCTTCCAAAAGAATGCATTGCTACAAATTCACAAAGACCATTTTAAAACAACAATTTCCGCAAAAACAAGTAATCGACCTAGATCCCGGGGTAACTTAGAAATTCCTAAATATAAAACTACTGCTTCTCATCACCATTACACTTACCAAGGTATAAAGTTTTTCAACGCCCTTCCAGATAAAATCAAAACAGAAAAGAAGTATAAAGTTTACAAATCTCAAATCAAACAACTATTAGATAAACCAAACACTAATTAAAATTTTTAATTTCATAGAAAAAAGTCTACATATATTTTTTATTGTATGTATACTTATTAGCGATAATTGATTAAGTATTAACTATAATATGTAACTATTAGTATGTAATTAATCACTTAACATAATTACTAATTTTATATTTAAAAATATTCATACTTTTCCTTTTTTGAACATATCCTCTACAAATATTATATCAATCTTTTGAGACAGTGCCTTACCTTACCAGTACTATACCTATGTACTGTCATATTAGTAAACGATAATTGTGGCATTTCATTATTATGTACCTTCAAATAAAATATTTATCAGCGGCTGAGGCCAATTTCAATGTTTAGAACCAACTATATGTACCTACCTATTAATTAGTATATTAATATAAGTTTATTAATATAAGGTTATTTATACTACATTTATATTCCATTTGTAATTTTTATTTTTCATTCATGTAGATTCAAAGTCAATTATTGTAAACATTATAATTTCTAACTTTTTTAATGAAGAGGCTGTACTCCCCAACTCAAACACGAGAAATTTTTTCTCCGTTGAGTTGAGAAATTTGTTAAAAAAAAATCTATTTGTAAATAGCTTTTAAGAACCAACTGTATTTATTTTTCTAAATCTTATGTATATGTATTTTAAATAATAATTAAAAAATAAAAATTATTTGTGAGTTACATAAGTTTCTGACAGATGGCGGTGTGAGTAAATTTATTGACACAGCAATTGGTTACCTAGGTTAGGTGACCATTAAGTAGACGGCGTTTCGTTAGCCACAGCAACGGGTGGGCGGGTCAGCAAGTTAATTTTTTTGTTTAACATGGCTGTTACATATTATTTAGCATCTCGTTTATCTATGTACTGACCCTTATCTACCACTCCCATAGATCAGGACAGGTACCGCACTCCATAATGGACTGCTTGGTTGGATTATTTGGACATGCTTTTTGTTAGCGCCAACCGGCAGGCCTCCATTTATGGAGTTTTCTATAGTGTCTATATCTCTATCAGCCTTCCCATCTTTCGTAAACTTACTTTCCAGATACAAAAACTCATCCACTTGCTATCAGTATGTATTCATCATTTAAACTGTTCTTGTACTCGCACTTTCCAATACCATGTCTTAAGTTTACTTCCATGCATTAGCAATATAGCAAAGAGGCTATAGATCTTCTATACTGTTAGAAACCAACGCTGCATCATCAGCAGGACTTTCAGATTACTTAATTTCTCCTATTTCAATTCCTAAACTGGTGTTTCTGGAATGGGGTGATGATGTGTGTAGGAAAACTAAGGTATGCTAGGAAACGGGATAACCAAACACTTACTACTGTACCTCTGCAAAGGAGCACACGACACAATATAGTTCTACCGTGATACTTCGGGATAATTAAAATTAATAAGTACAAAACAATATTATGGGACAAAGCTATACAACGAGATGGTCTGTTTAGTTAAAAAGCGAAATTATGCACATGAAAAACACCAACACCTTTTTTCCAAGGTAATTCTTCTTCGTTTTTCAAAAACAAATGCACTCGAATTTGCTATTTTTCTTGCCATTGTTTTAAATTTCAAATACTTACTTTTCCAGCAATGTGAAGTGGTTAGGGAAAGGTAGGAACTGGATTAATAACAACCCGCAGGAACTATGCATATTCTTATTTCTACAGCAGAAAAATCCCAATTTTGAATCCTACATCTTATTTTAAACAACATGGAGGTAAAACAGTCCAATTTACGAAATATTGTCTTTACTAAAGCTATTATTTTCATTTTAGGGCGGCTCCGGTAGCCCACTCGCCATTGGAAATGTAGCGGTCGGCATCATCTCCAGAGGCAAGCCCTGCGCCGAGGGTAAACCAGATGTTTACGTCAGGGTATCCTCCTACGTCCCTTGGATCAAAAAGAACATGTCTTAACTGTTTTACTTATCTTTTACTTTTTACTTATCTTTTTATCATCAAATATTGTTTGTAACAAACTCTTAAAATAAACATAATTAATGGCACAGCATAATAGCTTATTTTAATTAAAAATGAAAATTCAACACATGAAATTTTTACGCACCAGACTTTTAGGTCTGAGATAATGAATACAATACAATACAAGAACAGCATGTTAACCTACCAGATTATTATATGAGAAAATAATTCACCGACTCCAGATATTTTCATATCAGAAGGTTCGGTTCGCTGGAATTACTAATTTGACCGATAAATCCTACTGATCCCTCAAAATATTTATTTATTTATTATTAATTTTCAACGCCCTGATGGGCTTTTACGTAATAATTATAATATAAAGTGATATAATATATGTAATACAATGTTTATATAAGAAATATAAACTTATAGCAATGAACATTATAAAAATTATAGGTATAAAATAAGTAAAACTCTTTTTTTTTTATTTTTTTTTTTATTTTTTTTTATTTTTATTTTTTTTAAAAGAAAGACAAACATTCCCGGGTTACGAATAACCCAACAACATTTGAAAATCTCCTACTACCACCACACTAAGCGGAAGATGTTGCTTGTGTTGTGATGGAGGACTTAGCCAGCCGAGGAATCGAACACGGAACGCCTGGGTGGAACCCAAACGCTATGCCCACTCAACCACTGACCGGTCATTATATTATAATAAAAGAAAAAAAGTAAAAATAAATTAAACTGAAACCAGTTTTTAAATTGCAGATCGCATAAAAATAATAATATATAGTGTAAGGTAATATTAGAAATTTGCAGATGAGTAATACAAGAAAAAGTTTACAATACAGAAAAACAAAAGAGAGTAACAAGTTTTTACATTATAGATAAATAGAAATAAAAATAAAAATAAAATACAAAAACATGTGCAACAGCTCCTACATTATAATATTATGGAATGCTACTTACATCAAAATATTATGGAATCTCGGTAACTCATTTTAAACTCGTCTGATTTCACATTCTGACAAGAGTGATTTAATAATTTCATGTTTATATTGTAACAGCGACATATTCCATACATCTATGTGCGAATACATATTTCCCATGTTTTGAATTCTCTGTAGTGGTATATTAAATTGGGCCCTGGTCGCAGTAGTACTACAATAAAATGGTAGTACTGACGTTGCGTTTTTGGCTGGCACATCAAGATTCATGAGCGTTAAGAATTCAGGGCTATCAATTATATTATGCAAGATTTTAAATATAAATATTAGATCAAAAACAATTCTCCTGTCACTCAAATTGAATAGATTAGATAATCGTTACTCTTTCTATTGTTTGCGAATTCACGATATAGTTAATAATTAATTAATTCACCATACAGTTGAATTATATTCAACCTGACTCCTCACAAGTGATTTGTACAGAAGTTTGAATGTTGGTAAAATCTTTAGCCACTCTTAGTACAAAACCTAACATTTTTAAACCCTTCTTTGCAATATTTTCAATGTGTGGTATGAAGCTTGGTGTCGAAAGTAATACCTAAGTCATTAATTTCTACGTCTTCAAATGGTTTTTGAATACAACAGTGTTGGCCGAGTGGGTTATGTATACAGAACTAATTATTATTTTCTCTCTTTTACATTTCACCAAAACAAACAATTGTTCTACGTTACTGCTTTTTGTGTTTAATTTCTTAGAAGTAAATTTATTTTTTATTGCGACGAGGACACCACCTCCTCTTGACTTTGAACTGGTATAACGGTTTCTGTCCATCCTATAAACATTATAAGAGGATTTTCGTTGTTTGTTTTTGGGGTGTTATGCCGTGTTGCGCTACCTCCTTCTTTAGCCGACGTTTCGGACAGCGTTGCAGTGTCCATCGTCAGGGCAGATCCGGCAGATCCGACGATGTGTAGTTTTTTGTGACTTTTGACTGATTTATTTCCTAAACATGCGTTTACTGATTCTAACATAATTGAAAAAATGGATTATCTATAAATACTTTACATTTATTATTAATTTTTAAGTGATGTTAATAAGGGTTAAAACTATACTGCGGCTGTGTGCAGGTTATTTATTCCTTCCAGAGGATTATCTTTGGTTTTTTATATTTAAAATTTTCATTTGCGCTGTATTTAGCAAGCGTATTAAAGAGAGGTGTGTAAAAGCAAAGGCAGCAATCTCCCACTTTAGTGTTTTTGAGAAAAAGGCAAAAAACCTGTAAATATTAAATGGGATTTCGCAGAAAATTGAAAAAATTACTTCAAATAGTATTTTGATATCAGGGATTATTTGCATACTCGGATTTTGTTTAATGCAAGCCTATAAAAAGATAAATAACTTTTTAATTTGGAGATTTCTGCTTTTGCTACCAAGGGTGGGAGATTTCTGCTTTTGCTCCTTACAACAGTGGAGATTTCTGTGTTTGCTAATAACCTTTTCAAAAAGCCGCCATCTTTGTTCTATGTTGATTGGCTTCAAGGAATACTTCACAACTTAATAAGGGCTAATTGAATAAAAGATTTTTAAAAGATATTATTGAACAATTTTATTTTAGATAATAGATGTAATTATGGCGTGGAACAAAAATATAAGAAAAAATTATACATAATATTCTGAATAAATACATAATTCAGACAGTGGAACAAAAATATAAGAAAAGATGATGAAGTATATTGTGAATATTAATACATAATTCAGGTAGAATAACAAAAATATAAGAAAAGATGATACATCATATTCTGAACAATAATACACAATTCAGACAATGGAACAAAAATAAAATAAAAAAATGATACATTATATTCTGAATATTATTACGTAACATTATTACATGACAGTAGAACCAAAATATAAGAAAAAAATTATACATTATATTCTGAATATTATTACATAATTCAGACAGTGGAACCCAAATATAAGAAAAGATGATGAAGTATATTGTGAATATTAATACATAATTCAGGTAGAATAACAAAAATATAAGAAAAGATGATACATCATATTCTGAATATTATTAATACATAATTCAGACAGAATAACAAAAATATAAAAAAAGATGATACGTCATATTCTGAATATAAATACATATTTAGACAGAATAACAAAAATATAAGAAAATATGTTACATTATATTCTGAATATTAATACTTAATTCAGACAAAATAACAAAAATATAAGAAAGGATTAAGGTAGCGACATACTGGCAGCTCACATCAAAAAGTTATTTATAACACAATAGCGCTCGCCATACAATCCCATGAGACCCGCCAGACGTAAAAAGATGATGCGCTGTGATCGCGGTTTGAATCTTCGCTAATCGGAATTATTTTTCGTATTCGCTACAGTGGCGATATCAGAAAAGTTATGCGACCCCCTCTCTACCGTAAACAGGAGAAGGGGTCATTTTTAATACACGGAGCATGCACGGAGCTGTCAAGTTAACATATCCAGTACAAAGAAATGATATTCTCTCGACCGCTTCCGATTTCAACTGACCCCTTCTCCTGCCGTAGGGTGGAATATTTTATAACGTAGTGTGTCGGTAGAAAAGATACTTATAACGCAGTATCTTTTTGATGTGAACTTCGCGTTTGTCGCCCGCTTGATACATTTTATTCTGAATATTAACACTCTTTCAGACAGTATAACAAAAATATATGAAAAGATGATACATTTATTTATTTATTTATTTATTTAATACATGTTACATAATTGTGACATTTACATAAAGTTGATATATTAAATCACCATACTAGGCGGCTGCCTGTATCATGGTGATCAATATAGTATAGTTACATTGTATGAAATATGAAGTCTAGTGTAAACATGGAATTAGTATAAATCATGTTAAATATTGGAAAAATTATAATAAAAAGTAGAAAATAGAAAGGAGAAAAAAAGTACATTAGATTATATAAACAGGCTTCTAATTCTATCTCATTCACTCATATATATATATATATATATATTCTGAATATTAATACATAATTCAGACAGTGGAACAAAAATATAAGTAGAGATGTAACATTATATTCTGAATAATCAATACATAATTCAGACAACGAGGGTAATGGCTTCTTCTCGAGTTTCACACACTATCTAATTCTGGTATTTCAATATTATTTACAATAGAATTAAAAATTTTGTTATAAAACTCTAGATGTGGTAAATGTGTCCATTCATTGCCATAATGCGTGGTCAAAAGTTTTTTTACATCGTTAACTTTGTTGGGATTAATAGCTGTTGTTCCAATTTGGATGGTTAATGGTTCAATCATTGAGGCCATATGATTCTTCTTGAACACATTTTTAAATATATTGTCAAAATCGGAATTATAATTTTGCTCCCCCCTTATCAATCTTTTTCCGGCAGTTCGAGTAGATTTTTTTAGAATAAATCGCTTAGAGGGCATAAACTTAAAAGGCCAATTACCTGGTGGCTTGACCACGGAAATAACAGCCGCTTTCCAATCAAAACTTCACAGTCAATTCCTAACTTAATTATAGTTGAATATTGCCTGATTAATTTCTCATATTTTGTAGGCTCGGCAATAACCTCTTCCTTCCTTATCTCCTTTTCAATATTTCCAAATATTCTGTCTGGGGGCATAAATGAGTGTCCAGTTACAGGAAATATTATCTCCACGCGAGTTATGTGATGTGGGGCATAGTTTGTCAACCACTTACAGCACATTCCCACGAAAGTTGAATTTTTGTTCTGGCCTCCGCAGCCATCTGCACATTAGTTTAACGATTTTTATGCAAGTAAAATTTGTGTTCATTAGTCGGTGGAAAACAGCTGATGAAATTTCATTGGAGCCTTTAGAGTGTTGATCCTCGGTCCAGCAATACGAAAACACATTATGTGGAGTAAGGGGATCCTTAGATGATCCCTCCACGACAGTGAAGTTGTATAGATATATCTGTCTACTGTAATATGTAGACTGGTCTGGAAGCTTGGGGAGAGGTAAATTTTTTTGGCAGTCGAAGGATAACATCTTTAAACACGATTTTTTCTCCTTCAAAAACTTAAAAAATGCCTTTGATTTTAGTTTATGAACGTGCCTCTCTATCATAAGTTTATTTTTAGTTGGTGTGTCTTTTTCAAGCTTCAACTTTTCATCTAACTTCAAACAGATTGAGCACATGTCCGTTCTTGGCGACCCGAATCCAAGATTATAAGTTATATTGAAGATTCGGCGAAAGTAGGATGGTTTTATAAGTAGTTGTGTATTCTCGGTTTTGAACAGTTTATACAATTTATTGATGCTCAGATTGGAGTCTAAATATTTTCGCCCAGCAGAATGTCCACGGCAGTAATGCGGCCCACTGCAAATCAATTTTTCAATGAATTTTTTAATTGCGGCCGACTGTGATGAAAATTTTGGCGATGTATGATCGCCTCCACGCTTTTCTATGGCAACTTCACCTTTCTGGTGAAAATTTTTCATAATATATAGTACTCTGTATTTAGTAATTCCTAGCACACTAAGAAAGGTTTTTTGGCACACTGGTAGAAAAGGGCATGTAGAACATTTTATATGAAATTTGGTGGAATAACTTTTTTTCTTATTCGCATTTGTTGATGTTCGTTGACGTTTTGTACTAACTGCGGTACAATATTTCAAGTTAGCACATCTAAATGCCTTTTTGTTGTGTGCGCATGTTGGCGCATTTGGCAAACCCCTGGGGGAATATCTGTGAAACAAAAAAAATATACTGAAACGTTAACCAATTTTAAAATTTAGTAAGAAAATAATTTATTACATTAAAAAAAATTATGAAAACATTAAAAAAATATATTTAAATTTTTGAAAAATCAGCATAAACTGTCACTTTAGTATAGAGCGGCCATCTTGTCACGTGACACATCCTATGGATTTGATTGGCCGAAATGGAGATTTCTGCGTTTGCTTTTGAAAGGACAAGTAGATTGCTGTCTTTGCTTTTAATACGTATTTTCAAACTCGGATTTTGATGGGAGAAAACTGAATTTTCAACTAAACATTGAATTCATTAGGTGCGCAATTATAGTCAGTGGTTGAATGGGCATCGCGTTTGGGTCCCACCCAGGCGTTCCGTGTTCGATTCCTCGGCTGGCTAAGTCCTCCATCACAACACAAGCAACATCTTCCGCTTAGCGTGGTGGTAGTAGGAGATTTTCAAATGTTGTTGGGTTATTCGTAACCCGGGAATGTTTGTCTTTCTTTTTAAAGAAAAAAAAAAAAAAAAAAAAAAAAATAATAATCTCCATTAAACTGCATTCACAACTTTTTTTTCGATATTTTGGAGATTTCTGCCTGTAAGGGGGTGGGGAGGGGGGAGAAATCAGCTGTCGAGGCAGCGGGTCTTATTTGGCTTGATGAGGGAGGTATGTTGTAATCGGGCTGCCGCCTTTGAGTTTGGCTATGATGGTTTCGGTTATTTTGGCTAATTTTTTTATTATTATTTTAATTCCTGAAATAATTGGAATTTTTATTCCTATTAAAATTTAAATTATTTCGGGGCCTGGCAGGGCACCCTCCATAGTTTGCAGTGTGTGCCCCTTCACTAAGCGCGCACTTTGCCGGGGTCTCTCGGTGTAGTTGTTTGTTTTTTTTTTTTTTTTTTTGATTTACTAGATTCTTATTTTGCAGGAAGTGCGAATCATTTAAATTTACTGAATTTAAAGTTAATGTTCTTTATACAAATAGAACGGCGTCATATGCGCCTCGCAATTTTTACCTCATGTGGGTATTATTAAAAAGTTACCTTGCTATTATAGACTTAAAGGTCCTGTGTTTTATCGATAGGGAAAAATTGTTATCTAAAAAACCCTATTAAAATTGCATGTCCGCCCAAGCGGGAACAATCATCATCAGCATAGCCAGCCACGGCAGCATATATACATACGTGTCTGTTTGTGTTGTGTTGGGAGAGGGAAGGAGATGGGTCGTGTCCTCTTATTTAGGAATTCCCTCGCATTTGCCTTTGGAAATAAGGAAATCCACGAAAAAACCTTATTCAAGGGAGGCGGCCGATTGTCAACATGAAACAGATTCGGCCTTCAGTGACATCAGATGTCCTGCATTTTGTGTTGTGTGGGGTGTGTGTCTGTTTTTATGTTAATATATACTTTATGGGAGTTTAAAATAAACATACATATAATTACAGATATGAAATATTATATAAATATATAAATAGATATATAAACATACGTTATGGGGAAGGAATCTGGAGATTTAGGAAATACCTACTGTTCGCTTAATCGTCTGGTTCTGAATCCGGCACATGCCAGATGTGGTCGAGGTCCATCAGAATGTGTTTTGGTAGTCTGTGGGTATATCTGAAAGTAAGGTCAGCAGGGGATTCTTTTCTTTGATGAGCGATAAGACGTACTCGGGAAGTTTGATCGTGTATGTGTGTACTTCTTTGAGAGGTATGTATGTGTCTTGTGCGTGTTGAATGATTTCCGTGAGAGTGCTAGCGGCTTCGTCAATTTCTTCTGATGAGCGCAGAGTTCCCGACGTTAGGTATATTCGTTCGTTAATTTCTTTCTTGAATCCTTCCCAGTCGGCGTCCTTGTAGTTTCGCTGTTTTCTGGGGCTCCTAGAAGTCGTTCCTCCGATGCTGAAGCTCACGGGCAGGTGATCCGACGAGAGTTCATCTAGCGTGCGTAGTGGCGAGATCGTCTTGACGTTTTTCTCGAGTACGATGTCCAGCGTGCTGGGGTACTTTGCGCGTGCTGAGTGGAACGTCGGTTTGTCCGGGGCCATTATCGTGTAGTTATGAGTCTGCATATGTGTGAAGAGCGTTTTCCCGTTCGCATTGCCTCTGTAGTTATTCCAATAGTTGTGCTTGGCGTTTAGGTCTCCTCCTAGAACAACAATTGGGCGCAAATTAAGTAATTTATCTAAATCTTCTCTCACCAGATTGTAGTTCAAATTGCAGTAGGCGGCGATGAAGGTATGCGCTCTATCCTCTATGATGACTTCGATAATTGTGGCTTCAGTGTACTTCAACTTCGGAGTGGGGATCCTTGTAGACGTGATTGATTGACGAACGAATATAGCGGTACCACCGCCTTGTCCTTCCGCTCGGTCGTCTCGGTGAATTTCAAAGCCGGGCACTCTCAGCGGTGTGTCGTGTTTTAAATGCGTTTCTGGAATTAAAATAATATCAGTGTTTGTATTATTTGCTAGGGCGAGCAGTTCATCGGTCTTGAAACGAATGCTGTGGGCATTCCACAGGAGGACGTTGACCATCTCGGGATTAGACATCGAGAGTGGAGGTGATCAGCTCCATCAAGATGACGAGCTTCTCGGTCTTGTTTGTGCAGCGGGCCAGCTGCGATCGCACGCGCAATAGACCCTGGAGCAGGGCCATTATGTCCACATCATCTTCAGCGGAGGCGGACTGTTGCTGTGGGCGGGGGTGCTGACGGGGCTCGTCTTCATGCTGCTGCTGCTGGTGCGTGGCTGAGGAGCCACCGGCTACGTCAGCCCAGGAGCGTCCATCAGTCCTCGGCGCCGTCTGCGCCTGAGGATGTGGCCTGCTTCCTTGGGCCTGGCGGTGTGGTGGTCTCTGGCGCTGCTGCAGCGAAGAGACGTACGCTACCCTCTTCGGGCAGCCTCGGAAGTTGGCCGGATGAGGGCCGCCGCAGTTGCAGCACGCGGCTGGCTCGTCCCTCGTCTTCTTCGGGCACAGCGCTGAGGTATGCTCCAGCAGGCATTTCACACATCTTGCCGTGTGGGAGCAGTTCCGGGAACCGTGGCCAAAGTTCTGGCATCGGTAGCACTGTGTCCCGTGCTGAAGGTGGTTGCTGCGGTGCTTCTGGATACGGATTCTGCAGTGGCATAGGTATTTTACTGCCGCCCTCAGCTGGCCCATGTGTACTTCCTTATCGAAGTGTGCCAAGTACATGGGGTACTCGGCCGAGGTGGTTGACATCCTTGTGACCTTTATGGGTGCAAAGCCTTGGTCCGCCAGGCTCGCAGCAATCTCCTCCGTTTCGACGTTTGGCAGGCCCTTGATGACCGCTTTCTTCTGCTTCTCGGACTCCGCCGTGTAGGTGTGAAAGCCGCGTGCCTCCGCTCGCAGCCCGTTCGTGAGGGCACGGTGGTCCGCCATATTCCTGACGAAGATGTTAGCCGTCCCGCCCCTGTTGTACCGGAAGGTGAAGTTCGGATGGCCCAGGTGTGCTTGTACGGCAGAGGTGACCTGCGCGTGTGTCAGGTCCCCCAGGGTCATTACGACCGGGGGGACGCGATCCTTTCTTGCTTGCTGGCCGCTGGTACCTGCGGGAGAGGAAAAGGTATTATTATTTGAGCGCTTTGTTCTCGGTGCGCCTCCGCCTTCACTTACCTCCGGGAGGTCATCAAACCTGTTGCCGGTTGGCACCGGCCGGGAGTCCTGTGGGGAGAGGGGCCGCTTGACGGGGTTGGATGGCTTCCTCCATCCTTCCTCCTGGCGGCTCGACGTTTTCATGTCCTGGGGGGGCAGCTGAGGTCTCGTTGGGGGCTGGTAGGCAGAGGCTGGGCCTACCGGGGGGCGGCTAGGCCCGGCTACTGGCTCGGGCATCGAGATGCGGGAGTCGGGGCAGGAATCGGGGCAGGAGTCGTGGCAGGAGTCCGGGGCTGGTAGGCGGGGATGGTGAACAGGATGGACCCTGTTTGCGTCTGCCTTCTGTATTGGCGGGCGCCCGGAGGGATGATGATGGGAGAATCCTCCGGATTGGCAGGTATTAGCCGCGCGGGGTACATCCGCACGGCAGGGGTCCTACTCTTCGGCTTGAAGATGGGGATTTGGATTCGTGTTGTGTTAAAAGTGTGTGCTTATTTACTTGTAAGCGATACCATGTCGCCAGCTTCAATCTACTACGAGCTGGTAGGTATTACTGGTAGGGAAGTGCGATTTTGTGATAGCGCATTATTTACGTTAGCCTGGGGCCCGTCCATGTGCGAAATGCCAACGGAAAGTGGCGGCATCTTGTGGCGAATTCTAGAATTAGAAACCGAGTTAAACTGGTTAAAGCGAATGTTGCCAATATCAAGATATAAACAAAATGGTTTTATAACTTTATATTGTATTATTATATGGTATTACAGTAAACTTAGACATGGGTTTTTGCGGTTAGCTTTGGTGTAGCCGTCAATTACCGGATACCAAGAGCTGTTGAGCTTAGTTCCGTCGTCTCCATTAATATTAATTGGATTTTTGTAGATTTCAGTTGCCTCCGTAATCAGGCGTGATCTATAAGTTTTGGGTCTTCCCAGGACCTCAGGAACAAATCCAAAGAAGAAACAAAACTCTGATCAGAACTTATAAAGCTGACCGATGCACTGGAGCGCAAAGGTTACCCGACAAGGCAGACAAGGCAAATTATAAGAGCCAAATCTACACCGAAAGAAGACAGAGTTGAATAAGAGTCAAAAGGCTGTGCTTTCCTGCCTTTCGTTCACAATGTGACAGACACAACTAGGCTCAGAGAGACGCTTCGTGACTGCCGCCTGCGACAGTCGCCTTTCGAGAGTTTTTCGCCGACAAACACGCTCTGTGTGGCTTGTGTTTACACAGCCAGACCACCGCTCTTTTGCTAGCCGGCCGGACTCCGACCGGCTGCCCACATAGGCGCTCGCGCCCCCAACTGCCTTTTTCAAGGCAAGGAAGAAGACGCCCTGGCCCCACCAAGAATTCCGATCCCCTTCAAGCCGAAGAACAGGACCCCTGCCGTGCGGATGTACCCCGCGCGGCTAATCCCAGCCAACCCGGAGGACTCGCCCATGATGGCCCATGGATAATGAATTGTAGCTTAAAATATTAGCATAATATATTTATGTTATAATCCCAGTGACTACTACATTCTACAGTAAATCACGGGTTAATAAAATGAAACCAAATGTTCAACTTTAACATTTATTGTAGGTAATCTGTAAGATGGTTAATAATGTTTGCAAAACATGAGACTCTAATATTTAATTCTAAAGCATTATAACTCAGGACGTGGTCCAAGGTTCCAAGGAGGAATCACTTGTGATAATGAAATTAGCAAATCATTCTAAAATAAGAATCAGTGATGTATGACCATATTATCTAACACGGGTACTAACCTTAATCTTGTAAATTGTTGGGCGCCAGGCCAGAAAACTTGACCGTAAATTTAACTACATATTATAAACTCAAATTAAAACCAGTAAAAGGAACTAACACCACACGATGTCAGCCGGAGCTTCCAGGTTTCAGGAACTCTCCTGTCTCTTCACCAAAATCCGTTGAGTGCCTCGTCACGTTCATGGATCATAGATCATAGATCTCGCCGGTGTCTCGTCTGAAGCTAGCAACAGGCTCACAGAACGCGGCGTTTCATAAGTCAACATCCAAATTAGTTGGGGTAACAAGTAAAACTGTTACAGAATGGCCCACAATAAATCTCTCGTGATATCAAAGCGTTGGCCAACAAGTTCCACACCCGTCACTTATTTTATAATTGTAGGTATCATCCGCAGAATAATCCGGTTGAATTGATTAACAAACTTCTTGTTTCAGCATTAGGTTCATATGTAGGATCTGACCACAGGACCTGGCCGAATTACTTACCTGAGATTGAATTAGCAATTAATACAGCAGTTCATGAAGTCACAGGCTTAACTCCGTTTTTCTTAAATTTTGCTAGAGAAAAAAATATTTCAGGGAACGACTACAAGGGTTCTGATTTCAACGCTGAAGATATTAGATTCGCTTCACGTGATTCCTGGGCATCGGGTTTGCAGGAATTGAATGACATCTTTTCTCAGGTTCGCACGTCGTTAAGGCAATGGTATGAACGTAACAAGATCCAGTATAATCTTCATCGTAGAGACGTACAATTTAATTTGGGAGATGTAGTGTGGAGGAGGTCCTTCGTTTAATCGGATGCGAGTTAACATTTTTCTGCTATCACAGCTCCTAAATTGTTACGTTGTTAAGTAATTGTCAAGATCTCACCGGTTGCTTACCAATTAGCTGATATGTTGGGCAAGCCAGTTGAAACCTTTAAACTTGGTTGTTCATAAGGAGGCGTCTACTAATATCTACAGGAATTTAAAAAACTGAACAAATAGGACTAATATCTATGAGAATCCATGTGTTGACTAATATCTATACGAGGTATGCTGGAACAATATCTATGGGAACCAAAGTGAGGACGAATATCTACAGCTCAAACTGCCGACTAATATCTACGGAACAGGTGATGTAGACGAATATCTACAGTACTGACAGAGATTGGATTTGCAATAATAATAATAATGTTTTATTCCAGGATGTGGGGAGGATATTGTAATCCCACACGTCCCATATAGTTATAAATACAGTTAAATTATAAATAAATTAGAAAAATTATAAGTAGGTACAAAGTTATATATAGGCAATCAATTTCTGCATGGTCTTGAGTGGCGCTTGGTGCTGGAAGGCTGCGTTCACCACCGTGTTGTCGGAGGCCATTAGCCGCATCCTGGCTCCAGTGACCCGGTGTCTCATCAGGCCGGCGAATCCATTAAGTCCTGGTTCCGTAAACATTGTTGAAGCGCTGCTGTATCTCCTGTATCCAAATATAATTCTGCAGGCGTTATTATATTGGATCCGGAGTCGTTCCATTGAACTGATTCGGTATTGACACCATGTTTCACATGTATATAGGCTGGTACAAAATGCATTGTACAATGTATTTTCAACATTATTTCTGCACTGGAAAAATCTTCGGGCACACATATTCGACAGTATGCTGATACTTCTCCTTTGTCGCTCAATATCACCGTCGTCGGAGAGGTCTTCAGTAATGACGTTCCCCAAGTATTTCATGTTCTTTGTTGTACTTATGTTTAATTTTATAAATGTTGTCTCTCCACTAGCTTCAAGAACAAGAACAAACTGCCTCGGATGAAACACTTAAAATTTAATGGTATGTATAAATGTATGTTGTGCCGTGTAGGGACAGTCGGGGGCTTTTAGAATCATTTAATAGTAGCTTCGTTTTAAAAACAAATTAGAGTCTTGACGTGAGAATCGATAGAGGGATCCATCTGGTCCTTAAAACGATTCGGGAAAGTGGTGGGTGCCCTCGACTGTACTTATGTTTACCTCATTAAATTGTACGGGGAGCATCTTCTATGGATTTTTTCCGTGGTGGAATGCGATTAGTTCAGTCTTCTTGGGGTTGTATATCATGTTGTGGTCATTAGCATATTCTTCACAGATTTTTAATAATATTCTCAACCCCTTGACCGATGGTGCTAGAAGAATCATGTCATCCGCATAGCTTGTGTGATTTAGGCATAAGTTATTGATACGACAGCCCGCTCTGGTGTCCAGACGATTTGATAACTTATCCATGTAAACATTGAACAGGATTGGGGACATACACCCTCCTTGCCTTACTCCTGATCGCAAATATATTGGCTGAGAGTATATATTTGACCACCGTACAAGGTTTTCCTGCTGGGAGTGCCATCGGGATAGTATATTGATATATTTGGTAGGTATATTTCTAGCTTTCAATTTCTCCCATTAGGTTTTATGACAGACGCTGTCAAAGGCTTTACTTAAATCTAGGAAGCATCCGTATACAGTAGTTTTCCGTTTTTTGTAGAATTCTATTATTTGCTTTGCAGAGTATATTGCCATATTAGTGGATAATCTATATTTAAAGCCCATTTGGTTGTATTTAGAATAGAGTTTACCTTCTATTTCATTTAGAATTACCCTTTCGAACAGCCTTGCAATTATAGTTGCCAAGGATGTCGGCCGGTAATTGCTGGAGTTGGTCATGTCGGGCTGTCCGGATTTCAGGATCGGGGTTATAATAGTTTTTGTCATTTTGCTCGGTAGACGGTTATGCTTAAGGATTGCGTTGAACAAAATGTTTAGTAGTTTAGGTATGTACCTACCTCCGTACCTTATGTGTTCAATACTTAGACTATCATGTCCCGGAGATTTACCGTCCTTAGTAGCTTTGATGGCCTTTATTATATCATCTTCAGAGAGGTGGACGTTTTGTACATCATATTCCATAATATCAGGAGCAGTCGGTGTTTCGTTTCCGGAAATATTTGCCAAGGGTCTTTTAAATGTCCTGGCGATTTCCTCAATGTTTGTGGACCCGTCAATTTGGGTGGCGATTCTAGTTTTTGGTTTAATCAGGTTATTGCTTTTCTTCCAGAATTGAGCAAACTGTTTTTTGTCAAGCGATTTTACGATATCATCCATCTTTGTTTGTTCGGCAGAGCTTTGGCAGTGTTTAAGGACTCTTTTGAACTCCTTCCTTTTCCGTTTTCTTTCATCCGCTACGGGGCCATGTAATGGTCTTCCATTTTGAATCCATGTCATCAACGCCAATCTGAATTTTTCAGTATTGTTCTTTGACTTGTCGGTTCCACCCGGCAATGTTGCGATGTGTTTTTGATTTGCTCCGATCGCTCTCCCTATAAAATACAGTATTGGCATAATTTCTTAGGGCTTCCACGATGTCTGTGTAAATATTATCTATATTTTGTATATGATCGCATTTGTCACTTGTGGGGCTTAAAAGCAAAAACGACATTCTCCATAAATGACGAAATTAAGTTATAAATGCCAATCTATGCGCAATGTCCGTAGCTACAAGATGGTTTATGAGATTCTTAAAAAAAACAACCGCAAATCATAAAAAAAATGAAAATGAAAATAGGGTTTAGGTGAAAATCACCACTTTCCACAACGATTAATAAGCAAAATCACCACTCTCCATAAAAGCCAATCACAAGCCTGAATTCAAAATAAATTCAATATGAACAATGCACACATTATTACAACATTTTTTATTATAATATTTCACTTTGAATTATAACTTTTTAAGATTTTACTAAAAAATCACACGAAAAAAGCGAAGCATTCTGTGATGGATTTTTTGTCATTTACCTAAAACATTACTTTTGGAGAGTGGCGTTTTTGCTTCTAAGGCCGTCACTTGTAGAACCAGAGTTACATATGAATTCGGAGTGTCTTTGATAAGTTACGCTGAGTAGTGCTTCTGCCACAGGTGGTATATTCATTGATTTTCTTGTTGTTAATCTTTCTCCACATTATAGGACCCGGCTGCGAGACCAGCCCGTGCAGAACAACCACCCTTCCCGACGCCCGAGTGGTGCAGAACCCCGCGGCTCCAGCTCCGTCAGCGAGATATCATCGTAATCGGTGTTACGCCTGCAGCAACATCAACCACGTAACGTTGAAACATCAATAATCCTCCGACAGTGTGTACAACAGTTTCATCCGACATCATAATTAAAAAAAAAAACTATTCCAAAAAGTGATTAAATTTTCGTTCTACCTCAAATTAATGTTACAATTTAACAATTGCACTGTATCATTCCTTGTAAAGCAAATAAAAATTTATATTGCAACTTGGATGTTAAAAAAAAAAGAATGACACCAATTTAAAAATTTTCTTTTTCAAATCAATTTTCACTATTTTCCTTCGAAAATGTATTATTATCTTTCACTGCCTACCTCTTGCCACATTATCGAAATTGCTATGAACCCTAAGGGTATCCAATCAACTACATCCATCAGTGATAATTAATTCACAATGGACCACAGCAACCAGCAATTACAATCAAGACCAAATCGCTTCACGCAAGCTGAAAATAAAATTACAAATTAACGTATAAAAGATGAAATCAAGAAATACAACATTAAACACATAGTACCTACCGAGAACGTCGCTATTATAGTGCCCGTCAAGAACGGAAGCAACCATAATCATCATCATCATTCCAAAAGAAACCAAGAAGACTGCGATCAACTCCACGCGGCAGGCCAGGCAACAAAAATCAATTAACTGGAAATGGCAAACACTACGAAGAATTCGGAACAAAGGCTTGCTAACGCCTCAACCGTGCTCGTACATCCGGAACAATACGGGAAACCACAAGGGAGATTTGTAATAATTACATACAAATTTTCCCGAGAAATATATCAACATGCTGAACACGCTAGAACACGCTCCAGCAGGCTTCTATACGCTCGGACCTCGGACACGCTTCTACACGCTTCAACATACTCGAGAACGATTCTACACGCTTCAACATATATCAACATGCTGAACACGCTAGAAAATGCTTCAACGCACTTCAAGTTCCCCACGTCTACAAACAAAGTCAGGCGAAATAAAACCCGTCCCGGCAAGCCGCCATAAAAAAAAAGGCCTACCCAATTCCACACTTGTGTTCCTACGCACAGATGGGGGAAAGAACACTCCAACCCCGTACGAAGAACATCTAAAAATAATGACTTGGCAATACGTAAAAAGGCATAGCAACTAGAATAATAATTAAATATATATATATATATACATACTTAAATATCGAATACCAAACTGGTCGAAACAAAAAAATAAATA
The DNA here is from genome assembly GCA_951813805.1 of Limnephilus auricula. Taxonomy (NCBI): domain Eukaryota; kingdom Metazoa; phylum Arthropoda; class Insecta; order Trichoptera; family Limnephilidae; genus Limnephilus; species Limnephilus auricula. The sequence goes on along the minus strand of OX638414.1, from coordinate 6,960,835 downwards.
AAATAAAATAAAATAAAAGTCCGATACTTAGGTTGTTCCCCATTGACAAAGAACATCCACTTTCCAACCCCCAGTCCCTTACTCAAATTACGTCCTGCACCGGCGGAACCCAGCCCATTTCTTCAATCCCCTGAATATATTATAACACATGTTAGATATTAGTAGAGATTATACTGCCCTGAAGAAGCTACGGTTGTAGCGAAACGCGGTCGGCATTAAGTATAAAAAAAATAAAAGTGGTGTATACAAAGTTATTGTTTTATTTTAAATTATAATGTCACATCACAAAGTAACTGCTTCATACGAACGAACAAAAAAAAATCAATATATTTTACATTGGTGACTTCCTTAAGTTTCAGTGTGTTGTAAAATTTTTATCTGATAAATCTATAATTAAAAAATGTTCATCTCAATAACTCGAAAAATATACCTAAAAAAAAAATAGCTATCCATAGAACTATAACTCTCTGAACCTCTGAAACAGCTTACTCAACATAAATTACCACATACCTACTTAGGTTTTTGGCCATGAAAAAATGTTATCGGCCACCGCCGATAACATTTTTTTTTACGTTTTCCATATAAATGATCATCTAGTAAATCCACGTTATGCAAGTGTATTATATAAGTATAATTAATACAAAACAATACAAGAACAACACGTTAATCTACCAAATATTAAATGGGAATATAATTCACCGACTTCAGATATTTTCATATCAGAGGGTTCGGCTCGGTGGAATTCCCAATTTGACCGATAAATCCTACTGATCCCTCAATATAAATATTTAAAAAGTCTTTCGTGATCCTACATGTATTTAAAATGACTGATTTTTATATAGAAATTCTTTGACAAATCAAATACGCCTAAATTTTTTATGAGAGAGCTAGGTATAATGCCAGTAGCCGAAATAACAAATGGTAATATTTTTATAGTCTGAGAACAAATTATTTTAATTTCATTTCGTAAATCTGTATACTTTCTTATTTTTTCAGAAACAGATTTTTGAATATTACAGGAATTTGGAATAGATCAATGATATAAGTTATTTTTTTAATTTTGTTATGTAAAACTATATCGGGTCTATTGTGACTAATTGGTTGTCTTTTAGTATAGTTTTATCATAGAATATTTTCTAAAAATGAATTTGGTTCGTATTCATAATATGGTACTATATTATGACAGTCAATCAAGTTATGATTAATTACCAAACTTTGGTGAATTATTTTAAAACCTGATTGTGCCTAAATGTATGCTCAGATGGCGCTAATATAGAACATCCCAAATTAATATGTTCTATAGTTTCCGGATAAGCCATACATTTTCTACATAAATCATCAATTTGATTTTAATTTTATTTGACCAGGAATCTAATAATTCCTGGTTGGTATTTATAAAAATGTTGGCATTCTCGTCGTATAAATTTAAAGGTGAAATATTTCTGTCTGCCTTGCAAATTATTATATGCAGCTCTGAGCTATTAGCTTTTCTATGGAAAAAAAATCCTTAACATTTCTACCTGATTATGTTTCAAAGAAATTATTTTGACTATACCTCTACCTCCTAAATTTCTAGTTAAATTAATTCGTTCTAAAGCTGAATTTGGATGATGACAATTAAACTTTGTTAACGTAGTTCCAATTAATCGTTCTAAGCTATCTAAATCTGTATTGGACCATTTAATTATACCAAATGAGTACGTTAATAGAGATATTGCCCAACTATTTATTGCCTTTACTAAATTTTTAGCAGATAGATTGCATTTTAAAAATTTTCTTATCCTAGTTGTAAAATTAATCCTAATATAATTTTTAATACTAGTATGATCTAATCTTTTCGATTGCGGGTATCCTAAGTATTTATAAACTTCATCCCCTTTCATACTTTTAATTTTGAAATTTCTAAATATACCCTCGTCTCCATCTACAATTTTGCCTTTCTCTATATGGATCGTTCTACATTTATCTATACCAAAAGTCATTTAAATATCATCTAAAAAATTTTAACTACCTTAATCATTTTCTCTACATTTGATTCAGAATTCGAATATAATTTTATATCTAATGAAATAATAATTTTATTTTATATAATACCATTGATTGTATTCTATATATTATTATTGATTGCTACAACGCGTGCCATGGTAAATCAAAATACAAAAGAGTTCACTTTAATGATAGTAGTTCATATACATGTACCTACTCAAGTATATAGTAAACCCAGCTCGGCCCGTCGCTCACCTAATACAATGTATAATAATAACATTGTGTTCAAAATATTATAATTGATTGCTTCAGCGCGGCGATAATAATAACAATGAATTAGACATTTAAAACGTTTCCTTATTTTTAATTTATTAAGTTTTAAAGTATGGGATTAAGTTATGTATAATTATAAATAATTGATACAAACTAAAACGTTTATAGATTAATATAGCCACATTTGGCGCAATTGTATATTTGGTAAAATTTTATAATTTTTCAACACCAAAGAATAATAAAATGCAAAAAAATACCTGAGGATAATCTTAACTTAGTTAAATTTTCAACATTTGCTTTTTTGGAAAAAGTATGTTAGTTAAAATCTTTATTTTGGGACGAATACACTGCGATGGAGTCGGTAGTGTTTTACATATTTCGCTTTGAATCCCCATGGACTTGCATCCGTATACTTCTCGGGTATATATATCAAATCAAGAACCTTTGGCAATTTGGGAGGCGGGTATCGGTACCGCCGCTCCGGGAACCATTTATTGGACGACACTACTCATACCTTTTTCTTCCTAGAACTTCCTCTCCTTCCTTTCTTTATTTCCCTCAAATGACCTTCCATATAACATCCCTTAATATGACATAGGCCCTAAGGAGAATCGGTTTCCTCAGTACTTCCCTATTTTATTCTATGTCATCCTCAGCGACCTCAAATTCTTCTACCATTCTCTCCCACACCAAACATTCTGCTTACACATATGCCTCAATTTACCACACATTTGATTCACTTGATCATGCCATGTCTTCCTCGAGCATCTCCAACTTTTCTTCCATCCGCTTCTTCATTCAATATTCATCAGCTAAATCAGTGATTCCCAAAGTGGTTCAGGTGGACCCCCAGAGGTCCACGGGAGACTCGATGGGGGTCTACGTTGGCGTGTTATGAAAAAATGGGGGTCCACAAGTTGTAATTGTATATATATTTACCTATCAATGAAGGCAAGTGGTTTACAAAGTGGTCCGTACAGACCCCCGGGGGTCTGCGCAAGGTTGAATGTACAATTAAAAAAGTATGACACAAAATTAATATGATAGTTATGATAAATCACAAATTATTTGCGATTTTTACATCCTAAGTAATGATCTTCCACACTGGAACGAGCCGCAAGTATTCTATAAATTATTTTAAATTAATTAATTATGAACTAAGACAAACTGATCAAATAAAATTGGTTTGCGCACGCCGGGTTCGATCCCGCGATCTTCGGATTGCAAGTCGAGAATCTTATCCCTAGGTCTTGAAGATACTCAGTCATAAAAATGCATTGAAGTGATTAATGAGACACATTTTATTAGAATTTAAGTGCACCTTCTTTCGCGTGCACTGATAAGACGATTGAATAAAAGGATGACTTGGTTAGTTGAAGATTAATTAGTTCCACAACATTTACAAAGAAATGTTCAAAGTACTATTTCTTTTCTCGACGGTCTTGGTTGCAGCTAAAGGTATGTTCAAAATTATTATAAATAGTTAAATCAAATAAAAAAAACATCTGTTGACTGTTGGTGACTGGCAGGGGTGCCCGGGTTGGTGTAGTAAGGTTTTCAGGTCTTGGTGGCGGATGCATATCAACTGTTGTAAGCAATCCGCGGTTTTCCTAGGGAACGATGAGAAGTTACCGAACGTTATTCTATCAATCCTTATCGATCGAGTGAGCTAGGGAGCCTGGACACCCAAACGTCCACATTTCTACCCAGCCCTTATGCCCTTTCCCTTGTACAGGACGTCATGACGTAGGCCTTGAGGGGAAGCATTTTCTTCAGGGCCTCATGTGTGGAGCTAATGTAAAAATATCATTTAACGTTTATTTCCAGCTGCGCCAGCGAGTAATGATCTCTGGGACATTGGTGTGGTTGGAGGGAAGGACGCAAAAGTCGACGAGTTTCCCTACATGGTGTCCCTGAGGGATGTTAAAAACAGGCATTATTGCGGAGCCTTCATGCTGAACTCCCGCACTATTCTTACAGCTGCCCATTGCGTTACAGGGTAAGATAATCTTCAAAACATCTATATAAGTGTATTTTAATAACAAAACTCATATTTTTTACAAATGTTTTTGTTTTGTTTATTTATCTATATATTTTTTGAACGCCCATACGCTCGTGTTATGAAAATTTTAGTCGCCGATAAGTTTGGGAAGAAAACAGTTAGGGAAACATGTTTTTAACAAATATTTACATGGTTGCATGAACCAGTGAATTTTCAGCATAAAATTGATTTTATGTACAGAAATACACAGCTCATTAATGAAAACAGTTGTTTTGGTGGAGTTGGTAGAAAAGGAAATTAAATAAAAAAAACACGGATTATTCATAGTATGTCGAATAGATAATGTGAAATTAATTATTTAAAAAAAAAACACTTAATTGGAATGAGCAAAAAAACACACAGCAAGGTAGAGTGTTCGTAATTAATAGTTTGTTATTATGACACGTAAGAGGAAACCGGGCGGCGGGCGTTTCGTCCATACAATGTATTGATTAATTTCCTCTCACTATTTCCTGGATTTACGCACTAGGATTTACAAATATTAAAAAAAAAATTAAGCCCTGAGACGCTTTTTTTGTTGTTCCCGTGAGCACTAAGGCCACAGGATCATTGTGCTATCTCCCATTTTACCTCATTCCTTTAACAGTAACCCTGTTCCTTTTATAAAATTCATTGGGGTTGTCTTTGAATAGAAGGATATCTCTTCTGGTTCCACAACGTGTTTCCCAGGTATCATCTCTCATCTCCACTCCCTCTTGGTTCCCTTAAGGCCCCACAAGGAAAGAGTCCACCCCGCCTTGGTTCCCTAAAGACCTCGTGAGGGAAGAGTGCCTTATCTCTCCAGTTCGCTTTTCCTTGGTTCCCTTAAGGGCCCAAAAGGGAAAAGGGACTCACCTCTCCTCACCACTCCTCCTTGGTTCCCTGAAGGCCCCACAAGGGAAGAGTCCACCCCACCTTGGTTCCCTAAAAGCCCCATGAGGGAAGAGTGCCTCATCTCTCCACTCCACTCTTCCTCGGTTCCTTGTAGGCCCCATGGCGGAAGGTTTCACACTCCTACTGGGTTCCCTCAAGGCCCCACAAGGAAAGAGTTCACGAAAGGAGTGGCCTAAGATCTTCTAGGTTCCCCAAAGACCCCTAGTTTTTAATGGTCCAATTTTCATCCCACGAGTATCTAGGGAAATAGGAGGTCCACTCCAGCAGAGCCCCGAGTGCTGGGGTAATGTCTAAATACTAAATGCGAACCTATTTTTCGGAGGCACCGTTTGTGTTCCCCAGGACATTCAGCCAGAGCACGCTAGCTCACACCTTTTGGGATGGCTATTGCAGGTCGTGTTTCCACTCCGTTCCCGGAGCGATGAGTTCGCCACACTACCTACGCTTTAATATTTCTTAATATTATATACATATCTATATATACCGATTTAAATTATTATTTAATTAACAATAATATTATTGAATACACAAAATAAAATAAATTAAAATGGGGTTCTACAAATTTAACTTGATAACAATCAATATACCTTTTTTCTACTTTTCCAACAGCGAACCACTTAACAATGTTGTGGCTGTGGTAGGAAGCATATATCTGAACACCGGAGGCACCAAGTACAAGATATCCAAAATCACTATCCACCCCGACCATAATAAACCTATTAGTGGCTTCAATGATATCGCCATCCTAATCACCAGCAAGCCTATCACCACCAGTTCCAGCGTGGGCTTCATCGCTCTGCCTACTAGCACTACTGGCGCAGGAGTCAACGTCACTCTTACTGGATGGGGACGACTCAGTGTGAGTATTGTTCCAACAAAGACTTTTTTCAATACATACTAGTATTTTTATTTTGCGTAAGAGGTTTAGCCCTAAAACTGTTTGAATCGTACATTAAAAGCGTAAGCAGAAAGTTAAAATTTCAAATAATGACGAAAAAATTATACAGTTCATGGTAGAATCCAAATGGTAAAGTATTAAGAAGGATGTTCCATAAGGATGCGTTATTGGGCCTCTCCTCTTCCTTATCTACATAAACTAACTTCCGATTATTGCTGGCACAGAATGTTGAATGTTTGATGATAAACGTCTTATTTGAATATATTAGAAACGTTGACATCTTTAATTGTTAGCAAACTTTCTGCTACTTCAAAATCTATCACTCAACACAAACAAAAATCAACTTCGGAAATTTAATTTTGTCCAGTATAAGCTATACCTATAAACATAAATGATAACTTACATTAATAATAACATCAAACCTTTCCAAATGCTTAAAATTAAATGCAAATATTTACTGAAAAGACATAGTTTAAAAGTAATAAAAATCAGTAGCTTCTCTTTTGTTCTAGGCGCACTTAGAAATATCGTGACTATTGATTCTGTAATCTCTGCATTTTATGGATACACCGATAAATCACCGATAAACACATTTTTACAAATGTCACTAGACCGATACCCTATCCTAAACGAATACTTAATACGAATAAAAATTCTCGGCTTCAATTTCGTCGCCAGTCATTAATTGTTTAATCTCCATTTTAGTTTTTGTTCAATCTTCTTTTTAATGTTAAAAATTAAGTATCAAAAACGATCATTATTCACTTAACTGAGAATAATTTAAAGTAACGAGACCTTTAACTTTACGAGAATAGCTTTATCTTAAACACCTACCATAATGTTTCATTGAAATAATGAAAGAAAACCTCCGCCTCCTGTAAAACTTGCAAACTTTCGTTTGTATATATATATATATATATATATATATATATATACACATATATATATATATATATATATATATATATATAGACCGTGATTATAATTAATATACCCTCTACTTCTTGATAATTGGGTTAGCTTTAAGAAACGGATGTACTTGTAATTTATTTTATTTCCCATCGGTGGCTTAAATGTTTTGCTACATTTTCAGAGGAGGGGAAAAATTGCCAATACCCTCCAGAAGATCTACCTTCTGACCATCTCCGATGAACAGTGTAACAAGACGTATCCTGGTCGTGTTGATGGAAAGAACATATGCACATTAACTAAGGTTGGAGAGGGAGCTTGCTTTGTAAGTCATTCGTTCACTGAGTATTGTTTGTAAGATGGCAATATGGCGTTTCATGCTTAATCATTTCCGCAAAAGTTTTTTTTTTTAATGTTTTTCGCTTTCACCCTTCAAGGGTGTTCTAGGCCAATTCAATTTATGGAGAGAATAAAGGTAAACTTATGCCTTAATTTTATTGGAATGGGCAAATTTCAGTATTATTAGTAGATTGAAGTTGAGTTCTGACTTAGAAGAGATGAGATGTTGAGTAGCGGGGAGGTAATTTTAGATAAGGCTTGATAGAAAAGAGGATATTTGTTTCCACTGGAGCGCGAAAAAAATAAATTTTCCTCGACTGCTCGAGATTTCCAGACGATCATTATTATTTTTTTTTTGCCAACATTAAATAAAATCATATCTTCTAATATTAACATGAAGACATAAAAACTTATTAAAATTCTATTTAGCCAATGAATTCAACTCCATTATACCGTTTATCTCATATTTGTAGGATGTAAATTTTTTTTTATAAAAAACCGTAAAGATTATAACCGCGCGGTTCCTTCGTGTTTGATACTTTGAATCTGCCGTCAGAGGTACTTATTCGAGTCAACATAGAATATTTTCGACTTCTGTATGTTTTCTGTGGTATAATTGATAATTTAAAGTACATAAGTATATCTTTAAAAAAGGCACTTAATTTTAACCGTAAACAGCTGATCATAAATTTTTCGCGAAATAAATATATTAAATAAAATTATTTTCAACATCGTTCTAAAATAATCTACGAAGTTCGAATTTGCAATTTCTACGGTTATAATAGATAAAGCATGACAATAGCTTTGTTTTGAGACCAACGTGGGAACTACAAATATTTAAAAAAAAAAATGCCGAATTGAGAAATAATTGGCGTTTTAAAGCCGTAAAGCAATCCTAGACATTTAAAATGGCGCACAAATAAGCCAAAAGTGTACAATTTGGAGAATCAAGGTCTTGAATTTTAAAAAGGTGAGAAGAAACAGAACCATGTCTCATTCTCAGTAGTTATTATCCCATATTTTATATGCCCTGAACTTCTGTCTCAAATTAACCTTAGGCCCCCGCATTCCCAATTTCTACCGAAATTTTTTTTTTAAATGTGAATATCGCACACAATTCCAGAGGAGTTCCAAATGCTTCCAACCTCCTGGAGCCAGTGAGACTAAGACATCCCCAAATGGGGTATGTTGTGAAGCTGAAGGAAGTGGGGAGGGGGAGGAGACGGGTGAGAGGAAGGTGGGGAAGTTCCTGGCTATTCACACCTGTTCACCAACAACGACTAAAGCCAATTCAAGCAACGTTTCAATTCTGTGTGGTGGTCTTACACCAGGGTGATACTGACCTTCCACTTTCGAAGGTGCCGCAAATATATATTTTATTCTTTTATATGATAAAATTGTGAAGTAACACAAATCATCAAATAAAATTATTTGCGCATGCTGGGATCAAAACCCGCCACGTTCGGAAGTCGAGAGCCTTACCCCTTGACCATGGAGGCCGTCATCGTGTATTAATCAACGGTTTATGCGTTGTTCCCAGTTCCCAGACGGATTCATACGTCCGTCAGTCCTGGACATATAAATCCTCTGTTTTCTACCCACCCCTCGAACCTTTTTCCTTCCCATAACTTTCTTTCCTTCCCTTCACTAAAAATATCCTCCTCACAGCATTCCCAACGAAGACATAGGCACTGGGAATTTTTCTGGTGTTAATTCGTTTTGGCATTGACATAGTTTATTTGTGAAATTAAATATATTTTATGTATAAGTTTGATTTATTTCTACGATTCTTCTTTTTTATATATAAAAGTTGGTGTCACAATGTTCCTCCGAGGTAAACTCCGAAACTACTTACCCGATTTTTATGAAATTTAACTCACTGTGTGTAATTTGGTCCAACTTAAAAGATAGGATAGTTTTTATCTCGATTATTGACCTCAATATTTATTATTGCGAATTAAATGTTTTTTTATGAGACAATTATTTGTAAGTTACATAAGTTTCTGACAGATGGCGGTGTGAGTAAATTTATCGACACAACAATTGGTTACCTAGGTTAGGTGACCATTCAGTAGACGGCGTTTTGTTTCGTTAGCCACAGCAACGCGTCGGCGGGTCAGCTAGTTAATTTTTTTTTTTAACATAGTTGTTACGTATTTTTTAGCATCTCGTTTATCTATGTACTAACCCTTATCTACCACTGTCATAGATCAGGACAGGTACCGCACTACATAATGGACTGCTTGGTTGGATTATTTGGACATGCTTTTTGTTAGCGCCAACCGGCAGGCCTCCATTTATGGAGTTTTCTGTAGTCTTTATATCTCTATCAGCCTTCCCATCTTTCGTAAACTTACTTTCCAAATACACAAACTCATCCACTTGCTATCAGTATGTATTCATCATTTAAACTGTTCTTGTACTCGCTCTTTCCAATACCATGTCTTAAGTTTACTTACATGCATTAGCAAGAGAGCAAAGAGACTGTAGATCATCTGTACTGTTAGAAACCAACGCTGCATCATCAGCAAGACTTTCAGATTACTCAATTTCTCCTCCTCTTTCAATTCTTAAACTGGTGTTTCTGGAATGGGGTGATGATGTGTGTAGGAAAACTAAGGTATGCTAGGAAACGGAATAACCAAACACTTACTACTGTACCTCTGCGAAGGAGCACGCGACACATTATAGTTCTAACGTGATACCTCGAGATAATTAAAAATAAATACAAAATAATATTATGGGCTAAAGCTATACAACGAGATGGTCTGTTTAGTTAAAAAAATGAAATAATGCACACGAAAAACACCAACAACTTGTTTCCAAGGCAATTCCAAATCTTCTTCGTTTTTCAAAACAAATGCACTCGAATTTGCTATTTTTCTTGCCATTGTTTTAAATTTCAGCAATGTGATGTGGTTAGGGAAAGGTAGGAACTGGATTTATGACAACCCGCAGGAACTACGCATATTCTTATTTCAACGGCAGAAAAATCCCAATTTTGAATCATACATCTTACTTTAAACACCATGGAGGTAAAACAGTCCAATTTACGAAACATTGTCTTTTCTAAAGCTTTTTTTTTCATTTTAGGGAGACTCCGGTAGCCCACTCGCCATTGGAAATGTAGCGGTCGGCATCATCATCAGAGGCGTGCCCTGCGCCAGGGGTTATCCAGATGTTTACGTCAGGGTCTCCTCCTACGTCCCTTGGATCAAAAAGAACACCTTGCCTTAACTGTTTAACTTATCTTTTCCTTTTGACTTATCTTTTTATCTTCAAATAATGGTTGTAACAAACTCTTAAAATAAACATAATTAATGGCACAGCATAATAGCTTATTTTATTTAAAAATGAAAATTCAACACATGGTTTTTTTACGCACCAGACTTTTAGTTTTTTTAGTTTTCCCCATGGGAAAAACTAAACCCTTTCACACACTTTTCCATAATATGATCATCTAGTAAAACCACGCTAGTGCAAGTGTATAACATAAGTTTAATTCATACAAAACAATACAAGAACATCATGTTATCCTACCAGACAATGGGAAAATATTTCACCGACTCCAGATATTTTCATATCAGAGGGTTCGGCTCGGTGCAATTCCTAATTTGACCGATAAATCCTACTGATCCCTCAATATAAATATTTTAAAAATCTTTCGTTATCTTACATGTATTTAAAATGACTGATTTTTGCATTTTTGTATACAAATTCTTCGACAAATCTAATACCCCTACATTTTTAATGAGAGAACTAGGTATAATGCCAGTAGCCGAAATAACAAATAATAATATTTTTATAGTCTGAGAATGCCAAATTCTTTTAATTTCATTTCCTAAATCTGTGTACTGTCCTATATTTTCAGAAACAGATTTTTCAATATTACAGGGATTTGGAATGTTTGGTTTTTATTTATTTATTTTATTTATTTATTTGTTTATAAGATTTACACAGTACATTAAATATTAGTTGTAAGGTATTTTAAATAAATTACATGGTTTTGTACCTATTACGTAAATCTGTAAAATATCAATAGGTAATTTCGCCTGGGTTTTAAAACTATATTATGATGAAACTAATGAAAAGAATCAAACATTGGTTGACTAATAAAACATAAATGAAAGAGTATGGGTGGAGAAAATTTTACATTTTAAAATCAAAAATTATTTGCTCACTAAAGTTTAATAAAATGATAAGAAATTTAATAATTTTGTTTTGTATGTTCGCAATGAATCGTGAAAAATGTCTAATTGTAATAATTTTTCATAATGGGTATAGGTTGTGATTGCGCGAGTGATTGGTGAGTTATTTGCTGCATTGGTGTTGTGGGCTTCTATATGAAGAAGAGAAGTGTGCCTGGTACGCCTCATTGGAGCATTTAAACCAATGACGGATAGTAATTCGGGACTATCCATATTATTATTAAGCAGGTTATACAGAAACAATAGATCCGACAATGTGCGTCTTTTTTGTAGTGTTAACATATTATTTGTAGTTTTGTTGTATTTTAAAAGTAAATGTTTCGAAAATTTATTTTGTATATTTTCTAATAAATCTATGTATACCTTATATTGAGGATTCCATATTGTGGACGCGTACTCCAGTGGACTTCTGACTAATGAACAAAACAACATTTCTAGTGTCTTAGCACTTTTGAAAGCTTTACATATTCTTAATAAAAAACCTAGCATCTTGTAGGATTTTGTGATATTTTTTTCGATATGCTTATCAAAAATTAATTTGCTGTCTAAGTAAACACCTAGATCTTTACACATAGACATAGATTGTAAAGGTTTATCATTCAAGTTGTAATGATAGTTGATTTTATTTTTATTTCTATTAAACGTAATAGAATGACATTTAGAAATGTTTAAGGACAATAAGTTTGATTCACAGTATATGCACAAATTATCAAGGTCGCTTTGTAATTCCATACAATCGGATAAAGACTCTACAGGTTTAAAAATTTTCATGTCATCCGCGTATAACACAAAACGACTATTTTTAAAGCATACATAAATATCATTTATGTAAATATTAAATAGGAGTGGTCCGAGATGCGACCCCTGGGGCACACCTGAGACGATTTCCATTAAGCAGGATGTGAAGCCATTGACAACCGTAATTTGGTGCCGATTACTAATATATGATGCGATCCATCTATAGAGATCACCGTGAATTCCTAGACCTAATAACTTCTGTAAAAGAATATAATGGTTAACACGGTCGAATGCTTTGGAATAGTCCGTATAGATGGCATCTACTTGGCATCGCATATCCATTTGAGCATGAAGAAAATTTATAAAAAATGCAAGATTTGAGGTTGTGGAGCGATTTTTCATGAAGCCGTGTTGATTATTTAAGAGTGAAGGTGAGATAGTAGAATATAATTGATCATAAACAATTTTTTCCAGTACTTTACTTAGAATCGGTAGTTTGGATATAGGTCGATAATTGGATACATCATTTTTACTGCCATTTTTAAAGATTGGGGTAATTAAGGCTGTTTTCCACTTTTCGGGAAATGTTCCTTCAGATAGCGATAGTTTGAAAATAGCAAAAATGGGAGGAGTCAATTGTTTACTACAATAATTTATAAATATCCCTGGAAGTTGATCATTCCCTGGTCCCTTTTTGATATCAATGGACTTAAGGTATTTGAAGGTGATGTCTTCATTGATCTCAATTGAGTTAATTACGCTATTTGAATTTGAACAATCACTGGTATTGCTTGTATGAGTAGGTTGAACATTCGAAAATACAGATCCAAAATATTCAGAAAATAAATCAGCTACTCCTTTACTGTCCTTAGCAGTTTTTTCACCGTAAATCATATGATCGGGGATGGTAGGAGATTTTCTTTGAGAATTGACATAGGACCATATTTTTTTAACATTATGCTGTATACCGGATTCTATCGTAGAAATATAGGTTTTGTAAGCCGCTGAAGCAACCGTTTTTTGCCTTTTTCGGAGCAAAGAAAATGAGTTCCGATGACGCTTCCATGCTCTAAAGAACTTCAATTTTTCGTTTGTTATTTTTATTAAGGCTGCTGTGTACCATAGAGGATATTTACCAGATTTTACGACTTTCTTGGGAATAAACGCATTGATAATTTGTTCAATTATAACATAAAACGAACTTAGTGCTGTGTTTACATCCGTTGCATTTATAACAGTAGACCAGTCAGTCTCTTTCAGTCTCTCGTTGATTTCGGCATAATCTGCTTTATGGAATAATTTTATTGTTCGAGGAGTTGAGAGGGTTGCATTAGTGGATGGGAAGTCTAGTTCTACAATCAATGATTTATGATGAGCATCCTCTTTAACTAAAGGGTGATCTGCAAGCGACACTTTAGCTAGAGTATTACAGATAACGAGGTCCAAGATTCGTCCATATTTGTTAGGTAAATGGTTAAATTTGTTATAATATCAAAATATAGGTTACTACTATCGCCATCTATGGTTATATTTGAGAGCTTAATAAATGTCAGTTCTTGCTGTCTCCTGATCTAAACAACGCGTTTCATTTTAGGTTATGGGCCCAGATCATTCCCAAGCGGTTTTAAATAATCAGTCACGATAATTTAAGTGGTATTTGTGTTAAAAATTCATTTCTAATTGTCGCGGATTTATTTGTTCGTTTTGAGAATAGGGCAAGGAGTTATTGTGAATACGAACTCGTAATCAGTGTCGGCACATTTTTAACAAAAATGGCGGCGGCATCATATCTTGCAAGTATACCCAAGTTGGTTGGACGACAAAACTACGATGAATGGTCGTATGCTGTGGAAAATCTACTTATATTGGAAGGTATGGAGAAGTGCATCCAGGCCGAGGAAACTGTCAAAATTGCCGCTGCAGACGACGCAAAAACCAAAGCGAAGATAGTCCTCACTATAGATCCTTCACTTTATGTACACGTCAAGCAAGCTACATCTACTGCGGAATTATGGAAAAGGCTAAAGCAAATGTTCGATGATAATGGTTTTTCAAGACGCATTTCCTTACTAAGAAAATTGATATCGATTCGTCTTGAAACTTGTGACTCGATGCAGAATTACGTCACGGAAATTATTGAAACTGGCCAGGAATTATCCGGAACCGGATTTAATGTGAATGATGAATGGATAGGCTGCCTTTTGCTCGCAGGTCTACCAGAAAAATTCTACCCCATGATATTAGCCATCGAGCATAGTGGAATAATAATTTCTGCAGATGCAATAAAAACAAAATTGCTCGATATGGCAGGAAATGACGCTCAGTCAGTTGGGGCGTTTTCCGCCAGAGTGCGTCAACGTCGTGATGTTACCGGAAATACATCGAAAGTCAAAACTGTAATGAAATCTGTCAGATGTTATCGATGTAAAAAGGAAGGGCATTTTAAAAATCAGTGTCCTGTTAGACAATCAGAGCAGATGAAGAAGTCTAATGCATTTTCTGTTGTGTTTTTGAGCGGGAATTACAACAAAATGGATTGGTTTATAGATTCGGGCGCTTGTTTTCATATGTCACCAAATGTAAACATTATATGTAATGCGTCGAATCGGACGAGTGTTAAGGAAATAATAGCAGCTAATAAGAGTGCTATGCCTGTTTTATGCTCGGGAGAAGTTAATATTGTGACATTAACATCGAAATGTAAATACGAAGTTACATTAAAAGATGTTTTGTGCCTACCTACCCTTACGACGAACTTGATATCTGTCAGTCAGTTAATTAAAAATGGAAATAAAGTGGATTTCAAAAGAAAATGCTGCTATGTTTATAATAAACAGAACGAGTTAGTTGCTATAGCAGATATGACAGATGGTGTTTATAAACTAAGGATGGAATACAAGTTAAATGTTCCTGAAAGTATGATGTCTAATTTAGCGGTTTCAGGCAATACTTGGCATCGCAGATTGGGTCATGTTAATAGTAATTATCTGAATAAAATGACAAGAGCTGTAGAAGGAATGAATCTTCGAGAAAAAGTTGATCTTGGCAAGACATCGTGTACAGTTTGTTGCGAGGGAAAGCAGTGTCGTCTTCCATTCTCAAATACTGGTACAAGAAGCAAAGAATTACTTCATTTAATTCATACTGATCTGTGTGGACCTATGGAGCATGGATCGCTTGCAGGTTCAAGATTCTTCATACTCTTCGTTGATGACTACAGTCGCATGACATTTGTATACTTTATCAAACACAAAAATGAAGCACTTAGATGTTTTGCAGAATTTAAAGCAAAAGTTGAAAAGCAAACAAATAAGAAATTAAAGATATTGTGAAGTGATAATGGTGGTGAATACTGCAACAAAGAGTTTGATTCATATCTCAAGAAGGAAGGTATCACGCACCAAAGAAGTAACCCATACACCCCAGAGCAGAATGGCTTGTCAGAACGTAATAATCGAACGATTGTCGAAAAGGCTAGATGCTTATTGTTTGATGCGAATTTGGGTAAAGAGTTCTGGGCTGAGGCGACAAATACAGCGGTTTATTTACAAAATCGTACTGTACTTCCTAGTTTAAACGAAAAAACTCCATATGAGATCTGGACTGGATGTAAACCAGACATAAGTCATTTAAGAATATTTGGTAGCAATGTTATGGCTCATGTTGCTAAAGAGAAGCGCCAGAAATGGGATAAGAAGTCTGAAAAGCACAAACTTGTGGGGTATCCAGATGACATCAAAGGTTACCGAATATACAACCCTAGAACTAAATGTATCACAACTAGTAGAGATGTCATTATCATGGAAAAAGAAAACAACCCAGAGGTTAATATACCAATCACTGAGAGTGGAGAAAATTCATCTCCAGTGGGGGACACTAGTTGTAAAGATACGTCACGTTCAGAAGATATAACCTTAGATGAGGATACATTAGTCGAAGATCCATCAGACACAAGAAAAGAAGATTCATTTGTTTCTATGAGGAGTGCTAATGACATGGATGAAACCTATGTACCAGATGAGGAGTCCATGACACCAGAAGAAGAGTCACAATCGGACATCATAATAAAAACATTTCCACAAAGGGAGAGAAAACAACCCGATAGATTTGGATATATGTGTACAGAAGGATATAATAAATCTTTCAGTGATGAAATGACATTAGAAGAAGCGCTGCAGGGACAAGAAAAGGAGCAATGGGAACAGGCTATCAAAGAAGAGCTGAAAAGTTTTGAAGACAACCACGCTTGGAGCGTTGTTGACATTACTGTAAAAGGAAATATAATGAAGTGCAAGTGGGTCCTAAAAAAGAAGTGCGATTCTGAAAATAATGTCCGGTATAGAGCCAGGCTTGTGGCTAAGGGGTGTTCTCAAAAATATGGTGTGGACTACAGCGAATAATTTTATTTTGTTATAATATGTTCTTATGTAATCTGTATTTTGAGAGGAAGTGTTATAATATCAAAATATAGGTTACTACTATCGCCATCTATGGTTATATTTGAGAGCTTAATAAATGTCAGTTCTTGCTGTCTCCTGATCTAAACAACGCGTTTCATTTTAAAATTGAGTTAAGTTTGCAAAAGATAAGCAGTTAAGTAACGCAAGTGAACATTGGTCTCTGTTAGTTGACGTATGTTGACTATTCCATTCAATATTCGGCATGTTATAGTCGCCGATGATTAAAAACTTGTTATTGGGAAAACGGATTGTTAAGTCAGAAATAATATTGGTATGACTAGTAAATAATGCTAATCTTTCTAAAGATGTTAATTTTGGACCGACGCTAGGCAAGTACACGCAGCACATGTGGATGTTATAACATTGATGATTAGATTTTGATGTATTGACAGTTATCCAAATATCTTCAGCGTCTGATTTCCAAGAGCGGGGGGTAACAAAAAAATTCATTTTTAATACCTATGATTACGCCTCCGCCAGTTGATTTACCAGTGCGATGGCTATCCCTATCATTTCTGTAAACAGAATAGCGATTATCAAATAATTCCTCATCTAGGATGCTATCAACCAACCAGCTTTCGGTAATAAAGATCAGGTCATAATTATTGAGCAGCATATTTTGATGAAACTCTATCGTTTTTGAGCGCAAACCTCTAGCATTTTGATAAAAAATTAATAAAGAATCAAGCATTGTGAAATTTTGTTAATTACATTGATAAATTCGGTTCCTATAAAATATACTTTACGAATATTATATTCAAGAGTTATGTTAATAGTCATAAGTCCACTGGGAATAGCAAAGCAAAGCATACAATTGTCAATTAAAGTGTGTGAGTGTGATATATAAATCATTAGTGAGCAATAATTATCAGCAGGTGGGGTTAATGTAAAAAGGGTGATATTAAAAAAAATATTTAAAAATGTAGGAGAAAAATAGTAGTTACAAGATAGGTGATTTAACATGGGAATGGTGATCATATAAGGTTTTTTAGCTGCGATTCGCAAGATACGTGTATGGGAGGTGATGTTTCGTTCTTCCGTAGGTAGATTTTTGAGCTTCTTATTCATAAAAACTGATACTTGTGTTCGTTTTTAAATCCTTTGGCGAACCTCAGTATGGATTTATTCTTCCTCGTAAGATGGTCATTGACGAAGATCATCTGTTCAGCTCCGGCCATCCCGATGCCCTTGGTAGTCATTTCTTTTTTCCTCTTGATGGCTGCTATGAATTCATCCTTCTTCTTGCGAGACGTGAATTTGGCGATGATGTTTCCTGGACGTCCGTCAGTCGTGTCTTGATTACGATTACGCTTACTAACTCTGCTAACGTATTCAATGTCACTTTGATGTAGAGGGCATCCAATGACTGTTGCGATAGTCGACATCATTGTAGGCAGGTTCTCGTTGGCGATCTCAGGCATTCCATGAATTTCGATGTTGTTAGAGAGAAGTTCCTGTTCCCTTTCATTGTTACCCCTCTCTAACATGAAAACAGTTTGTTTCAGCTCGGAAACCTCCATTTCCAGTCTATCTACTTTCGCCAATTTTTCGTTAATTAATTTCATTTTATTTGAGAAATCTTCCATAAAAGTGTTATTATAAACTATGGCGTTTTCGAATTCAGCCATTTTAGTGTTCATTTTTTCTAGTTGCAGTGACATTTTTCTGATCTCCACAGTTAATTCGTTGCTTTGATCTGAGGAGAAAGATCGAGCATCTTGATTGACCGGGGCTTGGATACAGTTATTGCACTTCCAGGCATCTTTTTTACCTTGCGACATACGTTTAAATACACTTGCTGTAATATTAGCACACTCGATGTGGATGATGCATTTGCAGGTCGAACACTTTATACAACGCCTCTTTTAGCTGCTTAACGCAATACTTGCATGTTGTATCCATATTTTGTTTTGCTTGCGGCTGCAGTCAGTTAATGGTATGGTTAATGGTTAACAATACTGTGGGTAGCTTGAGTTTTTTTTAATGAATAGTCCGATTTTGCACTGTTTTTTACACTTAAACAAGCACTCACTTTCGTGTTTGATTCACCTCAATTTAAATTATGAGCTTATGTAGAAATTGTGAGAAAAGAATCAATGTTTTTAATAGCAAATGAATGATTATTGGGGAGCGATTGACAAACGTCAGACGTGTGTTATTGTTATTGTTTGTTAGCTTTGGAATTGGAATATAAAAATGTATCAGGAATTCCAACATACCAAAGTGACAGTTATTACAAAATGGGCAACATTTCTCAAGATGAAGCTAATTTTATTTTTACGTAATTGAAATTTAAAATTAAATATTTTCCACTGCCCCCAATGCAAATAGTTGTCTTTTAATGTCATTAAGGTGAATCAAAAGAGTGTTTTAAAAATAAGTGTGTATTAACCGTTTCCATCTATATCCAATAATTACCGAAGTTAGTTCTTACCAATAATAAATAAACGAATTTAATGATAAATTTAACTACGAGGGTTAAACAGACTTTGGGAACGGTATGAAACGATTGACGATGAATAAAGCTAGTGTCATTAAAATTTATAGGTTATGTATAGACAATAAAGAAGTCATAGACAGCTATTATAATCTCATAATCCTGGCCATTTAGATTTGTAAAAAATTCATTAAAATTTGGGAAAAAATTCGGTTCTTGGGAAGCACTCCGAAAAAATAAATTGAATTATTTTTAT
Source organism: Limnephilus auricula (assembly GCA_951813805.1). Lineage (NCBI taxonomy): Eukaryota > Metazoa > Arthropoda > Insecta > Trichoptera > Limnephilidae > Limnephilus > Limnephilus auricula. The sequence goes on along the minus strand of OX638414.1, from coordinate 6,941,396 downwards.
ACTAACTTTGGGCTGGAAAATCCGAATCTGAAGGAATTAGGTTGGGGAGGTCAATATCAACTGAGTTACAGGACTTTAAAGTTTCGTACACAGGAACAAATCCGCAATGCATTTTTGACATATTGTACTGAAGAGGTCAAAGTGATTCAATGATGCCAACCTCAGAAAATTGCAAAGTGTTGCCATTAAGCAATAATATCAATGTTATTATCTGAATAGAATGTGTCAAAACACGAGAAAAAGAAATAAAAGATAAAAATAAATCTGGATGTATTAGGTAAACACTAATTTAGGTACCGGAGTTTTGGAAATAAAATGACGTAAAAAATCATGCTTTTTTTCTAGTAATTTTTTTTTTTTTATATAATACATTCACTTTTTTATCACAAACCATGTTACACAAACCTAGCGTAGCCGCTTAACTACTTGAAAACTGGGATGTTTTTCTTGCCTTGACGTGAGCAGGCGCTATAAAGGGGGAACATCCTTTTGTATCACAAACCATGTTACACAAACCTAGCGTAGCCGCTAAACTACTTGAAAACTGGGATGTTTTCTTGCCTTGACGTGAGCAGGCGCTATGAAGGGGGAACTTTCTTTTGTATCACAAACCATGCTAGACAAACCGAGCGTAGCCGCTAAACTACTTGAAAACTGGGATGTTTTTCTTGCCTTGACGTGAGCAGGCGCTATAAAGGGGGAACATCCTTTTGTATCACAAACCATGTTACACAAACCTAGCGTAGCCGCTAAACTACTTGAAAACTGGGATGTTTTCTTGCCTTGACGTGAGCAGGCGCTATGAAGGGGGAACTTTCTTTTGTATCACAAACCATGTTAGACAAACTGAGCGTAGCCGCTAAACTACTTGAAAACTGGGATGTTTTTCTTGCCTTGACGTGAGCAGGCGCTATAAAGGGGGAACATCCTTTTGTATCACAAACCATGTTACACAAACCTAGCGTAGCCGCTAAACTACTTGAAAACTGGGATGTTTTCTTGCCTTGACGTGAGCAGGCGCTATTAAGGGGGAACTTTCTTTTGTATCACAAACCATGTTAGACAAACCGAGCGTAGCCGCTAAACTACTTGAAAACTGGGATATTTTTCTTGCCTTGACGTGAGCAGGCGCTATAAAGGGGGAACATCCTTTTGTATCACAAACCATGTTACACAAACCTAGCGTAGCCGCTAAACTACTTGAAAACTGGGATGTTTTCTTGCCTTGACGTGAGCAGGCGCTATTAAGGGGGAACTTTCTTTTGTATCACAAACCATGTTACTTATTATATTTTTATTGTTTAATTATATATAGGTACTTTGAAATTATTATTTCACATAGCAAAAAGTGTTTTATTTGGAAAATCACAGTTTTTTTTATATAAAGATACGGACCAAGTAATATAATATCAAACCAAAAACTAATACAAAAAATAATAAAACTAAAAAATAATAATCTATTATTATAAGTACATCAATGTAAAATGCATCCTGAATATAAATTGACGCCCAAAAATACCAAAGAAAAGCAAGAATGTAATACAAACAATTTGATTTGTCAAGGTAGTTTCCGCGAAATCTGGGGAAATTCTAGAGAAATTTTGCTTCGAAATCTGGGGAAATAATTTTTTTGAGCATACCATCCCTGATTCTCATTCTTTGCTTACCTACACTTGTGAGAGTTTACTTTTCTTGTTCGTCACTTACAATCTTCAAATAATGTTGAATTTTCAAAAAATTTTAAAGGTGTGTGAAAATAATAATGATTTGTTGGCTAAATTAGTCGAATGGGGCCTTATTCCTCCAAGTGGGAGTTACAATTGTCCGGTTTGTGGGCAAGCGATGGTGTTAGGATTGGATGAAGATCGGTGAGTGATTTTTTTATTGTTATGCATTTTTTAACCTGTGAATATTTGATTGTATGAAGTGTGTTAAAGAAAGGTTTTTTTTAGTTCCGATGGGTTCAGATGGGCTTGTAATAACAAATTAGCGCGGGGCCATAAGAAGGCTGAGCGGTGCAACAAAAGAGTGGCGTTTCGAGCCGGTACGTTCTTTGCACATTCTCATTTGCCAATTTGTAAAATTCTTGGATTCGTCAATTTTTGGGTGCAAGGTGCGTCGTTACGGCTTACTGGATTACAATTGGAGATGGCACAAGAAGCACTAGTAGACTGGGCCTCTTTCTGCCGGGAAGTTATTCTTGAGGCTTACTTTTCTCGTTTAGAAAAGATCGGCGGCCCTGGTAAGATCGTTGAAATTGACGAATCTAAGTTTGGCAAGAGAAAATATCATCGTGGGCATTATGTTGAAGGACAATGGGTCTTCGGCGGTTATGAACGTGGCTCCGGCCGCGTATTTATGGTAGCCGTCGAGTCTCGGAGTTCCGAAACTTTGATGCCCATAATCGAAAAATGGATCGAGAAGGGTACAACTATTATCAGTGACTGTTGGAAGGCATATGACTGCCTGTCGGACTTAGGGTTTACACACCAGACGGTGAATCATTCAAAAAATTTCAAGGATCCTGATTCTGGAGCCCACACAAATGCCATCGAGTCCTCTTGGCGGGCAGCCAAGTCTTCCATGACGTCATCTGGTAGAATTAAAGCTCATATTCCCGGTAACCTTGCTCGATACATGTTTCTAAAAAGTTGCAAAGAACGCCAGAAGGATCCTACTCTGGAGTTTTACCGTTTAGCGGGGCTCTTATATGACCCGCGTATTCAACGGGAACCCTTGGAGGCGCATGAGTCTGACAAGGATTCAACGGACGAAGAAGACTTGTCCGATTTATAAGGTAATTCTACTGTTATCTTATGTTTTGACACATTCACATAATAACATTGATATTATTGCTTAATGGCAACACTTTGCAATTTTCTGAGGTTGGCATCATTGAATCACTTTGACCTCTTCAGTACAATATGTCAAAAATGCATTGCGGATTTGTTCCTGTGTACGAAACTTTAAAGTCCTGTAACTCAGTTGATATTGACCTCCCCAACCTAATTCCTTCAGATTCGGATTTTCCAGCCCAAAGTTAGTATAAAAATAATTCAACTTATTTTTTCGGAGTTTTTCCCAAGTACCGAATTTTTTCCCAGGACTTTAAAGTTTCGTACACAGGAACAAATCCGCAATGCATTTTTGACATATTGTATAGAAAAAGTCAAAGTAATTCAATGTTCATATTCGTTGCTGCCAACCTCAAAAAATGACCAAGTGTTGCCATTAAGCAATAATATCAATGTTATTATGTGAATGTGTCAAAACATAAGATAACAGTAGAATTACCTTATAAATCGGACAAGTCTTCTGAATCCTTGTCAACTGACAACCGCACACTACAAAATCACTCAACAACCCGTTGTCAATGGTAACGCAAGCGGTGACTCACGACTCGCACTGCTGATTGCTGTGGCCGGCCGTTGCTAATTGCCAGCTGTCAGCTGATTGTTCTTCGTCTATGGTTAAACAAGCTTTTTGACCAATCAAGACATTGAAACCAGCCGGTTTTAGTTTGGTTTCAGTTGCCTCGTCAAAAAATGACGTGTGAAAAACCATAGATAATTTATTTCAAAGCCATCCGAGAAGCTACATACATAAAATAGTATTTAGTTTCTTTATTGAAAATTAGCGCAAGCGATTCTGACTTTATCTTTCATAGATTTTTTTTAAACACTTGATCAATTTTCGTTCTATGAAATGTAAAACTTATAATTGTGTTTATAATTGGGTTGATCTAGCAGTTGTTTGATTTTTGATTTAAAGGCATTATAATTTTTTTCTGATTTTATTTTATAAGGGCGTTAAAAATTCTAGTCTAGCCTCTCGTAAGTTTTCAAAGTTTATCTATGGACAATGTCATCTGACATATTCCTGGATTAGGTCGTTTGAAAGGTTTTATGCGATTCATGTTCTTGCGAATGTCAGTTTTTACAAAATTGGTGGTCGGGATGTATTCAATTTATTCGCCATGTCGATTCTCGATTAAATCGCGATATTAAAGCACATTTTATTTGATTCCTGCATCGGTTTCCGGTTGTCTAGCCTCTCGTAAGTTTTTATTTTTTATTTAAGTTTATTAAGGAAACATACAGTTGTGTAAAAGATTATTTAACATAAGATAGTGAACATAATATCAACCAATTAAGTTCCATTTATAATTTTTTTTTCTTAATCATGAAATATTTGTGTACAGTTTTTACATGCTTTTCGACTACCACACTATAGTAAAACAGAAACTAAATGAACGTTCTAAGTCCAAAGCCAGTACAGGTAAAGAAACACGAGAAGGTTCACTACTTAAAATTAATTTTACTAAACAAAATGTTTTTATTATCTTCGGTGCTGAATTCAAGTGTCTTTAAGTCTGAATTTAAGGATTGAATAAAAATACGTCGGTGTTTAAAAATACCCACAAGGTGTCCGATAACCCATATTACCTACATACATATTTCAGAATCAAGAAAATTCTTAGACAGGTTTTATCTGATGTTAATTAATAAAGCGGTAACCAATTTATGAGACATTTAAATTTAAATAATATCTGATTTTAACCCCCGGCAGGGATTTTACATATTTATTTTTTTTAACAAAAAAACACCTAAATGTGGACATCAACATAATACAACATAATTTTTACAATACAATATACATGTTACATTGGTAAACTATTATTTGTAGTTTTAAAAAAAAAAACATTTTACAGTTCACGGAAAACATGTAGATACACATATTTATTTAATTAGCACAAAATTTATTCCATGTTATGTCGTAGTAGTAGTTCAAGTGCTACATACTATCTTTGACAATAAATAAATTAACAGAATAACAAACATTAGATTGATGCAAAAAAACAGATGGTTGTTTAATTAATTGTAAAAACCTTTTTTTTTATTTTTTATTATTTATTAACCAAAAATACATGTTATGTACATTCTTTTAGGTATATGCCACCTCACTAGGCTAAGCCTGAAAACCTATAACTAAATATTTAAACACAATGCTAAAACACAAAAAAGTTTATTGTTTCTAGGTTAAAAACATTCCTTTAACAACAATGTGTATCAAACATTAGACTATTAGACAATTACACATATAATATTACCCAAATAATTGAAATTTCACACATCATCTTCGTCACTGTCCGTATCACTTAACTCAAAACTAATTTTAAAAGAATCTGGGTAATTGTCACGTATTCTTTGATGAAATCCTCATTTTGGAGTGGTTCTGTATGAATTACACAATTTATCCATTCCTTAATAGAAACCATATCTATAGCAGCATGCACTAGGCTATCGACATTTGTTTTGATGTATTCTGGATTTTTACGGATTTTTCGAAAACTTGATAACATTATAAACTATCGTTTTTTCACCTGCCTGCAATTCGTACCGCTGATTTGCATCCACCATTTTAAAAACGTATTATCTACTAAAAGCACTGATATGAGATCACACAATATGTAATTACAATCACACCGATTAAATAACCGGGAGTCAAAATGATATTAATAAAGTAGATTAAATCGAAAATAAAGTAATGGACTGGTTTTTAATCTTATGAAGTCAATACACTATTTAACTAAATGTAGAATCTTTATTTTTTATGCTTTTATAGTGGGATGATATAAATAACAATGGAATATCCAAAGGATTTTATCGCCTAATTCACGGGAATAACCGACATTGGAATTTCTATATTTGGTTTCGCAGCGTATAATTATTAGGTGTCGACTGAAATATTGTTTTTAAAATCCAGTTTAATGTATTTCCAAGAATCGGAATTTTCGAGGGACACATAAATAATAAGAATTAAAAATTATAAATATAAATAATATAATGGTGGAGTGTCTTTCGAGTTTGGGTTTTTCGGAGTTTTTACTGTACGTTAATCCCCTTGCGAAATTTTGAGAGTGCACTTGTTATCCGTTTGACTATAGACACATGTTCGTATTATTTTTAACACAATTTCTTCGATCTGTTTGTTAATTCTCGGTGTTTTTAGTTGTGTGGTATCTAGTACGAGATGTTTTCATACATTTACTTTACTGAATTATCATAGTATTTCAAATCTTGTATTACGACTCACGAACAAGACTGACCAATATATATATTCCGTTACAGTTATAATTAATTTTGTGCTGGGACCATTTACCATCATAATATAGCAGGACACTATCACAGCAATGCCATGGATCGAAACCCAGAAAATGTTTTTATTAAGACGGAACCAGGGTCCCAGGAAGAAGACGCAAATGAAATGCCGTGTATAAAAACAGAAATCGACCCCCTGGATATAAAGAAGGAGTATTTACCGTATGTCGAGAGCAATCCGACGGACAGTAAGTTGCATTGTATTTAAGTTGATTACAGTTGTTCGGAATTCATATCCGCTTTGAAATGTTGACAGACTGGTCATAAACATACATTTTTTTAATACTTCACAACAGTCCCAACTGCTCCCAACCTTCAGAAGCCAGTGAGACTATGGCATCCCCAATTGGGGTATGTCGTAAGGTTACAGAGAATGGGGAAGGGAATTTATTCAGATCTGGTAGACAATCAAAGCATAAGCCATTTCAAGCTTACTAAGAGTATCTACCACTAATATATTTGCCGCAAATACACTGTATATTATTTTGAATTAATAAATTGTCAAGTAACACATATTAATCAAATGCAATTTAATTGCCCACGCCGGGATTTGAAGACGCAACCTCCGGATTGCTGGTCCAGAGACATCGGAGGCCGTCGTTGTGAAAATTATCTCAATTTATTTTGTTATACTCTAGGAGAGAGACAACTGTAATTTAAAAAAAATATAATACTCTATTAACTCGGAATGTCAGGTATCAGGTATTGTTATTTTGTTTTTGCAGGTAAGATTTATATGGAGCCTATTACCATTAAGGAAGAACCAGGAACTGGAAAAGAATATGGAAGGAGAATTCCTTGTACAGAACTTGAAATACAATTCGTGAATATTAAAAAGGAAAATCACTCCGAAACAATTACCCAGACAACCACCGGTAAAAACCTTTTTGAAACACATAATTCCTGCTCTCCCAATGATTCGCTTTTTTTTAACCTGAGAAAATGGCGCGAAATGAAACCGTCACTTTGGATCGAGATTGTAAAACATCTATGCAAGATAGCTCCGATATTTAAAAGACAATAAGAAGCATTATTTTGTTCTCTTTCTGGTTAAAAAAGCAGTACATACGTTTGTATGAGAGGAAAAGAGACACAACGCTTTTAAAATGTAAGGTCGCTCTGGGAAGTTTTTGATCCTATGAAATTATAGCGGCGTTACGTGTTTTGGGATGTATTTACTCCTAAACAAGCAAACGGGTTATAAATTACAACCACGATGAAAAGAATAAAAATTATTAAAACTCTCTTATAGAAGACTTATTGCCGAATTGACTGTTATTTTAAGAATTGTTAATGATTTACCGCTTATTAAAAGCAACAATTATTATCCAGAAACACTCATCCATATTTTAAAAAAATCATGTTATCATGTTGCCAATTTTTTCAGTGTTTCAGGCTAATAATTATTGCTTATAATAATTGTAACCCTTTGTGCTATGCTTAAAAAATCTTTTCTTAAACATTAGTTTATTAATTAAAAAAATAATGGTATACCGCTTATTACATTTTTTCACCTGCAAACAACCAACTTTAGTTTTATATACTAAAGGCATTTTATAGAACGAAAAAATGTAATAATCGGTATTTGTTGAATGAAACAATAGTATATATTGATTCATTTGGCGGGTAAGAGATAAGCCGCCGTAGCTTAGTGGATATAGCTCCTGACCGGCAATAAGAGAGGCGCGGGTTCGAGTCCTGTCGGCGGCATGTATCTTTTCTTAGGAGGTTTTTTCAATATTTTATTTATTTATTTAATTTTTTTTTTACAAATACCTACAGTTGTTATACATTGTATATGTATATTTTTAATACATTTTTTAAATATCGTGATTCACCTTTTTTTTTGAGCAATGCTCGTGTAAAAAAGGTGGAGCAGCGAAAAACAATTCAACATATATTTTTAAAATGTGTAGTAAGGATAATGAAAAGTATAATATTATATTTTTTATATATGTATATCATACATTATACGTGAAACAGAATTGAATAAAGAAAAGATATAAAAGAAGAAGAAGAGAGAAAATAAAAAAAGAGTATAAAAGAAAAAGGATTTCCAAAGTCACAGTCACAATGATATATTATTATATTGTTTTAATTAACCTTTTGAATTTTTTATAGTTTGTTTCCAATCTTAAGTTAAGGGGTAATTGGTTAAACCATTTGACTCCAAAATATTTATAAAATTGTTGGGCTGTAGTGGTATTACAACGCGGGATAGTTATAGAGCCAAGAATACTTGGTCTTTTGCTGTTTGAAATAGATATTGAGGTATCGTTGTTGAAACAATCTTTGTGTATTTGTAAAAGTGAATTTTTTTTATAAATATTGTGTAGTAATATTGGTTAGTGTTTCAGGCTAATAATTATTGCTTATAATAATTGTTACCCTTTGTGCTATTACAAATAATTAAAACACCAATGTTAATTATTCCCAATTGTAAACATACATTCTTATAAGTTATTTACACATTATTATAATTTACATGGAATTGCACCAATAATTATCAGTAAGTATCCCGACTTGACTTATTATTTAGCAAAAATATCTGAGCATGCTAATTGTTTACGAATTAGGTCAAATATGAATACCTTGCTATTGATGCATATGACATGGGTTTGCTATCAGACCCATGTAATGTGATCTATGCCCCTCTCCCTTACATGCGTGCATCAGAGCTTGCGACGGAACTCAACTTTTTTTATTTTTTTTAGATTTTAGCAGTTAAAATAAAATAATTGTACATTTAAAATATACTGGTGAATCTAAGTATAGATTTTGTATTTCTTAGTCCTCCTCACAAGGGGTCTTGTGGCGAGGTGGTTATATAATTATAGTTTGTTTGTCTTCTATGTCATGTCATTATAAGGGACTTTTCATTTACTTCTTTCCGCTATATTTTTATACTTATTTTGTGCTTATAATTTTTATTTATTAGTTTATTGTCTTGGGAAAGGATGTTGTGGAGGTTTTTTGCAAAGTGTAGTTTATTTGTCCAAATGTGGTTTTATAACATGCGATGTGTTTAATGTCATTTGAATTCGATCTAGTGTGATGAAAGCACGGTTAACTAGCTAAATAGGTTGCTACCCGATTATAATAATGATTTTGACAGTGGGGTGTATGATGGAATTTTTTTTTTTTATTAAAAAATAAAGTCATCGGCAAGTAAAATGACATGTTTATTTTAAGTACAAATACTTTCAGGAATCGCTGATAAAATTCCTTCGGGTACGCGCTATTACACCCTAATACTGTGTATGAATTATTTTTTTTCAGATAGTATTAATGTGGGGACAGTTACCATTAAGGCAGAATTAGAACCCCGAAAAGAATGTGAAGGGGGATTTCCTTACACGGAAATTAACATTAACCTCCCCGATGTTAAAAAGGAATGCTTAGAACGCTTTGAAAGACTTAACCAGACAGCAGGTAAAACCGATTTTTATCGTAAGATCTAAATGAAACACTGTGGAATTTCACGCTTTCCTATTTTTTAATGTTTTTACAAATTATTTGTCCCTAATTTATTTATCCTATACTAAGTAATTAGTTTTATGTATCCCTCTTTATCCGTATTCTTTTTTAATTCGTTGACAGATCTGAAAACCCAGCATATGGAAAAACGATTCTCTTGCTCCCATTGTAACTACTCCAGCTCTCATAAGAAGAATTTAGTAACGCACTTGTGCACCCATACTGAAGAAAAACGTTTTTCTTGTTCCAAGTGCAACTATTCGTGTTCTCAAAAGATCTATCTGACGAGTCACATACGGACTCATAGTGGAGAAAAACGTTTTTCTTGTTCCAAGTGCAACTTTTCATTTTCTCATAAGGTAAGTTTGAAGAGACACATGCTGACTCATAGTGGAGAAAAACCTTTTTCTTGTTCCGATTGCAACTATTCATGTTCTCAAAAGAGTAATATGACGACCCACATGCTGACTCACAGTAGAGAAAAACCCTTGTCATGTTCTGAGTGCAACTATTCATGTGCCCGAAAAGGCAATCTGACGATCCACAGGCTGACTCACACTGGAGAAAAACCATTTTCTTGTTCCGTCTGTAAATATTCATGTTCTCGAAAGCACCAACTGTCGATCCACATGTTGTCTCACAGGAGAGAAAAACCTTTTTCATGTTCTGCGTGCAGCTATTCATGTTCTCAAAAGGGAAATTTGACGAGACACATGCTGACTCACAATGGGAAAAAATCTTTTTCATGTTCCGAGTGCAACTATTCCTGTTCTCGAAAGCACCATCTGACGAGCCACATGTTGTCTCACAGTGGAGAAAAACCCTTGTCATGTTCCATCTGCAACTATTTATGTTCTCGAAAGCACCAACTGATGGTCCATATATTGTCTCATAGAGGATGATCTCAGTGCATCTATTCATTTTCTGAAAAGGGAAATATGAGGAGCCACATGCGAACTCATCTTGGAGAAAAACCTTTTTGTGTTCGGAGTGTAACTATTCATGTTCTAATAAGGTAAATTTTAAGAGCCACATGCTGACTCATAGTGGAGAAAACATTTTTCTTGTTACGGTTGTAAATAATCATTTTCTCGAAAGGGCCATCTGATGAACCACATGCTGATTCACAGTGCGGAAAAATCTTTTTCATGTTCCGAGTGCAACTATTCGTGTTCTCGAAATCACCATCTGACGAGCCACACGTTGTCCACCGTGGAGAAAAATCTTTTTCGTGTTCTGAGTGCAACTATTCATTTGCTTGAAAGAGCAATCTGTCGAGCCACACGCTGACTCACAGTGGAAAAAAATGTTTTTCATGTTCTCAAATAAAAGATTTGTAGAAACACATGCTATCACAAAGTGTAGAAAAAACTTTTACAGGATCTAAGTGCCAACATTCATGTTCACGAAAGGGAGATTTATGGAAACGCATGATGATTCACATAGGAGAAAAACATTTCTCCTTTTCTGAGTGCAACAATTCATGTTCTCGCGAGGGAAATTTAAAGCAACGCATGCTGACTCAAAGGAGAAAAAACGCCTTTTCATGTCCAGATTACAATTATTTATGTTCTCGAAAGCAATATTTTTTTTTATATTCGGACTGCAGCTAAATATTAGCTAATAAATACAAAAATTGTAACATGTTGAATTCATGTTGCATCAGTTGCAGTCACGAACATTTTATATTATGGGGTGCGCATGCGTTTTACACTCCATAGAACTGGCAGTAAACTTCTAGAGAGCAGCGAGTGCAGACGTTCCTACCTTCGGAACGATCATGGCGGAAGACTACCGAAAGATGACCTACCTTCAAAAATCATCTTGACTAAATTCACATTATTTTTAAACATGTTGGTTTACCATTTAACTTAATTTGTTTGACCGTTTTCATTAAAACGTTCCTGGCGTCCTGGCATTAGGTTCCCGTAGATTATTTAGAATAACTTAATTTGACAAGTAAGATTTGCTTCAAAATGAGTACATCCTTATGATGATTCGCACACGTCCTGAGACAAAAAAAAGATTCCTTCATGCTACTTATTGCCTTATTTGTAATCCTTTATAATAAATATATTGTTGACACTTAACTTACATATTTTATTCATTGTATATGGTTTTCATCGGATTACATTCACCTACATGTGAAATCTGAGATAATTTGATATCAATCTTTCTTATTGGAACCTACGTGTACTTTTTTTTTTATTTATTTAATATTTTTTGGTTTTTTTTACAATAAATACATAATTTTTACATTTTATATATATACAGTGTTAAAATAGTAGATAAGAATAGCTTTTCCTCACCATAAAGAGACGAGGCTCTTATGTTTGGTGAGGGAATTTTAGTTCAATTATATAATATCTGTAATAAAAATATGTAATAAAAGTAAATAATACAATATGGCAAAAACAAGGGATAATTAAGGAAAATGCAAGATTTATCAATAAAGGATTTAAAAGAAACAATAATAATACTGGGTTATGGACTCTTATAGTAGTTTTAGGTATTTTTTTAACTTTTGCTGAAATTCCTGAATATTTTCGTTTATTTTCAGATACAATGGTAGTTTGTTAATGTTATGCCTAGATAGAGATAAGTATTTTGTGTAAGGTTTGTATTAAATTTAGGGATTTTGATAGTATTCTGATATCTTGCTGATGAGTGGAATGGTAAGTTATTTAACTGTACTTCTTTGTAAATTTATAGTATTGAATATTTTTTTATATATTTTGTCTATTGTAGGTACATTGAATATTGAAAACAGAATTTCAGTAGAAAATTTGGATGGTTTTTTCAAATTTTTATTTTTATTTTTTTTACTTTAATTATCAATCTTTGAACAATTTTGTGTGGATTTAAAATATTATTATAAGTTCCTCCCCAACCAATAATACCATATTGCAATATAGATTGCACAATTGCATAGTACACTCTATTTAAGTTTTCAAATCTACGAATATTTCTTAGTCCTATAAATATATAAATACATTTTCTAATTCTTTTGACAAGTTCACAAATTTGTTTTTTCCATTTGAAATGTTGATCTATGTATATACCAAGATATTTAAATTCAGAAGTTGGATTAAGTATTGAACATGCTTGATTTGCAATTTGTTCCGTTACATTTAAGTTGATGTATTATATCTTCAAACTTCGCAAAATCACTTTGTGGCGTCATTTTGAATTAAATTAAAACAAATAACTTTGTATTGAACCACTTTTATATAATCACAATTACCTACATGTTTCAAAACCGATGTTTTCTTCGTCAGGGTAGTAATGAAATTATTAATTTTTTATATAGTTAGTAATGAAATTTTAATATTAGTAAATTAGTAATTTCATTACTACCCTGACGAAGAAACCATCGGTTTTGTTTTTGTCAGATACAATGGTAGTTTGTTATAGTATGTTATACCTAGATAGAGATAAGTATTTTGTGTGTGCTTTGTACTAAATTTAGGGATTTTGATAGTAATCTGATATCTTGCTGATGAATGGAATGGTAAGTTATGTAACTGTACTTCTTTGTAAATTTGTAATATTGAATATTTTTTTAATATATTTTGTCTATTGTAGGTACATTGAATATTGAAAAGAGAATTTCAGTAGAAAATTTGGATGATTTTTTCAATATAACTTTAATTATCAATCTTTGAACAATTTTGAGTGGATTTTAAATATTATTATAAGTTCCTCCCCAAACAATAATACCATATTGCAATATAGATTGAACAATTGTTAGAAATATATAGAGAAGGAAAGTAAGAAACTCACGGAAGGCAGGATTGCACCTTTCATCAGCAGCCTCCAACTGTACCAACACACGCGCGATATCTTTTCTTGATCTTTGAAACTTTAACCATTATTAGGCACAGCACCATGTTCGTTACAAGGAAGTCACCATTACACTGGTGTAACATTATACTTAGGAATAGGAGTGAAGGTAGGTGGGTAGGAAAAAGGAAGATAATAATCCTAAACATAACCGCCCACCAATTTTGCGTAGGAAAATTTAAACTTATTACGTACTCAGTTAAAACGAAAAATAGTAGTTTGCTTAAAATTAGAAAATTTCTCTTAAAGTAGAGTAAATAATAAATTCCGTCTCTATGAAAAAAAATAAAAGTAGTATGCTTAATTAGAAAGCTTCTCTTAAAAGAAGTAAATGATAAATTCCTTCTGGAGGGACAAATAAAATATAAGTAAATGATAAATTCCTTCTGTAGGAACGGTGCTATAAAAACTAAGTAAAATTAACTAAATAATAGACTAAAACCTTTTATGGAACAACTGAAAGGGGAATTGCAATGGGTCTTAAGTAAGTCCCGTCTTTGGTTTTTACTGATACCACTCGAACCATTCCATCTGTTCCAGGCTTTACGTCCATTATGCGACCCAACTGCCACTTTAAAGGCGGCAATCTAGAATCCTTCAGTATCACAATATCTCCGTTTTGAATATTTCGTTGGGGAGTGAACCATTTCCCCCTTTGTTGCAAAGTTTGTAAGTACTCCGTATTCCAACGTCGCCAAAAATGTTGCGAAATCTGTTGCAAATGCTGCCATCTATCTAATCTGTTAATCTTTGCGTCTGAGAAATCCCACTCAGGCAACGAAAGGACTGCAGCTAAATATTAGCTAATAAATACAAAAATTGTAACATGTTGAATTCATGTTGCATCAGTTGCAGCCACGAACATTTTATATTATGGGGTGCGCATGCGTTTTACACTCCATAGAACTGGCAGTAAACTTCTAGAGAGCAGCGAGTGCAGACGTTCCTACCTTCGGAACGATCATGGCGGAAGACTACCGAAAGATGACCTACCTTCAAAAATCATCTTGCTAAATTCACATTATTTTTAAACATGTTGGTTTACCATTTAACTTAATTTGTTTGACCGTTTTCATTAAAACGTTCCTGGCGTCCTGGCATTAGGTTCCCGTAGATTATTTAGAATAACTTAATTTGACAAGTAAGATTTGCTTCAAAATGAGTACATCCTTATGATGATTCGCACACGTCCTGAGACAAAAAAAAGATTCCTTCATGCTACTTATTGCCTTATTTGTAATCCTTTATAATAAATATATTGTTGACACTTAACTTACATATTTTATTCATTGTATATGGTTTTCATCGGATTACATTCACCTACATGTGAAATCTGAGATAATTTGATATCAATCTTTCTTATTGGAACCTACGTGTACTTTTTTTTTTATTTATTTAATATTTTTTGGTTTTTTTTTACAATAAATACATAATTTTCACATTTTATATATATACAGTGTTAAAATAGTAGATAAGAATAGCTTTTCCTCACCATAAAGAGACGAGGCTCTTATGTTTGGTGAGGGAATTTTAGTTCAATTATATAATATCTGTAATAAAAATATGTAATAAAAGTAAATAATACAATATGGCAAAAACAAGGGATAATTAAGGAAAATGCAAGATTTATCAATAAAGGATTTAAAAGAAACAATAATAATACTGGGTTATGGACTCTTATAGTAGTTTTAGGTATTTTTTTAACTTTTGCTGAAATTCCTGAATATTTTCGTTTATTTTCAGATACAATGGTAGTTTGTTAATGTTATGCCTAGATAGAGATAAGTATTTTGTATAAGGTTTGTATTAAATTTAGGGATTTTGATAGTATTCTGATATCTTGCTGATGAGTGGAATGGTAAGTTATTTAACTGTACTTCTTTGTAAATTTATAGTATTGAATATTTTTTTTATATATTTTGTCTATTGTAGGTACATTGAATATTGAAAACAGAATTTCAGTAGAAAATTTGGATGGTTTTTTCAAATTTTTATTTTTATTTTTTTTACTTTAATTATCAATCTTTGAACAATTTTGAGTGGATTTAAAATATTATTATAAGTTCCTCCCCAACCAATAATACCATATTGCAATATAGATTGCACAATTGCATAGTACACTCTATTTAAGTTTTCAAATCTACGAATATTTCTTAGTCCTATAAATATATAAATACATTTTCTAATTCTTTTGACAAGTTCACAAATTTGTTTTTTCCATTTGAAATGTTGATCTATGTATATACCAAGATATTTAAATTCAGAAGTTGGATTAAGTATTGAACATGCTTGATTTGCAATTTGTTCCGTTACATTTAAGTTGATGTATTATATCTTCAGACTTCGCAAAATCACTTGTGGCGTCATTTTGAATTAAATTTAAACAAATAAATTTGTATTGAACCACTTTTCTGGTTTCTTCGACCGATGGTTTCGTCGTCAGGGTAGTAATGAAATTACTACCCTGATGAAGAAACCGTCGGTTTTGAAACATGTAGGTAATTGTGATTATATAAAAGTGGTCCATAAAAAAGTTATTCGTTTAAATTTAATTTTTGATGTATTATAATTTTAGTTCTGGTTTTAATCTAAATTTATTGATAGAGAATGGGATAAATTTTTTTATTTCAGTATTTAATGAGAGGAGGTTTTTATCGAACCAATTTTTCAGTATATTAATAACAGTATTTGCTAAGTTATTAACGATATTCCAATCAGAATCTTCAATTATTATGACACTGTAATCAGCATATGATATTATTTTTCCATTTAATCTTTGATTGATTATGTCATTTACATAAATGATAAACAGTAATGGTCCCAGGACTGTACCTTGGGGTATGCCGAATTTGATTGTTTTTTGTTGACTAAGTACATCGTTGATTTTTACGACTTGAGGGCGTTTGAAAAGGTAGCTCTTTATCCATTTTAAAGCTGTACCATTTACTCCAATGTTTCTTAATTTCCTTATAAGTTTGTCATGTGATATGCTATCGAACGCTTTTTTGAGATCTATGAAAATTCCAATACATTTTAAAGATTTATCTAATGAATTATGAACAAGGCTAGTTAATTTTGCAATTGCATCCTGAGTGCTTCTACCATACATAAAACCGAACTGATCTTCATTAATTATTTTATTAGTGTTTATAAATTGGTTCATCCTTTTTTTTTCAAAAATTATCTATCTTTTCAAAATTGTTTTCTATATTCGAGATAACTGATATGGGTCAGTAATTGTTTACTTCTTCCGATTGGAGTAATGGTAGTTTGTTTGTAGATTGATGGAAATACTCCGCTTTGGAGACTTGCGAGCATTTTTATTTTTTTATTCTCAGACGCTGTTTAATCGCTCTTAACTGTTAACCCATCCATTTTGCTTCCCCTTTTAACAAATTTTCCGTCTTTCGCCCATCCAACCTTTCAACCATCATCTGTACCTTTCTGACACAAAAACTCACCATAATTTTTATCTCTATAGGATGAATATTATAGGGCTAGCTTTACACTTGTAAGTAAAAATTACGGCTTAAATAAGTTTTTGACAAGTTACTCGCAGGAGCGTTTACAAATGCATCCGGCTTATGGGAATTAATACTCACAGAAGATGTTCGGAAGTTTAACTTGTTTATGTGCTCATAGCGACGGTAGCGACCGTTTACATCTGCAAATTCATTTGCGGTAAGATTGATTCCTGTCAACTACGATTTGCTGCTGTCAAATTTATGCGATTCTGTCAATAAATACGTAAAGGCTTTATTATTTATTTATTTGTTTACCCTCAGATACTTATACGCCCTTCATACTTTTGTCCTTCCCAGAACATCCTCTCCTCCATTTCTCTAAAAAGACCCTCAGCACAGCATCCCTCTCCGTTGTGGGGCCTTTAGGGAACCAAGAAGGAGTGAAGAGGAGAGATGAGGACCTCTTCCCTCATGGGGGCTTCAGGGAACCAAGGTGGGGTGGACCCGTCCCTTGAGGGCCTTTGGGGAACCAAGGGGGAGTAAACTCTCCGTCGTGTACACAAATGGTAAGGGATCTGAATCCTGTGTTATATTTAAAGTACCTTCATCTAAACGCTTATAAAATTTTGTCTTTTTGAAATACGTCCATCAGAAATGCGGCCGTTCGTGCCTACATCAACATACATAAATTGGTAGTCAGCGTCAATAATAATTAACACAAGAACAATGCTATGAAAACATTTTTGTACTTTAAAAGATGGGTTCCAGCGCCAGGAGGAGGAATTATTTTGACTGTTTGCCGTCTATTGCGCCAGGGCAATTTGTTAAATTGCTCAGCTATCATTTTTATTTCTTCTTTGTTATCAGGAAACTGAAACAAGATAAAAGGTATAGAATTTATAGTCTTTGTTTAATTGCACATATCCAGTCCACCCACATCATCGGTTAACTCGTTGCCTGAACTGCCGTCTCAAACTCCATCTCCATCACCTGAACTTCCACCATTTACACAGAAACGAAAAGACGACACTCCAAATCAGATGTTTCGTTTGATTACTCAACGACTCGGTCAAAAAAATAATGACTTCGATATTTTTGGGAAAAACGTTGCTAGTAAATTAAGGACAGTGACTACTAAACAGAGAATTGTTGCTGAGAAACTAACCGTCGATGTAATTTTTTATGGACAAATGGAACGGCTCTCTATAAATACACAAATTAACAATGGATCTGGAAATTTATATTGCAGAACTACTTAATAAGAATTTGACTATTCAACAAATTTTTACGCCTGCTCCTGCTCAATTAAATAGCAGAACATCTACTTCTACGTCCACAATCACAACTCAACCACAATTTCAAGAACTGACAGACACGGATATCGACAATTTCAAATAGAAAACTTAAATACGTTATCGTATTATATTTCAAAATTTCCAGGATAAGTTGTCAATAATATGATCAGTACAAATAAATATCTTACCTTGGTTTTTTAATGCACCGTAAATAGCTCTGCATGTATCTGGAATAATTCTTCCCAAAGTTTCCCTAGATGTTAAAATTGAATACTGCAGACTGGTTTGGGTTTTACCTTCTACCAGGTATATCATTGTAGCAGTCAAACGTTTATGAGGAGAAATAGCTTCTCGCGTTGTAGTGTTTTGGTTTGTATCATAGGTGTTGTCACTCTATACGATGAAATTTTATTATTTGACATGAGCTTGCTCATAAAACAGTATGTATTTTCAATTGTTGGCTTTGAGCATGCTCGTTCATGAGAAAGCTCAAGCCAAGCCTGTTCATTTATGAGTAAATGCGTATAGTTGTGTGAGCTTGCTTATTAATGAGCTTGCTCATTATGGTGGGTCATTTTAAAAAAAGTGTTAATTTCAAATTCTAAGAGCAATAAAAGGGTGCCAAATGAGTTCAAAACGAAGTTTTTAAAATTTTTAAATTTTCCGGTACGATCGTCTTCCTCCGGATTCACTTCAAAGTATTGAAAAATTTAAATTTTAGGGGTTATTTCTAGTGTATATAAAACTTACTATGAATCTTCTTAACCATATTTTTTATAATCTTTCATAGCAAATGTAGTATATATTTACGAAATAATTTACAAAAGTCCCGGTTTTGATTATTGGAGGAGTAAGGTGAAGGCGGGGGGAGCACCGATTGCACTAATACCGTAGAAAAAATGCAGGAATTCCGCAGCAAAAGTAAAGTGCTGTTTGATATTTCGCCTTGCAAATGCAATGATTTCAGTAAATGTGACTGCCCTAGAGATCATAAAATATCTGTAAATGAATTTCAAGAAAAATGATAATAGGAAACGTGGATATCGCTTCAACATAATAAATGAAAACTGCGTTGAAAGGGAAACTTTTGAAGCAAAAATCCTTGTGCCCGTCTAAAAAGGAAAGCACAGGTAAGCCAACTACCTCTCTACTTAATATTACCACGTCTTCTGCATTTAATGAATCTGATTGTAAAGATGTTTTCAAACCTAATGTTGTAAGTACCTCAAACGCTTTAGAAGCAGGCTGCGGTCAATATTGATCACTCCACACTGTATAAAACTTGTGATAGATATGGAGTGTCGGATAAGGCAGCGGCAGCCATAACCTTAGCAGTTCTGTATGCCATCAAGTCTAATATTTCAGTTATTGACAAGGGTAAACTTCGCAGAGAACGAAAGAAATCAAGAGGAAATATTAAGGGCACAACACATGGTTTTACTAAAACCACCAATAAATCTATTTCGATGGTCGGAAAGATAAAATATTAATTATCTAGGATATTATATAGGAAAGGGAGGGGACACAATACAGAGAATGGAAGATTGAAGAGCATATTTCATTGATAAAAGAGCCAGACTCAATATATTTAGGTTTTATTGCACCAAACTCTGGCACGTGAAAAGTTGTAAACCATTGCAATGGATAATTTGCTTGCTTCACATGAAGGAGTTACCATTTCGGCATTTGTTCCCACTTCTTGATGGTAAGACGTCTGGACCTCAACATATTCAGGCACAATAGGACTAGCTTTGGAAAACTGTGAAAAAAAGCCTATGGTTCATTTTCAGAAAATTGACGGAGAGTTACATGAATTATTTACTAAAGAAGTGGATTCAGATGAGTTACATTTGTATAAAATAGTATCTGAAGTTAGGTTACGGGGGGGAATTACCCGATGATTTATACCACAAATCTCCTGGAAAATAGTTTACCCGTGCTAACCGAATTTTTCGTATTTATGTTTCAAGGGAAGCTGCTTTAGAGAATCTTATTATTTTAAAAACGCACGTTGTTAAAGTTTATGCTCCGGCTTGGTTCAGCATTAAAACTCATCCCAACTGTAAAGATGGAGCACGTCACCTGTGGTAGTTAATCTCAGCGCCTAGATACTTATCAGCTGAACTAAAAACTATAATTGATCCAGTTATAGAAAACATACTTGCACTTAACACATCGAAAACAAAATTTTCAACTTACAGTATAAATATCCCGTGACAGTCAAAAATCAATACAAACACCATAAAAAATACACGAATGTTTAAACACCAGTATCTGCAATTGCCCTTGTCTAGAAAAAACAACAAAAAATATCAAGGAATCATTATACAGGATGTTAAGTATCGTACTTGACTTACTTTAACCAGTGATTCCTGACATTATTTGGAGTAAAAATGAAAATGAAATTTTGGTTTCCGGTGACATTTTAGATGTCTTTTTTTTTTCAAAAACTTTTTCTTCAAAATCAAAGAATTTTTATTTTTTCTTCCACATGTCGTCGCTGGTCTCTAAGCCAAGTAACCAACCAACCCCTCACTCCACCCCTTACTTCTCAATACCTATTGATGTTTATGTTTTTGTAGAATTAAAAAAGAAAACTTCAAAAATGTCACCGGAGACCACAATTTTATTTACATTTTTAACATAAAATAATTTTAGGAATCACTGGTTAAAGTCACTCAAGTATGATGCTTAACACCCTGAATAGTCTGTCTCATAGTGAAGCAGGCAATGTCTATGGTGCTCCTGGATGATTTAATACTCCAAAATCCTAGGTAGAAACTGCCTTGATGAAAGCGATACCCAGAACCGAAGAAGCTACAACCCGAGAACGAGGAGAGCCGACCCCAACAGCCTACCTAGGCAATGAGTTGGGAAGTGCAAGGAAGAAAGAGAAGATTATATAGTCTGTCTCAACATAGGTATAACCTAGTGTAGACAGTCAACGTAAAACCGCATCTAAAAAAACTTTACTAAAATTATTGACCATAACCACAAAAGGACACATCAGACCCAGAATATAACAAATAAACTCCTCAAAACAATACATATTTTTCTAAACCTTAGAAACAAATGTAAACGAAAACACATGAATATTTTTTAAACTTTTTCAATCCGTAATACAATATGGTATCATTGTTTGGGGAGGAGGAACAAACGTGGCTATCGATCAAACGGAAATCGCACAGAAAACTATTTTAAATGCAATACTTACTTTAAAACATAGACTGACTGATACAGATCAAATATTCAACAAGTTTGACGTGCTTGATATACGCCGATTATACGAACACCTCTAAACTATATTTTTGAACAAAATAACAAAATTTCAATAACACTAACAGACTAGTTATGTAGAGAAGTGTACAAAAAACCTAAAATCTCCGACGGTAAACCTTTGTAAAGCTTTGGACAAAGACACCAATTAGTAATACTGGGAAATAAAAGCATTCAACAATATACCACTTAAAACAAAAAATGAGGAAAACAAGAATAAATTCAGATCCAAAATTGAGAGACGGCCTTTAAAGAATGACAAACGTTCTGGGTTACGAATAACCAAAAAATATTTGAAAAACGAAATCCCAACTCAGTCACTTAATTATTTTCTAGTTACAATATGTGTGTAGCTTATAACATTTGCATAATATGTTTAAGTTATAATCCCAGTGACTACATTCTCCAGTGAATCACGGGTTAATCAAATGAAACCAAATGTTCAACTTTAACATTTATTGTAGGTAATCAGTAACAGATTAAATAAAGTTTTGCAAAACATGAGACTTTAAAGTTTATTTCTAAAGCATTATAACTCAGGACGTGGTCAAAGGTTCGATAGGAATCACTTTGATAATGAAATTAGCAAATCATTCTACAATAAGAATCAGTGATGTATGACCATATTATCTAACACGGGTACTAACCCTAATCTTGTAAATTGTCGGGCGCCAGGCCAGTCTAAAAACTTGACCGTAAATTTAACTACATTATGTAAACTACAATTAAAACCAGTAAAAGGATCTAACGCCACACGATGTCAGCCGGAGCTTCCAGGTTCCAGCAAACCTCCTGTCTCTTCACCAATAATCCGTTGAGTGCCTCGTCACGGTCATTGATCATAGATCATAAATCTCGCCGCTGTCTCGTCTGAAGCTAGCAACAGGCTCACACAACGCGGCGTTTCATGATACAACATCCGAATTAGATGGGGTAACAAGTAAAACTGTTACAATGCCCCCCGAGTTAAAAGACTTATGGCTATAAGTCCCAAGGTTCCCCTGACACCTTTGAAGCAAAGCCTTGACTGCCGTCCCACAGGAAATGTTCTTTTCGTGGACATGGTATGACGATGGTAGATGTAATACCAAATAGCTCAGCAGCGGTAAGTATGCATTCAATGTATTCATTCCGCTTAAAACAGCATTCCAAACTCGAGAGTGAAGCGTGGAGAAGTTGACCCATATTCTTGAAGAAGGTTGTGGTGTGCCATAGTTAAAAAAAATTTCCATAGTGCAGGAGCGATATGTATGTATCCATTGTTTACGTTCAGCTTGAAACAGCATCCCAGACTTGAGATTAAAGCGTGATGATGAGTTGACCCAACTTCTTGAAGAATGTTATAGCGAAGCAGCATAGTTGAAAATTTTCCAAAGTACAGGAGCGATATGTATACATCCAATGTTGAAGTGGTACATAGGTGATGATGAATTTCCTCTTGAAATATTCCTCTGGATGACCCTCTGGATGCCTACACTAACATACTGGTTTTCCTAAAGCAACTTGATATAAACCAATGAAACTTGAAACTGTTACAGAGAGTTGAAAAGCCCTTTGAACTAAAATAATTCCAATTTAACTTATGCAAATGTGAATCCTAATAACTTTTTAACTATTAAGAAACAAACAATTCAATCTTGGAAACTCTATGTACCTAAAATGTAATAACATTAATGTAAATACATACACTGATTTATAATCCTGAATTAAAAAGATAATACTTCAAACCTAAATTGAAAAATAACAACGCCAAACTTATCAACAGATGGCAATAACAATATTTATTATTTTTTATTTATTATTATTTTTTTTTTTACCGATAAATAAAGAATGTAGAAGTAATTCAATTTAATTCAACTGCATTATTCTATCACAAAATTACGCCTTCCCATTGTGATAGAAGAACCCAGAAAAAATAAATTATTTACCGATTGTTCAAGTGGTTCCGAGCTCTAGGAATCACTAGAAAAATCAGCGGATAGATAAATTTATTTAAAACAAAAACACCATTCATAAAATATGAAATTAGACAATAACATGAAAATAAAATTTGTTATACCAAGGATAATATTATCAAAACAGACTCGCGAACATTGTAAATAAGAATTTTCCTAAAAATCCATAAAATATATTGATTGTAAGCCCGATGAAGGCTATAATTTTTCAATGTCTGCTATAAACGCAAAAGATAATAAAATGACCAGAATATATTTTACAGCATTATGATCATTGTATCATAAGAAAAATTCGCTTTCAGAAGCAAGTTCGCTACATTAACCGCATATACAAACTATAACTAATCGTTTAAAATTATGAGCAAAATACACAATAAAATACACCAAATTATAATTCAATATGATAATAGATCCCTTCTAGGTTCAAACAAATAAACACACAACAAATACTAACACCAAATATACATTCATATAATTGAAATCAGAGGGTGGTTTACCCCAGGGAGGTAAAGCATCCCCTAAGATCAAGATAAATTAACCACACAAAACTAATTAACCATAGTATACTTCAAATGAGTCTCGCTTGAAATACTGTGGCCCCAGTTATTGCAAGCGAAAAACATTCAACAGTTATAAAATGTTTGCGAGCTTTAATGGTAAGACAAAATACGCTACCTTAAATTAAAAATAAAATATAAAACATATCACCATTTAACTTTTAGATCCATTAACAAAAGTAAGAATAATTCAGAAAGTTATTTTTTAACTCTTATTATGTCTTTTATATGAAAGGTACCTACAGATTTCCCATTCATGTCTGCAAGCTTGTAAACAAGAGCAGAGATTTTATCGCCAACAGAACTAAATGTAGTGACCATTAACATAATCTGTTGAAAAAATAAACTGTGATATAAAACTGTAAAACAATAATATTATTGTTAATAAATTCAACGCTATTAATAATTTTTATGCAGCTGTTGAAGTCTATTGACTGACAATTTATGTATTTAGCAAGGAATCTAACCAAAATGTAATCATAATCCGAATTCTAAAGAAAATGCGTGACTGCACTCATAGATGTCGTTAATTGTTATTACAAAAAAATCATCATTTTCCAGCTAAAATGAAAAATTGAAATTATAAAACTCTCAAAATAAGGAATTTTCGCGGTACAAACAGATATCAAATTGACATATAAATCCCCGAAGGAATGTACAACTTAATACCCGAAAACACCGAAAAAACGAATTAATCTGAAAGAAATTCCAAAAAAAAATTTTAAACTACCACTCCCGAAATATAATTTAGAAAAAAAATCAGGTATAGCTTCGCAACACCAATGAAATTAAGTTTAAATTTATAACCTTTGATTATATAAATGTCTAGATAGAGTGATGCGCTGTAATTGCAACAAAAAGAACAGGCCAGATTTGAAACACTAGTGTGCGTGACACGCACACAAGTATGCGTAACTTGTACTGTTTTACAAGCGCTGCGGGCGTATTGAGTGATACCAGCTCCCAAATATTTCCCATAAAAGTGGGTAAAAAATATGTTTCGGTTTTGCGGGACCTATAATTCGTTAATTTTGAATTCATTTAAGGAAAATAGTTTTCTACATATAATAATGATATAAATGAAAAGAAAATCATTATTAAAAGAGATTTATTTTTATTTGATTATTTTTAACAAATAAAGACAACGAAAATCATTAGAAACGGTTTTATTTAGTTAACTAATAAAGACAGATTTAGAAATCATTTACACATTACTTTTATTATTATTATATTTTATTCGAACAACAAATTAAAACTACAAAGAACAATAAAATTTACTTAGTAAGGTCAAAAATACGAAAATACGGTTGCAGAATTTTAGTAATAGACTTACGTTATTTGGCACCTTTTGGTACGGGCCGCTAAAAACAAAATTACAATTTTAAAAAATTACCTTACACGGGATTGCTTCCTTTTTTAACCTTCGACGCTTTTGATTGTTGACAAAATACAGGTCTTTGGCACGGAAACGATCAGAGCAAATGACAGTTGTTTTAGCTGGTTGCCAGACATCCTCTCTGCGGCTTTTTCTTATTATTTCTATTTACTTACTTCTTAATATAGGATCATTAGGTATTCTGTAAAATATGTATGAATAAAATTAAAAGTTTACTTGATACTTCACCAAACAAACCTGTCACATTTTTTGTAATTTTAATAGATAAACAAATTTCGTATTAATAACTTTTTTAAATATAGTGTCAACGTGAAGAATTAAAAAACACTTAAACACAAAGACAAACTTTCACATTTATATTATTATTATGTATAGTGTACCTACTTTTGGGTAATTATTAAAAACCTATTTTAAAATTAACAACGCACTCATGGGAAAATGTTATTTAAAGAACAGGCAACCCCGTAAACATGGCGTCAAAATGGCGTTGTTCTAAGACCAAATTACACTATTAAAACTGAATTATTTCTTTAACTAAATGGTTATTTTAAGGTAACTTACCGATGATAGGAAACATTTTTAGTTGTTTTCAACCGTCCTTTGTAATTCCTGCACACTGTTATAGCGCAAATCGTCATTTTCAAATGTCACACGACACGTGTTTACCGTACAACGATACTTTCGCATCTGAGCGGACAGGACAAGCTTTACGGCGAACAGTTAGCTGAATCTTTTTTTGGCGTTTCGTCGCTCGAGCGCTCTATCTAGACATTTATATAATCAAAGTTTATAACATAATAAATACATCTAGTTCAAACCAATCTCTAAATATGTATCAAATCCCTCAATCGAGGACAAAATCCAGAACGAAGTAGGAACCAGAGTATAAACTATGATAATCAAAAACAAAAAAAAATTATACTAGAGCAAAATGTTGATAAAAATTAAATTCTGAAAACAGACATTCAATTGATAATTAATTCTCAATACGTGCATAACCAACCACAGTCAATCCGTAATAAAGCATGTGTGCTAACCATGATAGCTTCAATATTTATATATATATATATATATTTTAATTAACCATACGTAATTAAATATTAAAATAAAGAAAACCGGAGAAGGAATGAATATACAACAAAATTTTTTTAATTTTTAAACGAAATAAAACCAGCATTCTTGATCTTAAACAATGTTTGACATCCCCCGAAAGGAAACATTATTTAAAATGTATGAAAGTCCCTTAATGTATGAAAGTCCCAAATATATCTGTACTGAAATAAGATTATTTGTAAATATAAAACCCAATATAACTGCTTGTAACACCGTACATAGTTACTAAATTAGACTTTTATCTAAGCGATATTATCTCAAGCTAAATTATTAAAATGAAATGGTAAAGAAACCCCAAATTATTTTTAACAAAATTTAATATCTTAAAGAATTATCGAATTACAGCATGATAATGTTGATTTATAAATATGACCGCCGTTCAAATTTCCCTGTTAAATGAACGCTATCAACAATCAACTGAACGGTACCAAGAAAAGTATGTTTCTACTTACAGAGCGGGACAAAGCGAGCTCTTCAACACGTTCAAAAAATTCACATACCCAAGACTTTCCATCACATCTCAAATCCCATCCATGCAAGGGCACCAGCGGGGCTGGGGAAAGAGGTGACACCTTCGACTCCGAACCATCAACGTTAGTTCCTTTGGGGAATGACATTTCGGGATCCTTCGTCTGACTCCTTGTCTCAGGCATTTAACTATTAGTACCTATATCTTAAGGGATCAAAAATAACAACCACAAAACACTTAGTCACGCCCAAAGACGGAAAATGAACAATAACATAATTACACTAAACATGGAATCTAACGTAAAATAAATAATTAAAATCGATGACTCACCGGATTTAAAAGATTCTTCCGAATATAAATGTTGTATACAATTATTTCGGAATAAAATGTTGTATAAAATAATTGTAAAAATTATTTTGGAAATAAAATGCTGAATATTGAAAGATTTGTAAAACAGCTGGTATAAATAATATAAAGTTTAAAATTATTAAATGAGGTAGTTCCTGAATAATAACCTCCGGCTGACACGTGTAAGGCGGTATTGAACCTCGTGTTCCGACAATAATGTCACACATCAACTATCTAAAAAAAATGCAAAACCAGAACAAAATTTGCCAATTTCACTAGTCATCCACAACGTTGTGCGCCATTGTAGCTTAAAACATTTGCATAATATGTTTAAGTTATAATCCCAGTGACTACATTCTCCAGTGAATCACGGGTTAATAAAATGAAACCAAATGTTCAACTTTAAAATTTATTGTAGGTAATCAGTAACAGGTTAAATAAAGTTTTGCAAAACATGAGACTCTAAAGTTTATTTCTAAAGCATTATAACTCAGGACGTGGTCAAAGGTTCGATAGGAATCACTTTGATAATGAAATTAGCAAATCATTCTACAATAAGAATCAGAGATGTATGACCATATTATCTAACACGGGTACTAACCTTAATCTTGTAAATTGTCGGGCGCCAGGCCAGTCTAAAAACTTGACCGTAAATTTAACTACATTATGTAAACTACAATTAAAACCAGTAAAAGGATCTAACGCCACACGATGTCAGCCGGAGCAAAGGTTACAGCAAACCTCCTGTCTCTTCACCAAAAATCCGTTGAGTGCCTCGTCACGGTCATCGATCATAGATCATAGATCTCGGCGGTGTCTCGTCTGAAGCTAGCAACAGGCTCACACAACGCGGCGTTTCATGAGTCAACATCCGAATTAGATGGGGTAACAAGTAAAACTGTTACAGAGTCATTAACCTTTCCCTTACTGAGCTGAAAAAATCCGCGCGCTCCGGTGCTGTGTAATCACTACACAAGCAGAAATGGTCGATTTAAAAGCCGAAAAAATGAATATTTATAGCAAATCGCTATATTTAATTATAGTAACAGTCAAAAATGATAATAATTGATATTTAATTGCTGAAAACATGAAAAAAACATCGGTAGCTCAAAGAAACGATGCTCATACAACATGCGAAGAGACCACCCCGAATGAATGCCGGGCGGCGACTGGCGGCTTGCGTCGTGTTGTCCGCGGCGGAAACCGAAGGAACAAACACGATTGACGACTGACCAGTAACCACACGATTCTCTTTCTCGCGCTTACTTATATCGAAGTAGGTGAGAGTGAGACGCGCATAGTGTCGCACTAGCCGCATGCTTCACACATTTGTACGTATTTACTGGCAGCGCTGATCGTATTGAGAGACGTTTGATTGTATTGGTGAATTTATTTTCGATTCTCACAAAATACCTCTGATGTGCCCGATAGGTATGGATTATTATTTTTTTAAATTTTTTATTTATTGGTTAAATGTATAACGGAGGATTACCTAAAATCTGAACCCAGAGTTTTCCATATTTACGGAGATATTAAAGGTGCAAAAAGCAATGTGTAGTAGATACACATCGCAGGCAAGGGAGGGTTAATATAACATTTCCTAGATTCTTGTTCTGTGTATTTGGAAGGAGGTTATGGGTACCCCCACCCCGGGAACCATTTGTTGGACAACCGACACCTCTGTCATAGGTGTCCCCAAGTTGTTCGCTTCATTTAGGAATTTAGCAGGGGTGCCCGGGTTAATGGGGTGAGGTTTGTCTGGGTCTTTGTGGCGGATGTGTTCATTCCTTTTAGGTGCAGTCCCGACGTCGGTTCCTCACTGCGGTTTCTATATGAAAAAGCTGAGGATCCGGCATCGGGATGCGCTTCAGGTTTTACGAGGGCTTGATGTTAATAAAGCTAGTGGGCCTGACACAATCCCCGCCCTGGTATTGCGGGAGTGCGCTGCAGAAATAGCTCCGATTTTGACAAAGCTTTTCAAAATGTCCCTGAATTCTGACTCTATACCCTCTGGTTGGAAAAAAGCGGTTATCCATCCTATTCCAAAGAAGGGTGACCGCTCCAACCCGGCCAACTACCGCCCCATAGCGAACACATCAGTTCTATCCAAGGTGATGGAACGGGTGATCAACGACAAACCGCTCACATACCTCGAGAAGAACAAAATTATTAACGACCGTCAATACGGATACCGGCGGAACCGCTCGGTCGGTGATCTTCTCGCGTATGTGACGCATGTTTGGGGGCAGTGCCTGGAACGTTTCGGTGAGACCCAAACGGTCGCACTGCGTCGCAATACACAATTCTTGCTCTCTAAAATCCTAAAATACAAACTGTAACTCGGTCTACCAATTGAAACAAAAAATTACAACCACGATGAAAATAATAAAAATTATTAAGATCATCGAGGGTTGATAATTATCCGCAAACATTTTACCTAATAGGTTAGCCTTTTCGGTGGCGGTGTTTGCTAGTAAGCCGTCAGGTCTGGTAAGAGGTGGCAGACTGGATTTGCAGAAATTGCGACATATTGAGCCCGCAAGCAAGGTGGATGCAAATCAGGGATACGAATTGCAGCAGGTGAAAAAATGATAGTTTAATAACTCATGTCTATCTCAATTTTATATCTGTATATAAGTTATATAAATGTTTCATACTTTTTTTATTCTTTCTACCGTAAATTTTGTATGACTGTTACTTTTTCTTGTTTGTCGGTACATCTACTGTTTGTATTTTAATGGCACACGATGTTCCGATAATAAATATTGTAATTTTGTAAAAAAAAAAATGATACACCTATTAAATCCTGTAGTTTTTCTGTTTCTCAACATATTGTGTTACCTACCCCACCTACACCAGTGTTACTGATCTAACGCAATGTAAGATTATCACAATAGTTATAATACAATGTAGAACTGCATGACATGTGATGCCCTGAATGAAGTTTTAGTATTGATGTTTACTTAGAATTTAATCTTCCATAAATAAAGTTGTTCCAAAGATCCTATTTTTGAAATATATTGCGATTTATTTATGCGGAATATACAAAGTCTAGCAACACAACTGAAAACAGAAAGGAAAAATGTTTAACAAAATTTTTTAGTACCTAACAAAAAACCTGGGATTTGCGAGTTCTCCCTTAAAAGTTTACACCGCCAAGACCCGGACATACATCACCCCCATGAACCCATGCACTCCTTCTAAGTCACTAAATTTAGCGAACTACTTAAGGTGACCTATGGCAGAGGTGTTGGTTATCCAATAAATGATTCCTGGGGCGGCAGTACTCATACTTGCTTCCCAAATTGGTACCCATTATAAATGCTTATCAAGTTTATCATGATTAACGGTATGAGATTACCTTCTACCTTTAAAAACAAAGTGTCGTGCCACTATCATCTCCTAGATGATTAAAGATACTAACAGAAAAAGTTAAAGTGATCGAACCGTAAATTGCTGATGTTACTAAATTCGTAACATCAGCAATTTACGGTAATAATTTGTCACCAAAAGTTATACCTCTAAATTCAATATGAGTGAGTGCCGTGCCTGCCCAGAAAATATTCTCTCCGACGATTCTATGTTCGTTTGCTCTAAGTGCAAAGGGACAAATCAATCTAACTTTATCAGATCAATTAATAAAAAAATCAATGAACTCCTTATACTACTCACAGACCTTGATTCATATTTTGACTTACTTATTCTGACCGAATGCTAGATCAAATATAACTTTATTCCAAAAACTATAAAAGACTATAATCAATACAACACACAGAATAATAAATCTCAAAATGATGGCGTAATCATATACATCAAAAATCAGATACAATACTATGTTAAATAAATATCAATCACAAATTCAAATTGTCTTAAACTCAAAAATGAAATCAAAATGCCTTTGTAAAATTGTAACTACTACCTCCTACCTATGAATTGTAAGTTCCTCCTGTCCTAAAATGAGTTTTGTAACTTATCGGGATTGCTCTAGCAAGAAATAAATACAATGAAAATAAAATAGGTGACAGTTCACAATGACTAGTGACTAACTAACTAACTAACTAACTAACCATCACGGCGTTTCCCCGCAGGGGTAGGCAGAGAGGACGGACCGCCAAACAACTCGGTCTTGGCACACACTCCTTGCCTCATTCACATTCATACATCTTCTCATACATACTCTTCTATTATTCTGACTCTTGACATGGCCCGACTCAAGTATCTGATTTACTGGATCGTGCCACGTCCTCCTTATATTCGATACCAAGTGTTGTTTGTACGTTTGCGATCTGCAGTTGTCCTAGGGAACGATGAGAAGTTACCGACAATTATCCTATCGATCCATATCGATCGACCATGCTAGCACCCCTGAGGCCCTAGCACACTCGATCGATAACGATCGATAGGATAACCATCGGTAACTTCTCATCGTTCCCTAGGACAATTGCACATCGCTAACGTACGGACAACAGTTGATGTCGAATATGTTAAGGACAGTTAGTCATTGTGAACTGTCACTTATTCGTTGGCGATCTGTAGTCATGCTAGGGAACGATGAGAAGTTACCGATAGTTATCATATCGATCGAGTGTGCTAGGGCCTCTGAGGCCCTAGCACGCTTGCTCTATAACTATCGGTAACTTCTCATCCGTCCCTACGACAACTGCAGATCGCAAACGAATAGGTGACAGTTCACAATGACTAAGTGTCCTTAATATATTCGATATCAACTGACGTTTGTACGTTTGAGATCTGCAGTTGTCCTAGGGAACGATGAGAAGTTACCGACCGATTGTCGGTAACTTCTCATCGTTCCCTACCGATTGTCGGTAACTTCTCATCGTTCCCTAGGACAACTGCAGATCTCAAACGTACAAACGTCAGTTGATATCGAATATATTAAGGACACTTAGTCATTGTGAACTGTCACCTATTCGTTTGCGATCTGTAGTTATGCTAGGGAACGATGTGAAGTTACCGATAGTTATCCTATCGAGTCTGCTAGGGCCTCTGGTGTTCATACGTACCACTAATATACACAAACTGCCTCGTAGGTCATAACCTAAGAGTATGGATATTAGAGAGACGGCATGTGAAGTGTGCCCGCGCGCTCCAAGTGTGCCTTTTCGAGAATTCTACCCACATGGCTGACATTGGCTGTCACCAAGTAAAATGGCTGTTGTCGGAACGTATTAAACGGCCAAAAACCAGCAGCCAATGTAAGCCGTTTGGATAAAATTCTCGAAAAGGCACACTTGGAGCGCGCGGGCACACTTCACATGCCGTCTCTCTAATATCCATACTCTTAGGTCATAACTAAACTAAACACGTACTTAATAATGTTATATCAAAACAAATACATAAGAAAAGATTCTTTTAACCAAAAGAGTAATATATTTTTTATTCCCCCCTTTTCGCCAACTATGTTTTAACCATTAACCTTTACCGTTTATGAATTAATTCTGGGTGACTTTGAAACAGTTTTATTTTTTTTGGAAGTATTCGTGACAATATAATTTTTGAAAAAAAGAACAACATTTTTCTGATGTAGGTAACCCAAACCACAATTACCGTCAACCTCTGTCCGGCAACTTCATAAAAAATAATAATTCATATATTTTTTTTACATTAGCTTCACACAGGGGGTTTATGTCATCTATGGGGATGCTGTGTGGTGGGTCTCTTTCAGAAATTAATAGAGGAAGTTCTTTAAATGAAGGTATGAGTGGTGGGTAGGAATTTACGGTTCAGTTCGTTCAGGAGTTGCGAACGTATGGATCCATAAGTCCTGCTGGAGAAATCAAAACGTCTTCCACTACTAGTCTCTCCCGATCTGGCCTGCCACGAGTTTGGTGGATAGACGCTTCCATGCCAAGACCCGGACAAACCTCATCCCTATGAACCCGGGCACTAAAGCTAAGTCACCAAAAGTTGTGAACCACTTGGGGTAACCTATGGCGAAGTGTTGATTATCCAATAAATGGTTCCCGGGCGGCGGCACCCATACCCTCTTCCAAAGTTGTTATGTGTTTGAAAACACATTTTAAGTGTTGACTTACTTACTTATAACTTATAGTTATAAGTCTAACAAAAGTTTGTTTATAATAAAGAGATATTATAAACACATGGAAATGTGGGTCACTGAACTAATGGGTTAGTGCGTTTGAAGGCCACTCTGTCTCTAACAGAAGATTCATTCATTTGTAATATTGCCGATTATTTTAGTTGATCGTGAAAAAGATTAGGAATACGTTTATGACACAGCAGTAATTACATACCTCTCAGCGACAGAGATTTCTACGCATTCCTACACATTGTGAAAATCTCAGTTCCTCTTCTTTGACGGCATCCCCGGTCAAGGGGTAAGGCTCTCGAATAGCTATCCGGAGGTCAGCAAATAAATTCCTTTCGTAATTTTTTATTAGGTATTTCACCGTCCCGGTCCCGGGCTGCACCTGCTGAAGCCATCTGTCTGTTGCGCGCTGCCATCGTACTGAATTCCATGAACTCCGAACTGCTGGAGACGCTGGACCCGTCTCCAGGAAACATTTAACACGGATCGAAGCTCTGACGGTTCCAGCTGGACCGGTCAGGATGGGGCCGGAACAATGCCGGCTCGATGGATGCTCACCTGCCCACACTCCATTAATCCATAGTTAGTGAGGTAAGATAGATTCATGTGCAATTGTTGGTCCCTGGGGATAAGTGTGTACTATATTAATGTAACCCGTAATTATGAAATATATAATTGCATATTTTTAGTTTTAAAAAAACTATCATCTTTCATTTGACCCTACTCAGCGAAACATGTGATCTAATTTGCCTACGCTCTAGAGACGGTCTTATGCTCTACAAAGAACATTACCCGGGAAGGTCCGGGTATTGGCGTGCAGTTTAACTGCAAAGTTCTTATATTTCTCAGTAGATCAAAACACACAGCCTTCCCGCATAGCACTGTGTTTAGTGACTAGTTATTAATTATCATTATATTGTGAAAACACAAATCAATCAAATAGAATTTACAGATCCAGATCGCTAGTCGAAAGTCTTGGCCCTCGTTGATAAAAAACTAGTTTTTCTCTGTGAATTCTAATGAAGTCTTATCTTATTATGCTGTAATGCGCGATTTGCGTTCCAGGAAACAGAAGAAACGCCGTTAAAAAGCGATGTTTCCAAACGTAGGAGTTGCTAGGCGAGTCAATGTAAAATGTATATATTAAAAAATATACGCTCATCTACTGCAGCGCCGCCGCGTCCCGCTCGAAGGCAAAACGGTGAACTAAAATAATATATTTCAGTTGATTTAGGTACCAAAACTGCGGCTGGCTTGTTTTCGTATTTAGAACCCGTTTGCTTGTTTAGGAGTAAATACATCCCAAAACACGTAACGCCGCTATAATTTCATAGGATCAAAAACGTCCCAGAGCGACCTTACATTTTAAAAGCGTTGTGTCTCTCTTCCTCTCATACAAACGTATGTACTGCTTTTTTAACCAGAAAGAGAACGAAATAATGCTTCTTATTGTCTTTTAAATATCGGAGCTATCTTGCATAGATGTTTTACAATCTCGATCCAAAGTGACGGTTTCATTTCGCGCCATTTTCTCAGGTTAAGAGCAAACGAACTCAGAAGCAGTGCAAGCAGAGTTTCACAAAAAGTTCAATTTTAACCAAAAATAACACGAAATGTCCAGGTAAGTAATTTTTTATTTGTTAATCTATGTATTGTATACCTGTTTATATTACATTTGATAGGTTTTGGTGATTTATAGTGATATAATTAAATATAGAAAATTTAAAAAGCTATAAAATCGTTGGAAACACATTTTTAAATCCATTTTTACTAATTGAATTTCCATTATTTCATGAATATTCTTGTGTAAAAAGTGGTAGCATATATTTGCAATCAATATTCTAGAAAAACAGTAATGTCGTTTCAATATATTTACGTAGTTTTATTCGAAAATATCAAGCCGAGTATCGAAATATTTTGGTAGCTGTCAAAAACAACGGATTCTTAGATTAGTGATGGGGTCACTCAACTAGTCATTAAAATTGAATCGATATTAATTTATTGGAAGATTATGGGTATGCAGTTATTATTTTTTTTAAATAATAAACTAAAGTTAATAAGACAAGGTTTTTTTGCATAGCACAAAGGATAAAAAATTATTATTTGCAATGTTTAAACGAGTTCGAGTTTTGTCCGCGGCATAATTTAATAAGGCGGAAGATTTTTTCAGTTTGTATGGATGTTTCAGGCTAATAATTATTGCTTATAATATAATATATATTTGTTAAATTTTAAATTGTTTTTATGTATTATCGTTAAAATATTTAATATCCGTAATGAATTGGAGAATAAAATAACATTATGAATTAATAGATAGACATCTAGTTTAAAGATATTTTAGCTACCAAAATTCAGTAACAGTGATAGAATAATATATTAAACTAATTAATTGTTACAATTACATTAGGAAAATATGGAATTGCGCCACGGAGGAGGAGCCACCGACCGAATTTTTAGATTTTTTGGAGGCGGATGGCGATTATGGCAGTGGCGAGGAAGAAGAGGAGATGTTGGAGGAGGAAATTATCAACCCGGTTGATGTTTTCGAAGAGGTATCTTTAAAATTTATTTTTATTTAACACTGCTCTTGATATAATACGGTGAATAATGTACAATAATAATATAATTGCTTTATTTACAGACAAAATCTTTTTTTACGAAAGCGACAAACGAAGGAATGATGACCATCATTTTTGAAGACGACGGTATGAGTTCTAGTTAAAATTATTGTAGTAATAAATACGTAATATAAAGCACAGTTTTTTTTATGAGAATATTTGTATCGAATTTTGTACTTGCATTCTAAAAGTTTGTTATATTTTCAGAATTGATGACAGGCGTCAGTGGCGGCGATGCTGGCCAGGCGGGTGGCAGCCATGCAGAACGTAAAATCTTTTTTTTTTTTTTAAGATATGTTTATCGAGTTATGTACTTGCATTTTAATAGTTTGTTATATTTTCAGAATCTACGACAGACGTCAGTGGCGGCGATGGTGGCCAGGCGGGAGGCAGCCATGCAGAACGTAAAGTCATTTATATATTTTTTTGAATATATGTACATCGAGTTATGTACCTACTTGCATTTTAACAGTTTGTTATATTTTCAGAATCTACCACAGACGTCAATGGTGGCGATGGTGGCCAGGCGGGTGGCAGCCACGCAGAAGGTACATTAATATATATTTTTTATAGCTATTTGTTTTTATTTTGCATTAAATATTTACAAAATATGATAAAGTAACATTTTTTTATATCTTCAACCA
The DNA here is from genome assembly GCA_951813805.1 of Limnephilus auricula. Taxonomy (NCBI): domain Eukaryota; kingdom Metazoa; phylum Arthropoda; class Insecta; order Trichoptera; family Limnephilidae; genus Limnephilus; species Limnephilus auricula. Next base: position 6,904,710 of record OX638414.1, on the reverse strand, counting down.
TTATTTTTAGAGTTCGAGTTCGTTGTTCCGCTGGAGGTGTCACGGGGAGGTCGACGCGGCCGCGGAAACAGAGGCGCCCGCGGAAACGGCCGTGGAGCCGAAGGGGGAAACGTCCGAAATTCTGCCCGGAAGCGCAGCTGGAGGGGACGTCCTGTTGGAGCGGGAGATACCTGGGTATCCGGTAATTTACCTACTGAGGTTTATGCAACGAATGACCAGGTACCTCCCGAGCTCTCGGCTTTATCTCAGTCACAAATTACCCGTATGGCTCGCGAGGCGCGCATTCGCCAAGCGCGAGGTGCTCCGTTGCGTTCTGATAATCGGTCAACAGATGAGGCAGATGGTGACGAAGTGGATGACCCCATTTCGGATACCGGTGCTCATTTTTTGACCGATGATGAGAACGCATCAGAGTTCTCTTGGGCCGGCATAAGTTCATTTGCCGGTCAAAGGGAAACGTTTGTGCCTCAGATGTCAGGGCCTACCGCGTCATATAATTCTATCTATGACGCATTTCGAGCTATATGGACTGATGAGATTCTTGATGTAATTGCAGCAGAGACGAACAGATATGCGATGGACGCTCGGCGTTGTGATAGTCTAAGCCTTACATGGAGGAACACTGACAGGCATGAAATTTTAATATTGTTCGCGTTTTTCATGATGCTAGGTATTATTCGCATGCCAACAATAAATTCATGCTTCTCCACCCATTGGGTGATGAAAACTAATGTATTTAGAAAATTAATGTCTTATAAACGGTACTGCGAGTTGGCCAAGTGTTTGCACTACGCCAGCGATGGTGGTACGTACACTAGTCCTGAAGACAAAAAACTTTCGAGCATATTGCCTATAATAAATCACTTGAATACCAAATTTCAAGAACTTTATGTTCCAGGCCAAAATATTTCAATTGACGAGTCCTTAACATTATGGAAAGGTCGATTGGGTATGAAGCAATACATTAAAACAAAGGCTGCAAGATTCGGAATAAAGACTTTTGAACTGTGTGATTCCCTGACTAGTTATTTGTGGTCGTTCTTCATATATACAGGTAAAACAACTGATCTAGATTCGACGCCCGGGGTTTTGAAATCTACTTCTACGGTGCAGAGGCTTGTAAAGCCACTGTTGAATAAGGGCTACACTCTTTGGATGGACAATTGGTTCAACTCTCCTCTACTGGCTAGGTTCCTCAAGAGAAATAAGACTGACTGCGTCGGGACGTTGCGCAATAATAGGGCCAATGTTCCACCAGAATTCAGTCGTATAAACATGGCGGACGGACATTATTTCGGTCGTCACGCTGGTGATGTCGCCGTACTATCGTGGCAAGATAAGAAAAAGGTGACGACGATATCGACCTATCATGGCGCGGAAATGGAACTTGGACCTTCCAGGGGTAGGACAAATGTATACAAGCCGAAAGTTGTCAGAGAATACAATAAATACATGGGAGGTATTGACAAAAAAGATCAGATGCTGGAACCCTACTTAGTTGAACGCAAGAGGTGCCCTAAATGGACCCACAAGATGTTCAAGCGTCTGCTCAACGTGAGTATTCACAACTCTACCGTGATGTATCGCCATTCGTCGGCATCGACAAAAACTACTTTGATACACAGGACTTCGCTTGTGTCGCAATTGGCGGACAAGCATCTCCGGTTAGCACAGAGTCTGATGCCGGCTAGACGACTAGTAACGACTAGTAACGACAAGTTTTCCAACCCTTCCCGCCTCTTCCCTGGTAAACACTTCCCTATATTTAGTTTCACAACCACTGACTCACAGACTGAAACAAACGACGAACAACCTCCACCGAATAAAAAACGGCGCCTTCGGTGCATTTGGTGTACCGACCGCAACAGGGTTGACAAGAGAACAGGTTATATTTGTAAACTCTGTGAGGTACCACTCTGCGTGGTACCATGTTTTGAATATTATCATACTTGCGTTTAGTTTCGCAGGTATGGTGTATTCATTGCGGCGACCGTGGTGTGCGCAGAAAGGAATCTTATTAGTTTTTTCAAATATAAATAAATCTGACTGAATACTCATATTGTGTGGCCTAGGGTTACAGTGCTACTGTTCTATTTGTCATGACTGATCACCTATTGTTGATTGTTATCATCTGGATGGCTAATTGTGCGTATATTTTCATCCCACAGTCGGTCCAATACCTGGTTTGCACATTATAATTCGATGTAGTCGTCACTCAACCGCTCGTCGTGGTTCTCTTGAGGAAAATACGCTACTGCGGAGATTTGAATTTATTAGTCTGTCTAATGCGTGTTTCTTTATCAACGTTGTCGAATTATCTTCAGCACTGTTGCCTGCAATTCACCTACTTTCAACTCTCAAGTAGCTTTGTTTAACTTTTGTACATTAGAACGATCACGGGCCCTAGCAAGCATGGTCACGGTTTCAATAGTTAGTTTTCCGAATCTAGCGGCATAATGTTTATATATTTCTGAAAACCAATAAATCTTTTCATTTTGTTACGGGCTTTTATTAACATTTTTTGGTTTAGTCGAGTAATTGACTTTTATTATTCTGGCATTTGTTGCGGGTTCGCTTTTCTAAGTTTCTTGTTTTGATGGCAAGTTTAGTTAACGTTTTTAAGTCAATTATTTTTCCTAACGCAATAGGTTTCAAAACTTTTGGGATTAAGCATGGCCTAGTTGTGAAGTGCGTTTGGTGTCGTATGTACTTGTCACAAAATGCTAACATTATCATTTTTTTATTACTGTTGTGATCATTCATGTAGGCTTAGATGATGGAGACACGAATCTGTTTTGAGTTGGTACAATAACATGACTTTTTTCTTCTTTTTGTATAGCTCGAATAAGTCATCCTTTTTTTTTAATTCTGGTAGCCTTCGCACAGGACGTCCCGATGGTTATGTTAGCTATTTTGTTGTTGTCTTATTGTTATGCACATCGATTTTCTTGTTATGTTGTTGTCTTATTAGTTTTGAATGTAACGATTTTTATCGTGTGTGTTTTCTTGTCGTTTCATTGCCATTTTTTTAAATTTATCTTAGTGTTTTATGTCTTTTGTTTTTGTCTTATTGTTATGAATATCGATTTTCTTGTTGTTATGTTGTTGTCTTATTAGTTTTGAATGTAACGATTTTTATCGTGTTTGTTTTCTTGTCGTTTTATTACCATTTTTTTAAATTTATCTGAGCGTTTTATTTATTTTGTTGTTGTCTTATTGTTATGAATATCGATTTTCTTGTTGTTATGTTGTTGTCTTATTAGTTTTTAATGTAACGATTTTTATCGTGTTTGTTTTCTTGTCGTTTTATTACCATTTTTTAAAAATTTATCTTAGTGTTTTATTTATTTTGTTGTTGTCTTATTGTTATGAATATCGATTTTCTTATTGTTATGTTGTTGTATTATTAGTTTTGAATGTAACGATTTTTATCGTGTTTGTTTTCTTGTCGTTTGATTACCATTTTTTTTAAATTTATCTTAGCTCTACTGTTCTCAAACGGGAATATTTAAATTCAAATTTAATGGTTAATAATCACATTTAAATGGTTTTATAATTATTTTGGAAAAACCACTACAAAAAAAAATTAGTTATTCTTAGTTCATAGTACATAATATTTATTTTTATTCACAGAAAAAAAAATTGTGTTCGATTATTATTTAAAATCATCAACAAACATTTAAACATCCTTGACCTAGGTCTAGACTCACTAATGAGAATGATTAATTATAATGTGCCCAATAAACACAACACTAGACTCCATGCTTTATTCAAAGTAGTTGCTTCTCGCACTAATTTTATGTACAACACCTGTTCTCAGAGATTGCATTGTGTGGGGAATGAAATTTGCTCTGTCGACATAATATTTCAATATAAAAAAATATTGCTCCCAAAGCAAATATGTATGAAGATATGCAATTATCCTCAAGTGTTTCCGATATATATATATATATTATATATATTAGAATACAACGTACCGAAAATATTTAATTTATTACCTGACACTATAAAGCAAGGTAATTCTATGAATAAGGTTAAATATATGGTGAAAAATTGGCTATCGGAAAAAAATAAATTATATTGTGTATGAAAAATGTATGAAAAAATGTTATCTGTAGATATAAGATGTAAATTATGTAACTAAATTATAAGCACCTGCTGACAAGCAAATTCAATTGGCTTAGCAGGACTTTTTTGTTGATGTATTATAACTATGCTTTCATAAATAATAAAAAAAAATTTAAATAAAAAAAATAAAAAAATTACATATTATGCAATTGTTAATATTGATAAGATTATTATTCATTCTAATTATGTTCTGCATAAAAAAATAAATTTTATCTATGTATGTAAAATGTAATTTTGGCATTGCATTTAAGTCCCACCCAGGCGTCGTGTGTTCAATGCCTCGGCTCATAGCTTCCATCTTATTGTCAGCTTCGAAGTCCTCCATCATGACTCAACCAAGATTTTCGGCTTACTGTGGTGGTAGTAGGAGATTTTAAAATATATTGTCAGGTTATTCGTAACCCGGGAATGTTTGTCTTGCAAAAAATAAAATATGTATAATATACAGAAGAAATTATTTACAAAAATTATTCTGAATATTTTTATTTATTAAATACATTATTCGGTTTATAACAACATTATTGTATTATTTCATTATAAAAAAAAGTTATGATAGATTCCAACTAGTCCAATTCGAATTAAAATAGAATTTTTGCGGGGTAAAAACTACTGACCCCGGTTTCGCGCGAAAAATACGATTCATGTTCATTCATGTGGCGCTGAGACGAAACGTACATCCCGTTTTTAGTTGGGATTTGGCAGTTAAATCGTCGGTTGGTCTATAAAATTGTCGTTCTTATTTTGAAACTTATTATCGTAAATCGTAGATAATCAGTTTGTTTTAAATGGTTTGATCAATCATGTTATATTAACTATCAAATCTTCTATTTATATCGAGGTTATTTCGTCTGTATTTATCACAAAGTGTTTTTTAAAGTGAAGTGTTTTTTACGTTACTTTCGACCATTGTGACATAAAATTCTTTAAATATAGATTAAATTTTGCAATAAATTAACAGAAGTGACATTAATTTATCATATAAATGCCTTAGGCATATGTGTATTGTAAATATTCTTCGTAAATTATTATATAGTACAATAAAAACGTGGTTCAACTGATGGTAAATTTATAACCTAAAACAAGTTTCAATCCAGATTGATATCAAATTTAAAAAAAATAATTATATGAAATGAATAAAAAGTGAGGTGGCTATTTCATTAAAAAGAGTTTTAAGTAAAGGAATTTTATTTTCAAATCTTCAGTTTCTTAATTTTTATAGTGTTTTTTTGTGAAAATACACGGGTAAGTTTTTTTATGCTAATATTGATTTTTAATATTAAAATTCAATTAGTTAGAAACAAAAATATTGATTTCTAATAAACACGTCTTAAAGATTATTTTATTTAGTTTCTAGAACAGTTTTTGTTTTGGCAAAAAGCTAGCAAATAACTGTTTTATCGGAATTATTGTAAAAGTCGAGCCAATTCCAAAATTAGGCGCGAAATCGTGGCGTCCGTTTCGCGAATTAGTAGTATTTCCAAAAGCGCGTACGGGTTAGACTATATGATGGTATAGAAGTGGGGAAAACTTGAAATTACATGTGTTTAATTCTGCGTCCGTGTACCGGACGCAGAATTACCGTTGTAGTTATTCTGTTAATCGGAACGGAGACAAATCCAACAAATCAAAGATCCCCGACTTTCTTTTATATATATATATATTTATCTTATTTTTATGTATAAAATAAAGATGTATTATTGAGATTGAGTACCCCATAAACACTTAAAAATAAAAATAAGTAGCAAAAATACTTTAGCAATCGCATTAAAAAACAATAGAAATATAAAAATTCTAAAAAAAAATAAATATATGTATATGTAAATATATATAAATTGTAAATATATGTACCTATGTATTTCAAAAAATATATATATATATATACATATATTTTATATATAAAAATATATGTATATATATATTTTTTTTTTTTGAAATACATAGGTACATATATTTACAAAAGAAAATCATGGGTCTTAAAAGCTAATTACAATAAAATATTTTTATTAATGAAGATAATATTAGCGAAAGTCAATCGAAAATCTGAAACAGAAAAATCAGAAAAAGATGCGGATACAACTGGGACTAAATAATTACAATAAAAAGTGATAAAATTCTGACACTATCTAAAGGGCATATAGTTCGAGTTGAATCTTACAATCATACATAAAGATAGCAGCCAATAAAAATATGCGTTAAGAAAATGAGAATAATGTTGGTGGTTCTCAGTCGAAGTATGATACATCGGATAGGGATAAGTTGGCTCAGTGGATAGCGCGTTGGCCCTGATTGCCAGAGGTCCTGGGTTCGAGTCCAAGATGTATCCGTATCTTTTTCTGATTTTTCTGTTTCGGATATTCGATTGCCTTTCGCTAATATTATCTTCATAAATTAAAATATTATAATTTGAGGTGTAACTCATTAAGTTGAAAAGTTAAAAATAAATAAAAAAAAACATACAAAAAAATTGTTTGTTAATGAATCTACCCAATTCATTAAAGAAAACATTTCTCGTGTTTGAATTGGGAAGTAGTGCCATTACAAAGGTAAAAGAAAAGAAAGAAGAAAAATTTTGAAGTAAAAAAATAAATATATATAAACTTATATAGGATTTTAACACTTATCGATAATGGTATCGACTAATATATCAGTTACTAAATTGGATATACAGAATAGATAAGTAAAAGTAAGAATATAGATGAAGTGAAATAAAATAATATTATTACATTTCAATTTATAGGTAGGTATTATGTAATCAACAAAGGTGGTAGATACATGGATTTGATTCCGTTGTACAGAAGAGCTGATAATGCTGTAAAAGTAGTACATAATATTGAGTTGCGACAATAACCCTTTGATTGTAGTTCAAGGCTGATGGAATATTTTGGAAGGATATGTTAAAAAAGGAATATATATATATTATAGGAATGTAAGGTAAGGATTTGGAACGAGTTTATTATTAGGAAACTTTAACTGAATCTTATTATTAACTTATCTTTTATTAACTAATTGAAATTTTATAATTTTGTAATGTTCTTAAAATGAATAAAGAATAAAGAATTGAATAATCATTTCTGTACTTGTAAAAAAGATAAGGGTCGTTTTATGTTTACAAGTAAATGACAGGGTGTGTCGAAATCAGAAGAAAAAAAAAATTTAAGTACGAAGCATCGAAAGTTAACCTCTTCAAAAAAAAATGTCTACATATTGTTTCATAACTATGCCCAAGAAATACAAAAAAAAAAGATAAAAGAACACCTATCTTGAATTAGGAAAATTGATGTAGGCCCGCTAAATTTCCCAAGCATGCGTCAATTAATACCACTTTCTAATAGGACGAAAAGTTCTAGTTCTACAACTCTAACAAATCCATCAAGCACACAATTAGTGGAGCCAGTCGACAGTAAGGAACGTGGAAAACAAATCAAAACCGATAATAAACCCGCCCACGAAGACCAAACGTCAGATGACAACAGCGACGGTTCTACGAAATCTGGCGCCCTGTGCAGGAAGTACCGATGGCGCCCCCCCCAACAATTTTTTTAAAATTAGATAAAAAATTTATATACATATGTAGATATACATATCTATAAAAAAAATACCTTCAATGAATGTTTCAAGAAAAGAATTGGCGGATGACAACTGCAATTCTCCTGCTAAAATAGATTACCTGCTCGGAGCCAATCTTTTCCCTCCGATTCTTGATGATGGGCGGACTTCTTTTGACAATAGCAATATATCTGGATTATCATCAAGAATTAATTCAGATTTACCTTCAATGAATGTTTCAAGAAAATAATTGGCTGATGACAACTTCGATACTTCTGCTAACATAGATTACCTGCTCGGAGCCAATCTTTTCCCTCCGATTCTTGATGATGAGCGGACTTCTTTTGACAATAGCAATATATCTGGATTATCATCAAGAATTAATTCAGATTTACCTTCAATGAATGTTTCAAGAAAATAATTGGCTGATGACAACTTCGATACTTCTGCTAACATAGATTACCTGCTCAGGGCCAATCTTTTCCCTCCGATTCTTGATGATGAGCGGACTTCTTTTGACAATAGCAATATATCTGGATTATCATCAAGAATTAATTTAGTTTTACCTCCAATGAATGTTTCAAGAAAAGAATTGGCGAATGACAACTGCAATTCTCCTGCTAAAATAGATTACCTGCTCGGAGCCAATCTTTTCCCTCCGATTCTTGATGATGAGCGGACTTCTTTTGACAATAGCAATATATCTGGATTATCATCAAGAATTAATTCAGATTTACCTTCAATGAATGTTTCAAGAAAATAATTGGCTGATGACAACTTCGATACTTCTGCTAACATAGATTACCTGCTCAGAGCCAATCTTTTCCCTCCGATTCTTGATGATGAGCGGACTTCTTTTGACAATAGCAATATATCTGGATTATCATCAAGAATTAATTTAGTTTTACCTCCAATGAATGTTTCAAGAAAAGAATTGGCGAATGACAACTGCAATTCTCCTGCTAAAATAGATTACCTGCTCGGAGCCAATCTTTTCCCTCCGATTCTTGATGATGAGCGGACTTCTTTTGACAATAGCAATATGTCTGGATTATCAACAAGAATTAGTTCAGATTTACCTTAAATGAATGTTTCAAGAAAAGAATTGGCTGATGACAACTTCGATACTTCTGCTAACATAGATTACCTGCTCGGATCCAATCTTTTCCCTCCGATTCTTGATGATGAGCGGACTAATTTTGACAAAAGCAATATATCTGGATTATCATCAAGAATTAATTTAGTTTTACCTTCAATGAATGTTTCAAGAAAAGAATTGGCGGATGACAACTGCAATTCTCCTGCTAAAATAGATTACCTGCTCGGAGCCAATCTTTTCCCTCCGATTCTTGATGATGGGCGGACTTCTTTTGACAATAGCAATATATCTGGATTATCATCAAGAAATAATTTAGTTTTATCTTCAATGAATGTTTCAAGAAAAGAATTGGCGGATGACAACTGCAATTCTCCTGCTAAAATAGATTACCTGCTCGGAGCCAATCTTTTCCCTCCGATTCTTGATGATGAGCGGACTTCTTTTGACAATAGCAATATATCTGGATTATCATCAAGAATTAATTCAGATTTACCTTCAATGAATGTTTCAAGAAAATAATTGGCTGATGACAACTTCGATACTTCTGCTAACATAGATTACCTGCTCAGAGCCAATCTTTTCCCTCCGATTCTTGATGATGAGCGGACTTCTTTTGACAATAGCAATATATCTGGATTATCATCAAGAATTAATTTAGTTTTACCTCCAATGAATGTTTCAAGAAAAGAATTGGCGAATGACAACTGCAATTCTCCTGCTAAAATAGATTACCTGCTCGGAGCCAATCTTTTCCCTCCGATTCTTGATGATGAGCGGACTTCTTTTGACAATAGCAATATGTCTGGATTATCAACAAGAATTAGTTCAGATTTACCTTAAATGAATGTTTCAAGAAAAGAATTGGCTGATGACAACTTCGATACTTCTGCTAACATAGATTACCTGCTCGGATCCAATCTTTTCCCTCCGATTCTTGATGATGAGCGGACTAATTTTGACAAAAGCAATATATCTGGATTATCATCAAGAATTAATTTAGTTTTACCTTCAATGAATGTTTCAAGAAAAGAATTGGCGGATGACAACTGCAATTCTCCTGCTAAAATAGATTACCTGCTCGGAGCCAATCTTTTCCCTCCGATTCTTGATGATGGGCGGACTTCTTTTGACAATAGCAATATATCTGGATTATCATCAAGAAATAATTTAGTTTTATCTTCAATGAATGTTTCAAGAAAAGAATTGGCGGATGACAACTGCAATTCTCCTGCTAAAATAGATTACCTGCTCGGAGCCAATCTTTTCCCTCCGATTCTTGATGATGAGCGGACTTCTTTTGACAATAGCAATATATCTGGATTATCATCAAGAATTAATTCAGATTTACCTTCAATGAATGTTTCAAGAAAAGAATTGGCTTAAACAACTTCGATACTTCTGCTAACATAGATGACCTGCTCGGAGCCAATCTTTTCCCTCCGATTCTTGATGATGAGCGGACTTCTTTTGACAATAGCAATATTTCTGGATTATCATCAAGAATCAATTCAGATTTACCTTCAATGAATGTTTCAAGAAAAGAATTGGCGGACGACATCTTCGATACTTCTGCTAACATAGATTACCTGCTCGGAGCCAATCTTTTCCCTCCGATTCTTGATGATGAGCGGACTTCTTTTGACTATAGAAATATATCTGGATCGGCATCAAGAATTAATGTAGTTTTACCTTCGATTAATGTTTCAAGAAAAAAATTGGCGGATGACAACTTCGATACTTCTGCAAACATAGATTACCTGCTCGGAGCCAATCTTTTCCCCCCGATTCTTGATGATGAGCGGACTTATTTTGACAATAGCAATATATCTGGATTATCATCAAGAATTAATTTAGTTTTGCCTTCAATGAATGTTTCAAGAAAAGAATTGGCGGATGACAACTGCAATTCTCCTGCTAAAATAGATTACCTGCTCGGAGCCAATCTTTTCCCTCCGATTCTTGATGATGAGCGGACTTCTTTTGACAATAGCAATATATCTGGATTATCATCAAGAATTAATTTAGTTTTACCTTCAATTAATGTTTCAAGAAAAGAATTGGCGGATGACAACTGCAATTCTCCTGCTAAAATAGATTACCTGCTCGGACCCAATCTTTTCCCTCCGATTCTTGATGATGAGCGGACTTCTTTTGACAATAGCAATATATCTGGATTATCATCAAGAATCAATTCAGATTTACCTTCAATGAATGTTTCAAGAAAAGAATTGGCTTAAACAACTTCGATACTTCTGCTAACATAGATGACCTGCTCGGAGCCAATCTTTTCCCTCCGATTCTTGATGATGAGCGGACTTCTTTTGACAATAGCAATATTTCTGGATTATCATCAAGAATCAATTCAGATTTACCTTCAATGAATGTTTCAAGAAAAGAATTGGCGGACGACAACTTCGATACTTCTGCTAACATAGATTACCTGCTCGGAGCCAATCTTTTCCCTCCGATTCTTGATGATGAGCGGACTTCTTTTGACAATAGCAATATATCTGGATTATCATCAAGAATTAATTCAGATTTACCTTCAATGAATGTTTCAAGAAAATAATTGGCTGATGACAACTTCGATACTTCTGCTAACATAGATTACCTGCTCAGGGCCAATCTTTTCCCTCCGATTCTTCTCTGGATTATCATCAAGAATTAATTTAGTTTTACCTTCAATTAATGTTTCAAGAAAAGAATTGGCGGATGACAACTGCAATTCTCCTGCTAAAATAGATTACCTGCTCGGACCCAATCTTTTCCCTCCGATTCTTGATGATGAGCGGACTTCTTTTGACAATAGCAATATATCTGGATTATCATCAAGAATCAATTCAGATTTACCTTCAATGAATGTTTCAAGAAAAGAATTGGCGGACGACATCTTCGATTCTTCTGCTAACATAGATTACCTGCTCGGAGCCAATCTTTTCCCTTCATTTCTCGATGGTGGGCGGACTACTCCTCTTGGCAATAGCAACATTTCTGGATTATCAACAATTTTCGGTTTGGTACTGATAAGAAATATTCCGACTGAAATGACTACATCAACCTCTAATCATGTTTTACTTGATCAGTCCATCAAAAGAATTTGGTCTATTGAAGAACCACCCATTACAGAATTGATACACCCTGACGACGTCAAATGTGAAGAAATCTTCAAGAGTAAATATAATAGACAAGGTGACGGGCGTTATGTAGTGCCACTCACATTGAATTCCGAAGCTCTTGCATTTGATGGTTTCTACAATCTTGTTTTTAATCGGTTACAAAATTTAGAGCGTAAATTATCCCGAATTCCTGAAGTTTACAAATATTACAGACTTTTCATGGATGAATACGAACGAGTGGAGCATATGGAGCGTGTGCGTAGAGATATTAATACGTCCTCGTCGTACTTTATTTGACATCATTGCGTATTGAAGCCTACTAGTATATCTACAAAATTGAGGATCGTTTTCGATGCAAGTGCCAAGAATCAACAAGGAGCGTCAATGAATCAATATTTACTACCGGGCCCCAAATTACAAAATGAAATTAGCAATTTGATTTTAAAATTCATAATACTTCCAGTTGTCTTTACAGCCGATATATGCAAAATGTATCAACAAATTTTAGTACTGCCAGAACATCGAACTTATCAACATATTTTATGGCGTTTCCATCTCGATTGGGATAACACAGTCCCACTTCATATCCAATCAGAGTGGCGATGTATTGCAGAAAGATTACATTTACTTTCTAATATTCAAATTTCAAGATATTATAACACAGCTGAAAATACTCCTTGTTTATTAGTTGGATTTTCATACGCTTCAGAACACGGTTACGCAGCCGCGGTTTATATTGTCGTACATACTATCATTCCCAGTGTTCATATGTTAATGGCAAAATCAAAAGTTGCACCATTGAAAACATTGACTATTCCTCGATTAGAGTCGGCAGCTGCACTCTTATTATCAAAGATTGTGCAGTATGTTCATTCTTCACTTCAGGATTTGATAAATATTGGCAATATTTATCTTTACACGGATTCAACGATCGTACTTTCATGGTTAAGAACGCTTCCCTACTTATTAAAAATATTCGTGGCCAATAGGGTTGTGCAAATCCATGACAATGTTAGCAACGCAATATGGGGTCATGTAATTTCCCAAGTTAACCCAGCGGATTGTGCATCAAGAGGGTTATTACCTGAACAGATTTGCGACCATCCACTTTGGTTTTCAGGACCTAAGTGGTTGCTACTACCTCAAAACAGTTGGTCTTCATTTTCTCCAGACTTGCTTAGTATTAAAGAACCCCCCGAAGTAAAATCTACAGCTCACACCAACATAGTTTCAAGACCTGATGATTCTAATATGAACATTTCAAAATATTCAAGTATGACAAAATTACAAAAAAAAAATTGCATGGATACTGAGATTTGTGCACAATTGCAAGCGTCCATGTATTTTGCGTGCAGGAGGTTATCTGACTTTGAATGAAGTGAGAAAGTCTATAAATGTGTTAATTGAAATGATTAGAGGGCGCTAGTCAGTAATGTTTACTTCGACTCCGTGTTATTTGTGACTGTAAAGTTTAATATTGTGGAAAATCTCAGCGATATAGAAAAAAACTAGTAAAAGGAACAATTAAATCATAATATACAGTGTGGATAAACTATAAAAACAAGTGGAAACTGAGAAAAACCGCGAAAATACCGTGATTGAGTATTTACATCTCTAAGGCATTTAACACCAACATACCGAAGAATCTGAGTCTAAGGGATAAAAAGACAATTAACAGAAAGGTAACCGTGAGTAACAACTTACCATAGTGCATTTTAAAATAAAATCTGTGAAATTATAACCTCACTTCTTCGAATGATATGCAAGATTTACTCTAAGTAACTAACGCCATCTGCTGAATAACTCAGAAAGTACGTCAACAAGTTCCGAACCATTCGAGATTGAGAATCGGCTATTGTCGCCATATACGACGTGTTTCTGGAAAAATCCACGAGAGGGCACCTGTAGTACCAAAACAACAGACTATCTCAAAAATTACCATGGAAGAAGTCATGAACGCACTTCGTAAGATCCAGAGCGAACTCGATGCACAGAAAAGTACAATCCTAAAATGCGGAGAAAAAGTAACAGAAACAGTTACACAAAATATAAACAACATACTGGAAGAGAAGTTTAAAATTTGGGATGAAAAATACGAAAACCTCAAAGAAAAGTTGGAAAACCAAGAAAAACAAATTTATTTCATGGAAAAACAGGCTCGAAAAAATAATATCGTCTTTTTCGGCATTGAGGAAACCGAAACCTCATACCAAATATTGGAAAACATTATTATCAACCTTGTAAAGGAATATTTCTCTCTGGACCTAGATCACAGAGATATCCAAGAAGTCAAGAGAATAGGCAAAAAAGGAGAAAAATCTCGACCAATAATTGCTACATTTACCACACTTGGCACCAAAATAAAAATATTTAAACAGAGAAGAGAGGCACTAAGAGAAACGACACATTACATAACGGAAGACTATCCGAAGCAAATACTAGAAAAAAGAAAAGAGCTACAAGTGCAGGCAAAACTCGAGAGAGAGAAAGGCAATATAGCAAAAATTAAGTATGACAAACTTGTCATACAAGTCAAAGACAAAACCACGGACAGCAATAAGAGAATGCTTATATTATCTCCTGAAACACCTACAAACGACGGAACAAAAGAACAGGCCAACAAGAAAAATAAACAGCATTCACAAAAAAGAAGAACTTCTAGCATGTCTGAAGGAATTGTGAAACCAAGCATGCTTAACTTTTTAGTTAAAAAAAATCAAAATATACCCAGAGCTCAGTGTAACATAGCCGACAACTTGTAGCCACTACCGCCACCCTCCGACACAGGCAACATGCAAAAAAAAAAAAAAATACCAAATATCATCTTCCAACCCGGCTGGTCACCGTGGAAGATCAAGACCAAAACCCTCTGAAGAAGAAATTCTAAACTTCCTCAAAAATACATGAAGTGATACAAACACAAAAATAAATCCTTAACCCTACGAACAAAACAAAAGATGAACTTTTCACAATAACCTATAACGTTAGAACTTTATTACATAAAAAAATAAAAATTATAATAAAAATTACAGGCCCCTGCTGGCCGCAAATAGCTCAAGAGAGAGATAAAATGAAATTCTTTAGAGGAGGCCTTCACCTTCACCTGAGAGAAGGGTTCTTGCTTGTGAATAATTTAAGATACCTATATAACATTTTCAACAAGATTGTAAATAACATTAATTATACTTTTTTATTACTTTTTTTATAACTATTGCAAGAAATAAAAGGCTTTTTATTTATTATTATTATTATAAAATGGACCAAAGAACCCATTTTGGTCACAACTTCAATGATCAGAACATGGTTTTCTCACGACAACTCCAGAAACTTTGTTCATTTGTAGATCAAATTGGAATATTGCGAGTTGGGGGACGGTTGGAACACTCCAATCTTCAGAACAAGACCAAACATCCTATTGTTCTCTCAAAGAATAGTCACATAAGCGGTCGTCTGATCGATTATTACCACAAAAGTTATCTTCGTGCGGGACCTAGAGTAATACAATTTCATTTCAATCCATCTTCAAGTCCCCATTTTGGAGACCTTTGGGAAGCAGGAATTCGTTCAGTAAAGTATCACGTTAAAAGAGTGATAAGAGATACTGCACTCACTTTCGAAGAATTTTCTACTCTCCTATCCAAAATAGAAGCAGCCCTGAATTCACGACCTCTGTTTAGTCATTCAAATGATCCCAATGAAGTGGATGCTCTTACTCCAGGTCATGTTTTATTTGGAGATGCTCTCCTTTCGTTGCCTGAGTGGGATTTCTCAGACGCAAAGATTAACAGACTAGATAGATGGCAGCATTTGCAACAGATATCGCAACATTTTGGCGACGTTGGAGTACGGAGTACTTACAAACTTTGCAACAAAGAGAGAAATGGTTCACTCCCCAACGAAATATTCAAAACGGAGATATTGTGATACTGAAGGATTCTAGATTGCCGCCTTTAAAGTGGCAGTTGGGTCGCATAATGGACGTAAAGCCTGGAACAGATGGAGTGGTTCGAGTGGTATCAGTAAAAACCAAAGACGGGACTTACTTAAGACCCATTGCAATTCCCCTTTCAGTTGTTCCATAAAAGGTTTTAGTCTATAATTTAGTTCATTTTACTTAGTTTTTATAGCACCGTTCCTACAGAAGGAATTTATCATTTACTTTTATTTTATTTGTCCCTCCAGAAGGAATTTATCATTTACTTTTTTTAAGAGAAGCTTTCTAATTAAGCATACTACTTTTATTTTTTTTCATAGCGACATACCTACAGACGGAATTTATTATTCACTCTACCTTAAGAGAAATTTTCTAATTTTAAGCAAACTACTATTTTTCGTTTTAACTGAGTACGTAATAAGTTTAAATTTTCCTACGCAAAATTGGTGGGCGGTTATGTTTAGGATTATTATCTTCCTTTTTCCTACCCACCTACCTTCACTCCTATTCCAAAGTATAATGTTACACCAGTGTAATGGCGACTTCCTTGTAACGAACATGGTGCTGTGCCTAATGGTTAAAGTTTCAAAGATCAAGAAAAGATATCGCGCGTGTGTTGGTACAGTTGGAGGCTGCTGATGAAAGGTGCAATCCTGCCTTCCGTGAGTTTCTTACTTTCCTTCTCTATATATTTCTAACGATTGTTCAATCTATATTGCAATATGGTATTATTGTTTGGGGAGGAACTTATAATAATATTTAAAATCCACTCAAAATTGTTCAAAGATTGATAATTAAAGTTATATTGAAAAAATCATCCAAATTTTCTACTGAAATTCTCTTTTCAATATTCAATGTACCTACAATAGACAAAATATATAAAAAAATATTCAATACTACAAATTTACAAAGAAGTACAGTTACATAACTTACCATTCCATTCATCAGCAAGATATCAGATTACTATCAAAATCCCTAAATTTAGTACAAAGCACACACAAAATACTTATCTCTATCTAGGTATAACATACTATAACAAACTACCATTGAATCTGACAAAAACAAAACCGATGGTTTCTTCATCAGGGTAGTAATGAAATTACTAATTTACTAATATTAAAATTTCATTACTAACTATAAATTAATACTAAAAATTACTAATTTCATTATGTTATGGGATAAATGTAAATGAGACTTGTTGAAAAGGTTGTTATTTGATGGTGTGTGCCAATGTCAGGCACTGTGGCCCGCAAATTAACTTTGACTTCCGTAATGGGAAGTCTTGGACGCCAAACCCTGACCAAAGTCAGAGTATGTCAATCTGCGGAGAGCACAAGTACTCCATCATCAGAGCATGGGTCATACATTGCTATGCCATCCCTGTAAAGGTTATTAGGTTTCTCTACAAATAAAACCAAGGTAGGTAAATAATATAGACACTGTATTGTCCTGTTAAAAAACATAATAATGATTATAACGGTAAGGACTCACCCCCGGGACCATAGTACTATTTACCCTATGCTAATTTAACTATAAAATGAGCACGGCGGAAGAACTGCTGGTGAAGAGAGGAGAGGCCCATCTCGCCTCCACGCGGTGACATCATCGCCTCGACATCCGTGGCATCCAGAAGATACGTCCTCTGTCTCGGTCGCCAAGTAGAAAGGGACCCTTGTATCCATCTGCATCCGGGAAGACCATGCAGGCTTCCAGCCGTTTTATAACGGAAGATTTATATGTGAGACTCGTATCATTTTAGCGGCACTTTGTTCGAGCACGGCGGCTCCCGTTTTAAATATAATCCCGACCGGAGATCACTCGCTGCGGATTAATTACTCGCGGCGTGTCGCCGTCTTACATAGAGCGATTCATTCGATTAATCCGGAATAGACTCTTCCACAAAACAAGCCGACCGGCACTATGTTTCGAGTTTCTTTCCGAAACTAAAAATCTCGCTTTACGCGCGGATGTTTACTAGGAAACTTTTAATTGATAACTTGGACATGATTCTACGCCCGTATGATAACAATCCAACCTCAGGATTCCATTATGCCATTTTAAAACTTAGAAATAATTGACCGTTGTTTTCGAAGCGAGTCGCACAATGTCGCTTCCAAAACCAGAGTGAGGAAACGGAAACGCCCCCAGGCTGCCCACGCTCGCGCCGAATAAAATCTACAAGTGCCGCCAACATGATAGACTAACAATAAATAACGATAGTACCTAACTACTCGATAAATAAAATATGAAATAAAATAATAAAATAAAATCGCTTCATAACAATTACTACCCTGACGAAGAAAACATCGGTTTTGAAACATGTAGGTAATTGTGATTATATAAAAGTGGTTCAATACAAAGTTATTTGTTTTAATTTAATTCAAAATGACGCCACAAAGTGATTTTGCGAAGTTTGAAGATATAATACGTCAACTTAAATGTAACGGAACAAATTGCAAATCAAGCATGTTCAATACTTAATCAAACTTCTGAATTTAAATATCTTGGTATATACATAGATCAACATTTCAAATGGAAAAAACAAATTTGTGAACTTGTCAAAAGAACACCATACCATACACATGTACAAACCATACACAAAATACTTATCTCTATCTAGGCATAACATTAAAAAACTACCATTGTATCTGAAAATAATCGAAAATATTCAGAAATTTCAGCAAAAAATAAAAAAAATACCTAAAACTACTATAAGAGTCCATAACTCATTATTATTATTGTTTCTTTTAAATCCTTTATTGATAAATCTTGCATTTTCTTATTTATCCCTTGTTTTTCCCATATTGTATTATTTACTTGTATTACTTTTATAACACATGATAATATATAATTGAACTAAAATTCCCTCACCAAACACAAGAGCCTCGTCTCTTTATGGTGAGGAAAAGCTATTCTTATCTACTATTTTAACACTGTACAAAATGTAAAAACTATGTATTTATTGTAAAAAAAAACCTATAAATATTAAATAAATAAAAAAATAAAAAAATGTGTAACAAACACGTCTCACATAAATTAAAATTCAAACATTTTTATTATATTTTATCATACATAAAATAGTAGAAACAAGCAAAGTGATAGCGAATGAATTAAGATACCGACCTAATTCATAGCTCACTCAAGCTCTTGAGTGTAAATCTGTAAAGTTTGGAAATGTTATTCTTCTTGTATTGAGTTTCATAAATAACAGCATGTACTAGTGTGAACTAAAGCAGGCAATTAAAAAAAATCTTATACCTACCATAAAACTTTAATCATAATGTGCTTATGATAAAAGTTTGCTGTGCTTCAGCATGTGGCGAGTCAGACTGCCCTTATGAGAAAATTAATTGCACAGTTTTTCTCCACTGTGCTTCAGCATGTGAAACGTCAGACTGACCTTTCGAGAACATGAAAAGTTGCACTCGCAACACGAAAAAGGTTTTTCTACACTGTGCTTCAGCATGTGTATCGACAGATTGCCCTTTTGAGAACATGAATAGTTGCACTCGGAACATGAAAATGGTTTTTCTCCACTGTGAATCAGCATGTGGGTAGTCAGATTGCTCTTTTGAGAACATGAATAGTTGCACTCGGAACAAGAAAAAGGCTTTTCTCCTCTGTGATTCAGCATGTGTATCGTCAGATTGCCCTTACGAGAACATGAATAGTTGCACTCGGAACATGAAAATGGTTTTTCTCCACTGTGAATCAGCATGTGGGTAGTCAGATTGCTATTTTGAGAACATGAATAGTTGCACTCGGAACACGAAAAAGGCTTTTCTCCACTATGAGTTCGCAAGTGTCTGGTCATAATGCATTTTCGAGAACATGAATAGTTGCACTCGGAACACGAGAAAGGCTTTTCTCCGCTGTGTTTGAGCATGTGTATCGTCAGACTCCCCTTTTGAGAACATGAATACTTGCACTCGGAACATGAAAACGGTTTTTCTCCACTGTGAATCAGCATGTGGGTAGTCAGATTGCTATTTTGAGAACATGAATAGTTGCACTCGGAACACGAAAAAGGCTTTTCTCCACTATGAGTTCGCAAGTGTCTGGTCATAATGCATTTTCGAGAACATGAATAGTTGCACTCGGAACACGAGAAAGGCTTTTCTCCGCTGTGTTTGAGCATGTGTATCGTCAGACTCCCCTTTTGAGAACATGAATACTTGCACTCGGAACATGAAAAGGGTTTTCCTACACTGTGCTTCAGCATGTGTATCGTCAGACTGCCCTTTTGAGAACATGAATAGTTGCACTCGGAACAAGAAAAAGGCTTTTCTCCTCTGTGATTCAGCATGTGTATCGTCAGATTGCCCTTACGAGAACATGAATAGTTGCACTCGGAACACGAAAAAGGCTTTTCTGAACTGTGATTCAGCATGTGTATCGTCAGATTGCCCTTACGAGAACATGAATAGTTGCACTCGGAACATGAAAATGGTTTTTCTCCACTGTGAATCAGCATGTGGGTAGTCAGATTTCTCTTTTGAGAACATGAATAGTTGCACTCGGAACACGAAAAAGGCTTTTCTCCACTGTGAATCAGCATGTGGGTAGTCAGATTGGTCTTTTGAGAACATGAATAGTTGCACTCGGAACAAGAAAAAGGCTTTTCTCCTCTGTGATTCAGCATGTGTATCGTCAGATTGCCCTTACGAGAACATGAATAGTTGCACTCGGAACATGAAAATGGTTTTTCTCCACTGTGAATCAGCATGTGGGTAGTCAGATTGCTCTTTTGAGAACATGAATAGTTGCACTCGGAACACGAAAAAGGCTTTTCTCCACTGTGAATCAGCATGTGGGCAGTCAGATTGCTCTTTTGAGAAAATGAATAGTTGCACTCGGAACACGAAAAAGGCTTTTCTCCTCTGTGATTCAGCATGTGCATCGTCAGATTGCCCTTACGAGAACATGAATAGTTGCACTCGGAACATGAAATTGGTTTTTCTCCACTGTGAATCAGCATGTGGGTAGTCAGATTGCTCTTTTGAGAACATGAATACTTGCACTCGGAACAGGAAAAAGGTTTTTCTCCTTTGTGCTTCGGCATGTGTATCGTCAGACGGCCCTTTCGAGGATGATATAATTGATTATCCACAGGATGTTTTTTAAGATCTGTCGGCAAAATGAAAAAGAATACGAATAGGAATAATAAAAAGGCGCATTAATTTATAATTACATACACTAAGTGTAGATAAGCAAAGTAAATAAATGAAAACGATATAAAAATGGATAAAGCTAAACGATAAATTTTATAATACCTGCCGTCAGGTTAATTCGGCAAACACATTCCAAGCATTCTTGTTTTACATCCGACAGATCTATGTCGATTTCCATATAAGGAAAATCCCCTTCATCTCCTCTTCGGGGTCCACGATCCACATTGATGGGAACTGTCTCCACATTAGTGCTGCCTGCGAAAACAAAATAAAAGCAAATTGATCATTGATGTACAACTAAACCATGATAGTAAATGAATGTCGAAGAAATTCTTAAGAGTATTTATGTCTTCAGTGGCTTTAAATATTACGTTTTCCCAAGTTATTTCGCTTATTATTAGTACTGTATCGTCGGCATATGATGTAATTTGCCCAAGTAGTGGTTGAAAAAAAATGTCGTTATCATATATTTTTTGTTTTTGTTATGTTTATTTAGATGTATGCACATTTTTTTTCATGCATCTAGTAAGAAAATACGATAATACAATTTAATAAATACAGTTTAAGAAATACAAATTAAAAAATACAATTTAAGAGATTAATTTAAGAAATACAGTTAACTACAATTTAAGAAATACAGTATAATATTTGTAATCTAATCGAAGATTGTTTTTAACATATATAGCACATGTCCTACGAAAAGTGCTAAGGTTTGAGGCTTCCTTTAGGCATTCGGTAGGTTATTATACAGTTTTTGTCCTTTATAAAACACGCTATTTTGGGTGCACGAAAGCTTAGTTTTGGGAAGCCTAAAAAAAAAAAAAATTACTTTTTAGATAACTTCGCAGCATATTATTTTTGAGTTTGTACAACATTGTTAAGGTATTATATATTATATGTTGTTTGGTGGTCATCATATTTAAATTTTGTAACATAATTTTGACTCTAGTGAAAATGTTGCACTTTAAAATGATCCTCATTCCCCTATTCTGTACACCCTGTAGTTTGTTATTTTGTGCTTCGTTACATAAAAGTTACAGGAATAAAACACTAGAACAATAATTTAAAATAATTTTAATAATTTAACAATAATTTAAATATGGTAAAAAGAATTGGTCCAAGAACTGTACCTTGCGGAATTCCAAAGTCGGATATTTTTTTATCGCTGCTTATCTGGTTTATTTTTACGACTTGTGGTCGATTTTTTAGGTAGTTTGAAATCCACTTAATCGCGTTGTCTTTTATACCTATATTATTCAATTTTTTTAGTAGAATCTTATGGGATAGCTATCAAATGCTTTTCTTAGATCAATAAATATGCCTGCACATTTTTTACCATTAATCTAATGATTCGTAAATATAAGAAGTTATGTTAGTAATAGCATCTTGTGTGCTGAGTGATTTTATAAAACCAAACTGGTTTTTGTGAAGTATTTTATTTTTGTCTAGGAAATTTACTAAATGTTTTTTTACTATTTTTTCAAAGATCTTTCCTATATTAGAAATTAAACAGATTTAGCGATAATTTGTTACTTTTTGTGGATCTCCAGATTTGTAAATAGGTGAGATTATTGTGTTCTTGTAGTTCATTGGAAATATTCCTTTTGTCAAACTTAAGTTGATTAAATGAGTGATGGGTTTTATTAAATGAGGTTTCATAGATTTTAACAAGTGTGTCGTAATAGAATCAAAACCTGGAGACGAACCTCCTTTCATATTATCTATTATTTTTATGATTTTATATTCTGTCGTTGTTTCAAACTTTGAGAGGATATTACGTTCCTGTAAGTTTTCATTTTTATCAATATATTTATATTTATGCAGCTTTAGAGTAACTTATATCGTGTACCATTAAAAAAAAGAAAACTTATTGCTTGCAATACAATTTAGTTAATATTCTGAATTCAGCAAGCTACATTTTGAATATATTGAATTAAACTAACTTGATGTCTGAGAACTCGCCGCATATTGCAAACATTCCTTCTTTACATCTGGGAGGTCGACGTCTATATCCGTATACAGCATCACACCTCCGTCTTCTTCCTGAGACCCTGGTTCCGTCTTGATGGAAACAGTCTCTGGATTTAGTACATCCATGGCATTGCTGTGGTAACGTGTAGTAATTGATTCAAGCCAAAATAAGTGTCCCTGAAATATTATTTTGCATGAGCTTTGAATATTTGGTTATGCTTGGAACATTCTGTCACAACAATGAAGCCGTATGCATAACAAAAATTAGGATACATGGATATACTTATTGTGAATGTATTTGACCTTGAAGTTGAAATTTCGAAAAGGTTGAGACATTATTTATCAATCTTGGGATAACTCAATAAATACAATATTTATCTCTAAGGATAAACCGGCAAAACCTTCTATTGAATTTGCCAATTAGCTTATAAAAAAGAATGGAAATCCATATTTTTAGAATGAAAGTATTTTAACCAATTAAATTATGAAACCTAAATGATCCAATATTATATAGCGACGTATTTACAACAACTCGCTGCGCCTATGTCAATTGTGTTATGGAATGAAGGTTTTAAGAAGAAATATTTTGTACACGGTAACTTATTGGCACAATGCGCGATTTAAGTAACAATGGATATGTTATGATAATGGATAACCATGTAAGTATGAATGACGGAGACCTTTGATTAGAAGAATAAAGTATGAGCAGATGCTATCATATGTAAATAATAAACCCAAGACTTTTGCTTTCTCTCTATAATACTGCTCTAGTAGCAAATTAATAATTACACTACAGAAACACTAAAATAAAAATCGGTATACGTCAAATGACAGTTTAAACATTTCTGAAACAAAACGTCATCAATTCCCTAACTTAGGTGCACTGATTGGCGTAAGTTAAGCTAAATCACATTAGACCCATTACAGTTGTGCATTTGAGTACTCCATAGTGTTCTTTAGTAATAAAAATAACACAAATTAAAGAACAGTGGTCTCTTAGTTTTATATGAAATAATTACCGCTAACAAAATGAATAGCGTGATTCATATAAGAAGTTAGTTCTTACCAATAATAAATAAACGAATTGAATGATAAATTTAACTACGAGGGTTAAACAGACTTTGGGAACGGTATGAAACGATTGACGATGAATAAAGCTAGTGTCATTACAATTTATAGGTTATGTACAGACAATAAAGAAGTCATAGACAGCTATTATAATCTTATAATCCTGGCCATTTAGATTTGTAAAAAAATCATTAAAATTTGTGTCCTGAATAATAATACAGGGCGATCCGCTCACTGAGGCAACTGAAAACTGTCTTTGTATGACAATGTGATGGCCCGCACATTACACAGCCCGTTGTCAATGGTAACGCAAACGGTGACTCACGACTCGCACTGCCGATTGCCGTGGCCGGCCGTTGCTAATTGCCAGCTGTCAGCTGATTGTTCTTCGTCTATGATTAAACAAGCTTTTTGACTAATCAAGACATTGAAACCAGCTGGTTTTAGTTTGGTTTCAGTTGCCTCGTCAAAAAAATGACGTGTGAAAAACCATAGATAATTTATTTCAAAGCCATCCGAGAAGCTACATACATAAAATAGTATTTAGTTTCTTTATTGAAAATTAACGCAAGCGATTCTGACTTTATCTTTCATAGATTTTTTTTAAACACTTGATCAATTTTCGTTCTATGAAATGTAAAACTTATAATAGTCTTGGGTTGATCTAGCAGTTGTTTGATTTTTGATTTAAAGGAATTATAATTTTTTTCTGATTTTATTTTATATGGGAGGGCGTTAAAAATTCTAGTCTAGCCTCTCGTAAGTTTTCAAAGTTTATCTATGGACAATGTCATCTGACATATTCCTGGATTAGGTCGTTTTGAAAGGTTTTATCCGATTCATGTTCTTGCGAATGTCAGTTTTTACAAAATTGGTGGTCGGGATGTATTCAATTTATTTGCCATGTCGATTCTCGATTAAATCGCGATATTTAAGCACATTTTATTTGATTCCTGCATCGGTTACCGGTTGTCTAGCCTCTCGTAAGTTTTTATTTTTTATTTCAGTTTATTAAGGAAACATACAGTTGTGTAAAAGATTATTTAACATAAGATAGTGAACATAATATCAACCAATTAAGTTCCATTTATAATTTTTTTTTCTTAATCATGAAATATTTGTGTACAGTTTTTACATGCTTTTCGACTACCACACTATAGTAAAACAGAAACTAAATGAACGTTCTAAGTCCAAAGCCAGTACAGGTAAAGAAACACGAGAAGGTTCAACTACTTAAAATTAATTTTATTAAACAAAATGTTTTTATTATCTTTGGTGCTGAATTCAAGTGTCTTTAAGTCTGAATTTAAGGATTGAATAAAAATACGTCGGTGTTTAAAAATACCCACAAGGTGTCCGATAACCCATATTACCTACATACATATTTCAGAATCAAGAAAATTCTTAGACAGGTTTTATCTGATGTTAATTAATAAAGCGGTAACCAATTTATGAGACATTTAAATTTAAATAATATTTGATTTTAACCCCCGGCAGGGATTTTACATATTTATTTTTTTATAGACAAAAAACACCTAAATGTGGACATCAACATAATACAACATAATTTTTACAATACAATATACATGTTACATTAGTAAACTATTATTTGTAATTTAAAAAAAAAAAACATTTTGCAGTTCACGGAAAACATTTAGATACACATATTTATTTAATTAGCACAAAATTTATTCCATGTTATGTCGTAGTAGTAGTTCAAGTGCTACATACTATCTTTGACAATAAATAAATTAACAGAATAACGAACATTAGATTGATGCAAAAAAACAGATGGTTGTGTAATTAATTGTAAAAACCTATAACTAAATATTTAAACACAATGCTAAAACACAAAAAGTTGATGGTTTCTAGGTTAAAAACATTCCTTTAACAACAATGTGTATCAAACATTAGACGATTAGACAATTACACATATAATATTACCCAAATAATTGAAATTTCACACATCATCTTCGTCACTGTCCGTATCACTTAACTCAAAACTAATTTTAAAATAATCTGGGTAATTGTCACGTATTCTTTGATGAAATCCTCATTTTGGAGTGGTTCTGCATGAATTACACAATTTATCCATTCCTCAATAGAATCAGAATCTTCAATTATTATGACACTGTCATCAGCATATGATATTATTTTTCCATTTAATCTTTGATTGATTATGTCATTTACATAAATGATAAACAGTAATGGTCCCAGGACTGTACCTTGAGGTATGCCGAATTTGATTGTTTTTTGTTGACTAAGTACATCGTTGATTTTTTCGACTTGAGGGCGTTTGAAAAGGTAGCTCTTTATCCATTCTAAAGCTGTACCATTTACTCCAATGTTTCTTAATTTCCTTATAAGTTTGTCATGTGATATGCTATCGAACGCTTTTTTGAGATCTATGAAAATTCCAATACATTTTAAAGATTTATCTAATGAATTATGAACAAGGCTAGTTAATTTTGCAATTGCATCCTGAGTGCTTCTACCATACATAAAACCGAACTGATCTTCATTAATTATTTTATTAGTGTTTATAAATTGGTTCATCCTTTTTTTTCAAAAATTATCTATCTTTTCAAAAAAAATTTCTATATTCGAGATAACTGATATGGGTCAGTAATTGTTTACTTCTTCCGGATTTCCAGATTTAAATATTGAAGTAATGGTAGTTTGTTTGTAGATTGATGGAAATACTCCGCTTTGGAGACTTGCAAGCATTTTTAAATTTTTATTCTCAGACGCTGTTTAATCGCTCTTAACTGTTAACCCATCCATTTTGCTTCCCCTTTTAACAAATTTTCCGTCTTTCTCCCATCCAACCTTTCAACCATCATCTGTACCTTTCTGACACAAAAACTCACCATAATTTTTATCTCTATAGGATGAATATTATAGGGCTAGCTTTACACTTGTAAGTAAAAATTACGGCTTAAAGAAGTTTTTGACAAGTTACTCGCAGGAGCGTTTACAAATGCATCCGGCTTATGGGAATTATTACTCACAGAAGATGTTCGGAAGTTCAACTTGTGTATGTGCTCACAGCGACGGTAGCGACCGTTTACATCTGCAAATTCATTTGCGGTAAGATTGATTCCTGTCAACTACGATTTGCTGCTGACAAATTTACGCGATTCTGTCAATAAATACGTAAAGGCTTTATTATTTATTTATTTGTTTACCCTCAGATACTTATACGCCCTTCATACTTTTGTCCTTCCCAGAACATCCTCTCCTCCATTTCTCTAAAAAGACCCTCAGCACAGCATCCCTCTCCATTGTGGGGCCTTTAGGGAACCAAGAAGGAGTGAAGAGGAGAGATGAGGACCTCTTCCCTCATGGGGGCTTCAGGGAACCAAGGTGGGGTGGACCCGTCCCTTGAGGGCCTTTGGGGAACCAAGGGGGAGTAGATTCTCCGTCGTGTACACAAATGGTAAGGGATCTGAATCCTGTGTTGGTTTTTCTGGTGGTGTTATATTAAAAGTACCTTCATCTAAACGCTTATAAAATTTTGTCTTTTTGAAATACGTCCATCAGAAATGCGGCCGTTCGTGCCTACATCAACATACATAAATTGGTAGTCAGCGTCAATAATAATTAACACAAGAACAATGCTATGAAAACATTTGTACTTTAAAAAGATGGGTTCCAGCGCCAGGAGGTGGAATTATTTTGACTCTTTGCCGTCTATTGCGCCAGGGCAATTTGTTAAATTGCTCAGCTATCATTTTTATTTCTTCTTGGTTATCAGGAAACTGAAACAAGATAAAAGGTATAGAATTTATAGTCTTTGTTTAATTGCACATATCCAGTCCACCCACATCATCGGTTAACTCGTTGCCTGAACTGCCGTCTCAAACTCCATCTCCATCACCTGAACTTCCACCATTTACACAGAAACGAAAAGACGACACTCCAAATCAGATGTTTCGTTTGATTACTCAACGACTCGGTCAAAAAGATAATGACTTCGATATTTTTGGGAAAAACGTTGCTAGTAAATTAAGGACAGTGACTACTAAACAGAGAATTGTTGCTGAGAAACTAACCATCGATGTAATTTTTTATGGACAAATGGAACGGCTCTCTATAAATTCACAAATTAACAATGGATCTGGAAACTTATATTGCAGAACTACTTAATAAGAATTTGACTATTCAACAAATTTTTACGCCTGCTCCTGCTCAATTAAATAGCAGAACATCTACTTCTACGTCCACAATCACAACTCAACCACAATTTCAAGAACTGACAGACACGAACTGACAAGAACTAAATACATTATCGTATTATATTTCAAAATTACCAGGTTAAGTTGTCAAAGTTATATGATCAGTACAAATAAATATCTTACCTTGGTTTTTTAATGCACCGTAAATAGCTCTGCATGTATCTGGAATAATTCTTCCCAAAGTTTCCCTAGATGTTAAAATTGAATACTGCAGACTGGTTTGGGTTTTACCTTCTACCAGGTATATCATTGTAGCAGTCAAACATTTATGAGGAGAAATAGCTTCTCGCGTTGTAGTGTTTTGGTTTGTATCATAGGTGTTGGCACTCTATACGATGAAATTTTATTATTTGACATGAGCTTGCTCATAAAACAGTATGTATTTTCAATTGTTGGCTTTGAGCATGCTCATTCATGAGAAAGCTCAAGCCAAGCCTGTTCATTTATGAGTAAATGCGTATAGTTGTGTGAGCTTGCTTATTAATGAGCTTGCTCATTATGGTGGGTCATTTTTAAAAAAGTGTTAATTTCATATTCTAAGAGCAATAAAAGGGTGCCAAATGGGTTCAAAACGAAGTTTTATTAAATTTTTAAATTTTCCGGTACGACTTCAAAGTATTGAAAAATTTAAATTTTAGGGGTTATTTCTAGTGTATAT
Organism: Limnephilus auricula; assembly: GCA_951813805.1. Taxonomy (NCBI): domain Eukaryota; kingdom Metazoa; phylum Arthropoda; class Insecta; order Trichoptera; family Limnephilidae; genus Limnephilus; species Limnephilus auricula. The sequence continues at coordinate 6,875,781 of OX638414.1, read as the reverse complement.
AAAAGTTACTATGAATCCTTTTAACCATATTTTTTGTAATCTTTCATAGCAAATGTAGTATATATTTACGAAATAATTTACAAAAGTCCCGGTTTTGATTATTGGAGGAGTAAGGTGAAGGCGGGGGGAGCACCGATTGCACTAATACCGTAGAAAAAATGCAGGAATTCCGCAGCAAAAGTAAAGTGCTGTTTGATATTTCGTCTTGCAAATGCAATGATTTCAGTAAATGTGACTGTCCTAGAGATCATAAAATATCTGTAAATGAATTTCACGAAAAATGATAATAGGAAACGTGGATATCGCTTCAACATAATAAATGAAAACTGCGTTGAAAGGGAAACTTTTGAAGCAAAAATCCTTGTGCCCGTCTAAAAAGGAAAGCACAGGTAAGCCAACTACCTCTCTACTTAATATTACCACGTCTTCTGCATTTAATGAATCTGATTGTAAAGATGTTTTCAAACCTAATGTTGTAAGTACCTCAAACGCTTTAGAAGCAGGCTGCGGTTAATATTGATCACTCCACACTGTATAAAACTTGTGATAGATATGGAGTTTCGGATAAGGCAGCGGCAGCCACAGCCTTAGCAGTTCTGTATGCCATCGAGTCTAATATTCCAGTTATTGACAAGAGTAAACTTCGCAGAGAAAGAAAGAAAACAAAAGGAAATATTAAGGGCACAACACATGGTTTTACTAAAACCACCAATAAATATATTTTGATGGTCGGAAAGATAAAACATTAATTATCTAGGATATTATATAGGAAAGGGAGGGGACACAATACAGAGAATGGCGGATTGAAGAGCATATTTCATTGATAAAAGAGCCAGACTCAATATATTTAGGTTTTGTTGCACCAAACTCTGGCACGTGAAAAGTTGTAAACCATTGCAATGGATAATTTGCTTGCTTCACATGAAGGAGTTACCATTTCGGCATTTGTTCCCACTTCTTGATGGTAAGACGTCTGGACCTCAACATATTCAGGCACAATAGGACTAGCTTTTGAAAACTGTGAAAAAAAGCCTATGGTTCATTTTCAGAAAATTGACGGAGAGTTAAATGAATTATTTACTAAAGAAGTGGATTTAGATGAGTTACATTTGTATAAAATAGTATCTGAAGTTAGGTTACGGGGGGGAATTACCCGATGATTTATACCACAAATCTCCTGGAAAATAGTTTACCCGTGCTAACCGAATTTTTCGTATTTATGTTTCAACGGAAGCTGCTTTAGAGAATCTTATTATTTTAAAAACGCACGTTGTTAAAGTTTATGCTCCGGCTTGGTTCAGCATTAAAACTTATCCCAACTGTAAAGATGGAGCACGTCACCTGTGGTAGTTAATCTCAGCGCCTAGATACTTATCAGCTAACTAAAAACTATAATTGATGCAGTTATAGAAAACATACTTGCACTTAACACATCGAAAACAAAATTTTCAACGTACAGTATAAATATCCCGTGACAGTCAAAAATCAATACAAACACCATAAAAAATACACGAATGTTTAAACACCAGCATCTGCAATTGCCCTTGTCTAGAAAAAACAACTGAAAAATATCAAGGAATCATTATACAGGATGTTAAGTATCGTACTTGACTTACTTCAACCAGTGATTCCTGACATTATTTGGAGTAAAAATGAAAATAAAATTTTGGTTTCCGGTGACATTTTAGATGACTTTTTTTTTCAAAAACTTTTTCTTCAAAATCAAAGAATTTTTTTTTTTCTTCCACATGTCGTCGCTGGTCTCTAAGCCAAGTAACCAACCAACCCCTCACTCCACCCCTTACTTCTCAATACCTATTGATGTTTATGTTTTTGTAGAATTAAAAAAGAAAAACTTCAAAAATGTCACCGGAGACCAAAATTTTATTTACATTTTTAACTTAAAATAATTTTAGGAATCACTGGTTAAAGTAACTCAAGTATGATGCTTAACACCCTGTATAGTCTGTCTCATAGTGAAGCAGGCAATGTCTATGGTGCTTCATTGACATTCAGTACTTTGGTCTTCCAGAGGAATCTCCTCCTACCTAGGCAATGAGTTGGGAAGTGCAAGGAAGAAAGAGAAGATTATATAGTCTGTCTCAACATAGGTATAACCTAGTGTAGACAGTCAACGTAAAACCGCATCTAAAAAAACTTTACTAAAATTATTGACCATAACCACAAAAGGACACATCAGACCAAGAATATAACAAATAAACTCCTCAAAACAATACATATTTTTCTAAACATTAAAAACAAATGTAAACGAAAACACATGAATATATTTTAAACTTTTTCAATCCGTAATACAATATGGTATCATTGTTTGGGGAGGAGGAACAAACGTGTCTATCGATCAAACGGAAATCGCACAGAAAACTATTTTAAATGCAATACTTACTTAAAAACATAGACTGACTGATACAGATCAAATATTCAACAAGTTTGACGTGCTTGATATACGCCGATTATACGAACACCTCTAAACTACATTTTTGAACAAAATAACAAAATTTCAATAACACTAACAGACCAGTTATGTAGAGAAGTGTACAAAAAACCTAAAATCTCCGACGGTAAACCCAAGCTTTGGACAAATACACCAATTAGTAATACTGGGAAATAAAGGCATTCAACAATATACCACTTAAAACAAAAAATGAGGAAAACAAAAATAAATTCAGATCCAAAATTGAGAGACGGCCTTTAAAGAATGACAAACGTTCTGGGTTACGAATAACCAAAAAATATTTGAAAAACGAAATCCCAACTCAGTCACTTAATTATTTTCTAGTTACAATATGTGAAGAGGAGGGAAGGGGAGGAGGAAACTTGGGATTATGATTGAGAGACAAAGGACGGGAATATGTAGGGAATAACTTCTACTTAGAGTCATGTTGCTTAAAGAATTTTTCGTTTTATGTCGCGTAAAGTCGAGTTAAAAATACCAATAATTTAAGTTAAATGAATGTGTGGATCTGTAGATACGTGAGTTTTGTTTGGAATTGGTCTTGCATAGAGGGAGATTAAAAGTAAGTGACTGTCTGCTGTTGCGTTTTAGAACATGGAATGATGGGGGTTGGAGAAGATCGGGGCTATCGATTAAGTTGTGTGCGATTTTAAATAACATTACCGAATTGCTATATTTCTTCGGCAAGTTAACGTCTGTACATTGACGAACTTTGCAGAGTCTTCATTACTGACATGAGATCGGAAAGAGCGGAAGTTAAGGTACCTTAAAAATCTGTTTTGAACACGTGCAATTATATTTTTATGTATTGTATAACCTGGGTTCCACACTTGTGATGCGTATTCAAGGATACTACGAACGTATGAGTAATACATTATTTCGAAAGAAGCAAGATCTTTGAATTGTTTGCAGGAACGGATTACGAAACCCTAAACCCTAAAACCAATGACTTTGTGGTCGATATGTTTATTAAAATTCAGTTTACTATCAAGAATAACCCCAAGGTCCTGAATTTATGATTTGGTGGATAAAGGTTGATGATTAATTAAGTACTCGTGGATATCTTTGTCTTGTTTCTAGTAAAGCGTACGACGAAGTGATGTGAAGCTCATCGTGAAATTCACATGTGGAGGCCGTGAAAACGTCCGTATGTCAATGGCTTATATAGGAAGCAGGAGCGTGCTTTTTACAACACTGGAATCTATGCACTTGTTGAAACATGGACCAAAACTGTGAAAATGGTCCGAGATTAAGATTGTAAGTGGCAAATAGTGTGGTTTTTCAACCTGTGTATTTGCATTTTAATTTATTGACTGTTAAATAGGTGGCATTACTTTTTGACTGACTCTTGTAAATTAAATTTTAAAATATTCATAGTTATGTCAAAATCCATAAAGGAAATTGGGGAATTAGATTTGTATGAACAGAACGCCGCCCGGTTTCCTCTTAACATCCAATATTACCCCAAGGTCTCTGATAGATTCTACTTCATAGACATGTGTCCCGTTTAATGCATATTGAAGGAAATTTTATTTTTATTACTTGTAAATGATAATTTATTGCATTTTGAGATTTTTAAAACACATTTAACTGTTATAGTTGTTTTTCATCCATTTTTATGGAAAAATGACAGAAATGAAGATAAATTCATTAATAGTATCGTAAATTAATGTTTATGTCTCGATAAATAAAATAATATCATAATTATAAGTGACAGCGTCAGTACTTTATTTTTTAATTGCGCATTTGCATTTTTGATGTACCTGGAAAATAGTGAAAATAAATCTGTACCCGAGAAGCAAACGGATGAAAGTCCAAAAGCCAAATGTTCAGGAGAGCCAAAACCGTCTTTTTCTGTTATTATGGTCTCATAACTTCTACGGATATTCATGCTGATTGATGATTTTAATAAAATTATTAAATCAATTAGTTTTGTTTTAAAATTGAGAAAATAAAACGAAATACATTTTTAAATACATTTTACATGCAAAACCTAAAAATAAATGTTTAAAATAAATCAGTATGGACTTGAGTCCTTCTGCTTCAAAATGAAGTACATTATTTTGTTATGACAAGTGATGAATTATTAAAAGATCGATGTTTGAAATTTTAATTTGAAAGTTAAATAATAACAGTGATTAACAGGTTAAAAAAACACACATCTTACTGGTTATTTCTTTATAAAATTATTACTAAATATTGGTATTTTCATCATCTGACAGAGGATAATCTGGCATTTATGACTTAAACTTTTTTTTAAAAGAGCAATGGATCTTTTTTAACATTAGCTCCACACAGTAGGCCCTGACAAAAAAAACCCTCAGCGCCTATGTCATCTTTGGGGATGCTGTGTGCAGTGTCATTTAGGGTAAAGAAAGAAAGGAGGTTCTGGAAAGGAGTTTTATTTCAAGAGTATTTTTTTTATCCTTCCTGTATAATGATAACAAATATCACAGGTATCGTTTGTTGATAAATGAGGTTTTTGTGTTTAGTTCCATAGAAAACAAAGAGATTAGAAGCAGAAGGATGGACTTGGGTCTTTCTGCTTCTAAGAATTATGGTGGTTGCATCGTTATACATTTTTGAAAAACCCTATATATCTTCAAAATATGACTTCCATCTTTTTGCCACTGATGAACATGATCGTTTACTACACATCTTCATCAAAAACTCATTTCTTCAAATTTTGGACTTGCATCCGTATGCTTCTCGGGTACAGAAATATTATCACCATAACATTATCAACTCAGCAATAGATATCTGGGAGGCGGGTATCGGTACCGCCGCTCCGGGAACCATTTATCGGACCACACTACTCAAACCCTTTTCTTCCTAGAACTTCCTCTCCTTCCTTTCCTTATTTTCCTAAAATGACCTTCCATATAATATCCCTTAATATGACATAGGCCCTAAGGAGAATCGGTTTCCTCAGTACTTCCCGTATTTTATTCTATGTCATCCTCAGCGACCTCAAATTCTTTTACCATTCTCTTCCACACCAAACATTCTGCTTAAACATATGCCTCAATTTACCACACATTTGATTCACTTGAGTCTTCCTCGAGCGTCCCCAACTTTTTCTTCCATCCGCTTCTTCATTCAATTTTCTTATCAGCTAAATCAGTGATTCCCAACGTGGTCTAGGTGGACCCTTAGGGGTCCACGGGAGACTCGATGGGGGTCTACGTTGGCTTGTTATAAAAAAATGGGGGTCCATAAGTTGTAGTTGTATATATATTTACCTATCAATGTAGGCAAGTGGTTTACAAAGTGGTCCGTACAGACCCCCGGGGGTCTGCGCAAGGTTGAATGTACAATTAAAAAAATATGACACATAATTAATATGATAGTAATTATAAGTCACAAATTATTTGCGATTTTTACATCCTAAGTAATGATCTTCCACGCTGTAACGAGCCGCAAGTATTCTATAAATTATTTTCAATTAATTAATTATGAACTAACACACACTGATCAAATAAAATTGGTTTGCGCATGCCGGGTTCGATCCCGCGATCTTCGGATTGCAAGTCGAGAATCTTATCCCTAGGTCTTGAAGAGACTCAGTCATAAAAATGCATTGAAGTGATTAATGTGACACATTTTATTAGAATTTAAGTGCACCTTGTTTCGCGTGCACTGATAAGACGATTGAATAAAAGGTTGACTTGTTAAGTTGAAGAATAATTAGTTCCCCAACATTTACAAAGAAATGTTCAAAGTACTATTTCTTTTCTCGACGGTCTTTTTTGCAGCTAAAGGTATGTTCAGAATTATTATATAGTTATATCAAATAAAAAACATATGTTGACTGTTGGTGACTGGCAGGGGTGCCCGGGTTGATAAGGTAAGGTTTTCAGGTCTTGGTGGCGGATGCATCAGCCCACCAACTGCCTGGCAGGCCGAATTGGGAGAGACTGGTTGAGTTTTACCTCTTCAAGACGACTCTTTCGGAATATTGCCTTGGACCACAGTGGGAGGGATGTATTCAAACGTCCGTCACTCCTGGCCCCCTAGCACACTTTTGATCAATAAGGATTGTCAGGATAACTTTCAGTAACTTTTCATCGTTTCCTAGCATGACTAAAGATCGCCAACGAGTAATTGACAGTTCACAATGACTAAGTGTCCTTCATATATTCGATATCAACTGTTGTAAGCAATCCGCGGTTTTCCTAGGGAACGATGAGAAGTTACCGAACGTTATTCTATCAATCCTTATCGATCGAGTGAGCTAGGGAGCCTGGACACCGAAACGCCTACATTTCTACCCAGCCCTTGTGCCCTTTCCCGTGTACAGAACGTCATGACGTAGGCCTTGAGCGGAAGCATTTTTTTCAGGGCCTCATGTGTGGAGCTAATGTAAAAATGAAAAAAAATCATTTGACGTGTATTTCCAGCTGTGCCAGCGAGTAATGATCTCTGCGACATTGGTGTGGTTGGAGGGAAGGACGCAAAAGTAGACGAGTTTCCCTACATGGTGTCCCTGAGGTTTATAAGAAACTGGCATTTTTGCGGAGCCTTCATGCTGAACTCCCGCACTATTCTTACAGCTGCCCATTGCGTTAGAGGGTAAGCTAATCTTCAAAATATCAATATAAGTGTATTTTATTAACCAAATTCATAATTTTTATAAATGTTTTTGTTTTGTTTTTTTATCTATATATTTATTGAACGCCCATACGCTCGTGTTATGAAAACTTTAGTCGCCGAGAAGTATGGGAAGCAAACAGTTAGGGAAACATGTTTTATACAAATATTTATATGTTTGCATGAACCAGCGAATTTTCCGCATAAAATTGATTTTATATACAGAAATAAACAGGTCATTAATGAAAACATAAGTGTAGTTAGTAGAAAAGGATATTAAAAAAAACACAGATTATTCATAGTATTGTGGATAGATAATGTGAAATTAATTGTAAAAAAAAAACACACATAATTGGAATGAGAAAAAAACACACCAAGGTAGAGTGTTCTTAATTAATAGTTTGTTATTATGACACATAAGACGAAACCTGGCGGCGTTTCGTCCATACAGAGTATTCCTTAATTTCCTCTCACTGTTTTCTGGATTTACACACAAGGATTTACAAATATAAAAAAAAAAAACAATAAGCCCCGAGACGCTTTATTTGTTGTTCCCGTGAGCACTCAGGCCACAGGATCATTGTGCTATCTCCCATTTTACCTCATTACTTTAACAGTAACCCCGTCCCTTTTATAAAATTCACCGGGGTTGTCTTTGAATAGAAGGCTATCTCTTCTGGTTCCACAACGTGTTTCCCAGGTATCATCTCTCCTCTCCACTCCCTCTTGGTTCCCTTAAGGCCCCACAATGAAAGAGTTCACCCCACCTTGGTTCCCTAAAGGCCCATGAGGGAAGAGTGCCTCATCTCTCCACTCCACTCTTCCTCGGTTCCTTGTAGGCCCCATGGCGGAAGGTTTCACACTACTCCTGGGTTCCCTCAAGGCCCCACAAGGAAAGAGTTCACGAAAGGAGTGGCCTCAGATCTTCTAGGTTCCCCAAAGACCCCTAGTTTTTAATGGTCTAATTTTCATCCCACGAGTATCTAGGGAAATAGGAGGTCCACTCCAGCAGAGCCCCGAGTGCTGGGGTAAGGTCTAAATACTAAATGCTAACCTATTTTTCGGAGGCACTGTTTGTGTTCCCCAGGTCATTCAGCCAGAGCACGGTAGCTCACACCTTTTGGGATGGCTATTGCAGGTCGTGTTTCCACTCCGTTCCCGGAGCGATGAGTTCGCCACACTATCTACGCTTTAATATTTCTTAATATTGTATTCATATCTATAAACACTGATTTATATAATTATTTCATTAACAATAAAATTATTGAATACATTAAATAAAATAAATTAAAATGGGGTTCTACAAATTTAACTTGATAACAATAAATATACGTTTTTTCTTCTTTTCCAACAGCAAAAAACCTCACAAAGTTATGGCTGTGGTAGGAAGCATATATCTGAACACCGGAGGCACCAAGTACATGATATCCAAAATCACTATCCATCCCGACTATAATAAACCTCATAGAGCCGCCAATGACATCGCCATCCTTATCACCAGCAAGCCTATCACCACCAGTTCCAGTGTCGGCTTCATCGCTCTGCCTACTAGCACTACTGGCGCAGGAGTCAACGTCACTCTAAGTGGATGGGGACGACTCGGTGTGAGTATTGTTCGAACAAAGACTTTTTTCAATACCTACTAGTATTTTTATTTTGCGTAAGAGGTTTAGCCCTAAAACTGTTTGAATCGTACATTAAAAGCGTAAGCAAAAAGATAAAATTTCAAATAATGACGAAAAAATTATGCAGTTCATGGTAGAATGTTAAAGTATTAAGAAGGATATTCCACAAGGATGCGTTATTGGGCCTCTCCTCTTCCTTATCTACATAAACTAACTTCCGATTATTGCTGACACAGAATGTTGAATGTTTGCTGTTGAACGTCTTATTTGAATATATTAGAAACGTTGACATCTTTAATTGTTAGCAAACTTTCTGCTTCTTCAAAATCTATCACTCAACACAAATAAAAATCAAGTTTGGAAATTTAATTTTGTCCAGTATAAGCTATAGCTATATACATAAATGTTAACTTTCATTAATAATAACATCAAACCTTTTCAAATGCTTAAAATTAAATGCAAATATTTACTGAAAAGACATAGTATAAAAATAAAAAACATCAGTAGCTTCTCTTTTGTTCCAAGCACACTTAGAAAAATCATGATTATTGATTCTGTAATCTCTGCATTTTATGGATACATTTATTATATGATTAAATACTCCCGACTAAAATACTCAACACAAACACGCTTCCTCGTTATATCACAAAAATACGCGATATACTCCAATTTAAATCACCGATAAACACATTTTTACAAATTTCACTAGTCCGATACCCTATCCTAAACGAATACTTAATACGAATAAAAATTCTCTGCTTCAATTTCGTCGCTTGAGTCCTTAATTGTTTAATTTCCATTTTAGTTTTTGTTCAATCTTCTATTTAATATTAAAATTATAGTATCAAAAACGATCATTATTCACTTAACAAAGAATTATTTAAAGTAACGAGACCTTTAACTATACGAGAATAGCTTTATCTTAAACACCTACCATAATGTTTCCTTGAAATAATGAAAGAAAACCTCCTCCTCCTGTAAAACTTGCAAACTTTCGTTTGTATATTTATAGACCGTGGTTATAATTATTATACCCTCTACTTCTTGATAATTGGGTTAGCTTTAAGAAACGGATGTACTTGTAATTTATTTTATTTCCCATCGGTGGCTTAAATGTTTTGCTACATTTTCAGAGGACTGAAAAGGTTCCCAATACCCTCCAGAAGATCTACCTTCTGACCATCTCCGATCAACAGTGTAACAAGACGACGAATGTTATTGTTGACGACACTAACATATGCACATTAACTAAGGCTGGAGAGGGAGCTTGCTATGTAAGTCATTCATTCACTGGGTATTGTTTGTAAGATGGCAATATGGCGTTTCATGCTTAATCATTTCCGTTCAAGTTTTTTTTTTTATATTTTTCGCTTTCACCCTTCAAGGGTGTTCTAGGCCATTTCAATTTATGGAAAGAGGAAAGGTAAACTTATGCATTCATTTTATTGGAATGGGCAAATTTCAGAATTATAAGTAGATTTAAGTTGAATTCTGACTTAGAAGAGATGAGATGTTTAGTAGCGGGGAGGTAATTTTAGATAAGGCTTGATAGAAAAGAGGATATTTGTTTCCACTGGAGCGCAAAATAAATAAATTTTCCTCGATTGCTCGAGATTTCCAGACGATCATTATAATTTTTTTTTGCCAACATTAAATAAAATCATATCTTCGAATTTTAACATGAAGACATAAAAACTAATTAAAATGCTATTTAGCCAATGAATTCAACTCTATTATACCGTTTATCTTATATTTGTAGGATGTATAAAAAAATATTAAAAAACCCTAAAATTTATAACCGCGCGGTTGCTGCGTGTTTGATATTTTGAATCTGCCGTCAGAGGTACTTATTCGAGTCAACATAGAATATTTTCGACTTCTGTATGTTTTCTGTGGTATAATTGGTAATTAAAGGTACATATCTTTAAAAAAGGCACTTAATTTTAACCGTAAACAGCTGATCATAAATTTTGCACGAAATAAATATTTAATAAAATTATTTTTAACATCGTTCTAAAATAATCTACGAAGTTCGAATTTGCAATATCTACGGTTATAATTTAAAATAGATAAAGCATGGCATTAGCTTTGTTTTGAGACCAACGTTGGAGCTACAAATATTTAAAAAAATATTTTTTGCTGAATTGAGAGATAGTTGGATTTTTAAAGCCGTAAAGCAATCCTAGACATTTAAAATGGCGCATAAATAAGCCAAAAGTGTACAATTCGGAGAATCGCGGTCTTGAATTTTAAAAAGGTGAGAAGGAACAGAACCATGTCTCATTCTCATTAGTTATTATCCCATATTTTATATGCCCTGAACTTCTGTCTCAAATTAAGGTGGGACAATACCCTAAATAAAAATTATATACAGGCGGGACCACGGGCGTGTCCTACGGCCAAGGGCGTTGATCATAGGCCGGGTGACTACAACCGACATTGCTCATATTGCACAGTGTAACAGTTCTCAATTTATCTTGGACAAATTAAAATAAATTTCAACATTAAAGTTGTTTACGCTTGTCATAATAAACATTATTGTTAGCAGTAATCAGGTAATAAAATATTTTACATGGTGTTCAGAAACTCGCGGTACCTACAACATCAGCACAAATATAAGAGATCCCATGTAATCGTATATCACATTTCCTTCCTTAGGTTATTTATATTTCTTTGTTATAAATCTTTTTTAAAGGCCAATAAAATCTGAATAGAAATATTTAATAATGTTTTCTGTAAATATACTATAAATGCCAATAAAATCTGAATATAGCAATATATTTTATTTATGAACTAATTTATTTCTTTCTGGTAAATATTTTTTAATTTTTTTTATTTAGTAAAAGATTATACATATTATATTATGCATTATTTAAGTGTTTTGACTGTCCAACTAGGAGGAATCCCGTTTTAGGGCAGTCAAATTACGATGATGTATAAAATATACAGAACATGTTAGTACAAAACCAAAAGAATTGGAGGAAATAAAAATAATAGAAAGAATAATAAAAAATAAATAAATTAAAAAAAAGAATATGAATGTTTAAAATATAATAGCTAATGTTAATTTATTATTATTAGTTATTTTATTATATATTTTTCTAAGTAGTTATTACTACGTTGTGGAATTTCATTGTAATGCGATAATAAAACAATTTTTAAGTTCGTTTTACTTTTCTTTTATAGACCGAACCGGTTACGGTCATCTGAGATCGGGTAAATCATTTTAAAGGGATTCTTGCTTGTGTAGTGGTGTACAATTTAATATAAGTAATTAACACATGGTAAACAGTTATGGAGACATTGTTGATGGGGTACATCTGTTACTAAAAAGTCGTTTATTTTTTGTTTGTTTTTAAAATACATACACAGGAGGCCTTCAGGAAAACAATTTCTCTCGGGTACTATGTCATCTTGTGTATGCTGTGAGGAGAGCCTTTTTAGGGAAAGAAAGGAGTTCGAGGAAAGAAAAAGGTTCGAGGGGTGGGTAGGAATATGGGGTCAGTGAGTCCAGCCGTGACGGACATATGAATCTATTCCTTCCACTGCGGTGCAGCGATGGGTCGAGAGTGTACTGCTGGAGAAATTAATAGGTCTCCCTCAACCAGTCTCACGCGATCCGGCCCACCACGCAATAGGTGGGCAAATGCAATCCGCTGCCATTCGAAAATTTTACAACGGTCGCCTTGTAAATTATCTTTACTAGGGCAGAACCGTGAAAAATCACGGGATAGTCTGAATTCCTGATAAATATGTAAAGAAAAAATTACCTCCAAACCGAGATAAATGACACTTCACGGAGTATGCTTTCGTAAATATAGAACTAGACGTTGCTAGAACTGAACTGAAAATGTAAAAAAATAATGCTGATAAAAAAAAAAACTTATGAAAGCATTCTACTCCCAAAAAATGATGTGGCCTACAGCTACAATATAATAAAAAAATTGGAAAACAATATGCATACATTATTTATGATTACCTAATTCTAAATTATTTTTGAGTAACAAAGATCCACCATGTAATAATTTTTACGGGTGATGTTGCAAAGAAACTAACAAAAAAAAATAGTGGCCCAAAGGCACATTAACTGTTTTGCGCCATAGTTGTTCAATTCCGTACCAAATTCTATCAACACATGCCAAAACTTGAACTTATATAAAAAATATATTAAAAGTTGGGTAAAAAATATGGAAGTAAATCATTTTTTCCTTTAATTTTGTACTATCTATATTTTAAATAACTACAATATGCCATGTCTTTCCTAATCATTTAAATTAAAAAAAATATATATATATATATATATAAATGTGTGTATGTGTATGTATGTATATGTGTGCGTATGTGTACGTTTGTATATATATATATATGTAGAATAATTTTCTCGATCTATATATAAGAATACAAAAATATTTTTTAGATTTTAATAAAAAATTTCACAGAAATTCCTGCAAAATCAATTACCTCTTCACAGTACACATATGTACTATATTTTTAATTTTTAATCTTTTTATTTTAACCACCACTGTTTTTATACCCACATATTATAATGCCCACGCACAGGCTTCGCCTTTGTGGATTTTTTTTTGTTATTCTTTTCATTTAAGTTATTATGTATGTATCTGTAAATGTATGTATCAAAAAATTTTGTCAAGAAAAAAAAACTAACGAATCGAAAAAATAAGTCTAGAAAATAATCTTTAAGACAATTAAAAAATATATATTGTCCATATTTCTCTGAAACTCCACCACAGTGCGCATTTTAAACACAAATTAATACTAAAAAATACACTTTCCTTTAAATTTTGGAAACACACAAAAAAGACTTTACTTAGTTGTAGAAGGAGTAAAATTTAAAATAAACGAAAGATTTCACTAATATATTTAAAAGTATTCGATTGATTAAATAAAATAAATACGTAAAAAAATCATCGAAACGTCGGGCCGGAGCTGACGTCTTCACATGCCGAATCTCTATCACATAAATAAACCACTTATTAGATTTATATCTTCGGGCTTTTTGTACAGGGCAACTTTGGTCACTATTTTACCATGGATATGGCAACAAAGTGAAGATGTGACGTCACACACCATAGACGAGGATAGAGGAAACTCAAGAAAGCTCGACCATAGACAATATAATCCTGCTTCCGAACATACCCAATCCATTAGCCTAAAATATTATTTTAAAAATGAAATGTCAAAATGTTCCTACAGGACAAGAAGGTTTCATCTGACAAAGTGCTGTCCTGAGAAAATGAGCTTTAAAGTATCTTTCTTTACAGCTCATATTCTCAGAATAACGCTGTGTCAGATAGGAACCCGTTGCTCTGTAAAGAAATCGAGATATCGTTAAATTAACCTTAAAATACTTGAAATTTCAATTCCTGTAAAAGGATATTTTCAAATATAATTGGTCGTTCTTGCGATATTATCGAATTTTGACATTCCTCTGCTTAAAACAGAAAAATGAAAACTCATAATAGTATGTTTAACAATTTTATTATATATTAATATAGATACCTAACACAGAAACAAGAAATACAAGAATATTGATGCAGTCTCTCTTTGGGACGATATTAGCTAGTGAATATGAATGAATTCATGTGATCGTGGATCACCAAAGCAAGATGATTAACATTATTCAGAACGTCCCGTAGTCTGTAATACCTTTTAAACAAAAATGGTGCAACGATGAATCCTGGAATGAGCCGATGCATGTGTATGGAAAATGAAACACAGATTTGCTTCGTAATCTTTTGTAATCCTTCTGGCAGCAATCGACACAGTGCATGACTCTGAAGTCACTGTCACGCTCTGAAACATTAACATTATACATTAACCAAATTTCGCGAACAAAACATGTAAAATGTTTCCTTTCACATAATATAAAACCGACGTATACCTTCATAATCTTGTGTGTCCCTTATACCGACTTGAACCAAAATCTGTAGAGCCTTTGACACTGCATTATCGAGTATTTCGAAAAATATGTTCACGCCGGGAAATTGTCGTTCGCGAATCGTGTACCCGTTTTGAGTTTTGACAGGTGAGCAACCATAGAATTAGCATATAAAGCTAAAAAGCTTTCTATTGGACGGGCAGGTCTGACGTCACATCGACGTCACGTAGTTTGTTTATGGGTCGGCCATTTTTATCGAAGTTATACCCCACTGCTCTATCGGCAACTAAATAAAAACAGCTTAAGCGCCTCCGCCCACTCAGGCAACTGAAAACTCTCAACTGCCAACTGTCTTTGTATGACAATGTGATGGCCCGCACAGTACACAATCACACAAAACCCCGTTGTCAATGGTAACACAAGCGGTGACTTGCGACCATCTTGCGACTGTCACGGCTGATTTCCCTGGGCGGCCATTGATAGTTGCCAACTGTCAGCTGATTGTTCGTCATCTATGGTTAACCAAGCTTTTTGACCAATCAAGACAGAGAAAACAGCCGGTTTTAGTTGGTTTTCAGTTGCCTCAGTGGGCGGAGCGCCTTAGTCTTTCTCTCCCTGCAAATGAAAATAATGTCTGGCGCTGCGGCGTATTGACGTACTACGGTTGAGTTTACATTGTCAGGCCAGAAATTGCACATTACCTAGTGGTAGATTTTAATTATTTCTGATGAACATATTAATAAAATCTTAGATGTTTTTCTACTACACCCTCGGGAAAACATGAATTTATCGTAAAAAAAATAATATTGACCTTACCGCTAAAGATGTAGTTGTACAACGTATTACAATTTTTCAAAGGCGTTGTACGTTAAAAAAATGTATGGTCAGGTACTTTTTTATTAATCTAAAATATAAATAACTTGTATTCCTCGGGGAGCGTCAAAATAAAATTAGTAATTCAATTACGAATTCGCCGAAATAAATTAAAATGTGAGCCTAGGGCAAACCCTCGATAAACGTGGTATTGTCTCACCTTAACCTTCGGCCCCCGCATTCCCAATTTCTACCGAAAAATATTTTTTCTATGTAAATATCGCACTATTCCCGAGCAGATCCAAATGCTTCCAACCGCCTAGAGCCAGTGAGACTAAGACATCCCCAAATGGGGTATGTTGTGAAGCGGAAGGAAGTGGGGAGGGGGAGGAGACGGGTGAGAGGAAGGTGGGGAAGTTCCTGGCTATTCACATCTGGTCACCAAACACGGCTAAAGCCATTTCAAGCAACGTTTCAATTCTGTGTGGTGGTCTTACACCAGGGTGATACTGGGAGTACTTTCCACTTTCGAAGGTGCCGCAAATATGTCTTTTATTCTTTTATATGATGAAATTGTGAAGTAACACAAATCAGCAAATAAAATTATTTGCGCATTCTGGGATCAAAACCCGCGGCCTTCGGAAGTCGAGAACCTTACCCCTTGACCACGGAGGCCGTCAACGTGTAAGTATTAATCAACGGTTTATGCGTTGTTCCCAGTTCCCAGACGGATTCATACGTCCGTCAGTCCTGGACATATAGATCCTCCGTTTTCTACCCACCCCTCGAACCTTTTTCCTTCCCATAACTTTCTTTCCTTCCCTTCACTAAAAATATCCTCCTCACAGCATTCCCAACGAAGACATAGGCACTGGGAATTTTTCTGGTGTTAATTCGTTTAGGCATTGACATAGTTTATTTGTGAAATTGAATTTATTTTATGTATAAGTTCGATTCATTTCTACGATTCTTCTTTTTTATACATAAAAGTTGGTGTCACAATGTTCCTCCGAGGTAAATTCCGAAACTACTTAACCGATTTTGATGAAATTTAGCTCACTGTGTATAATTTGGTCCAACTTAAAAATATGATGGTTTTTATCTCGATTATTGACCTCAATATTTATTATTGCGAATTAAATGTTTTTCTATGGGACAAAAGGAAAACAACAAGGATTGCAAACTGAAATATAAACATACTCAAAACATGGTTCGACCAAAATTGTCTGTCACTAAATACTGAAAAAACTTATTTCATACCATTCTCACTCAAAGAAAAAAATGTCGATAATAGTATTACAATTAAAATTCATACATCACAGTGTAAAAATAAAAAAGAATGCAACCATGTTAAATGTTTACTCATAACAGGCAAAAAAAGTATTAAATATCTGGGTGTTATAATCGACAGTCAATTAAAATGGAACGAACAAGTAAAAAATATGATAACTAGAGTAAGAAAACTAATTTACATATTCATTAAATTAAGAAACATCCTGTCACATGGTATGATTAAAATAATATATTTTGCCCTTGCCCAATCTATCTTACAATATGGTATAATCGGTTGGGGAGGAACTTTTAAAACTAGCCTCTCACCTGTAGAAAAGGTGCAGAGGTTAATTCTAAAAGTCATCCTGCGAAAACCATCAACATTTCCAACTACACAGCTGTTTGAAACTTTTAAGGTTCTGAGTTTAAACAAGATCTTCCAAAAGCATGCATTGCTACAAATTCACAAAGACCATTTTAATACAACAATTTCCGCAAAAACAAGTAATCGACCTAGATCCCGGGGTAACTTAGAAATTCCTAAATATAAAACTACTGCTTCTCATCACCATTACACTTACCAAGGTATAAAGTTTTTCAACGCCCTTCCAGATAAAATCAAAACAGAAAAGAAGTATAAAGTTTACAAATCTCAAATCAAACAACTATTAGATAAACCAAACACTAATTAAAATTTTTAATTTCATAGAAAAAAGTCTACATATATTTTTTATTGTATGTATACTTATTAGCGATACTTGATTAAGTATTAACTATAATATGTAATTATTAGTATGTAATTAATCACTTAACATAATTACTAATTTTATATTTAAAAATATTCATACTTTTCCTTTTTTGAACATATCCTCTACAAATATTATATCAATCTTTTGAGACAGTGCCTTACCTTACCAGTACTATACCTATGTACTGTCATATTAGTAAACGATAATTGTTGCATTTCATTATTATGTACCTTCAAATAAAATATTTGTCAGCGGCTGAGGCCAATTTCAATGTTTAGAACCAACTATATGTACCTACCTATTAATTAGTATATTAATATAAGTTTATTAATATAAGGTTATTTCTACTACATTTATATTCAATTTGTAATTTTTATTTTTCATTCATGTAGATTCAAAGTCAATTATTGTAAACAGTAATTAAAACATTATAATTTCAAACTTTTTTTAATTAAGAGGCTTTACTCCCCAACTCAAACACGAGAATTTTTTTCTCCGTTGAGTTGAGTAGTTTGTTAAAAAAAAAATCTATTTGTAAATAGCTTTTAAGAACCAACTGTATTTATTTTTCTAAATCTTATGTATATGTATTTTAAATAATAAAAAAAAAAAAAAAATTTTTGTGAGTAACATAAGTTTCTGACAGATGGCGGTGTGAGTAAATTTATTGACACAACAATTGGTTACCTAGGTTAGGTGACCATTCAGTAGACGGCGTTGCGTTAGCCACAGCAACGGGTGGGCGGGTCAGCAAGTTAATTTTTTTGTTTAACATGGCTGTTACATATTATTTAGCATCTCGTTTATCTATGTACTGACCCTTATCTACCACTGCCAGGATCAAGATCAGGATAGGTACCGCCAGCGCCGGATCTGCCATACGTTCAAAAACGTGCAAAAAACCTGGCGCCCACTACGAAGGGGCGCCGTGATAAAATAAATATTGTTTTAAAATTCAATTAAAATATTCCCCGAATCGTTTAAAAATTACTCGTAATACGGAATTATTAGTTCGCGCTGGCAACACTCACTTTCCATATGCGTGAACCTAATGCGCGCGCATCGATGGTTAAAATTTAACGAAATACGGATTTGACTTACGTCAAGGAATTTTTTTCCAAATACAATATATTTCATATGAACGTAAGACCTATTTTTCCTTGTTGCTCTTACGACCATTGTATCGTACGAAATTCAACAAACATTGTGATTGGTTCATTGATCGCTTCTCGTACGGATCTCCCTTCGTTGATTACAAGTTGGTCTTTGATGATAGTTCGTCGCTTTCGCCGCGTTATTGGTTTATTTATGTTGCCATTCGCGCGCGATTTGGCACCATATATGCATGCATTTAAAGATAAAAAGGAATCCAATTAAACAAACTGATCAGAATATTATTATTTCTGAACTAAACTGCCTCCTGTTTTATATTATATTTTGTTATGATGTCCAGTGTCATAGATAGCTACCGCCAGGTCACTTGGAAAGTTACTCTTGATTCTTGTTGGCGGGATATTAATTTATTATAAACGTATTGCATAATTTTTTTTTTTTTTTTTTATATGTATATAAATTTTTTATCTGAATTTAAAAAAAATGTTGGGGGGGGGGGCGCCATCGGTACTTCCTGCACAGGGCGCCAGATTTCGTAGAACCGGCGCTGGGTACCGCACTCCATAATGGACTGCTTGGTTGGATTATTTGGACATGCTTTTTGTTAGCGCCAACCGGCAGGCCTCCATTTATGGAGTTTTCTATAGTGTTTATATATCTATCAGCCTTCCCATCTTTCGTAAACTTACTTTCCAGATACACAAACTCATCCACTTGCTATCAGTATGTATTCATAATTTAAACTGTTCTTGTACTCGCTCTTTCCAATACCATGTCTTAAGTTTACTTCCATGCATTAGCAATATAGCAAAGAGGCTATAGATCTTCTATACTGTTAGAAACCAATGCTGCATCATCATCAAGACTTTCAGATTACTCAATTTCTCCTCTTTCAATTCCTAAACTGGTGTTTCTGGAATGGGGTGATGAATGGGGTGTGTAGGAAAACTAAGGTATGCTAGGAAACGGGATACCCAAACACTTACTACTGTACCTCTGCAAAGGAGCACACGACACAATATAGTTTTACCGTGATACTTCGGGATAATTAAAATTAATAAGTACAAAACAATATTATGGGACAAAGCTATACAACGAGATCGTCTGTTTAGTTAAAAAACGAAATTATGCACATGAAAAACACCAACACTTTTTTTCCAAGGTAATTCTTCTTCGTTTTTCAAAAACAAATGCACTCGAATTTCCTATTTTTCTTGCCATTGTTTTAAATTTCAAATACTTACTTTTCCAGCAATGTGAAGTGGTTAGGAAAAGGTAGGAACTGGATTAATAACAACCCGCAGGAACTACGCATATTCTTATTTCTACAGCAGAAAAATCCCAATTTTGAATCCTACATCTTATTTTAAACAACATGGAGGTAAAACAGTCCAATTTACGAAATATTGTCTTTACTAAAGCTATTATTTTCATTTTAGGGCGACTCCGGTAGTCCACTCGCCATTGGAAATGTAGCGGTCGGCATCATCTCCAGAGGCAAGCCCTGCGCCGAGGGTAAACCAGATGTTTACGTCAGGGTATCCTCCTACGTCCCTTGGATCAAAAAGAACATGTCTTAACTGTTTTACTTATCTTTTACTTTTTACTTATCTTTTTATCATCAAATATTGATTGTAAAAAACTCTTAAAATAAACATAATTAATGGCACAGCATAATAGCTTATTTTTTTTAAAATGAAAATTCCATACATGAGATAATGAATACAAAACAATACAAAAACAGCATGTTAACCTACCAGATTATTATATGAGAAAATAATTCACCGACTCCAGATATTTTCATATCAGAAGGTTCAGTTCGCTGGAATTACTAATTTGACCGATAAATCCTACTGATCCCTCAAAATATTTATTTATTTATTATTAATTTTCAACGCCCTGATGGGCTTTTACGTAATAATTATAATATAAAGTGATATAATATATGTAATACAATGTTTATATAAGAAATATAAACTTATAGCAATGAACATTATAAAAATTATAGGTATAAAATAAGTAAAACTCTTTTTTTTTTTTTTTTTTTTTTTTTATTTATTTTTTTTTTTTTTTAAAAGAAAGACAAACATTCCCGGGTTACGAATAACCCAACAACATTTGAAAATCTCCTACTACCACCACACTAAGCGGAAGATGTTGCTTGTGTTGTGATGGAGGACTTAGCCAGCCGAGGAATCGAACACGGAACGCCTGGGTGGAACCCAAACGCTATGCCCACTCAACCACTGACCGGTCATTATATTATAATAAAAGAAAAAAAGTAAAAATAAATTAAACTGAAACCAGTTTTTAAATTGCAGATCGCATAAAAATAATAATATATAGTGTAAGGTAATATTAGAAATTTACAGATGAGTAATACAAGAAAAAGTTTACAATACAGAAAAACAAAAGAGAGTAACAAGTTTTTACATTATAGATAAATAGAAATAAAAATAAAAATAAAATACAAAAACATGTGCAACAGCTCCTACATTATAATATTATGGAATGCTACTTACATCAAAATATTATGGAATCTCGGTAACTCATTTTAAACTCGTCTGATTTCACATTCTGACAAGAGTGATTTAATAATTTCATGTTTATATTGTAACAGCGACATATTCCATACATCTATGTGCGAATACATATTTCCCATGTTTTGAATTCTCTGTAGTGGTATATTAAATTGGGCCCTGGTCGCAGTAGTACTACAATAAAATGGTAGTACTGACGTTGCGTTTTTGGCTGGCACATCAAGATTCATGAGCGTTAAGAATTCAGGGCTATCAATTATATTATGCAAGATTTTAAATATAAATATTAGATCAAAAACAATTCTCCTGTCACTCAAATTGAATAGATTAGATAATCGTTACTCTTTCTATTGTTTGCGAATTCACGATATAGTTAATAATTAATTAATTCACCATACAGTTGAATTATATTCAACCTGACTCCTCACAAGTGATGTGTACAGAAGTTTGAATGTTTTAATGTTGGTAAAATCTTTAGCCACTCTTAGTACAAAACCTAACATTTTTAAACCTTTCTTTGCAATATTTTCAATGTGTGGTATGAAGCTAAGTTTGGTGTCGAAAGTAATACCTAAGTCATTAATTTCCACGTCTTCAAAATGGTTTTTGAATACAACAGTGTTGGCCGAGTGGGTTATGTATACAGAACTAATTATTATTTTCTCTCTTTTACATTTCACCAAAACAAACAATTGTTCTACGTTACTGCTTTTTGTGTTCAATTTCTTAGAAGTAAATTTATTTTTTATTGCGACGAGGACACCACCTCCTCTTGACTTTGAACTGGTATAACGGTTTCTGTCCATCCTATAAACATTATAAGAGGATTTTCGTTGTTTGTTTTTGGGGTGTTATGCCGTGTTGCGCTACCTCCTTCTTTAGCCGACGTTTCGGACAGCGTTGCAGTGTCCATCATCAGGGCAGATCCGGCAGATCCGACGATGTGTAGTTTTTTGTGACTTTTGGTTGATTTATTTCCTAAACATGCGTTTACTGATTCTAACATAATTGAAAAAATGGATTATCTATAAATACTTTACATTTATTATTAATTTTTAATTGATGTGAATAAGGGTTAAAACTATACTGCGGTTGTGTGCAGGTTATTTATTCCTTCCGGAGGATTATCTTTGGTTTTTTATATTTAAAATTTTCATTTGCGCTGTATTTAGCGAGCGTATTAAAGCGAGGTGTGTAAAAGCAAAGGCAGCAATCTCCCACTTTAGTGTTTTTGAGAAAAAGGCAAAAAACCTGTAAATATTAAATGGGATTGAAAAATTTACTTCAAATAGTATTTTGATATCAGGGATTATTTGCATACTCGGATTTTGTTTAATGCAAGTCTATAAAAAGATAAATAACTTTTTAATTTGGAGATTTCTGCTTTTGCTACCAAGGGTGGGAGATTTCTGCTTTTGCTCCTTACAACAGTGGAGATTTCTGTGTTTGCTAATAACCTTTTCAAAAAGCCGCCATCTTTGTTCTATGTTGATTGGCTTCAAGAAATACTTCACAACTTAATAAGGGCTAATTGAATAAATGATTTTTGAAGATATTATTGAACAATTTTATTTTTATTAACATTAGTCTAACGATTTTTATGCAAGTAAAATTTGTGTTCATTAGTCGGTGGAAAACAGCTGATGAAATTTCATTGGAGCCTTTAGAGTGTTGATCCTCGGTCCAGCAATACGAAAACACATTATGTGGAGTAAGGGGATCCTTAGATGATCCCTCCACGACAGTGAAGTTGTATAGATTGTTACGGGGTTTCTCTGGTCGCCAATTGTCAGCTCCAATAGCCGACAACTGTGCCAGGTCCAGCTAGCCCCAAAACAAGCCCCAAAGCCAGCTCAAACGGGAGCAAAGGGCACCCTCTATCTCAGGCGTGGGTTGCAAATGAATGCTTCCAGAACTCCTTCCTCCTCGGTCACCTGGGGAATTAATACTCTACGAGATTCTCCTGCCGGAGCAGATTGACAACAAGATATGTTTAAATAGATTCATGTATTGACAATTCAGAACACAGTATACAGGTTATTTCAGTACAGGGCTATACAAGAATGCATGTTACACAAACCTAGCTAAAGTGTTTATACCTCGTGATCTCCGCATCGAAACTCTCTGAGTCATGGTTTTACGCGGGACCCTATCGTATTTTTACGGACACATTGAAAAAAAGGGGAAATCTGGTGATCAGCTTACATGTGTGGGGGCGAAGGTCTCAGCTTCCGGCACGTTCGGCACTCTTCCGGGGTCCGCGAACCATTATAACACCGATATTTGGCAAAACCGATTCTACATTCCAATGCGGACTAGTAGTAACATTGCGGCTTATAAATCAATTCGGCTCATTTTGCGATTCAAACGGCCATTAGACTTTCGCGGATCGGATTTAACGTCCGCCGGCTAACATCTCGGCAACTTGCGAGAGCCCGAAACAAAGCGTGGTTCTCGACTGTGTGTACGTGCGTCCGAGGTAGGGAGCAACTTTCGACTGGCGGGCGGCCGGAATGCCGTGGGGAGTAGAAGGGAGGGGAAGTAGGGGATGCAGGAAACGGTGGGTGACGGGACTGCTGTGACAAGTTTTAACCGGACGCGGCGATTGTTGTTAGGTATGATTCTACCAGCTATAGGGCGTTCCATAACAAGATATATCTGTCTACTGTAATATGTAGACTGGTCTGGAAGCTTGGGGAGAGGTAAATTTTTTTGGCAGTCGAAGGATAATATCTTTAAACACGATTTTTTCTCCTTCAAAAACTAAAAAAACGCCCTTGATTTTAGTTTATGAACGTGCCTCTCTATCATAAGTTTATTTTTAGTTGGTGTGTCTTTTTCAAGCTTCAACTTTTCATCTAACTTCAAACAGATTGAGCACATGTCCGTTCTTGGCGACCCGAATCCAAGATTATAAGTTATATTGAAGATTCGGCGAAAGTAGGATGGTTTTATAATTAGTTGTGTATTCTCGGTTTTGAACAGTTTATACAATTTATTGATGCTCAGATTGGAGTCTAAATATTTTCGCCCAGCAGAATGTCCACGGCAGTAATGCGGCTCACTGCAAATCAATTTTTCAATGTATTTTTTAATTGCGGCCGACTGTGATGCAAATTTTGGCGATGTATGATCGCCTCCTCGCTTTTCTTTGGCAACTTCACCTTTCTGGTGAAAATTTTTCATAATATATAGTACTCTGTATTTAGTAATTCCTAGCACACTAAGAAAGGTTTTTTGGCACACTGGTAGAAAAGGGCATGTAGAACATTTTATATGAAATTTGGTGGAATAACTTTTTTTCTTATACGCATTTGTTGAATCTCGTTGACGTTTTGTACTAACTGCGGTACAATATTTGAGCAAAAAAGCATCTTGGTCATGTTTTTGTTTAGAAGCATAAAATGCCGCATGAAACTTTTGCTTATCCCTGATTTTCAAGTTAGCACATCTAAATGCCTTTTTGTTGTGTGTGCATGTTGGCGCATTTGGCAAACCCCTGGGGGAATATCTGTGAAACAAAAAAAATGTACTGAAAAGTTAACCAATTTTAAAATTTAGTAAGAAAATAAGGTAAACTTTCGATCGAACTGTCCACGCTTATTACGAAGAGACTTTGTTTGGCGGCCAGCTGTCAGTTTGATATGTTGGTATTCCCGACAGAACTAGGAGCTAGATGATCGTAGCCAACTTCACGCGGAAACATAAATGGCGCGTATAAAAACACTACATAATTTCACACCGTGATTCTTCAACCATTCCACCAACATTTCCTCCTTTCCTATGATCTCTAAAAATCCCACCAAACCAACCGAACACGATACACAATCCATTTTTTTTCGTTTTGCAAGAGGTCTATCTGAGCGAAAAAACTAACTAGTTGTTAATTAAAAATCGGAAATAAGTGGGAAGAAACGAGCGGCTAGAAACAATAGGGAACCATCACCCTTTCTTTTTACCAAACTTCTCGGGCTCGGGAGTGCGGTGTGACGTCATAATGTAGCCAGTCAATGATGACTCGATATTTGAATTTTCACACAACTTTGAAAGTGAATTAATTAATTTAATAATTTTTGGGGGGTTTAAGTACGTTAATCGAGTTAAGTTACTTTTTTACATATATTAAAAGCATTGAAAATACCATATTACATACAGTGCATGTACCCTATTAAATTAAATTAAATTACTAAAAATAAATTAATACAATTGATTAAAAAAACTAGTCTGAAAACCTATTTTGTTTTAAATATAAACTAGGTTAGAAATTTCGAACTGCTCGTCCGGCAAAGTGTGGTTTTCTTCGTGGTGTGGAAGCAGCCTGTTGAGTATAATCTGTTCAAATACCTTGCTCAGAGTGGAGAGTAGACTGATGGGCCGATAGTTCGTCGGCTGCTTCTTGTCCTTGTTGGGCTTGGAGAAGGGCAGCACGGTGGCCATTTTCCATATCTGCGGGAAATGTCCGGTCATGAGGCAGGCATTGAACAGTTTTGTAATGTAAATGATGGCTTTTTGAGGAAGATGTTTGAGTAAAATGTTGTGTATTTGATCGCTTCCCGGCGCCTTATTGGTCTTCAATCGCTTGATGATGACGGCAACTTCAGTAGTTGTTTGTGTTAAAAGTGTGTGCTTATTTACTTGTAAGCGATACCATGTCGCCAGCTTCAATCTACTTCGAGCTGGTAGGTATTACTGGTAGGGAAGTGCGATTTTGTGAAAACGCATTATTTACGTTAGCCTGGGGCCCGTCCATGTGCGAAATGCCAACGGAAAGTTGCCAATATCAAGATATAAACAAAATGGTTTTATAACTTTATATTGTATTATTATATGGTATTACAGTATACTTAGACATGGGTTTTTGCGGTTAGCTTTGGTGTAGCCGTCAATTACCGGATACCAAGAGCTGTTGAGCTTAGCTCCGTCGTCTCTATTAATATTAATTGGATTTTTGTAGATTTCAGTTGCCTCCGTAATCAGGCGTGATCTATAAGTTTTGGGTCTTCCCAGGACCTCAGGAACAAATCCAAAGAAGAAACAAAACTCTGATCAGAACTTATAAAGCTGACCGATGCACTGGAGCGCAAAGGTTACCCGACAAGGCAGACAAGACAAATTATAAGAGCCAAATCTACACCGAAAGAAGACAGAGTTGAACAAGAGTCAAAAGGCTGTGCTTTCCTGCCTTTCGTTCACAATGTGACAGACACAACTAGGCTCAGAGAGACGCTTCGTGACTGCCGCCTGCGACAGTCGCCTTTCGAGAGTTTTTCGCCGACAAACACGCTCTGTGTGGCTTGTGTTTACACAGCCAGACCACCGCTCTTTTGCTAGCCGGCCGGACTCCGACCGGCTGCCCACATAGGCGCTCGCGCCCCCAACTGCCTTTTTCAAGGCAAGGAAGAAGACGCCCTGGCCCCACCAAGAATTCCGATCCCCTTCAAGCCGAAGAACAGGACCCCTGCCGTGCGGATGTACCCCGCGCGGCTAATCCCAGCCAACCCGGAGGACTCGCCCATGATGGCCCATGGATAATGAATTGTAGCTTAAAATATTAGCATAATATATTTATGTTATAATCCCAGTGACTACTACATTCTACAGTAAATCACGGGTTAATAAAATGAAACCAAATGTTCAACTTTAAAATTTATTGTAGGTAATCTGTAAGATGGTTAATAATGTTTGCAAAACATGAGACTCTAATATTTAATTCTAAAGCATTATAACTCAGGACGTGGTCCAAGGTTCCAAGGAGGAATCACTTGTGATAATGAAATTAGCAAATCATTCTAAAATAAGAATCAGTGATGTATGACCATATTATCTAACATGGGTACTAACCTTAATCTTGTAAATTGTCGGGCGCCAGGCTAGTCTAAAAACTTGACCGTAAATTTAACTACATATTATAAACTCAAATTAAAACTAGTAAAAGGAACTAACACCACACGATGTCAGCCGGAGCTTCCAGGTTTCAGGAACCCTCCTGTCTCTTCACCAAAATCCGTTGAGTGCCTCGTCACGTTCATGGATCATAGATCATAGATCTCGCCGCTGTCTCGTCTGAAGTAAGCAACAGGCTCACAGAACGCGGCGTTTCATAAGTCAACATCCAAATTAGTTGGGGTAACAAGTAAAACTGTTACAGAATGGCCCACAATAAATCTCTCGTGATATCAAAGCGTTGGCCAACAAGTTCCACACCCGTCACTTATTTTATAATTGTAGGTATCATCCGCAGAATAATCCGGTTGAATGGATTAACAAACTTCTTGTTTCAGCATTAGGTTCATACGTAGGATCTGACCACAGGACCTGGCCGAATTACTTACCTGAGATTGAATTAGCAATTAATACAGCAGTTCATGAAGTCACAGGCTTTACTCCGTTTTTCTTAAATTTTGCTAGAGAAAAAAATATTTCAGGGAACGACTACAAGGGTTCTGATTTCAACGCTGAAGATATTAGATTCGCTTCACGTGATTCCTGGGCATCGGGTTTGCAGGAATTGAATGACATCTTTTCTCAGGTTCGCACGTCGTTAAGGCAATGGTATGAACGTAACAAGATCCAGTATAATCTTCGTCGTAGAGACGTACAATTTAATTTGGGAGATGTAGTGTGGAGGAGGTCCTTCGTTAAATCGGATGCGAGTTAACATTTTTCTGCTAACACAGCTCCTAAATTGTTACGTTGTTAAGTAATTGTCAAGATCTCACCGGTTGCTTACCAATTAGCTGATATGTTGGGTAAGCCAGTTGAAACCTTTAAACTTGGTTGTTCATAAGGAGGCGTCTACTAATATCTATAGGAATTTCAAAAACTGAACAAATCGGACTAATATCTAAGAGAATCCATGTGTTGACTAATATCTATACGAGGTATGTTGGAACAATATCTATGGGAACCAAAGTGAGGACGAATATCTACAGCTCAAACTGCTGACTAATATCTACGGAACAGGTGATGTAGACGAATATCTACAGTACTGGCAGAGATTGGATTTGCAATATTAATAATAATTATCATAATAATGTTTTATTCCAGGATGTGGGGAGGATAGTGCAATCCCACACGTCCCATATAGTTATAAATACAGTTAAATTATAAATAAAGTAGAAAAATTATAAGTAGGTACAAAGTTATAAATAGGCAATCAATTTCTGCATGGTCTTGAGTGAGCTCGGGCCCAGCGCTCACTCAGGAGTGGCGCTTGGTGCTGGAAGGCTGCGTTCACCACCGTGTTGTCGGAGGCCATTAGCCGCATCCTGGCTCCAGTGACCCGGTGTCTCATCAGGCCGGCGAATCCATTAAGTCCTGGTTCCGTAAACATTGTTGAAGTGCTGCTGTATCTCCTGTATCCAAATATAATTCTGCCGGCGTTATTATATTGGATCCGGAGTCCTTCCATTGAACTGATTCGGTATTGACACCATGTTTCACATGTATATAGGCTGGTACAAAATGCACTTTTACAATGTATTTTCAACATTATTTCTGCACTGGAAAAATCTTCGGGCACACATATTCGACAGTATGCTGATACTTCTCCTTTGTCGCTCAATATCACCGTCGTCGGAGAGGTCTTCAGTAATGACGTTCCCCAAGTATTTCATGTTCTTTGTTGTACTTATGTTTAATTTTATAAATGTTGTCTCTCCACTAGCTTCAAGAACAAGAACAAACTGCCTCGGATGAAACACTTAAAATTTAATGGTATTATAAATGTATGTTGTGCCGTGTAGGGACAGTCGGGGGCTTTTAGAATCATTTAATAGTAGCTTCGTTTTAAAAACAAATTAGAGTCTTGACGTGAGAATCGATAGAGGGATCCATCTGGTCCTTAAAACGATTCGGGAAAGTGGTGGGTGCCCTCGACTGTACTTATGTTTACCTCATTAAATTGTACGGGGAGCATCTTCTATGGATTTTTTCCGTGGTGGAATGCGATTAGTTCAGTCTTCTTGGGGTTGTATATCATGTTGTGGTCATTAGCATATTCTTCACAGATTTTTAATAATATTCTCAACCCCTTGACCGATGGTGCTAGAAGAATCATGTCATCCGCATAGCTTGTGTGATTTAGGCATAAGTTATTGATACGACAGCCCGCTCTGGTGTCCAGACGATTTGATAACTTATCCATGTAAACATTGAACAGGATTGGGGACATACACCCTCCTTGCCTTACTCCTGATCGCAAATATATTGGCTGAGAGTATATATTTGACCACCGTACAAGGTTTTCCTGCTGGGAGTGCCATCGGGATAGTATATTGATATATTTGGTAGGTATATTTCTAGCTTTCAATTTCTCCCATAAGGTTTTATGACAGACTCTGTCAAAGGCTTTACTTAAATCTAGGAAGCATCCGTATACAGTAGTTTTCCGTTTTTTGTAGAATTCTATTATTTGCTTTGCAGAGTATATTGCCATATTAGTGGATAATCTATATTTAAAGCCCATTTGGTTGTATTTAGAATAGAGTTTACCTTCTATTTCATTTAGAATTACCCTTTCGAACAGCCTTGCAATTATAGTTGCCAAGGATGTCGGCCGGTAATTGCTGGAGTTGGTCATGTCGGGCTGTCCGGATTTCAGGATCGGGGTTATAATAGTTTTTGTCATTTTGCTCGGTAGACGGTTATGCTTAAGGATTGCGTTGAACAAAATGTTTAGTAGTTTAGGTATGTATCTACCTCCGTACCTTATGTGTTCAATACTTAGACTATCATGTCCCGGAGATTTACCGTCCTTAGTAGCTTTGATGGCCTTTATTATATCATATTCAGAGAGGTGGACGTTTTGTACATCATATTCCATAATATCAGGAGCAGTCGGTGTTTCGTTTCCGGAAATATTTGCCAAGGGTCTTTTAAATGTCCTGGCGATTTCCTCAGTGTTTGTAGACCCGTCAATTTGGGTGGCGATTCTAGTTTTTGGTTTAATCAGGTTATTGCTTTTCTTCCAGAACTGAGCAAACTGTTTTTTGTCAAGCGATTTTACGATATCATCCATCTTTGTTTGTTCGGCAGAGCTTTGGCAGTGTTTAAGGACTCTTTTGAACTCCTTCCTTTTCCGTTTTCTTTCATCCGCTACGGGGCCATGTGTCATTTTGAATCCATGTCATCAACGCCAATCTGAATTTTTTAGTATTGTTCTTTGACTTGTCGGTTCCACCCGGCAATGTTGCGATGTGTTTTTGATTTGCTCCGATCGCTCTCCCTATAAAATACAGTATTGGCATCATTTCTTAGGGCTTCCACGATGTCTGTGTAAATATTATTTATATTTTGTATATGATCGCATTTGTCACTTGTGGGGCTTAAAAGCAAAAACACCATTCTCCATAAATGACGAAATTAAGTTATAAATGCCAATCTATGCGCAATGTCCGTAGCTACAAGATGGTTTATGAGATTCTTAAAAAAAACAACCGCAAATCAAAAAAAAATGAAAATGAAAATAGGGTTTAGGTGAAAATCACCACTTTCCACAACGATTAATAAGCAAAATCACCACTCTCCATAAAAGCCAATCACAAGCCTGAATTCAAAATAAATTCAATATGAACAATGCACACATTATTACAACATTTTTTATTATAATATTTCACTTTGAATTATAACTTTTTAAGATTTTACTAAAAAATCACACGAAAAAATCGAAGCATTCTGTGATCGATTTTTTGTCATTTACCTAAAACATTACTTTTGGAGAGTGGCGTTTTTGCTTCTAAGGCCCTCACTTGTAGAACCAGAGTTACATATGAATTCAGAGTGTCTTTGATAAGTTACGCTGAGTAGTGCTTCTGCCACAGATGGTATATTCATTGATTTTCTTGTTGTTAATCTTTCTCCACATTACATTATAAGGCTGTTGCGGGGCCTCGCAAGGACCCGGCTGCGAGACCAGCCCGTGCAGAACAACCACCCTTCCCGACGCCCGAGTGGTGCAGAACCCCGCGGCTCCAGCTTAGCGATGGGAATGATCGAAAGTTTTACATAATCGATTTTTTTTAATCGAGACATCACAATAATCGAATGATTAATCGATTTTTTGCTCGGAGTTTGGGAGCAATAGCTACGATCAGGGGCAGGATTTTTGTCTGTGGGTTTTTGGGTAGGAAGCCCAAAATTATTATGGTGCATCATGTATGGCAACGCTGTTTGTTGTAATTTTATTTGTTGTTTTGTGGTATGCATTTCACAACATAACAATTATTGTTAAGCTACTTAGTTTAGCCCGTTAGTAAAAATTTCCATTAAAAATACTTGTGCAAGTTTAATATTATGTCAATAATTATAATTATATGACATTTTTGTTCAAAAACAATCTCTAAATAACATGTTTAAATAACGCAACATTAGTAAGTAAGTACTGCAACAACATTTCAATCACCGTTTTTCTTTCCTGGCAATGGCAAATTCCTTTTTGTTTATGTAAATATGTGGGCATCTCACAACAATAAAATTACTAATAAGATATTTAGTTTAGCCGGTAGGTACAAATTCCTATTAATAATATTGACAGTGTGTCTGTGTTTAATACGAAGATAATAATTTTATGTCGTTTTTGTTAAAAAATAACCTCTTAATAACATGTAGGTTATGGACACCTTTTCGTATGCAATTATTAACAGATTAACATTAAATAAAGTTATCTTACTATAAAAATCGTTTCATTTTTATTACAAACTAAGAAACACCTGTTAATTTCAAATAAATTAAATATATTTGGTCATATAAAGCAGATATTATGTACATATGAAAACATATTACTTGCTGATTTTAGTAGAGTATTATTTACTGCCCTGAAGAAACTACGGTTTTAGCGAAACCCGGTCGACATTAAATATAAAAATGGTATATACTAAGTTATTGTTTTATTTTAAATTAAATATACAATACCCAAATAGATGATACATAACCTCATAATAAACATGTTTAAATTGTTGAAAGCTATCACCATTGCAATCTTTTACGTATAAACTATACTGAAAGCGTAAATCGTTACCTAAAAGTATTCATTCATAATTTAAAATTCACACATCAGGTTGATTATAACATGTACCTATAAAATATTTCGTTTGTCAAGCAAAATCACTTTCGATGACGTTTCAAGACTATGCATTCGAATTGATTCTCACATCGAGAAGCGAGAATCGATTCCAAGTTCGATGACGTTTAAAACCGATTGTCTCGGACTGTGCATTCGAATGGATTCTGACATCGAGAAGCGAGAATCGATTTCAAGTTCGATGACGTTTCAAACCCGATTGTCTCGGTTTAACATTTCGATTAATTCTAACCAATGACAACGCTTATCTCACTTCGATTAATTCTGACCAATCACAGCAAAGACTTTCGATGACGTCTCAAACCGATTGTCTCGGACTGTGCATTCGAATGAATTTGACATCGAGAAGCGAGAATCGATTTTTCTATGGAAATGAATCGAAACCATTCGATGGTAAAAAAGATCGAGTAAATCATCGATTATTCATCGATTGGGCCCATCGCTACTCCAGCTCCGTCAGCGAGATATCATCGTAATCGGTGTTACGCCTGCAGCAACATCAACCACGTAACGTTAAAACATCAATAATCCTCCGACAGTGTGTACAACAGTTTCATCCGACATCATAATTTAAAAAAAAAACTATTCCAAAAAGTGATTAAATTTTCGTTCTACCTCAAATTAATGTTACAATTTAACAATTGCACTGTATCATTCCTTGTAAAGCAAATACAAATTTATATTGCAACTTGGATGTTAAAAAAAAAAGAATGACACCAATTTAAAATTTTTCTTTTTCAAATCAATTTTCACTATTTTCCTTCGAAAATGTATTATTATCTTTCACTGCCTACCTCTTGCCACATTATCGAAATTGCTATGAACCCTAAGGGTATCCAATCAACAACATCCATCAGTGATAATTAATTCACAATGGACCACAGCAACCAGCAATTACAATCAAGAACAAATCGCTTCACGCAAGCTGAAAATAAAATTACAAATTAACGTATAAAAGATGAAATCAAGAAATACAACATTATTGTCGCAGCATCAGACGTAAACACATAGTACCTACCGAGAATGTCGCTATTATAGTACCCGCCAAGAACGGAAGCAACCATAACCAGTCACCCTCCAGAAGCAACCATCACCAGTCACCCACCTACCCACCGAATCAAAATAACACAGTAAAAGTGATCCGTTGAAAACTTGGAATAATTGTGTATATTAGTAAACAATACAATCCGAAACAGTTTTTAAACTCACACTAGTGTTCATGGCATTCATTTTGATATAAATTTTGTACATTAAAATAAGTTAATTAAAGTGAATTTCGAATAATTTGAAATCAAGAAACAGTGACAGTAAAATTGAAATATATTCAAAGATAAGTGCAGCTCTTGTGATTGGCTTATACCATCGCCATATTGCCAACACTGACCATACAGCTTGCTTCACTGTCTCAGACCGCGCCTGCGCATCTATTGCTGCCGAAAAACATCTACTGCTAAGGTGACCATGAATTCGAGTAAAAAAACCGGCACCCAACAGCAAGAAAATCTAAACACAATGACAAGGTCCAAAAACAAAATGAATACTGTACCCGAAGACCCAGAAGAAGATGTTTTTTCAAAATTTGCATCTTATGTCGATTTAAAACTAGAAAAAACAAAAACTCAAATACTCGAGAACATTGATAAAAAAATGTCAGAATTTCAAAAAACAATCGAATTTGTATGTCAAAAATATGATGACATAATTTCTCGCTTAGACTCCATGAAGGAAGTTAAAGGAGAAGTTGAAAACTTAAAAACTGATTTAGCAGGTAAAAGTAAAATTATTAAACATCTAGAAACAAGACTGGGTTGCTTAGAACAATCGAACCTGGATGACTGTATTGAAATCACAGGAATTGAGGAGAATACCAATGAACATCCCAAAATAACAGCCATTAAACTAATAGAAAATGCCAACATCAAAATAAGTTCGGAGGATATCACTTCGGCAATAAGACAATATGACAGAAGACCAGGTCATCCGAAAAAAATTCTCCTAAAAATTAGAAATCCGGAAACAAGATTAAAATTATTAGAAAACAAAAAGACCATTTCGAACCGTGACAAAATGATATTCCTAGGAGAATCTCTTTCTCCTTATTTTAAGGAACTACTTTGGAAGGCCAAAATAAAGGGGAAGGAATTAAAATATAAATACATCTGGTTTAAAAATGGATCCATTCTAATGAAAGAAGATGAAGGCAAAAAAATCAGGGAGATAAAACACGAAGATGACCTAAATAGAATGTCGTAGAAGTCAAATAGTATAAGGCACCGAAGATAATTGTGACATTAAAATGGATATCGATTTAGGAAAATACATTGATTTAAATGAAATTACCGAACCTAATTTAATTATTAAAGATTCATTAACCTGCAAAAATTTTTTAAAACATTCTAAGTTTTCTTTACTTTGTTTGAACGTTAGAAGTTTAAATAAAAACTTTGATGAAACCATAACTATGCTCGATTGTATCGAACATCGTCCTGAGGTACTAGTTTTTACAGAGGCTTGGCTGAAAAAAATGACCAATATACCTAATATCCCTGGATACACAGTCTACAACACAAATAATAATTATTTGCAAAACGATGGTGTAGTTGCCTACGTAAAACAAAATGTTCAGGCAACTGTTGAGGAAGTTGTTTTCCCTGGCGCAAACTGCTTAAGGATGCAGATATCGAGTACCTTGTGTGTAATAGCTGTTTATAGATCTCCGTCTCAGGCTCATATAGATAATTTCCTTGAATCACTGAGTGCTCTACTTGACTCTACGTCTTTACTAAATAAGGAGATCATTTTATGTGGGGACATAAATATTAACACTTTGGATTTGAGCGATATGAAAACTCAAAAATACCTCTCTCTTTTGGCTTTTCATGGTTTGAAGCCAATCATAATTTCGCCTACTAGAGTTTCTCCTACCACTTCAAGCTGCCTCGATCATATTATGGTAAAATCTAAATTTGAACCACAGGGAGCTGTCTTCACTACTGACATAACAGATCATGATGTGATATTGCTGAGATTTATGAGCTTCACAATAAAGAAAAAAGCGAAGGATAATGAAAAAATAAAAACCGTCATCGATAACAATCTTTTGAAGGTAAAATTAAAGGAGGAATCATGGCAGTCAGTCCTGTCATCGCAAGATGTAAATTCAGCTGCTGAAAATTTCATAAAATGTTTAAAAATGCACGTGGAAAGTTGTTCGTCGGTACGAAACGTAAAACATAACATGAAATATTTAAAACCTTGGATAAATGATGGAATTATTAAATGTCTCAGAACCCGTGACAAATTGCACAATAAATGTCGAGGCGATTTAAATAACATTCAACTGCTGGATTATTATAAAAGATATAGAAACTGGTGTACAAAAATTATAAAATATACAAAGCAAACATACTACGGAAGGAAACTGGATAACGTCAATGGAAATACCAAGCAACAGTGGAAGATTATAAAGGAGGCAGTAAATATACAAAAGGAGCAAGTGTCTATAAAAAAATTAAAAATCAACAACAACATTATCTCAATGGAAGAGAATCCAAGTGTAATCACTAATCACGTAAATAACTTCTTCAGTGATATTGGTCCTAGATTCGCAAAAAAATTGTGCAGTGCAAATAAAACTAGCGAAATGTGTCTTGTTAACAATTATATACCTTGTACTCAATTTACAGGAGATAGCTTTGAATTTAAAAGTACTAGCATTTATGAAGTTTCAAAAGTGATAAATGAATTAAAACTGTCTTTTTCTTGTGGTATTGATGACTTAAGTATCATGGTATATAAGCAACATGTTTCTGTGCTGGCGGGTCCCATATCGCATATTGTTAACATTAGTTTTAAAAGTGGTATATTTCCTTCTCATTGTAAGAATGCTAAGGTTATACCTCTTTTCAAAGGTGGAGATCAACTAGATGTTAACAATTACAGACCCATATCTTTGCTCAATGCTCTCTCAAAAGTGATAGAAAGATTGGCAAAGTCAAGATTAGTTTCATTTTTAGAAAAATTTAAAATACTTTCTGACAATCAATTCGGTTTTAGAGCAAATAAAGGTACAAATGATGCTGTTTTAAAGGTATTGACCAAAGTTATAAGCGCGCTGGACTATGGCAACAAAGCTATAGCGGTGTTTTTGGACTTATCAAAAGCATTTGATACTGTTTCCCATGAATTCCTACTTAAAAAACTATCTTCTTTAGGTATTAATAATGCAGCAATGGACTGGTTCAGATCTTACCTTAGTGACAGAACACAACAGGTAGAAATAAATCAAATTTTAAGCAAGGGTAAATCAATCTCCTTTGGAATCCCGCAAGGTAGTGTTCTTGGGCCAATATTGTTTCTTATTTTTATAAATGATTTGTGTGGTCTGAATATTCATGGAAATATTGTTAGTTTTGCAGATGACACTGCCTTAATATTTGATGGTAAAACTTGGGATGAAACATTTGACAAATGTAATACAGGTTTAAGAGTAGTAAATAGTTGGTTGAATAATAATATCTTAACTTTGAACACACAAAAAACCAAATATATCACTTTTAGTATTTCAAGTAAAAGTCAGCCTTCTGCCACTCATAACTTGATTATTCACAATTGTTTGCAAACATGTAACTGCAGCCCTTTAGAAAATGTAGTCAACATCAAGTACCTCGGTGTAAAAATAGATAAATTTTTGAGATGGAACGATCATGTTAATATGTTAGTGAATAATACTAGGAGACTTACCTATATCTTTAAAGAACTGAGACATATACTAGACAAAGAAAAGCTAAAAACAGTTTATTTTGCAATAATCCAGTCTCTGCTTTCTTATAATATATTGTGCTGGGGATCCTGCCCAAAGACTTATATGCAACCACTTAATATTGCCCAAAAACTAATCCTTAAAGTTATGTTTAACAAAAAATTTACATATCCAACTCATTTACTTTTTAAGGAATGTAAAGTCATGAATATAAAACAGTTGTTTATTACACAAACACTTTGTAGATTTTTTAAAAATATTAATATTGCAGAAAGAACGCAGCAAATTCGTTCTACGAGAATTGGCTCTGGTCTGAACTTTATGCCAATTCAAACTAAATCTTCCTTTGCTCAAAGAAACTATTTTTACCAGGCTCCACTCTTATTTAATAGCCTTCCAGAATATGTCAAGTCATCTAATTCCTTGTATACCTTTAAAAAGAATCTCAAATTATTTTTATTTGCCGAGGATTGCCAATTAATTTTTTCATCTTTGTCCTTCATAAATTAAAAGTATATTCTATTGTCTAAATCATTTTTTCATCTTTGTCGTGCTAAATTAATAGCATAATATATTATATACATATATTTATTATTTATCTTAGTCCTTCAAAATTCAAATGAACTATGGTTACCCTACTTTGTTTACATTGTAATGTGCCAAGACTGCCAAGGGCCTTTAGCTTGTCCATTATCTGTGTAACAATATAGTTTTTTGAAGTATCATTTTTATTTTACCTACATTATTATTGTTTTTTGAAGTATTATTGTGTTTTTTGAAGTGTTATTTTTGTTTCCTTTTCCTTTTGTGTTATTTTGTTACTTTGTAAATAATTGTTAACCTCAACACAGGCTTGTCCTAGTTAGGTTAAAAATTGTATTTTAAACTGAAAACTAAAATGTGAAGAAGAAACAATAAACAATAAAAAACAATAATCATCATCATCATTACAAAAGAAACCAAGAACACTGCGATCAACTCCACGCGGCAGGCCAGGCAAAAAAAATCAATCAACTGGAAATGGCAAACACTACGAAGAATTCGGAACAAAGGCTTGCTAACGCCTCAACCGTGCTCGTATATAACAATACGGGAAACCACAAGGGAGATTTGTAATAATTACATACAAATTTTTCCGAGAAATATATCAACATGCTGAACACGCTAGAACACGCTCCAGCAGGCTTCTATACGCTCGGACCTCGGACACGCTTCTACACGCTTCAACATACTCGAGAACGATTCTACACGCTTCAACATATATCAACATGCTGAACACGCTAGAAAATGCTTCAACGCACTTCAAGTTCCCCACGTCTACAAACAAAGTCAGGCGAAATAAAACCCGTCCCGGCAAGCCGCCATAAAAAAATGGCCTACCCAATTCCACACTTGTGTTCCTACGCACAGATGGGGGAAAGAACACTCCAACCCCGTACGAAGAACATCTAAAAATAATGACTTGGCAATACGTAAAAAGGCATAGCAACTAGAATAATAATTAAATATATATATATATACATAATTAAATATCAAATACCAAACTGGTCGAAACAAAAAAATAAATAAAATAAAATAAAATAAAAGTCCGATACTTAGGTTGTTCCCCATTGACAAAGAACATCCACTTTCCAACCCCCAGTCCCTTACTCAAATTACGTCCTGCACCGGCGGAACCCAGCCCATTTCTTCAATCCCCTGAATATATATTATAACACATGTTAGATATTAGTAGAGATTATACTACCCTGAAGAAGCTACGGTTGTAGCGAAACCCGGTCGGCATGAAGTATAAAAAAAAATAAAAGTGGTGTATACAAAGTTATTGTTTTATTTTAAATTATAATGTCACATCACAAGGTAACTGCTTCATATGAACGAACAAAAAAATAATCAATATATTTTACATTGGTGACTTCCTTAAGTTTCAGTTTGTTGTAAAATTTTTATCTGATAAATCTATAATTAAAAAATGTTCATCTCAATAACTCGAAAAATATACCTAAAAAAATAGCTATCCACAGAACTATAACTCTCTGAACCTCTGAAACAGCTTACTCAACATAAATTACCACATACCTACTTAGGTTTTTGGCCATGAAAAAATGTTATCGGCCACCGCCGATAACATTTTTTTTTACGTTTTCCATATAAATGATCATCTAGTAAATCCACGTTATGCAAGTGTATTATATAAGTATAATTAATACAAAACAATACAAGAACAACACGTTAATCTACCAAATATTAAATGGGAATATAATTCACCGACTTCAGATATTTTCATATCAGAGGGTTCGGCTCGGTGGAATTCCCAATTTGACCGATAAATCCTACTGATCCCTCAATATAAATATTTAAAAAATCTTTCGTGATCCTACATGTATTTAAAATGACTGATTTTTATATAGAAATTCTTTGACAAATCAAATACGCCTAAATTTTTTATGAGAGAGCTAGGTATAATGCCAGTAGCCGAAATAACAAATGGTAATATTTTTATAGTCTGAGAACAAATTATTTTAATTTCATTTCGTAAATCTGTATACTTTCTTATTTTTTCAGAAACAGATTTTTGAATATTACAGGAATTTGGAATAGATCAATGATATAAGTTATTTTTTTAATTTTGTTATGTAAAACTATATCGGGTCTATTGTGACTAATTGGTTGTCTTTTAGTATAGTTTTATCATAGAATATTTTCTAAAAATGAATTTGGTTCGTATTTATAATATGGTACTATATTATGACAGTCAATCAAGTTATGATTAATTACCAAACTTTGGTGAATTATTTTAAAACCTGATTGTGCCTAAATGTATGCTCAGATGGCGCTAATATAGAACATCCCAAATTAATATGTTCTATAGTTTCCGGATAAGCCATACATTTTCTACATAAATCATCAATTTGATTTTAATTTTATTTGACCAGGAATCTAATAATTCCTGGTTGGTATTTATAAAAATGTTGGCATTCTCGTCGTATAAATTTAAAGGTGAAATATTTCTGTCTGCCTTGCAAATTATTATATGCAGCTCTGAGCTATTAGCTTTTCTATGGAAAAAAAATCCTTAACATTTCTACCTGATTATGTTTCAAAGAAATTATTTTGACTATACCTCTACCTCCTAAATTTCTAGTTAAATTAATTCGTTCTAAAGCTGAATTTGGATGATGACAATTAAACTTTGTTAACGTAGTTCCAATTAATCGTTCTAAGCTATCTAAATCTGTATTGGACCATTTAATTATACCAAATGAGTACGTTAATAGAGATATTGCCCAACTATTTATTGCCTTTACTAAATTTTTAGCAGATAGATTGCATTTTAAAAATTTTCTTATCCTAGTTGTAAAATTAATCCTAATATAATTTTTAATACTAGTATGATCTAATCTTTTCGATTGCGGGTATCCTAAGTATTTATAAACTTCATCCCCTTTCATACTTTTAATTTTGAAATTTCTAAATATACCCTCGTCTCCATCTACAATTTTGCCTTTCTCTATATGGATCGTTCTACATTTATCTATACCAAAAGTCATTTAAATATCATCTAAAAAATTTTAACTACCTTAATCATTTTCTCTACATTTGATTCAGAATTCGAATATAATTTTATATCTAATGAAATAATAATTTTATTTTATATAATACCATTGATTGTATTCTATATATTATTATTGATTGCTACAACGCGTGCCATGGTAAATCAAAATACAAAAGAGTTCACTTTAATGATAGTAGTTCATATACATGTACCTACTCAAGTATATAGTAAACCCAGCTCGGCCCGTCGCTCACCTAATACAATGTATAATAATAACATTGTGTTCAAAATATTATAATTGATTGCTTCAGCGCGGCGATAATAATAACAATGAATTAGACATTTAAAACGTTTCCTTATTTTTAATTTATTAAGTTTTAAAGTATGGGATTAAGTTATGTATAATTATAAATAATTGATACAAACTAAAACGTTTATAGATTAATATAGCCACATTTGGCGCAATTGTATATTTGGTAAAATTTTATAATTTTTCAACACCAAAGAATAATAAAATGCAAAAAAATACCTGAGGATAATCTTAACCCGTTTAATCACAGGAGACCATATTTGTCCCAGCTCACATAGGTCTCACAGAAAACGTTGTTTTTCCCTTACTATCATAGTCAGAAATGTGATCTAAATGGTATTGGAAAGAGAATACAACAAACTATATATTCAAATCTAAAAGAAAACCACAAAAAAAATAAAATTTACCCCTTTCTGAAACCAAAGTTTCCGACAGCAATTTGAAAAAAAATTATGGAACTTTGTGAATTTTTTTTACATGAAACGAAAAAAAGTGAGGTGACAGTAAGGTTTATAATTCATTTATCTAATGAAATAAGTATGTGTTTTATGTTTTTTCACTTTCAGTAATTTTAGTTAGAAAAAAAAGTAAAGGGAGCCATTTTTAAAACTTTTTAAAGTTTTCGCAAAAAAAAATTATATTTAAAAAAATACATAGTAATTTTTAATATAGAAATTTGAAAGCCTATTTCATCACCTTTCGAAAACAGTTTTTAGTTTTCGACTACGTTAACATATGTTCCATTTATTTGGATTTTATTGCAAAGCGGGAATATTTTTATCCTCTGACAAAATACGCCAATTTTTTTAGGGGTTAACTTAGTTAAATTTTCAACATTTGCTTTTTTGGAAAAAGTATGTTAGTTAAAATCTTTATTTTGGGACGAATACACTGCGATGGAGTCGGTAGTGTTTTACATATTTCGCTTTGAATCCCCATGGACTTGCATCCGTATACTTCTCGGGTATATATATCAAATCAAGAACCTTTGGCAATTTGGGAGGCGGGTATCGGTACCGCCGCTCCGGGAACCATTTATTGGACGACACTACTCATACCTTTTTCTTCCTAGAACTTCCTCTCCTTCCTTTCTTTATTTCCCTCAAATGACCTTCCATATAACATCCCTTAATATGACATAGGCCCTAAGGAGAATCGGTTTCCTCAGTACTTCCCTATTTTATTCTATGTCATCCTCAGCGACCTCAAATTCTTCTACCATTCTCTCCCACACCAAACATTCTGCTTACACATATGCCTCAATTTACCACACATTTGATTCACTTGATCATGCCATGTCTTCCTCGAGCATCTCCAACTTTTCTTCCATCCGCTTCTTCATTCAATATTCATCAGCTAAATCAGTGATTCCCAAAGTGGTTCAGGTGGACCCCCAGGGGTCCACGGGAGACTCGATGGGGGTCTACGTTGGCGTGTTATGAAAAAATGGGGGTCCACAAGTTGTAATTGTATATATATTTACCTATCAATGAAGGCAAGTGGTTTACAAAGTGGTCCGTACAGACCCCCGGGGGTCTGCGCAAGGTTGAATGTACAATTAAAAAAGTATGACACAAAATTAATATGATAGTTATGATAAATCACAAATTATTTGCGATTTTTACATCCTAAGTAATGATCTTCCACACTGGAACGAGCCGCAAGTATTCTATAAATTATTTTAAATTAATTAGTTATGAACTAAGACAAACTGATCAAATAAAATTGGTTTGCGCACGCCGGGTTCGATCCCGCGATCTTCGGATTGCAAGTCGAGAATCTTATCCCTAGGTCTTGAAGATACTCAGTCATAAAAATGCATTGAAGTGATTAATGAGACACATTTTATTAGAATTTAAGTGCACCTTCTTTCGCGTGCACTGATAAGACGATTGAATAAAAGGATGACTTGGTTAGTTGAAGATTAATTAGTTCCACAACATTTACAAAGAAATGTTCAAAGTACTATTTCTTTTCTCGACGGTCTTGGTTGCAGCTAAAGGTATGTTCAAAATTATTATAAATAGTTAAATCAAATAAAAAAAACATCTGTTGACTGTTGGTGACTGGCAGGGGTGCCCGGGTTGGTGTAGTAAGGTTTTCAGGTCTTGGTGGCGGATGCATATCAACTGTTGTAAGCAATCCGCGGTTTTCCTAGGGAACGATGAGAAGTTACCGAACGTTATTCTATCAATCCTTATCGATCGAGTGAGCTAGGGAGCCTGGACACCCAAACGTCCACATTTCTACCCAGCCCTTATGCCCTTTCCCTTGTACAGGACGTCATGACGTAGGCCTTGAGGGGAAGCATTTTCTTCAGGGCCTCATGTGTGGAGCTAATGTAAAAATATCATTTAACGTTTATTTCCAGCTGCGCCAGCGAGTAATGATCTCTGGGACATTGGTGTGGTTGGAGGGAAGGACGCAAAAGTCGACGAGTTTCCCTACATGGTGTCCCTGAGGGATGTTAAAAACAGGCATTATTGCGGAGCCTTCATGCTGAACTCCCGCACTATTCTTACAGCTGCCCATTGCGTTACAGGGTAAGATAATCTTCAAAACATCTATATAAGTGTATTTTAATAACAAAACTCATATTTTTTACAAATGTTTTTGTTTTGTTTATTTATCTATATATTTTTTGAACGCCCATACGCTCGTGTTATGAAAATTTTAGTCGCCGATAAGTTTGGGAAGAAAACAGTTAGGGAAACATGTTTTTAACAAATATTTACATGGTTGCATGAACCAGTGAATTTTCAGCATAAAATTGATTTTATGTACAGAAATACACAGCTCATTAATGAAAACAGTTGTTTTGGTGGAGTTGGTAGAAAAGGAAATTAAATAAAAAAAACACGGATTATTCATAGTATGTCGAATAGATAATGTGAAATTAATTATTTAAAAAAAAAACACTTAATTGGAATGAGCAAAAAAACACACAGCAAGGTAGAGTGTTCGTAATTAATAGTTTGTTATTATGACACGTAAGAGGAAACCGGGCGGCGGGCGTTTCGTCCATACAATGTATTGATTAATTTCCTCTCACTATTTCCTGGATTTACGCACTAGGATTTACAAATATTAAAAAAAAAATTAAGCCCTGAGACGCTTTTTTTGTTGTTCCCGTGAGCACTAAGGCCACAGGATCATTGTGCTATCTCCCATTTTACCTCATTCCTTTAACAGTAACCCTGTTCCTTTTATAAAATTCATTGGGGTTGTCTTTGAATAGAAGGATATCTCTTCTGGTTCCACAACGTGTTTCCCAGGTATCATCTCTCATCTCCACTCCCTCTTGGTTCCCTTAAGGCCCCACAAGGAAAGAGTCCACCCCGCCTTGGTTCCCTAAAGACCTCGTGAGGGAAGAGTGCCTTATCTCTCCAGTTCGCTTTTCCTTGGTTCCCTTAAGGGCCCAAAAGGGAAAAGGGACTCACCTCTCCTCACCACTCCTCCTTGGTTCCCTGAAGGCCCCACAAGGGAAGAGTCCACCCCACCTTGGTTCCCTAAAAGCCCCATGAGGGAAGAGTGCCTCATCTCTCCACTCCACTCTTCCTCGGTTCCTTGTAGGCCCCATGGCGGAAGGTTTCACACTCCTACTGGGTTCCCTCAAGGCCCCACAAGGAAAGAGTTCACGAAAGGAGTGGCCTAAGATCTTCTAGGTTCCCCAAAGACCCCTAGTTTTTAATGGTCCAATTTTCATCCCACGAGTATCTAGGGAAATAGGAGGTCCACTCCAGCAGAGCCCCGAGTGCTGGGGTAATGTCTAAATACTAAATGCGAACCTATTTTTCGGAGGCACCGTTTGTGTTCCCCAGGACATTCAGCCAGAGCACGC
Organism: Limnephilus auricula; assembly: GCA_951813805.1. NCBI lineage: Eukaryota > Metazoa > Arthropoda > Insecta > Trichoptera > Limnephilidae > Limnephilus > Limnephilus auricula. The sequence continues at coordinate 6,831,158 of OX638414.1, read as the reverse complement.
TAGCTCACACCTTTTGGGATGGCTATTGCAGGTCGTGTTTCCACTCCGTTCCCGGAGCGATGAGTTCGCCACACTACCTACGCTTTAATATTTCTTAATATTATATACATATCTATATATACCGATTTAAATTATTATTTAATTAACAATAATATTATTGAATACACAAAATAAAATAAATTAAAATGGGGTTCTACAAATTTAACTTGATAACAATCAATATACCTTTTTTCTTCTTTTCCAACAGCGAACCACTTAACAATGTTGTGGCTGTGGTAGGAAGCATATATCTGAACACCGGAGGCACCAAGTACAAGATATCCAAAATCACTATCCACCCCGACCATAATAAACCTATTAGTGGCTTCAATGATATCGCCATCCTAATCACCAGCAAGCCTATCACCACCAGTTCCAGCGTGGGCTTCATCGCTCTGCCTACTAGCACTACTGGCGCAGGAGTCAACGTCACTCTTACTGGATGGGGACGACTCAGTGTGAGTATTGTTCCAACAAAGACTTTTTTCAATACATACTAGTATTTTTATTTTGCGTAAGAGGTTTAGCCCTAAAACTGTTTGAATCGTACATTAAAAGCGTAAGCAGAAAGTTAAAATTTCAAATAATGACGAAAAAATTATACAGTTCATGGTAGAATCCAAATGGTAAAGTATTAAGAAGGATGTTCCATAAGGATGCGTTATTGGGCCTCTCCTCTTCCTTATCTACATAAACTAACTTCCGATTATTGCTGGCACAGAATGTTGAATGTTTGATGATAAACGTCTTATTTGAATATATTAGAAACGTTGACATCTTTAATTGTTAGCAAACTTTCTGCTACTTCAAAATCTATCACTCAACACAAACAAAAATCAACTTCGGAAATTTAATTTTGTCCAGTATAAGCTATACCTATAAACATAAATGATAACTTACATTAATAATAACATCAAACCTTTCCAAATGCTTAAAATTAAATGCAAATATTTACTGAAAAGACATAGTTTAAAAGTAATAAAAATCAGTAGCTTCTCTTTTGTTCTAGGCGCACTTAGAAATATCGTGACTATTGATTCTGTAATCTCTGCATTTTATGGATACACCGATAAATCACCGATAAACACATTTTTACAAATGTCACTAGACCGATACCCTATCCTAAACGAATACTTAATACGAATAAAAATTCTCGGCTTCAATTTCGTCGCCAGTCATTAATTGTTTAATCTCCATTTTAGTTTTTGTTCAATCTTCTTTTTAATGTTAAAAATTAAGTATCAAAAACGATCATTATTCACTTAACTGAGAATAATTTAAAGTAACGAGACCTTTAACTTTACGAGAATAGCTTTATCTTAAACACCTACCATAATGTTTCATTGAAATAATGAAAGAAAACCTCCGCCTCCTGTAAAACTTGCAAACTTTCGTTTGTATATATATATATATATATATATATACACATATATATATATATATATATAGACCGTGATTATAATTAATATACCCTCTACTTCTTGATAATTGGGTTAGCTTTAAGAAACGGATGTACTTGTAATTTATTTTATTTCCCATCGGTGGCTTAAATGTTTTGCTACATTTTCAGAGGAGGGGAAAAATTGCCAATACCCTCCAGAAGATCTACCTTCTGACCATCTCCGATGAACAGTGTAACAAGACGTATCCTGGTCGTGTTGATGGAAAGAACATATGCACATTAACTAAGGTTGGAGAGGGAGCTTGCTTTGTAAGTCATTCGTTCACTGAGTATTGTTTGTAAGATGGCAATATGGCGTTTCATGCTTAATCATTTCCGCAAAAGTTTTTTTTTTTAATGTTTTTCGCTTTCACCCTTCAAGGGTGTTCTAGGCCAATTCAATTTATGGAGAGAATAAAGGTAAACTTATGCCTTAATTTTATTGGAATGGGCAAATTTCAGTATTATTAGTAGATTGAAGTTGAGTTCTGACTTAGAAGAGATGAGATGTTGAGTAGCGGGGAGGTAATTTTAGATAAGGCTTGATAGAAAAGAGGATATTTGTTTCCACTGGAGCGCGAAAAAAATAAATTTTCCTCGACTGCTCGAGATTTCCAGACGATCATTATTATTTTTTTTTTGCCAACATTAAATAAAATCATATCTTCTAATATTAACATGAAGACATAAAAACTTATTAAAATTCTATTTAGCCAATGAATTCAACTCCATTATACCGTTTATCTCATATTTGTAGGATGTAAATTTTTTTTTATAAAAAACCGTAAAGATTATAACCGCGCGGTTCCTTCGTGTTTGATACTTTGAATCTGCCGTCAGAGGTACTTATTCGAGTCAACATAGAATATTTTCGACTTCTGTATGTTTTCTGTGGTATAATTGATAATTTAAAGTACATAAGTATATCTTTAAAAAAGGCACTTAATTTTAACCGTAAACAGCTGATCATAAATTTTTCGCGAAATAAATATATTAAATAAAATTATTTTCAACATCGTTCTAAAATAATCTACGAAGTTCGAATTTGCAATTTCTACGGTTATAATAGATAAAGCATGACAATAGCTTTGTTTTGAGACCAACGTGGGAACTACAAATATTTAAAAAAAAAAAATGCCGAATTGAGAAATAATTGGCGTTTTAAAGCCGTAAAGCAATCCTAGACATTTAAAATGGCGCACAAATAAGCCAAAAGTGTACAATTTGGAGAATCAAGGTCTTGAATTTTAAAAAGGTGAGAAGAAACAGAACCATGTCTCATTCTCAGTAGTTATTATCCCATATTTTATATGCCCTGAACTTCTGTCTCAAATTAACCTTAGGCCCCCGCATTCCCAATTTCTACCGAAATTTTTTTTTTAAATGTGAATATCGCACACAATTCCAGAGGAGTTCCAAATGCTTCCAACCTCCTGGAGCCAGTGAGACTAAGACATCCCCAAATGGGGTATATTGTGAAGCTGAAGGAAGTGGGGAGGGGGAGGAGACGGGTGAGAGGAAGGTGGGGAAGTTCCTGGCTATTCACACCTGTTCACCAACCACGACTAAAGCCAATTCAAGCAACGTTTCAATTCTGTGTGGTGGTCTTACACCAGGGTGATACTGACCTTCCACTTTCGAAGGTGCCGCAAATATATATTTTATTCTTTTATATGATAAAATTGTGAAGTAACACAAATCATCAAATAAAATTATTTGCGCATGCTGGGATCAAAACCCGCCACGTTCGGAAGTCGAGAGCCTTACCCCTTGACCATGGAGGCCGTCATCGTGTATTAATCAACGGTTTATGCGTTGTTCCCAGTTCCCAGACGGATTCATACGTCCGTCAGTCCTGGACATATAAATCCTCTGTTTTTTACCCACCCCTCGAACCTTTTTCCTTCCCATAACTTTCTTTCCTTCCCTTCACTAAAAATATCCTCCTCACAGCATTCCCAACGAAGACATAGGCACTGGGAATTTTTCTGGTGTTAATTCGTTTTGGCATTGACATAGTTTATTTGTGAAATTAAATATATTTTATGTATAAGTTTGATTTATTTCTACGATTCTTCTTTTTTATATATAAAAGTTGGTGTCACAATGTTCCTCCGAGGTAAACTCCGAAACTACTTACCCGATTTTTATGAAATTTAACTCACTGTGTGTAATTTGGTCCAACTTAAAAGATAGGATAGTTTTTATCTCGATTATTGACCTCAATATTTATTATTGCGAATTAAATGTTTTTTTATGAGACAATTATTTGTAAGTTACATAAGTTTCTGACAGATGGCGGTGTGAGTAAATTTATCGACACAACAATTGGTTACCTAGGTTAGGTGACCATTCAGTAGACGGCGTTTTGTTTCGTTAGCCACAGCAACGCGTCGGCGGGTCAGCTAGTTAATTTTTTTTTTTAACATAGTTGTTACGTATTTTTTAGCATCTCGTTTATCTATGTACTAACCCTTATCTACCACTGTCATAGATCAGGACAGGTACCGCACTACATAATGGACTGCTTGGTTGGATTATTTGGACATGCTTTTTGTTAGCGCCAACCGGCAGGCCTCCATTTATGGAGTTTTCTGTAGTCTTTATATCTCTATCAGCCTTCCCATCTTTCGTAAACTTACTTTCCAAATACACAAACTCATCCACTTGCTATCAGTATGTATTCATCATTTAAACTGTTCTTGTACTCGCTCTTTCCAATACCATGTCTTAAGTTTACTTACATGCATTAGCAAGAGAGCAAAGAGACTGTAGATCATCTGTACTGTTAGAAACCAACGCTGCATCATCAGCAAGACTTTCAGATTACTCAATTTCTCCTCCTCTTTCAATTCTTAAACTGGTGTTTCTGGAATGGGGTGATGATGTGTGTAGGAAAACTAAGGTATGCTAGGAAACGGAATAACCAAACACTTACTACTGTACCTCTGCGAAGGAGCACGCGACACATTATAGTTCTAACGTGATACCTCGAGATAATTAAAAATAAATACAAAATAATATTATGGGCTAAAGCTATACAACGAGATGGTCTGTTTAGTTAAAAAAATGAAATAATGCACACGAAAAACACCAACAACTTGTTTCCAAGGCAATTCCAAATCTTCTTCGTTTTTCAAAACAAATGCACTCGAATTTGCTATTTTTCTTGCCATTGTTTTAAATTTCAGCAATGTGATGTGGTTAGGGAAAGGTAGGAACTGGATTTATGACAACCCGCAGGAACTACGCATATTCTTATTTCAACGGCAGAAAAATCCCAATTTTGAATCATACATCTTACTTTAAACACCATGGAGGTAAAACAGTCCAATTTACGAAACATTGTCTTTTCTAAAGCTTTTTTTTTCATTTTAGGGAGACTCCGGTAGCCCACTCGCCATTGGAAATGTAGCGGTCGGCATCATCATCAGAGGCGTGCCCTGCGCCAGGGGTTATCCAGATGTTTACGTCAGGGTCTCCTCCTACGTCCCTTGGATCAAAAAGAACACCTTGCCTTAACTGTTTAACTTATCTTTTCCTTTTGACTTATCTTTTTATCTTCAAATAATGGTTGTAACAAACTCTTAAAATAAACATAATTAATGGCACAGCATAATAGCTTATTTTATTTAAAAATGAAAATTCAACACATGGTTTTTTTACGCACCAGACTTTTAGTTTTTTTAGTTTTCCCCATGGGAAAAACTAAACCCTTTCACACACTTTTCCATAATATGATCATCTAGTAAAACCACGCTAGTGCAAGTGTATAACATAAGTTTAATTCATACAAAACAATACAAGAACATCATGTTATCCTACCAGACAATGGGAAAATATTTCACCGACTCCAGATATTTTCATATCAGAGGGTTCGGCTCGGTGCAATTCCTAATTTGACCGATAAATCCTACTGATCCCTCAATATAAATATTTTAAAAATCTTTCGTTATCTTACATGTATTTAAAATGACTGATTTTTGCATTTTTGTATACAAATTCTTCGACAAATCTAATACCCCTACATTTTTAATGAGAGAACTAGGTATAATGCCAGTAGCCGAAATAACAAATAATAATATTTTTATAGTCTGAGAATGCCAAATTCTTTTAATTTCATTTCCTAAATCTGTGTACTGTCCTATATTTTCAGAAACAGATTTTTCAATATTACAGGGATTTGGAATGTTTGGTTTTTATTTATTTATTTTATTTATTTATTTGTTTATAAGATTTACACAGTACATTAAATATTAGTTGTAAGGTATTTTAAATAAATTACATGGTTTTGTACCTATTACGTAAATCTGTAAAATATCAATAGGTAATTTCGCCTGGGTTTTAAAACTATATTATGATGAAACTAATGAAAAGAATCAAACATTGGTTGACTAATAAAACATAAATGAAAGAGTATGGGTGGAGAAAATTTTACATTTTAAAATCAAAAATTATTTGCTCACTAAAGTTTAATAAAATGATAAGAAATTTAATAATTTTGTTTTGTATGTTCGCAATGAATCGTGAAAAATGTCTAATTGTAATAATTTTTCATAATGGGTATAGGTTGTGATTGCGCGAGTGATTGGTGAGTTATTTGCTGCATTGGTGTTGTGGGCTTCTATATGAAGAAGAGAAGTGTGCCTGGTACGCCTCATTGGAGCATTTAAACCAATGACGGATAGTAATTCGGGACTATCCATATTATTATTAAGCAGGTTATACAGAAACAATAGATCCGACAATGTGCGTCTTTTTTGTAGTGTTAACATATTATTTGTAGTTTTGTTGTATTTTAAAAGTAAATGTTTCGAAAATTTATTTTGTATATTTTCTAATAAATCTATGTATACCTTATATTGAGGATTCCATATTGTGGACGCGTACTCCAGTGGACTTCTGACTAATGAACAAAACAACATTTCTAGTGTCTTAGCACTTTTGAAAGCTTTACATATTCTTAATAAAAAACCTAGCATCTTGTAGGATTTTGTGATATTTTTTTCGATATGCTTATCAAAAATTAATTTGCTGTCTAAGTAAACACCTAGATCTTTACACATAGACATAGATTGTAAAGGTTTATCATTCAAGTTGTAATGATAGTTGATTTTATTTTTATTTCTATTAAACGTAATAGAATGACATTTAGAAATGTTTAAGGACAATAAGTTTGATTCACAGTATATGCACAAATTATCAAGGTCGCTTTGTAATTCCATACAATCGGATAAAGACTCTACAGGTTTAAAAATTTTCATGTCATCCGCGTATAACACAAAACGACTATTTTTAAAGCATACATAAATATCATTTATGTAAATATTAAATAGGAGTGGTCCGAGATGCGACCCCTGGGGCACACCTGAGACGATTTCCATTAAGCAGGATGTGAAGCCATTGACAACCGTAATTTGGTGCCGATTACTAATATATGATGCGATCCATCTATAGAGATCACCGTGAATTCCTAGACCTAATAACTTCTGTAAAAGAATATAATGGTTAACACGGTCGAATGCTTTGGAATAGTCCGTATAGATGGCATCTACTTGGCATCGCATATCCATTTGAGCATGAAGAAAATTTATAAAAAATGCAAGATTTGAGGTTGTGGAGCGATTTTTCATGAAGCCGTGTTGATTATTTAAGAGTGAAGGTGAGATAGTAGAATATAATTGATCATAAACAATTTTTTCCAGTACTTTACTTAGAATCGGTAGTTTGGATATAGGTCGATAATTGGATACATCATTTTTACTGCCATTTTTAAAGATTGGGGTAATTAAGGCTGTTTTCCACTTTTCGGGAAATGTTCCTTCAGATAGCGATAGTTTGAAAATAGCAAAAATGGGAGGAGTCAATTGTTTACTACAATAATTTATAAATATCCCTGGAAGTTGATCATTCCCTGGTCCCTTTTTGATATCAATGGACTTAAGGTATTTGAAGGTGATGTCTTCATTGATCTCAATTGAGTTAATTACGCTATTTGAATTTGAACAATCACTGGTATTGCTTGTATGAGTAGGTTGAACATTCGAAAATACAGATCCAAAATATTCAGAAAATAAATCAGCTACTCCTTTACTGTCCTTAGCAGTTTTTTCACCGTAAATCATATGATCGGGGATGGTAGGAGATTTTCTTTGAGAATTGACATAGGACCATATTTTTTTAACATTATGCTGTATACCGGATTCTATCGTAGAAATATAGGTTTTGTAAGCCGCTGAAGCAACCGTTTTTTGCCTTTTTCGGAGCAAAGAAAATGAGTTCCGATGACGCTTCCATGCTCTAAAGAACTTCAATTTTTCGTTTGTTATTTTTATTAAGGCTGCTGTGTACCATAGAGGATATTTACCAGATTTTACGACTTTCTTGGGAATAAACGCATTGATAATTTGTTCAATTATAACATAAAACGAACTTAGTGCTGTGTTTACATCCGTTGCATTTATAACAGTAGACCAGTCAGTCTCTTTCAGTCTCTCGTTGATTTCGGCATAATCTGCTTTATGGAATAATTTTATTGTTCGAGGAGTTGAGAGGGTTGCATTAGTGGATGGGAAGTCTAGTTCTACAATCAATGATTTATGATGAGCATCCTCTTTAACTAAAGGGTGATCTGCAAGCGACACTTTAGCTAGAGTATTACAGATAACGAGGTCCAAGATTCGTCCATATTTGTTAGGTAAATGGTTAAATTTGTTATAATATCAAAATATAGGTTACTACTATCGCCATCTATGGTTATATTTGAGAGCTTAATAAATGTCAGTTCTTGCTGTCTCCTGATCTAAACAACGCGTTTCATTTTAGGTTATGGGCCCAGATCATTCCCAAGCGGTTTTAAATAATCAGTCACGATAATTTAAGTGGTATTTGTATTAAAAATTCATTTCTAATTGTCGCGGATTTATTTGTTCGTTTTGAGAATAGGGCAAGGAGTTATTGTGAATACGAACTCGTAATCAGTGTCGGCACATTTTTAACAAAAATGGCGGCGGCATCATATCTTGCAAGTATACCCAAGTTGGTTGGACGACAAAACTACGATGAATGGTCGTATGCTGTGGAAAATCTACTTATATTGGAAGGTATGGAGAAGTGCATCCAGGCCGAGGAAACTGTCAAAATTGCCGCTGCAGACGACGCAAAAACCAAAGCGAAGATAGTCCTCACTATAGATCCTTCACTTTATGTACACGTCAAGCAAGCTACATCTACTGCGGAATTATGGAAAAGGCTTAAGCAAATGTTCGATGATAATGGTTTTTCAAGACGCATTTCCTTACTAAGAAAATTGATATCGATTCGTCTTGAAACTTGTGACTCGATGCAGAATTACGTCACGGAAATTATTGAAACTGGCCAGAAATTATCCGGAACCGGATTTAATGTGAATGATGAATGGATAGGCTGCCTTTTGCTCGCAGGTCTACCAGAAAAATTCTACCCCATGATATTAGCCATCGAGCATAGTGGAATAATAATTTCTGCAGATGCAATAAAAACAAAATTGCTCGATATGGCAGGAAATGACGCTCAGTCAGTTGGGGCGTTTTCCGCCAGAGTGCGTCAACGTCGTGATGTTACCGGAAATACATCGAAAGTCAAAACTGTAATGAAATCTGTCAGATGTTATCGATGTAAAAAGGAAGGGCATTTTAAAAATCAGTGTCCTGTTAGACAATCAGAGCAGATGAAGAAGTCTAATGCATTTTCTGTTGTGTTTTTGAGCGGGAATTACAACAAAATGGATTGGTTTATAGATTCGGGCGCTTGTTTTCATATGTCACCAAATGTAAACATTATATGTAATGCGTCGAATCGGACGAGTGTTAAGGAAATAATAGCAGCTAATAAGAGTGCTATGCCTGTTTTATGCTCGGGAGAAGTTAATATTGTGACATTAACATCGAAATGTAAATACGAAGTTACATTAAAAGATGTTTTGTGCCTACCTACCCTTACGACGAACTTGATATCTGTCAGTCAGTTAATTAAAAATGGAAATAAAGTGGATTTCAAAAGAAAATGCTGCTATGTTTATAATAAACAGAACGAGTTAGTTGCTATAGCAGATATGACAGATGGTGTTTATAAACTAAGGATGGAATACAAGTTAAATGTTCCTGAAAGTATGATGTCTAATTTAGCGGTTTCAGGCAATACTTGGCATCGCAGATTGGGTCATGTTAATAGTAATTATCTGAATAAAATGACAAGAGCTGTAGAAGGAATGAATCTTCGAGAAAAAGTTGATCTTGGCAAGACATCGTGTACAGTTTGTTGCGAGGGAAAGCAGTGTCGTCTTCCATTCTCAAATACTGGTACAAGAAGCAAAGAATTACTTCATTTAATTCATACTGATCTGTGTGGACCTATGGAGCATGGATCGCTTGCAGGTTCAAGATTCTTCATACTCTTCGTTGATGACTACAGTCGCATGACATTTGTATACTTTATCAAACACAAAAATGAAGCACTTAGATGTTTTGCAGAATTTAAAGCAAAAGTTGAAAAGCAAACAAATAAGAAAATAAAGATATTGTGAAGTGATAATGGTGGTGAATACTGCAACAAAGAGTTTGATTCATATCTCAAGAAGGAAGGTATCACGCACCAAAGAAGTAACCCATACACCCCAGAGCAGAATGGCTTGTCAGAACGTAATAATCGAACGATTGTCGAAAAGGCTAGATGCTTATTGTTTGATGCGAATTTGGGTAAAGAGTTCTGGGCTGAGGCGACAAATACAGCGGTTTATTTACAAAATCGTACTGTACTTCCTAGTTTAAACGAAAAAACTCCATATGAGATCTGGACTGGATGTAAACCAGACATAAGTCATTTAAGAATATTTGGTAGCAATGTTATGGCTCATGTTGCTAAAGAGAAGCGCCAGAAATGGGATAAGAAGTCTGAAAAGCACAAACTTGTGGGGTATCCAGATGACATCAAAGGTTACCGAATATACAACCCTAGAACTAAATGTATCACAACTAGTAGAGATGTCATTATCATGGAAAAAGAAAACAACCCAGAGGTTAATATACCAATCACTGAGAGTGGAGAAAATTCATCTCCAGTGGGGGACACTAGTTGTAAAGATACGTCACGTTCAGAAGATATAACCTTAGATGAGGATACATTAGTCGAAGATCCATCAGACACAAGAAAAGAAGATTCATTTGTTTCTATGAGGAGTGCTAATGACATGGATGAAACCTATGTACCAGATGAGGAGTCCATGACACCAGAAGAAGAGTCACAATCGGACATCATAATAAAAACATTTCCACAAAGGGAGAGAAAACAACCCGATAGATTTGGATATATGTGTACAGAAGGATATAATAAATCTTTCAGTGATGAAATGACATTAGAAGAAGCGCTGCAGGGACAAGAAAAGGAGCAATGGGAACAGGCTATCAAAGAAGAGCTGAAAAGTTTTGAAGACAACCACGCTTGGAGCGTTGTTGACATTACTGTAAAAGGAAATATAATGAAGTGCAAGTGGGTCCTAAAAAAGAAGTGCGATTCTGAAAATAATGTCCGGTATAGAGCCAGGCTTGTGGCTAAGGGGTGTTCTCAAAAATATGGTGTGGACTACAGCGAATAATTTTATTTTGTTATAATATGTTCTTATGTAATCTGTATTTTGAGAGGAAGTGTTATAATATCAAAATATAGGTTACTACTATCGCCATCTATGGTTATATTTGAGAGCTTAATAAATGTCAGTTCTTGCTGTCTCCTGATCTAAACAACGCGTTTCATTTTAAAATTGAGTTAAGTTTGCAAAAGATAAGCAGTTAAGTAACGCAAGTGAACATTGGTCTCTGTTAGTTGACGTATGTTGACTATTCCATTCAATATTCGGCATGTTATAGTCGCCGATGATTAAAAACTTGTTATTGGGAAAACGGATTGTTAAGTCAGAAATAATATTGGTATGACTAGTAAATAATGCTAATCTTTCTAAAGATGTTAATTTTGGACCGACGCTAGGCAAGTACACGCAGCACATGTGGATGTTATAACATTGATGATTAGATTTTGATGTATTGACAGTTATCCAAATATCTTCAGCGTCTGATTTCCAAGAGCGGGGGGTAACAAAAAATTCCTTTTTAATACCTATGATTACGCCTCCGCCAGTTGATTTACCAGTGCGATGGCTATCCCTATCATTTCTGTAAACAGAATAGCGATTATCAAATAATTCCTCATCTAGGATGCTATCAACCAACCAGCTTTCGGTAATAAAGATCAGGTCATAATTATTGAGCAGCATATTTTGATGAAACTCTATCGTTTTTGAGCGCAAACCTCTAGCATTTTGATAAAAAATTAATAAAGAATCAAGCATTGTGAAATTTTGTTAATTACATTGATAAATTCGGTTCCTATAAAATATTCTTTACGAATATTATATTCAAGAGTTATGTTAATAGTCATAAGTCCACTGGGAATAGCAAAGCAAAGCATACAATTGTCAATTAAAGTGTGTGAGTGTGATATATAAATCATTAGTGAGCAATAATTATCAGCAGGTGGGGTTAATGTAAAAAGGGTGATATTGAAAAAAATATTTAAAAATGTAGGAGAAAAATAGTAGTTACAAGATAGGTGATTTAACATGGGAATGGTGATCATATAAGGTTTTTTAGCTGCGATTCGCAAGATACGTGTATGGGAGGTGATGTTTCGTTCTTCCGTAGGTAGATTTTTGAGCTTCTTATTCATAAAAACTGATACTTGTGTTCGTTTTTAAATCCTTTGGCGAACCTCAGTATGGATTTATTCTTCCTCGTAAGATGGTCATTGACGAAGATCATCTGTTCAGCTCCGGCCATCCCGATGCCCTTGGTAGTCATTTCTTTTTTCCTCTTGATGGCTGCTATGAATTCATCCTTCTTCTTGCGAGACGTGAATTTGGCGATGATGTTTCCTGGACGTCCGTCAGTCGTGTCTTGATTACGATTACGCTTACTAACTCTGCTAACGTATTCAATGTCACTTTGATGTAGAGGGCATCCAATGACTGTTGCGATAGTCGACATCATTGTAGGCAGGTTCTCGTTGGCGATCTCAGGCATTCCATGAATTTCGATGTTGTTAGAGAGAAGTTCCTGTTCCCTTTCATTGTTACCCCTCTCTAACATGAAAACAGTTTGTTTCAGCTCGGAAACCTCCATTTCCAGTCTATCTACTTTCGCCAATTTTTCGTTAATTAATTTCATTTTATTTGAGAAATCTTCCATAAAAGTGTTATTATAAACTATGGCGTTTTCGAATTCAGCCATTTTAGTGTTCATTTTTTCTAGTTGCAGTGACATTTTTCTGATCTCCACAGTTAATTCGTTGCTTTGATCTGAGGAGCAAGATCGAGCATCTTGATTGACCGGGGCTTGGATACAGTTATTGCACTTCCAGGCATCTTTTTTACCTTGCGACATACGTTTAAATACACTTGCTGTAATATTAGCACACTCGATGTGGATGATGCATTTGCAGGTCGAACACTTTATACAACGCCTCTTTTAGCTGCTTAACGCAATACTTGCATGTTGTATCCATATTTTGTTTTGCTTGCGGCTGCAGTCAGTTAATGGTATGGTTAATGGTTAACAATACTGTGGGTAGCTTGAGTTTTTTTTAATGAATAGTCCGATTTTGCACTGTTTTTTACACTTAAACAAGCACTCACTTTCGTGTTTGATTCACCTCAATTTAAATTATGAGCTTATGTAGAAATTGTGAGAAAAGAATCAATGTTTTTAATAGCAAATGAATGATTATTGGGGAGCGATTGACAAACGTCAGACGTGTGTTATTGTTATTGTTTGTTAGCTTTGGAATTGGAATATAAAAATGTATCAGGAATTCCAACATACCAAAGTGACAGTTATTACAAAATGGGCAACATTTCTCAAGATGAAGCTAATTTTATTTTTACGTAATTGAAATTTAAAATTAAATATTTTCCACTGCCCCCAATGCAAATAGTTGTCTTTTAATGTCATTAAGGTGAATCAAAAGAGTGTTTTAAAAATAAGTGTGTATTAACCGTTTCCATCTATATCCAATAATTACCGAAGTTAGTTCTTACCAATAATAAATAAACGAATTTAATGATAAATTTAACTACGAGGGTTAAACAGACTTTGGGAACGGTATGAAACGATTGACGATGAATAAAGCTAGTGTCATTAAAATTTATAGGTTATGTATAGACAATAAAGAAGTCATAGACAGCTATTATAATCTCATAATCCTGGCCATTTAGATTTGTAAAAAATTCATTAAAATTTGGGAAAAAATTCGGTTCTTGGGAAGCACTCCGAAAAAATAAATTGAATTATTTTTATACTAACTTTGGGCTGGAAAATCCGAATCTGAAGGAATTAGGTTGGGGAGGTCAATATCAACTGAGTTACAGGACTTTAAAGTTTCGTACACAGGAACAAATCCGCAATGCATTTTTGACATATTGTACTGAAGAGGTCAAAGTGATTCAATGATGCCAACCTCAGAAAATTGCAAAGTGTTGCCATTAAGCAATAATATCAATGTTATTATGTGAATAGAATGTGTCAAAACACGAGAAAAAGAAATAAAAGATAAAAATAAATCTGGATGTATTAGGTAAACACTAATTTAGGTACCGGAGTTTTGGAAATAAAATGACGTAAAAAATCATGCTTTTTTTCTAGTAATTTTTTTTTTTTTATATAATACATTCACTTTTTTATCACAAACCATGTTACACAAACCTAGCGTAGCCGCTTAACTACTTGAAAACTGGGATGTTTTTCTTGCCTTGACGTGAGCAGGCGCTATAAAGGGGGAACATCCTTTTGTATCACAAACCATGTTACACAAACCTAGCGTAGCCGCTAAACTACTTGAAAACTGGGATGTTTTCTTGCCTTGACGTGAGCAGGCGCTATGAAGGGGGAACTTTCTTTTGTATCACAAACCATGCTAGACAAACCGAGCGTAGCCGCTAAACTACTTGAAAACTGGGATGTTTTTCTTGCCTTGACGTGAGCAGGCGCTATAAAGGGGGAACATCCTTTTGTATCACAAACCATGTTACACAAACCTAGCGTAGCCGCTAAACTACTTGAAAACTGGGATGTTTTCTTGCCTTGACGTGAGCAGGCGCTATGAAGGGGGAACTTTCTTTTGTATCACAAACCATGTTAGACAAACTGAGCGTAGCCGCTAAACTACTTGAAAACTGGGATGTTTTTCTTGCCTTGACGTGAGCAGGCGCTATAAAGGGGGAACATCCTTTTGTATCACAAACCATGTTACACAAACCTAGCGTAGCCGCTAAACTACTTGAAAACTGGGATGTTTTCTTGCCTTGACGTGAGCAGGCGCTATTAAGGGGGAACTTTCTTTTGTATCACAAACCATGTTAGACAAACCGAGCGTAGCCGCTAAACTACTTGAAAACTGGGATATTTTTCTTGCCTTGACGTGAGCAGGCGCTATAAAGGGGGAACATCCTTTTGTATCACAAACCATGTTACACAAACCTAGCGTAGCCGCTAAACTACTTGAAAACTGGGATGTTTTCTTGCCTTGACGTGAGCAGGCGCTATTAAGGGGGAACTTTCTTTTGTATCACAAACCATGTTACTTATTATATTTTTATTGTTTAATTATATATAGGTACTTTGAAATTATTATTTCACATAGCAAAAAGTGTTTTATTTGGAAAATCACAGTTTTTTTTATATAAAGATACGGACCAAGTAATATAATATCAAACCAAAAACTAATACAAAAAATAATAAAACTAAAAAATAATAATCTATTATTATAAGTACATCAATGTAAAATGCATCCTGAATATAAATTGACGCCCAAAAATACCAAAGAAAAGCAAGAATGTAATACAAACAATTTGATTTGTCAAGGTAGTTCCCGCGAAATCTGGGGAAATTCTAGAGAAATTTTGCTTCGAAATCTGGGGAAATAATTTTTTTGAGCATACCATCCCTGATTCTCATTCTTTGCTTACCTACACTTGTGAGAGTTTACTTTTCTTGTTCGTCACTTACAATCTTCAAATAATGTTGAATTTTCAAAAAATTTTAAAGGTGTGTGAAAATAATAATGATTTGTTGGCTAAATTAGTCGAATGGGGCCTTATTCCTCCAAGTGGGAGTTACAATTGTCCGGTTTGTGGGCAAGCGATGGTGTTAGGATTGGATGAAGATCGGTGAGTGATTTTTTTATTGTTATGCATTTTTTAACCTGTGAATATTTGATTGTATGAAGTGTGTTAAAGAAAGGTTTTTTTTAGTTCCGATGGGTTCAGATGGGCTTGTAATAACAAATTAGCGCGGGGCCATAAGAAGGCTGAGCGGTGCAACAAAAGAGTGGCGTTTCGAGCCGGTACGTTCTTTGCACATTCTCATTTGCCAATTTGTAAAATTCTTGGATTCGTCAATTTTTGGGTGCAAGGTGCGTCGTTACGGCTTACTGGATTACAATTGGAGATGGCACAAGAAGCACTAGTAGACTGGGCCTCTTTCTGCCGGGAAGTTATTCTTGAGGCTTACTTTTCTCGTTTAGAAAAGATCGGCGGCCCTGGTAAGATCGTTGAAATTGACGAATCTAAGTTTGGCAAGAGAAAATATCATCGTGGGCATTATGTTGAAGGACAATGGGTCTTCGGCGGTTATGAACGTGGCTCCGGCCGCGTATTTATGGTAGCCGTCGAGTCTCGGAGTTCCGAAACTTTGATGCCCATAATCGAAAAATGGATCGAGAAGGGTACAACTATTATCAGTGACTGTTGGAAGGCATATGACTGCCTGTCGGACTTAGGGTTTACACACCAGACGGTGAATCATTCAAAAAATTTCAAGGATCCTGATTCTGGAGCCCACACAAATGCCATCGAGTCCTCTTGGCGGGCAGCCAAGTCTTCCATGACGTCATCTGGTAGAATTAAAGCTCATATTCCCGGTAACCTTGCTCGATACATGTTTCTAAAAAGTTGCAAAGAACGCCAGAAGGATCCTACTCTGGAGTTTTACCGTTTAGCGGGGCTCTTATATGACCCGCGTATTCAACGGGAACCCTTGGAGGCGCATGAGTCTGACAAGGATTCAACGGACGAAGAAGACTTGTCCGATTTATAAGGTAATTCTACTGTTATCTTATGTTTTGACACATTCACATAATAACATTGATATTATTGCTTAATGGCAACACTTTGCAATTTTCTGAGGTTGGCATCATTGAATCACTTTGACCTCTTCAGTACAATATGTCAAAAATGCATTGCGGATTTGTTCCTGTGTACGAAACTTTAAAGTCCTGTAACTCAGTTGATATTGACCTCCCCAACCTAATTCCTTCAGATTCGGATTTTCCAGCCCAAAGTTAGTATAAAAATGATTCAACTTATTTTTTCGGAGTTTTTCCCAAGTACCGAATTTTTTCCCAGGACTTTAAAGTTTCGTACACAGGAACAAATCCGCAATGCATTTTTGACATATTGTATAGAAAAAGTCAAAGTAATTCAATGTTCATATTCGTTGCTGCCAACCTCAAAAAATGACCAAGTGTTGCCATTAAGCAATAATATCAATGTTATTATGTGAATGTGTCAAAACATAAGATAACAGTAGAATTACCTTATAAATCGGACAAGTCTTCTGAATCCTTGTCAACTGACAACCGCACACTACAAAATCACTCAACAACCCGTTGTCAATGGTAACGCAAGCGGTGACTCACGACTCGCACTGCTGATTGCTGTGGCCGGCCGTTGCTAATTGCCAGCTGTCAGCTGATTGTTCTTCGTCTATGGTTAAACAAGCTTTTTGACCAATCAAGACATTGAAACCAGCCGGTTTTAGTTTGGTTTCAGTTGCCTCGTCAAAAAATGACGTGTGAAAAACCATAGATAATTTATTTCAAAGCCATCCGAGAAGCTACATACATAAAATAGTATTTAGTTTCTTTATTGAAAATTAGCGCAAGCGATTCTGACTTTATCTTTCATAGATTTTTTTTAAACACTTGATCAATTTTCGTTCTATGAAATGTAAAACTTATAATTGTGTTTATAATTGGGTTGATCTAGCAGTTGTTTGATTTTTGATTTAAAGGCATTATAATTTTTTTCTGATTTTATTTTATAAGGGCGTTAAAAATTCTAGTCTAGCCTCTCGTAAGTTTTCAAAGTTTATCTATGGACAATGTCATCTGACATATTCCTGGATTAGGTCGTTTGAAAGGTTTTATGCGATTCATGTTCTTGCGAATGTCAGTTTTTACAAAATTGGTGGTCGGGATGTATTCAATTTATTCGCCATGTCGATTCTCGATTAAATCGCGATATTAAAGCACATTTTATTTGATTCCTGCATCGGTTTCCGGTTGTCTAGCCTCTCGTAAGTTTTTATTTTTTATTTAAGTTTATTAAGGAAACATACAGTTGTGTAAAAGATTATTTAACATAAGATAGTGAACATAATATCAACCAATTAAGTTCCATTTATAATTTTTTTTTCTTAATCATGAAATATTTGTGTACAGTTTTTACATGCTTTTCGACTACCACACTATAGTAAAACAGAAACTAAATGAACGTTCTAAGTCCAAAGCCAGTACAGGTAAAGAAACACGAGAAGGTTCACTACTTAAAATTAATTTTACTAAACAAAATGTTTTTATTATCTTCGGTGCTGAATTCAAGTGTCTTTAAGTCTGAATTTAAGGATTGAATAAAAATACGTCGGTGTTTAAAAATACCCACAAGGTGTCCGATAACCCATATTACCTACATACATATTTCAGAATCAAGAAAATTCTTAGACAGGTTTTATCTGATGTTAATTAATAAAGCGGTAACCAATTTATGAGACATTTAAATTTAAATAATATCTGATTTTAACCCCCGGCAGGGATTTTACATATTTATTTTTTTTAACAAAAAAACACCTAAATGTGGACATCAACATAATACAACATAATTTTTACAATACAATATACATGTTACATTGGTAAACTATTATTTGTAGTTTTTAAAAAAAAAACATTTTACAGTTCACGGAAAACATGTAGATACACATATTTATTTAATTAGCACAAAATTTATTCCATGTTATGTCGTAGTAGTAGTTCAAGTGCTACATACTATCTTTGACAATAAATAAATTAACAGAATAACAAACATTAGATTGATGCAAAAAAACAGATGGTTGTTTAATTAATTGTAAAAACCTTTTTTTTATTTTTTATTATTTATTAACCAAAAATACATGTTATGTACATTCTTTTAGGTATATGCCACCTCACTAGGCTAAGCCTGAAAACCTATAACTAAATATTTAAACACAATGCTAAAACACAAAAAAGTTTATTGTTTCTAGGTTAAAAACATTCCTTTAACAACAATGTGTATCAAACATTAGACTATTAGACAATTACACATATAATATTACCCAAATAATTGAAATTTCACACATCATCTTCGTCACTGTCCGTATCACTTAACTCAAAACTAATTTTAAAAGAATCTGGGTAATTGTCACGTATTCTTTGATGAAATCCTCATTTTGGAGTGGTTCTGTATGAATTACACAATTTATCCATTCCTTAATAGAAACCATATCTATAGCAGCATGCACTAGGCTATCGACATTTGTTTTGATGTATTCTGGATTTTTACGGATTTTTCGAAAACTTGATAACATTATAAACTATCGTTTTTTCACCTGCCTGCAATTCGTACCGCTGATTTGCATCCACCATTTTAAAAACGTATTATCTACTAAAAGCACTGATATGAGATCACACAATATGTAATTACAATCACACCGATTAAATAACCGGGAGTCAAAATGATATTAATAAAGTAGATTAAATCGAAAATAAAGTAATGGACTGGTTTTTAATCTTATGAAGTCAATACACTATTTAACTAAATGTAGAATCTTTATTTTTTATGCTTTTATAGTGGGATGATATAAATAACAATGGAATATCCAAAGGATTTTATCGCCTAATTCACGGGAATAACCGACATTGGAATTTCTATATTTGGTTTCGCAGCGTATAATTATTAGGTGTCGACTGAAATATTGTTTTTAAAATCCAGTTTAATGTATTTCCAAGAATCGGAATTTTCGAGGGACACATAAATAATAAGAATTAAAAATTATAAATATAAATAATATAATGGTGGAGTGTCTTTCGAGTTTGGGTTTTTCGGAGTTTTTACTGTACGTTAATCCCCGTGCGAAATTTTGAGAGTGCACTTGTTATCTGTTTGACTATAGACACATGTTCGTATTATTTTTTAAAGTAAGACTCTTAATAACACAATTTCTTCGATCTGCTTGTTAATTCTCGGTGTTTTTAGTTGTGTGGTATGTAGTACGAGATGTTTTCATACATTTACTTTACTGAATTATCATAGTATTTCAAATATTGTATTACGACTCACGAACAAGACTGACCAATATATTCCGTTACAGTTATAATTAATTTTGTGCTGGGACCATTTACCATCATAATATAGCAGGACACTATCACAGCAATGCCATGGATCGAAACCCAGAAAATGTTTTTATTAAGACGGAACCAGGGTCCCAGGAAGAAGACGCAAATGAAATGCCGTGTATAAAAACAGAAATCGACCCCCTAGATATAAAGAAGGAGTATTTACCGTATGTCGAGAGCAATCCGACGGACAGTAAGTTGCATTGTATTTAAGTTGATTACAGTTGTTCGGAATTCATATCCGCTTTGAAATGTTGACAGACTGGTCATAAACATACATTTTTTTAATACTTCACAACAGTCCCAACTGCTCCCAACCTTCAGAAGCCAGTGAGACTATGGCATCCCCATGGGGTATGTCGTAAGGTTACAGAGAATGGGGAAGGGAATTTATTCAGATCTGGTAGACAATCAAAGCATAAGCCATTTCAAGCTTACTAAGAGTATCTACCACTATTTCGGATATAACTCTTGCTATCGAGTCGGGTAAACTGGCGCTCCTTTCAGTCTTGGACATGAGTGCCGCTTTTGATACGATTGACCACGATCTTCTTATTAAACGATTAGAAGAATCCTTTGGTTTAAACTGCGACGTTAAAAGCTGGCTGACATCTTACTTGGGCAACCGTGTACAAGCCGTTAAGGTGGGGAAAAAACAATCAAAATATGCAAACCTTTCATCAGGAGTACCCCAAGGGTCTGTTCTGGGCCCACTTCTCTTCATCCTCTTCACAAATGATGTCGCTAAAATAATCGAATCATTTGGTCTTCTATCTCACTGCTACGCTGATGACCAGCAAGTCTACTTTTACTGCTTACCAGAGGAAATAGACAATCTTAAAACTCGTATATCTGAGTGTCTAGAAGCAATCACCCGCTGGATGACCTCAAATAGATTGAAACTGAATCCTTCAAAGACTGAGTTTCTCTGGACCGCCACCAGCAGACGTCAGCGTAACATTGATAACTCCCCAATAACCATTTCAGGAAGTGACATCAGTCCAAAGACTTGTATAAAACTACTGGGTGTTAATCTCGACGCTGATTTTTCCCTGAAAACTCAAGTGAACAGAACCGTAAGCACGGGGTTCTTTCAATTGAGGCAAATTAAAGCAGTGCGAAGAAACCTGCCAACAGAGGCGACTAAATTACTAGTCAATTCGTATGTTGTTTCACGTCTAGATTATTGCAACGGTATATATGCAAGTCTCCCAAAATATCAAATAAACAAACTACAATCCGTTTTCAACGCTGCGGCAAGACTTATCACCGGCGTATCTAAATATTCCCATATTTCAGAACATCTCAAAAATCTTCACTGGCTCAAATGTCCTGAAAGAATCCAGTTCAAGCTCTGCTGGATGGTATTTAAGTCGCTTAACGCAATGGCTCCGGCTTACTTATCGGAACTGTGTATTCCTGAAAATTCCAATTCTCGACAATCAACCCTCAGGTCAGCAGCATCATCAGCTATCGGAAGGTTGAAGGAACCAAAGCGCACACCAGACACTAAGTTCGGTGAGCGCGCTTTCGGAGTGTCGGGACCTAAAGCATGGAATAGGCTGCCACATGAGTTAAGAATGATTACAGACTCGGCGGAATTTAGAGCTAAACTTAAAACTCATCTGTTCGGACTGTCTTATCCATAAAGTCAAAACCTTCTCACTTTCACATTCACAGCCCGTGACATTGTAAATAACTAATTGTGAAAATATGAGCTAATTCTTTTTTGTAAGCTTTTATAATGGTCACTTGATGAAAATTCTCCAGTCGTAAAGAATCATTAAATTCTCAAGTCTTTCAAAGTAAGTATTTGGCATTATACTTCTTATAAGTGAATACCAAAAGTGATGGGGTCAGTAAATGTAAAATCATGCAAAGTCCAGTGTTTTCAATATAATGTCCTCCGCGTGCAAATTGGTATCTTCTCCAAGCATAAACTTTCTTATTAAAGTGTGTTTATCGGAAGTGACCGACCAGGTAAGTATGTTTCTGTATACAATTGTAAATAATAAACTTTAATATAGCCTAAGAATTATATTTTAAATTGTACAGCGCCCTTGAGGTGATTTCTCACAAAAACGGCGCTATACAAATTATCCAATTATTATTATTATTATTATTAAGATATTTGCCGCAAATACACTGTATATTATTTTGAATTAATAAATTGTCAGGTAACACATATTAATCAAATGCAATTTAATTGCCCACGCCGGGATTTGAAGACGCAACCTCCGGATTGCTGGTCCAGAGACATCGGAGGCCGTCGTTGTGAAAATTATCTCAATTTATTTTGTTATACTCTAGGAGAGAGACAACTGTAATTTAAAAAAAATATAATACTCTATTAACTCGGAATGTCAGGTATCAGGTATTGTTATTTTGTTTTTGCCGGTAAGATTTATATGGAGCCTATTACCATTAAGGAAGAACCAGGAACTGGAAAAGAATATGGAAGGAGAATTCCTTGTACAGAACTTGAAATACAATTCGTGAATATTAAAAAGGAAAATCACTCCGAAACAATTACCCAGACAACCACCGGTAAAAACCTTTTTGAAACACATAATTCGTGCTCTCCCAATGATTCGCTTTTTTTTACCAACGGAGGTCATCGTTAATGAAAATTATTTCAATATATTAAAATAAATCCAAACTGATTTTTTTCGTTCGAATACACAATTCTTGCTCTCTAAAATCCTTAAATACAAACTATAACTCGGTCTACCAATTGAAACAATAAATTACAACCACGATGAAAAGAATAAAAATTATTAAAACTCTCTTATAGAAGACTTATTGCCGACTTGACTGTTATTTTAAGAATTGTTAATGATTTACCGCTTATTAAAAGCAACAATTATTATCCAGAAACACTCATCCATATTTAAAAAAAATCATGTTATCATGTTGCCAATTTTTTCAGTGTTTCAGGCTAATAATTATTGCTTATAATAATTGTAACCCTTTGTGCTATGCTTAAAAAATCTTTTCTTAAACATTAGTTTATTAATTAAAAAAATAATGGTATACCGCTTATTACATTTTTTCACCTGCAAACAACCAACTTTAGTTTTATATACTAAAGGCATTTTATAGAACAAAAAAATGTAATAATCGGTATTTGTTGAATGAAACAATAGTATATATTGATTCATTTGGCGGGTAAGAGATAAGCCGCCGTAGCTTAGTGGATATAGCTCCTGACCGGCAATAAGAGAGGCGCGGGTTCGAGTCCTGTCGGCGGCATGTATCTCTTCTTAGGAGGTTTTTTCAATATTTTATTTATTTATTTAATTTTATTTTTACAAATACCTACAGTTGTTATACATTGTATATATATATTTTTAATACATTTTTTAAATATCGTGATTCACCTTTTTTTTTGAGCAATGCTCGTGTAAAAAAGGTGGAGCAGCGAAAAACAATTCAACATATATTTTTAAAATGTGTAGTAAGGATAATGAAAAGTATAATATTATATTTTTTATATATGTATATCATACATTATACGTGAAACAGAATTGAATAAAGAAAAGATATAAAAGAAGAAGAAGAGAGAAAATAAAAAAAGAGTATAAAAGAAAAAGGATTTCCAAAGTCACAATCACAATGATATATTATTATATTGTTTTAATTAACCTTTTGAATTTTTTATAGTTTCTTTCCAATCTTAAGTTAAGGGGTAATTGGTTAAACCATTTGACTCCAAAATATTTATAAAATTGTTGAGCTGTAGTGGTATTACAACGCGGGATAGTTATAGAGCCAAGAATACTTGGTCTTTTGCTGTTTGAAATAGATATTGAGGTATCGTTGTTGAAACAATCTTTGTGTATTTGTAAAAGTGAATTTTTTTTATAAATATTGTGTAGTAATATGGGTGAGTGTTTCAGGCTAATAATTATTGCTTATAATAATTGTTACCCTTTGTGCTATTACAAATAATTAAAACACCAATGTTAATTATTCCCAATTGTAAACATACATTCTTATAAGTTATTTACACATTATTATAATTTACATGGAATTGCACCAATAATTATCAGTAAGTATCCCGACTTGACTTATTATTTAGCAAAAATATCTGAGCATGCTAATTGTTTACGAATTAGGTCAAATATGAATACCTTGCTATTGATGCATATGACATGGGTTTGCTATCAGACCCATGTAATGTGCCCCTCTCCCTTACATGCGTGCATCAGAGCTTGCGACGGAACTCAACTTTTTTTATTTTTTTTAGATTTTAGCAGTTAAAATAAAATAATTGTACATTTAAAATATAATGGTGAATCTAAGTATAGATTTTGTATTTCTTAGTCCTCCTCACAAGGGGTCTTGTGGCGAGGTGGTTATATAATTATAGTTTGTTTGTCTTCTATGTCATGTCATTATAAGGGACTTTTCATTTACTTCTTTCCGCAATATTTTTATACTTATTTTGTGCTTATAATTTTTATTTATTAGTTTATTGTCTTGGGAAAGGATGTTGTGGAGGTTTTTTGCAAAGTGTAGTTTATTTGTCCAAATGTGGTTTTATAACATGCGATGTCTTTAATGTCATTTGAATTCGATCTAGTGTGATGAAAGCACGGTTAACTAGCTAAATAGGTTGCTACCCGATTATAATAATGATTTTGACAGTGGGGTGTATGATGGAATTTTTTTTTTTTTATTAAAAAAAAAAGTCATCGGCAAGTAAAATGACATGTTTATTTTAAGTACAAATACTTTCAGGAATCGCTGATAAAATTCCTTTGGGTACGCGCTATTACACCCTGATACTGTATATGAATTATTTTTTTTCAGATAGTATTAATGTGGGGACAGTTACCATTAAGGCAGAATTAGAACCCCGAAAAGAATGTGAAGGGGGATTTCCTTACACGGAAATTAACATTAACCTCCCCGATGTTAAAAAGGAATGCTTAGAACGCTTTGAAAGACTTAACCAGACAGCAGGTAAAACCGATTTTTATCGTAAGATCTAAATGAAACACTGTGGAATTTCACGCTTTCCTATTTTTTAATGTTTTTACAAATTAATTGTCCCTAATTTATTTATCCTATACTAAGTAATTAGTTTTATGTATCCCTCTTTATCCGTATTCTTTTTTAATTCGTTGACAGATCTGAAAACCCATCATATGGAAAAACGATTCTCTTGCTCCCATTGTAACTACTCCAGCTCTCATAAGAAGAATTTAGTAACGCACTTGTGCACCCATACTGAAGAAAAACGTTTTTCTTGTACCAAGTGCAACTTTTCATTTTCTCATAAGGTAAGTTTGAAGAGACACATGCTGACTCATAGTGGAGAAAAACCTTTTTCTTGTTCCGATTGCAACTATTCATGTTCTCAAAAGAGTAATATGACGATCCACATGCTGACTCACAGTAGAGAAAAACCCTTTTCATGTTCTGAGTGCAACTATTCATGTGCCCGAAAAGGCAATCTGACGATCCACATGCTGACTCACACTGGAGAAAAACCATTTTCTTGTTCCGTCTGCAAATATTCATGTTCTCGAAAGCACCAACTGTCGATCCACATGTTGTCTCACAGGAGAGAAAAACCTTTTTCATGTTCTGCGTGCAGCTATTCATGTTCTCAAAAGGGAAATTTGACGAGACACATGCTGACTCACAATGGGAAAAAATCTTTTTCATGTTTCGAGTGCAACTATTCCTGTTCTCGAAAGCACCATCTGACGAGCCACATGTTGTCTCACAGTGGAGAAAAACCCTTGTCATGTTCCATCTGCAACTATTTATGTTCTCGAAAGCACCAACTGACGGTCCATATGTTGTCTCATAGAGGATGATCTCAGTGCATCTATTCATATTCTGAAAAGGGAAATATGAGGAGCCACATGCGAACTCATCTTGGAGAAAAACCTTTTTGTGTTCGGAGTGTAACTATTCATGTTCTGATAAGGTAAATTTGATGAGCCCCATGCTGACTCATAGTGGAGAAAACATTTTTCTTGTTACGGTTGTAAATAATCATTTTCTCGAAAGGCCATCTGATGAACCACATGCTGATTCACAGTGCGGAAAAATCTTTTTCATGTTCCGAGTGCAACTATTCGTGTTCTCGAAAGCACCATCTGACGAGCCACACGTTGTCCACCGTGGAGAAAAATCTTTTTCGTGTTCTGAGTGCAACTATTCATTTGCTTGAAAGAGCAATCTGTCGAGCCACACGCTGACTCACAGTGGAAAAAAATGTTTTCACGTTCTCAAATAAGAGATTTGTAGAAACACATGCTATCACAAAGTGTAGAAAAAACTTTTACATGATCTAAGTGCCAACATTCATGTTCACGAAAGGGAGATTTATAGAAACGCATGATGATTCACATAGGAGAAAAACATTTCTCCTTTTCTGAGTGCAACAATTCATGTTCTCGCGAGGGAAATTTAAAGCAACGCATGCTGACTCAAAGGAGAAAAAACGCCTTTTCATGTCCAGATTACAATTATTTATGTTCTCGAAAGTAATATTTGAAGAAACATATGCTTATTCACAGCGGAGAAGTCTTTTTTTTATATTCGGACTGCAGCTAAATATTAGCTAATAAATACAAAAATTGTAACATGTTGAATTCATGTTGCATCAGTTGCAGTCACGAACATTTTATATTATGGGGTGCGCATGCGTTTTACACTCCATAGAACTGGCAGTAAACTTCTAGAGAGCAGCGAGTGCAGACGTTCCTACCTTCGGAACGATCATGGCGGAAGACTACCGAAAGATGACCTACCTTCAAAAATCATCTTGACTAAATTCACATTATTTTTAAACATGTTGGTTTACCATTTAACTTAATTTGTTTGACCGTTTTCATTAAAACGTTCCTGGCGTCCTGGCATTAGGTTCCCGTAGATTATTTAGAATAACTTAATTTGACAAGTAAGATTTGCTTCAAAATGAGTACATCCTTATGATGATTCGCACTCGTCCTGAGACAAAAAAAAGATTCCTTCATGCTACTTATTGCCTTATTTGTAATCCTTTATAATAAATATATTGTTGACACTTAACTTACATATTTTATTCATTGTATATGGTTTTCATCGGATTACATTCACCTACATATGAAATCTGAGATAATTTGATATCAATCTTTCTTATTGGAACCTACGTGTACTTTTTTTTTATTTATTTAATATTTTTTGGTTTTTTTTTACAATAAATACATAATTTTTACATTTTATATATATACAGTGTTAAAATAGTAGATAAGAATAGCTTTTCCTCACCTTAAAGAGACGAGGCTCTTATGTTTGGTGAGGGAATTTTAGTTCAATTATATAATATCTGTAATAAAAATATGTAATAAAAGTAAATAATACAATATGGCAAAAACAAGGGATAATTAACGAAAATGCAAGATTTATCAATAAAGGATTTAAAAGAAACAATAATAATACTGGGTTATGGACTCTTATAGTAGTTTTAGGTATTTTTTTAACTTTTGCTGAAATTCCTGAATATTTTCGTTTATTTTCAGATACAATGGTAGTTTGTTAATGTTATGCCTAGATAGAGATAAGTATTTTGTGTAAGGTTTGTATTAAATTTAGGGATTTTGATAGTATTCTGATATCTTGCTGATGAGTGGAATGGTAAGTTATTTAACTGTACTTCTTTGTAAATTTATAGTATTGAATATTTTTTATATATTTTGTCTATTGTAGGTTCATTGAATATTGAAAACAGAATTTCAGTAGAAAATTTGGATGGTTTTTTCAAATTTTTATTTTTATTTTTTTTACTTTAATTATCAATCTTTGAACAATTTTGAGTGGATTTAAAATATTATTATAAGTTCCTCCCCAACCAATAATACCATATTGCAATATAGATTGCACAATTGCATAGTACACTCTATTTAAGTTTTCAAATCTACGAATATTTCTTAGTCCTATAAATACATTTTCTAATTCTTTTGACAAGTTCACAAATTTGTTTTTTCCATTTGAAATGTTGATCTATGTATATACCAAGATATTTAAATTCAGAAGTTGGATTAAGTATTGAACATGCTTGATTTGCAATTTGTTCCGTTACATTTAAGTTGATGTATTATATCTTCAGACTTCGCAAAATCACTTGTGGCGTCATTTTGAATTAAATTTAAACAAATAAATTTGTATTGAACCACTTTTCTGGTTTCTTCGACCGATGGTTTCGTCGTCAGGGTAGTAATGAAATTACTACCCTGATGAAGAAACCGTCGGTTTTGAAACATGTAGGTAATTGTGATTATATAAAAGTGGTTCATAAAAAAGTTATTCGTTTAAATTTAATTTTTGATGTATTATAATTTTAGTTCTGGTTTTAATCTAAATTTATTGATAGAGAATGGGATAAATTTATTTTTTTCAGTATTTAATGAGAGGAGGTTTTTATCGAACCAATTTTTCAGTATATTAATAACAGTATTTGCTAAGTTATTAACGATATTCCAATCAGAATCTTCAATTATTATGACACTGTAATCAGCATATGATATTATTTTTCCATTTAATCTTTGATTGATTATGTCATTTACATAAATGATAAACAGTAATGGTCCCAGGACTGTACCTTGGGGTATGCCGAATTTGATTGTTTTTTGTTGACTAAGTACATCGTTGATTTTTACGACTTGAGGGCGTTTGAAAAGGTAGCTCTTTACCCATTTTAAAGCTGTACCATTTACTCCAATGTTTCTTAATTTCCTTATAAGTTTGTCTTGTGATATGCTATCGAACGCTTTTTTGAGATCTATGAAAATTCCAATACATTTTAAAGATTTATCTAATGAATTATGAACAAGGCTAGTTAATTTTGCAATTGCATCCTGAGTGCTTCTACCATACATAAAACCGAACTGATCTTCATTAATTATTTTATTAGTGTTTATAAATTGGTTCATCCTTTTTTTTCAAAAATTATGTATCTTTTCAAAATTGTTTTCTATATTCGAGATAACTGATATGGGTCAGTAATTGTTTACTTCTTCCGATTGGAGTAATGGTAGTTTGTTTGTAGATTGATGGAAATACTCCGCTTTGGAGACTTGCGAGCATTTTTATTTTTTTATTCTCAGACGCTGTTTAATCGCTCTTAACTGTTAACCCATCCATTTTGCTTCCCCTTTTAACAAATTTTCCGTCTTTCGCCCATCCAACCTTTCAACCATCATCTGTACCTTTCTGACACAAAAACTCACCATAATTTTTATCTCTATAGGATGAATATTATAGGGCTAGCTTTACACTTGTAAGTAAAAATTACGGCTTAAATAAGTTTTTGACAAGTTACTCGCAGGAGCGTTTACAAATGCATCCGGCTTATGGGAATTAATACTCACAGAAGATGTTCGGAAGTTTAACTTGTTTATGTGCTCATAGCGACGGTAGCGACCGTTTACATCTGCAAATTCATTTGCGGTAAGATTGATTCCTGTCAACTACGATTTGCTGCTGTCAAATTTATGCGATTCTGTCAATAAATACGTAAAGGCTTTATTATTTATTTATTTGTTTACCCTCAGATACTTATACGCCCTTCATACTTTTGTCCTTCCCAGAACATCCTCTCCTCCATTTCTCTAAAAAGACCCTCAGCACAGCATCCCTCTCTGTTGTGGGGCCTTTAGGGAACCAAGAAGGAGTGAAGAGGAGAGATGAGGACCTCCTCATGGGGGCTTCAGGGAACCAAGGTGGGGTGGACCCGTCCCTTGAGGGGCCTTTGGGGAACCAAGGGGGAGTAGACTCTCCGTCGTGTACACAAATGGTAAGGGATCTGAATCCTGTGTTGGTTTTTCTGGTGGTGTTATATTTAAAGTACCTTCATCTAAACGCTTATAAAATTTTGTCTTTTTGAAATACGTCCATCAGAAATGCGGCCGTTCGTGCCTACATCAACATACATAAATTGGTAGTCAGCGTCAATAATAATTAACACAAGAACAATGCTATGAAAACATTTTTGTACTTTAAAAGATGGGTTCCAGCGCCAGGAGGAGGAATTATTTTGACTGTTTGCCATCTATTGCGCCAAGGCAATTTGTTAAATTGCTCAGCTATCATTTTTATTTCTTCTTTGTTATCAGGAAACTGAAACAAGATAAAAGGTATAGAATTTATAGTATTTGTTTAATTGCACATATCCAGTCCACCCACATCATCGGTTAACTCGTTGCCTGAACTGCCGTCTCAAACTCCATCTCCATCACCTGAACTTCCACCATTTACACAGAAACGAAAAGACGACACTCCAAATCAGATGTTTCGTTTGATTACTCAACGACTCGGTCAACAAAATAATGACTTCGATATTTTTGGGAAAAACGTTGCTAGTAAATTAAGGACAGTGACTACTAAACAGAGAATTGTTGCTGAGAAACTAACCAACGATGTAATTTTTTATGGACAAATGGAACGGCTCTCTATAAATTCACAAATTAACA
Organism: Limnephilus auricula; assembly: GCA_951813805.1. Lineage (NCBI taxonomy): Eukaryota > Metazoa > Arthropoda > Insecta > Trichoptera > Limnephilidae > Limnephilus > Limnephilus auricula. Next base: position 6,800,654 of record OX638414.1, on the reverse strand, counting down.
ATGGATCTGGAAATTTATATTGCAGAACTACTTAATAAGAATTTGACTATTCAACAAATTTTTACGCCTGCTCCTGCTCAATTAAATAGCAGAACATCTACTTCTACGTCCACAATCACAACTCAACCACAATTTCAAGAACTGACAGACACGGATATCGACAATTTCAAACAGAAAACTTAAATACATTATCGTATTATATTTCAAAATTACCAGGTTAAGTTGTCAATAATATGATCAGTACAAATAAATATCTTACCTTGGTTTTTTAATGCACCGTAAATAGCTCTGCATGTATCTGGAATAATTCATCCCAAAGTTTGCCTAGATGTTAAAATTGAATACTGCAGACTGGTTTGGGTTTTACCTTCTACCAGGTATATCATTGTAGCAGTCAAACGTTTATGAGGAGAAATAGCTTCTCGCGTTGTAGTGTTTTGGTTTGTATCATAGGTGTTGTCACTCTATACGATGAAATTTTATTATTTGACATGAGCTTGCTCATAAAACAGTATGTATTTTCAATTGTTGGCTTTGAGCATGCTCATTCATGAGAAAGCTCAAGCCAAGCCTGTTCATTTATGAGTAAATGCGTATAGTTGTGTGAGCTTGCTTATTAAAGAGCTTGCTCATTATGGTGGGTCATTTTTATTTTCAAATTCTAAGAGCAATAAAAGGGTGCCAAATGGGTTCAAAACGAAGTTTTAAAAATTTTTTAATTTTCCGGTACGATCTTCTTCCTCCGGATTCACTTCAAAGTATTGAAAAATTTAAATTTTAGGGGTTATTTCTAGTGTATATAAAAGTTACTATGAATCTTTTTAACCATATTTTTTGTAATCTTTCATAGCAAATGTAGTATATATTTACGAAATAATTTACAAAAAGTCCCGGTTTTGATTATTGGAGGAGTAAGGTGAAGGCGGGGGGAGCACCGATTGCACTAATACCGTAGAAAAAATGCAGGAATTCCGCAGCAAAAGTAAAGTGCTGTTTGATATTTCGTCTTGCAAATGCAATGATTTCAGTAAATGTGACTGTCCTAGAGATCATAAAATATCTGTAAATGAATTTCACGAAAAACGATAATAGGAAACGTGGATATCGCTTCAACATAATAAATGAAAACTGCGTTGAAAGGGAAACTTTTGAAGCAAAAATCCATGTGCCCGTCTAAAAAGGAAAGCACAGGTAAGCCAACTACCTCTCTACTTAATATTACCACGTCTTCTGCATTTAATGAATCTGATTGTAAAGATGTTTTCAAAACTAATGTTGTAGGTACCTCAAACGCTTTAGAAGCAGGCTGCGGTCAATATTGATCACTCCACACTGTATAAAACTTGTGATAGATATGGAGTGTCGGATAAGGCAGCGGCAGCCATATACTTAGCAGTTCTGTATGCCATCAAGTCTAATATTCCAGTTATTGACAAGAGTAAACTTCGCAGAGAACGAAAGAAAACAAGAGGAAATATTAAGGGCACAACACATGGTTTTACTAAAACCACCAATAAATATATTTTGATGGTCGGAAAGATAAAACATTAATTATCTAGGATATTATATAGGAAAGGGAGGGGACACAATACAGAGAATGGCGGATTGAAGAGCATATTTCATTGATAAAAGAGCCAGACTCAATATATTTAGGTTTTATTGCACCAAACTCTGGCACGTGAAAAGTTGTAAACCATTGCAATGGATAATTTGCTTGCTTCACATGAAGGAGTTACCATTTCGCCATTTGTTCCCACTTCTTGATGGTAAGACGTCTGGACCTCAACATATTCAGGCACAATAGGACTAGCTTTGGAAAACTGTGAAAAAAAGCCTATGGTTCATTTTCAGAAAATTGACGGAGAGTTACATGAATTATTTACTAAAGAAGTGGATTCAGATGAGTTACATTTGTATAACATAGTATCTGAAGTTAGGTTACGGGGGGGGGGAATTACCTGATGATTTATACCACAAATCTCCTGGAAAATTGTTTTCCCGTGCTAACCGAATTTTTCGTATTTATGTTTCAACGGAAGCTGCTTTAGAGAATCTTATAATTTTAAAAACGCACGTTGTTAAAGTTTATGCTCCAGCTTGGTTCAGCATTAAAACTCATCCCAACTGTAAAGATGGAGCACGTCACCTGTGGTAGTTAATCTCAGCGCCTAGATACTTATCAGCTGAACTAAAAACTATAATTGATCCAGTTATAGAAAACATATTTGCACTTAACACATCGAAAACAAAATTTTCAACGTACAGTATAAATATCCCGTGACAGTCAAAAATCAATACAAACACCATAAAAAATACACGAATGTTTAAACACCAGCATCTGCAATTGCCCTTGTCTAGAAAAAACAACTAAAAAATATCAAGGAATCATTATACAGGATGTTAAGTATCGTAATTGACTTACTTCAACCAGTGATTCCTGACTTTATTTGGAGTAAAAATGAAAATGAAATTTTGGTTTCCGGTGACATTTTAGATATCTTTTTTTTTTCAAAAACATTTTCTTCAAAATCAAAGAATTTTTATTTTTTCTTCCACATGTCGTCGCTGGTCTCTAAGCCAAGTAACCAACCAACCCCTCACTCCACCCCTTACTTCTCAATACCTATTGATGTTTATGTTTTTGTAGAATTAAAAAAGAAAAACTTCAAAAATGTCACCGGAGACCAAAATTTTATTTACATTTTTAACTTAAAATAATTTTAGGAATCAATGGTTAAAGTAACTCAAGTATGATGCTTAACACCCTGTATAGTCTGTCTCATAGTGAAGCAGGCAATGTCTATGGTGCTTCATTGACATTCAGTACTTTGGTCTTCCAGAGGAAGACCAAAGAACTCCTGGATGATTTAATACTCCAAAATCCTAGGTAGAAACGGCCTTGATGAAAGCGATACCCAGAACCGAAGAAGCTACAACCCGAGAACGAGGAGAGCCGACCCCAACAGCCTACCTAGGCAATGAGTTGGGAAGTGCAAGGAAGAAAGAGAAGATTATATAGTCTGTCTCAACATAGGTATAACCTAGTGTAGACAGTCAACGTAAAACCGCATCTAAAAATACATTACTAAAATTATTGACCATAACCACAAAAGGACACATCAGACCCAGAATATAACAAATAAACTCCTCAAAACAATACATATTTTTCTAAACATTAGAAACAAATGTAAACGAAAACACATGAATATATTTTAAACTTTTTCAATCCGTAATACAATATGGTATCATTGTTTGGGGAGGAGGAACAAACGTGGCTATTGATCAAACGGAAATCGCACAGAAAACTATTTTAAATGCAATACTTACTTAAAAACATAGACTGACTGATACAGATCAAATATTCAACAAGTTTGACGTGCTTGATATACGCCGATTATACGAACACCTCTAAACTATATTTTTGAACAAAATAACAAAATTTCAATAACACTAACAGACTAGTTATGTAGAGAAGTGTACAAAAAACCTAAAATCTCCGACGGTAAACCCAAGCTTTGGTCAAAGACACCAATTAGTAATACTGGGAAATAAAGGCATTCAACAATATACCACTTAAAACAAAAAATGAGGAAAACAAAAATAAATTCAGATCCAAAATTGAGAGACGGCCTTTAAAGAATGACAAACGTTCTGGGTTACGAATAACCAAAAAATATTTGAAAAACGAAATCCCAACTCAGTCACTTAATTATTTTCTAGTTACAATATGTGTGTAGCTTATAACATTTGCATAATATGTTTAAGTTATAATCCCAGTGACTACATTCTCCAGTGAATCACGGGTTAATCAAATGAAACCAAATGTTCAACTTTAACATTTATTGTAGGTAATCAGTAACAGATTAAATAAAGTTTTGCAAAACATGAGACTTTAAAGTTTATTTCTAAAGCATTATAACTCAGGACGTGGTCAAAGGTTCGATAGGAATCACTTTGATAATGAAATTAGCAAATCATTCTACAATAAGAATCAGTGATGTATGACCATATTATCTAACACGGGTACTAACCCTAATCTTGTAAATTGTCGGGCGCCAGGCCAGTCTAAAAACTTGACCGTAAATTTAACTACATTATGTAAACTACAATTGAAACCAGTAAAAGGATCTAACGCCACACGATGTCAGCCGGAGCTTCCAGGTTCCAGCAAACCTCCTGTCTCTTCACCAAAAATCCGTTGAGTGCCTCGTCACGGTCATTGATCATAGATCATAGATCTCGCCGCTGTCTCGTCTGAAGCTAGCAACAGGCTCACACAACGCGGCGTTTCATGAGTCAACATCCGAATTAGATGGGGTAACAAGTAAAACTGTTACATGTGAAGAGGAGGGGAGGGGAGGAGGAAACTTGGGATTATGATTGAGAGACAAAGGACGGGAGTATGTAGGGAATAACTTCTACTTAGAGTCATGTTAAAGAATTTTTCGTTTTATGTCGCGTAAAGTCGAGTTAAAAATACCAATAATTTAAGTTAAATGAATGTGTGGATCTGTAGATACGTGAGTTTTGTTTGGAATTGGTCTTGCATAGAGGGAGATTAAAAGTAAGTGACTGTCTGCTGTTGCGTTTTAGAACATGGAATGATGGGGGTTGGAGAAGATCGGGGCTATCGATTAAGTCGTGTGCGATTTTAAATAGCATTACCGAATTGCTATATTTCTTCGGCAAGTTAACGTCTGTACATTGACGAACTTTGCAGAGTCTTCATTACTGACATGAGATCGGAAAGAGCGGAAGTTAAGGTACCTTAAAAATCTGTTTTGAACACGTGTAATTATATTTTTATGTATTGTATAACCTGGGTTCCACACTTGTGATGCGTAGTGTGGTTTTTCAACCTGTGTATTTGCATTTTAATTTCTTGACTGTTATATAGGTGGCATTACTTTTTGACTGACTCTTGTAAATTAAATTTTAAAATGTTCATAGTTATGTCAAAATCCATAAAGGAAATTGGGGAATTCGATTTGTATGAACAAAACGCCGCCCGGTTTCCTCTTAACATCCAATATTACCCCAAGGTCTCTGATAGATTCTACTTCATAGACATGTGTCCCGTTTAATGCATATTGAAGGAAATTTTATTTTTATTACTTGTAAATGATAATTTATTGCATTTTGAGATTTTTAAAACACATTTAACTGTTATAGTTGTTTTTCATCCATTTTTATGGAAAAATGACGGAAATGAAGATAAATTAATTAATAGTGTCGTAAATTAATGTTTATGTCTCGATAAATAAAATAATCTCATAATTATAAGTGACAGCGTCAGTACTTTATTTTTTAATTGCGCATTTGCATTTTTGATGTACCTGGAAAATTGTGATAATAAATCTGTACCCGAGAAGCAAACGGATGAAAGTCCAAAAAGCCAAATGTTCAGGAGAGCCAAAACCGTCTTTTTCTGTTATTATGGTCTCATAACTTCTACGGATATTCATGCTGATTGATGATTTTAATAAAATTATTAAATCAATTAGTTTTGTTTTAAAATTGAGAAAATAAAACGAAATACATTTTTAAATACATTTTACATGCAAAACCTAAAAATAAATGTTTAAAATAAATCAGTATGGACTTGAGTCCTTCTGCTTCAAAATGAAATACATTATTTTGTTATGACAAGTGACGAATTATTAAAAGATCGATGTTTGAAATTTTAATTTGAAAGTTAAATAATAACAGTGATTAACAGGTTAAAAAAACACATATCTTACTGGTTATTTCTTTATAAAATTATTACTAAATATTGGTATTTTCATCATCTGACAGAGGATAATCTGGCATTTATGACTTAATTTTTTTTTTAAAAGATCAATGGATCTTTTTTAACATTAGCTCCACACAGTAGGCCCTGACAAAAAAAAAACCTCAGGGCCTATGTCATCTTTGGGGATGCTGTGTGCAGTGTCATTTGGGGTAAAGAAAGAACGGAGGTTCTGGAAAGGAGTTTTATTTCAATAGTATTTTTTTTATCCTTCCTGTATAATGATAACAAATATCACAGGTATCGTTTGTTGATAAATGAGGATTTTGTGTTTAGTTCCATAGAAAACAAATAGATTAGAAGCAGCAGGATGGACTTGAGTCTTTTTGTTTCTAAGAATAATGGTAGTTGCATTTTTGAAAAACCCTATATTTCTTCAAAATATGACTTCCATCTTTCTGCCACTGATGAACATGATCATTTACTACACATCTTCATCAAAAACTCATTTCTTCAAATTTTGGACTTGCATCCGTATGCTTCTCGGGTACAGAAATATTATCACCATAACATTATCAACTCAGCAATAGATATCTGGGAGCCGGGTATCGGTACCGCCGCTCCGGGAACCATTTATTGGACCACACTACTCAAACCCTTTTCTTCCTAGAACTTCCTCTCCTTCCTTTCCTTATTTTCCTAAAATGACCTTCCATATAACATCCCTTAATATGACATAGGCCCTAAGGAGAATCGGTTTCCTCAGTACTTCCCGTATTTTATTCTATGTCATCCTCAGCGACCTCAAATTCTTCTACCATTCTCTTCCACACCAAACATTCTGCTTAAACATATGCCTCAATTTACCACACATTTGATTCACTTGAGTCTTCCTCGAGCGTCCCCAACTTTTTCTTCCATCCGCTTCTTCATTTAATTTTCTTATCAGCTAAATCAGTGATTCCCAAAGTGGTCTAGGTGGATCCCCAGGGGTCCACGGGAGACTCGATGGGGGTCTACGTTGGCTTGTTATAAAAAAATGGGGGTCCACAAGTTGTAATTGTATATATATTTACCTATCAATGTAGGCAAGTGGTTTACAAAGTGGTCCGTACAGACCCCCGGGGGTCTGCGCAAGGTTGAATGTACAATTAAAAAAATATGACACATAATTAATATGATAGTTATTATAAATCACAAATTATTTGCGATTTTTACATCCTAAGTAATGATTTTCTACTCTGGAACTGGTCGCAAGTATTCTATAAATTATTTTTAATTAATTAATTATTAACTAACACAAATTAATCAAATAAAATTGGTTTGCGCACGCCGGGTTCGATCCCGCGATCTTCGGATTGCAAGTCAAGAATCTTATCCCTAGGTCCTGAAGAGACTCAGTCATAAAAATGGCATTGAAGTGATTAATGTGACACATTTTATTAGAATTTAAGTGCACCTTGTTTCGCGTGCACTGATAAGACGATTGAATAAAAGGTTGACTTGGTAAGTTGAAGAATAATTAGTTCCCCAACATTTACAAAGAAATGTTCAAAGTACTATTTCTTTTCTCGACGGTCTTTTTTGCAGCTAAAGGTATTTTCAAAATTATTATATAGTTAAATCAAATAAAAAACATATGTTGAATGTTGGTGACTGGCAGGGGTGCCCGGGTTGATGTAGTAAGGTTTTCAGGTCTTGGTGGCGGATGCATCAGCCCACCAACTGCCTGGCAGGCCGAATTCGGAGAGACTGGTTGAGTTTTACCTCTTCAAGACGACTCTCTCGGAATATTGCATTGGACCACAGTGGGAGGGATGTATTCAAACGTCCGTCACTCCTGGCCCCCTAGCACACTTTTGATCAATAAGGATTGTCAGGATAACTTTCAGTAACTTTTCATCGTTTCCTAGCATGACTAAAGATCGCCAACGAATAATTGACAGTTCACAATGACTAAGTGTCCTTCAAATATTCGATATCAACTGTTGTAAGCAATCCGCGGTTTTCCTAGGGAACGATGAGAAGTTACCGAACGTTATTCTATCAATAATAACGTTCGGTAACCGTTAACCGGTCAGTGGTTCAGCATCGCGTTTGGGTACCACCCAGGCGTTCCGTGTTCGATTCCTCGGCTGGCTAAGTCCTCCACCACAACACAAGCAACATCTTCCGCTTAGTGTGGTGGTAGTAGGAGATTTTCAAATGTTGTTGGGTTATTCGTAACCCGGGAATGTTTGTCTTTCTTTAAAAAAAAAAAAAATCCTTATCGATCGAGTGTGCTAGGGAGCCTGGACACCGAAACGCCTACATTTCTACCCAGCCCTTATGCCCTTTCCCTTGTACAGAACGTCATGACGTAGGCCTTGAGCGGAAGCATTTTTTTCAGGGCCTCATGTGTGGAGCTAATGTAAAAATGAAAAAAAATCATTTTACGTGTATTTCCAGCTGTGCCAGCGAGTAATGATATCTGCGACATTGGTGTGGTTGGAGGGAAGGACGCAAAAGTAGACGAGTTTCCCTACATGGTGTCCCTGAGGTTTATAAGAAACTGGCATTTTTGCGGAGGCTTCATGCTGAACTCCCGCACTATTCTTACAGCTGCCCATTGCGTTAGAGTGTAAGCTAATCTTCAAAATATCTATATAAGTGTATTTTATTAACCAAATTCATAATTTTTATAAATGTTTTTGTTTTGTTTTTTTATCTATATATTTATTGAACGCCCATACGCTCGTGTTATGAAAACTTTAGTCGCCGAGAAGTATGGGAAGCAAACAGTTAGGGAAACATGTTTTATACAAATATTTATGTTTGCATGAACCAGCGAATTTTCCGCATAAAATTGATTTTATATACAGAAATAAACAGGTCATTAATGAAAACATAAGTGTAGTTAGTAGAAAAGGATATTAAAAAAAACACAGATTATTCATAGTATTGTGGATAGATAATATGAAATTAATTATTTAAAAAAAAAAACACATAATTGGAATGAGAAAAAAACACACCAAGTAGAGTGTTCTTAATTAATAGTTTGTTATTATGACACATAAGAGGAAACCTGGCGGCGTTTCGTCCATACAGAGTATTCCTTAATTTCCTCTCACTGTTTTCTGGATTTACACACTAGGATTTACAAATATAAAAAATAAGCCCCGAGACGCTTTATTTGTTGTTCCCGTGAGCACTCAGGCCACAGGATCATTGTGCTATCTCCCATTTTACCTCATTACTTTAACAGTAACCCCGTCCCTTTTATAAAATTCACCGGGGTTGTCTTTGAATAGAAGGCTATCTCTTCTGGTTCCACAACGTGTTTCCCAGGTATCATCTCTCCTCTCCAATCCCGCTTGGTTCCCTTAAGGCCCCACAATGAAAGAGTTCACCCCACCTTGGTTCCCTAAAGGCCCATGAGGGAAGAGTGCCTCATCTCTCCACTCCACTCTTCCTCGGTTCCTTGTAGGCCCCATGGCGGAAGGTTTCACACTCCTCCTGGGTTCCCTCAAGGCCCCACAAGGAAAGAGTTCACGAAAGGAGTGGCCTCAGATCTTCTAGGTTCCCCAAAGACCCCTAGTTTTTAATGGTCTAATTTTCATCCCACGAGTATCTAGGGAAATAGGAGGTCCACTCCAGCAGAGCCCCGAGTGCTGGGGTAAGGTCTAAATACTAAATGCTAACCTAATTTTCGGAGGCACTGTTTGTGTTCCCCAGGTCATTCAGCCAGAGCACGGTAGCTCACACCTTTTGGGATGGCTATTGCAGGTCGTGTTTCCACTCCGTTCCCGGAGCGATGAGTTCGCCACACTATCTACGCTTTAATATTTCTTAATATTGTATTCATATCTATAAACACTGATTTATATAATTATTTCATTAACAATAAAATTATTGAATACATAAAATAAAATAAATAAAAATGGTGTTCTACAAATTTAACTTGATAACAATAAATATACGTTTTTTCTTCTTTTCCAACAGCAAAAAACCTCACAAAGTTATGGCTGTGGTAGGAAGCATATATCTGAACACCGGAGGCACCAAGTACATGATATCCAAAATCACTATCCATCCCGACTATAATAAACCTCATAGAGCCGCCAATGACATCGCAATCCTTATCACCAGCAAGCCTATCACCACCAGTTCCAGTGTCGGCTTCATCGCTCTGCCTACTAGCACTACTGGCGCAGGAGTCAACGTCACTCTAAGTGGATGGGGACGACTCGGTGTGAGTATTGTTCGAACAAAGACTTTTTTCAATACCTACTAGTATTTTTATTTTGCGTAAGAGGTATAGCCCTAAAACTGTTTGAATCGTACATTAAAAGCGTAAGCAGAAAGATAAAATTTCAAATAATGACGAAAAAATTATGCAGTTCATGGTAGAATCCAAATGTTAAAGTATTAAGAAGGATATTCCACAAGGATGCGTTATTGGGCCTCTCCTCTTCCTTATCTACATAAACTAACTTCCGATTATTGCTGACACAGAATGTTGAATGTTTGCTGTTGAACGTCTTATTTGAATATATTAGAAACGTTGACATCTTTAATTGTTAGCAAACTTTCTGCTACTTCAAAATCTATCACTCAACACAAATAAAAATCAAGTTTGGAAATTTAATTTTGTCCAGTATAAGCTATACCTATAAACATAAATGTTAACTTTCATTAATAATAACATCAAACCTTTTCAAATGCTTAAAATTAAATGCAAATATTTACTGAAAAGACATAGTATAAAAATAAAAAAACATCAGTAGCTTGTCTTTTGTTCTAGGCACACTTAGAAAAATCATGATTATTGATTCTGTAATCTCTGCATTTTATGGATACATTTATTATATGATTAAATACTCCCGACTAAAATACTCAACACAAACACGCTTCCTCGTTATATCACAAAAATACGCGATATACCTACTCCAATTTAAATCACCGATAAACACATTTTTACAAATTTCACTAGTCCGATACCATATCCTAAACGAATACTTAATACGAATAAAAATTCTCTGCTTCAATTTCGTCGCCTGAGTCCTTAATTGTTTAATTTCCATTTTAGTTTTTGTTCAATCTTCTATTTAATATTAAAATTATAGTATCAAAAACGATCATTATTCACTTAACAAAGAATTATTTAAAGTAACGAGACCTTTAACTATACGAGAATAGCTTTATCTTAAACACCTACCATAATGTTTCCTTGAAATAATGAAAGAAAACCTCCTCCTCCTGTAAAACTTGCAAACTTTCGTTTGTATATTTATAGACCGTGGTTATAATTATTATACCCTCTACTTCTTGATAATTGGGTTAGCTTTAAGAAACGGATGTACTTGTAATTTATTTTATTTCCCATCGGTGGCTTAAATGTTTTGCTACATTTTCAGAGGACTGAAAAGGTTCCCAATACCCTCCAGAAGATCTACCTTCTGACCATCTCCGATCAACAGTGTAACAAGACGACGAATGTTATTGTTGACGACACTAACATATGCACATTAACTAAGGCTGGAGAGGGAGCTTGCTATGTAAGTCATTCATTCACTGGGTATTGTTTGTAAGATGGCAATATGGCGTTTCATGCTTAATCATTTCCGTTCAAGTTTTTTTTTTTAATATTTTTCGCTTTCACCCTTCAAGGGTGTTCTAGGCCATTTCAATTTATGGAAAGAGGAAAGGTAAACTTATGCATTCATTTTATTGGAATGGGCAAATTTCAGAATTATAAGTAGATTTAAGTTGAATTCTGACTTAGAAGAGATGAGATGTTGAGTAGCGGGGAGGTAATTTTAGATAAGGCTTGATAGAAAAGAGGATATTTGTTTCCACTGGAGCGCAAAATAAATAAATTTTCCTCGATTGCTCGAGATTTCCAGACGATCATTATAATTTTTTTTTGCCAACATTAAATAAAATCATATCTTCGAATTTTAACATGAAGACGAAGACATAAAAACTAATTAAAATGCTATTTAGCCAATGAATTCAACTCTATTATACCGTTTTTCTTATATTTGTAGGATGTATAAAAAAAATATTAAAAAACCCTAAAATTTATAACCGCGCGGTTGCTGCGTGTTTGATATTTTGAATCTGCCGTCAGAGGTACTTATTCGTGTCAACATAGAATATTTTCGACTTCTGTATGTTTTCTGTGGTATAATTGGTAATTAAAGGTACATATCTTTAAAAAAGGCACTTAATTTTAACCGTAAACAGCTGATAATAATAAAATTATTAAATTAAATAATATTAAATATTTAATAAAATTATTTTTAACATCGTTCTAAAATAATCTACGAAGTTCGAATTTGCAATATCTACGGTTATAATTTAAAATAGATAAAGCATGGCATTAGCTTTGTTTTGAGACCAACGTGGGAGCTACAAATATTAAAAAAAATATTTTTTGCTGAATTGAGAGATAATTGGATTTTTAAAGCCGTAAAGCAATCCTAGACATTTAAAATGGCGCATAAATAAGCCAAAAGTGTACAATTTGGAGAATCGAGGTCTTGATTTTTAAAAAGGTGAGAAGGAACAGAACCATGTCTCATTCTCATTAGTTATTATCCCAAATTTTATATGCCCTGAACTTCTGTCTCAAATTAAGGTGGGACAATACCCTAAATAAAAATCCTATACAGGCGGGACCACGGGCGTGTCCTACGGCCAAGGGCGTTGATCATAGGCCGGGTGACTACAACCGACATTGCTCATATTGCACAGTGTAACAGTTCTCAATTTATCTTGGACAAATTAAAATAAATTTCAGCATTAAATTTGTTTACGCTTGTCATAATAAACATTATTGTTAGCAGTAATCAGGTAATAAAATATTTTACATGGTGTTCAGAAACTCGCGGTACCTACAACATCAGCACAAATATAAGAGATCCCATGTAATCGTATATCACATTTCCTTCCTTAGGTTATTTATATTTGGTTGTTGTAAATCTTTTTTAAAGGCCAATAAAATCTGAATAGAAATATTTAATTAATACCCACATATTATAATGCTTTTTATACCCACATATTATAATGCCCACGCACAGGCTTCGCCTTTGTGGATTTTTTTTTGTTATTCTTTTCATTTAAGTTATTATGTATGTATCTACCTGTAAATGTATGTTTCAAAAAATTTTGTCAAGAAAAAAAAAACTAACGAATCGAAAAAATAAGTCTAGAAAATAATCTTTAAGACAATTAAAAAATATATATTGTCCATATTTCTCTGAAACTCCACCACAGTGCGCATTTTAAACACAAATTAATACTAAAAAATACACTTTCCTTTAAATTTTGGAAACACACAAAAAAGACTTTACTTAGTTGTAGAAGGAGTAAAATTTAAAATAAACGAAAGATTTCACTAATAGATTTAAAAGTATTCGATTGATTAAATAAAATAAATACGTAAAAAAATCATCGAAACGTCGGGCCGGAGCTGACGTCTTCACATGCCGAATCTCTATCGGCATATCGGCAACTAAATAATAACAGCTAAGTCTTTCTCTCCCTGCAAATGAAAATAATGTCTGGCGCTGCGGCGTATTGACGTACTACGGTTGAGTTTACATTGTCAGGCCAGAAATTGCACATTAGTTAGTAGATTTTAATTATTTCTGATGAACATATTAATAAAATCTTAGATGTTTTTCTACTACACCCTCGGGAAAACATGAATTTATCGTAAAAAAAATAATATTGACCTTACCGCTAAAGATGTAGTTGTACAACGTATTACAATTTTTCAAAGGCGTTGTACGTTAAAAAAATGTATGGTCAGGTACTTTTTTATTAATCTAAAATATAAATAACTTGTATTCCTCGGGGAGCGTCAAAATAAAATTAGTAATTCAATTACGAATTCGCCGAAATAAATTAAAATGTGAGCCTAGGGCAAACCCTCGATAAACGTGGTATTGTCTCACCTTAACCTTCGGCCCCCGCATTCCCAATTTCTACCGAAAAATATTTTTTCTATGTAAATATCGCACTATTCCCGAGCAGATCCAAATGCTTCCAACCGCCTAGAGCCAGTGAGACTAAGACATCCCCAAATGGGGTATGTTGTGAAGCGGAAGGAAGTGGGGAGGGGGAGGAGACGGGTGAGAGGAAGGTGGGGAAGTTCCTGGCTATTCACATCTGGTCACCAAACACGGCTAAAGCCATTTCAAGCAACGTTTCAATTCTGTGTGGTGGTCTTACACCAGGGTGATACTGGGAGTACTTTCCACTTTCGAAGGTGCCGCAAATATCTATGTCTTTTATTCTTTTATATGATGAAATTGTGAAGTAACACAAATCAGCAAATAAAATTATTTGCGCATTCTGGGATCAAAACCCGCGGCCTTCGGAAGTCGAGAACCTTACCCCTTGACCACGGAGGCCGTCAACGTGTAAGTATTAATCAACGGTTTATGCGTTGTTCCCAGTTCCCAGACGGATTCATACGTCCGTCAGTCCTGGACATATAGATCCTCCGTTTTCTACCCACCCCTCGAACCTTTTTCCTTCCCATAACTTTCTTTCCTTCCCTTCACTAAAAATATCCTCCTCACAGCATTCCCAACGAAGACATAGGCACTGGGAATTTTTCTGGTGTTAATTCGTTTAGGCATTGACATAGTTTATTTGTGAAATTGAATTTATTTTATGTATAAGTTCGATTTATTTCTACGATTCTTCTTTTTTATACATAAAAGTTGGTGTCACAATGTTCCTCCGAGGTAAACTCCGAAACTACTTAACCGATTTTGATGAAATTTAGCTCACTGTGTATAATTTGGTCCAACTTAAAAATAGGATTGTTTTTATCTCGATTATTGACCTCAATATTTATTATTGCGAATTAAATGTTTTTCTATGGGACAAAAGGAAAACAACAAGGATTGCAAACTCAAATATAAACATACTCAAAACATGGTTCGACCAAAATTGTCTGTCACTAAATACTGAAAAAACTTACTTTTCCTTTTTTGAACATATCCTCTACAAATATTATATCAATCTTTTGAGACAGTGCCTTACCTTACCAGTACTATACCTATGTACTGTCATATTAGTAAACGATAATTGTTGCATTTCATTATTATGTACCTTCAAATAAAATATTTATCAGCGGCTGAGGCCAATTTCAATGTTTAGAACCAACTATATGTACCTACCTATTAATTAGTATATTAATATAAGTTTATTAATATAAGGTTATTTCTACTACATTTATATTCAATTTGTAATTTTTATTTTTCATTCATGTAGATTCAAAGTCAATTATTGTAAACAGTAATTAAAACATTATAATTTCTAACATTTTTTAATTAAGAGGCTTTACTCCCCAACTCAAACACGAGAATTTTTTTCTCCGTTGAGTTGAGTAGTTTGTTAAAAAAAAAATCTATTTGTAAATAGCTTTTAAGAACCAACTGTATTTATTTTTCTAAATCTTATGTATATGTATTTTAAAAAATAAAAAAAAATATTTGTGAGTAACATAAGTTTCTGACAGATGGCGGTGTGAGTAAATTTATTGACACAACAATTGGTTACCTAGGTTAGGTGACCATTCAGTAGACGGCGTTGCGTTAGCCACAGCAACGGGTGGGCGGGTCAGCAAGTTAATTTTTTTGTTTAACATGGCTGTTACATATTATTTAGCATCTCGTTTATCTATGTACTGACCCTTATCTACCACTGCCATAGATCAGGATAGGTACCGCCAGCGCCGGATCTGCCATACGTTCAAAAACGTGCAAAAAACCTGGCGCCCACTACGAAGGGGCGCCGTGATAAAATAAATATTGTTTTAAAATTCAATTAAAATATTCCCCGAATCGTTTAAAAATTACTCGTAATACGGAATTATTAGTTCGCGCTATCAACACTCACTTTCCATATGCGTGAACCTAATGCGCGCGCATCGATGGTTAAAATTTAACGAAATACGGATTTGACTTACGTCAAGGAATTTTTTTCCAAATACAATATATTTCATATGAACGTAAGACCTATTTTTCCTTGTTGCTCTTACGACCATTGTATCGTACGAAATTCAACAAACATTGTGATTGGTTCATTGATCGCTTCTCGTACGGATCTCCCTTCGTTGATTACAAGTTGGTCTTTGATGATAGTTCGTCGCTTTCGCCGCGTTATTGGTTTATTTATGTTGCCATTCGCGCGCGATTTGGCACCATATATGCATGCATTTAAAGATAAAAAGGAATCCAATTAAACAAACTGATCAGAATATTATTATTTCTGAACTAAACTGCCTCCTGTTTTATATTATATTTTGTTATGATGTCCAGTGTCATAGATAGCTACCGCCAGGTCACTTGGAAAGTTACTCTTGATTCTTGTTGGCGGGATATTAATTTATTATAAACGTATTGCATAAATTTTTTTTTTTTTTTTTATATGTATATAAATTTTTTATCTGAATTTAAAAAAAATGTTGGGGGAGGGGGCGCCATCGGTACTTCCTGCACAGGGCGCCAGATTTTGTAGAACCGGCGCTGGGTACCGCACTCCATAATGGACTGCTTGGTTGGATTATTTGGACATGCTTTTTGTTAGCGCCAACCGGCAGGCCTCCATTTATGGAGTTTTCTATAGTGTTTATATCTCTATCAGCCTTCCCATCTTTCGTAAACTTACTTTCCAGATACACAAACTCATCCACTTGCTGTCAGTATGTATTCATAATTTAAACTGTTCTTGTACTCGCTCTTTCCAATACCATGTCTTAAGTTTACTTCCATGCATTAGCAATATAGCAAAGAGGCTATAGATCTTCTATACTGTTAGAAACCAACGCTGCATCATCATCAAGACTTTCAGATTACTCAATTTCTCCTCTTTCAATTCCTAAACTGGTGTTTCTGGAATGGGGTGATGATGTGTGTAGGAAAACTAAGGTATGCTAGGAAACGGGATACCCAAACACTTACTACTGTACCTCTGCAAAGGAGCACACGACACAATATAGTTCTACCGTGATACTTCGGGATAATTAAAATTAATAAGTACAAAACAATATTATGGGACAAAGCTATACAACGAGATGGTCTGTTTAGTTAAAAAACGAAATTATGCACATGAAAAACACCAACACCTTTTTTCCAAGGTAATTCTTCTTCGTTTTTCAAAAACAAATGCACTCGAATTTGCTATTTTTCCTGCCATTGTTTTAAATTTCAATTACTTACTTTTCCAGCAATGTGAAGTGGTTAGGGAAAGGTAGGAACTGGATTAATGACAACCCGCAGGAACTACGCATATTATTATTTCTACTGCAGAAAAATTCCAATTTTGAATCCTACATCTTATTTTAAACAACATGGAGGTAAAACAGTCCAATTTACGAAATATTGTCTTTACTAAAGCTATTATTTTCATTTTAGGGCGACTCCGGTAGCCCACTCGCCATTGGAAATGTAGCGGTCGGCATCATCTCCAGAGGCAAGCCCTGCGCCGAGGGTAAACCAGATGTTTACGTCAGGTTATCCTCCTACGTCCCTTGGATCAAAAAGAACACGTCTTAACTGTTTTACTTATCTTTTACTTTTTACTTATCTTTTTATCATCAAATATTGTTTGTAACAAACTCTTAAAATAAACATAATTAATGGCACAGCATAATAGCTTATTTTATTTAAAAATGAAAATTCAACACATGAAATTTTTACGCACCAGACTTTTAGGTCCGAGATAATGAATACAAAACAATACAAGAACAGCATGTTAACCTACCAGACTATTAAATAAGAAAATAATTCACCGACTCCAGATATTTTCATATCCGATAAATCCTACTGATCCCTCAATATATTTATTTATTTATTATTAATTTTCAACGCCCTGATGGGCTTTTACGTAATGATTATATAATAAAGTGATATAATATATGTAATACAATGTTTATATAAGAAATATAAACTTATAGCAATGATCATTATAAAAATTATAGGTATAAAATAAGTAAAAATCATTATATTATAATAAAAGAAAAAAAGTAAAAATAAATTAAACTGAAACTAGTTTTTAAAATGCAGATCGCATAAAAATAATAATATATAGTGTAAGGTAATATTAGAAATTTACAGATGAGTAATACAAGAAAAAGTTTACAATACAGAAAAACAAAAGAGAGTAACAAGTTTTTACATTATAGATAAATAGAAATAATACAAAAATATGTGCAACAGCTCCTACATTATAATATTATGGAATGCTACTTACATCAAAATATTATGGAATCTCGGTAACTCATTTTAAACTCGTCTGATTTCACATTCTGACAAGAGTGATTTAATAATTTCATGTTTATATTGTAACAGCGACATATTCCATACATCTATGTGCGAATACATATTTCCCATGTTTTGAATTCTCTGTAGTGGTATATTAAATTGGGCCCTGGTCGCAGTATTACTACAATAAAATGGTAGTACTGACGTTGCGTTTTTGGCTGGCACATCAAGATTCATGAGCGTTAAGAATTCAGGGCTATCAATTATATTATGCAAGATTTTAAATATAAATATTAGATCAAAAACAATTCTCCTGTCACTCAAATTGAATAGATTAGATAATCGTTACTCTTTCTATTGTTTGCGAATTCACGATATAGTTAATAATTAATTAATTCACCATACAGTTAAATTATATTCAACCTGACTCCTCACAAGTGATGTGTACAGAAGTTTGAATGTTTTAATGTTGGTAAAATCTTTAGCCACTCTTAGTACAAAACCTAACATTTTTAAACCCTTCTTTGCAATATTTTCAATGTGTGGTATGAAGCTAAGTTTGGTGTCGAAAGTAATACCTAAGTCATTAATTTCTACGTCTTCAAAATGGTTTTTGAATACAACAGTGTTGGCCGAGTGGGTTATGTATACAGAACTAATTATTATTTTCTCTCTTTTACATTTCACCAAAACAAACAATTGTTCTACGTTACTGCTTTTTGTGTTTAATTTCTTAGAAGTAAATTTATTTTTTATTGCGACGAGGACACCACCTCCTCTTGACTTTGAACTGGTATAACGGTTTCTGTCCATCCTATAAACATTATAAGAGGATTTTCGTTGTTTGTTTTTGGGGTGTTATGCCGTGTTGCGCTACCTCCTTCTTTAGCCGACGTTTCGGACAGCGTTGCAGTGTCCATCGTCAGGGCAGATCCGGCAGATCCGACGATGTGTAGTTTTTTGTGACTTTTGACTGATTTATTTCCTAAACATGCGTTTACTGATTCTAACATAATTGAAAAAATGGATTATCTATAAATACTTTACATTTATTATTAATTTTTAAGTGATGTTAATAAGGGTTAAAACTATACTGCGGCTGTGTGCAGGTTATTTATTCCTTCCAGAGGATTATCTTTGGTTTTTTATATTTAAAATTTTCATTTGCGCTGTATTTAGCAAGCGTATTAAAGAGAGGTGTGTAAAAGCAAAGGCAGCAATCTCCCACTTTAGTGTTTTTGAGAAAAAGGCAAAAAACCTGTAAATATTAAATGGGATTTCGCAGAAAATTGAAAAAATTACTTCAAATAGTATTTTGATGTCAGGGATTATTTGCATACTCGGATTTTGTTTAATGCAAGCCTATAAAAAGATAAATAACTTTTTAATTTGGAGATTTCTGCTTTTGCTACCAAGGGTGGGAGATTTCTGCTTTTGCTCCTTACAACAGTGGAGATTTCTGTGTTTGCTAATAACCTTTTCAAAAAGCCGCCATCTTTGTTCTATGTTGATTGGCTTCAAGGAATACTACAGAACTTAATAAGGGCTAATTGAATAAAAGATTTTTAAAAGATATTATTGAACAATTTTATTTTAGATAATAGATGTAATTATGGCGTGGAACAAAAATATAAGAAAAAATTATACATAATATTCTGAATAAATACATAATTCAGACAGTGGAATAAAAATATAAGAAAAGATGATGAAGTATATTGTGAATATTAATACATAATTCAGGTAGAATAACAAAAATATAAGAAAAGATGATACATCATATTCTGAACAATAATACACAATTCAGACAATGGAACAAAAATAAAATAAAAAAATGATACAACATCATTGGATTCACTTTTTTTATTTAAATGATATTTTTACATTTGATAATCAAGTTAATTATCAGGAACTATTCAGAAGGATAAATTTGTAGATTGCACTGAACAACCAACCAAGGAGACGCGCACAACAGAACGGCGTTCCGATCGTTGTCTTTTGTTATATCAGCTGTCGCTAGGTTACTGATCCAGTGTTTTAAATTATAAATGTTTTTGGTTGTTCAGTGCAATCTACACACTTCCCCTCCAGTTGTTAAACGATATAAGGGCAAAATTGACCATGCTGTGTAGGACACATTACACAAACATGTCGCTTAATATTTTGTGGCCCAACCATATATATGAAAATAATAAAAAATTCTAAATTAAAAACTCAAATAGTTGTAAAACATGAATACATAACTATAAGTATGGTATCTTCAAATATCTATATGGTAAACAAAAGTAGTATTTTTTAACTTAAGTTTAAAAAATTATGTATAGGAGAATGCTTCGACTAGATTTATTTATGTATCTATATTTTAAAAACAAATGTTTTCATCTACAAACATTTCGTTTGGAACAAGTGTTCAAAGTAACTGTGACTGTGACACAATATTGTATATCTAATAATAACTGGATTCAATAAAACTTATATATTAGTATTTCTTAAAAATAAGGTACATGTTTATGAGACGCTATAAATTTTACAAAGCGTTTGATATTTATGATTTTTTTATTTTTTTTATTTTTTTTTAACTGTTTACTGGAGTGCGTTATTGATGAACTCAACATATTTATTGAGTTTTTTTGTAATAACAGTAAACTAGACTGGGTAGTGTATCATCCAGAATAGACATATTTGTTTTCATTAAAACTTATCGCTGTTATTTAAATAAATAAATATAATACATTTTATTATATTTAAACATTCACACGTCTCCGTAAACACTTTAAAAGAATTATTACATAATATAAATAAGAAATTTCAACGACATGTTCAATCAGATGTGAGTGCCATTATACATCTGAATGATCATGGTTAAAATAACTAAAAGTAAACATATTTTCACAGTATATGATTTAAAAACTTATTTTTTAGTTTAGATACAAAATTTGTTTAGTAACATTAATATATCTCTGAGATTTTTTAATTTTTTTTTAAATTTTTTTTTTAGTATGATTTAGAGAAGATAATTACAATCGTAAAAAATAATAATGCCTTTTCATGTTTTGAACTGTCCCAATCTGTCTGGAAAATGAACTTTTCGACCAGATCTTGTGGTTCTGGTAATTTCGGGAAGTGGTTTAGGGAAAATTGTAGAAATTGGAACATTTTTTTCTACAGGAACAAAAGCAGGCTTTAGACGGTCTATCGTGACGCGTTTTGGTTTTCCTTTTACGGTAATAACGAATGTTTTCTCATCACGTTCTTCAACTTTGTATGGACCTTCATATGGATTTTGGAGTGGTTTTCTTCCACCATCGGTTCTGAGAAACACATGTGTAGTAGTAGGTAGATCCTTATGAACAAAGAATTTTCCTGTACCATGGATACTGGCCGGAGTTGATTTGATATCTTCGAACTTTCTTTGGAGACGTCCGACGTATGTATCGGGTTCTTCTCGAGGAGTTGCTGTGAAGAAATCGCAAGGTAATTTTAGAGTTCTACCATAAGTTAATTCAGCTGGTGAGCATTTTAGATCTTCACGCACTGTCGCTCTCAGGCCTAGTAAAACGAGTGGAAGGTTTTCAACCCAATTCTGGTCTCCACATGCCATAAGTGATGCTTTTAAAGTACGATGCCATCTTTCAATCATGCCGTTGGCTTGTGGATGATACGCTGTGGTTCTCAAGTGTTTAATTCCAAACTTTTCTGTGAGTTTTTTGAAGAGACGACTCTCAAATTGACGACCTTGATCGGTTACTATGCTGTCAGGGGTTCCGTGACGAGCAATCCAATGGGTTGTGAGTGCAGTGGCGACTGTTTCCGCTGTCATGTCTTTCAGGGGAATTGCTTCGGGCCATCGAGTAAATCTATCAATCATTGTTAGTATATACTGGTACTCATTGCACTTCTGAAGGGGTCCAACTAGATCGATATGTACATTGCGAAATCGATCCTCTGGTAATATATACGTTGCTAATGGCGCAACAGTGTGTCGAGAAACCTTAGCTTTTTGACAATGAATGCATTGTTTGACAAAGTTTTTTATGTCCTTTGCCATGTTAGACCAAACAAATCTTTGTTTAATTGTCTGTGTTGTTCCCGAGATGCCAGGGTGGCAAACATTATGTACACTTTCAATTACTTGATTTCGCATGCAAGCAGGTACAAACGGTCTGACGTGACCTGTTGATATGTCGCACCATACTGAAGTTTCAGTACCAGGCATCATCATTTGACGTAAGGCGAGGGCGGTGTCATCTTTTGCCTTCATAAATTCGTCATCTTGACACTGCGCTTTTCCCATCTGCCTATAGTCAATAGAAGTAGGACAATTAATCTCCTCTATTCGAGACAGTGCGTCAGCTACTGTGTTGAGTTGTCCTGAAATATGTCTAATGTCCGTTGAAAATTGTGCTATATAATCTAACTGTCTTTCCTGGCGTGGAGAGCTAGAGGCACGTTTCTTGTTAAAGGCGAAAGTGATTGGTTTATGATCCGTGTAAATTATGAAATTCCGTCCTTCAATGTGATTTCTAAAGTATTTTACCGCTTCATAAACACCAGTAAGTTCACGGTCAAAAGTACTATACTTTCGTTGCGCGGGTGTGAATTTTTTTGAAAAGAATCCTAGCGGTTCCCAAGCGTTTCTGTTGGACTGTTGTAGTGAGGCTCCCATAGCTACGTCACTGGCGTCTACCATTATAGCTATTTTTGCATTGGGATTTGGATGTGCAAGTAAAGCCACGGTCGCTAGGTTTTGTTTGCATTCCTCAAATGCTTCCGTCAGTTCTTGATTCCAAACCAATATTCTCTTGTCATTTTTCTTGTAACCAGCAATGCAGTCGTATAATTTTGTTTGAGTGTTAATTGCATTGGGAAGGAATCTTCGGTAATAATTCAACATGCCTAAAAATCGTCGCAATTCCTTTGCTGTTTTAGGTAATGGAAAATTTATGACGGCTTCAACTTTTTCTTTAATAGGTGACATTCCATTTTGGGTAATTGTGTGACCCAAGAAGTTGACTGTAGGTTCGCCAAAATGACATTTGTTTATGTTTATTACTAGGTCATATTCAGCCAGGCGTTTAAGTAAAGAATCTAAATGTATTTTATGTTCTTCTTCATTTTCAGAAGCAATCAGAATGTCATCTATGTATACAAAGCAAAAATCCAAGTCTCTAGTTACCGCGTGCATGAAACGTTGGAAGCTTTGTGCTGCATTAGATAAACCGAATTGCATGGATGTAAACTCAAATAATCCAAACGGTGTGATGATGGCTGTTTTTTGTACATCTTCTGGTTCAACTGGAATTTGATGATATGCTCTGGTCATATCTATGGTACTAAAGATTTTTGCATTTGAAAGTTTGTGTGCAAAATCTTGTAGTTGAGGTATCGGGTATTTGTCCGGGATTGTTTTAGCGTTCAATCGTCGATAATCGCCAACAGGACGCCACTCTCCGTTGCTTTTCTTCACCATGTGTAAAGGGCTGGCCCAATTGCTTTTTGATGGCCTGCAAATCCCTTGTTCCATCAGATACTTAAATTCTTTTTTTGCTGCCTCTAATAGGGCTGGTGATAGTCTGCGGGCACGTTCCGTGACAGGTGGTCCTTTTGTTTCGATGCAGTGAGTCACAGAGTGTTTTTTTGTATCCGGTATTTTCATATTAGGCCTCATCAATGTAGGGTATTTGCTCAAGATGTCACGAAATTTCTGTGACGAGGAAATTGTAGAGATACCAGATGTAGGTCCTTTATACGTTGTTCCTTTGATCATTAATTTTGTTGATTGATCTGTGATTGTTGCCTTTCGTAAGTTTACCGTTAGGTTAAAATGGTGGATAAAATCTGCACCTAGAATTGGTCTTGATACGTCAGCAATAATGAAACGCCATTTCAACGCACGGCGTAGTCCAAAGTCGAGTTCGACTGTTCTCGTGCCATAAGTCTTGATGGGGTTTCCATTGGCTCCATACAATGTAGTTGGGCAGTTGTCGGAAGTGATATTATTTTTGTTATATGACGGTTTTCTAGGCATTACTGAAACGTCCGCGCCAGTGTCCACCAAGAATTTTTGTCGAGTTTGCAGATCGTATACGAAGAGACGACATGTATTACTCGGAATCTCACATGTCCCTACTGAGAGGTTCCGCTGTCGTTTTCCGAATTTTTATTTTTAAAAGTACAAGGTTCGTAGCATTTGTATGCATGTTCTCCAAACCGTCTGTGGAAATAACAATATCCATCAGGATCTCTTCTATGTGATCGACCGCGAGACCCAGACCTCGGTCTTCTAGCAGGATTCTCTCGAGATGAATTCTGATATGAATTATTTCGACGAGGGCTCTGATTTCGCCGTTCTCGGAAGGTTGAAAAACTGTTATTTTGAGATATTTTCAATTGTGACACTTCGTGTGTTAGCTCAGAAATTTGTTTTTGTAGCTGAAATAATATTGAATTTTCTATTTTCTCTGATCTTGATGTGCTGGGTTTGTTATGTTGATCCATTGCACCACATTCTGTTGATGTATAAACATCTGTGATTTTGTCGGCAGCCAATGCCAGTTGGTTTGTGTTGTTATCAGGAAGAGCTGACAGGATTGCCTGGACATGTTGGGGTAGACGCTGTAGCCAGAGTGTACGTACTATTGCACTCTCTGCTAATATGGGTCCAGCTAGCTCCATCATATACCGAAGAAGTCCGGAGGGCTTTCGATCTTCCAGTTGAATGCCCGTTAAAAGTCGTGTAAGTCTTTTTTCAGCAGAATCTTGTAGTCTGTCGATAAGTGCAGTTTTCAGTTTTAAATATTTGTCTGATTCTGGTGGCTTCGTGACAATATCACTAACACATTGTAAGGTTTGTGAATCGAGTGCTGCGATGATGATATTGTATTTTGTAAAGTCTTCTTTAATACGTGAGTTTGAAAATTGAGATTCGGCTTGAACGAACCATAGCGATATGTTTTCTTTCCAACATGGTGGTAATCTGACAGAGACATGGTGGATGTTTGATTCATTACTAGTTCCGCTTGATGATTCCATTGTAATTGAATCTGTAATTATCTTGTTGCTTGATGTTTGTAAACTTGATTCCACTGTTTGCTTCGAGATGAGAATATTTTCTTCAGTTGTCATGGCATTATTTCAGATATTGACAATTCAACGCATATAAGGCGGTTACTTTAAAAAAATATTCATCAGCAAAAAATTCGAAAAAACATTAAATTAAATCATATTAAAATATACATATTTAAAATTATCGATAATTTATCAAACTGATTTGGGGTACCATCTATGCATTTTTCTATAAATCATAAGTCAGATACATGTGATATTATCTGAGGCGCAAACCTTTTGAAAATCTACTAATTTTAGAACATTTTTATTAATGTTAAATTATTTCAAATTATTTTTTAATAATAGAATAATTTCTCAAAACAGATAATAATCATTGACATTTAATTCAAATTTTAAATTTTGAAATTAGGTTACGTAAAAATAATAGTCTTTTGTTTAAACATTTACGTGACTTGAACGAATTCCTAATGGTCTGCTGTCTGCGATGATGTTTTTTTCTCAGCCAAACGTCTCTCGTGAAGATAGATTCGCTGCGATTGGGTACTGCGTCATGAAGTCTCCTTGTTGTGAAGCTCCGCTGCGATTGGGTACTGCGTCATGAAGTCTCCGTGATGTGAAGCTCTGCTGCGATTGGGTACTGCGTCATGAAGTCTCCGCTGCTTTGGTAGTCTCTATATGGTGTCAGCAAAACTCGTTCACCTGTGCAGCCATGGTCTCCATGTGCGATGATGGTCCTTAATTAAATCGCCATTTTCGATTTCTCTGGCCTCAGGATCCTATGCGTCGGTCGTTCTGACTGGTTTGTTGTGGTGCGGGAATTTAAAAAGAAAATTTTCGTATAATTGTGTCTAATTGCGTGGAAGGTCGGGTGGTCACCATTTTAATGATACAACATCATTGGATTCACTTTTTTTATTTAAATGATATTTTTACATTTGATAATCAAGTTAATTATCAGGAACTATTCAGAAGGATAAATTTGTAGATAATAAAACACAACCAACCAAGGAGACGCGCACAACAGAACGGCGTTCCGATCGTTGTCTTTTGTTATATCATCTGTCGCTAGGTTACTGATCCAGTGTTTTAAATTATAAATGTTTTTGGTTGTTCAGTGCAATCTACACATTATATTCTGAATATTATTACGTAACATTATTACATGACAGTAGAACCAAAATATAAGAAAAAAATTATACATTATATTCTGAATATTATTACATAATTCAGACAGTGGAACCCAAATATAAGAAAAGATGATGAAGTATATTGTGAATATTAATACATAATTCAGGTAGAATAACAAAAATATAAGAAAAGATGATACATCATATTCTGAATATTATTAATACATAATTCAGACAGAATAACAAAAATATAAAAAAAGATGATACGTCATATTCTGAATATAAATACATATTTAGACAGAATAACAAAAATATAAGAAAATATGATACATTATATTCTGAATATTAATACTTAATTCAGACAAAATAACAAAAATATAAGAAAGGATTAAGGTAGCGACATACTGGCAGCTCACATCAAAAAGTTATTTATAACACAATAGCGCTCGCCATACAATCCCATGAGACCCGCCAGACGTAAAAAGATGATGCGCTGTGATCGCGGTTTGAATCTTCGCTAATCGGAATTATTTTTCGTATTCGCTACAGTGGCGATATCAGAAAAGTTATGCGACCCCCTCTCTACCGTAAACAGGAGAAGGGGTCATTTTTAATACACGGAGCATGCACGGAGCTGTCAAGTTAACATATCCAGTACAAAGAAATGATATTCTCTCGACCGCTTCCGATTTCAACTGACCCCTTCTCCTGCCGTAGGGTGGAATATTTTATAACGTAGTGTGTCGGTAGAAAAGATACTTATAACGCAGTATCTTTTTGATGTGAACTTCGCGTTTGTCGCCCGCTTGATACATTTTATTCTGAATATTAACACTATTTCAGACAGTATAACAAAAATATATGAAAAGATGATACATTATATTCTGAATATTAATACATAATTCAGACAGTGGAACAAAAATATAAGTAGAGATGTAACATTATATTCTGAATAATCAATACATAATTCAGACAACGAGGGTAATGGCTTCTTCTCGAGTTTCACACACTATCTCATTCTGGTATTTCAATATTATTTACATTAGAATTAAAATTTTTGTTATAAAACTCTATATGTGGTAAATGTGTCCATTCATTGCCATAATGCGTGGTCAAAAGTTTTTTTACATCGTTAACTTTGTTGGGATTAATAGCTGTTGTTCCAATTTGGATGGTTAATGGTTCAATCATTGAGGCCATATGATTCTTCTTGAACACATTTTTAAATATATTGTCAAAATCGGATTTATAATTTTGCTCCCCCCTTATCAATATTTTTCCGGCAGTTCGAGTAGATTTTTTTAGAATGAATCGCTTAGAGGGCATAAACTTAAAAGGCCAATTACCTGGTGGCTTGACCACGGAAATAACAGCCGCTTTCCAATCCAAAACTTCACAGTCAATTCCTAACTTAATTATAGTTGAATATTGCCTGATTAATTTCTCATATTCTGTAGGCTCGGCAATAACCTCTTCCTTCCTTATCTCCTTTTCAATATTTCCAAATATTCTGTCTGGGGGCATAAATGAGTGTCCAGTTACAGGAAATATTATCTCCACGCGAGTTATGTGATGTGGGGCATAGTTTGTCAACCACTTACAGCACATTCTCACGAAAGTTGAATTTTTGTTCTGGTCTCCGCAGCCATCTGCCATTAGTCTAACGATTTTTATGCAAGTAAAATTTGTGTTCATTAGTCGGTGGAAAACAGCTGATGAAATTTCATTGGAGCCTTTAGAGTGTTGATCCTCGGTCCAGCAATACGAAAACACATTATGTGGAGTAAGGGGATCCTTAGATGATCCCTCCACGACAGTGAAGTTGTATAGATATATCTGTCTACTGTAATATGTAGACTGGTCTGGAAGCTTGGGGAGAGGTAAATTTTTTTGGCAGTCGAAGGATAATATCTTTAAACACGATTTTTTCTCCTTCAAAAACTTAAAAAATGACTTTGATTTTAGTTTATGAACGTGCCTCTCTATCATAAGTTTATTTTTAGTTGGTGTGTCTTTTTCAAGCTTCAACTTTACATCTAACTTCAAACAGATTGAGCACATGTCCGTTCTTGGCGACCCGAATCCAAGATTATAAGTTATATTGAAGATTCGGCGAAAGTAGGATGGTTTTATAAGTAGTTGTGTATTCTCGGTTTTGAACAGTTTATACAATTTATTGATGCTCAGATTGGAGTCTAAATATTTTCGCCCAGCAGAATGTCCACGGCAGTAATGCGGCTCACTGCAAATCAATTTTTCAATGAATTTTTTATTTGCGGCCGACTGTGATGCAAATTTTGGCGATGTATGATCGCCTCCACGCTTTTCTATGGCGACTTCACCTTTCTGGTGAAAATTTTTCATAATATATAGTACTCTGTATTTAGTAATTCCTAGCACACTAAGAAAGGTTTTTTGGCACACTGGTAGAAAAGGGCATGTAGAACATTTTGTATGAAATTTGGTGGAATAACTTTTTTTCTTATTCGCATTTGTTGATGCTCGTTGACGTTTTGTACTAACTGCGGTACAATATTTGAGCAAAAAAGCATCTTGGTCATGTTTTTGTTTAGAAGCATAAAATGCCGCATGAAACTTTTGTATATCCCTGATTTTCAAGTTAGCACATCTAAATGCCTTTTTGTTGTGTGCGCATGTTGGCGCATTTGGCAAACCCCTGGGGGAATATCTGTGAAACAAAAAAAAAAAAACTGAAACGTTAACCAATTTTAAAATTTAGCAAGAAAATAATTTATTACATTAAAAAAAAATTATGAAAACATTAAAAAAATATATTAAATTTTTTTTTGAATTTTATATTTTTGTAAGTTATAATGCTTTCCTTGAAGCCAAAATAATATATGACAGCTACCTACCTCGATATGTTTGCAGTACTTCGTTTCCAATTTTTAGGATTAATAATAGATTTGCGGGCGTCTTTTGAGGATACTTGGGTCGGGTGACAATCCATCTTCAATAATTCACGAAAATATTTATTCCAAACACACCTTTACACACTTTAAAACATCAAAACACAGAGAAAAATCAGCACAAACTGTCACTTTAGTATAGAGCGGCCATCTTGTCACGTGACACATCCTATGGATTTGATTGGCCGAAATGGAGATTTCTGCGTTTGCTTTTGAAAGGACAAGTAGATTGCTGTCTTTGCTTTAAATACGTATTTTCAAACTCGGATTTTGATGGGAGAAAACTGAATTTTCAACTAAACATTGAATTCATTAGGTGCGCAATTATAATCTCCATTAAACTGCATTCACAACTTTTTTTTCGATATTTTGGAGATTTCTGCCTGTAAGGGGGTGGGGAGGGGGGAGAAATCAGCTGTCGAGGCAGCGGGTCTTATTTGGCTTGATGAGGGAGGTATGTTGTAATCGGGCTGCCGCCTTTGAGTTTGGCTATGATGGTTTCGGTTATTTTGGCAAATTTTTTTATTATTATTTTAATTCCTGAAATAATTGGATTTTTTATTCCTATTAAAATTTAAATTATTTTGGGGCCTGGCAGGGCACCCTCCATAGTTTGCGGTGTGTGCCCCTTCACACAGCGCGCACTTTGCCGGGGTCTCTCGGTGTAGTTGTTTGTGATTTTTTTTTTTTTTTTTGATTTACTAGATTCTTATTTTGCATGAAGTGCGAATCATTTAAGTTTACTGAATTTAAAGTTAATGTTCTTTATACAAATAGAACGGCGTCATATGCGCCTCGCAATTTTTACCTCATGTGGGTATTATTAAAAAGTTACCTTGCTATTATAGACTTAAAGGTCCTGTGTTTTATCGATAGGGAAAAATTGTTATCTAAAAACCCTATTAAAATTGCATGTCCG
Source organism: Limnephilus auricula (assembly GCA_951813805.1). Classification (NCBI taxonomy): domain Eukaryota; kingdom Metazoa; phylum Arthropoda; class Insecta; order Trichoptera; family Limnephilidae; genus Limnephilus; species Limnephilus auricula. The sequence continues at coordinate 6,770,616 of OX638414.1, read as the reverse complement.
CCCAAGCGGGAACAATCATCATCAGCATGGCCAGCCACGACAGCATATATACATACGTGTCTGTTTGTGTTGTGTTGGGAGAGGGAAGGAGATGGGTCGTGTCCTCTTATTTAGGAATTCCCTCGCATTTGCCTTTGGAAATAAGGAAATCCACGAAAAAACCTTATTCAAGGGAGGCGGCCGATTGTCAACATGAAACAGATTCGGCCTTCAGTGACATCAGATGTCCTGCATTTTGTGTTGTGTGGGGTGTGTGTCTGTTTTTATGTTAATATATACTTTATGGGAGTTTAAAATAAACATACATATAATTACAGATATGAAATATTATATAAATATATAAATAGATATATAAACATACGTTATGGGGAAGGAATCTGGAGATTTAGGAAATACCTACTGTTCGCTTAATCGTCTGGTTCTGAATCCGGCACATGCCAGATGTGATCGAGGTCCATCAGTATATGTTTAGGTAGTCTGTGGGTATATCTGAAAGTAAAGTCAGCAGGGGAATTGTATTGACCGATTTCTTGAATGAGTTTATTTTTACTATGTCTGAGAGATTTGTAAAATCGGTCTGTAAGTCTGTGAGTGTATTCAAATAAGGTCGGAATGTCTTCTCTGTCATGAAGTTTTTTCAAGTTAGTTCTCCACCTCGTATTGTAAGTGATTTTAATGCAGAGATTTTGTAAAGTCTGTAGTCTCGTATGGTCAGAATGTGAGATGCTACCCCACACGGGGATCGCATATGTCAGTACCGGTCGGATAAGCGAATAGTAGACGAGGAGTTTGGTTCTGGGAAGTAGCGGGCTTCTTCGATTGAATATTGGTTTCATCGCGCCGACTGCCTTTCTGGCTTTGTTGTGTGCCTTGAATACGTGAGATTTCCAGTTGAGGCGTGAGTCCATGGTCAGGCCCAGGTAGACAACTTCATCCTTCCATTCTAAGACGTGTCCTCCCATTTCGATGTTGACGTCTGGTTTTGTCTTCTTGCGTTTCCTCGTGTACATTATGACCTCGGTTTTGGCCTCGTTCAGTTTGAGGCGCCAGTTTTTGTAGTATTCTACGAGAGCGTCGAGCGCCCTCTGTAGGTATATGGCCGCCATATCCGGGTGAAGCGAGGAAACGTAGAGTTTGACGTCATCTGCGTATATGGATGTCTTGCATCTCTCGTCCTGGGGGATGTCGTGCGTGAAGATGTTGAAGAGATGGGGTCCCAGCAAACTTCCTTGTGGCACGCCTTTTGGAATCTCACGTATTGTCGACAGCGCATCCTTGATGAAGACTCGGAAAGATCTGTTCTTCAGGTATTCTTGGATCACTCTGATGATGTAGATGGGCGTGTTCGTCTTGTGAAGCTTGTGCAGGAGCCCTCTGATCCAAACAGTGTCGAATGCCTTTTCCAAGTCGAGGAGCGCAGCGGCAGTGTAGCGATGTTCGTTGAATTTTCTTGCGATGAATTCCGCTACTCTGGTAAGTTGGTGGGTGGTGGAATGCCTCTTCCGGAATCCGAACTGCTCGTCCGGCAAAGTGTGGTTTTCTTCGTGGTGTGGAAGCAGCCTGTTGAGTATAATCTGTTCAAATACCTTGCTCAGAGTGGAGAGTAGACTGATGGGCCGATAGTTCGTCGGCTGCTTCTTGTCCTTGTTGGGCTTGGAGAAGGGCAGCACGGTGGCCATTTTCCAGATCTGCGGGAAATGTCCGGTCATGAGGCAGGCATTGAACAGTTTTGTAATGTAAATGATGGCTTTTTGAGGAAGATGTTTGAGTAAAATGTTGTGTATTTGATCGCTTCCCGGCGCCTTATTGGTCTTCAATCGCTTGATGATGACGGCAACTTCACTCGGCGTGCTGAAATGAATGTCGGCGACGGTCGTCTGCTCCGCTTGGTCCAGATCTCGAAGAGAGTCTTCTACTAGTCGATCCGTTTCCGGATCACTCAGGCCATCCGTGGCTGTATAGGCTCTCTCAAATCCGTCGGCGAGCGCGTTTGCCTTCTCTTCAAGTGACAGCGCGAGTCCAGAGCCGTCCAACTTCTCAAGCGGGGGAATCGTGTGGTCTTGATGTCTCAGGGCTTTCGCCATTTTCCATAGGCTGTTGTCCTTTGGCGTGAGTGACGTAACTTTCTTCGTCCAAAGTTCGCGCCTGAGATTGGTGATTTCTTGCTTGATTTCCCGCTGCAGGCAGTTGTAGGCAGTCTTGAAGTATTCATCCCGCGTGCTGTGATATATGCGGCGCAGGCGATTCTTTTCTTTGATGAGCGATAAGACGTACTCGGGAAGTTTGATCGTGTATGTGTGTACTTCTTTGAGAGGTATGTATGTGTCTTGTGCGTGTTGAATGATTTCCGTGAGAGTGCTAGCGGCTTCGTCAATTTCTTCTGATGAGCGCAGAGTTCCCGACGTTAGGTATATTCGTTCGTTAATTTCTTTCTTGAATCCTTCCCAGTCGGCGTCCTTGTAGTTTCGCTGTTTTCTGGGGCTCCTAGAAGTCGTTCCTCTGATGCTGAAGCTCACGGGCAGGTGATCCGACGAGAGTTCATCTAGCGTGCGTAGTGGCGAGATCGTCTTGACGTTTTTCTCGAGTACGATGTCCAGCGTGCTGGGGTACTTTGCGCGTGCTGAGTGGAACGTCGGTTTGTCCGGGGCCATTATCGTGTAGTTATGAGTGTTAAAAGTGTGTGCTTATTTACTTATAAGCGATACCATGTCGCCAGCTTCAATCTACTACGAGCTGGTAGGTATTACTGGTAGGGAAGTGCGATTTTGTGAAAGCGCATTATTTACGTTAGCCTGGGGCCCGTCCATGTGCGAAATGCCAACGGAAAGTGGCGGCATCTTGTGGCGAATTCTAGAATTAGAAACCGAGTTAAACTGGTTAAAGCGAATGTTGCCAATATCAAGATATAAACAAAATGGTTTTATAACTTTATATTGTATTATTATATGGTATTACAGTATACTTAGACATGGGTTTTTGCGGTTAGCTTTGGTGTAGCCGTCAATTACCGGATACCAAGAGCTGTTGAGCTTAGCTCCGTCGTCTCTATTAATATTAATTGGATTTTTGTAGATTTCAGTTGCCTCCGTAATCAGGCGTGATCTATAAGTTTTGGGTCTTCCCAGGACCTCAGGAACAAATCTAAAGAAGAAACAAAACTCTGATCAGAACTTATAAAGCTGACCGATGCACTGGAGCGCAAAGGTTACCCGACAAGGCAGACAAGGCAAATTATAAGAGCCAAATCTACACCGAAAGAAGACAGAGTTGAACAAGAGTCAAAAGGCTGTGCTTTCCTGCCTTTCGTCCCCAATGTGACAGACACAACTAGGCTTAGAGAGACGCTTCGTGACTGCCGCCTGCGACAGTCGCCTTTCGAGAGTTTTTCGCCGACAAACACGCTCTGTGTGGCTTGTGTTTACACAGCCAGACCACCGCTCTTTTGCTAGCCGGCCGGACTCCGACCGGCTGCCCACATAGGCGCTCGCACCCAGTGACTACTACATTCTACAGTAAATCACGGGTTAATAAAATGAAACCAAATGTTCAACTTTAAAATTTATTGTAGGTAATCTGTAAGATGGTTAATAATGTTTGCAAAACATGAGACTCTAATATTTAATTCTAAAGCATTATAACTCAGGACGTGGTCCAAGGTTCCAAGGAGGAATCACTTGTGATAATGAAATTAGCAAATCATTCTAAAATAAGAATCAGTGATGTATGACCATATTATCTAACACGGGTACTAACCTTAATCTTGTAAATTGTCGGGCGCCAGGCCAGTCTAAAAACTTGACCGTAAATTTAACTACATATTATAAACTCAAATTAAAACTAGTAAAAGGAACTAACACCACACGATGTCAGCCGGAGCTTCCAGGTTTCAGGAACCCTCCTGTCTCTTCACCAAAATCCGTTGAGTGCCTCGTCACGTTCATGGATCATAGATCATAGATCTCGCCGCTGTCTCGTCTGAAGCAAGCAACAGGCTCACAGAACGCGGCGTTTCATAAGTCAACATCCAAATTAGTTGGGGTAACAAGTAAAACTGTTACAGAATGGCCCACAATAAATCTCTCGTGATATCAAAGTGTTGGCCAACAAGTTCCACACCCGTCACTTATTTTATAATTGTAGGTATCATCCGCAGAATAATCCGGTTGAATGGATTAACAAACTTCTTGTTTCAGCATTAGGTTCATATGTAGGATCTGACCACAGGACCTGGCCGAATTACTTACCTGAGATTGAATTAGCAATTAATACAGCAGTTCATGAAGTCACAGGCTTTACTCCGTTTTTCTTAAATTTGTCTAGAGAAAAAAATATTTCAGGGAACGACTACAAGGGTTCTGATTTCAACGCTGAAGTTATTAGATTCGCTTCACGTGATTCCTGGGCATCGGGTTTGCAGGAATTGAATGACATCTTTTCTCAGGTTCGCACGTCGTTAAGGCAATGGTATGAACGTAACAAGATCCAGTATAATCTTCGTCGTAGAGACGTTCAATTTAATTTGGGAGATGTAGTGTGGAGGAGGTCCTTCGTTTAATCGGATGCGAGTTAAAATTTTTCTGCTAACACAGCTCCTAAATTGTTACGTTGTTAAGTAATTGTCAAGATCTCACCGGTTGCTTACCAATTAGCTGATATGTTGGGTAAGCCAGTTGAAACCTTTAAACTTGGTTGTTCATAAGGAGGCGTCTACTAATATCTACAGGAATTTAAAAAACTTAACAAATAGGACTAATATCTATGAGAATCCATGTGTTGACTAATATCTATACGAGGTGTGTTGGAACAATATCTATGGGAACCAAAGTGAGGACGAATATCTACAGCTCAAACTGCCGACTAATATCTACGGAACAGGTGATGTAGACGAATATCTACAGTACTGGCAGAGATTGGATTTGCAATAATAATAATGTTTTATGGAGGATATTGCAATCCCACACGTCCCATATAGTTATAAATACAGTTAAATTATAAATAAAGTAGAAAAATTATAAGTAGGTACAAAGTTATAATTAGGCAATCAATTTCTGCATGGTCTTGAGTGAGCTCGGGCCCAGCGCTCACTCAGGAGTGGCGCTTGGTGCTGGAAGGCTGCGTTCACCACCGTGTTGTCGGAGGCCATTAGCCGCATCCTGGCTCCAGTGACCCGGTGTCTCATCAGGCCGGCGAATCCATTAAGTCCTGGTTCCGTAAACATTGTTGAAGCGCTGCTGTATCTCCTGTATCCAAATATAATTCTGCAGGCGTTATTATATTGGATCCGGAGTCCTTCCATTGAACTGATTCGGTATTGACACCATGTTTCACATGTATATAGGCTGGTACAAAATGCATTGTACAATGTATTTTCAACATTATTTCTGCACTGGAAAAATCTTCGGGCACACATATTCGACAGTATGCTGATACTTCTCCTTTGTCGCTCAATATCACCGTCGTCGGAGAGGTCTTCAGTAATGACGTTCCCCAAGTATTTCATGTTCTTTGATGTACTTATGTTTACCTCATTAAATTGTACGGGGAGCATCTTCTATGGATTTTTTCCGTGGTGGAATGCGATTAGTTCAGTCTTCTTGGGGTTGTATATCATGTTGTGGTCATTAGCATATTCTTCACAGATTTTTAATAATATTCTCAACCCCTTGACCGATGGTGCTAGAAGAATCATGTCATCCGCATAGCTTGTGTGATTTAGGCATAAGTTATTGATACGACAGCCCGCTCTGGTGTCCAGACGATTTGATAACTTATCCATGTAAACATTGAACAGGATTGGGGACATACACCCTCCTTGCCTTACTCCTGATCGCAAATATATTGGCTGAGAGTATATATTTGACCACCGTACAAGGTTTTCCTGCTGGGAGTGCCATCGGGATAGAATATTGATATATTTGGTAGGTATATTTCTAGCTTTCAATTTCTCCCATAAGGTTTTATGACAGACTCTGTCAAAGGCTTTACTTAAATCTAGGAAGCATCCGCATACAGTAGTTTTCCGTGTTTTGTAGAATTCTATTATTTGCTTTGCAGAGTATATTGCCATATTAGTGGATAATCTATATTTAAAGCCCATTTGGTTGTATTTAGAATAGAGTTTACCTTCTATTTCATTTAGAATTACCCTTTCGAACAGCCTTGCAATTATAGTTGCCAAGGATGTCGGCCGGTAATTGCTGGAGTTGGTCATGTCGGGCTGTCCGGATTTCAGGATCGGGGTTATAATAGTTTTTGTCATTTTGCTCGGTAGACGGTTATGCTTAAGGTTTGCGTTGAACAAAATGTTTAGTAATTTAGGTATGTATCTACCTCCGTACCTTATGTGTTCAATACTTAGACTATCATGTCCCGGAGATTTACCGTCCTTAGTAGCTTTGATGGCCTTTATTATATCATCTTCAGAGAGGTGGACGTTTTGTACATCATATTCCATAATATCAGGAGCAGTCGGTGTTTCGTTTCCGGAAATATTTGCCAAGGTTCTTTTAAATGTCCTGGCAATTCTCATTGCCTCGCAAACTCTGGTCCGCCATCAATAGAATAAGGTGCTCCCATAGCCGTTGTGCCCATATGATGCATAGATGGGGCCTTAAAGAGTCGGCGATGTGCGAATGCGGTGCGGTGCAGACCACCATACATGTGGTCAACGAATGCCCGCTCCATTCATTCCCCGGCGGGATTGATGAGGTCCACAGGGCGACGCCTGAGGCCCTGGACTGGCTCGCAGACCTAGATGTCCCCCTCTGACCCCCCCACCATACGAAAGAAGAAGAATGTCCTGGCGATTTCCTCAGTGTTTGTGGACCCGTCAATTTGGGTGGCGATTCGAGTTTTTGGTATAATCAGGTTATTGCTTTTCTTCCAGAATTGAGCAAACTGTTTTTTGTCAAGCGATTTTACGATATCATCCATCTTTGTTTGTTCGGCAGAGCTTTGGCAGTGTTTAAGGACTCTTTTGAACTCCTTCCTTTTCCGTTTTCTTTCGTCCGCTACGGGGCCATGGTCTTCCATTTTGAATCCATGTCATCAACGCCAATCTGAATTTTTTAGTATTGTTCTTTGACTTGTCGGTTCCACCCGGCAATGTTGCGATGTGTTTTTGATTTGCTCCGATCGCTCTCCCTATAAAATACAGTTTTGGCAGCATTTCTTAGGGCTTCCACGATGTCTGTGTAAATATTATCTATATTTTGTATATGATCGCATTTGTCACTTGTGGGGCTTAAAAGCAAAAACGACATTCTCCATAAATGACGAAATTAAGTTATAAATGCCAATCTATGCGCAATGTCCGTAGCTACAAGATGGTTTATGAGATTCTAAAAAAAAAACAACCGCAATTCATAAAAAAAATAAAAATGAAAATAGGGTTTAGGTGAAAATCACCACTTTCCACAACGATTAATAAGCAAAATCACCACTCTCCATAAAAGCCAATCACAAGCCTGAATTCAAAATAAATTCAATATGAACAATGCACACATTATTACAACATTTTTTATTATAATATTTCACTTTGAATTATAACATTTTAAGATTTTACTAAAAAATCACACGAAAAAAGCGAAGCATTCTGTGATCGATTTTTTGTCATTTACCTAAAACATTACTTTTGGAGAGTGGCGTTTTTGCTTCTAAGGCCCTCAATTGTAGAACCAGAGTTACATATGAATTCGGAGTGTCTTTGATAAGTTACGCTGAGTAGTGCTTCTGCCACAGATGGTATATTCATTGATTTTCTTGTTGTTAATCTTTCTCCACATTATAGGACCCGGCTGCGAGACCAGCCCGTGCAGAACAACCACCCTTCCCGACGCCCGAGTGGTGCAGAACCCCGCGGCTCCAGCTCCGTCAGCGAGATATCATCGTAATCGGTGTTACGCCTGCAGCAACATCAACCACGTAACGTTAAAACATCAATAATCCTCCGACAGTGTGTACAACAGTTTCATCCGACATCATAATTTAAAAAAAAAACTATTCCAAAAAGTGATTAAATTTTCGTTCTACCTCAAATTAATGTTACAATTTAACAATTGCACTGTATCATTCCTTGTAAATCAAATACAAATTTATATTGCAACTTGGATGTTAAAAAAAAAAGAATGACACCAATTTAAAAATTTTCTTTTTCTAATCAATTTTCACTATTTTCCTTCGAAAATGTATTATTGTCTTTCACTGCCTACCTCTTGCCACATTATCGAAATTGCTATGAACCCTAAGGGTATCCAATCAATACATAATTAATTCACAATGGACCACAGCAACCAGCAATTATAATCAAGAACAAATCGCTTCACGCAAGCTGAAAATAAAATTACAAATTAACGTATAAAAGATGAAATCAAGAAATACATCATTATTGTCGCAGCATCAGACGTAAACACATAGTACCTGTGATGACCGTGGCCGGTTTCACATTGAGTTCTGGACTCCTGTGTATGGATCCAGATTCCTTTGGGGTGGTACTCCAATAATAGATCGTAGGTAGACGATAACGTTTATTAAGAGATTATGTACAGGGTTCCCTCTTAGGATGTCTAAAGGCAAAGAGGACGAATGGACAACAAACAAACCTTTTATGCCTTACTCATGCTGTCTCACTCATGCACGCGTGTCTCTTTCATACCGCAAGACATACGTTCATCACATCCCTCCACACTTAAATCCGTAGACAGGTACACAACATGATGATGATAATATTATTTACAATACATACAATATTCCAATATTTACAGTGTAATTCATTATCATGTTGAGTCGAGAGCTGAATCCTGTCTTCATTGACTCATCTGTGTGTCCGTGGTCGTAATCTGTCCTTCCAGTTTCCCGACGTGGAAGCCACCGGTTCACTGGAGCTGGAAGTAAGAGGAGAATCACCCATTAGATTGTCATCCGACATAAAGCCGGAGATATCGTACTCATCTGACGATAATCTCCTAGTCTCAGACGCGATTAAAGGATTGCTGGGGTTCTTTTCCCATGATACACACAATTTAGACAACTGATCAAAATGCCTTTTCCAATACATAAGTTTACCTTTTAAATTTACCTCAATTATATAAAGTTTTTTTCCTATTTATTTATGTATCTTCCCTGAAACCCATTTATCATTGTTTTGGTCTCTAAAATCTCTTACCATTACTTTTTGATTTATCGAAAAACCCCACGATTCTTTATTATTTCTTTTATAATAATATTTCTGATTTTCCTGACATTTAGACATTTTAATTTTAGTTTCTTTATTAATTCTATTATCCTTATCTCTCCCCCCTCTCGGTACAAAACTGTTTAAGTTAGACCTTAGTTTTCTTCCAAACATTACAACTGCAGGTTCTAAACCAGTTGTACAGTGTGGTGAATTTCTGTAATCCACTAGAAAATTTCCTAATTTTTCATCGTAACCTGACTGAAACTTATTTCCTATCATCATTTTTTTCAAAAATTTTTTACAATTTTTCACGGCGTTTTCAGCTAACCCGTTCGATTGTGGATGATTTACCGGAGTAGTTAAATGTTTGATGCTATTCATCTCACAAAACTCTTTGAAGTCCGCTGACATGAAGGCGGCTCCATTATCTGACACTATTGTCTGTACACTCCCGAAATAACTAAATAAATTTCTTAATATTTTAATAGTATTATACGACTTTGGAGAATTTACCTCCACACAGTCTAACCATTTTGAGGTTGAGTCAATAATCACAAAAAAATATTTATTTGCAATGGGACCTGCATAATCAATATGCACCCTACTCCATATCTCTTCAGTTATGGGCCACGGAGTCAATTCGCTTTTTGGTTGAGATGGTTGAACCTCTGAACAAATTTCGCATCCTCTCGCTAAAAGTTCAATTTCTCCATCTATTCCTGGCCACCAAAAATACCCCCTGGCTAACCCTTTCATCTTAGCTATGCCCAGATGAGATCTATGCAATAAGTTTAAAAATTTTTCTCTTAAACTTACTGGGATTATTAGCCTATTATTCCAAAAAAAAACAATCATCAATTATAGATAATTCATTCCGTTTACTCCAGTAAATCCATTTTGAATCATCCTTGTTAATTTTATTTGGCCACCCTGTTGTGAGATAATGTTTAATTTCCAATAAAATTTTATCCGTATTTGATTCCGATTTAATCTCCTCGACATCTATTGGTATATCTCTGTTATTTTTGAATAAACTTAGAATTTGAGTATCAAAGACATTCTCTTTTAGTTTCAGATGTATTTTATTTTTATTGAATCAACCCAGTTTATCCGAAAAAACCTCCGGGAATTTTCGAATTAATTTATCTACTTCACTTCTATCATTCTCAACTACATTTTGAGAAAAAAATTCACTTCCCTCCTGGGATGAAGTAGATTGTAACCCCTTAAATCCAATATTAAACTTTTTGATAAAGTCACGACCTAGAACAGTAGTTGTTCCATTTTTTACTACGCAAAATTCTAACATTTCCCTATAACCGTTATAATCAACTGTTAATAAAATACAACCCAATAAATTTAACTTACAGTTAGCGTAACCCGTCAAGGTTTAATCCTTAAACTAGATTTCGTAAACGCGCTATGAAGTCCTTAACTGATTCTGAAACCTTTTGTTTCGTAGCGAAAAAAATTTCACGTTCCTTGAACACATTTCTTTTAATACCTATATGATTTTCGAGTAATAACAATAAATTTTCTACCGTGAAATCTGTAATTTTTTTTGGAAAACACAAATTTATTAATAAATTTATTGTCTCTGTGTGCAAATGGGATATAAAAACCGCTCTCTTTTTTACATCCGACGTTATTTTGTCATCATTGACTAGGATGAACTGCTCGTACTGTAAGACGAATGTCTCCAGCTGGTCCCTCAAATGACAAAACCTGGGCAGTTCTCCTCCTTCCATCTTCACACAGATGCAATGTATGAAAAAAAAACAGAAAATTTTACAAACAGCACTCAACTCACGACTCTGATGTCTTGATGCTGTCCGATCTCGCCCTTCCGCGAACCGTCTTCTGCTCCTGAACCCTGGTCGTCCTTCTAAGCGCCTTCCTTGAGGTCTGCGCCCGGTTCCTGGTCTTCTCTTGAAGACCCAGACTTCTGAATCCACGCCTTACGCGAATGCTCCTCCAGGTTCTCGGCACTGAATCACCATATATAGGAAGCTGCTGCTCTTGCTTCCTCCTTGCTCCGCAATGATGTGGAGTCGTGATCTGACCCGATCACTCGTTGTCCCCTGTAGCTTCAATCTCGGTATTTTTCGGCTGCCCAAATGTGAGAATTAGGCTGCTCCGTGGTTCCTTTTTTTTCGGCTGCGCCAAATGTGATAATTTGGCTGCTCCGTGGTTCCTTTTTTCGGCTGCGCCAAATGTGATAATTTGGCTGCTCCGTGGTTCCCTTTTTTCGGCTGCGCCAAATGTGATGACCGTGGCCGGTTTCACATTGAGTTCTGGACTCCTGTGTATGGATCCAGATTCCTTTGGGGTGGTACTCCAATAATAGATCGTAGGTAGACGATAACGTTTATTAAGAGATTATGTACAGGGTTCCTTCTTAGGATGTCTAAAGGCAAAGAGGACGAATGGACAACAAACAAACCTTTTATGCCTTACTCATGCTGTCTCACTCATGCACGCATGTCTCTTTCATACCGCAAGACATACGTTCATCACAGTACCTACCGAGAACGTCGCTATTATAGTGCCCGTCAAGAACGGAAGCAACCATAATCATCATCATCATTACAAAAGAAACCAAGAAGACTGCGATCAACTCCACGCGGCAGGCCAGGCAACAAAAATCAATTAACTGGAAATGGCAAACACTACGAAGAATTCGGAACAAAGGCTTGCTAACGCCTCAACCGTGCTCGTACATCCGGAACAATACGGGAAACCACAAGGGAGATTTGTAATAATTACATACAAATTTTTCCGAGAAATATATCAACATAGTGAACACGCTAGAACACGCTCCAGCAGGCTTCTATACGCTCGGACCTCGGACACGCTTCTACACGCTTCAACATACTCGAGAACGATTCTACACGCTTCAACATATATCAACATGCTGAACACGCTAGAAAATGCTTCAACGCACTTCAAGTTCCCCACGTCTACAAACAAAGTCAGGCGAAATCAAACCCGTCCCGGCAAGCTGCCATAAAAAAAAGGCCTACCCAATTCCACACTTGTGTTCTTACGCACAGATGGGGGAATGAACACTCAAACCCCGTACGAAGAACATATAAAAATAATGACTTGGCAATACGTAAAAAGGCATAGCGACTAGAATAATAATTACATATATATATACATACTTAAATATCAAATACCAAACTGATCGAAACAAAAAAATAAATAAAATAAAATAAAATAAAAGTCCGATACTTAGGTTATTCCCCATTGACAAAGAACATCCACTTTCCAACCCCCAGTCCCTTACTCCAATTACGTCCTGCACCGGCGGAACCCAGCCCATTTCTTCAATCCCCTGAATATATTATAACACATGTTAGATATTAGTAGAGATTATACTACCCTGAAGAAGCTACGGTTGTAGCGAAACCCTGTCGGCATTAAGTACAAAAAAAATAAAGTGGTGTGTACAAAGTTATTGTTTTATTTTAAATTATAATGTCACATCACAAAGTAACTGCTTCATATGAACGAACAAAAAAAAAAATCAATATATTTTACATTGGTGACTTCCTTAAGTTTCAGTTGATTGTAAAATTTTTATCTGATAAATCTATAATTAAAAAATGTTCATCTCAATAACTCGAAAAATATACCAAAAAAAATAGCTATCCACAGAACTATAACTCTCTGAACCTCTGAAACAGCTTACTCAACATAAATTACCACATACCTACTTAGGTATATAGTAAATGCATTTCGGCCACCGCCGATAACATTTTTTTTACGTTTTCCATATAAATGATCATCTAGTAAATCCACGTTATGCAAGTGTATTATATAAGTATAATTAATACAAAACAATACAAGAACAACACGTTAATCTACCAAATATTAAATGGGAATATAATTCACCGACTCCAGATATTTTCATATCAGAGGGTTCGGCTCGGTGGAATTCCTAATTTGACCGATAAATCCTACTGATCCCTCAATATAAATATTTAAAAAATCTTTCGTGATCCTACATGTATTTAAAATGACTGATTTTTGCATTTTTATATAGAAATTCTTTGACAAATCTAATACGCCTAAATTTTTAATGAGAGAGCTAGGTATAATGCCGAAATAACAAATGGTAGTCTGAGAACAAATTATTTTAATTTCATTTCCTAAATCTGTATACTTTCTTATTTTTTCAGAAACAGATTTTTGAATATTACAGGAATTTGGAATAGATCAATGATATAAGTTATTTTTTAAATGTTGTTATGTAAAACTATATCGGGTCTATTGTGACTAATTGGTATGTCTTTTAGTATAGTTTTATCATAGAATATTTTCTAAAAATGAATTTGGTTCGTATTCATAATATGGTACTATATTATGACAGTCAATCAAGTTATGATTAATTACCAAACTTTGGTGAATTATTTTTAAAACCTGATTGTGCCTAAATGTATACTCAGATGGCGCTAATATAGAACATCCCAAATTAATATGTTCTATAGTTTCCGGAAAAGGCATACATTTTCTACATAAATCATCAATTTGATTTTAATTTTATTTGACCAGGAATCTAATAATTCCTGGTTGGTATTTATAAAAATGTTGGCATTCTCGTCGTATAAATTTAAAGGTGAAATATTTCTGTCTGCCTTGCAAATTATTTTATGCAGCTCTGAGCTATTAGCTTTTCTATGGAAAAAAAATCCTTAACATTTCTACCTGATTATGTTTCAAAGAAGTTATTTTGACTATACCTCTACCTCCTAAATTTCTAGTTAAATTAATTCCTTCTAAAGCTGAATTTGGATGATGACAATTAAACTTTGTTAACGTAGTTCTAATTAATCGTTCTAAGCTATCTAAATCTGTATTGGACCATTTAATTATACCAAATGAGGGGGTTTCTCACCATCCTCCCGTTAGCTTATCTACCCTAATAACGAATATTATTAAAAATAAAAATAAAATACTCGCAGTGGTTAGAAAACTCCGCCAACTTATCCAATATATAGCCACTATTCGTAGGTTCGAGTACCGAATTAAAAACTCCAACTTAATAAATAAATAAACAGTAAATCGTAAATCGAAAATATTCGTTATTAGGGTAGATAAGCTACTGGGAGGATGGTGAGAAACCCCCTGAGTACGTTAATAGAGATATTGCCCAACTATTTATTGCCTTTACTAAATTTTTAGCAGATAGATTGCATTTTAAAAATTTTCGTATCCTAGTTGTAAAATTAATCCTAATATAATTTTTAATACTAGTATGATCTAATCTTTTCGATTGCGGGTATCCTAAGTATTTATAAACTTCATCCCCTTTCATACTTTTAATTTTGAAACTTCTAAATATACCCTCGTCTCCATCTACAATTTTGCCTTTCTCTTTATGGATCGTTCTACATTTATCTATACCAAAAGTCATTTAAATATCATCTGAAAAATTTTAACTACCTTAATCATTTTCTCTAAATTTGATTCAGAATTCGAATATAATTTTATATCTAATGAAATAATAATTTTATTTTATATAATACCATTGATTGTATTCTATATATTATTATTGATTGCTACAACGCGTGCCATGGTAAATCAAAATACAAAAGAGTTCACTTTAATGATAGTAGTTAATATACATGTACCTAATCAAGTATATAGTAAACCCAGCTCGGTCCGTCGCTCACCTAATACAATGTATAATAATAACATTGTGTTCAAAATATTATAATTGATTGCTTCAGCGCGGCGATAATAATAACAATGAATTAGACATTTAAAACGTTTCCTTATTTTTAATTTATTATGATTTAAAGTAAGGCATTAAGTTATGTAAAATTATAAATAATTGATACAAACTAAAACGTTTATAGATTAATATAGCCACATTTGGCGCAATTGTATATTTGGTAAAATTTTATAATTTTTCAACACCAAAGAATAATAAAATGCAAAAAAATACCTGAGGATAATCTTAACTTAGTTAAATTTTCAACATTTGCTTTTTTGGCAAAAGTATGTTAGTTAAAATCTTTATTTTGGGACGAATACACTGCGATGGAGTCGGTAGTATTTTACATATTTCGCTTTGAATCCCCATGTACTGTTCTCCACACTTGTAACACAGTGATAGTGAATCTGCCAACATGACGGTGACAAATTTCGTGTAACATTAGGTTGAAATGGAACATCAACCAAATTTATGTTTCATTGAAGAAGATGATAACAATAATAATCTATTTTTTTTAAATATGAAAATGGACAAGCACAGAATAATAATAAAAGATAGTTGTCGCAACTCTCTAGGTAACAAATACATTCTAAATACTTATACATTCTAATAATAATGGTAGCTGCCAATAATATGGAAAAAAAGAAAAAAAAACATTATTCGAAGATAATATTGTTAATTCTGAAATTTGATATATGAAGTTGACAATTACGAGTCTCAAAATAGATCGCAGTGGCCCAATTCGTAGAGGTGTATGTCCCGGTAAGACGTAATGTTCTGGGTTCGAGTCCCAGTTGCGACCATTATCTTTAATTATTTTTCTGTGTCTTGTCCATTTTCATATTTAAAAAAAATAGATTATTATTGTTATCTTCTTCTTCAATGATATATTACATTGATGGGAAATACCTTCACAAGTTAAAAAGAGAGTTTTTCTTATTAAAAAAAAAATGAAAATTTATGTTTCCTTTATTTGCTTCCCTAATAGAATCCATAATTTGTTTTGTTTTAGATTTTTTGAACAACAGTTTATATGGGGGGAGATTGAAAAGGATGCAATAAAGATCCGCTTTTTCTCAATCAAAGAAAATTATACAAAGTTTAGGAAATTCGCATAACTTATTAATTTAAAGAACCCAAACTAGAAACTAACAAACGATTTTGTGAGTGTTTTCTCCCTCGACTTAAATAGTTGTTTCCAGTAGTAATTTTTAAAATCAAGTGATATTTTTTTAAAATTGCGTGCGTGATGCGGAATTCCGCAACCTCACCTATTATTCCTTCAATTTATAAGTAAAATAGTAATTAAAGTTATAGATGGGAAAACTTAAAAATAATACTTGATTATATTTTAATATAACTATTTATATTTTTGACAACCCTACTGTAGGCAAAGTA
Organism: Limnephilus auricula; assembly: GCA_951813805.1. Lineage (NCBI taxonomy): Eukaryota > Metazoa > Arthropoda > Insecta > Trichoptera > Limnephilidae > Limnephilus > Limnephilus auricula. The sequence continues at coordinate 6,754,321 of OX638414.1, read as the reverse complement.
ACCCCCAAAACATGAAAAACGTCTATGTACTACATTGCCTGGTGACTTATGCACCCTCAAACCCCATCAAATTGAATTAAATACATGCTTAGATTATTCCCAAGATATCAATAAGAAACCTGATAGAATATTAGAAGCCTACCTTAGATAGTTTTTTAGATACAACGTAACTTTTTGAGAAATCACTATCTGCTCTGAAATGCCAACGTTCGCTAAAATGGTGCCAAACTGATGTGATCTGAATTTAAAGTATTCAGCATTACCAGAGAAGAACCCTTCGTAATACCATATATGAAATGTTGATGAATTCTTTAAAATAAGTACTCTGTGAGCAGTTTTATAAAAATAAAATGGACTAGGCAAAGATACCCATGGGAAGATACAAAATTGAGAGACGGATTTTAAAGAATGACAAACGTTCTGGGTTAGGAATAACCAGAAAATATTTGAAAATCTCCCTATATATTATATCTCCCCAATAGGACCCAAACGAAATCCCAACTCGGCCACTGACCGATCATACAAGAACATAAAAGCGATATCACAATTTTTTTCATATAAATGATCAAAACATTTACAATCAGTATACACAATCGTAGATACATAATGTATGCCTTTTTTCATTACCTACTTATTGAGTTTTTATGTTACTTTTGTTTTTCTTTAATTTATTACTTAACGAATTTTTAGAAATGCTAAGTCAACGAGTGAGGCTATCATTTACAAAGTAAATTGTTAAATCTAAATGATTTAACCAAAATAAATAGAAAAAAAAAATAATTAAATAAATATTGCGTTGGGTAAAGTTTTACTTAAGAGGAAACCCGGTCGCCAAGAAATTTGAAGAATAGGTATTTTACCAAACTGTTGCTGTCACTGTTGCTCTTATTCCTCCAAATACTGAATGAAAGGGACAACTGCACCTCAGGCTGATAATACCAAACAAAATCATCAAAATCGATCATTTTTGTATTCCCCATTTTTCTCCTCCAATACTGGACCGATTTTTTTTACCATTCAACTTGTAGGGTTGTTTTATTAATTAAATCAAATAAATTTCTAGTTACAATATGTAAAGAGGAGGGAAGGGGAGGAAGAAACTAGGGATTAGGATTAAGAGGCAAAGGACGGGAAAATATAGGGAATAACTTCCACTGAGAGTCATGTTGCTTAAAGAATTTTTCGTTTTATGTCGCGAAAAGTCGAGTTAAAAATGCCAATATGGTAATAATTTAAGTTAAATGAATGTGTGGATCTGTAGATTTGTGAGTTTTGTTTGGAATTAGTCTTGCAAAGAGGGAGATTAAAAGTAAGTGACTGTCTGCTGTTGCGTTTTAGAACATGGAATGATGGGGGTTGGAGAAGATCGGGGGTATCGATTAACTTGTGTGTGATTTTCAATAACATTACCGAATCTGCTTTATTTCTTCGGCAAGTCAACGTCTGAACATTGAAGAACTTTGCAGAGTCTTCATTACTGACATGAGATCGGAAAGAGCGGAAGTTAAGATACCTTAAACATCTGTTTTGAACACTTGCAATAATATTTTTAAGTATTATATAATCTGGGTTCCACACTTGTGATGGGTATTCAAGGATACTACGAACGTATGAGTAATATAGTATTTTGAAAGTAGCAAGATCTTTGAATTGTTTGCATGAACGGATTACGAAACCCAGTGTAGAAGATGCGTTAATGACTTTGGTGTCGATATGTTTATTAACATTCAGTTTACTATCAAGTATAACCCCAAGGTCCTTAATTTCTGATTTGGTGCATAAAGGTTGATGATTAATTGAGTACTCGTGGATATTTTTGTTTTGTTTCTAGTAAAGCGTACGACGAAGTTATGTGAAGCTCATCGTGAAATTCACATGTGGAGTCCGTGAAAACGTCCGTGTGTCAATGGCTTATATAGGAAGCAGGAGCGTGCTTTTTAAAACACTGGAATCTATGCACTTGTTGAAAAATGGACCAAAACTGTGAAAATGGTCCGAGATTATACATAAAAGTGGCAAATAGTGTGGTTTTTCAACCTGTGTATTTGCATTTTAATTTCTTGACTATTAAATAGGTGGCATTACTTTTTGACTGACTCTTGTAAATTAAATTTTAAAATATTTATAGTTATGTCAAAATCCAGAAAGAAAATTGGGAATTTAGATTTGTATGAACAAAACGCCGCCCGGTTTCCTCTTAACATCCAATATTACCCCAAGGTCTCTGATAGATTCTACTTCATACACATGTGTCCCGTTTAATGCATATTGAAGGAAATTTTATTTTTATTACTTGTAAATGATAATTTATTGCATTTCGAGATTTTTAAAACACATTTAACTGTTATAGTTGTATTTCATCCATTTTTATGGAAAAATGACGGAAATGAAGATTAATTAATTAATAGTATCGTAAATTAATGTTTATGTCTCGATAAATAAAATAATCTCATAATTATAAGTGTCAGCGTCAGTACCATATTTTTTAATTGCGCATTTGCATTTTTGATGTACCTGGAAAATAGTGATAATAAATCTGTACCCGAGAAGCATACGGATGCAAGTCCAAAAAGCCAAATGTTCAGGAGAGCCAAAACCATTTTTTTCTGTAATTATGGTCTCATAACTTTTACAGATATTCATGCTGATTGATGATTTTTTTAAAATTATTAAATTAATTAGTTTTGTTTTAAAATTGAGAAAATAAAACGAAATACATTTTTAAATACATTTTACATGCAAAACCTAAAAATAAATGTTTAAAATAAATCAGTATGGACTTGAGTCCTTCTGCTTCAAAATGAAATACATTATTTTGTTATGACAAGTGATGAGTTATTAAAAGATCGATGTTTAAAAATGTAATTTGATAACAGGTTAAAAATACACACATCTTAGATAATCTGGCATTTATGACTTAAAATTTTGTTAAAAAGTGCAATGGATCTTTTTTAACATTAGCTCCACACAGTAGACAAAAAAAAAAATCCCTCAGGGCCGATGTCATCTTTGGGGATGCTGTGTGGTGTGTCATATAGGGTAAAGAAAGAAAGGAGGTTCTGGAAAGGAGTTTTATTTCAATAGTATTTTTTTATCCTTCCTGTATAATGATAACAAATATCACAGGTATCGTTTGTTGATAGATGAGGTTATTGTGTTTAGTTCCATAGAAAACAAAGAGATTAGATGCAGAAGGATGGACTTGAGTATTTTTGCTTCTAAGAATAATGGTAGTTGCATTTTTGAAAAACCCTATATTTCTTCAAAATATGACTTCAATCTCTCTGCCACTGATGAACATGATCATTTACTACACAACTTCTTAAAAAACTCATTTCTTCAAATTTTGGACTTGCATCCGTATACTTCTCGGGTACAGAAATATTATCACCATAACATTATCGACTCTGCAATAGATATCAAATCCAAAACCTTTGGCAATTTGGGAGGCGGGTATCGGTACCGCCGCTCCGGGAACCATTTATTGGACCACACTACTCATACCCTTTTCTTCCTAGAACTTCCTCTCCTTCCTTTCTTTATTTCCCTAAAATGACCTTCCATATAACATCCCTTAATATGACATAGGCCCTAAGGAGAATCGGTTTCCTCAGTACTTCACTATTTTATTCTATGTCATCCTCAGCGACCTCAAATTCTTCTACCATTCTCTCCCACACCAAACATTCTGCTTACACATATGCCTCAATTTACCACACATTTGATTCACTTGATCGTGCCATGTCTTCCTCGAGCATCTCCAACTTTTCTTCCATCCGCTTCTTCATTCAATATTCATCAGCTAAATCAGTGATTCCCAAAGTGGTTCAGGTGGACCCCCAGGGGTCCACGGGAGACTCGATGGGGGTCTACGTTGGCGTGTTATGAAAAAATGGGGGTACAAGTTGTAGTTGTATATATATTTACCTATCAATGTAGGCAAGTGGTTTACAAAGTGGTCCGTACAGACCCCCGGGGGTCTGCGCAAGGTTGAATGTACAATTAAAAAAGTATGACACAAAATTAATATGATAGTTATTATAAATCACAAATTATTTGCGATTTTTACATCCTAAGTAATGATCTTCCACACTGGAACGAGCCGCAAGTATTCTATAAATTATTTTAAATTAATTAATTATGAACTAAGACAAACTGATCAAATAAAATTGGTTTGCGCACGCCGGGTTCGATCCCGCGATCTTCGGATTGCAAGTCGAGAATCTTATCCCTAGGTCTTGAAGAGACTCAGTCATAAAAATGCATTGAAGTGATTAATGAGACACATTTTATTAGAATTTAAGTGCACCTTCTTTCGCGTGCACTGATAAGACGATTGAATAAAAGGATGACTTGGTTAGTTGAAGATTAATTAGTTCCACAACATTTACAAAGAAATGTTCAAAGTACTATTTCTTTTCTCGACGGTCTTGGTTGCAGCTAAAGGTATGTTCAAAATTATTATAAATAGTTAAATCAAATAAAAAAAACATCTGTTGACTGTTGGTGACTGGCAGGGGTGCCCGGGTTGATGTAGTAAGGTTTTCAGGTCTTGGTGGCGGATGCATATCAACTGTTGTAAGCAATCCGCGGTTTTCCTAGGGAACGATGAGAAGTTACCGAACGTTATTCTATCAATCCTTATCGATCGAGTGAGCTAGGGAGCCTGGACACCCAAACGTCCACATTTCTACCCAGCCCTTATGCCCTTTCCCTTGTACAGGACGTCATGACGTAGGCCTTGAGGGGAAGCATTTTCTTCAGGGCCTCATGTGTGGAGCTAATGTAAAAATGAAAAAAAATCATTTAACGTTTATTTCCAGCTGCGCCAGCGAGTAATGATCTCTGGGACATTGGTGTGGTTGGAGGGAAGGACGCAAAAGTCGACGAGTTTCCCTACATGGTGTCCCTGAGGGATTCATCAAACAGGCATAATTGCGGAGGCTTCATGCTGAACTCCCTCACTATTCTTACAGCTGCCCATTGCGTTATAGAGTAAGATAATCTTCAAAACATCTATATAAGTGTATTTTAATAACAAAACTCATAATTTTTACAAATGTTTTTGTTTTGTTTATTTATCTATATATTTATTGAACGCCCATACGCTCGTGTTATGAAAATTTTAGTCGCCGATAAGTTTGGGAAGAAAACAGTTAGGGAAACATGTTTTTAACAAATATTTACATGGTTGCATGAACCAGTGAATTTTCAGCATAAAATTGATTTTATGTACAGAAATACACAGGTCATTAATGAAAACAGTTGTTTTGGTGGAGTTGGTAGAAAAGGAAATTAAATAAAAAAAACACGGATTATTCATAGTATGTCGAATAGATAATGTGAAATTAATTATTTAAAAAAAAAACGCTTAATTGGAATGAGCAAAAAAACACACAGCAAGGTAGAGTGTTCGTAATTAATAGTTTGTTATTATGACACGTAAGAGGAAACCGGGCGGCGGGCGTTTCGTCCATACAATGTATTGATTAATTTCCTCTCACTATTTCCTGGATTTACACACTAGGATTAACAAATATTAAAAAACAAAATTAAGTTCTGAGACGCTTTTTTTGTTGTTCCCGTGAGCACTAAGGCCACAGGATCATTGTGCTATCTCCCATTTTACCTCATTCCTTTAACAGTAACCCTGTTCCTTTTATAAAATTCATTGGGGTTGTCTTTGAATAGAAGGATATCTCTTCTGGTTCCACAACGTGTTTCCCAGGTATCATCTCTCATCTCCACTCCCTCTTGGTTCCCTTAAGGCCCCACAAGGAAAGAGTCCACCCCGCCTTGGTTCCCTAAAGACCTCGTGAGGGAAGAGTGCCTTATCTCTCCAGTTCGCTTCTCCTTGGTTCCCTTAAGGACCCAAAAGGGAAAAGGGCCTCACCTCTCCTCTCCACTCCTCCTTGGTTCCCTGAAGGCCCCACAAGGGAAGAGTCCACCGCACCTTGGTTCCCTAAAAGCCCCATGAGGGAAGAGTGCCTCATATCTCCACTCCACTCTTCCTCGGTTCCTTGTAGGCCCCATGGCGGAAGGTTTCACACTCCTCCTGGGTTCCCTCAAGGCCCCACAAGGAAAGAGTTCACGAAAGGAGTGGCCTAAGATCTTCTAGGTTCCCCAAAGACCCCTAGTTTTTAATGGTCCAATTTTCATCCCACGAGTATCTAGGGAAATAGGAGGTCCACTCCAGCAGAGCCCCGAGTGCTGGGGTAATGTCTAAATACTAAATGCGAACCTATTTTTCGAAGGCACCGTTTGTGTTCCCCAGGACATTCAGCCAGAGCACGGTAGCTCACAACTTTTGGGATGGCTATCGTAGGTCGTGTTTCCACTCCGTTCCCGGAGCAATGAATTCGCCACACTACCTACGCTTTAATATTTCTTAATATTATATACATATCTATATATACCGATTTAAATTATTATTTAATTAACAATAATATTATTGAATACACAAAATAAAATAAATTAAAATGGGGTTCTACAAATTTAACTTGATAACAATCAATATACTTTTTATCTTCTTTTCCAACAGGAGACAACCCTCCGAAATTATAACTGTGGTAGGAAGCATACATCTGAACACCGGAGGCACCAAGTACAAGATATCCAAAATCACTATACACCCCGACTATAATAAACCTAAGAGTGGCTTCAATGATATCGCCATCCTAATCACCAGCAAGCCTATCACCACCAGTTCCAGCGTGGGCTTCATCGCTCTGCCTACTAGCACTACTGGCGCAGGAGTCAACGTCACTCTTAGTGGATGGGGACGACTCAGTGTGAGTATTGTTCCAACAAAGACTTTTTTCAATACCTACTAGTATTTTTATTTTGCGTAAGAGGTTTAGCCCTAAAACTGTTTGAATCGTACATTAAAAGCGTAAGCAGAAAGTTAAAATTTCAAATAATGACGAAAAAATTATACAGTTCATGGTAGAATCCAAATGGTAAAGTATTAAGAAGGATGTTCCACAAGGATGCGTTATTGGGCCTCTCCTCTTCCTTATCTACATAAACTAACTTCCGATTATTGCTGGCACAGAATGTTGAATGTTTGCTGATAAACGTCTTATTTGAATATATTAGAAACGTTGACATCTTTAATTGTTAGCAAACTTTCTGCTACTTCAAAATCTATCACTCAACACAAACAAAAATCAACTTCGGAAATTTAATTTTGTCCAGTATAAGCTATACCTATAAACATAAATGATAACTTACATTAATAATAACATCAAACCTTTCCAAATGCTTAAAATTAAATGCAAATATTTACTGAAAAGACATAGTTTAAAAATAATAAAAATCAGTAGCTTCTCTTTTGTTCTAGGCACACTTAGAAATATCGTGAATATTGATTCTGTAATCTCTGCATTTTATGGATACACCGATAAATCACCGATAAACACATTTTTACAAATGTCACTAGACCGATACCCTATCCTAAACGAATACTTAATACGAATAAAAATTCTCGGCTTCAATTTCGTCGCCTGAGTCATTAATTGTTTAATCTCCATTTTAGTTTTTGTTCAATCTTCTTTTACATATTAAAAATAAAGTATCAAAAACGATCATTATTCACTTAACTGAGAATAATTTAAAGTAACGAGACCTTTAACTTTACGAGAATAGCTTTATCTTAAACACCTACCATAATGTTTCATTGAAATAATGAAAGAAAACCTCCGCCTCCTGTAAAACTTGCAAACTTTCGTTTGTATATATATATATATATATATATATATATAGACCGTGATTATAATTAATATACCCTCTACTTCTTGATAATTGGGTTAGCTTTAAGAAACGGATGTACTTGTAATTTATTTTATTTCCCATCGGTGGCTTAAATGTTTTGCTACATTTTCAGAGGAGGGGAAAACTTGCCAATACCCTCCAGAAGATCTACCTTCTGACCATCTCCGATGAACAGTGTAACAAGACGTATCCTGGTCGTGTTGATGGAAGGAACATATGCACATTAACTAAGGTTGGAGAGGGAGCTTGCTTTGTAAGTCATTCGTTCACTGAGTATTGTTTGTAAGATGGCAATATGGCGTTTCATGCTTAATCATTTCCGTAAAAGTTATTTTTTTTTATGTTTTTCGCTTTCACCCTTCAAGGGTGTTCTAGGCCAATTCAATTTATGGAGAGAATAAAGGTAAACTTATGCCTTAATTTTATTGGAATGGGCAAATTTCAGAATTATTAGTAGATTGAAGTTGAGTTCTGACTTAGAAGAGATGAGATGTTGAGTAGCGGGGAGGTAATTTTAGATAATGCTTGATAGAAAAGAGGATATTTGTTTCCACTGGAGCGCGAAAAAAATAAATTTTCCTCGACTGCTCGAGATTTCCAGACGATCATTATTATTTTTTTTGCCAACATTAAATAAAATCATATCTTCTAATATTAACATGAAGACATAAAAACTTATTAAAATTCTATTTAGCCAATGAATTCAACTCCATTATACCGTTTATCTCATATTTGTAGGATGTAAATTATTTTTTATAAAAAACCGTAAAGATTATAACCGCGCGGTTCCTTCGTGTTTGATACTTTGAATCTGCCGTCAGAGGTACTTATTCGAGTCAACATAGAATATTTTCGACTTCTGTATGTTTTCTGTGGTATATAATTTAAAGTACATAAGTATATCTTTAAAAAAGGCACTTAATTTTAACCGTGAACAGCTGATCATAAATTTTGCGCGAAATAAATATATTAAATAAAATTATTTTCAACATCGTTCTAAAATAATCTACGAAGTTCGAATTTGCAATTTCTACGGTTATAATAGATAAAGCATGACAATAGCTTTGTTTTGAGACCAACGTGGGAGCTACAAATATTTGAAAAAAAAAATGCCGAATCGAGAGATAATTGGCGTTTTAAAGCCGTAAAGCAATCCTAGACATTTAAAATGGCGTTCGGAAGTCGAGAGCCTTACCTCTTGACCACGGAGGCCGTCATCGTGTATTAATCAACGGTTTATGCGTTGTTCCCAGTTCCCAGACGGATTCATACGTCCGTCAGTCCTGGACATATAAATCCTCTGTTTTCTACCCACCCCTCGAACCTTTTTCCTTCCCATAACTTTCTTTCCTTCCCTTCACTAAAAATATCCTCTCACAGCATTCCCAACGAAGACATGGGCACTGGGAATTTTTCTGGTGTTAATTCGTTTAGGCATTGACATAGTTTATTTATAAAATTAAATATATTTTATGTATAACTTTGATTTATTTCTACGATTCTTCTTTTTTATATATAAAAGTTGGTGTCACAATGTTCCTCCGAGGTAAACTCCGAAACTACTTAACCGATTTTTATGAAATTTATCTCACTGTGTGTAATTTGGTCCAACTTAAAAGATAGGATAGTTTTTATCTCGATTATTGACCTCAATATTTATTATTGCGAATTAAATGCTTTTTTATGGGACAATTATTTGAAATTATTTGTAAGTTCATAAGTTTCTGACAGATGGCGGTGTGAGTAAATTTATCGACAAAACAATTGGTTACCTAGGTTAGGTGACCATTCAGTAGACGGCGTTTTGTTTCGTTAGCCACAGCAACGCGTGGGCGGGTCAGCTAGTTAATTTTTTTTTTTAACATGGTTGTTACGTATTTTTTAGCATCTCGTTTATCTATGTACTAACCCTTATCTACCATCGCCATAGATCAGGACAGGTACCGCACTACATAATGGACTGCTTGGTTGGATTATTTGGACATGCTTTTTGTTAGCGCCAACCGGCAGGCCTCCATTTATGGAGTTTTCTGTAGTCTTTATATCTCTATCAGCCTTCCCATCTTTCGTAAACTTACTTTCCAAATACACAAACTCATCCACTTGCTATCAGTATGTATTCATCATTTAAACTGTTCTTGTACTCGCTCTTTCCAATACCATGTCTTAAGTTTACTTACATGCATTAGCAAGAGAGCAAAGAGACTGTAGACCTTCTGTACTGTTAGAAACCAACGCTGCATCATCAGCAAGACTTTCAGATTACTCAATTTCTCCTCTTTCAATTCTTAAACTGGTGTTTCTGGAATGGGGTGATGATGTGTGTAGGAAAACTAAGGTATGCTAGGAAACGGAATAACCAAACACTTACTACTGTACCTCTGCGAAGGAACACGCGACACAATATAGTTCTAACTTGATACCTCGAGATAATTAAAAATAAATACAAAACAATATTATGGGCTAAAGCAATACAACGAGATGGCCTGTTTAGTTAAAAAAACGAAATAATGCACACGAAAAACACCAACAACTTGTTTCCAAGGTAATTCCAAATCTTCTTCGTTTTTCAAAACAAATGCACTCGAATTTGCTATTTTTCTTGCCATTGTTTTAAATTTCAGCAATGTGAAGTGGTTAGGGAAAGGTAGGAACTGGATTTATGACAACCCGCAGGAACTACGCATATTCTTATTTCAACAGCAGAAAAATCCCAATTTTGAATCATACATCTTACTTTAAACACCATGGAGGTAAAACAGTCCAATTTACGAAACATTGTCTTTTCTAAAGCTTTTTTTTTCATTTTAGGGAGACTCCGGTAGCCCACTCGCCATTGGAAATGTAGCGGTCGGCATCATCATCAGAGGCGTGCCCTGCGCCAGGGGTTATCCAGATGTTTACATCAGGGTCTCCTCCTACGTCCCTTGGATCAAAAAGAACATGCCTTAACTGTTTTACTTATCTTTTCCTTTTTACTTATCTTTTTATCTTCAAATAATGTTTGTAACAACTCTTAAAATAAACATAATTAATGGCACAGCATAATAGCTTATTTTATTTAAAAATGAAAATTCAACACATGGTTTTTTTACGCACCAGACTTTTAGGTCCGGGTTTAGTTTTCCCCACGGGAAAAACTAAACCCTTTCACACACTTTTCCATAAAATGATCATCTAGTAAAACCACGCTACGCAAGTGTATTATATAAGTTTAATTCATACAAAACAATACAAGAACATCATGTTATCCTACCAGACAATGGGAAAATATTTCACCGACTCCAGATATTTTCATATCAGAGGGTTCGGCTCGGTGCAATTCCTAATTTGATCGATAAATCCTACTGATCCCTCAATATAAATATTTTAAAAAATTTTCGTTATCTTACATGTATTTAAAATGACTGATTTTTGCATTTTTGTATACAAATTCTTCGACAAATCTAATACGCCTAAATTTTTAATGAGAGAACTAGGTATAATGCCAGTAGCCGAAATAACAAATGGTAATATTTTTATAGTCTGAGAATGCCAAATTCTTTTAATTTCATTTCCTAAATCTGTGTACTGACTTATATTTTCAGAAACAGATTTTTCAATATTACAGGGATTTGGAATGTTTGGTTGAGATGATTGAAGTGTTTTGCGCGAATAATTTTATTTGACCAGGAATCTAATAATTTCTAGTTGGTATTTATAAAAATGTTGGCATTCTCGTCGCATACATTTAAAGGTGAAATGTTTTTGTCTGCCTTGCAAATTATTTTGTGTATTTCTGAGCTATTGGCTTTCCTATGGAATTTTTTTTTTAACATTTCTACCTGATTGTGTTTCAAAGAAGTTATTTTGACTAAACCTCTACCTCCTAAATTTCTAGGTAAATTAATTCGTTCTATAGCTGAATTTGGATGATGACAATTAAACTTTGTCAACGTAGTTCTAAATAATCTTCCTAAGCTATCTAAATCTGTATTGGATCATTTAATACGTTAATAGCGGTATTGCCCAACTATTTATTGACTTTACTAAATTTTTAGCAGATAGATAATTTTTAGCTGTCCTTTCCTTTTTTAATAATTCATATTTATTAATTAAATTACATTTGTGAAGTGCTGTGCCTTTCTCACTAGGAACTTCTGTCATGGTTGATGATTCAAGTCTTGGTATTTGTTTAATATTTCAAATAATTTATGTTCCATCTAATGGCCAGTGGAAGCGCATTGTATTGTTGCAAAGCATCTAAAATTTCTTTGGCCGAAAATTGTTTTAGCGCAAAAGTAAAAATGAGAGACGACGTCCTTTAGTTCTTGTACAGAACGGGCACTGTAGCCTCCCGCCGCACAGACAATTTATCGGGTAGTGACCGGCTGGCCGCTTCGACGTTTTGGGAGAATTTTGGGGAAAAACGAAGGAAAAATGGAAAAAAGAGTGAAAAGGGGGAAAAATGTGGGAGAAAGGAAATAATTTGGGAGGAAGTCGGGAAAAGGTAGTAGGGAGGGGGGAAGGAAGATAGGGGGGAAACCTGCGCCCTGATAAGGGCGATCGACAATTTGCAAAGTGCTTTCTTCAGGAAGGTGAGCAGGTCGGCAGAAATGAGAAGTCCAGTGTTGTGGTGAAGTCGATCAGAGCAGAGTGAAGCAGGCAAGCGGGATAGAGATGAGCGCGGTTCTGTGATCTCTGGATCTCTGCCGTCTAGGGCTTTTTGTGCGGTATTTAAAGGGCTGGCTGACCCGGCTAGCCCTTTGTTGGCCAGTAATTACCGAGAATAGATTTCGTATTCTCGGAATTTTCACTGGCCACGAGCAAGAACGCAACGGTGTTTGCGCAACGCAAACCAGTTGCATATTGCCTAGGTATCCCGTCCTCCTGTTGCACTTCGCTCATTCCTTATTTTTATTTACAAGTTTACATAATGACATGTCGACCCTATGGAATAACAGGGTTCCAACTGGCTCTTTGAGCTAATTTGAGTTATTGATGGAATAATCTTCTTACTGTTCTAACCTTTATTTCTTCTATAGGCACCAACATCAAATAATGCATATTAAAGGAAATAGAAAGTATTTCCTGTAATTTGTGCAACAAGGTTCCAACTCGGCATGGAACCTTGTTACTCCAACTTTAATTTATTTTGAAACATCACTTTGCACTTTTTCTATGCATAGCGTTCCATCAAAGTGTATAAAATAAATAACTAAAAAAAAAAAATAATTACAGTATTTAGATTGCCTAGATTAAAATACTCATATTATAATAACATATTAAATAAATTCTGTTAAAATGGGAAAGCCAAAATGAAGCATCACCGGCTTTTCTTTATATTATTCTACATTGTTCATTATATTGAGTTACCCCTCGATCGATGACGATCATCTAAACCGTTTTCTAATTTCAACTTCAATCTCGAAATACAGTCACAATAATAATATCCTTGTTTTCAAATATATGTTATGCATACGACTTCAATGTTTTGCCAGGGTATTCCTAACGTAACCAAATATTCATCTAAATAATTGAGCCCTTGCCCGGAATAATGTTGTATCCAACGATATTTTTATTCCGAGATAAATGGAAAAAACCAAACCGGTTTTACAACATTTTATATTTAAAATACAATAAACATACAATTCTTAAGACTTTTAAAGGAAAAGTCGTAGAAAAATGCTATTAAATTAGAATTTATTACAAAAATTTGTGCTGATTTTGTGGAAAAATGTTGTATATAAAAATTTCACAGGCAAAATTATTCCATAAAATGGTGTTTTTTAACTTTTCGTACCTTCAAGAAAGCACTATGCTCTTCTAACATCTATTTACATAAGTCATTGATGCATTTGAGCTTAAAAAGCAAAAAAAAACGATATGAATAAACAAAACCATTTACATTCGAGATATTGTCGTCAGATCAACATACAACATTATTCGACAAAACTGTTTCAACGGCTAAAAAGCAGCCTTAACGATTTTTTTTTCTGGAAAAATTCTACTTTCCTACATTCTTCAGCTTCTTGGCTTTAAATTCTTTCTAAATGAAGCCATAAAACAATCGTTTTCTCCATTTATTCCCATGAATTAAACCACGATCCGTGATTTTGATAAACGGCCTTATACAACATTTTTCCACAAACCAATCTTTAAAATGCTGCCACAGGCCTAAAAAAAATTTCACTACCATAATTCCTATCTTAAAAGATGCGTAATAATTTGCCCGACATTATTTCTTCATTTACTCAACATTGATAGTTTTGTTGGATACAACATTATTCCGGGCAAGGGCTCAATTAAAGCTCTGTTATAACAATGTTCTGTTTCAGGTTTATTCCCTTGGGCTTGAACCAATTACCAAAAGCAGTGCCATGGATCTACCAAATCCAGAGACTGTTTCCATCAAAATGGAACCAGGAATCCAGGAAGAAGGTGGAGAAATGCAGTATACGGGTATACATTTCGACCTCCCAGATGTAAAGAAGGAAGGTTTGCAATATGCAGAGAATACTCAGTCAGCCAGTAAGTTACATTGCATATGTAAACAAATTATGATGTTAAATTCGGATGTTCGGAATGCAAGTCGGTTCCGCGGACAGGATATATGCTTATTCCTTATATCCTCCGTGCCATCTATAATTCTCTTTGATATTAAGCTAAAACTGTATATTTACAAAAACTGATAAACTCCAGCAATATTTTTACTTATTTTTTACTTATTTTTACTTATTTACTCACAAAAAGTTCATTTTTTTCAAGATTCCTTAAGTTTCACCTCTTCTTATATTGGATATGTTATAAGTTTCAAGATTTCTTATACATTTCAAATATATACATAATTATTGATTTGACAATATGTCATTCCATTGCTTTAAATTAAAAAATAAAACTCCGTATTGAAGTGCTCAAGAGCAAATGCTTTTTCCTTCTTGAAGCTTCGTACCCTCCTTGAAGCCGACGTCTGGGGTCATTCTTGATTCTTAAAATCTTAAAGTCTCCTATCCTATTTCACCTTTCTATATCGGTAATCAATTGTATCATTCAACGTTAATATGTTATTTTTTTTTTAATAAAAAAATAGTTTTAGTTGTACATCATATATATAAATGTTGGTTTTGTCTTTTTGTATTTGCAGAATGTAGCATAAACGTGGAGACAGTTACCATCAAGACGGACCTTGAACCCCGAGAAGAAGCTGAAGGGGGTTTTCGTTACATAGAAATTGACATAGATGAATCTGATGTTAAAATAAAACGCATGGCAAAAATTAACCAGACGGCAGGTAAAATTTATTTTCGTTGTATAATTTAATGCTTAGTACTAATCCATTTTTTAACGTTTTTTGTGAATTTAGTAGGCCTATCTGCGCTTAGCGCAGGTAATATGTCGTATTGCGCCTTATTTACCTACATTCTTTTACGAATTCCGGTAAATAAGGCAAATTCATAATAGAAGATGCTAAAATACTTCGTATTAATTACGAAGATAAGAAAATTAATAATTCAAGTAATTTGTCGACAGATCTGAAGACGCATCCTGTGGAAAAAAGATTATTTTATCCCCATCGTAACTGCTCCTGCTCTCACAAGTCTACTTTAGATAGACACTTATGTACCCGTACTGAAGAAAAACCTTATTATTGTTCCGTCTGCAACAAATCCTTTTTACAAAAGGGAAATTTGAAGAGACATGTGCTGACTCACAGTGGAGAAAAACCTTTTTCTTGTTCTGAGTGCGACTATTCATGTTCTAAGAAAGGTAATTTGACCAAACACCTGCTGATTCATAGTGGAGAAAAACCTTTTTCATGTACCAGGTGCAGCTATTTATGCTCTCGTAAACATCATTTGATGAGACACATGCTGACCCACAAAGGAGAAAACCCCTTTTAATCTTCCTAGACCAACTATTCGTGTTCTCAAAGAGGCCATCTGACGAGCAAAGTGAAGAAAAAACATTTTCCATGATCCAAGTGCAGTTATTCGTTCTTTGAAAAAGCACGTACGAAACCACGTTGGAGGATATTTTCCATGATCCAAGTGCAGTTATTCGTTCTTTGAAAAAGCACGTACGAAACCACGTTGGAGGATAAACTTTTTCATATTTCGGTTGCAAGTATACAAACACTCGAAGATACTTTTTTCCGAGACACTTTTTTTATTCCGTACATAACGAAATGAGTTCAATTTCATAAAACCATTCACAGATCTTTGACTTGCTCAAAACCAGCGATTTTCGATTAGAACTGAAGTTACGCAAGGGATTCGCTGGTTTTCAAAATTAGTTTTATTAATTCAAAATTTCTATTTAATTAAGATTTCCTTGGATTTATTCTGAATCGCATGGTAAAAGATTAAAATTGTTCCTATCAAAACTAAAGTTACGAATTATTTTAAAGACATGTTTCTCCATCACACTTCCTGCACGAACATAAAAATGTGCATGTAATATATGATGAATTATGTTATTTTAATTATGTTTTCGGTAAGTAATAAATATTTTGCCAGTGACAATAAAAAACTTTTATATTGAAGTTTAGTTTTGCATTAAAAATTAACCACACTAGGACTAATAGCCTGTTTTGCGGTTAACATTTACAAATTTGAGTGAAGCAGCACACGTTTAATCAATACTTACAAATCCACTAAAATGTTATAATTATAATTTTTCTCGATTGTAACATTCTTATGTATCTTTTTTTATTGAAGTAGTTACTATATTTAATTTTTTACATTTATATAAGATAATGGGAAAAACTAAGAAAAAGAGCGGTCTCGGGAGATATTTATTTTTATTTTATTTATTTAAATACATGATTTTTCGAAAGTACATATAGTTATTGTGATATTTCACCCTCCATGCTAGGGATGACCCTGTGTTATAGCGGGTGAATTTTACAGTTTGGGGATATACATTCATTAGTATTGGTTGATAATTTTCATTAATTAATACTATGCACACAATTCTTCTACAATAAAATAGTTATATGTAGTAAGATAGGATTACAAGAATAAGATGAAGAAGTTAAATAATTATTGGAAAAGAGAAATTTAAGGAATTATTAGTATATAAATCACAGCAATCAAGGTAGAAAATAAAGATAAAGAATAAAGATAAATTATGTTTTGGCTGCTTTTAATACTGTACATCACATTCTTCAGTTATTCAGTGGTACAGTGGGCATCGCGTTTGGGTCCCACCCAGGCGTTCCGTGTTCGATTCCTCGGCTGGCTAAGTCCTCCACCACAAAACAAGCAACGTCTTCCGCTTAGTATGGTGGTAGTAGGAGATTTTCAAATGTTGTTGGGTTATTCGTAACCCGGAGCACGCGTTACGTCAAATTTTTCTAGTTGAGGAGGCATGAAATATCAAATTTTTATCATAATGTGAATAATTACAGCCATTTGTACTTTATTGCTAAGCGAAGCTAGCAGTCCCAAATAGAGTTAAAAATATAAAAAAACAGTGCAAATATAAAGTACAGAATAGAAAAGTAAACGTACTGAGAATGATTTGTTCTCGTCGCGTCCAGTCCATGGAGTACTCTTCCTTGGTTCTCCTGTGCAGGCCCCAATCTCTTGACACGACACCACAACGTTACTGTCCTGCATACCTACAACAATCATGTCATCACTAAATTGCTAAATTATTGCTTTTAGATGTGCATCAATGAGCATCATGAAACACATCTGACATATCAAAACAAAGTAAGATAAATAAGTGAAAACAGGATTAAACTGTGCAAATGAATGTATCTTCGACATTATGAAATGGCTGTAATTATTCACATTATGATAAAAATTTGATATTTCATGCCTCCTCAACTAGAAAAATTACAGTACGAAATGAGCTTAGAATTTCATATAAATAATCAATATTATTTGTACCTGCACTTTGGTCAATAAATCCTGTTTTCACGAGGATGGTGTGTCTGATTTTAGGAAGTTTGGTGGACAGTGCATTACTTTCCAATACGCATTTTGCACTCGATCTCGAAATGAGCCATTTCATGTAGTATTAGCCTCAAATACATGCAAAATGTTCTCAAAATCGGGTAATCAATATATTCAAGTGTGCAAACTTCACACGGCACTGATATTTATTAATTTATATAAGTATTTTCACATTTGCGTCGAACGTATTGGTGTGAATGTGCGTTGCAAGCATGTTGCAAGCGTCCATTTTGATATTATTATAGCGCTCAGTTGTCAAGAGTTTTTCCCATAGAAATTCAAAAATTTCCTATTGGTCCATATAGGTATTACGTCACACAGTCATGGATATTTCGCATCTTCGTTACGGTTGAAGTTTTGGATCGGAGTTATACCCCCCTGGTACTAGATCTGATAATTTTGACAGCTAACGCGCGTTTCAATAAAAATAACCCCCTCTCCTATTCTCGGCGGGAGACGGGGCCGCTTATCTGTTGGTACATTGCCCCAGGAGCGGTTACGGCGTAAAGGTACTGACACATTTGCTTATTACAAGCCGGCTTATGAGTATGCTCTTTAATGAGCATGCTCACACAACTGTACACACTTGCTCATAAATGAACAGGCTTGGCTTGAGCTTTCTCATGAAAGAGCATGCTCAAAGCCAACAATTGAACACACATGCTCTTTAAAGAGCATGCTCATGTCAAATAATAACTGTCATCGTATCTATAGAGACAATTCCGTTCGCCCAGAACATCTTATTGCTTGCAACGCAATTATTAATTATTTAACAAAATTATAAGGATTATAAAAGATTTTATTTTATTAACGCGGTTAATCACAGGATACCATATTATTTGTCCCAGCTCTCAAAGGTCTCATAGAAATCGTTGTATCTCCCTTACTATCATAGTGAGAAGTATGATTTAAATGGTATTGGAAAGATACAACACGCTATATATTCAAATCTAAAAGTAAACTACAAAAAAATAAAATGTACAACTTTTTGAAACCAAACTTTTCGATCAGAATTTGAATAAAAATTATAAAACTTTGTGAATTCTTAAAGTTTTTTTTTTACATGAAATGACAAAAAAGTGAGGTTACCATTTTTAAAACTTTTAAAAGTTTTCATCCAAAAATTTTATATTTATAAAATTACATGGTTATTTCCAATAATATAATTTAAAAGCATATTTCATCACCTTTCGAAAACAGTTTTTAGTTTTCGGATACGTTAACAAATATTCCATTTATTTGGATTTTATCTCAAAGCGGGAATATTTTTAGCCTCTGACAAAAATCGCCAAATTAATCGGATAAGAAAATTAAAAGATCGATTTGGGTTCGTAATCGGATCACTAGAAGAGCAAACCTTGGAGCAAGTAATCATTTGTTAGTAGAAATGCGAGATGTCAACGGATATAAAAATCATTTACGAATGCTTCCGCAGTATTTGACGAGCTACTGTCTAAAATTGCATACAAAAACGAGATACTCAAATGCGGAATGCTATTCCGAACTGAGATCGGATTGAAATGAGCATGCTCATAAGCCAGCCTGTCCACACATGCTTAGAGGCTTCCCCTTCCATCCGATAATCCAATGAGCATGCTCACAAATCAAACGTCTGTCGATTTGAGAGTATGCTCTTTTGGCTTCAAATGAGCATGCTCATTACTAGCAACGTCACTGACACACATGCTACTAGGTAGCAATTGCTACTAGGTAGCATGCTCTTTGGCTTCAAATGAGCAAGTGTGTCCGTAGCATAAGATGGGCATTGTCTATGGTTGATCTGCGCATAAAGCGTACGCTGGAAAATCGTCTCCCGTTGTCTGCTGTAAGCGAGACCGGATTGCCAAGCCTGCTAAAAATGTCTTTAAGCACTCCGATTATTTCGGAGCTTGTTATGGTTCTGCATGTTTTCACCTCTTTAAATCTGGTGTAATAATCCACGACTACCAGGATAGAAATCCACGACTACCTAGTGGGCCCCTTACCACTAGGTAAGGGGCCCACTAGGTTAATTGCTATGTCACCCCATGGTTCAGAAGGTACGTCTCTTATTTTTAATGGGTTTGGGGAGTTGGGTGCAGAGACCAGGATGCATCCTTTACAGGCTTTGCTTATGTTTTCAGTATCTTTGTCGCATTTAAGCAACCATACCTTAGTCCACAATCTGCATCCGTTACAGGCTTTGCATATGTTTTCAGCATCTTTGTCCGCACTTCAGCCACCACACCTTAGTCCACAATCTGCCCTTCATCGTGACTATACCCGGGTGCCCTTCGTGCGCAGCTTCTAGAACTCTTCTCCGTAATTTGGTTGGGATAACCATTTTTACAACTGAGGAGAATATCGCCATGAAAGCATAATTCATTCCGGAAAAGTTTAAAGGCTTTAACCGTTTCATCCCAGTTTCCATCGTAAAAACCCTCTCTAACCTTCTGTATATCTTCATCTCCAAGGGAACTCTCTGTGATATCTTGCAATGGGATGGCCACTGGGCGTGCAGATTCGGCAACCTCTTGAACGTCGTCTTCAAATAAAGTCGTCGGGTTTGTTTCCATTTGACAGAGTCTCGATAGTGGATCGGCTATGTTGGTTTTCCCCGGCCTATATTTCAGCTTGAAAATCTCCAAACATCATCCTTTTGTATTGATACAATCGTCTGCTGGTAATGAATATCTTGAGTCTGGATGAAGTTCAATATGATGGAACGCATCTCGTATGTCCATCTTACTAAAGATTTTGGCCCCTCGAACTTTTGGCAACAGTTCTTCCATCGTAGGCAGTGGATGGTTTTCATGTTGTATGGCCGCATTTGCTCGACGCATATCGACACGCATAATCGGATGTTCCCTCCGTCTTTTAGGACAGGGACTATAGACGAGATCCGGTTAAAAGGACCTTTCAGAACTTCTATAATACCCCTTTTCAGTAATTCCTTCCAATTTTCTCTTCTAAGTTTGACTTGTACGACATTGATTTCTGAAGTATCCTAAGATGCCACATTTAAGCCAATCCTTTCCTTTTGCCGGGCAGTTGTTTTGACGGGCCACATATCTGGAACTTCTACCTCTACTACATTCCAATCTGTTTTTTTGGCTTCCCCTTTTATGTCTCTGTACCTACTCTGTTGATTGACTGTCTTTCCACAGGTTTCGTACCAAAGTTTCGTAATTGACGATATATGGCTTCCAGTGCATTCGCTTCTGCGACTATTTCGTCCAAAGTGATCTTGTCCCCTGTTTTCAATATCTTCTTTCGGAGTTCTTCTGTCTTATCCTTTTCAGTTATTTGGTATATGATATGCTCGTGTTCTTTCTCGTAGTCGAAGTCTGACAAGAAATTTTTCGAACTTCTCATCCTGTTCCTGTTTTAGCGGTCAGTCGGCCAATGCCGTCCCCCGCCCCGCGGCTCCTCGTTGACCTCGAGATCGGGATTCCCTGAACTGACATGAATTCAATTAAAAATGTCTTCGGATATTATGTATTAATTGTAACTGTTCAACATTTTACTTTGATTCGATAATAATCATGTATTGTTTCATAGTGCTTTCACACAAACGAAGTATTGAATTCCGTAAGTCTAAACTTAAACTTTAGGGCGCACAGTTTACACCCGCGCTGTGCGAGCGGGTTTCCTACAGAGCATCGGACCATCCCAAATAAGAATCATACCGAAATAATGGTAGCAAATGGGATATGACGATCGCAGAAGCAATTGTTTCTGCATCTTCAAGTCAGAAACGCACAGTATTATTTAATGTATATATATCGTGTACTGCCACCTCGGAACAGGCTCAGCCTAGTGAGGTGGCATATACCTAAAAGAATGTACATAACATGTATTTTTTGGTTAATAAATAATTAAAAAAAAAAATATATATATATATATATACTTCTTCTTCTTCTTCTTCTTCCCCTTGTCCTATTCGGGTCGGGGACCCACTGCATCGACAAGGCTCCTCCATACGTCCCTGTCTTGCGCCGATTGATCGGCCTCCGTCCATGGCAGATCCATCCTCTCCTTGCACAGTTTTTGGACTTGCCTCGCCCAACTGTGTCTGGGGCGGCCTACTGGACGTCTACCCTCTGGAATGGCACTCAGTATTTTCTTCGGAATTCGGTCATCAGACATTCTTAGTACATGTCCAAGCCACCTCAGTTGCGATTTTTCTACGAAGAGTAGCAGTGGTTCAATGTTTAGATCATCTCGGATCGTAGAATTTCTTATATGATCCCATTTCGTAACCCCTGCCACTCCTCTCAAGTACCTCATTTCGGCAGCTTGGACTCTAGAGCGTGTTTGTTCGTTTAGCATCCATATCTGGTGGCCGTAAGTGAGCGTCGGGCGGTATACCGTTTTAAACACTGCCATCTTTGTCTTGATGCTGAGCTCGGCTTTTCTTATCACTGAGCTGTAGAGAGGACGTAGCACACTGCTTGCCGCACTAATTCTTCGATCAATCTCTCCGTCTTGCCGACCGTCGCTGGAGAATTCGACCCCAAGGTATTTGAACCTGTCCACCTGGTTCAGCTGAGTCCCATTAGCGAGTATGTTGCACTGAGTTTGGTCCCTTCCTATAACCATCACCTCTGTTTTGGAGGTACTCATCTTCATTCCCGCCGCCATGCACTCTTCGCTGAATCGGTTGATCCACTCTTGTAATCCTTCCTGTGATGTCGTCAGTCTCGCGATGTCGTCAGCAAATAGTAGGGAGCTGATTCTAGTATTGCCTACATTATGCAGCACTATATATATACATTAAATAATAATAGCCCTAATTAATGTACACCGGAAGGCACGGAAAAGAAGCTGGACTTGGTTCCCTCAAATGATACACACTGAAGTCTACTCCGAAGGTATGAACTGAGCCACCCAAGTAAGTCACGATGGATGCCTAATTGATTTAATTTTTTAATTATAATGAAATGGTTTACCTTATCGAAAACCTTAGAGGAATCAGTGTAGATTACATCTACATTATATTTATTTATATTTATTTTCAATTTATTATCAATTTATTGCAAAGCGGAAGTATTTTTTACCTTTCTGTCTGTAATCTATAAATAACCGTTTATTCATGATTCAAATACAAATTCACGTAACAAGCAGTTCGGTTATATTCATGCTTTCTTCCGAGCTCGGCGGAACTGCCGTTCCATATATAATCCGGAAACCCTTCCTCTTCTTCTATTTCTGCTAGGCTGCTAATTTCAGCCCATTGCTGGTCACGTATAAATAAATGGGTGTTCCCCGACGGGATTAACCCTTCGGGCACGACTACCCTGAACACCACCTCCATCCAACTGCCCAAGCCCGCTGCCACCCACACCATCGCCTTCCAACCGCCCACTACCAGCCTGCCTCCCTCATCCGCCCTCTCCAACACCGATGCGCATCTAGCCCAAAACACGGCCCTACCACCGGATTTCCCTCCTCTACGGACCACCGTTCCAGCAGGAAAAAAACTACTTACGCCCCTGGCCTCCAAGCCCTCGACCTCCAAGCCCTCGACCTCCAAGCCCTCGACCTCAAAACCACCACTCACCACCACCAACAGATTTGATGCCCTCACCCCCTCCTCCACCAGCACCCACTCCGACACAGACCAAAACGACGCTGATGAAAACGATGACCTCCCCACCCCGCCTCCTACCCCCCGCCCGATCAGAATCCCGCCAATCATCACAAAATCCACCCGTAATTGGAACCATATGCGCAAGAAGCTGGAAGATGCGGGTGTTCAAATAGCAAACGCTAAAGCCATCCCAACCGGAGTAATAATACACACCCGAAACGCTTCCAGCTTCCGGCTCGCCACCAAGATGTTGGAGGAGGAAGGTACTAATTTCCACACCTTCGAGCTCCAAGAGGATAAAACAACAAAAGCGGTCCTCCGTGGCATCCCAACCACCATCACGGAGGAGGAAATCCTCTTGGAGCTCCAAGACTTACACCTACCAGCTCTATCGGTGACGAGGATGCGCGCAGGCCCCGACAGAACAAACGTCCCCATGGTCCTGGTCCAGTTACAACACGGCGAAGAGGGGAGACGAATCTTCCACCTACAGTCCCTCTTCCACTTGAAACTAAAAGTGGAGTACCTGGACCACAAGGACGCGCCCACCCAATGTCACCGATGCCAGAACATTGGTCACTCCGCCAAAGGATGCCACCTCCCCCCCCGCTGCGTCAAGCGCGCGGGGGACCACTTCACAGCCACCTGTACAAAGCGGAGAGAGGACGGACCGGCCACCTGCGCGAACTGCGCCGGACCATACCCGGCAAACTACAAGGAGTGTCCAAAACGCCCCGCAGGGAGCTCAATCTCCACCCCCCGTCGAACTGAGGTACCTCCCCAAAACACCTTCACCTCCCACCCAACCAACCCCTCCATCTCCTACGCCCAGGCACTCCGCCTTGACTCCACCCAAATCCCCACAATCTCCCCCCCCCCCCAATACCCCCCTTCCCGCCCACTTAACCCCCCCACCCGCCCACTCAACCCCCCCCCCCCCCCCCCCCCCCCTCAGCCCTCTGCAAACCCCTTCAACATATTCGATTTATTCAACAATGAATTCTTCGCAAAGGTCGGCAACCTCATTGCTGACCTCATCCCCAAATTCCAATCCGCAAAGTCCCCGGCGGATTACATATCCATACTGTTCTCAGCCGCCCCTCACATAATATCTCTCTTCACTAAATAAATGGCCAACTCTATCCCGCCCTCCGCGCTACGTCTGTCATTGTGGAATGCAAACGGTCTCGACAAAAACCTTCAAGAAATACGCCTTTTCATTAACACACACAATCTAGACATTTTGCTCATAAATGAAACACACTTAAATCCTTCACACACACCAAACTCGCTAACTACACACTGTACAGAAACGACAGATTACACTCGCGAGGTGGTGGCACAGCCATCTACGTGAAAACTAAAATCGCACACAAACACAATATCACCCCCACCCTTTCTACTATTGAAAGTACATCCATCACCATTTTTACGAAACACTCCGGTCCGTTGAGAATTAATTCAATTTACAATCCACCACAAAAGACTTTACAAAAGTCCGATCTTGAATTACTTCTCGACGGAAGCATACCTACCATTCTAGCGGGCGACTTCAACGCGAAGCACCCGAATTGGAATTCTAGGCTGACAAACAGAAACGGACGCATACTTCACTCATTCTCATCTGCCCATCCCGACCTAAAAATAGCTGGCCCCATGGAACCTACGTTCTTTTCCTGCGTAGGCCACAGACCCGATATTTTGGACATTGCCCTATTATACAAAACTCCCTGGACATACTGTATCAAAACCATCAACGATCTATCCTCCGATCATAACCCCGTGTTGCTAACCCTCAACGAATTTTCAAACCTCCCCCCCCCCCCCACAAAAAGCTAACATAAAAACTGATTGGACATATTTTTCGCACAGAGTCGGGGAAAAATTATCCATTAATCCATCCATTCAAAATCCAAAAGAACTTGACACAGCGGTTGACAACTTCGCCGAGACTATCATGTCTGCGATAGACGAAGCCTCCAAACCCCTTCCCGAACGCCCCCAAAAAAATCTCATGGAAAACCTCCCAAATTCAATTAAAGACCTCATCAAAACTAAAAATATCCTTCGCCGCCACTGGCAAAAATATCAAAATCCCAGATTGAGAACCACGATCAATCGCACCCAAGCCCTCATTAGAAAAAAATTACAAGAGCACTCAAATACAACGTGCAACATGAAAATTCAGGAGATAAACCCTCAGGACGGCTCCCTGTGGAAATTATCCAAAACCCTTCAAGCTACCCCATCTCCAAATCACCCTATTCACGCCGAAAACGGTCTCGTTTTCGATGATCAAGACAAAGCAGAGGCGTTCACCGACAGTCTTGAGTTACAATTCAGCCCCAGTTTCAAACACGCCGACCTCGATCACATTGCAAATATCAACCGCAAAATAAATAGAATTTTAACCCACCTCCCCCCAACAAATACCCACTTCACTACCCCAGCCGAAGTCATCCGCGCCATAAATGGCCGGAAAAATAAAAAGGCTCCCGGCTCCGACGGAGTCACAAACTTTGCTTTCAAAGCCCTCCCTCAAAAAGGAATACTTACAATAGTAAACCTAATAAATACAGCATTCAGACTACGCTATTTCCCCAAAAGTTGGAAACATGCGTACGTTATCGTTCTCCCAAATCCGGGAAAAGACCCACTCTTCTGCGAAAACCACCGTCCAATCAGTCTCCTTTCTAACATCGGTAAAATCTACGAAAAAATTCTCCTCACATGGCTCCTCAAGCACATAAATGAAACTTCAACATTACCCGATGAGCAACACGGTTTTAGAGAACAACATTCTACCCTCCACCAATTACTCAGAGTCTCCGAATTAATCATCGAAGGCTTCAACTCCAGTCGATCAACTGGCGCCATTTTCCTGGACATCGCCAAAGCTTTCGATAAAGTATGGACAAATGGCCTACTTCTCAAACTCCACGAAACAGGCATCGACCCTCAACTACTCGGTGTCTTCAAATCATTTCTCCGCCTACGTACTTTCCAAGTTAAATACAAAGGCGCTCTCTCAAAAAAACGCTTCACGACAGCAGGGGTGCCTCAAGGGTCCCTGCTTTCACCCACCTTTTTCAATGTCTACACACACGACATTCCCCTCCCATCAAACCAAAACTCTCGTAATGCTATGTACGCAGACGACACCACCGTTATGGTAAGATACAGCTCGTCCAGAATGATAATCCACCGCCTTCAGCTCAACATTGACAATCTCCAAGACTGATATGACTCCTGGCGTATTGACGTGAATCCTTCTCCACCCAACACCTCTGCAAAGTGCCACCCACATTTCGAACGTTTCTCCATAATTCCGCTTGTTGCCCGTCCATACCAGGCCGGCCGAATACTCAGAACGTCGTGAAGTGACAGTGTTCTTTATCACCAGCACCCTACAGACCAGCCCCATCACGCCATATAGTTCTCCACGTAATCTTCATTTTCTTCAAATCTCTCCAGCATCCCATCACCATGACTTCCCCCCTCCCCCACGCATACAGCCCAACCTCCGACGAATATGAACGCCTCACCCTTGAAATAAACTCCTTCCTTACCAATCACGCAGACCACAACAACATGTCCTGAGAAGAAAAAGAATATGTCTTCGAATTGGCCTACCGCCGACACCACTCCCGCCGCCCTACCTCCCCCTAAAACTCCCCACAAAGCTCACCCCACCCCATCTCAGAAACCCCCCCCCCCAACCAGCCGCACCCTTACCAACCCACAACCTCCCGCCCCTCTATGGCCCCAAAACCGACCGTCCCCATATCGCCCAACAAACCAATCGCCGCCGTCCGATTACTCACCGCCCTGCAAACCGACCGCCACCTCACCGTCTCCCAAACCGTCCGCTTACTCATCGCCCCACAAACCGACCGCCCCCTAACCGCATCCCAAACCAACCGCCCCCTCACCGTCTCCCAAACCGTCCGCTTACTCATCGCCCCACAAACCGACCGCCCCCTAACCGCATCCCAAAACAACCACCACCCCTTCGCTCACTCCTACTCAAACTCCTACTCAACTACCGGAAACATAATCCTCCTCAAACAAAAATTGTTCTCTCCACAACATCTCCGTCCAGACCAACTAATCCCCCACCTTTCAACGTACCATTCCCCTGACCTGCCACTCTCCCCCGAGCCCCCCATCACAAGCCCCCCAGGTAAATCCTCTAAAATGATCCCCCCCATTGCAGCCATAAACCTCGCAAAAATTAAAAAAAAAAAATAAAATAAAATAAAGAAAAACAACAACAACAACACAAACTAAAAACTAATTTTCAACAACCATTATAAAATCCAAGATGAACGAGCAAGGGGCCTACGGCCCGGTACTCCGAAAGCCATTATTCAAAAGTCAAGAGATCCAGAGATCACCGAACCGCGCTCATCTCTCTCCCGCTTGTCTGCTTCACTCTGCTCTGATCGACTTCACCACAACACTGGACTTCTCATTTCTGCCGACCTGCTCACCTTCCTGAAGACCGCACATTGCAAATTGTCGATCGCCCTTATCAGGGCGCAGGATTCCCCCTACCTTCCTTCCCCCCTCCCTTCTACCTTTTCTCCGACCTTCTCCCACATTATTTCCGTGCGGCGGGAGACTACAATGCCCGTTCCGTTCAAGAACTCGTCGTCTCTCACTTTTACTTTTGCGCTAAAACAATTTTCGGCCAAAGAAATTTTAGATGCTTTGCAACAATACAATGCGCTTCCAATGGCCATTAGATGGAACATAAATTATTTGAAATATTAAACAAACACCAAGTCTTGAATCATCAACCATCAGGGATTTTATTCAAACCTATTATAAGTCTATATTCCTAAAAGTACGATATCTATTGTCTGTTGTCTTTTTATTTAAAATAAAATACTTATTTTTATTTCTGTAAACTGCTTATGTTAAACTACGCCCGTCTCAACATACAAGTTCCTAGTGAGAAAGGCACAGCACTTCACATATGTAATTTAATTAATAAAGATGAATTATTAAAAAAGGAAAGGACAGCTAAAAATGATCTATCCGCTAAAAATTTTGTAAAGGCAAAAAATAGTTGGGCAATACCTCTATAATTAAATGGTCCAATACAGATAGCTTAGGAAGATTAATTAGAAATACGTCAAAAAAGTTTAATTGTCATCACCCAAATTCAGCTATTGAACGAATTTATTTACCTAGAAATTTAGGAGGTAGAGGTTTAGTCAAAATAACTTCTTTGAAACACAATCAGGGGTGCTAGCATAGTCCATCGATAAGGATCGGTAGGATAATTGTCGGTAACTTCTCATCGTTCCCTAGGACAACTGCAGATCGCTAACGTACAAACAACAGTTGATATCGAATATATTAGGGGCACTTAGTCATTGTGAACTGTCACCTATTCGTTTGCGATCTGCAGTTGTTCTAGGGAACGATGAGAAGTTACCGACAATTATCCTACCGATCCTTATCGATGGACTATGCTAGCACCCCAGGTAAAGAAAGCCAAAAGCTAAGAAATACACAAAATAATTTGCAAGGCAGACAAAAACATTTCACCTTTAAATTTATACGACGACAATGCCAACATTCTTATAAATACTAACTAGAAATTATTACATTCCTGGTCAAATAAAATTATTCACGCAAAACACTTCAATTATCTCCACCAAACATTCCAAATCCCTGTAATATTGAAAAATCTTTTTCTGAAAATATAAGAAAGTTTACAGATTTAGGAAATGAAATTAAAAGAATTTGGCATTCTCAGACTATAAAAATATTACCATTTGTTATTTCGGCTACTGGCATTATACCTACTTCTCTCATTAAAAATTTAGGCGTATTAGATTTGTCGAAGAATTTGTATACAAAAATGCAAAAATCAGTCATTTTAAATACATGTAAGATAACGAAAGATTTTTTAAATATTTATGTTGAGGGATCAGTAGGATTTATCGGTCAAATTAGGAATTTCACCATATGAAAATATCTGGAGTCGGTGAAATTTTTTCCTATTGTCTGGTAGGTTAACATGCTGTTCTTGTATTGTTTTGTATTAATAAAACTTATATAATACACTTGCGTAGCGTGGATTTACTAGATGATCATTTTTATGGAAAGGTGTGTGAAAGGGTTTAGTTTTTCGTACGGACCTAAAAGTCTGGTGCGTAAAAAAACCATGTGTTGAATTTTCATTTTTAAATAAAATAAGCTATTATGCTTTGCCATTAATTATGTTTATTTTAAGAGTTTGTTACA
This sequence comes from Limnephilus auricula, assembly GCA_951813805.1. Taxonomy (NCBI): domain Eukaryota; kingdom Metazoa; phylum Arthropoda; class Insecta; order Trichoptera; family Limnephilidae; genus Limnephilus; species Limnephilus auricula. The sequence goes on along the minus strand of OX638414.1, from coordinate 6,724,774 downwards.
AACATTATTTGAAGATAAAAAGATAAGTAAAAAGTAAAAGATAAGTAAAAGAGTTAAGGCATGTTCTTTTTGATCCAAGGGACGTAGGAGGAGACCCTGGAGTAAACATCTGGATAACCCTTGGCGCAGAGCTCGCCTCTAGAGACAATGCCAACCGCTACATTTCCAATGGCGAGTGGGCCACCGGAGTCTCCCTAAAATGCAGAAAAGAGCTTTAGTAAAGACAATGTTTCGTAAATTGGACTGTTTTACCTCCATGGTGTTTAAAGTAAGATGTATGATTCAAAATTGGGATTTTTCTGCCGTTGAAATAAGAATATGCGTAGTTCCTGCGGGTTGTCATTAATCCAGTTCCTACCTTTCCCTAACCACTTCACATTGCTGAAATTTAAAACAATGGCAAGAAAAATAGCAAATTCGAGTGCATTTGTTTTTGAAAAACGAAGAAGATTTGGAATTACCTAGGAAAAAAGTTGTTGGTGTTTTTCGTGTGCATAATTTTGTTTTTCAACTAAACAGACCATCTCGTTGTATTGCTTCGTCACATAATATTGTTTTGTGCTTATTTTTAATTATCTCGAGGTATAACGGTAGAACTATATTGTGTCGCGTGCTCCTTCGCAGAGGTACAGTAAGTAAGTGTTTGGTTATCCCGTTTCCTAGCATACCTTAGTTTTCCTACACACATCATCACCCCATTCCAGAAACACCAGTTTAAGAATTGAAAGAGGAGAAATTTAATAATCTAAAAGTCTTGCTGATGATGCAGCGTTGGTTTCTAACAGTATAGAAGATCTACAGTCTCTTTGCTCTCTTGCTAATGTATGTAAGTAAACTTAAGACGATAGACTTCGCTTTTCGCTTTTCGAATGACAAACGCGAGTGTTCCGCGTGTCGTTCAAAGTCTAGCCTCTTAAGACATGATATTGGAAAGAGCGAGTACAAGAACAGTTTGAATGATGAATACATACTGATAGCAAGTGGATGAGTTTGTGTATTTGGAAAGTAAGTTTACGAAAGATGGGAAGGCTGATAGATATATAAACACTACAGAAAACTCCATGAATGGAGGCCTGCCGGTTGGCGCTAACAAAAAGCATGTCCAAATAATCCAACCAAGCAGTCCATTATGGAGTGCGGTACCTGTCCTGATCTATGGCAGTGGTAGACAAGGGTTAGTACATAGATAAACGAGATGCCAAAAAATACGTAACAACCATGTTTAAAAAAAAATTAAACTAGCTGACCCGCCCACGCGTTGCTGTGGCTAACGAAACACAACGCCGTCTACTGAATGGTCACCTAACCTAGGTAACCAATTGTTGTGTCGATAAATTTATTCACACCGCCATCTGTCAGAAACTTATGTAACTTACAATTAATTTCAAATAATTGTCCCATAAAAAAACATTTAATTCGCAATAATAAATATTGAGGTCAATAATCGAGATAAAAACTATCCTATCTTTTAAGTTGGACCAAATTACACACAGTGAGTCAATTTCATAAAAATCGGTTAAGTCGTTTCGGAGTTTACCTCGGAGGAACATTGTGACACCAACTTTTATATATAAAAAAGAAGAATCGTAGAAAAAAATCGAACTTATACATAAAATATATTCAATATCACAAATAAACTATGTCAATGCCTAAACGAATTAACACCAGAAAAATTCCCAGTGCCTATGTCTTCGTTGGGAATGCTGTGAGGAGGATATTTTTAGTGAAGGGAAGGAAATAAAGTTATGGGAAGGAAAAAGGTTCGAGGGGTGGGGGGAAAACAGAGGATCTATAATAATAATAATAATAACAAAGCATTTGTATAGCGCAGTTTTGTGATGTTTCACTTCAAGTGCGCTTAACTATAACAAAATTTAAAAATAATCCTACAGTGCTTACAAAGTATTGAAAAGTAATTTTAAATAAAGAATATACAGTATACGAGTTGTTATGGAACGCCCTATAGCTGGTAGAATATACCTTACAACAGTCGCCGCGTCCGGTTGGAACTTGTCAAAGCAGTCCCGTCCCCCACCGTTTCCTGCATCCCCCACTTCCCCTCCCTTCTACTCCCCACGGCATTTCGGCCGCCCGCCAGTCGAAACTTGCTCCCTACCTCGGGCGGACGTTAAATCCGATCCGCGAAAGTCTAACGGCCGTTTGAATCGCAAAATGAGCCGAATTGATTTATAAGCCGCAATGTTACTACTAGTCCGCATTGGAATGTAGAATCGGTTTTGCCAAATATCGGTGTTATAGTGGTTCGCGGACCCCGGATGAGTGCCGAACGTGCCGGAAGCTGAGACCTTCGCCCCCACACATGTAAGCTGATCACCAGATTCCCCCCTTTTTTCAATGTGTCCGTAAAAATACGATAGGGTCCCGCGTAAAACCATGACTCAGAGAGTTTCGATGCAGAGACCACGAGGTATAAACACTTTAGCTAGGTTTGTGTAACATGCATTCTTGTATAGCCCTGTACTGAAATAAGCTGTATACTGTGTTCTGAATTGTCAATACATGAATCTATTTAAACATATCTTGTTGTCAATTTGCTCCGGCAGGAGAATCTCGTAGAGTATTAATTCCCCAGGTGACCGAGGAGGAAGGAGTTCTGGAAGCATTCATTTGCGACCCACGCCTGAGATAGAGGGTGCCCTTTGCTCCCGTTTGAGCTGGCTTTGGGGCTTGTTTTGGGGCTAGCTGGACCTGGCACAGTTGTCGGCTATTGGAGCTGACAATTGGCGACCAGAGAAACCCCGTAACAATTGGCACCATAACGTGGGGCTCCGAATTTTTTTTCTATCCCGATCGCTATGCAGAATGAAAACTTGTCGAAATCCTCCCCGCATAGGAATTGTTTTGTAAACATTAATTATGCTTTTGTTACTCTGCACCCAGTGAACAGTGAATTCTGTGAAAAAACCACAGAAATCTATGTGTAAGTCGGATCCATACATCGCAGTTGGAATAACGGCCATCTTGAACGCCCAAAAAAGCACCAACCGTTTTGACCGCGAAATTGACTGCGCATGCGTAACCCCTTTGTTTACCGAGCTACGGTCAACTTCGCGCCAACACCAACGGCAAGTGTTCACGCAGTAGATACCTATTCTCTAGATTGCGCGCGCAAATGCATTGTCCCGCGCCAAAATCCAACGGAAAAAACCCGTCGAACAAAACAATTACTTGTTGCTATGCGGTTTTTATAACCAAAACGCCTCTTATAACCAAATCGGATTTGGCAATGAAAATGATTTTTATAAACTTGATTCTGGAACTACAATCATTTTGTGAATCCTTTGATTAGAAATCTCACACCTACGTTTTTTTCTGCACAATACACCAATAGGCCCACTTGTCTGTCAAATTGGTACAGTTTATATTCCACCAAATGGACAAAATAATGATTTTCTTTCCCATTCTATGTTGTAGGTACCGTAAAATTTTTTTTTCAGCATAAGTGAAAAGTGAATTGTGTTTTTTTTCCTTACATAAGTGAAAAGTGAAATAATAATAAAACCCATGATTGGTCCCATGAATAAATAAAATAATTTTAATATGGTTAACGTATCAAATTCCATATTCAGTTATTTTCTTCCGGAAGTTTACCCCCTATTTGCCAGAAAAGTGCCTTTTGTGAATTTTAGTGCCTTTCTCAGTTCAAAGTGATTTGTGGAAAATAAAAAACCCATTTTCTAAGGGTCAGTCCTGGCCAAATTTTCAAAAAAAAAAAAATAAATACTTGTGAATTTCACAATTTTCCCAAAAGTGGTCAGTGAAACGAAAAAACCTTTACTACTAAGGTCTTTCCACGCAAAATTTTTTTTTCACTTCCTCTTTCCTTGGACAAAGATTTTGGTGTCATGTATACTAAATTGTAGTGTGAAACACAGTTTTCTATAACTATTTTGGAAGTACCAATTAGTGATTACCAAGTGAAAAGTGCCTCACAAAAATTAATTTTGCGTTTTCTAAAGGAAACCCCTGGCCAAATTTTTTTCACCACCCGGGAAACTCACAATGGATAATAACCAAGCTATTGCGTCATCCAACCTGGGCATAATTCCCAACGTGCACAGCTTATCCAAGGCACTCCTACAAACTGCTTTAAAGGATAGAGGACTCTCGCCATCAAGCAATTCCAAATCTACATTAAAAGCATATGCACTTTTATTCAACAAAAAGTACATTAGAAGAATAAACCTCGCTCCCTCAAGCGAAAATAATTCGCGTTCAGCTACGCAAATGTTGGATAATCTTGCCCCTAACAAAGAACCTATGCCGCAAGTATTGATAAAACAGAACAACACACTTTCCCAAGGAGCCATGTATTTCTCTGCCAAGCTGGCACCACGTTTCGTGAAGGCCAAAGTTCTAAGAAAAATATCAGATCTAGTGTACTCCCTGTCTGACTCGTCTGGTAAACACATTGGTAATTACCATATTAAGGATATTGTAAAGTCTGGAAGTGAGGAGTCAAGTAAAACTGCCCCCACCATCTCAGCAAACTTAAAATGATCCAGTGTGTATCACCACAACCTTTTGTAAGCACATCAAGTCTTGCAATGGCTGGCGTGTAAAGTGTCAATTACATGTCCACCCTTTCGTTGATAAAACGAATATTGTTTAAAAAATCACTTTTGTAAATTTATGTACACTCCACGGTGTAGTTTGCTCCCGTTCATGTTCTTGAATTGGCAACCACCGTAATTTTGTTTCACACGTCCTTTTATTTTTTTTTCTCTTTTCTCACCTGTCCTAAAATTGATCACTTTAGAGCAGAGACACCCTTCGAGTCACAATGTTTGGTAAGTCATGAACCCAATCATTGCCTCTCAACCCCTCACACTACGCAACGTTCATGCCATGGCACGCTTTGCTATGTCATGCAATATTGTAATTTTCACCATTTTTGTTTGTTGTTTTTCATCATATCGGAAGGAATCTCTTCAATTTTTTTTCTTTTTCCATGAAAATTATGTTCTGCAAGAACTGGAGCGTCGTTCTAAAATCGGATTTGGTAAACTCCAAAGTGTTAAATCACGAACCAGGACTAGTTAACCATTTTAACACGCTCCATATTTTTACCTATCATGGTAAAGATAAGTGGTTACTCACATAATCACATTCCTTGTGCATAGTAGTTTTCAATTTTTCTTAAAAATTGATGGCGTCCTACCCGAGCTCTTTGCTAACAAATTGGATTTTGACACGTCCATTTTGAAATCATATGTATATAAATAAAGGAAAAACCTTTAAATTGGTCTTTCCACCCTTATGCAAATCCTCATGGGCTCATTTCAACTAAAGTACGTAAAACCAAATACTCGGTCTTTTGTTGTTATAAGAAGTCCTCGATTTGTCTTTTCTCTACTATTATAACATGTATGTCTTGTATTACATGCTTCAACCCCTTCGGAAAAGGTTAATAACGGCAACCTTGATTTCCGTACATAAATAACTGCAGTTTAACGTAAATCATCAATGTTTTGTTTGATCATCGTTTTACAAACATTGGCATTCATCTCCAGTTCCGCCATAACCTGGTAGGTTTGTAACTGCACAAAGGGTATGTAAAACCATATTTGGTCCCTTTCCTTGGTCTTCCTCACTGTAGGTTGCCACAACGAAGAGTGTGTAAAACTATAAGTCCGTTCTCGTTGTTGTCACATGGTGTAAACAGGAATGTACCCTGTCATCACCCCGCCCTTATAACATATGAAGTAACATAAATTGCTTACCTCCTTGTTATTCTATCGTACGCTCTTGGGCTACGGAGTTAGTTAATCTAACAAATCTTTATAAATTGTGTCAAAACGACCATTGTTAACGTTTATTGTGTTGTATTTAAACGTAACCCTGTTACATTATAGGAGAGATCCTTAGAACATCCACCATTATAGGAGGGATCCTTAAAATACCTGCCGCGATACGAGAAGTTCGTCATAATCACTTTTGCTTATAGCTAAATGTTATTGAGTTGGTCGTGTGTCATTCATTTGTCATGAGTACCGTTTTGTATAATCTGTTTTGGTCGTGTGTCATTCATTTGTCATGAGTACCACCCTGTTTTGGTCGTGTGTCATTTATTTGTCATGAGTACCGCTTTTATGTATAATTGTGTACAACCCTTGCACACGAGACGTGGAGACGTTAAAATACTTACCGCGATTCGTGCGAACGACATAATATCGGCTTTGCCATCTTCTTTAAGAGGCATTGTATAAACTCTTTGACTTCTGTCTATAATTGAGTTATATCTTGCATGTATTTGCATATTTTGTACACTATACGTGGAGACGTCAAAATACTTACCATGAGTCGTGCGAACGAAATAGTATCAAACCCTTTGTGTGCGATCTACGAGATGTAGTCCACAACCCTTTGTTGTTATTCAACGCCAATGCCCGTGGACTTCCTGTTTTTTTACTTCTTTGCAAAAAGGAAAGAAGCCCAGGAATATCTACTATCCCAAAAGGACTAGTTAGTAGCTTCACTGCTAACTATGGGGCATAGTGCTGTGGGAGTTAATCGATTGAGCACAAAACCACCTAACTCGTTGTCTGGGGAACGAATAAGAAAACCCCCAGGTTTGTGAAATTGGAGCGAGGGTCTGTCTTTTCTCACAATCATGTAGAAGTTTTTAAAATGACTCCTAATCTTTTGCCCAATACACGCGAAAGATTAGCCTCTTTGATATAAGGTGTATTCAAATTTCTCCTCATCTTTTTTTAAAATGTAAAGAGTCAGGAAATCTGCTGGTTGATTATGTTTCATCCTCACATAGAGTTTGAATTGGAAATTAGTCCAGTCTCTAGCAAATTTCGTAACTCGTCTCCTTTCTCCACTCCTCCCTCCCATCCCCCATGTTCTCAGACTTATGTTATGAAGTGAAAAATCTGTCGTTGACCATATTTCGCCCTCACTTGGAGTTCGAATAGGTAATTGTCCGGTTATCTACAGGTTTTCCCCCTCAATCTCTGCATACGTCTCACCATTTTTTGTTTTTCTCTCTTCTCAATTCTACGAAACACATTCATGAATGTTGGATATGTACGATATGCACTTGGCGTACCGTCTGTCTCCTTTTGACAACCTTTATTCATGAATTGGTTTCCCTTTGCCGTGACTAGTTCACGATTCCTTGTCTTGTTCTTTGAAATTCTACGAAAATGTTACCATCTCATGTTAACATAGGCCATAGAGGGCCGGTTGTTTTTTAACCAAGACATATTGTCACTCGGCAAACGCCAAGCCATCCTGGTAAAGGATAATGTTCATGTAATCACAATTTAGTTAGGAATCTCTCTCTTCGTTACTCTCTGGGTCGGTTGGTTAAAACCTCGTTTATTTCTTTATTTGGACACATTTTGTTTCTCTCCAAACCTTTTCTTCATTGGTCCCTAGGCAGGTAAACTTCAAGAATTTTGCTCTAATAATAATTTCACCCGGATTTAAAAAGAAGCCCAGGCGGATGTCATCACCAACAGCCAAGCTGAGTTTCACTTCCTGACAGCACGCGCTGTGGTTACAAGGTCCCTCCTGCTGCCATTTTCTACGCATTTGTTTCTGAAAGCACAAACCATACCGCCCATATGTATGTTGTTTTGTCATGCCACAGCAAGCTGAGTTGTCCCACTATACATTATGACACTCTGAACTACCTTTTGGGCACGCTAGCTCCTAGGTTTGTTCTTACTCTTGCTATCAATGCCAACTTTGTCGTCTCTTGCCTGTCATGCAGTGACGCAAATATCGTCTTGTGTAAACCATTATTACCTTGACCCTCCAGTATTCGCTGAATGCGTACCAATACAAGTTATCTTGAGCTACATTATGCTTCAATAACTATTATATACGATCCGTGTGTACCATAATAACACTTAGGATTCGTACTGGCATGCCTGCAGACACTGGACTCTTCTCTTCAATGACCTCTGTAACCATAGTCGCGACACAGCAACCACAGTCTCCATTTCGTGAACTTCAACGTCTTCAACAAAATCAAGTGTTTTCTAAGGCCTAAGTGTACTCCTGAGTGTTATCTCAAATGGGTCTGATTGCAGTGATAATGTAATCCTTAGAATCTGTGAAATCACGTCCTTTTCTTCGAAATTCTCCGAAACCAAACAAATCCACGCTTCGCAAACTTAGCTCCCAGACCAATGAAACCTTAGAGTCACATTTTTTTTCTCTGCTCTTGTACAAATGTATTGTTGTTTTTCAATTGCATAACCATGTACTGTTGTTTTTTTCAATTGCATAACCATGTATTGTTGTTTTTCAATTGCATATCCTTGTATGTTGTTCTACACCATGTACTTTTCCCAAAGTTGTCTTTTCCAAACATTGTATGTACCCCTACCCTTTCCCTACAAACATTGTGACCTAAACTGTATGTTCTAGCTAGGCAACTCTTAAGCAACGAACCTCTCAAATCCCCGATGGAAGCATAAGAGGATTTTTTTTTCCCTACAGCTCCATTGCCACGTCGCTTTTTTTCCAAGCGCGGGGGGAAGTGTTATGGAACGCCCTATAGCTGGTAGAATATACCTAACAACAGTCGCCGCGTCCGGTTGGAACTTGTCAAAGCAGTCCCGTCCCCCACCGTTTCCTGCATCCCCCACTTCCCCTCCCTTCTACTCCCCACGGCATTCCGGCCGCCCGCCAGTCGAAACTTGCTCCCTACCTCGGGCGGACGTTAAATCCGATCCGCGAAAGTCTAACGGCCGTTTGAATCGCAAAATGAGCCGAATTGATTTATAAGCCGCAATGTTACTACTAGTCCGCATTGGAATGTAGAATCGGTTTTGCCAAATATCGGTGTTATAGTGGTTCGCGGACCCCGGATGAGTGCCGAACGTGCCGGAAGCTGAGACCTTCGCCCCCACACATGTAAGCTGATCACCAGATTCCCCCCTTTTTTCAATGTGTCCGTAAAAATACGATAGGGTCCCGCGTAAAACCATGACTCAGAGAGTTTCGATGCAGAGACCACGAGGTATAAACACTTTAGCTAGGTTTGTGTAACATGCATTCTTGTATAGCCCTGTACTGAAATAAGCTGTATACTGTGTTCTGAATTGTCAATACATGAATCTATTTAAACATATCTTGTTGTCAATTTGCTCCGGCAGGAGAATCTCGTAGAGTATTAATTCCCCAGGTGACCGAGGAGGAAGGAGTTCTGGAAGCATTCATTTGCGACCCACGCCTGAGATAGAGGGTGCCCTTTGCTCCCGTTTGAGCTGGCTTTGGGGCTTGTTTTGGGGCTAGCTGGACCTGGCACAGTTGTCGGCTATTGGAGCTGACAATTGGCGACCAGAGAAACCCCGTAACAGAGTATACAAGGCAATAACAAGGGAACAAAATTAACAATAAGAGTGCTGTTATAGCGTAGGACAATATTAGTAAAAAGTAACGCTATTATAGCACAGGACAAAACAAAAACATTAAAACTAAAATATGGTATACAGGCGCAAAAATAAGAATCATTCTGAGTGGACATTAAAAACATTTAAAAAAACATAAAAATACAGTAAGGAGGAAACCGAAACCAAACAATTTCCAGAGACTTAAAACATGTCATTATGTCCAGGACTGACGGACGTATGAATCCGTCTGGGAACTGGGAACAACGCATAAACCGTTGATTAATACTTACACGTTGACGGCCTCCGTGGTCAAGGGGTAAGGCTCTCGACTTCCGAAGGTCGCGGGTTTTGATCCCAGCATGCGCAAATAATTTTATTTGATGATCTGTGTTACTTCACAATTTTATCATATAAAAGAATAAAATATATATTTGCGGCACCTTCGAAAGTGGAAGATCAGCATAACCCTGGTGTAAGACCACCACACAGAATTGAAACGTTGCTTGAAATGGCTTTAGTCGTGTTTGGTGACCAGATGTGAATAGCCAGGAACTTCCCCACCTTCCTTTCACCCATCTCCTCCCCCTCCCCACTTCCTTCCGCTTCACAAAATACCCCATTTGGGGATGTCTTAGTCTCACTGGCTCCAGGCGGTTGGAAGCATTTGGATCTCCTCTGGAATTGTGTGCGATATTCACATTTAAAAAATATTTTTCGGTAGAAATTGGGAATGCGGGGGCCTAAGGTTAATTTGAGACAGAAGTTCAGGGCATATAAAATATGCGATAATAACTACTGAGAATGAGACATGGTTCTGTTCCTTCTCACCTTTTTAAAATTCAAGACCTTGATTCTCCAAATTGTACACTTTTGGCTTATTTATGCGCCATTTTAAATGTCTAGGATTGCTTTACGGCTTTAAAACGCCAATTATCTCTCGATTCGGCATTTTTTTTTTTTTTAATATTTGTAGCTCCCACGTTGGTCTCAAAACAAAGCTATTGTCATGCTTTATCTATTATTACCGTAGAAAATGCAAATTCTAACTTTTATTTTAGAACGATGTTGAAAATAATTTCATTAAATATTTATTTCACGCAAAATTTATGATCAGCTGTTTACGGTTAAAATTAAGTGCCTTTTTTAAAGATATGTACTTTTAATTATCAATTATACCACAGAAAACATACAGAAGTCGAAATTATTCTATATTGACTCGAATAAGTACCTCTGACGGCAGATTCAAAATATTAAACACGCAGGAACCGCGCGGTTATAAACTTTACGGTTTTTTAATATGTTTTTATACATCCTACAAATATGAGATAAACGGTATAATAGAGTTGAATTCATCGGCTAAATAGAATTTTAATAAGTTTTTATGTCTTCATGTTAAAATTCGAAAATATGATTTTATTTAATGTTGGCAAAAATTAATAATGATCGTCTGGAAATCTCGAGCAGTCTAGGAAAATTTATTTATTTCGCGCTCCAGTGGAAACAAATATCCTCTTTTCTATCAAGCCTTATCTAAAATTACCTCCCCGCTACTCAACATCTCATCTCTTCTAAGTCAGAACTCAACTTCAATCTACTAATAATTCTGAAATTCGCCCATTCCAATAAAATTAATGCATAAGTTTACCTTTCCTCTCTCCATAAATTGAAATGGCCTAGAACACCCTTGAAGGGTGAAAGCGAAAAATATTAAAAAAAAATACTTTAACGGAAATGATTAAGCATGAGACGCCATATTGCCATCTTACAAACAATAACCAGTGAATGAATGACTTACAGAGCAAGCTCCCTCTCCAGCCTTAGTTAATGTGCATATGTTGGTTCCATCAACAGGACGAGGATACGTCTTGTTACACTGTTGATCGGAGATGGTCAGAAGGTAGATCTTCTGGAGGGTATTGGGACGTTTTCCCTTATGCTGAAAATGTAGCAAAATATTTAAGCCACCGATGGGAAATATAATAAATTACAAGTACATCCGTTTCTTAAAGCTAACCCAATTATCAAGAAGTATAGGGTATAATAATTATAATCACGGTCTATTAATATTCAAACGAAAGTTTGCAAGTTTTACAGGAGGAGGAGGATTTTTTCATTATTTCAATGAAACATTATGGTAGATGTTTAAGATAAAGCTATTCTCGTAAAGTTAAAGGTCTCGTTACTTTAAATAATTCTTAGTTAAGTGAATAATGATCGTTTTTAATACTTTATTTTTAACATTAAAAAGAAGATTGACCAAAAACTAAAATGGAGATTAAACAATTAATGACTCAGGCGACGAAATTGAAGCCGAGAATTTTTATTCGTATTAAGTATTCGTTTAGGATAGGGTATCGGTCTAGTGACATTTGTAAAAATGTGTTTATCGGTGATTTATCGGTGAATCCATAAAATGCAGAGATTACAGAATCAATATTCATGATTTTTCTAAGTGTGCCTAGAACAAAAGAGAAGCTTCTGATTTTTATTATTTTTATTCTATGTCTTTTCAGTTAATATTTGCATTTAATTTTAAACTTTTGGAAAGGTTTGATGTTATTATTAATGTAAGTTAACATTTATGTTTATAGGTATAGCTTATAGTGGACAAAATTAAATTTCCGAACTTGATTTTTGTTTGTATTTTTGTTTGAGAGATAGATTTTTAAGTAGCAGAAAGTTTGCTAACAATTAAAGATGTCAACGTTTCTAATATATTCAAACAAGACGTTCATCAGCAAACTTTCAACATTCTGTGCCAGCAATAATCGGAAGTTAGTTTATGTAGATAAGGAAGAGGAGAGGCCCAATAACGCATCCTTGTGGAACATCCTTCTTAATACTTCACCATTTGGATTCTACCATGAAATGCATAATTTTTTCGTCATTATTTGAAATTTTAACTTTCTGCTTACGCTTTTAATGTACGATTCAAACAGTTTTAGGGCTAAACCTCTTACGCAAAATAAAAATACTAGTAGGTATTGAAAAAAGTCTTTGTTCGAACAATACTCACACTGAGTCGTCCCCATCCACTTAGAGTGACGTTGACTCCTGCGCCAGTAGTGCTAGTAGGCAGAGCGATGAAGCCCACGCTGGAACTGGTGGTGATAGGCTTGCTGGTGATAAGGACGGCTATATCATTGGCGATTCTATGAGGTTTATTATAGTCGGGGTGAGTAGTGACTTTGGATATCTTGTACTTGGTGCCTCCGGTTTTCAGATATATGCTTCCTACCACAGCTATAATTTCGGAGGGTTTTGTGCTGTTGGAAAAGAAGAAAAAAAGTACATTTATTGTTATCAAGTTACATTTGTAGTACCCCATGTTAATTTATTTTATTTTATGTATTCAATAATATTATCGTTTATTAAATAATTATATAAATCAGTGTATATAGATATGTATATAAGTAGTTTCGGGTATTATGGCCTAGTGGGCCAATATGGCCAGTAATGTTTTTTCCGACACCATCCAACACTAGCGGTTTATATATCCGTCATATTGTCAAACCCTTTCCCTCGACCCCCTCAGTCGATCCCTGCGTTGCGTTGAGTGTGTATGTGTGCGGCCCGTGCGACGATCGAAAATTATCTGATTTGATGTTATTTTTTGGTTAAGTTTCACTCATTCCTGTTCCTCAAATAATCATTGTTTTTATATTGCTAATGCACATTTTTGTAGGTAAACTTTTATTTAATAGTGTGGTGACATTTTTTAAGGACATTGTTTACTAGTTTTTAGGTTAGACTTTTTATTTGTCACAAACGTCTTTACGGCCAATATGGCTCACTAGGTAGGTGGCCAATATGGTCTACCGGGCCATATTGGCCTCACATAGAGTAAATATTTCTAACATGTTAATATTTTTTTCCTACTGGGAAATGGCTCCACGAAAACCAATTTCACAAAGAAAACGCCAAGCTTGGTGCTATGATAAAATCGAAAAGGCTATGCATTAAAGCAAAAAACGAAAGGGCAAAGGTAAAAAGACAAAGTCAAAACCTAAAAGCCCCAATACACTAATCGCGAAGTTGACCGAAGTTAATGAAGAAGTGAGCCAAGTAGTGTAGTGAGACGTATCTTGTTCGGACTTCGAAACGCTTCGAGTCCTTTGACTCGGCGCAAAAACCGACAACGATCGGAAATCGGACGAAGCGAGGTGAGGTTGCACGAAGCGAAGTGAAGTTCGTTTCTACACTATCGTATTCGATTAACCTTGCGAGTAGTGTATAGAGGCCTTTAGGAGGTACAAATGCCTAGCTCGGAGGAAGAAAACGAACCACTGTACGAAGACAGTTCTGACGAAAGTCCAGATAGGGGCAATGTTTATGATGCCAAGTGTTTGTATTGCGACGATCTCTATTCTATGAATAACAGAGGTGAAATATAGGTTCAATACCTATGTTGTAAATTATGGGCTCACGAAGAATGCTCAGGAGTGGAAACGGGCGTTTTATTCTGCGAATTTTGTTCTGCAAAGTAACACACAGTTTATTTCTTTTGATTTTTTATTTTATTTGTTACGGTGGGCAATATGGCGCACTTCATTTGTGGCCAATGTGGCCCTGGGCCATATTGCCCTACCACATTTATTTTTTTAGATTATTCAAGATTAAGAAAAAAATTATTTTAGTTATGTTTCGAAGCCAATATAATAATAAATGTATATATTTTTAACACTATTAAGTTCAAAGGACTGATTTAACCAATAAAAGCTAATTAATCTAAAAAATTTCGTATTTTATTTCCAAAAAGGCTTACGGTGTGCCATATTACCCGAACTTACCCTATTAAGAAATATTAAAGCATAGGTAGTGTGGCAAACTCATCGCTGCGGGAACGGAGTGGAAACCCGACCTGCAATAGCCATCCCAAAAGGTGTGAGCTACCGTGCTCTGGTTGAATGACCTGGGGAACACAAACGGTGCCTCCGAAAAACAAGTTCGCATTTAGTATTTAGACCTTACCACAGCACTCGGGGCTCTGCTGGAGTGGACTTCCTATTTCTCTAGATACTCGTGGGACGAAAATTGGATCGTTAAAAACTAGGGGTCTTTGGGGAACCTAGAAGATCTTAGGCAACTCCTTTCGTGAACTCTTACCTTGTGGGGCCTTAAGGGAACCCAGGAGGAGTGTAAAACCTTCCGCCATGGGGCCTACAAATAACCAAGGTGGGTGGACTCTTCCCTTGTGGGTCCTTCAGGGAACCAAGAGGGATGGACTCTCCCTTGTGGGGCCTTCAGGGAACCAAGGAGGGGTGGAGAGGAGAGGTGGGGCCCTCTTCCCTCATGGGCCCTTAAGGGAACCAAGGAGGAGTGGAGTGGAGAGATGAGGCACTCTTCCCTCACGAGGCCTTTAGGGAACCAAGGTGGGGTGGACTCTTTCCTTGTGGGGCCTTAAGGGAACCAAGAGGGAGTGGAAAGGAGAGATGATACCTGGGAAACACGTTGTGGAACCAGAAGATATAGCCTTCTATTCAAAGACAACCCCGGTGAATTTTATAAAAGGGACAGGGTTACTGTTAAAGGAATGAGGTAAAATGGGAGATAGCACAATGATCCTGTGGCCTTAGTGCTCACGGGAATAACAAATAAAGCGTCTCGGAGCTTAATTTTTTTTTTTCAATATTTGTAAATTCTAGTGTGTAAATCCAGGAAATAGTGAGAGGAAATTAATCAATACATTGTATGGACGAAACGCCCGCCGCCCGGTTTCCTCTTACGTGTCATAATAACAAACTATTAATTACGAACACTCTACCTTGCTGTGTGTTTTTTTGCTCATTCCAATTAAGTTTTTTTTTTAAATAATTAATTTCACATTATCTATCCGACATACTGTGAATAATCCGTGTTTTTTTTTTAAATTTCCTTTTCTACCAACTCCACCAAAACAACTGTTTTCATTAATGACCTGTGTATTTCTGTACATAAAATCAATTTTATGCGGAAAATTCGCTGGTTCATGCAACCATGTAAATATTTGTAAAAAAAATGTTTCCCTAACTGTTTTCTTCCCAAACTTCTCGGCGACTAAAATTTACATGAGCGTATGGGCGTTCAATAAATATATAGATAAATAAACAAAACAAAAACATTTGTAAAAATTATGAATTTTGTTATTAAAATACACTTATATAGATATTTTGAAGATTAGCTTACCCTATAACGCAATGGGCAGCTGTAAGAATAGTGCGGGAGTTCAGCATGAAGCCTCCGCAATAATGCCAGTTTATTAAATCCCTCAGGGACACCATGTAGGGAAACTCGTCGACTTTTGCGTCCTTCCCTCCAACCACACCAATGTCGCAGATCTCATTACTCGCTAGCGCAGCTGGAAATACACGTCAAATGATTTTTTTCATTTTTACATTAGCTCCACACATGAGGCCCTGAAGAAAATGCTTCCCCTCAAGGCCTACGTCATGACGTTCTGTAAAGGGAAAGGGCATAAGGGCTGGGTAGAAATGTGGGTGTTTGGGTGTCCAGGCTCCCTAGCACACTCGATCGATAAGGATTGACAGAATAACGTTCGGTAACTTCTCACCGTTCCCTAGGAAAACCGCAGATTGCTTACAACAGTTAATATCTAATATATGAAGGACACTTAGTCATTGTGAACTGTCAATTATTCGTTGGCGATCTTAAGTCATGCTAGGAAACGATGAGAAGTTACTTAAAGTTATCCTCACAATCCTCATTGATCAAAAGTGTGCTAGGGGGCTAGGAGTGACGGAAGTTTGAATACATCCCTCCCACTGTGGTCAAAGTCGATTTTCCGAGAGAGTCGTCCTGGAGAGGTAAAACTCAACCAGTCTCTCCCAATTCGGCCTGCAGGCAGTTGGTGGGCTGATGCATTCGCCACCAAGACCTGAAAACCTTACTCCATCAACCCGGGCATCCCTGCCAGTAACCAACAGTCAACAGATGTTTTTTATTTGATTTAACTATTTATAATAGTTTTGAACATACCTTTAGCTGCAACCAAGACTGTCGAGAAAAGAAATAGTACTTTGAACATTTCTTTGTAAATGTTGGGGAACTAATTAATCTTCAACCAACCAAGTCATCCTTTTATTCAATTGTCTTATCAGTGCACGCGAAACAAGGTGCACTTAAATTCTAATAAAATGTGTCACATTAATCACTTCAATGCATTTTTATGACTGAGTCTCTTCAAGACCTAGGGATAAGATTCTCGACTTGCAATCCGAAGATCGCGGGATCGAACCCGGCGTGTGCAAACCAATTTTATTTGATCAGTGTGTGTTAGTTCATAAACAAAATCAAAGTCAAAATCAAAAGCAAAATCAACAACATAATCAAAAACAAAATCAAATACGAGTTTAATAGAAGCAGGATACCCTACCATGCAAGGTAGAGAAACAACAGAATGGGATAAGTACAATTCGTAAATTGAGTCAAGGATAACTAGTGGTATATTCAATTAAATATTATTGATCTTTTTTCCGATAAACATCTTACTATGAGGTGTTTATACTTAATAAATGATGCGTCAAACATATCCGCAATGTCCTTATATTCATTTCCCAAATTCTGAATTCGGCGAATTGGAGTACACAATTGTGATTCCGTGTTGGAGTTTCCACAATAAAACGGAAGATATTGCCTCGATGTTGGTTTGCGAGGTATATGGAAAGAAATCAAGTATAATAGTTCAGGGCTGTCAATTATTGAATTTACGATTTTATACAAACATGTTAAGTCATTAACTATTCTACGTTCGGACAATTTTAATAAATTAAGTTGACATAGTAGATAATCATAGTTGACACATTCTCTTGTTATGCCCAATCTGAAATTAATAAATCTTAAGAATTTTTTTTGGATTCTTTCTAATGTGAGTGAATGACTAGCGTAACTCGGTGACCACACTATCGAGTTGTACTCGATTTGACTCCTAACTAATGACATATACATTTTGTATAGGTTTGAATATTTTTTAATTGGCTGCATATTCTTATTACAAATCCCAACATTTTCAAAGCTTTATTCGATGTAATTTCAATATGGTTAATAAAATTAAGTTTTTGATCAAAGTTTACACCTAAATCACTCACCTCGGTTACGGTTGTTAGCACTACATCATTAATAGAGTATTCATAAATAAATGGATTTTTTTATCTATGGAATCTCATAATTAGACATTTGCTTAAATTTAGTTGTAGACAGTTCTCTTGACAGCAAACAAAAAGTTTAAATAAGTTATTTGACAATATCTGAGAGTCATTAATGGTTCTTATAGCTTTGTATATTTTCATATCATCAGCAAACATTAGAACTTGGACATCGTTGAAAATAGTAGGGACATCATTCACAAATATCAGAAATAAAACTGGTCCCAAATGTGACCCTTGGGGAACACCGCTGGTAGCGATGAATTTTTATGAATTAAAGCCATCAATTTTGACGGCCAACTGCCTGTTTCTTAAATAACTGTTAAACCACATGTATAGATACCCTGTTATTCCTAATTTGTGAAGCTTTTTTAACAACAAATCATGATTAACTCTATCGAATGCTTTGCTGAAATCGGTATAGACAGAATCAACTTGTAACTTCTTAGACATGGATTCGGAAATATAGTTTTGGTAAATTAAGAGATTAGTTAATGTAGATTTTCCTGAAGTGAAACCATGTTGGTTAGGTGAAATTATTGGCTTTATACAGTGAATGATTTTATTTAAAATAAGTTTTTCAAACAATTTTGGAATGGTTGATAAAAGGCAGATTGGTCTATAGTTGCTGACATCATTTTTATCCCCTTTTTTAAATATCGGGGTGAGGAAGCTGTATTTCCATTTTTCAGGAAAGTGTCCTGTCTGTAATGACTGGTTAAAAAGAAAATGAAGTGGATAAGCTGGTGGCGCAATTCTTTAGGAAAACAGGTGGGATATTATCAGGACCACCGCTCTTACTTTGATCCAGTTGAGTCAATACATCGTTATATTCAATTGTTACATTAGCTAAATTTAAATAAAGGTCCGAGGAAGGACTGGACGGACTATGATTGACTGTTGTTGAGTTAGATACATATACACTTTTAAAAAAGTCAGCAAATAAGTGAGCTACGTTTTGAGTGTCGTTGGCTCTTTTTCTTTCATAGTACATATTAGAGGGTACGCTAACGTCATCATTTTTCATAGACTTTGTGTAGTTCCAAAAATGTTTTATGTCTCCATTAATTGACATTTCTACCTTATTTATGTAATTGTTGTAACACATTTTTGACATATTTTTACAATGTTTTCTTATTTTACTGAATTCAATGTAATTTGGTAGGGATCTTTCTTCCTTATATTTTTTATGTAAAGTTTTTTTTTTGGTTATTAATTGAATTAGTTCTTTGTTAAACCATTTTGGATGTTTTGATTCTTTGAATTCAACTAAGGGTATGCAGTCTAAAATAATGGCATTTATTTTGGAATAAAATAAATCTATATTATCTTAAGAAACGACCAATCAGCTTTGCTAAGATGATCATTAATTTCATTGTAGTTAGCATTTTTGAAATTGTAACTAGAACTTGTTAGCTTATCCCTCGACATGCCAAGATGCGAAACAAAACTTTGGGTACCATGAGGGGTAGCGCTACAACCCCATGCATTTTATCATTTCAATGCCATTTTTCCCATTTATTCATACATTTTATGGCAAACTAAGAGTTTGCCATAAATGTTGAATGTGTTTCTGTTAAATAATTATCATATAATGAACAGTTAATTTAATACAAAAATACATTAAATTCATTCATCAGTGTACGCGGGCTGCGGCTGCGACGTCATTTGGTTATTATGACTTGCTTCATAGTCGATACTTTGGTACCTGCTGGCAGGCCGGTGCGGTCGACGGCTGACACAGTGTCTTGTAACAGGGTGGTTGCAATATAACAAAACGGCAAAAGAGGAAAATCACAAATACAAATGATTTATTTGAAAAAATATATTTTATTTGAGTTATTATTATTGCTTTACACATATACGAAAACAAACAGATACTTAGAAAAAATATTATTATAAGTAAAACTTCACAAGCAATGAGATATACATACCATTTTGTCGGTATTACAACAATTACATAAAAATTTAATAAATTTATCAATTATTTAAATTCACCACACAATAATAAAATTACACATTTATTATTTATTTCAATCATCTCCTTATGCAGTTATTTACCACGGTCCAAGAAGGGCAAAAGCAGAACATGATACCTACCAAAGCAAATAATCAAATACTATTAATTACAATAACAAATACAGTGGTATAAAAAAAAACAAGTACAACATTTATTCAAAGTGAAAGTATGCAATATAAAATTACAAATAAAAAGCACTAGAAACTGCTTCACTCTAATTATTTTTTTAACTGTTATATAAATGAAACCATTGAGAATGTTAAAACCCAAAAAAATTAATTTTGAACCCCGTTTTGAGGTAAACATTTTAAAACGACCCATACATTGCCCCTTATAAAAAATGAGAGTTTCATGTTGTGCGATAATCATTATAAGTTCTGAGAAGGCAGTAAACATATAAAGTGCATATATCAATATAGTACCCACATCAATGCTTTGAAAATAAAGCTCCTAGAAAATAATAATTTCTGATTTACTATAGAATAAACCATTACGGGGTTATTTCCCAAATGTCATTATATTATTTGCATTATCCTATCGTTAATTGTAACAGACCATTTTGTTTTGAAGAGTTTTAATTTTCAATGTACTATCGTTACTTAAATTTTAATTTTTATGCTACCGGTTTCGACACATCCGTGTCATTCACTATTATTAAAATTAAAACTCTTCAAAACAAAATGTCTAGAAATTGTTACATAGTTAATGCCCAAGAAATACAAAAAATTGTAACAGACCATTTAAAAATGCCCTACTGCCACTAATTACCAATTACTCGGAATTCCCTTCCAACTATGGCGGGAAATTCTAACAATAAACCCTACCATTTCACATAATAAACTCATTGAAAAATTATCTAATAAATTTTAAACGAAGTAATCCAACTAATATAGTATTTTACGATAAAGGTAAATACACAGATAGTTCAAAATATTTTAAGTAATGATGAAAAAAAAAAAAATCCTTTTTAGTATAAAATATAAGGGCGAAATGCATAAAAATGGTATCATAATATTAATTAGTGTAAAACAACGGCATCAAAAGGAAATTTATAAAACTTTTTCATCATGTTGACTGTCAGGACAAGAAATGTTTTGCATTATGTGTAATGGTAATTTTCAGTAATTGACAGCAGCAAAATCACAAGAACCAAATGATTTATCACAAAACCACACTTTAAACTTTTTTTCAAATTATTTTTTTTACCGTCCACGGCAATGTTTCGAAACGCACTGTAGATAAGTAACAATAACAGCTGGTCGGGTGAACGGCGCCGGCTTATCTAGTGCTGTAAGGACATTACGTCCTAACACCCTTACGCAGCTTTCGATATAGTACGAATGAACGAGATGCCGTGAATCGCCGATATGCGAGTAGAGCGGCGGACCCATGTCCATAAGCGAACTAATGCGGGAGAGAGATAAAGCACTTTTCGCAGTTTATTTTTATGTAGATATGGTTCCAGCTCGCAAGAAATATCATTTGCGGCAAGGAATGATGCCTACACATTTACAAAATATTTTTTTGTGCTTTAATATAGTACTTTTTTTTTTCTTTTTTTAAATGGCAGATTACGTGTTTATAGGTTTTGTAGGATTACAAAAAATACCAAAACTGTAAAGTCTGTATTTAAAATTCTACATGGAGAACAGTAAATTTAGAAATTGTGACAACCCCTGGTAGCACCGGGAGGGTTAATATCACTTTGCATTGTTTGGAATAATTACCGATAGTGGAGGATGGTGGTTATCTATAGGAAGGATAGATTCTAATGCTTTAATAACTATTATGTCCACTTCGTCTGAAAAAACAAGATCAAGTAGGCGATTATTCAAATTATAAACATTATTAAATTGGATGAGATTCAGGAATAATGACATGTCTAAGATTTCTCTTTCACATAATGTTGCTGTTTGGGAATCAATACAGTTGAAATCACAATTTGGAAGGTTGTAATCTCCAAAATTTACGAATTTATGTTTTGTATGTTTTGATTTCAAAAGTTCCACATCTTCGGAGTGTTTTTTGTATATAGATATATTAGCTGAGGGAGGAATGTACACGCAACCAATGACGTAATTTTGATTTTTATCATTTACCATGATGAAAATTTGTTCCACATCACAATTTTTGGTTTTTAACACTCTTGAAGACAATTTTTTGCTGACTGCTATAAGGACCCCTCCACCTCTGGATCTGGAACTGGTGTTGATATTTCTATCAAGCCGGTAGACCTGATGAAAGAGTGGATTTACGGTTCTAGCCAGGTTTTTGTGAGAGCGATGACATCGTGTGAGATAATCGGGGCGTTTATTCGTAATTCGTTCAGCTTTGTTCTTAAGCCTCTGACGTTCTTTCATGCTGACGGTTTGACGAGTTTTTTGGAAGGGAAGTTATAATTTTGGGTGTTGAGTTTATGTACTTTATAATTAAATTGGTTTCTCCATTGTTTTGTCTCATCTCTAACTCCTTCCACAAACTTGAAATTTGTTGACGTTGTAGTGCTGTTAGGTCGTGTTTTATTTTAATAGTATTATTATCTGAATGTATAGTTTTTTTCATAAGTACAAGTTTGGCCTGGTATGAGTCTGGTAGTATAATCTTAATGGGGCGAAATTTTTCTACCTAACCTGTACATTAGTAGGTTGGGGGGGGGGGGGGGGGGTATAGAATTGGCGAAGCCGGTACTAGTATTTTCTGTTGGGGTTATTTTTGTAACGCTAAAAATGGTATTATGATTCTCACGACCAATACTGTTATAATAACTGTGTATTATGAATTTATATTGTTTAGATAAAATGACCGTAAGTTTTGTCATATATTTATTTCTGTGAAGTGTTGTTAATATTTTTATTTTAAAAATTCAATGGAAGTGGATATACATGTTTTTTAATTGTGTGCGTCGTTTAAAAATATATTGCGCAGAGCCCGCCTGCTATCTATGCTCGACAATGACCACTGTTAAAATTTAATGTAAGTACCCTTTCACATAAATAAATAAACGCTTCATTAAATTTGTGTTGGAGAGTTAATGGCATTGCATGATAATGCACGTAACCTTCATGAAATAACGGCGGTAGGTACTTAGGTATGGCAGTGGCTACGGTCACCTCAAACAAATGTATTTATTACTGTTGTATGAATAGAGTTGAGTCCCTAACTGGATCCAGACGGTTGGGAGCAGTTAAGACTATTGTGCGGCATAAAAAAAGTCGACTACCCCCCACCCCTCTCCAAACCCCGCCTCTCACCACCTCTCACCACCTCTCACCACCTCTCCCACTCACCACACCTACTCAGTCACCACCTTGGGAGCAGTTGGGACTCTTGTGCGGTATTTATTTATTCAATTTCAACGGTATAAACATACCATAAACAATATTTACATGTTCGTTGTTTGTTTTTGGGGTGTTATACCGTGTTGTGCTACCTCCTTCTTTAGCCGACGTTTCGGACAGCGTTGCAGTGTCCATCATCAGGGCAGATCCGGCAGATCCGTCGATGTGAAAATATTTACATGTCACATTAAAAACCAAAAGCAAATATTAGGAGTAATTAAAAAACAAAAAAAGAGAATAACAATTGATTGTGGCTAACAATTTATTCACATAATATTAATTTAATACATATTTATAATATACTAACACCCATATGCATAGTCGGTTCCTCGAGATTTCCTCCACTCGACTGTGACTCGACTCAACCTCAAGGATAAAATCGGTATGCAGAACTGAAAAAACTGTCCTCGACTTGAGCATATTCCTCAGTCGAGTCGAGTAATGAACTGTCAAACTCAAGGTACGTCGCGATCTACCTTGAGGCCTCCTCAAAGCTTGTTAACAGCGCTTTCCATATTATTTCTGAGGTTAATTAGCATAATGAATAATTTCCATGATTTTATTGACCACCTTCATGAAGATTTGTACCAATATCGTCCTATAAAGCGGTATTTACGGGATGCAGAAAACAATATAAAATGTCCTCTTGCCACTTTTAAATTTAACACCGAGTGCCAAAAACCGCGGTCTTCTAATACCGCCTCTGTGGCAGCTTCTCATAGCAGTCCAATTTGGGAGGAGAGTATGGGTACCTCAACTCGAGTTACTGGAGGTTCCTCACTGGAGGGTGAAGCCATAACTGAACATACTGATTTCAAGGGAGTTTTTAAGATTTCCTTGAGGTGACCTCGACTAAGGTCGAGTGGAGGAGGTCTCGAGGAACCGACTATGCATATGGGTGTAAGTCCCAATACTGTACGGCTCTCCTCAACTCTTCACGCCTCGCGGTTCTAATACAAATATGTCGCATACACGAAAGTACCACTTCATCAACTCACACCTCATACCTCGTGTCTCACTTCAAATACGTCCCGGATGCGAAATGAAGTGGCACTACATGAACCAGCTCGCACCTCACACCTCGCGGATCTAATACAAATAAGTCGCATACACGAATGTACCACTTCACCAACTCGCACCTCACACCTCACACCTCGCGGCTCACTCATCCAGTCACTCAAATATGTCCCGGATGCGAAATGCAGTGGTACTAAAGCGCCATTCAGACGTTTCACTAATCGCTCATTTCCGCATTTCATTTGGCCTAGTTTACTCGGAATGACACGTCTGAACATGAAATGAATCGAAAGTGCCGAACACTGCCGAATGAAATCTTCAAGTGAACCGATCCAACAATGTTGGATATTTTCATTCGGCATCCTTCTCTTGCGCGCGCATGCGCGCGGAAGAGAGCAAAGCAAAGAGTATGGATATTATAGAGACGGCATGTTGAGTGTGTCCGCCTGCACAAAGTGTGTCTTTTCGAGAATTTTACCCACACGGCTAACATTGGTTGTCACACTTCGGTCGCGCATTGTGCTCCTGGTAAAACGTTGATAAGATATAGAAAAATGGTTCACTGTGCCGTTAAATTATGTAAAAGCAGTTCTTCAGAGACAATTAAAAAGAAAGACGTTCTTACCTTTCATATTTAAATGTTTAAACATCGCTTAAATAGACATTTTATAATTTCTCAATGTGTTCATTTCATCCGCCATCGCGCGCCATCCCAGTGACACGTGACTTACGAATGTCAGTGGGCCGAATCAGTCATCTTAATTTATAATAATTATAAATTATCAACAAACTTTTATTATTAACTTGTGATTTGCTCTATCATAGGTACGCATTATTCATCATTTTGCTCTTTCATTTTTAAATATTTTTACTTCGTGTCTTTTGGCCCATTATTTTTACTTCTTTTCCTAGTAATTTAATCCCCTTTTTACTTATGTGTAAAATGTTAGTTCAAAGTAAATAATCACTGTATTGTTATGTGAAAGTCACATCGACGTGCCTCCGTGTTCGAGGGGCAAGGCTCTCGACTAGCGATCCTGAGGTCGCGGGCTCAAATCACGGCGCGCGCACATAAAAATGATTCGATTGATTTGCGTTTTCACAATTGAATTTAACATTAGGTATATTTGCGGCACATTCCCAGAATGGAAGATACTCTCAGTATCGGCTTGATATTAGACCACTATTCACAATTATTTTATTATGCTTTCATAATTTTAAAATTATTATTAATTTATCCATCAATTGTCCAAACTTTTTTTCTTTTTATATTTTTTTATCACTGTAAAACTGTAAATATTTTTATTTTATTATATTAATAACGAGCACTCCTTTCCTAAAACTCAAGCATCAACAAATAAAACATTATAAAAGTTTAAATAATACATCAACTTATGGCTAACTAAACATGAAGATGAGGAACTAATTAAAATTATTAAGTAACCCCAACGCAACCTACAGATCTGATAATAAACATACATACTTTTTGCTTTAATTATATTATTCTGAATTATTATTAAATTTTGCATCTTATCTTATTTTCATTATACTATGATATTTTGTCTTTATCATCTTCAATATTACCAGAATAAGCTCCATAAATGAATGTTTTTCTTGCTTTCACGAACAATTTTTTGTTGTGCATAATTTTCATATAAATTTCTGTATTTTTTATTATGTACTAGCTGATACCCGGCATGCGTTGCTATGCAACTTAAATAAAGAATTTTTCACCCTGTTGTTTCCCAATCGTACCCGTTCCCCTTCCGCCTCTTTTTCCCCTTCTGCATTTCCGTCCCCTACCGCGTTCCCCTTTCCCGTTCGTCCCCATCCCCTTCTCCCCCCCTCCCGAATCCCCGCTCCTGAATCCCCCCTCTTGCATTCCCCTTCCACCTTCTCCGCCTTCCCCCCTCTCCTTCCCCCTCTCTCGAACCCCTCCTTAGTTGCCCTCTGCTCCTCCCGAATTTCCCTTCCCCTCCTGCCTTTTTCCCCTGCCAAATTTTTTGGATACGGCGCATCCCCAAACTGAAAGAACCCTAAAGATCTTCATACAAAAAGTTAAAATTAAAAAAATATATATTTATAAATAATAAAAAAATATTTATAAATAATAAAAAAATATTTCGTGGAAACCAAAAAAAAAACAACAACAATGATGAGGTAATCATGATCAATACCATACAACAACCTGCAGTCCACTTCGGAACAGGAATACATAGTGAGTAGGACTGAGGATAAAATACTTCCCTTTGTATTCTTAATTTACTTAATATTGTATTTTAATTTTAATTTGTATTGTAATTAGAAATTTAAAAAAAACTTACATCGGGAAAGAATATAATAATGCAGTAAATTATGCACTGCAAATCTCTATGTTAAATTAAATGTGTAAAAAACTAACGTTTAATAAATAATTTTTTAAAAATATTATCGTCTTTTATTACTAATAAAAAAAATTTAAAAACCATTTTAAACTGATGAGTTTACGCAATGTTAGCACCAAGAAATGGCGATGTGAGTTACAGCAAGCTCATAACATTAGTTTTTTACCCACTTCTTGCACTTTTCAAGATATATACATTCCGTGAAGAGTGAGGCCGATGTATTTCGACTAAAGGGCTATACGAATCAATCATAATCTTGATTTTGCAAAAAAAGTTACGTCCTGGTAGATTAAGATAACTAAAAATAATATGTAGAGGGTACAATAAAAATTTAAATTATACTTAAGAGGATAGACTTTACGCCATACGCCGAAAGTTTAGGTATTTATTGTTCCTAACTCTGTCCCACTCAGATGAAGCTTACACATACAACTGCACACAACAATACTGAATACCTCGCACGCTCGCACACTCGACTAACACGTGATACTCTGTCCCCGGTCCCCGAATATCATATTATTCTCGTTTCGTGCGCCTAGCAGCAAATCATCTAGGTAGGTACCTACTATTCAGAATTCGGAAGTGTGTATAATTATTATTTGTTTTCGTAGTATTTAGATCTCGCCTGACTTGTGATACCTCAATCACATTGATATGATAATATAATCAATTAGTGAATGTTCGGCAATAACTAGATAAGTGATAATTCATGTAGGTATTGTTTATCATAATTTCCAGCGTTATTCAAAACTATAAATGTTATTATTATATTATGTTATTCATTTTGGTCGGCGGATATAGGTGCCGCCGCCCCGGGAACCATTTATTGAATAACCAACACCTCTGCGATAGGTCACCCCTTTAAGTTTAAGTCACCCTCGACGTTTGGTGACTTAGCCGGGGTGCCCGGGTGCATGTGGTTAGGTTCGTCCGGGTCTTGGCGGCGGATGCGTCTACCCACCAATTACGTAACAGGCCATATCAGGAGAGACTGGTTGAGGGAAACCTTTGATCTCTCCGCCGGTCTCTCCCAGAACATCGCCTTGCACCGCATTGGGATTTCCATTTTTGTTATTCCTAGAGAAACCGACCCCCAGATTCCTACCCACCCCTCATACCCTTTTCCTTCCCAGAACTTGCTCTCCTTCCTTTCCTCAAAATACCCTCTGCAGCATCACAGCATCCCCAAAGATGACATAGGCCCTGAGGGAAATTATTTTCCTCAGGGCCTCCTGTGTAGAGCTAATGTAAAAAAATCATAACTTCATTGTGGTAGCTAAGGTGGTGATTAGTGATGATTTGCACATTTGGTCGGCGGGTAATCGTAATAAATCACCGACATTGGTCTTTGTAGACCAGTGCAATTAGCGATCCGCGATGGTAATTATTCCGGTAGTTCCAATTTTTTAATATGTTTTATAAACTGGTTCCTTCACGTAAAATCCAAGTTTTCGACCTGCACACCCGTGCTCGTGCCGCCTCAAATCTAAAACCAAAAATCTCAACCAGTGCAAATTTTTCCCCAAGTAGCTGTGGCAAATACGTGGAACCTAAAATTTGTTACAATTATTTTTAATTTATTATTATCTTCTATCTCTCAAAAGTACTGATATGTAATAATCCAGTCAAGGAAGGAGGTGTGGAGTGCGTGAGCAGGTACCTAAGTGATTCCTTCAGAAACTTGATCAGGGTGCTTAGGGTGTGAACATACCCAAAGTCTTGACGTCCAGCTGTCGAGCTAGGAGGGAAAGGGAAGGGGGGGAATGGTCCCAATTTTCGGGTTTCCGCTTACATCTCGAAAACGGTGGTTCGCGGGTAATATTTTTTTCCATTAGATGAAAGCTCATAAAATTATCTTCAACTTTTATTCTATGCGTGACTTTCAAATTCCCAGCCGTTTTTGAGTTATACGCTCCCAAAAAATTGTATAGAATTAAATTCCCATTCAGAATATATGTATACACATGCAAATTAATCTCCAACCAGTCAACATTTACAGCAATTTTAAGTTTATTTATAATTTATAATTTTAAGTGTTGACAATTTCAGAAAAAAAGCTTTTTTTATCTTACTATTGACACACAAAATGTGTTCGTTGCCTAAAAATTTGTTTGACCACACTTCCAGTTATTAAATAAAGTAAACAAAAATCATGTTACTTGAAAATTTTTATATTATAGTTTAAAATTAAAAGTCTCATGATAATTTTATTCTATTTCGTTACATTAATACACCAAATCATAAACCTCACTGTTCTCAATAACATCATGTTACACTCTGAACTTTATATGGATTAACGTTTTCATCCTCTTTGGACGTCTGGCCAGGTCCTGGCAATGGTTGTTCATTCGTGGCATCTTTATCCTCAGTAATGTCGTCTTCATCGTCGTCCTCGGCAACAGGCACGCAGTTGAGGCATTTCCCTTGGCAGCGGAGGCAGACTGCATAACAGTTCATCAATGCTTTTCGGCATCCACATTTGCCAATTACAAAATCCTTGGTGCAGCGGCAAAATATCATTTTCAGAAGGACCTTCTGGTGGATCTTCTGTTATAATTGGCACCAGGGTGGCTCCAATATGTTTCCTTCCTATGACTGGACTATAAAGCTGTAAAAAAACTTGCACAAACAAGTATATTGCACTACGAGTTTTTTGTTTTCTTGATTATCTCTTTTCCAGTGCATTTTCGCGAAAAATTATGATCACCAATTTTGTAGAACATAAAATTTCACAAAAGACTTAGGTATATGTTTTATGTTTTATCAGGTATCGAGGTTGTAATCCGCTAAAATCAGGTCAAAAAACAGTGTTTTACTTGGTTTACATTCCGTTAGTTTTTCAAAATGGTAGCTCGAGGATTTTAAAACAAGCGATCAGTTTATAAAACATATTATAAAAAAATTAACTACTAGAATAACGATTGCGACCCCCTCATTTGCGCTAATTGTCTGAGGGGGTTTCTCACCATCCTCCTAATAGCTTATTCATACTATAAAGTTTGTTTTCGATTTACGATTGACGGTATATTTATTTATTAAGTCGAAGTTTATTGTTCGGTACTCGAACCTATGAATATTGGCTATATATATTGGATAAGTTGGCCGAGTTTTCTAAGTATTGCAAATATTTTATTTTTAATAAAATCCCGTATCCACTGGAGGGACAGAGCAAATAAAACATTTTTTCTCGGATTGCTAAAGGAAATTTTTCCGCCCACATAAAAAAAACATACCTCCGAATTTGAATATCGAGAATATACAAACTGATTATAGTTCTATGTAGCCAATGAATTCCCCTATCTTTTGTTTATTATAACATATTTGTAGGATTTATAAAAAAATATAATTAAATGTTTAACCTTAAAATATTTTAAAGAATCTAGAGAATATTTATTTTGTTATATTTTGAATGTACTTTATATTATAAGGTCGTTTTAATAAAATAAAAAAAATTGAAAATTTGCCACATTTTGGCGACAAAGCAATCCGAGGTATTGGAAATAGTGCCATAATGGGGCAAAAAGCGCTCGGGTGGTTAAAGTATGGATAAGCTATTAGGAGGATGGAAAATATAATTTTTTTTACAAACGACAATAATGAAAACATAATCCGTGTTGTATGCGGTATATATTGTGATTTTGATGTTTTGTGATGTAAAATAACTGTACACAACAAAAACTTTCAGATCTTAAAGATATTACAAAATATTATAACTGACTACATCTACATTATTTGTGGGAATGTTTTTAGTTTGAGAAAGGACAAAAAAAGTTTTTTTTTAATATTTATTTGTGAAAATTGTAATTACAACATTATAAATATTTTTTTTAACATCTTATATTAAATTACTACTCTTCCATTTAAAGCCTTTGCTTTGCTTGCAAATAATCATTTGATTGCAAATTTGTTGCCCATCACTTAAAGAAAAGTTTCCGCGAAACATGTTGTTAGGTATATCGGAGGAAGCTTGTTTAGATTTCACAAGAGTCCTAAAATATTTCACATTATTCTTTGTGTTTAACTCAGCATTATTTATATAGTTTGTAAGTAACATTATGTGTTCACAGGAATTAGTTTGAGTAATATTGTAAAACAGTCGTATGAAAAAATATATTATATTTATTACGTATTGTAAAAATGCATTATCTAAAATACATTATTATGAAATTAAATAGAACTCACGAATAAAAAGAAAGATCAATCCCATCACTATTATTGTGTAAAAATAGTCGTACCATCACTATTATCAAAAACGATGGCTTCACCCCCCCGACCATGCACTCCTTGCCACGACCCGTCAAACGTGAGAATGAGACGACTGCAGTAAACTCTCAAATTTACCTACAGAAATCGCTCGAAAAGGGGTTTATGGAGAATACACTTTTCTACACCGAAACTTTCACGAAATTGAAATTTTAAAAAATATACATTTTTTAGAAAGAAGAAGCTACGTCGGTAGCTTTTTATAATTTTATAATTCTTTATGAGAGTTGAGTTAGCAGCACTTTTTCCTTAAATAATATTTTTTGATAACTCGTATGTGTTAGACAGTGAATGTTTACGTTAATACGAAACGCATCGAAAATTCGAAAACATACCGACATAGTTTTAACCTTCTAGAAGGCAGTACAAAAAAAATATATTCATTTTGTGCAATTTTCGATGTAAAAAAGTGTTTTTTCCCGGGCGTCCTTTTTGTATGGGCCGAAAAGCGAAGTCTATCATCTTAAGTCTTTTGTTACTATCCTTTCCTCGTTACTTTTTTCATTAAATATGTCTTACTTCGCTTACTGCTTAATACGGAACACTTCTTATTTAAATAGTTAAATTAAGCTTTATTATTACGAAAAGTGAGGATTTATAGTACTGAGTAGAAGACAAAAAAAAATATGCATTTTGTGTAATATTATTTCACTCGCGTTAAGTTTTAAGCTTTTACACTTCATTTCAGCAATTACTACAAGAAACAACTATTTACGTGCACAAAATAGGTTATTAGGTTCTTAGTTTGGATAAACTAAGTAATTCACGCGTATTTATGTAGATTGAACCAAAATTTCGAAAATATCAAATCCATACAAAAGTAAGCGGAGCACTACAACTTTAGCATTTTTTTCACTTTTTACCGCTATTTATTGTTCAGCTAATAATACGTTGCGTAATGAGATATTATAATTTATGTCCAAAATGTGATATAAAAAACAAACGTTTTTTTAATAAAAAATAAATAAAATAATTATTCCCATTCAAAGTCCGGCCCTTATCTCTAAACCGCCGCCCTCCCCCCGCACGCTGGCCGCAATACCCCGCTCCTACAAGCTGCCCTGGCTACAT
The DNA here is from genome assembly GCA_951813805.1 of Limnephilus auricula. Taxonomy (NCBI): domain Eukaryota; kingdom Metazoa; phylum Arthropoda; class Insecta; order Trichoptera; family Limnephilidae; genus Limnephilus; species Limnephilus auricula. The sequence continues at coordinate 6,693,163 of OX638414.1, read as the reverse complement.
CGGTTCCCGTACGATACAAAACAGTATGCCGCTTCCCTAGAATCTTAGTTCCATGGAGCAAAGTGAATCGTCTGAACACCGAGTGAAATCTCTTTGAAAGTTTGTCTCGCGTCCTGTACGGGAAGGACCATGGAAGGATCGCACGCAAAACGTCAAAATGGTATTCGTTCGGCTAATTTGTTTGCTTTTGGGAACACCTCTCATATAAATTTTTGGGTCTCCCTTATTATCCATGTATTTTATATGTTTTTTAATATATGTAAGATTATTATTTTGTAGGAAAATGTTCGTAATAAAATAAGTAAAATAAAAATGGGGTAATTATGTCATAAAAAATAAAAAGGTTTATAAGACGAAACAATGCTGTTTTTTTATATTTATTTTATTTAATTGTGCCAACAAAATTTCGTAAAAAACGATGCATCTGACATGTTTTACCTTAAAATTCGAGGCCGGACCGCGCTGGAAAACAAACGAATTCCAGCGCGGTTGACCTCGCTCGGCGACGCTGTGGTCGGAATGGACGAGTGAACGCTTGTTTCTATAGCGCCGTGTGAACATGGAATGAAACAAAATGGACGATTAGGCCGAAAAAAAATGGCGGAAACCTTCCCTCGAGTGAACCGTCTGATTCCAGCATTAAGCGCCATTCAGACGGTTCACTAATCGCTCATTTCCGCATTTCATTCGGCCTAGTTTACTCGGAATGACACGTCTGAACATGAAATGAAACGGAAGTGCCGAATACTGCCGAATGAAATCTTCAAGTGAACCGATCCAACAATGTTAGATATTTTCATTCGGCATCCTTCACTTGCGCGCGCATGCGCGCGGAAGAGAGCAAAGTGAAACGTCTGAACACCGAGTGAAATCTCAATCAGTTTGTCTCGCGTCCTGTATGGGAAGGACCATGAAAGGACGCACATCACATCACATCGCACGCAAAACGTCAAAATGGTATTCGTTTGGCTAATTTGTTTGCTTTTGGGAACACCTCTCATATAAATTTTTGGGTCTCCCTTATTATCCATGTATTTTATATGTTTTTTTTAATATATGTAAGATTATTAATTTGTAGGAAAATGTTCGTAATAAAAAAAGTAAAATCAAATTGTGTTATTATGTCATAAAAAATAAAAAGGTCTATAAGACGAAACAATACTGTTTTCTTCATTTATTTTTATTTAATTGTGTCAACAAAATTGCGTAGTGGTACAAAGAAAAATAGTTGGTACAAATATATTTTTTGATGTGACGGGACATTTTACGCCTTTGTATGCGACATTTGTAGTGCATCTTGTATGAGGTACTCAACACTAATTACAACTTGTGGACCCCCATTTTTTTATAACACGCCAACGTAGACCCCCATCGTGTCTCCCGTGGACCACTTTGGGAATCACTGATTTAGCTGATAATTATATTGAATGAAGAAGCGGATGGAAGAAAAGTTGGGGATGCTCGAGGAAGACATGGCACGATCAAGTGAATCAAATGTGTGGTAAATTGAAGCATATGTATAAGCAGAATGTTTGGTATGGGAGGGAATGGTAGAAGAATTTGAGGTCGCTGAGGATGACATAGAATAAAATAGTGAAGTACTGAGGAAACCGATTCTCCTTAGGGCCTATGTCATATTAAGGGATGTTATATGGAAGGTCATTTTAGGGATATAAAGAAAGGAAGGTGAGGAAGTTCTAGGAAGAAAAGGGTATGAGTAGTGTGGTCCAATAAATGGTTCCCGGAGCGGCGGTACCGATACCCGCCTCCCAAATTTCCAAAGGTTCTTGATTTGATATCTATTGCTGAGTTGATAATGTTATGGTGATAATATTTCTGTACCCGATAAGCATACGGATGCAAGTCCAAAATTTGAAGAAATGAGTTTTTTAAGAAGTTGTGTAGTAAATGAGGATGTTCATCAGTGGCAGAGAGATTGAAGTCATATTTTGAAGAAATATAGGGTTTTTCAAAAATGTATAAGGATGCAACTACCAAAGACTCAAGTCCATCCTTCTGCTTCTAATCTCTTTGTTTTCTATGGAACTAAACACAATAACCTCATCTATCAACAAACGTTACCTGTGATATTTGGAATCATTATACAGGAAGGATAAAAAAATACTATTGAAATAAAACTCCTTTCCAGAACCTCCTTTCTTTCTTTACCCTCCACTCCACACAGCATCCCCAAAGATGACATAGGCTCAGAGGGATTTTTTTTGTCTACTGTGTGGAGCTAATGTTAAAAAAGATCCATTGCACTTTTTTAACAAAATTTTAAGTCATAAATGCCAGATTATCCTCTGTCAGATGATGAAAATATCAATAATTAGTAATAATTATATAAAGAAATAAACAGTAATATGTGTGTTTTTTTAACCTGTTTATGCACTGTTATTATTTTACTTTCAAATTAAATTTTAAAAGATCGATCTTTAAATAATTCATCACTTGTCATAACAAAATAATGTATTATATATTGAAGCAGAAGGACTCAAGTCCATACTGATTTATTTTAAACATTTATTTTTAGGTTTTGTATGTAAAATATTTCGTTTTATATTCTCAATTTTAAAACAAAACTAATTGATTTAATAATTTTTTTAAAAATCATCAATATGCATGAATATCTCGCACCTGAGCGAATACAGTGGCACAAGTCCAAAAATGGCATTTTTGAGTTAAGTATGCAGAAATGTTCCTAGATGTCTTTTTTATCCTAGAAAAAAACCGCATAATTCTAAAAAATATTTTAGAGGCTTTAAAAGCGAAAATGTCATTGTGTTATTTTCATTTTTTACTCAAATGCATTCAAAAAAAGTGGCACAATGATCATTGTGCCATTGTTTTCGCGGAACATAATAAACATAACTGGGCACAAGTGAGCTAACTTCACGTCATCGTCGAGTTGTGCCGGTATTTTTGCGAATGTTTTTGGATTTCTACGGTCTTAATTCATAGAATAAGTTCGACTAGCTTTTCGGCGGTGCGGTTATTTTTATCGTAAAGCGTTTTATTAAGACAAAAGGCTATTTTTGTAGTATTTTCAGTTACGTAAGACATTAAATAATATATTATGAGATCCAGCCAAGCTCCCAGGATTGTGATTTTTTTTATTTTATTACAGTACCTCCCACGCAGGAGGCCCTGAGGAAAAGTAATTTCTCCAGGACCTTTGTCTTTGGGGATGCTGTGTAGCGGGTATTTTTAAGGAAAGGAAGGAGAGGAAGTTCTGGGAAGGAAAAATATATGAGGGTTGGGTAGAAATCTAGGGTTCAGTGTGTCTAGATCATCCATGGCCAAGACCTAGACAAACCTCACCCCATGAACCCGGGCACCCTTGCTAAGTCACCAAACGAAGCGAACTACTGTGGGTGACCTATGGAAGAGTTCGATAAATAGTTCTCGGGGCGGCACTACCCATTCCCGCCTCCAAATGTACAAATACAAAAGAATGGTACAAATAACACAAAATATACAAATACGACTAGACAACAAGGTATTTTACCAAACGTCAATAATTATTTTAGTTGATTATATTATTTGTGAATAACTTGCCCTTCTCCACCTCACGGTTAATTGTACATTTTATATAATATGCATTTTATATTTTTATTTTGTTAAGATTATTTCACTTACGCAAACTGTAACGAATAAGCAAGTGCAATTGCGGGAAATTGCATCACAGCTAGCTTCGTTTTACCTACAAACCGTTTTACTAACCCCTTGTGGTGAAGTTAATAGTTTTTACTACAAAAGAAAAATTCATCATTTAACTTTACATGTGGCATGAAGGGTTGGCAAAACGTGGAAGTAACGAAATCGGTTCGTGTATTCTCGAATTCCTAAAAAACTATTGCACCGGAAGAGAATTGATATTTTATGCGGTCAATTGTTTTGGCCAAAATAAAAATAAGTACATTGTGAGTTTATTTATTTATCGTGTCACTGAATTAAATATTCCAAGCATCAGTCTCAAGTTTCTAACACACAAAATGAGTGATGCGATGCTTTCTGTTGTTAAGAAACAAAAAAGGACACTTAAATTAGGATCAATTTTTGTTCCTGTTTTTCAATTGGCAAAAAGAGCATCTGTATGGGGTTAAGGAATAGATTTCAGAAAAATTATTTTACTGTAAAACCTGTCAACCCTGGTGGGTAAGAATTTCAAATTCAATGAAAATAATAAAAGTGTTATATGGCGAAATATGAAAAAGTTTAATATAACTAAGTTAAGCCCATTTATGGTATTTTGTAAAACCATTTTGACGGAGATTACCTAACAATCAACGTTAAGAAACAACACCAAAGAGGTAGACAAGATGCTTTTTTTTCTTCTTTTTTTTATAAAGAAAGACAAACATTCCCGGGTTACGAATAACCCGACAACATTTAAAATCTCCTACTAACACCACACTAAGCGGAAGATTTTGCTTGTGTTGTGATGGAGGACTTAGCCAGACGAGGAATTGAACACGGAACGCCTGGGTGATACCCAAACGCGATACACACTCAACCACTGACCGGTCAGTCTTTAATTCTGTCCTTCTCCCACCCGTTATTCCTTCAGCTAAAATCAATTACTTAATTTCACTTTGCGAAGCACTCATTCCAAGCCATTATCATCATTTTTATACAAATTTAAAGATTTCCACTATTGGTGATGATAATTTAGCAACAGCTGATGATGTTGATCGAAATATTTTTTTTTTGTAACCACTGTATATTGTGTATTCATCATAGATTTTATACAAATCTAACGGTCTCCACTATTGCAGATGCTTAAACAGCTACAACTGATTATAATCGATTTTTTTCTAACCACTCTGTACTGTGTAAGAGGTAGAAGAATTCTTTTTTAGTTTTTTTATGTTTTATTTGTTATTATTGCCTATTAAAACAAAGTTTAAAAATTAAAACGCCTCTGTTTTAAACAAAATTATGACTGATTTATAATGCTACTTTGGGGCATAAGTTGAAAAGTTAAAAAGATTTCCGCAAAAATAACGGCACAAAATCGAAATTTGCCTTAAATACCTTCAAAATGGGATAAATATTAAAAACTCGGATATGCAATGAAATTGCATAACGGTTACCCAAATTTCGTAAAAGAATGTTTTTTTATTTGTTAATAAACTGATTTAATACACTAAAACGAAATATTCAAACTGCTCTCCTGAAAAAAGATGTTTTTTGAGTTGTGCCATTGTATTTCCGGGGGTGCGATCTGTAGAAGTTATGAGACCATAATTACAGAAAAAAACGAGTTTGGCTCTCCTGAACATTTCTCGGGTACAGATTTATTATCACTATTTTTCAGGCACATCAAAATGCAAATGCGCAATTAAAAATAAAGTACGGACGCTGTCACTAATAATTATGAGATTATTTTATTTATCGAGACATAAACATTAATTTACGATACTATTAATTAATTAATCTTCATTTCCGCCATTTTTCCGTAAAAATGGATGAAATACAACTATAACAGTTAAATGGGTTTTAAAAATCTCAAAATGCAATAAATTATCATTTACAAGTAGGTAATAAAAATAAAATTTCCTTCAATATGCATTAAACGGGACACATGTGTATGAAGCAGAATCTATGAGAGACCTTGGGGTAATATTGGATGTTAACAGGAAACCGGGCGGCATTTTGTTCATACAAATCTAATTCCCCAATTTCCTTTCTGGATTTTGACATAACTATAAATATTTTAAAATTTAATTTACAAGAGTCAGTCAAAAAGTAATGCCACCTATTTAATAGTCAATAAATTAAAATGCAAATACAAAGGTTGAAAAACCACACTATTTGCCACTTTTAAATATAATCTCGGACCATTTTCACAGTTTTGGTCCATGTTTCAACAATGGCATAGATTTCAGTGTTGTAAAAAGCACGCTCCTGCTTCCTATATAAGCCATTGACGCACGGACGTTTTCACGGACTCCACATGTGAATTTCAAGATGAGCTTCACATCACTTCGTCGTACGCTTAACTAGAAACAAGACAAAAATATCCACGAGTACTCAATTAATCATCAACCTTTATCCACCAAATCAGAAATTAAGGACCTTGGGGTTATACTTGATAGTAAAGTGAATTTTAATAAAGATATCGACCACAAAGTCATTAACTCATCTTCTACACTGGGTTTCATAATCCGTTTCTGCAAACAATTCAAAGATCTTGCTACTTTCAAAATACTGTATTACTCATACGTTCGTAGTATCCTTGAATACGCATCACAAGTGTGGAACCCAGATTAAACAATACATAAAAATATAATTGCAAGTGTTCAAAACAGATTTTTAAGGTACCTTAACTTCCGCTCTTTCCGATCTCATGTCAGTAAAGAAGACTCTGCAAAGTTCTTCAATGTACACACGTTAACTTGCCGAAGAAATGTAGCAGATTCGGTAATGTTATTTAAAATCACACACAACTTAATCGATAGCCCCGATCTTCTCCATCCCTCATCATTCCATGTTCTAAATCACAACAGCAGACAGTCACTTACTTTTAATCTCCCTCTTTGCAAGACCAATTCCAAACAAAACTCACGTATCTACATCTACAGATCCACACATTCATTTAACTTAAATTATTACGCGACATAAAACGAAAGATTAAGCAACATGACTCTCAGTAGAAGTTATTTTCTATTTATTCCCTTCTTCTGCCTATTAATCCTAATCCCAAGTTTCCTCCTCCCCTCCCTCCTCTTCACATATTGAATAACTACAAAATATTTTAATTTAATTAAGAAAACAACCCTACAAGGTGAATGGTAAAAAAAATCGGTCCAGTATTAGAGTAGAAAAATGGGGAATACAAAAATGATCGATTTTGACGATCTTGTTTGGTATGATCAGACCGAGGTGCAGTTGTCCCTTTCATTCAGTATTTGGAGGAATAAGAGCAACAGTGTCAGCAACAGTTTGGTAAAATACCTATTGTTCAAATTTCTTGGCGACCGGGTTTCCTCTTAAGTAAAACTTCACCCAACACACGATTTATTTAATAATTTTTTTTTCCTATTTATTTAGATTTTACAATTTATTTTGTAAATGATAGCCTCACTCGTTGACTAAGCATTTTCTAATTTAAAAATTCGTTAAGTAATAAATTAAGGAAAAACAAAAGTAACATAAAAACTCTATAAGTAAGTAATGAAATAGGCATACATTATGAGCTACATTATAGCTTGTAAATGTTTTGATCATTTATTAAAAAAAAATTAATATCGCTTTTATGTTCTTGTATGATCGGTCAGTGGCCGAGTTGGGATTTCATTTAGGTCCTATTGGGGAGATATAATATATAGGGAGATTTTCAAATATTTTCTGGTTATTCGTAACCCAGAACGTTTGTCATTTTTTAAAATCCGTCTCTCAATTTTGTATCTGAATTTATTTTTGTTTTCTTCATTTTTTGTTTTATGTTGAATGCCTTTATTGCCCATTAATTGGTGTTGTTTGTAATTATTGGTGTATTTTGTAATCCTTACTACAAAAAGGATTATCCAGGAATTTTCGAATCTTCGGGACTCCGAAGTACCACGACATATCGTATCTACGTGGATCAGCTTTGTGAAACAACTTCCATCGCTGCAACCCTTACGATTTCAACGATATTACCATACGAACCTAGAGAGTCACTGTATTCTCGTAGAATTTTGTGATGCATTCCAACTAGGTTATGCAGCAGTGATTTATTTAGTCGTTCAAATCAATAACTCTGGCCACTTGTTGATGGCCGAATTCAAGGTCGTACCTTTAAAGTCGTTAACAATCCCTAGATTAGAATTGTGTACAGCCGTGCTGTTATCAAAACATATAAAAAATATATTGTCGTCAGCACCTTTTGCCGAGCAAATTGAAAAGGTTATCCGCTTCGCTGACACGACAATTGTCTTATCTTGTCTTCATAAGCAACTATTTTTATTCAAAACTTTTGTTGCGAACCGTGTTGTTCAGATCCCTGACAACATGCCAAGAGCAATTTGGAACCATGTTATTTTGAGGATAACATTGCGGACTATGGGTCCCTATGTACATTTCCTACTCATTTTATAAAATATGAACCATGGCCTTTGGGTCTGCCGAGGCTCCGTGATCCTATCGAGGATTGGCCTTCGGTGAGGCCATCAACTATTCCAATCAGTGAATTGCCGGAAATTCAACCCCTTAAATCTACAGTTTTTAGTGCAGAAATAAAATCCTCTTCTTTTATAGTTAAGTATTCCCCATCATCAAAATTGAAGATAGTTATTTCTAGGACACTTAGGTGCAAAACAAATGTCTGTTTTACTTTTCCAATACGGCGAAACAGAGCCTAAGTAATGCGGTACTTATTATTCAAGAACTTGACAACGCGCTCATGAAGATGGTTAAACTCGAACAAGAAGATTATTTTCATAATAATCTTATACTTTTAACTTCCAACAAAATGTGTATTCTCAGTTAAAGTAAACATCCCGTTTTACTACCCAAGCCTAGTTATTTAATCGAGTTGTTAATTAATTAATATCACCGTGCACATCTTCATGTAAGCCCGCGTACTCTCCCATTTCTTATTGTCGTACAGTCATTCGATCTCAATTATAAAAATGTTTTGTAAATTTTGGTCTCCGGTGACATTTTTTTTTTTTTTACAAAAACATAAAAATCAATCGGTATTGGGAAGTTAGGGGTGGAGTGAGGGGTTGGTTGGTTACTTGGCTTAGAGACCAGCGACGACATGTGGAAGAAAAAAAATCTTTGCTTTTGAAGAAAAAGTTTTTGAAAAAAAAGTCACAGGAGACCAAAATTTCATTTACATTTTTTACTCCAAATAATGTCAGGAATCACTGGTTAAAGTAAGTCAAGTACGATGCTTAACATCCTGTGTAATGATTCCTTGATATTTTTTTTGTTGTTTTTTTTTAGACAAGGGCAGTTGCAGATGTTGGTGTTTAAACATTCGTGTATTTTTATCGGTGTTTGTATTGATTTTTGACTGTCACGGGCTATTTATACTGTACGTTGAGAATTTTGTTTTCCATGTGTTAAGTGCAAGTATGTTGGTGTCTAACTATGTTTTATCTTTTTTATGCCTACTATGATTACTGATGCCGATTTGTTTACATACATTATTCCAATGGTTAGATTTAAAGAGTAAAACTGGGTCGCCCTCCAAAACTAAATATTTCACCATCTTTTTCCATACTGCAGAATTTTATTAGTGAATAGACGTTAAAACAAACACAAGTACATACCGCAGGGCAGTGATAGAACTTGTCCATCAGATATTGCATCTACGGCTCTTCTTTTAGCTTTATGTTTCACTAACATCTAATTTCGTTTATAAAGTGATTCTTACTATGCTTTTATGGTTTATGGGATTAAGTGGATTCGTTTATCCCCTTCCAAGCTGGGGGTATGGTTGGGGCTTTATTGTGCCTACTGACACACTTGCTTATTACAATCCGGCTTATGAGCATGCTCATTAATAAGCAAGCTCACACAACTATACGCATTTGTTCATAAATGAACAGGCTTGGCTCGAGCTTTCTCATGAATGAGCATGCTCAAAGCCAACAATCGAAAATACATACTTTTTTATGAGCAAGCTCGTGTCAAATAATAAAATGTCATCGTATAGAGTGCCAACACCTATGATACAAACCAAAACACTACAATTCGAGAAGCTATTTCTCCTCGTAAACGTTTGGCTGCTACAATGATATACCTGGAAGAAGGTAAAACCCAAACCAGTCTGCAGTGATCTACTTTAATATCTAGGCAAACTTTGGGGAGAATTATTTCAGAGATATGCAGAGCTATTTACGGTGCATTAAAAAACCAGTACATGAAGGTAAGATATTTATTTGTACTTCATATTATTGACAACTTAACCTGAAAATTGTGAAACACAATACCTACGATAATGTATTTAAGTTTTCTGTTCGAAATTGTCGATTATTGTCTATCGGTTCTTGAAATTGTGGTTGAGTTATGACTGTGGACGTAGAAGTAGATGATCTGGTATTTAATGGAGCAGAAGCAGGCCCAAAAATTTGTTGACTAGTCAAATTTATATTGGTTCTGTAATATAAATTTCCAGATCCATTGTTAATTTGTGGATTTATAGAGAGCCGTTCCATTTGTCCTTAAAAATTACATCGATGATAAGATTCTCAGCAACATTTTGCTGTTCAGTACTGTAGTCACTGTCCTTAAGAGGATAGACTTTACGCCATACGCCGAAAGTTTAGGTATTTATTGTTCCTAACTCTGTAACACTCAGATGAAGCTTACACATACAACTGCACACAACAATACTGAATACCGCGCACGCTCGCACACACGACTAACACGTGATACACTGTCCCCGGTCCCCGAATATCATATTATTCTCATTTCGAGCGCCTAGCAGCAAATCATCTAGGTAGGTACCTACTATTCAGAATTCGGAAGTGTGTATAATTATTATTTGTTATTCGTAGTATTTAGATCTCGCCTGACTTGTGATACCTCAATCACATTGATAGGATAATATAATCAATTAGTGAATGTTCGGCAATAACTAGATAAGTGATAATTCATGTAGGTATTGTTTATCATAATTTCCAGCGTTATTCTTTTTTTTTTTTTTTTTTTATATTTATTTATTAAATTTGCATATGTAATACAGTTTAAAATATGGGTAGTCCCACAAAGCTGTGAAAGATCAGCTTGTCTGTAGGTTCTACCATTCAATATTATTACACAATACAATTTAGCTTGTTACAATATTTATACCTAATATAAGATTTAGGAAAGATAAATTTGTTCTTCATTTATTAGCCATTTTTTTGTCAGTTTAGGGCAGGGTTTCTCATTTTTTTTAAATTTAATGTTTTTATGAAATGTGTTGTATATTAAAGGTATCATATATTCGAGCGTTCTGCTACCATACTTATTTGATATTCGTGGTATTTTTAAGCCTTCGTTTTCGGTAAATCTTGTTGTGTGACTATGTACCAATAACTTTTTATACGCGCTTTCTCCTGAATTGTCCATAATTATTATGTACCAGAGAAGCCCTTTAATTGGAAGTATGCCCTCAGACCCATACAGTAATTTTAAGTTGTTTCTTTGTTTATATATGCTAGGTTTGACAATTTTTTTAATTATGGCAATTTGTAAGTTTTGAATGTATTTGATATTAATTATGCTCGAGTGTCCCCAGGTTCGAATTCCATATCTAAGTATGGATTCGACCATAGAATAATATATAAGTTTAAGAGTGCATCGAGGCAAAACAAATTTTAATTTATTTAACAAAACTATTAATGTTATTATTATATTATGTTATTCATTTTTGTCGGCGGGTATAGGTGCCGCCGCCCCGGGAACCATTTATTGGATAACCAACACCTCTGCGATAGGTCACCCCTTTAAGTTTAAGTCACCCTCTACGTTTGGTGACTTAGCCGGGGTGCCCGGGTGCATGTGGTTAGGTTTGTCCGGGTCTTGGCGGCGGATGCGTCTGCCCACCAATTACGTAACAGGCCATATCAGGAGAGACTGGTTGAGGGAAACCTTTGATCTCTCCGCCGGTCTCTCCCAGAACATCGCCTTGCACCGCATTGGGATTTCCATGTTTGTTATTCCTAGAGAAACCGACCCCCAGATTCCTACCCACCCCTCATACCCTTTGCCTTCCCAGAACTTGCTCTCCTTCCTTTCTTCAAAATACCCCCTGCACAGCACCCCCAAAGATGACATAGGCCCTGAGGGAAATTATTTTCCTCAGGGCCTCCTGTGTGGAGCTAATGTAAAAAAATCATAACTTCATTGTGGTAGCTAAGGTGGTGATTGGTGATGATTTGCACATTTCGTATCGTAATAATCACCGACATTGGTCTTTGTAGACCAGTGCAATTAGCGATCCGCGATGGTAATTATTCCGGTAGTTCCAATTTTTTAATATGTTTTATAAACTGGTTCATTCACGTAAAATCAAAGTTTTCGACCTGCACACCCGTGCACGTGCCGCCATTTTGAAAAAAAAACAGACGAAATCGCGTCAAAATCTTGTTTTTCTAAAATATCTCAACCAGTGCAAATTTTTCCTTAAGTAGCTGTGGCAAATACGTGGGACCTAAAATTTGCTACAATTATTTATAATTTATTATTATCTTCTATCTCTCAAAAGTACTGATATGAAATAATCCAGTCAAGGAAGGAGGTGTGGAGTGCGTGAGCAGGTACCTAAGTGATTCCTTCAGAAACTTGATCAGGGTGCTTAGGGTGTGAATATACCAAAAGTCCTGACGTCTAGCTGTCGAGCTAGGAGGGAAAGGGAAGGGGGGGAATGGTCCCAATTTTCGGGTTTCCGCTTACATCTCGAAAACGGTGGTTCGCGGGTAATATTTTTTTCCATTAAATGAAAGCTCATAAAATTATCTTCAACTTTTATTCTATGCGTGACTTTCAAATTCCCAGCCGTTTTTGAGTTATACGCTCCCAAAAAAATGTATAGAATTAAATTCCCATTCATATATACACATGCAAATTGATCTCCAACCAGTCAACATTTATCAACATTTACAGCAATTTTAAGTTTATTTATAATTTATAATTTTAATTTTAAGTGTTGTCAATTTCAGAAAAAAACTTTTTTTATCTTACTATTGACACACAAATTTTGTTCGTTCGCCTAAAAATTTATTTGACCACACTTCCAGTTATTAAATAAAGTAGACAAAAATCATGTTGCTTGAAAATTTTTATATTATAGTTTATAATTAAAAGTCACATGATAATTTTATTCTGTTTCGTTACATTAATACACCAAATTATAAACTGTTCTCAATAACATCATGTTACACTCTGAACTTTATATGGATTAACGTTTTCATCCTCTTTGGACGTCTGACAAGGTCCCGGCAATGGTTGTTCATTCGTGGCATCTTCATCCTCATTAATGTCGTCTTCATCGTCGTCCTCGGCAACAGGCACGCAGTTGAGGCATTTCCCTTGGCAGCGGAGGCAGGCTGCATAACAGTTCATCAATGCTTTTCGGCATCCACATTTGCCAATTACAAAATCCTTGGTGCAGCGGCAAAATATCATTTTCAGAAGGACCTTCTGGTGGATCTTCTGTTATAATTGGTACCGGGGTGGCTCCAATATGTTTCCTTCCTATGACTGGACTATAAAGCTGTAAAAAAACTTGCACAAACAAGCATAGTGCACTACGAGTTTTTTGTTTTCTTGATTATCTCTTTTCCAGTGCATTTTCGAGAAAAATTATGATCACCAATTTTGTAGAACATAAAATTTCACAAAAGACTTAAAAGGTATATGTTTTATGTTTTTTCGTCTCTATCAGGTATCGAGGTTGTAATCCGCTAAAATCAGGTCAAAAAACAGTATTTTACTTGGTTTACATTCCGTTAGTTTTCAAAAAGCGCTCGAGTGGTTAAAGTATGGATAAGCTATTAGGGGGATGGTGAGAAACCCTGTAAGGAGTTAATATTATTTTTAAAAAAACGACAGTAATGAAAACATAATCCCTGTTGTATGCGATATATTTTATATTATGTAAAATGACCGTACACAACAAAAACTTTCAGATCTCAAAGATGTTATAAAATATTATAACTGACTACATCTACATTTTTTGTGGGAATGTTTTTAGTTTGAGGAAGGACAAAAAAAGTTTGAAAAAAATCATTAAAAAGATTGCAAATTTGTTGCCCAAAACTTAAAGAAAAGTTTCCGCGGAACATGTTATTAGGTGTATCAGAGGAAGCTTGTTTCTAAAATATTTCACATTATTCTTTGTGAGTCTAGTTTTTTAACTGTTAATTCATGGTGGAATTCCATTGTATTAGATATGAAATTAAACAATTTTTTTCACTTTGTTCCACTTGTTTATTTACACCAGGACCGGTTTCGTCCTACTACGGACATTTTCAGACTGGTAGTTGAAATTCTTATGCTACGGAATTTATACAAACTTAGGCAGGGGCGCACAACATTGTCTCTATATGATGAATGTTTCTATTTTGTTAATTTAAGGTATTATCAGTTATTTTGTTAAGTTAAGATACATATAGATAATTATAAAGTTTATTATTAAAATTATGAATGATGATACATAGTAAAAGGTTATTTTTAATTGACATGAATCTATATGAATTTATATAATTGAAAAGGTTTGTGATCACCGATATTTTATTTTGGTAATGTTGGGATATTCCCTCCTTGTTGCTTAGGGCTTAATTAACAAATATTGATAGCCCTATGGTAATTATTGTTATTAGGGTTTTACATATATATATAGGGTTTTAATAGATATTGCTTGTGTTGATTTGAGTAATATTGTAAACAGTTTTATGAAAAAAATATTATATTTATTACCTATTGTAAAAAATGTATTATCTAAAATACATTATTATGAAATTAAATAGAACTCATGAATAAAAAGAAAAATCAATCCCATCACTATTATTGTGTAAAATAGTCTTACCATCACTATCATCGAAAACGATGGTTCCACCCCCCCGACCATGCACTCCTTGCCACGACCCGTCAAACGTGAGAATGAGACAACTGCCGTAAACTTTCAAATTTACCTACAGAAATCGCTTGAAAACAGGTTTATGGATATAATTAATATAAATATAAATATTAATATAAATATAAATATACTTTTCTATACCGAAACTTTCACGAAATTGAAATTTAAAAAAGTATAGATTTTCTAAAAAGAAGAAGCTACGTTGGTATGTTTTTATAATTTTGTAATTCTTTATGAGAGTTGAGTTAGCAGCACTTTTTCCTTAAATAATATTTTTTGATAAATTATATGTGTTTGACAGTGAATGTTTACGTTAAAACCAAACGCATCGAAAATTCAAAAAGCTACCGACATAGTTTTTACCTTATAGAAGGCAGTATAAAAAAAATATATTCATTTCGTGCAATTTTCGATGTAGAAAAGTGTTTTTTCCCGAGCGTCCTTTTTGTATGGGCCGAAAAGCGAAGTCTATCATCTTAATTTACTAGCAACGTTTTTCCCAAACATATCGAAGTCATCATCGTTTTGACTGAGTCGTTAAGTAATCAAACGAAACATCTGATTTGGAGTGTCGTATTTTCGTTTCTGTGTAAATAGTGGAAGTTCAGGTGATGGAGATGGAGTTTGAGGCGGCAGTTCAGGCAATGAATTAACCGATGATGTGGGTGGACTGGATATGTGCAAATAAACAAATACTATAAATTCTATACCTATTATCTTGTTTCAGTTTCCTGATAACAAAGAAGAAATAAAAATGATAGCTGAGCAATTTAACAAATTGCCTTGGCGCAGTAGATGGCAAACAGTCAAAATAATTCCACCTCCTGGCGCTGGAACCCATTTTTTTAAACTACAAATGTTTTCATAGCATTGTTCTTGTGGTAATTATTGTTGACGCTGACTACCAATGTATGTATGTTGATGTAGGCACGAACGGCCGCATTTCTGATGGAGGTATTTTAAAAAAGGCAGACTTTTATAAGCGTTTAGAGTTTAGATGAAGGTTCTTTAAATATACGACCAATAGAAAAACCAACACATGATTCAGATCCTTTACCGTTTGTGAACACGACGGAGATTCCACTACTCCTTGGTTTCCCAAAGGCACAAGGGACGGGTCCACCCCATCTTGGTTCCCTGAAGCCCCCATAAGGGAAGAGGGCCTCATCTCTCCTCTTCACTCCTTCATGGTTCCCTGAAGGCTCCAAGACGGAGAGGGATGCTGTGTGGACGGTGGTTTTAGAGAAATTAAGGAAAGGAAGTTCTGGGAAGGAAAAATTAAGGGTGGATAAGAATCTGGGGGTCAATGTATCCAGTAGTCCAGCATATCAATCCCCGCACTGCGCTACGAGGCGATGAGTCGAGAGAGTCCGGGTGGAGAGGTAAAATGTCTCCCATCAATTAGCCTCTCCCGATCCGGCCCGCCAAGCAGTCGGTGGGCCAATGCATGTGCCGCCAAGACCTAGACAAACCTCACCCCATCAACCCGGGCACCCCTGCTAAGTCATCAAGCGTAGCGAACCACTTGGGGTAATCTATGGCAGGGGTGTTGGTTATCCAATAAATGGTATGGGAGAAGAAACGTTTTTCTCTTTCATTCATTAATAAGAAGATTTATGTTGGGATGAAGAGTGTTTCCCTCATTGTTCACGGTCTAAATGTACAAAAGTCTACTATTATATATCTACCTATTAAATGAAAATGTTCTGTAGTTCCTTAGTCTTATAACCACTTAAACTGGGCGAAGCAGAACCTAAAGCCGCCCGCAGGGTCTAGCAGCAAAAACCTGGTCTACCCATAGAAATCGTAAATTACAACCATTTGATGAAATAATTAATATTTTCAAAATGGTTGTTTGGCGTTCTCTCTGAACTTTCGGAAACATTAAAATATATTGTGGTCGTAAACTGCGAAATGACCACAACTGGGCCACAAAAGTCGTAAAAAGTTCCCTTTTGGATACAAATTACTGAGATGGTATTGTGACATGAAAAAATGTTAACATTGTAATTTTGAGCCATTGGGATTTTTACTTAACGTAGGTACCTAACAGATAAAATGAAAAAAGAAGCACAACGAAAAAATAGAAAACAGAGATTTGTAAAGAAAAATCTTTCACATAACCATTTTGTAAGCATACATTTCCTTCTGAAAATCAATTCACAGCTTTTTATATAATTGTTGTAAATTATTGAAACAAGATATTCTAGAGTCCTTTTGCCGTATTTATTTAGGTATCTGGGAATTACAAGTCTATCGTTTGCAGTAAGTCTTGTATTTTGAACATGTAGGTACCAATATTGTATTATATTTAGATTGAGATTATGCTGATTCGCAATTTTAAGCCATTATACAGATAATTAATTTACTGAGTTAAATAGTAATGATTTTAATTCGTTAAAAAATATAAAATTTAAAAAAATTATGTTAAAATTTTTAAAAAAATCATGTCTTTGGGTCGAAACACGTAGAACGCGGGTAAAGCAGTCGGCGCATGGGCAGCCGACGGCCGACAAGAATGTTTGTATGTAAACGTACTAAAGCGCACACAGTGAAGCCAGATTCAGATGTCCGCAACTCGGTACAAAATACCGCCGGCGCGCTCGGGCGCTGTGCGCGGGTAGTCCGAAATACGAAACACGCTTTTTACGTGTTTAGACCCTTAGTTCGTAATAAGCTTTGTTTAAGGTCCAGGTTTTACGGTAACATTTTGTAAATTTATTCAGTAATGAGTGGACATTTGAGGGGAGAGGTCGCGCGCTCGCATTGCAGTTCCGTCCGCTGAGCGAAAATATTATCCACGTATTTTATACAAGGAATGAATGGGGAAATGGGTGTTAAACAAGCAATCAACCAGCCAGCAGAAATTAATTAATTAATTAACTTTGGTGATTTGTTGTGCACATACCTGTAATGGTTTCTATATGTAGTGCTGAGCTCTGGCGTCTGAGTCGGGAAACACGCCAAACGCGCGCCCAACACGGTCGAAATTTGTCACATGAGAACGGGTCGCTTCTACCACTCGTTCTTGAGTTCAACAGCTCAGCTGTGAAACGATTTGCCGGCCTCTGTGTTTCCTCCTTCATGCAATATGGGTCTCTTCAAGACAATTTTTCTCAGGGCCTCCTGTGCGAAGTCACATATAAAAATTTAAAAAAAGATTCGACTATTATTGTTGAGAGGTTTAAAAATTCCGTACGACTAACACTGTTTAACACAAGTACTAAATATAAAATTAATATCATTCTAAAATCCACAAGTCTTGGCAATTTTTGTAGGATATTATGCCGAATATTTGCATACCAAGTTTACATTTAGTTGATTTTATATCAATTTGTATTAAATTTTGTGATTTTTCTTTTATGTGCGTCATTCTACCTTTTGTTTATATGAGCTAATATTTTGAAATATATTCTTTCTTGAGTACGAAAAAATTTGTCTAAATAAACTTTCAAAAACAAAACCACCTTTTGTCATTTCTATCGCACGTACTTAAAAAGATTTGTCCCAACTTTATTTTATGATCTCCCTTTATTCACCCCCATTATTTTCCGGTTATATTATAAATACAGTTATTACCATTATATAAACCATACAATCTACGTCAAAACACCATAAGATTCAAAGTCTCATTGAGTAAAAAACAGAGACGTCAAAAAAGGTTCAGGGCGTAAAAGATGTTTCTATCTATCCATTCCATTACTAATATGATTTTTTGTCTGTCAAGCTGTATCCATTATCTAGTAAACAAATTTAAATTTTATAGAGCAAGTGTATTTTTTTTCGTACTTTATCAAAATGCTGAATGGTTTATCAATTTGGTGTCAATCTTACGAGAGTCTGCTCCAAAAGACGGCCGACATTGCGGCTGGCTAGCGGGCCGTACAAGTACCAAAAATAACTAACTGCAGTCAAGCCGAGTTTTGATACCCCCCCCCCCTGAAGTTACAAGAACACACCTCAAAATAAATATTAAACAATTCATTAAAAAATTTCATCCCGAACCTGATCAGAATCGGTATATTGCAGATAGGGTATCGCTGCCACAATATTCACCTGACAAAAGATAAGAACTCTGCCATGTTTAAATGTCGTTTTGTTGACTCAAAATAATCGGTGTACAATGACAAACATTTACCGCGTAACGTGGTATCACCACTAGAATGAAAACTGATTAAATATATAGTAAAATTGAATTTAAAAAGTAATAAGATTTAATTTAATAATAATGAGAGTTGCCCCAGACACAGTTGGGCGAGGCAAGTCCAAAAACTGTGCGAGGAGAGGATGGATCTGCCATGGACGGAGGCCGATCAATCGGCGCAAGACAGGGACGTATGGAGGAGCCTTGTCGATGCAGTGGGTCCCCGACCCGAATAGGACAAGGGGAAGAAGAAGAAGAAGAAGAATAATGAGAGTATCAAGTTACAATACAGTGGAACCCCTCATGACGAGTACCTCCCATAACGAGTAATTCGCATAACGAGAAAAACCGATTTGGAGAAAGATGCTTCATTAACGAGCGACATTTCGCGTAACGAGTGACGCAAAGGGAAGTTCCATCTTCGTGTCACTCACTTGTGAGCTGGGACTTCCGCGCCAGTGCGTCAGTCTCTGATTAGCACTTTTCCGCTAGCACGTTAGTGTCGCATGTGACCACACATTTTTTCAAATTTGTGTTCAGACATGATTTGTAAATTTATTTTTAAAAATGCCTTTCGAGAACATGAAGAGTTGCAGTCGGAACATGAATTCTCAGCTATGAGTAAACTTGTAGATTTTAAAAGAATCCATTCTAGATCAAGAATAATTGCAATCGGAACATACATTAGATTTCTCTACACTGTGCAACCAGCGAGTGCACAGTACACACTTCGCCAAATATCCATTTGTAGTACGTGAATAATTGCAGTCGGAACATGAATACGGTTTTCTCCACCATGAGTAAATTTGTGGGTTTTTAAATTCGCCTTTCTAGCACATAAATAATTGCAATCGGAACAGATAATAGGTTTTACTTCACTGTGCTTCAGCGTGTGTTTTGCCAAGTATCCCTACATGGATGGTTGAGTTGTCATATGAATGTGTTTCTCCACTATGGGTCAGCTTGTGTACTTTTAAATATGTTTTTCGAGAATATGAATAGTTGCCGTCAGAACATGAATACGGTTTTTCTCCACTTTGAGTAAACTTGTGGGTTTTAAAAAACTTCATTCCAGAACATGAGTAATTGCAATCCGAACATACATACGGTTTTTATCCACCATGCATCAGCTAAAAGTTTCGCCAAAGGTCCCTTTGTAGTACACGAATAGTTGCAACGGAACATGAAAAAGGTTTGGATCCATTTTGGGCACCCCAACTAAGTTTGATACGGTGAAGTTAAAGGCTTTTAGTCAAAACCTAACTGATCAAGATAAGCTTTAAATTCAAATCAACTTTGGGTAAAATTTTTTTAAAACACGAAATGCGATTTTATATTCGGAATTGCTGAAAATTGCACAGTTTTTAATGTTAATGTGGAGAGAATATTCTCATTAATAACACAGCAATGGACAAAAGATAGAAATTTACTAAGCATAGAAACAATCTCATCAGTAATTAAAATAAAATTCAGTTTCCAAGAATACAGCTGCATTGATTTTTACAAATTCCTTTTAAAACGGGAAGATATTCTAAAAGCTATCGGAAAGAGTGATAAATACAAAAAATTGAAAAGTAAAAAAGGCAAGAGGCTGAGGAAAAAGCTTTAATAGCTAGATAATCAAATAATGTACTTGTGAATGCAATATTTATTTTAATTTTTGTGGTTAAAGTTATGATTGTTTTTATTCCGTAAAAGAAATTAACATATGTTTTTGGTAATTTTTTACCTAACCGGGACACGCTTAATATGCACTAAAAAAAATTATATTGTGGTAGATAGATAATAACTAGTAGTAATCAATTCAGCAACCGGAATTGAAAAATAATGCATTTTAATTGTTATTTTTTAACTTTCAAAATACGAAATATCACTTTTCACCGACCGCCATGTTACGAATTAAGACGGTAAATACGAACTTTTAAAAGAAAAAAACACTACTTTTAAAATAAAAAAACCCACTTCGTATAACTTAGATAATAATAAATAATACATATTAATCATTATTTTGTTCGATTTAGAAACGCGAAAACTCATTAACCCCGATCGGTGCCATATCTGAGCGACCGACGCACATTTAAGCGCCATTCAGACGGTTCACTAATCGCTCATTTCCGCATTTCATTCGGCCTAGTTTACTCGGAATGACACGTCTGAACATGCAATGAAACGAAAGTGCCGAATACTGCCGAATGAAATCTTCAAGTGAACCGATCCAACAATGTTGGATATTTTCCTACGGCATCCTTCACTCGCGCGCGCATGCGCGCGGAAGAGAGCAAAGTGAATCGTCTGAACACTGAGTGAACTCTCAATCAGTTTGTCTCGCGTCCTGTACGGGAAGTACCATGAAAGGACGCTATCAAATCGCACGCAAAACGTCAAAATGGTATTCGTTCGGCTAATTTGTTTGCTTTTGGGAACACCTCTCATATAAATTTCTGGGTCTCCCTTATTATCCATGTATTTTATATTTTTTTTAATATATGTAAGATTATTAATTTTTAGGAAAATGTTCGTAATAAAAAAAGTGAAATCAAATTGTGTTATTATGCCATAAAAAATAAAAAAGGTTTATAAGACGACACAATACTGTTTTTTTATTTATTTTTATTTAATTGTGTCAACAAAATTGCGTAAAAATCGATGCATCTGACATGTTTTTCCTTAAAATTCGGGGCCGGACCGCGCTGGAAAACAAACGAATTCCAGCGCGGTTGACCTCGCTCGGCGACGCTGTGGTCGGAATGGATGAGTGAACGCTTATTTCTATAGCACCGTCTGAACATGGAATGAAACAAAATGGACGATTAGGCCGAAAAAACATGGCGGAAACCTTCCCTCGAGTGAACCGTCTGATTCCAGCATTAGCAAATAGGCACTGCCAACCTAAATACAAAAGCATTTGTGTTACCAGTGGCTAGAAACAATATTTAAACAATAACACCCATAGGTTTTAATGCACGTTTTTTTTATGAGAATTTTTTGAAATAACAAAAAATTATATTAAAAAAACGCCGGTTTTTAATTTCAGTAATTATTTTTTATAAATAATACGTTCACTTTTGTATCACAAACCATGTTACGCAAACCTAGCGTAGCCGTAAAACTACTTGAAAACTGGGATGTTTTTCTTGCCTTGACGCGAGCAGGTGCTACGAAAGGGGCACTTTCTTTTGTGTCACAAACCATGTTACACAAACCTAGCGTAGCCGCTAAACTACTTGAAAACTGGGATGTTTTTCTTGCCTTGACGCGAGCAGGCGCTACGCCAATTTCAACATTATAGCAAAATACGTAATATTATGCAAAAACTTCATGTACGTACTTTAAACGTTTAAGCCTTTACGTAATTGAAGTAATTTATGCATTTCCGTACAACCTCTTGCTCAGCTGCCCTCTGTAGATATTAGTCCCACCTACGCTCCATAGATATTCGTCACCACTAGGACCCTCGTAGATATTAATCCGACCTTAGCTCTGTAGTTCACTCTGAAGGTCATAGATATTTGTCCAACATATGAACTGTAGATATTCGTCCGACATACAGGCTGTAGATATTAGTACCTGGAGTTCTGGCTAGCTCCCAGCTTAACCAAACATTCCTTTACATTCCTTTGCGAATTGACAACTAACGTTTGTGTCCGTACAAAGCTCGGGATTTTTACCGTTTTTTTTTCTTATTTTCGAAGATAATTGTGATATTTTGTTAACTTTATCATATATTTTACACCATTATTATGACCGACAGCGGTTTTGAGGTAAATATTTAGAAAATCGGGACGCGCTTAATATGCACTTTAAAAATTAAAAAAAAATTGTTTTAGATTTATAATAGTTATAGATTTAGCAACCAGAATTGTAAAATAATGCATTTTAATAGTTATTTTTTAACTTTGAAAACACAAAATGTCGTTTATCACCGACCGCCATGTTACGAATTACGACGGTAAATACAATTTTTATATGAAAAAACACTTCGTGTCAGTTAGATAATAATAAATAATAACTAAGGGGGTTTCTCACCATCCTCCCAATAGCTTATCTACACTAATAACGAATATGGTCGATTAACAATTTACGGTTTATTTATTTATTAAGTTGGAGTTTATGATTCGGTACTTGAACCTATGAATAGTGGCTATATATTGGATAAGTTGGCCGAGTTTTCTAACCACTGCGAGTATTTTATTTTTAACTAACTAACCATCACGCCGTTTCCCCGCAGGGGAAGGCAGAGAGGACGGACCGCCAAACAACTCGGTCTTGGCACACACTCCTTGCCTCATTCACATTCATACATCTTCTCATACATACTCTTCTATTATTCTGACTCTTAACATGGCCCGACTCAAGTATCTGATTTACTTGGTCGTGCCACGTCTTCCTTGGGCGTCCTCGGCTTCTTCTACCGTTCACATTCGCGTCATAAATTCTCTTTACACTCCTTTCTTCATTCATTCGCTCAACATGCCCAAACCATCTAAGCGACCCTTTCTTAATCTTACTTACTACGCTCACATCAGCCTTGCATTCTTTTCGGATCTCCACATTCCTCACACGATCATACATGGTTTTACCACACATACGCCTCAGGGATCGCATTTCTACAGCATTCAGTCTACTTTCATCCTTTCTCTGCCATTTCCACGCTTCACTGCCATACATCAGGGTAGGTACCAGTACTCCATTGTGGACTGCTAACTTCGCTTCTGTGGACAACTTTTTGTTGGCTCCAACGGCGTTCAATCCTCCATTAATGGAGTTACCTGCATTCACCCTTCTTTCGATATCCCTATCAGCCTTCCCATCTCTCGTAAACATACTTCCCAAATAAACAAACTCATCCACCTGCTCCAAGTATTCATCATTCACAACTATATTGCACACCGTTTTCTGACTCTCTCTTTCAAACACCATGACTTTAGACTTACTTACATTCATCATTAATTCATTCTTCATACATACTTCGTTCATCCTAGACACGAGAGACTGCAGATCTTCTATACTGTTAGCAATCAGCACCGCATCATCAGCATACAACAGGCAACATACTATCAGTTCATTCAATTTCGCGCCCAATCCCGCCTCTTTCAATTCTTGCATACAATTATCCATGTATAGATTGAATAACCACGGTGACATTACGCAACCTTGCTTAACACCTTTTATGATGTCAAACCACCCCGTAAAACCACCGTTTACCCTTATGCAAGCAACGCTTCCCTCGTATAGAGACGCGATTGCCTGTACAAGATTTGTATTCACTCCATACTTGGACAATACCTTCCATAGCTTCTTCCTGTCGACGCGGTCGTATGGTTTTTGTAGATCTACAAAGGCACAGAAAAGTTTCTGGTTTTTTGCCAGAAACTTCTCAGTGAACATACGCAAAGAGAAAATCTGATCCATACACCCCCGTCCACTCATAAAAGCACCTTGCACATCCCATATTTTATCTTTTGTTTCCATTCTTACCCTTTCAATCAATATTCTACCATACAGCTTGCCGACTGAACTTAGCAAACTAATAGCCCTATGATTCCCACAATCCATGCGTGACCCTTTACCTTTGTATAACGGCATGATCACAGCCCTTCTCCAATCTAATGGCGTGTAACCCTCCTCTAAACACTGGTTAAAAAGTTTTCACAACCATGTGAGAATTGTACGGCTATCACCTTTAAAGTATTCGGCAGCGATATTGTCGAACCCAACAGCCTTACCATTCTTCATACATTTAATTGATCTTTTTATTTCATCCATGCTGATTCTGGTAACATTCACTCCGTCGTCGCTCATCCCTGATTCGCCGCTGGAATCACTGTCACCCAGATTGCTTTCAAAGACTTCCTCAAAATATTTCATCCATCTATCTTTTATATCTTCCTCATTCGTCAACATTTTTCCATCTTTTGATTTTATCACTTTCATACTTCCGTTATCTGTATCACTCCGGGATCTTTTGACCTCCTTCCAAAACAGTTTAATGTTTTCTTGGAAGTGGTTGGTCATTTTAATTCCCTCTTTCTCTTTCAGGCGTTTATTTCGTTCTTTCACTCCGATACTTACTCTTTTCTTGCATTCCTTATATACTTCTTTTGCTCGATCTCTCTCTTCACTAGATGCACTGCCAGACGCTATCAGATATAACCATGCTTTGTTCTTCTCTGAGACCAGTCCTTTGATCTCGTCATCCCACCATGCATAACCTTTTTTCCTACCTTGCGTACTTAATCCACACACGTCTCTAGCAGATTCACAAAGACTTACTTTTATGTGGTTCCACGTTTCATCTATGCTAAGACCGTCCATTTCCTTCTCATTCAGTCTCATCTCTGCACACTTCTCATACTCACTTCTGATATTATCGTTTTGTAGTTTTTCTACTTTGACTCTTGTTGGAGTCGTTACCGTTTTCACTTTAGAGCGCCAGCCACGGAAGAGGTTTACTCTCGACACTACTAGAAAGTGGTCAGTTTCAACCAGGGGGGTATAACTCCGATCCAAAACTTCAACCGTAACGAAGATGCGAAATATCCATGACTGTGTGACGTAATACCTATATGGACCAATAGGAAATTTTTGAATTTCTATGGGAAAAACTCTTGACAACTGAGCGCTATAATAATATCAAAATGGACGCTTGCAACGCACATTCACACCAATACGTTCGACGCAAATGTGAAAATACTTATATAAATTAATAAATATCAGTGCCGTGTGAAGTTTGCACACTTGAATATATTGATTACCCGATTTTGAGAACATTTTGCATGTATTTGAGGCTAATACTACATGAAATGGCTCATTTCGAGATCGAGTGCAAAATGCGCATTGGAAAGTAATGCACTGTCCACCAAACTTCCTAAAATCAGACACACCATCCTCGTGAAAACAGGATTTATTGACCAAAGTGCAGGTACAAATAATATTGATTATTTATATGAAATTCTAAGCTCATTTCGAATTGTTATTTTTCTAGTTGAGGAGGCATGAAATATCAAATTTTTATCATAATGTGAATAATTACAGCCATTTCATAATGTCGAAGATACATTCATTTGCACAGTTTAATCCTGTTTTCACTTATTTATCTTACTTTGTTTTGATATGTCAGATGTGTTTCATGATGCTCATTGATGCACATCTAAAAGCAATAATTTAGCAATTTAGTGATGACATGATTGTTGTAGGTATGCTGGACAGTAACGTTGTGGTGTCGTGTCAAGAGATTGGGGCCTGCACAGGAGAACCAAGGAAGAGTACTCCATGGACTGGACGCGACAAGAACAAATCATTCTCAGTACGTTTACGAAGAGTATGTATGAGACGATGTATGAATGTAAATTAGACAAAGAATGTGTTCCAAAACTGGGTTGTTTTCTACTACCTACCCCTGCGGAAATGGCGTGATGGTTTGTTAGTCATTCTTGTATTTTGTGTTTCTACCTGTTTATAATAAAATACTAAAACATATAACTGTGAGTTTTCATTTTTGTTCTGAGGGAGCATTTTGATATTTCCACATTTAAAAAAAATATATATTTTAGGCTGGTGAATTGCGTAGATACCGAAAGAGAACTATATTGTCTATGGTCACACCCTTTTTTGGGTTTTCCTCTATCCTTGTCGATGGTGTGTGTGACGTCATAACTATAGGGCAAAAAAAAAGTATCAAATTATTGCCAAGTCTATGGTTAAATAGCGTCGAAAGTGTCTCTATACAAAAAGCGGGAAGTTATCAATCTATAGATTGGTTCATTTATGGTTTCAACCTCAGCCCCTCTGAAAGCTCTTGTGTCCTCGGTAACGGTTCTCAACCTAGAGTCAATTTCTACAAATTTTATTTTTTATAATATTTGTTATTAGGGTAAATAAGCTATTGGGAATATAGTGAGAAATCTCCTAAGTGTTGCAATTTTCAGAAATGAAAAATAATGTATATTAATCTTTATTTAGCTCGATTCAACACGATAACTCAATGATCGCGATATTTGATCTGTGCGACCGCCATGCTTTTGGAATGGAAGGGTAGGTTAGGATAGGTTATATTAGGTTTGGTTATAATATATACTTATAGAATACATTAAAAAACCTTTAGGTTTTTATGCAAGTTTTTTAAATAATATTTTTAAAAATTATACTCCAAAAAACTAACGTAACCTACCCTTCCATTTCCCCGCCTCCCCACTCCCACTACCATAACCTAACCTGGCCTGACCTAACCTGACCTGACCTAACCTAACCTGACCTAAACTAACGTAACCTAACCTACCCTTCCATTTCCCCGCCTCCCCCCTCCCCGACACTACCCCAACCTAACCTAACCTAACCCCACAAGAAACTCAAAAATATGTGTATAAAATAATCGTATTATTGTCTAAATATCGTTTCTAGTCACTGGTTACATTACTACTGTAGGATGGCACTGTTGGCAATGGCCATTTGCAAAAGCATGGCGGTCGCACAGATCAAATATCGCGAGCAATGAGTTTTCGTGTTTGTTAAATCGAGGAAAATAGTGATTAATATACATTATTTTTCATTTCTGAAAATTGCAATACTTACTTCTTATTATTATGCAACTGATACAAAGTGTTTTTTTCATTTAAAGGTTCGTATTTACCGTCGTAATTCGTAACATAGCTGTCGATGAAAAATGACATTTTGTGTTTTTAAATTTAAAAAAAAAACATTAAAATTAATTTTTTTTTTAATTCCGGAAACTGAATTCATTAGTACTCGTTAGTATCTAACCACTACAATTTTTTTTTTTTTTAGTGCATATTAAGGCAGTCGTCAGCCATCTGACAGCATAAATACACACTGTACTACTGAAGCGTCAACCGTTCTGACGTCACACGATTGCTCCGCCCCAAAATATCGTTTTGGCGGTAATTCAAAAATGGTGAACTTAGATTCGCTCTATAAACTTTATTCGTCAACTTAAAAATAAAATAAAAATGCCATAATCGTTGTAATTTTTTTCTTATTTTTTTAAGCAATAAAAAAAACCGTGGAAATACCCTATTGTTACTTATGTTTTTCATAATGTTTCTTTTATCTTTTTATAATAATATTATATTTTTGTAAAAGTTTAAAACTATTACATCACTATAATAAGATCTTTAATGTAAAGAACACGTTAGACAAACTACTAAAAAGTATTTCTTCAAACTTAATGTCATTACTACCCTGACGAAGAAACCATCGGTTTTGAAACATGTAGGTAATTGTGATTTTATTAGTGGTTTAAACAAAGTTATTTGTTTTAATTTAATACTAAAAAGTAGTTTATCGGGACTTTTTGTCTCATATTTGTAAACTGTATAAAATAAATAACTAAAAAAAAAAAAATTACGGTATTTAGATTGCCTAGATTAAAATACTCATATTATAATAACATATTAAATAAATTCTGTTAAAATGGGAAAGCCAAAATGAAGCATCACCGGCTTTTCTTTATATTATTCTACATTGTTCATTATATTGAGTTACCCCTCGATCGATGACGATCATCTAAACCGTTTTCTAATTTCAACTTCAATCTCGAAATACAGTCACAATAATAATATCCTTGTTTTCGAATATATGTTATGCATACGACTTCAATGTTTTGCCAGGGTATTCCTAACGTAACCAAATATTCATCTAAATATTTGAGCCCTTGCCCGGAATAATGTTGTATCCAACGATATTTATGTTCCGAGATAAATGGAAAAAACCAAACCGGTTTTACAACATTTTATATTTAAAATACAATAAACATAAAATTCTTAAGACTTTTAAAGGAAAAGTCGTAGAAAAATGCTATTAAATTAGAATTTATTACAAAAAATTGTGCTGATTTTGTGGAAAAATGTTGTATATAAAAATTTCACAGGCAAAATTATTCCATAAAATGGTGTTTTTTAAGTTTTCGTACCTTCAAGAAAGCACTATGCTCTTCTCACATCTATTTACATATGTCATTGATGCATTTGAGCTTAAAAAGCAAAAAAAAAAACGATATGAATAAACAAAACCATTTACAATCGAGATATTGTCGTCAGATCATCATACAACATTATTCGACAAAACTGTTTCAACGGCTAAAAAGCAGCCTTAACGATTTTTTTTTCTGGAAAAATTCTACTTTCCTACATTCTTCAGCTTCTTGGCTTTAAAGTCTTTCTAAATGAAGCCATAAAACAATCGTTTTCTCCATTTATTCCCATGAATTAAACCACGATCCGTGATTTTGATAAACGGCCTTATACAACATTTTTCCACAAACCAATCTTTAAAATGCTGCCACAGGCCTAAAAAAAATTTCACTACCATAATTCCTATCTTAAAAGATGCGTAATAATTTGCCCGACATTATTTCTTCATTTACTCAACATTGATAGTTTTGTTGGATACAACATTATTCCGGGCAAGGGCTCAATTAAAGCTCTGTTATAACAATGTTCTGTTTCAGGTTTATTCCCTTGGGCTTGAACCAATAACCAAAAGCAGTGCCATGGATCTACCAAATCCAGAGATTGTTTCCATCAAGATGGAACCTGGAATCCAGGAAGAAGGTGGAGAAATGCAGTATACGGGTATGGATTTCGACCTCCCAGATGTAAAGAAGGAAGGTTTGCAATATGCAGAGAATACTCAGTCAGCCAGTTAGTTACATTGCATTTGTAAACAAATTATGATGTTAAATTCGGATGTTCGGAATGCAAGTCGGTTCCGCGGACAGGATATATGCTTATCCCTTATATCCTCCGTGCCATCTATAATTCTCTTTGATATTAAGCTAAAACTGTAGGGGAAGATTGGCACCATTCGTACACGGGGAACCTTCATACAGTGACTATTACAGCTTGTTAGAACATCGTATTTATTATGGCTATGCGTGTGTGGGTAGGCCGCGGGCGACCGCTAGTTGTCCCCGAAGTTAGCGCCAGTGCGGCCGCTGCGACCAACATGGGAGGACGTAATGTGTTTTCGCATGCTCAAAGTAAATATCTTGTCGATTTCGTTGGATGTTTAGTGCTTTACTGAGGCGTCATATTCTAACGGATTATTGCTCAATGGTAAGTAACTACAATCAATATAATAATAATGGATCTATTTTGTGGATTTTGCTGGATGATTTTCTGCATGAGAAAAATCTGTTATTTTTGACCTTCGGGGCACGTTCGTACGCCTTCTCCAGGGGCACATTCGTACGCGCCTGAATGTACCCCTATTAACGAATTTCTTTTTATTTCAGAAAATTTGCAAAAATGGTCCGGAATTATAAGAAGAAAGAGCCTTGGTGCACAATAATAAATGAAGAAAATATATCTGCGGCAATAAAAAGATGTTTTGGAAAAAAAATTATCTTACAGAAAGGCAGCGGATTTACGTAATATTAAGGCTTCAACTTTGGAGAGTCGGGTAAAGAAAATAAAAGATAAACCTGATGGCACATATCAGTCTAAATACACACGTTACCAAGTATTTTCTACTGAAGAAGAGTCACAATTGAACGACTATATTGAAAGATCCAGGACCTATCACACCAGCCTTATCCTACAGCTGAGAAAAATATTAAAACGGTAAAGGTAAGGCAACCAGGAAAGTCCAGAATTTACACCGATACGCTGGAAAAAATAGACTGGAAGATTTGGAAAATGCGAAGCAATTAAAGAAACTAGAACAGGAAAGAAAATCGAAAGCGAGAGAGATGAAACGCACTTTAAAAATTGCCAGACATTCTAAGCCAAAAAAATCAAAGTAATTCGGAATCTGAAAATTCTGAGGTTTGTTTAGGAAAGTTCAACATCGATAGTAGATTATTCTGATGACAATGAAGATGAAGATTTTGATGCTACCGTGAGACCTGAAAAAATGAACGACAAATGTTTTGTTTTAGTCAAATTTGCAAAAAGAAGTTGTCTATTACGTAGCAAAAGATATAAGCTATTATTCCAAAACAGAATTTAAGGTCTCGTATTTAAGAAAGGAACAAGGACTATCCTGGTCATTCATGTTTCCCAATATTAAAGACGAAGATAGCGTGGGCATTTCTGACGTCGCAATGATTCTTCCTAACCCAAAATCTCCAGGAACCTCTACGGCCAGGACCTTTAACTTATACATATTTCCTATAGATATGTCACAATTGACTGTTCAATAATTAATTATAAAGATTTGGTATATATTTTTTTATGTCAATTGCACCAGACAACTATTTTACTAATGTGCCCAGTAACTAAAAGATTGATCTCTTCTTGTCTGATTATTAATTAGTGTAGGTAGTCTACACCGTGTTGTATTTTTTCTCCTAATCGTTTTTTTTCTGAGTAATGTATATTTTTTGTTGACAAAAGGTTTTATCATTTAGTTTATTAAATCGTTGGTATGTTTAAGGCCAATAAATAGGATTTTTATAATTATTTTGCTGTTTTACTTAAACTGTATAAAGCTACCCTACACTGTCTGAATGTTCCCCTACCCATGTATGAATGTACCCCGCTAGTGGGGTAGATTCGGACAATTGTCAGATTTTTCTAAAACTCAATCCATTAATTTATTTTAAAAGTTATTGACTTCGAACTTTTTGAATAAGTAGCGGAATGTTTGCTGAATGTTATAATAACTGATTGAGCAATCTATCTTTAACCATCAGTTTTTGAAAAATCAAAGTCTGAAAAGTGTTCGAATGGTGCCAATCTTCCCCTATATTTACAAAAACTGATAAACTCCAGCACTATTTTTACTTATATTACTCACAAAAAGTTCCTTTTTTTCAAGATTCCTCAAGTTTCACCTCTTCTTATATTGGATATGTTATAAGTTTCAAGCTTTCTTATACATTTCAAATAGATACATAATTATTGATTTAACAATATGTCATTCCATTGCTTTAAATTTAAAAATAAAACTTCGCATTGAAGTGCTCATGAGCAAATGCTTTATCCTTCTTGAAGCCGACGTCTGGGGTCATTCTTGATTCTTAAAATCTTAAAGTCTCCTATCCTATTTCACCTTTCTATATCGGTAATCAATTGTATCATTCAACGTGAATATATCGGTTTTTTTTTAATTAAAAAAAAATAGTTTTAGTTGTACATCACATATATAAATGTTGGTTTTATCTTTTTGTATTTTCAGAATGTAGCATTAACGTGGAGACAGTTACCATCAAGACGGATCTTGAACCTCGAGAAGAAGCTGAAGGGGGTTTTCGTTACATAGAAATTGACATAGATGAATCTGATGTTAAAATAAAACGCATGGCAAAAATTAACCAGACGGCAGGTAAAACTTATTTTCGTTGTATAATTTAATGCTTAGTGCTAATCTATTTTTTAACGTTTTTGTGAATTTAGTTGGCTTATATTTCTTATTGAGCCTTATTTACCTTAATTCTTTTACGAATTCCGGTAAATAAGGCAAATTAATAAGAGAAGATATTAAAATACTTCCTATTAATTACGAAGATAAGAAAATTAATAATTCAAGTAATTTGTCGATAGATCTGAAGACGCATCCCGTGGAAAAAAGATTCTTTTATCCCCATCGTAACTGCTCCTGCTCTCACAAGTCTACTTTAGATAGACACTTATGTACCCTTACTGAAGAAAAACCTTTTTATTGTTCCGTCTGCAACAAATCATTTTTTCAAAAGGGAAATTTGAAGAGACATGTGCTGAATCACAGTGGAGAAAAACCTTTTTCGTGTTCCGACTGCAAGTATTCATGTTCTGAAAAGGGTAATTTGAACAAACACAAGCTGATTCACGGTGTAGAAAAACCTTTTTCATGTCCCGAGTGTATATATACATGTTCACGAAATCACCAACTGACGAGGCACATGCTGACTCACACACAAGAAAAACTCTTTTCGTGTTCCGAGTGCAACTATTCATGTTCTCTAAGGGGCAATCTGACTAGCCACATGCTGACTTACAGTGGAGAAAAACCTTTTTCTTGTTCTGAGTGCAACTATTCATGTTCTAAGAAAGGCAATTTGACCAAACACCTGCTGATTCATAGTGGAGAAAAACCTTTTTCATGTACCAGGTGCAGCTATTTATGTTCTCGTAAATACCATTTGACGAGACACATGCTGACCCACAAAGGAGAAAACCCCTTTTAATCTTCCGAGAGCAACTATTCGTGTTCTCAAAGAGGCCAGCTGACGAGCAAAGTGAAGAAAAAACATTTTCCATGATCCAAGTGCAGTTATTCGTTCTTTGAAGAAGCACGTACGAAACCACGTTGGAGGATAAACTTTTTCATATTTCGGTTGCAAGTATACAAACACTCGAAGATACTTTTTTCAGAAACACTTTTTTTATTCCGTACATAACGAAATTAGTTCAATTTCATAAAACCATTCACAGATCTTTGACTTGCTCAAAACCAGCGATTTTCGATTAGAACTGAAGTTACGCAAGGGATTCGCTGGTTTTCAAAATTAGTTTTATTAATTCACAATTTCTATTTAATTAAGATTTCCTTGGATTTATTCGGAATCGCATGGTAAAAGATTTAAATTGTTTCTTTTAAAACTAAAGTTACGAATTATTTTAAAGACATGTTTCTCCATCACACTTCCTGCACGAACATAAAAATGTGCATGTAATATATGATGAATTATGTTATTTTAATTATGTTTTCGGTAAGTAATAAATATTTTGCCAGTGACAATAAAAACTTTTATATTGAAGTTTAGTAATAGGCTAATAAAGTACCTACTAAACGTTTCTTATGTTACTTCTCCATTAAAATCAAATTACACTAGGTACAGATAAAGGCTAAAAGGTATATAATAAAAAGGCGGGTACTTCTGGATTACTATGTTATTACTTTAATTATTGTTTCTCACTGTACATAAATCATATGGATTATTTTTTTGCATTAAAAATTAACTACACTAGGACTAATAGCCTGTTTTGCGGTTAAAATTTACAAATTTGAGTGAAGCAGCACACGTTTAATCAATACTTACAAATCCACTAAAATGTTATAATTATAATTTTTCTCGATTGTAACATTCTTATGTATATTTTTTATTGAAGTAGTTACTATATTTAAATTTTTACATTTGTATAAGATAATGGGAAAAACTAAGAAAAAGAGCGGTCTCGGGAGATATTTATTTTTATTTTATTTATTTAAATACATGATTTTTCGAAAGTACATATAGTTATTGTGATATTTCACCCTCCATGCTAGGGATGACCCTGTGTTATAGCGGGTGAATTTTACAGTTTGGGGATATACATTCATTAGTATTGGTTGATAATTTTCATTAATTAATACTATGCACACAATTCTTCAACAATAAAATAGTTATATGTAGTTAGATAGGATTACAAGAATAAGATGAAGAAGTTAAATAATTATTGGAAAAGAGAAATTTAAGGAATTATTAGTACATAAATCACAGCAATCAAGGTAGAAAATAAAGATAAAGAATAAAGATAAATTATGTTTTGCCTGCTTTTAATACTGTACATCCAATTCTTCAGTTATTCAGTGGTACAGTGGGCATCGCGTTTGGGTCCCACCCAGGCGTTCCGTGTTCGATTCCTCGGCTGGCTAGGTCCTCCACCACAAAACAAGCAACGTCTTCCGCTTAGTGTGGTGGTAGTAGGAGATTTTCAAATGTTGTTGGGTTATTCGTAACCCGGGAATGTTTGTCTTTCTTTTAAAAAACAATAAATTAATTACAAGTTATAAAAGTATATAGTTTGAGTAAAAAAATATTAAAAAGAAAATAATAAACCATATAGAAGTACAATAATATAATAAACAATGCATTGTTTTGATTTAAGTACATTGTAAAGTTAATTTGAATTTAAAATATTTAAGGGTACAGTGGAAAATGTCAATATCGCATTATAAGATTTGCAGATACGCCCGAGTAAGGAGTTTTGTGCGTATTTCGATTTAAAATGTTGTATATAAAATAAGGTATTCGATCTAGTATTGCGTTCAGGGCAACGAAATGCAATATTTTCTAATAGGGCTGGGGAGTCAATGAAGGCAGTTCACAACTTTGTACAGAAACAGTACGTCAGAAATTTTTCTTCGTTTGTAAAGAGCAATAGGATTACACTGATGATTTTCAAAACGATACGACAGATGTTTCAGGAATTTTTTTTTAATGTTTTTAATTCGGTTAATATAAGTTTGGTATTGAGGATTCCAAATGATAGATGCAAATTCGAGAAGAGATCTAACGTATGCCATATAAAGTAGTTCAAGTGTTAAAGGTTTATTGAATGGTTTTGTGACGAGTAGAATCAAGCCCATTTATTGTAAACTGTTGTAAATGTATTGTAAATTTATTGTAAATGTATTGTAAACTGCCCAG
Organism: Limnephilus auricula; assembly: GCA_951813805.1. NCBI lineage: Eukaryota > Metazoa > Arthropoda > Insecta > Trichoptera > Limnephilidae > Limnephilus > Limnephilus auricula. Next base: position 6,658,102 of record OX638414.1, on the reverse strand, counting down.
TATTTATTTGACAATGATTTTTACATGTTTGCACATAGGTGATTATGCCTTTAAATATTATATTGCCAAATGAGCCATTCTCAGCTGTACATTCCTGATTTCTCCGGGAATGTAGCTGGTTTTCGGAAGTGCCTTTAATATAATGTGTAATAAATAAATTAATTTAAAAAACATCGAAATTCAAACCAATTCAATAAATCAAAGATAAAATATAAATAAAATAAAAATTTCTTGAAAAAAAAAAAAAAAATTTAGGATTAATAATTATCGTAAAATAAATAAATATAATAATTATAGTTCAAGATTAATACATAGTAAGAATACATAAATAGATATATATATATATATATATATATACATCCCGCTATCATTTCTGCATCCTTTCATCTAATCGACATTACTGCGTCTACCTGAAGGACTTGATTTTACATAGTTTTAACTAAAGTATTTACTATCTTTTAAGTGTTTGATTATAGCTAGGTATTTAAATTTTTGAAAAACATTAATTTGAAAATATACAAAACGAAAAAAACGCCCTTTATCGTCCCATCAAACTGAACTCCTTTTATATTAAATGCAGTACAGCATCCTGCGTATACTTTCTTTCATGTAGTAAACAATGTAGCGTCCAATTATATATATAATTTCATGTTGACAACAAACCGACGTCCTACAACGTTGCCGCTTATTTGTTCATGTTTTTGGTTGGACGACTTTATAGGTATTTATAAAATATGAAGGCGCCAACATGACTGGCGCATACGTCGCGGACTCTAATCAACCCAGCGGCGATGCGCACTGAAAATTTATTAAATTGGTATGAGATTTATTGAGACTTATCATTCAGAATTGAAACGTTGCTTGAAGTGTGATCAGATTTGTTTAGTGACTAGATCTGTATTGGTGAGAACTTCCCATCCTTGCTCTTCTCCTCCCTGGTTTCATTCGGCATCACAACAGTCTCCAATTGGATGTGTATTGTTCCCACCATCTCCGGGTAGTTAGAACCGTGGCAATGGCATGTTGGGTTTTCTCATAATATAAAAAAAACATTGAGTTTATTTATTATTTATACTTATAAAAAGCATTTAAGCTAGCTTTAAATAATGAACTCTAGATATAAGTGGGTAATTATTACTACTGCATGATAATTAGTAGAAATAATTATGACCTATCAATTATAAAGAAATGGTAGACTTCAGAGAAAGATATCTCACCCATTTCTTGTATTTTTTTGCAATCTGATGTTATATCTTTAATTATTCTGTAGGTTTTTGGAAAACACAAAAATAATTGAAGCACATAAACGGTAGCTTGGCGTATTAGCTTTTTTATCTTTTGTTTTGCGACAATTTTTTTATTGAAAATTTATATAGATAGATGCAACTACGTTACCGGCCTAACTATACGATTTCTGTTCTGAAACGGGAAACAATAGCTGTTAGCATTTAAATAAATCTTATTAGTTTTAGTTCAGTATAACCAGATTAAAAAATTGAATTATTTACATAAAATAAAATTAGAATTACATTAAAAGCGTATGAAACATATAAATGTAGATACCCAAAAACGCGAATCTTAATATAAAAATGAATGTTTCCCTGTTTGTCCCGGTACCTAAAGCATTCGAAAAGCAGATGAAACTTTTGTGATTTTTCGTGTACATGACATACATGTATAGTGCAAGTGAGCTCTAGCATTATGAAATTATTTCTTATACCATTCATCCGATTTTGATGAAACTTGGTTGGGTTGTAAAGTTTACCCGCGTATATTTCTGACTGCTGTATGTTGCCTGCTCAAGGGTCGGAAAACCTTCTGATTTATTCGTGTACGCGCAAAAACAAAAAGTATTGTGTATATATATATCCAATAAACAGAATTAATACAAACACTTTCTTTGAGTGGCATTGCAACGCATGCTGGATACTCGCTAGTAGTCTATAAAAGGTTCCAGCATGCGAAAATATTTCTTTAAAATTAATTTGTGTTATTTCTTTTTTAATTAATAAAAAATAATATAAGGTATATTTGCACACCACTATTCAAAATTGAAAAGTTGCTTGAAACGGCTTTAGCCGTGTTTGGTGACCAGTTCTGAATAGTCGAAAATTTCCCCACCTTTCTATTCCCCACATCCTTGCCCTCCCCACCACCTTCAGCCTCATACCCATACAAACATACCCCAATTTGAAATGCCAGTCTAACTGGCTGCAGACGGGAGCAGTTGGGAATCTTGTGATTCATAAAAAAAACACATGCGTTGATTTTTTTAAAATCATTTAATGAAAAAGAATGCATTAAATATAGTATTTTGTCAAAGAAAAAAAAATCTAATTAAAATGCAGAAATGCAGATCTATCATTATTGACGCGCTAGGTACTTTTTCGAGTTATAGGTAACTATTGCATTTGCGTTCGCGGGAGAATTTTTTTTTGCCTTTAATAATTAATAAATATTATTTAACAATAACTAACCAACAGGGTAGGCAGAGAAACCCGCCAAACAACTCGGTATTGACAGACACTCCTTCCTCGCCTCATTCACATTCACACACCGTTTTGTTATTCTGTCTTTTGACATGACTCAAGAATTTGGTTTACTTGATCATGCCATGTCTTCCTCGGGCATCCCCGACTTCTTCTACCAATTGTCATTAGTTGAAATATATATTCCTCACAACCTTTTCATAGATCATTGGCTCTTCTAGCCCAAACCATCTAAGCGTCCAATTCTAATAATTCTTACTCATTACTCATTACACTCACATCTCCAATATCTCACATATATTTTTTTTACTATGAAAACACTCATAAATGAAGAGAAAATTGTTTTATTTTAGTTTATTTTTCATTTATTTTAGTTTTCAAATAACTAATTAATGAAGTTCATTGTTTTTCTCTTAATTAATAATAATAGAGTGGCGTGACACACAATATGATCACGTATTATAAATACAATAATAATCTATGACAGGCTGTCTGAAATATTTTGTACTATCTTTCACGGAATTTTATAAACTAAATCTAGCAACCTTCCACACCAATATAATATATGGCAACGTACAAAAAATATATGGAAGACAGATTTTTTGTTTACGTGAAAACCGCACAAAAGTTTCAACTGTTCCCGACCGCCTGTGTCCAGTGAGACCATGGCATCCCCAATTAGGATATTTTGTGAGGTTGAAGGTAAGTGGGAAGGGTAAGAAGATGGGTAAGAGGAAGGTGGGGAAGTACCTCGCTATTCAAATCTACATGTACCTGGATAAACAAACACGGCTAGAGCCATTTCAAGCAACGTTTTAATTCTGAATGGTGGTCTTCCCAAACTTTTTAGCGCATTCTAAAATATCGGACACCACGGCAGGGGGGGGGGGGTTACTTTTTGTGTAAAACCACGAGCTTTAATTAATTTATTTTACCGACCGGTTTCGCTTTGCTCTAGCATCATTAGGGCTTGGTTGAGGAAAGCGAAACTGGTCGGAAAAATAAATGAATTAAAACTCATGGTTTTACACAAAAAAAGTATTTTATTTTTAAAATAAGACAAACCACAAAGTGATTGCTTTCCACAATAATAACAAAAGGGTGTTTAAAAATAGTTACACAAAAAATAAGGTTGCTGATTTAACTAAATACAGTTATAAAATAACCTACTGACAATGTTTTCACTGTAATGTTTTGGAGAATCTTTCACGAAATTTTCTTGACAAAATCAAATAGCTTTCCACATAAATAATAAATAGCAATGATTTACTAAGAATATAGAATATATGAAAAAAAGATTAATGAAACAATGGAGCATCTAAAATGCGACAAAATATCAAACGGAATTAGTTGAACCAACGGACAGGTCATAATGACTTGAGTGAGAAATAAAACTAAACACGTAATAATATTATACGCAATAAGAAGGCAATGTGAGGAGAGTCAATAAGAAGGAAGACGTAAAGAAAAAAATAATGCTCAATCAAATCCGTTATTCCCACCCATCCTTAATTCCAATATTGGCTTATTAGGTTGCCATTTATACCGGTCGATTATACTTCAACCTCCTTCCTATCCTCAGAGCACGTGTTCCAAGTCCTACCAAATGAGTGCCCCCTGGTGAACCGGTCTCATCGGGACACGAGTGCTCCTGGCTGGAGTGGTACAATCGTATCGTATTATCATAATACGTATTTATAATCTGGAAGAATTTCCTGTGGAAATTAAGTACAATGAACATGGGTAATATGGGCATTGGGTGTGTTATTATTTTATTACCCATTTTGGTTGATACCTACATGCATCGACCATATAAGACTATATTACTGATGGTTACACCATTTAAAAGTTATTAAGAATTTAACGCGATTTCATATAAATAATCAATTATCATTGAATCTTATAAGTTGACCTCAAATTCATCCAAAGTGTACATCTATACCATGTTTTCATGCTTTTTATGCTTTAGCAAGTTTTTGTAGAATGTAACAGTAATAATTGGAATGTTCAGGTGTCAGTCGTCCGAATAGATAATATGGGGCCATTAACGTGTTCGTTTTTTAACGTGATTACCGCACAAGAGTCCCAACTGCTACCAACCGTCTGTAGCCAGTGAGACTACGGCATCCCCAATCAAGTTTCATCGATAGGGATGTGTTGTGAGGCTGAAGGTAAAGGGGGAAGGGAAGGAGTTGGGGAATGCCTGGCAATTCAGATCTAGTCACCAAACGATTCCATTCTGAATTGTGGTCTTACACCGGGGCGATACTGAGAATATTTTCCAATGTGCTGCAAGCCGCAAATATACTACAAATTATTTTTAATTCGTAAATTGCAAAATAATACAAATTAATCAAATAAAATATTGCTTCCGCAATTCGGGATTTGAACCAGCGACTCTCTATCGACCACGCAGGCCATCAATCCCTGACTTGATAAAGTAACTTTCAATTTTTTCAAGTCTAAACTAACTGACGGTCTCTGCAGTCGAGGGGTAAGACTCTTGATCCGCAATCCACAAGGTCGCGATTTCGAACCCGGGGTGCGCAAATAAATTTTATTTGATTAATCTATGTTATTTCACAATTAATTAATAAAAAATAATATACTATACCTAGTATAGTTGCGGTACGTTCCAACGTTGAAGATACTTGTGGAAGGCACAAGTATCTTTAACTCTAGTGTAAGATCACCATTCAGTATTGAAAAGTTGCTTGAAATGGCTTCAGCCGTGTTTGACCTGATCTGAATAGCCAGGTACTTCCCTACCTTCCTCTTCCCCATCTTCTTCTCCTCTTATCACAACACACCCCATTTGGGAATGCTATAGTGTCACTGACTCCAGACGGAAGCAGTTGGGACTCTTGCGGTGCGGTATTCATATTAAAAAAACATAAAAAACTAGAACCGGGATACATCGGCTTTCCTTTCCATCTGATTACTTACTACATAAACTTACAACATTACGATAAAAAAACAATATACTTATTGGTTTATATCGCCAAATTCTTGATAGGTACGTTTTTTAATTTTCTAATTTCGACTATTTCATAAATGCGCAACGGTAGTCTGTGAATATCTCGAAGATAGGAATAGATCCAGCAAGTTAAGAAAGTTTCATCACAGTACTAACACAGATGCAAAACTTTCAGGTTTTTATTTTTTTTTAAAAACACAGTTAATGATTATTTCACAATTGGGTATTCGAATTCAGAGCGTGTTGAAGTCTGTTACATAAAACTTATTTTGTTTTACAACATTGTTATTGAAATACTGAAAGTTATCAAAATATATATTTTTAAACTATGTGATAATCTTCAGGATTCATATTGCAGTAACAATAATATTGATTCACTAACCTGAACCCCTAATGAAAGATTTGTTTGTTATGAGCTTTGATTGTTATGAGTTATGAATTATGAATGTTATAAACAAAAATTCTGTGAATGTCCCAAAACATGTGGGTTCATTCAAGGCCGCCCGTTGCAAGAGATTCATTCATCTTCCTGGAACATTGCCTATTACTTTTAATGATCGGTTGGTACGATTATACTTGGTCGAAGGTTGGTGCCGTAAAAAGATAAGGATTATTGTCAACATCACCTCCCAACGAAATTTCTCAGTGAAATCTCTGGCTTGCCATTTAAGTAAAATCGTGTATGGTTTTATAGTGCTTCCACACAAACGAAGCATTGAATTCCGTAAGTCTAAACTTAAACTTTAGGGCGCACAGTTTATACCCGTGCTGTGCAAGCGAGTTCCCTACAGAGCGTCGGACCATAATCTGGAGGAAGAATTGTTGGTGCACCCCAAGTGCCCGCTACATTTGGTGACTTAGCAGGGGTGCCCGTGTTCATAGGATGAGGTTTGTCCGGGTCTTGGCGGCGGGTGCGTCTGCGTCTGCCCACCAATTGCGTGTCAAGCCAGATCTCGAGAGACTGGTTGAGGGAGACCTTTTGACTTCTCCAGCAGGCCTCTCTCGGAACATCACCTTGCATCGCAGTGAGAGGGACGGAATCATTCGTCCTTCACTCCTGGACACGCTGAACCCCAGATTCCTACCCACCCCTCATACCTTTTTCCTTCCCAGAACCCCCATACAATTCAATAAAACCCTTTACCCAGCATCCCCAAATATGACATAGACCCTGAGGGGAATTATTTTCTTCGGGTTCTCCTGTGTGGAGCTATTGTAAAAAAAGCCTTTTTTAATTACGAATAATATGCCTACATGGGAATGTTATTATATTTTTATTCATGGTCTTGATATTAATTTATGATACTTGATCCCAATATTTAAATGTTACTTACTAAAAATTCAAACACGGCTAAAGCTATTTCAAGCAAGTTTCAAGCAAGTTTCAATCTGGGCGATCTACTCTGGAACAAGCCGTAAGTATAGATACTTAATATTATTTTTAATTAGTATATTATTTAATAACACATATAAATCAAATAAAATTTTACTTGTGCGAGCCGGGATTTGAACCCGCGATCTCCGGATTGCTAGTCGAGAGCCGTACCCCTCGACAACGGGGGCTGTAAGTTCCTGATTAAATGTAATTTAGGTTTTCTTGCACGTATAAACTCTAAACGGGTCCTATCGGCTTCTTTTTCCCTCTGATTACTAACTACAAATAAAAAAAAAATTCAGTCTAATTCTTTTTTTCTAAGACTTTTTCATAAATGTGCAACAGTAGTATCTGAATAATAATAATATTTTGATGAAAATCACCTCAAAGTTCTCATCCCACCCAAAAATTATCTTAAGTTCTCCTGAATGTTTTTGGTTTAGCTGAATAACTTGGAAAAATACCTCTTCTAGTAAATTAGTTAACGCTGTTTCGTTCTTATTATTGGAAATAAGCAGGGATGCAGTATCACTACCCTGATTGTTAAATATTAGTTAATCTCATTTTTAATACGTACACAATGAAGAAATTGTTGCTGCAATTTGTTATATACGTTGACATATTTATTGCATACGTTCAACTAAAATATGCAACTTTATTGAAGCCAAATCTGGCACTAATTTTGGTTAATTTCGACGATAATCACTGAACATTGTTATCGCTTCTGTTTCTTTTAGAGAAATTCAGACTGTGAGCGAAGTTCTACTAAGTTAAGATCTACGAAGTTAAGTTAAATTAAGTTTCTACTAAGTTAAGTTCTACGAAGTTACTATCGACCATTGAGCAGAAACCTCATAAAAATTAAGAAAAAGATGTTGAATAAATTTTTTAAATGCACAAAGTACAACTGGTGTCTGGAAGACTACCCTCTCAATATTGCCTGAGGTGAGCCGCAGATATCATGCTGGCCTCAGGATCCGCCAGAGTAATTGACGTTAGAAAAGCCGCAGTTACCCATCAACCTCTGTCCGGCAGCTTCATAAAAATTAATACCTACACATTTTTTTTACATCAGCTTTACACAGGGTTTTTTTCGGAAAGTAAGGAGAGGAAGTCCTGTTGGAAAAATTAAAACATCTTCATCACACAGTCTCTCCCGATCTGGCCTGTCACGTAGTTGGTGGGCAGACGCATCTGCGCCAAGACCCGGACAAACCTCACCCCTATGAACCCGAGCACCCAAGCTAAATCACCAAAAGTAGCTAACCACTTGCGGTGACCTATGGCAGAGATTTGATTATCCAATAAATGGTTCTCGGGACAGCGGTACCCATATCCGCCTTACAAATTATTATTTGTTTGAAAACGCATTGTCGCTAAACAATGTAAGTGATAAGGATAAGAAACTACTCTCATAGGAGGGAGTAGACATTCAGCCAATAATATGGTGCCGATTGCATGTCAAATTACTATTTTAAAGTGCCCGAGAAATACCATTCACGTGGACTGAAATAAATTAACAAAATAACGAATAAATAATAACATCACAGAAGGTTTAGACAAACTCAATTAAACAAGAGCCACACTTGAAAAGACTTTTGATTGTAATTAATAATGAAATTATATTATAAACACTCGAAATGTGGGTCAAAGAATTCGATGATAGGTTAGTGTGCTTCAAGGCCATCTTTTATGTAATAGAAGATTCATTCATTTGGTAAGTTGACCGTGAAAAGGGTAAGGATTACGTTTACTACACAGCAGTAGGTACATTTTACACTAGCTCCACACAGGAGGCCCCGAGGAAAATAATTCCCCTCAGGGTCTATATCATCTTTGGGTATGCTGTGTGGAGGGTATTTTGAGAAAAAGAAGGAGAGGAAGTTCTGGGAAGGAAAAAGATATGAGGGGTGTGTAGGAATCTGGGGGTCAGTGTCTCCCACTGGGCGATCACACCGCAACCCGCCACATCGCAAGGTGAGGTTCTGGGAGAGTCCGGCTGGAGATATAAAAAGGTTTCCCACAACCAGTCTCTGGTTAATTACTTAAAAATATCATAAAAACAATTATATAAAAATTATTTTCAAAGCCATTTGTTTCATTTAAATTTACTTTTCTAAATTTGTATTTTTTCACGATTTCAAATAATATAAGGTGTATTTGCGGCACGTTCTAGACTGGAAGATACTCTCGATATCGCCTTGGTGTAAGACCATCATTCAGAATTGAAAAATAGCTTGAAATGGCTTTGGCTGTGTTTAGTAACCAGATCTTCAATGTATCCTTTTTTCCTCTTTCACATCTTTAAAAAAAAAAATGAATACCGTAAGAGAGTCCCAATCGCTCCCTTCTGGAGTCAGTGAGACTATGGCATCCCCAATTGGGATATTTTGTGAGGCTAAAGGCAGTGGGGAGGGGAAGGAGATAGGGTAGAGGAAGGTGGGGAAGTACCTGGCTATTCAGATCTGGGAACCAAACACGGCTAAATCCATTACAAGCAACGTTTCAATTCTGAATGGTGGTCTTACACCGGGGCGATACTGAGAGTATCTTCCACTCTGGAACGTGCCAAAATTGGTACTATTTTTTTTATTATTAATTAATTATGAAATTATACAATGTAATCAAATAAAAATTATTTGCGCAAGCCGGGTTCGAACCCGCGACCTTCATATTGGAAGTCAAGAATCTTACCCTTCAACCGTCAAAATTATCTCCTTCCCCTCTTACTACCTTAGCCTCTCGACAATTGTGGATGCCATAGTCTCACTGGCTTCAGACGATTGGGAGCAGTAGGGACTTTTATGCAGTGGTCATCGAAAAAAGGAACAGGTTAATGGCGATTAAAAACCCAATTCTCTTCGGACGGCTGGGCTGACGGTTGATTACTCCGAGTAAGAGGAAGGTGGGGAAGTACCTGGCTATTTATTCAGATCTGGGCACCAAACACCGATAAAGCCATTTCAAGCAACATTTCAATTCTGAATGATGGTGGGGCGATACTGAGAGTGTCTTCCACTCTGGAACGTGCCGCAAAATACTATATATTATTTTTAATTAATTATTTGTAAAATTACACAAAGTATTCAAATAAAATTTATTTGTTTCAGATTGGTAGTCAAGAGCCTTACACTAGACCACGGAGGCCATCAAAATTATCTCCTTCCCCTCCCACTACCTTAGCCTCTCGACAAATGCGGATGCCATAGTTTCACAGACTTCTGACGGTTGAGATACTTGATTACTGCGATGTATTGTAGTTGAATGCGTAAACAACGACAATATTATCGCAACATCTTTTTAACGACGTTGACATATTTATTACACATGTTTAACTAAAGGATGCATCTTATTGAAGTCATATTTGGCACCATTTTAGATTGATGTCTACGGATAAATATACTTATTCGTTAGTATCAATAACTTCGACAATTTGCCCTTTTTTTAGACAAACTTTTGTTTAGAGTTTTTCTCTGTGAATTTTAATGTTATCTTATGTTGCAATGTGCGATGTTTTATTATGATTGAACTGTTCTCTCATTTCTAGGCAACGGAAGAAACGCCATTAAAAAGCAATGTTGCCAAACGTAGGAGTTGCGATAGTCGGGTCAATGTAAAAATGTATATCCTAAAAAATATACACTCGTCTACTGCAGCGCCGTCGCGCGCCGTTGAGAGGCAAAACGGTGAACTAAAATCATATATTTCAGTTGATTTGGGTACCAAAATTGCGTCTGGCTTGTTTTTGTATTTAGACTCTATGATGGTATAGGAGTGGGGAAAACTTGAAATTACATGTGTGTAATCCTGCGTCCGTATACCGGACGCAGAATTACCGTCGGACGCAGGATTGAATGAAACTGGACCATTAGAAGACGCCGTAATGATAGCGGGATGTATATATATATATATATATATATATATATATATATCCAGATAAAATAAAAAAATAATCACAAGTGGGCGTCCCTTTCATTTTACATTCGATCAATTATGATGTTGTGCAGTTGACTGTGCAGTCACCAAACATTCGCTGCAGAGCTTCTTAAAGCACTGCAACGATGTCGATGTTCGAATAGGCAGTGCTATTTTATTCCAAAGTTTTAACGATGGGTAGATGAAACTACCCTCAAAAACAGCAGTTTTATGTTTGGGGAGAACAAGTAAAAAATGGTCTCTTTGGCGTGTACTATTTGCATGAGAGTCTCGGGACCACTGCAGTCTGTCAAACAGATAGGAAGGAACCTTTGAATTCATCAAGTAGTACAGTTGAGACGTTTGATGTAACTTCCTTCTATTCGACATATTCAGTATTCGATTCCGATAGAGGTAAGGCGAGATATGGGACATTATAGCAATATCGGACACATGCATTTTGGATTCGTTGTACTTGTTTTTGGGTTTTCTTCAATAAAGACGGACCGCAAACTGAGTCTCCATAGTCCAATATTGAGAGACCAAGACATTTATAATGTTGCGTAGTTTCACTCATTTGTTTTCTGTTGTATTATACAACAGACGAAGCCTCGAGTAGCACCACTGTGACCTGTTTTTAACATGTTCCTCATACCTCAATCTACCGTCCACCATTATTCCAGCATTAACAAAGGGAACGGTGGTTTCTTTTTGGTGTATTTTTACAACATGTTCTCCATTCCTTACGCATGATATTTTTTGCTTAGTTCGCATTAACAAAGCAATAGTTTTTTGAGGATTGAGAAGTAACGCGTGCTCCTGTGCCCAAGTGCGAACTCTAAGTAGGTCATCATCTGCCAAAATCAGAGTGTCACCCTAGTTGTGTTGAACTGTCACTTTGCTTCTCAATGGGTGTAGTGTTTAATAATGTATTTATGGTTTAAACATTGTTACAATTTCACCCTCAAGTTCTACCCATCTGGCAACAATGTAATATTTCTTTCTTTCTCCATGTAATATTTTAGTGTTGTGTTTTTTTGCAGTTTTTGTGTTTTTTTTTAATTTAACTTATGTGGGTAAATTTTGTTTTTTTTTTGTTGTATTTAACCTTTGATTAAATAAAATCAAAGTATTTAACGTATGCTTCTTCACTTAAATGTATTAAAGTTAACCTAAATACAGGCTATTATAGTCCTAGTGAGGTCAATTTCTATGTAAAAAAAATATAATATTTATAACATGTGAGAAGATTAATAAATAAATAAATAAATATACACCGCCAGATGAGCGTTTCTTACGTCACACGATAAATATAATTCTGTGTCATCAGCATACATATGCGACATACAGTATTTAATATATTGCATCATGTCAGCGGTATATATAGCAAAAAGCAATGGCCCCAGTATCAACCCCTGCCGTACCCCTTGAGTTATCTTTACATCAGATGAATATTTTAGAGCCCCATTGATATCCCCGCAAACTGTGCGCTGAGTTCTATATTTGAAGTAACTCTGAAACCATTTTAAAGTTTCGTCGTTAAAACCAAAGTAACGAAACTTCGAAACAAGCAATGGAATTCTCAATAAGTTAATTCGTTAGAGAAATCTCGAAGAACTAATATCGAGGCTTTGCCTGCATCGGGTAAGAATATCGTAAGAATGGTATCGTAAGGGATGAGAATATCGTCTGTAATGCATCGCAGAGCTGTTGTAGTGCTGTGACCTTTATTCGAAGCACCGATTGAACTATTAGATGAACTATTTCAAAAACTTTTTAGTACAAAACTTGATTGATATATTCAAGGAGTATGTAAAAATATTTATTTATGATATGGTTCTTCTATCACCGTCCCTTAGCGCACTAAGGGCCGGTTTTATGACAATCCCAAACCATCCGTTCGTCACGCTCGGATACCATTTTTAAGTAATATTTAGTCTACTGTCTGATTTCCCGTTTTATAAACATTCGCCATGCTACCGGTCAGTTTAGTTGCGCTTAACGGACTGATTTTGGCCAGTTAAATGGATAAAATCCTGTTCAGACACAGCTATAAACCGCGAGCAGATATCTGTTCTACCGCGAGCCCTTATATTTTGTACCGTTCACACGACGCTATCAAATATTTCTTCCTATGTTAGGAGAAAGGATCAGATAACTGCCGCGAGATACCATTTCTTTGTAGATTTTGTACTAGATCTGATAATTTTGACAGCTAACGCGCGTTTCAATAAAAATGACCCCCTCTCCTATTCTCGGCGGGAGACGGGGCCGCTTATCTGTTCGTACATTGCCCCAGGAGCGGTTACGGCGTAAGATGGGCATTTTCTATGGTTGATCTGCGCATAAAGCGTACGCTGGAAAATCGTCTCCCGTTGTCTGCTGTAAGCGAGACTGGATTGCCAAGCCTGCTAAAAATGTCTTTAAGCACTCCGATTATTTCGGAGCTTGTTATGGTTCTGCATGTTTTCACCTCTTTAAATCTGGTGTAATAATCCACGACTACCAGGATGTAAACTCCACTAGGTAAGGGGCCCACGAGGTTAATTGCTATGTCACCCCATGGTTCAGAAGGTAAGTCTCTTCTTTTTAATGGGTTTGGGGAGTTGGCTGCAGAGACCAGGATGCATCCTTTACAGGCTTTGCATATGTTTTCAGTATCTTTGTCGCATTTAAGCAACCATACCTTAGTCCACAATCTGCCCTTCATCGTGACTATACCCGGGTGCCCTTCGTGCGCAGCTTCTAGAATTCTTCTCCGTAATTTGGTTGGGATTACCATTTTTACAACTGAGGAGAATATCGCCATGAAAGCATAATTCATTCCGGAAAAGTTTAAAGGCTTTAACCGTTTCATCCCAGTTTCCATCGTAAAAACCCTCTCTAACCTTCTGTATCTCTTCATCTCCAAGGGAACTCTCTGTGATATCTTGCAATGGGATGGCCACTGGGCGTGCAGATTCGGCAACCGCTTGAACGTCGTCTTCAAATAAAGTCGTCGGGTTTGTTTCCATTTCACAGAGTCTCGATAGTGGGTCGGCTATGTTGGTTTTCCCCGGGCTATATTTCAGCTTGAAAATCTCCAAATATCATCCTTTTGTATTGATACAATCGTCTGCTGGTAATGAATATCTTGAGTCTGGATGAAGTTCAATATGATGGAACGCATCTCGTATGTCCATCTTACTAAATATTTTGGCCCCTCGAACTTTTGGCAACAGTTCTTCCATCGTAGGCAGTGGATGGTTTTCATGTTGTATGGCCGCATTTGCTCGACGCATATCGACACATAATCGGATGTTCCCTCCGTCTTTTAGGACAGGGACTATAGACGAGATCCGGTTAAAAGGACCTTTCAGAACTTCTATAATACCCCTTTTCAGTAATTCCTTCCAATTTTCTCTTCTAAGTTTGACTTGTACGACATTGATTTCTGAAGTATCCTAAGATGCCACATTTAAGCCAATCCTTTCCTTTTGCCGGGCAGTTGTTTTGACGGGCCATATATCTGGAACTTCTACCTCTACTACATTCCAATCTGTTTTTTTGTCTTCCCCTTTTATGTCTCTGTACCTACTCTGTTGATTGACTGTCTTTCCACAGGTTTCGTACCAAAGTTTCGTAATTGACGATCTATGGCTTCCAGTACATTCGCTTCTGCGACTATTTCGTCCAAAGTGATCTTGTCCCCTATTTTCAATATCTTCTTTCGGAGTTCTTCTGTCTTATTCTTTTCAGTTATTTGGTATATGATATGCTCGTGTTCTTTCTCGTAGTCGAAGTTTGACAAGAAATTTTTCGAACTTCTCATCCTGTTCCTGTTTTAGCGGTCAGTCGGCCAATGCCGTCCCCCGCCCCGCGGCTCCTCGTTGACCTAGAGATCGGGATTCCCTGAACTGACATGAATTCGATTAAAAATGTCTTCGGATATTATGTAATAATTGTAACTGTTCAACATTTTACTTTGATTCGATAAGAATCATACCGAAATAATGGTAGCAAATGGGACATGACGATCGCAGAAGCAATTGTTTCTGCATCTCCAAGTCAGAAACATTCAGTATTATTTAATGTATATATGTCGTATATTTATATACATTAAATAATAATAGCCCTAATTAATGTACACCGGAAGGCACGGAAAAGAAGCTGGACTTGGTTCCCTCAAATGATACACACTGAAGTCTACTCCGAAGGTATGAACTGAGCCACCGAAGTAAGTCACGATGGATGCCTAATTGATTTAATTTTTTAATTATAATGAAATGGTTTACCTTATCGAAAACCTTAGAGGAATCAGTGTAGATTACGTCTACATTATATTTATTTATATTTATTTTCAATTTATTATCAATTTATTGCAAAGCGGAAGTATTTTTTACCTTTCGACAAAATTCGCTCGATTCTTCAGATTGATTTGACTTCAATTAATCACTGTAATCTTCGTGTTCAAATATTTAATCATGAATCATGTTTAATTATTCTATCTAACACTTTAAATAGCAACGCGCGGAAATTTGACACTGTCAGATGGAACGCTATGCATAGAAAAAGTGCAAAGTGATGTTTCAAAATAAATTTTAAAGTTGGAGTAACAAGGTTCCATGCCGAGTTGGAACCTTGTTGCACAAATTACAGGAAATACTTTCTATTTCCTTTAATATGCGTTATTTGATGTTTGTGTCTGTAGAAGAAATAAAGATCAGAACAGTAGGAACATTATTCAATCAATTACTCAAATAAGCTCAAATAGCCAGTTGTACCTTGTTATTCCATAGGGTCGACATGTCGTGCAAACTCATTATGTAAACTTATGTAACAGTAAATGTATAATTACGAAGGAGAACATCAAATAATAGTCTGTAATCTATAAATAACCGTTTATTCATGATTCAAATACAAATTCACGTAACAAGCAGTTCGGTTATATTCATGCTTTCTTCCGAGCTCGGCGGAACTGCCGTTCCATATATAATCCGGAAACCCTTCCTCTTCTTCTATTTCTGCTAGGCTGCTAATTTCAGCCCATTGCTGGTCACGTATAAATAAATGGGTGTTACACTTGTAAATAAAAATAAGAAATGAGCGAAGTGCAGCAGAAGGACGGGATACCTACGCAATATTGAACTGGAAGCGCTGCGCAAACGCCGTAGCGTTCTTGCTCGTGGCCAGTGGAAATTCCGAGAATACGAAATCTATTCTCGGAATTACTTGCCAACAAAGGGCTAGCCGGGTCAGCCAGACCTTTAAATACCGCACAAAAAGCCCTAGATGGCAGAGATCCAGAGATCACAAACGATTTCACACAAACGATTCAAAAACCAGTATCTGACCACATTGTTCTCCACCCAACACCTCTGCAAAGTGCCACCCACATTTCGAACGTTTCTCCATAATTCCGCTTGTTGCCCGTCCATACCAGGCCAGCCGAATACTCAGAACGTCGTGAAGTGACAGTGTTCTTTATCACCAGCACCCTACAGACCAGCCCCATCACGCCATATAGTTCTCCACGTAATCTTCATTTTCTTAAAATCTCTCCACCATCCCATCACCATGACTTCCCCCCTCCCCCACGCATACAGCCCAACCTCCGACGAATATGAACGCCTCACCCTTGAAATAAACTCCTTCCTTACCAATCACCCAGACCACAACAACATGTCATGAGAAGAAAAAGAATATGTCTTCGAATTGGCCTACCGCCGACACCCTTACCACCCCACAACCTCCCGCCCCTCTATTGCCACCAAAACCGACCGTCCCCCTATCGCCCAACAAACCAATCGCCGCCGTCCGATTACTCACCGCCCTGCAAACCGCCCGCCACCTCACCGTCTCCCAAACCGTCCGCTTACTCATCGCCCCACAAACCGACCGCCCCCAAACGGCACCCCAAAACAACCACCACCCCTTCGCTCACTCCTACTCAAACTCCTACTCAACTACCGGAAACATAATCCTCCTCAAATAAAAATTGTTCTCTCCACAACATCTCCGTCCAGACCAACTAATCCCCCACCTTTCAACGTACCATTCCCCTGACCTGCCACTCTCCCCCGATCCCCCCATCACAAGCCCCCCAGGTAAATCCTCTAAAATGATCCCCCCCATTGCAGCCATAAACCTCGCAAAAATTAAAATAAAAAAAAATAAAAAATAAAGAAAAACAACAACAACAACACAAACTAAAAACTAATTTTCAACAACCATTATAAAATCCAAGATGAACGAGCAAGGGGCCTACGGCCCGGTACTCCGAAAGCCATTATTCAAAAGTCAAGAGATCCAGAGATCACCGAACCGCGCTCATCTCTCTCCCGCTTGCCTGCTTCACTCTGCTCTGATCGACTTCACCACAACACTGGACTTCTCATTTCTGCCGACCTGCTCACCTTCCTGAAGACCGCACATTGCAAATTGTCGATCGCCCTTATCAGGGCGCAGGATTCCCCCTACCTTCCTTCCCCCCTCCCTTCTACCTTTTCTCCGACCTTCTACCACATTATTTCCTTTCTCCCACATTTTTCCCCATTTTCCCCCCTTTTCACTCTTTTTTCCATTTTCCCCTCGTTTTTCCCCAAAATTCTCCCAAAGCGTCGAAGCGGTCAGCCGGTCACTACCCTATAAATTTGTATGTGCGGCGGGAGACTACAATGCCCGTTCCGTTCAAGAACTCGTCGTCTCTCACTTTTACTTTTGCGCTAAAACAATTTTCGGCCAAAGAAATTTTAGATGCTTTGTAACAATACAATGCGCTTCCAATGGCCATTAGATGGAACATAAATTATTTGAAATATTAAACAAACACCAAGTCTTGAATCATCAACCATCAGGGATTTTATTCAAACCTACTACAAGTCTATATTCCCAAAAGTACGATATCTATTGTCTGTTGTCTTTTAATTTAAAATAAAATACTTATTTTTATTTCAGTAAACTGCTTATGTTAAACTACGCCCCTTCTCAACATACAAGTTCCTAGTGAGAAAGGCACAGCACTTCACATATGTAATTTAATTAATAAAGATGAATTATTAAAAAAGGATTTATTTAATTACTAAAAATGATCTATCCGCTAAAAATTGTGTAAATGCAAAAAATAGTTGGGCAATACCTCTATAATTAAATGGTCCAATACAGATAGCTTAGGAAGATTAATTAGAAATACGTCAACAAAGTTTAATTGTCATCACCCAAATTCAGCTATTGAACGAATTAATTTACCTAGAAATTTAGGAGGTAGAGGTTTAGTCAAAATAACTTCTTTGAAACACAATCAGGTAAGGAAAGCCAATAGCTAAGAAATACACAAAATAATTTGCAAGGCAGACAAAAACATTTCACCTTTAAATTTATACGACGAGAATGCCAACATTCTTATAAATACTAACTAGAAATTATTACATTCCTGGTCAAATAAAATTATTCACGCAAAACACTTCAATTATCTCAACCAAACATTCCAAATCCCTGTAATATTGAAAAATCTTTTTCTGAAAATATAAGAAAGTTTACAGATTTAGGAAATGAAATTAAAAGAATTTGGCATTCTCAGACTATAAAAATATTACCATTTGTTATTTCGGCTACTGGCATTAAACCTACTTCTCTCATTAAAAATTTAGGCGTATTAGATTTGTCGAAGAATTTGTATACAAAAATGCAAAAATCAGTCATTTTAAATACATGTAAGATAACGAAAGATTTTTTAAATATTTATATTGAGGGATCAGTAGGATTTATCGGTCAAATTAGAAATTTCACCATATGAAAATATCTGGAGTCGGTGAAATTTTAACCTATTGTCTGGTAGGTTAACATGCTGTTCTTGTATTGTTTTGTATTAATAAAACTTATATAATACACTTGCGTAGCGTGGATTTACTAGATGATCATTTTTATGGAAAAGTGTGTAAAAGGGTTTAGTTTTTCCTATGGGGAAAACTAAACCCGGACCTAAAAGTCTGATGCGTAAAAAAACCATGTGTTGAATTTTCATTTTTAAATAAAATAAGCTATTATGCTTTGCCATTAATTATGTTTATTTTAAGAGTTTGTTACAAACATTATTTGAAGATAAGTAAAAAGTAAAAGATAAGTAAAAGAGTTAAGGCATGTTCTTTTTGATCCAAGGGACGTAGGAGGAGACCCTGACGTAAATATCTGGATAACCCTCGGCGCAGGGCACGCCTCTGGAGACAATGCCGACCGCTACATTTCCAATGGCGAGTGGGCTACCGGAGTCTCCCTAAAATGCAGAAAAGAGCTTTAGTAAAGACAATGTTTCGTAAATTGGACTGTTTTACCTCCACGGTGTTTAAAGTAAGATGTATGATTCAAAATTGGGATTTTTCTGCCGTTGAAATAAGAATATGCGTAGTTCCTGCGGGTTGTCATTAATCCAGTTCCTACCTTTCCCTAACCACTTCACTTTGCTGAAATTTAAAACAATGGCAAGAAAAATAGCAAATTCGAGTGCATTTGTTTTTGAAAAACGAAGAAGATTTGGAATTACCTAGGAAACAAGTTGTTGGTGTTTTTCGTGTGCATAATTTCGTTTTTCAACTAAACAGACCATCTCGTTGTATTGCTTCGTCACATAATATTGTTTTGTACTTATTTTTAATTATCTCGAGGTATCACGGTAGAACTATATTGTGTCGCGTGCTCCTTAGCAGAGGTACAGTAGTAAGTGTTTGGTTATCCCGTTTCCTAGCATACCTTAGTGTTCCTACACACATCATCACCCCATTCCAGAAACACCAGTTTAAGAATTAAAAGAGGAGAAATTGAGTAATCTGAAAGTCTTGCTGATGATGCAGCGTTGGTTTCTAACAGTATAGAAGATCTACAGTCTCTTTGCTCTCTTGCTAATGTATCTAAGTAAACTTAAGACGATAGACTTCGCTTTTCGCTTTTCGAATGACAGACGCGAGTGTTCCGCGTGTCGTTCAAAGTCTAGCCTCTTAAGACATGGTATTGGAAAGAGCGAGTACAAGAACAGTGTGAATGATGAATACATACTGATAGCAAGTGGATGAGTTTGTGTATTCGAAAAGTAAGTTTACGAAAGATGGGAAGGCTGATAGAGATATAAACACTACAGAAAACTCCATAAATGGAGGCCTGCCGGTTGGCGCTAACAAAAAGCATGTCCAAATAATCCAACCAAGCAGTCCATTATGGAGTGCGGTACCTGTCCTGATCTATGGCAGTGGTAGATAAGGGTTAGTACATAGATAAACGAGATGCCAAAAAATACGTAACAACCATGTTTAAAAAAAAATTGAAATTGGTGGCCTGCCCACGCGTTGCTGTGGCTAACGAAACACAACGCCGTCTACTGAATGGTCTAACCTAATGGTGTAACCTAACCTAACCTAGGTAACCAATTGTTGTGTCGATAAATTTTCTCACACCGCCATCTGTCAGAAACTTATGTAACTTACAAATAATTTCAAATAATTGTCCCATAAAAAAACATTTAATTCGCAATAATAAATATTTAGGTCAATAATCGAGGTAAAAACTATCCTATCTTTTAAGTTGGACCAAATTACACACAGTGAGTCAATTTCATAAAAATCGGTTAAGTCGTTTCGGAGTTTACCTCGGAGGAACATTGTGACACCAACTTTTATATATAAAAAAGAAGAATCGTAGAAAAAAATCGAACTTATACATAAAATATATTCAATATCACAAATAAACTATGTCAATGCCTAAACGAATTAACACCAGAAAAATTCCCAGTGCCTATGTCTTCGTTGGGAATGCTGTGAGGAGGATATTTTTAGTGAAGGGAAGGAAATAAAGTTATGGAAAGGAAAAAGGTTCGAGGGGTGGGGGAAAACAGAGGATCTATAATAATAATAATAATAACAAAGCATTTGTAGAGCGCAGTTTTGTGATGTTTCACTTCAAGTGCGCTTAACTATAACAAAATTTAAAAATAATCCTACAGTGCTTACAAAGTATTGAAAAGTAATTTTAAATAAAGAATATACAGTATACGAGTATACAAGGCAATAAATAACAAGGGAACAAAATTAACAATAAGAGTACTGTTATAGCGTAGGACAATATTAGTAAAAAGTAACGCTATTATAGCACAGGACAAAACAAAAACATTAAAACTAAAATATAGTATACAGGCGCAAAAATTAGAATCATTCAGAGTGGACATTAAAAACATTTAAAAAACATAAAAATACAGTAAGGAGGAAACCGAAACCAAACAATTTCCAGAGACTTAAAACATGTCATTATGTCCAGGACTGACGGACGTATGAATCCGTCTGGGAACTGGGAACAACGCATAAACCGTTGATTAATACACGATGACGGCCTCCGTGGTCAAGGGGTAAGGCTCTCGACTTCCGAAGGTCGCGGGTTTTGATCCCAGCATGCGCAAATAATTTTATTTGATGATTTGTGTTACTTCACAATTTTATCATATAAAAGAATAAAAGATATATTTGCGGCACCTTCGAAAGTGGAAGGTCAGTATCACCCTGGTGTAGGAACACCACACAGAATTGAAACGTTGCTTGAAATGGCTTTAGTCGTGTTTGGTGACCAGATGTGAATAGCCAGGAACTTCCCCACCTTCCTTTCACCCGTCTCCTCCCCCTCCCCACTTCTTCCAGCTTCACAACATACCCCATTTGGGGATGTCTTAGTCTCACTGGCTCCAGGCGGTTGGAAGCATTTGGAACTCCTCTGGAATTGTGTGCGATATTCACATTTAAAACATATTTTTCGGTAGAAATTGGGAATGCGGGGGCCGAAGGTTAATTTGAGACAGAAGTTCAGGGCATATAAAATATGGGATAATAACTACTGCGAATGAGACATGGTTCTGTTCCTTCTCACCTTTTTAAAATTCAAGACCTTGATTCTCCAAAGTGTACACTTTTGGCTTATTTATGCGCCATTTTAAATGTCTAGGATTGCTTTACGCCAAATTATCTCTCGATTCGGCATTTTTTTTTTTAATATTTGTAGCTCCCACGTTGGTCTCAAAACAAAGCTATTGTCATGCTTTATCTATTATTACCGTAGAAAATGCAAATACGAACTTCGTAGATTATTTTAGAACGATGTTGAAAATAATTTCATTAAATATTTATTTTACGCAAAATTTATGATCAGCTGTTTACGGTTAAAATTAAGTGCCTTTTTTAAAGATATGTACTTTAAATTATCAATTATACCACAGAAAACATACAGAAGTCGAAATTATTCTATATTGACTCGAATCCTCTCTCCGAATCCGAACCTCTGACGGCAGATTCAAAATATTAAACACGCAGGAACCGCGCGGATATAAACTTTACGGTTTTTTATAATTTTTTTTTACATCCTACAAATATGAGATAAACGGTATAATGGGGTTGAATTCATTGGCTAAATAGAATTTTAATAAGTTTTAATGTCTTCATGTTAATATTAGAAGACATGATTTTATTTAATGTTGGCAAAAAAAATAATAATGATCGTCTGGAAATCTCGAGCAGTCAAGGAAAATTTATTTATTTCGCGCTCCAGTGGAAAAAAATATCCTCTTTTCTATCAAGCCTTATCTAAAATTACCTCCCCGGTACTAAACATCTCATCTCTTCTAAGTCAGAACTCAACTTCAATCTACTAATAATTCTGAAATTTGCCCATTCCAATAAAATTAATGCATAAGTTTACCTTTCCTCTCTCCATAAATTGAATTGGCCTAGAACACCCTTGAAGGGTGAAAGCGAAAAATATTTAAAAAAAAACTTTAACGGAAATGATTAAGCATGAGACGCCATATTGCCATCTTACAAACAATACCCAGTGAATGAATGACTTACATAGCAAGCTCCCTCTCCAACCTTAGTTAATGTGCATATGTTGGTTCCATCAACAGGACCAGCAGACGTCTTGTTACACTGTTCATCGGAGATGGTCAGAAGGTAGATCTTCTGGAGGGTATTGGGAATTTTTCCAGAGCTCTGAAAATGTAGCAAAACATTTAAGCCACCGATGGGAAATATAATAAATTACAAGTACATCCGTAGCTCAATTATCAAGAAGTAGAGGGTATATTCATTATAATCACGGTCTATTAATATTCTAACGAAAGTTTGTAAGTTTTACAGGAGGAGGAGGATTTTTTCATTATTTCAATGAAACATTTTGGTAGGTGTTTAAGATAAAGCTATTCTCGTAAAGTTAAAGGTCTCGTTACTTTAATTAATTCTTAGTTAAGTGAATAATGATCGTTTTTAATACTTTATTTTTAATATGTAAAAGAAGATTGAACAAAAACTAAAATGGAGATTAAACAATTAATGACTCAGGCGACGAAATTGAAGCCGAGAATTTTTATTCGTATTAAGTATTCGTTTAGGATAGGGTATCGGTCTAGTGACATTGTAAAAATGTGTTTATCGGTGATTTATCGGTGTATCCATAAAATGCAGAGATTACAGAATCAATATTCACGATATTTCTAAGTGTGCCTAGAACAAAAGAGAAGCTACTAATTTTTATTATTTTTATACTATGTCTTATCAGTTAATATTTGCATTTAATTTTAAACTTTTGGAAAGGTTTGATGATATTATTAATGTAAGTTAACATTTACATTTATAGGTATACCTTATACTGGACAAAATTAAATTTCCGAACTTGATTTTTGTTTGTGTTGAGTGTAGGATTTTTAAGTAGCAGAAAGTTTGCTAACAATTAAAGACGTCAAGGTTTCTAATATATTCAAACAAGACGTTCATCAGCAAACATTCAACATTCTGTGCCAGCAATAATCGGAAGTTAGTTTATGTAGATAAGGAAGAGGAGAGGCCCAATAACGCATCCTTGTGGAACATCCTTCTTAATACTTCACCATTTGGATTCTACCATGAACTGCATAATTTTTTCGTCATTATTTGAAATTTTAACATTCTGCTTACGCTTTTAATGTACGATTCAAACAATTTTAGGGCTAAAACTCTTACGCAAAATAAAAATACTAGTAGGTATTGAAAAAAGTCTTTGTTCGAACAATACTCACACTGAGTCGTCCCCATCCACTAAGAGTGACGTTGACTCCTGCGCCAGTAGTGCTAGTAGGGAGAGCGATGAAGCCGACACTGGAACTGGTGGTGATAGGCTCGCTGGTGATAAGGACGGCAATATCATTGGCGGCTCTATGAGGTTTATTATAGTCGGGGTGAATAGTGACATTGGATATCTTGTACTTGGTGCCTCCGGTTTTCAGATATATGCTTCCTACCACAGCTATAATGTCGGAGGGTTCTGTGCTGTTGGAAAAGAAGATAAAAAGTATATTGATTGTTATCAAGTTAAATTTGTAGAACCCCATTTTAATTTTTTTTATTTTGTGTATTCAATAATAGTATTGTTAATTAAATAATAATTTAAATCGGTGTATATAGATATGTATATAATATTAAGAAATATT
Organism: Limnephilus auricula; assembly: GCA_951813805.1. Lineage (NCBI taxonomy): Eukaryota > Metazoa > Arthropoda > Insecta > Trichoptera > Limnephilidae > Limnephilus > Limnephilus auricula. The sequence goes on along the minus strand of OX638414.1, from coordinate 6,633,881 downwards.
AAAGCGTAGGTAGTGTGGCGAACTCATCGCTCCGGGAACGGAGTGGAAACACGACCTGCAATAGCCATCCCAAAAGGTGTGAGCTACCGTGCTCTGGCTGAATGACCTGGGGAACACAAACGGTGCCTCCGAAAAACAAGTTCGCATTTAGTTTTTAGACATTACCCCAGCACTCGGGGCTCTGCTGGAGTGGACCTCCTATTTCCCTAGATACTCGTGAGATGAAAATTGGACCATTAAAAACTAGGGGTCTTTGGGGAACCTAGAAGATCTTAGGCCACTCCTTTCGTGAACTCTTTCCTTGTGGGGCCTTGAGGGAGCCCAGGAGGAGTGTGAAACCTTCCGCCATGGGGCCTACAAGGAACCGAGGAAGAGTGGAGTGGAGAGATGAGGCACTCTTCCCTCATGGGGCTTTTAGGGAACCAAGGTGGGGTGGACTCTTTCCTTGTGGGGCCTTCAGGGAACCAAGGAGGAGTGGAGAGGAGAGGTGAGGCCCTCTTCCCTCTTGGGCCCTTAAGGGAACCAAGGAGAAGCGAACTGGAGAGATGAGGCACTCTTCCCTCACGAGGTCTTTAGGGAACCAAGGCGGGGTGGACTCTTTCCTTGTGGGGCCTTAAGGGAACCAAGAGGGAGTGGAAAGGAGAGATGATACCTGGGAAACACGTTGTGGAACCAGAAGAGATAGCCTTCTATTCAAAGACAACCCCAATGAATTTTATAAAAGGGACAGGGTTACTGTTAAAGGAATGAGGTAAAATGGGAGATAGCACAATGATCCTGTGGCCTTAGTGCTCACGGGAACAACAAAAAAAGCGTCTCGGGGCTTAATTTTTTTTTTTAATATTTGTAAATCCTAGTGTGTTAATCCAGGAAATAGTGAGAGGAAAATAATCAATACATTGTATGGACGAAACGCCCGCCGCCCGGTTTCCTCTTACGTGTCATAATAACAAACTATTAATTACGAACACTCTACCTTGCTGTGTGTTTTTTTGCTCATTCCAATTAAGTGTTTTTTTTTTAAATAATTAATTTCACATTATCTATTCGACATACTATGAATAATCCGTGTTTTTTTTATTTAATTTCCTTTTCTACCAACTCCAACAAAACAACTATTTTCATTACTTTTTTTTTTTTTTTAAAACAACAATTTTACAATTTTAATCATTGTTTAACTAAATAAAAACAAAATATAATAAAAAGGTATAACAAAAAAATGAAAACACCATTTTTTTTTGGTTTCTACACCAATTAAGAGAACTGGCTCTTGAGCTTTATTCTGTACATAAAATCAATTTTATGCTGAAAATTCACTGGTTCATGCAACCATGTAAATATTTGTTAAAAACATGTTTCCCTAACTGTTTTCTTCCCAAACTTATCGACGACTAAAATTTTCATAACACGAGAGTATGGGCGTTCAATAAATTTATAGATAAATAAACAAAAAAAAATTGTAAAAATTATGAGTTTTGTTATTAAAATACACTTATATAGATATTTTGAAGATTAGCTTACCGTCTAACGCAATGGGCAGCTGTAAGAATAGTGCGGGAGTTCAGCATGAAGGCTCCGCAACGATGCCTGTTTGATGAATCCCTCAGGGACACCATGTAGGGAAACTCGTCGACTTTTGCGTCCTTCCCTCCAACCACACCAATGTCGCAGATCTCATTACTCGCTGGCGCAGCTGGAAATACACGTCAAATGATTTTTTTTCATTTTTACATTAGCTCCACACATGAGGCCCTGAAGAAAATGCTTCCCCTCAAGGCCTACGTCATGACGTCCTGTACAAGGGAAAGGGCATAAGGGCTAGGTAGAAATGTGGGTGTTTGGGTGTCCAGGCTCCCTAGCACACTCGATCGATAAGGATTGATAGAATAACGTTCGGTAACTTCTCACCGTTCCCTAGGAAAACCACGGATTGCTTACAACAGTTGATATGCATCCGCTACCGAGACCTGAAAACCTTACTCCATTAACCCGGGCACCCCTGCCAGTCACCAACAATCAACAGATGTTTTTTTATTTGATTTAACTATTTATAATAATTTTGAACATACCTTTAGCTGCAACCAAGACCGTCGATAAAAGAAATAGTACTTTGAACATTTCTTTGTAAATGTTGTGGAACTAATTAATCTTCAACTAACCAAGTCATCCTTTTATTCAATCGTCTTATCAGTGCACGCGAAAGAAGGTGCACTTAAATTCTAATAAAATGTGTCTCATTAATCACTTCAATGCAATTTTATGACTGAGTCTCTTCAAGACCTAGGGATAAGATTCTCGACTTGCAATCCGAAGATCGCGGGATCGAACCCGGCGTGCGCAAACCAATTTTATTTGATCAGTTTGTCTTAGTTCATAATTAATTAATTTAAAATAATTTAAAGAATACTTGCGGCTCGTTCCAGTGTGGAAGATCATTACTTAGGATGTAAAAATCGCAAATAATTTGTGATTTATAATAACTATCATATTAATTTTGTGTCATACTTTTTTAATTGTACATTCAACCTTGCGCAGACCCCCGGGGGTCTGTACGGACCACTTTGTAAACCACTTGCCTACATTGATAGGTAAATATATATACAATTACAACTTGTGGACCCCCATTTTTTCATAACACGCCAACGTAGACCCCCATCGAGTCTCCCGTGGACCCCTGGGGGTCCACCTGAACCACTTTGGGAATCACTGATTTAGCTGATGAATATTGAATGAAGAAGCGGATGGAAGAAAAGTTGGAGATGCTCGAGGAAGACATGGCATGATCAAGTGAATCAAATGTGTGGTAAATTGAGGCATATGTGTAAGCAGAATGTTTGGTGTGGGAGAGAATGGTAGAAGAATTTGAGGTCGCTGAGGATGACATAGAATAAAATAGGGAAGTACTGAGGAAACCGATTCTCCTTAGGGCCTATGTCATATTAAGGGATGTTATATGGAAGGTCATTTGAGGGAAATAAAGAAAGGAAGGAGAGGAAGTTCTAGGAAGAAAAAGGTATGAGTAGTGTCGTCCAATAAATGGTTCCCGGAGCGGCGGTACCGATACCCGCCTCCCAAATTGCCAAAGGTTCTTGATTTGATATATATACCCGAGAAGTATACGGATGCAAGTCCAAAATTTGAAGAAATGAGTTTTTTAAGAAGTTGTGTAGTAAATGATCATGTTCATCAGTGGCAGAGAGATTGAAGTCATATTTTGAAGAAATATAGGGTTTTTCAAAAATGCAACTACCATTATTCTTAGAAGCAAAAAGACTCAAGTCCATCCTTCTGCATCTAATCTCTTTGTTTTCTATGGAACTAAACACAATAACCTCATCTATCAACAAACGATACCTGTGATATTTGTTATCATTATACAGGAAGGATAAAAAAATACTATTGAAATAAAACTCCTTTCCAGAACCTCCTTTCTTTCTTTACCCTATATGACACTCCACACAGCATCCCCAAAGATGACATAGGCCCTGAGGGATTTTTTTTGTCTACTGTGTGGAGCTAATGTTAAAAAAGATCCATTGCACTTTTTAACAAAATTTTAAGTCATAAATGCCAGATTATCTAAGATGTGTGTTTTTAACCTGTTATGCACTGTTATTATTTTACTATCAAATTACATTTTCAAACATCGATCTTTTAATAACTCATCACTTGTCATAACAAAATAATGTACTTATTTCATTTTGAAGCAGAAGGACTCAAGTCCATACTAATTTATTTTAAACATTTATTTTTAGGTTTTGCATGTTAAATGTATTTCGTTTTATTTTCTCAATTTTAAAACTAAATTAATTAATTTAATAATTTTTAAAAAATCATCAATCAGCATGAATATCTGTAAAAGTTATGAGACCATAATTACAGAAAAAAACGGTTTTGGCTCTCCTGAACATTTGGCTTTTTGGACTTGCATCCGTATGCTTCTCGGGTACAGATTTATTATCACTATTTTCCAGGTACATCAAAAATGTAAATTCGCAATTAAAAAATAAGGTACTGACGCTGACACTTATAATTATGAGATTATTTTATTTATCGAGACGTAAACATTAATTTACGATACTATTAATTAATTAATCTTCATTTCCGTCATTTTTCCATAAAAATGGATGAAATACAACTATAACAGTTAAATGTGTTTTAAAAATCTCGAAATGCAATAAATTATCATTTACAAGTAATAAAAATAAAATTTCCTTCAATATGCATTAAACGGGACACATGTGTATGAAGTAGAATCTATCAGAGACCTTGGGGTAATATTGGATGTTAAGAGGAAACCGGGCTGCGTTTTGTTCATACAAATCTAAATTCCCAATTTTCTTTCTGGATTTTGACATAACTATAAATATTTTAAAATTTAATTTACAAGAGTCAGTCAAAAAGTAATGCCACCTATTTAATAGTCAAGAAATTAAAATGCAAATACACAGGTTGAAAAACCACACTATTTGCCACTTTTATGTATAATCTCGGACCATTTTCACAGTTTTGGTCTATGTTTCAACAAGTGCATAGATTCCAGTGTTGTAAAAAGCACGCTCCTGCTTCCTATATAAGCCATTGACACACGGACGTTTTCACGGACTCCACATGTGAATTTCACGATGAGCTTCACATAACTTCGTCGTATGCTTTACTAGAAACAAAACAAAAATATCCAGGAGTACTCAATTAATCATCAACCTTTATCCACCAAATCAGAAATTAAGGACCTTGGGGTTATACTTGATAGTAAACTGAATGTTAATAAACATATCGACACCAAAGTCATTAACGCATCTTCTACACTGGGTTTCGTAATCCGTTCTTGCAAACAATTCAAAGATCTTGCTACTTTCAAAATATTATATTACTCATACGTTCGTAGTATCCTTGAATACCCATCACAAGTGTGGAACCCAGATTATACAACACATAAAAATATTATTGCAAGTGTTCAAAACAGATTTTTAAGGTATCTTAACTTCCGCTCTTTCCGATCTCATGTCAGTAATGAAGACTCTGCAAAGTTCTTCAATGTTCAGACGTTAACTTGCCGAAGAAATATAGCAATTCGGTAATGTTATTTAAAATCACACACAACATAGTTGATACCCCCGATCTTCTCCAACCCCCATCATTCCATGTTCTTAATCGCAACAGCAGACAGTCACTTACTTTTAATCTCCCTCTTTGCAAGACCAATTCCAAACAAAACTCACGGATCTACAGATCCACACATTCATTTAACTTAAATTATTACCATATTGGCATTTTTAACTCGACTTTTCGCGACATAAAACGAAAAATTAATTAAGCAACATGACTCTCAGTAGAAGTTATTCCCTATATTTTCCCGTCCTTTGCCTCTTAATCCTAATCCCAAGTTTCCTCCTCCCCTTCCCTCCTCTTCACATATTGTAACTAGAAAATAATTTGATTTATTTAATAAAACAACCCTACAAGTTGAATGGTAAAAAAAATCGGTCCAGTATTGGAGGAGAAAAATGGGGAATACAAAAATGATCGATTTTGATGATAATGTTTGGTATTATAAAATACCTATTCTTTAAATTTCTTGGCGACCGGGTTTCCTCTTAAATAAAACTTTACCCAACGCAATATTTATTTAATTATTTATTTTTTCTAATTATTTTGGTTAAATCATTTAGATTTTACAATTTACTTTGTAAATGATAGCCTCACTCGTTGACTTAGCATTTCTAAAAATTCGTTAAGTAATAAATTAAAGAAAAACAAAAGTAACATAAAAACTCAATAAGTAGGTAATGAAAAAAGGCATACATTATGTATCTACGATTGTGTATACTGATTGTAAATGTTTTGATCATTTATAGGAAAAAAAATTGTGATATTTTTTTTTCATTGTTTTTATTTCTTGCTAGAGCAATCCAGATGAGTTACAAAACTCATTTTAGGACAGGAGGAACTTACAATTCATAGGTAGGAGGTAGTAGTTACAATTTTACAAAGGTATATTGATGTCATAATATAAGTTTTACATTCAGTACAGCATAAAAATAAAAATAAAGACAGGTTTAGTAGAACAAACAACAAGAGAAAACAAGTTAAGAGAGGGAAAAACTGATACGAGTATATAAGATATAACAAAAAATGACAAGACGATTACATATTTTCATTTTTAAATGTAGTTAAAAAATATTCTTTTAAAGCATTGCTTTGCAATTTTTTATTATGCTGGATGTTTTTGTACATATCTGGAAGCGAATTATATAGTGTAAAGGCAATATAGTTCACAGATTTTATCCCATATTTTGAGTATATCGCTTTTATGTTCTTGTATGATCGGTCAGTGGCCGAGTTGGTATTTCGTTTGGGTCCTATTGGGGAGATATATATAGGGAGATTTTCAAATATTTTCTGGTTATTCCTAACCCAGAACGTTTGTCATTCTTTAAAATCCGTCTCTCAATTTTGTATCTTCCCATGGGTATCGTTGCCTAGTCCATTTTATTTTTATAAAACTGCTCACAGAGTACTTATTTTAAAGAATTCATCAACATTTCATATATGGTATTACGAAGGGTTCTTCTCTGGTAATGCTGAATACTTTAAATTCAGATCACATCAGTTTGGCACCATTTTAGCGAACGTTGGCATTTCAGAGCAGATAGTGATTTCTCAAAAAGTTACGTTGTATCTAAAAAACTATCTAATGTAGGCTTCTAATATTCTATCAGGTTTCTTATTGATATCTTGGGAATAATCTAAGCATGTATTTAATTCAATTTGATGGGGTTTGAGGGTGCATAAGTCACCAGGCAATGTAGTACATAGACGTTTTTCATGTTTTGGGGGTTACTTTGCCTACAGTAGGGTTGTCAAAAATATAAATAGTTATATTAAAATATAATCAAGTATTATTTTTAAGTTTTCCCATCTACAACTTTAATTACTATTTTACTTATAAATTGAAGGAATAATAGGTGAGGTTGCGGAATTCCGCATCACGCACGCAATTTAAAAAAAATATCACTTGATTTTAAAAATTACTACTGGAAACGACTATTTAAGTCGAGGGAGAAAACACACACAAAATCGTTTGTTAGTTTCTAGTTTGGGTTCTTTAAATTAATAAGTTATGCGAATTTCCTAAACTTTGTATAATTTTCTTTGATTGAGAAAAAGCGGATCTTTATTGCATCCTTTTCAATCTCCCCCCATATAAACAGTTGTTCAAAAAAACTAAAACAAAACAAATTATGGAATCTATTAGGGAAGCAAATAAAGGAAACATAAATTTTCTTTTTTTTTATAATAAAAACACTTACTTTTTAACTTGTGAAGGTATTTCCCATCAATGTAATATATCATTGAAGAAGAAGATAACAATAATAATCTATTTTTTTTTAATTTGATAATGGACAAGACACAGAAAAATGATAAAAGATAATGGTCGCAACTGGGACTCGAACCCAGAACATTACGTCTTACCGGGACATACACCTCTACGAATTGGGCCACTGCGATCTATTTTGAGACTCGTAATTGTCAAATTCATATTTCAAATTTCAGAATTAACAATATTATCTTCGACTAATGTTTTTTTTTCTTTTTTTCCATATTATTGGCAGCTACCATTATTATTAGAATGTATAAGTATTTAGAATGTATTTGTTACCTAGAGAGTTGCGACCACTATCTTTTATTATTTTTCTGTGTCTTGTCCATTTTCATATTTAAAAAAATAGATTATTATTGTTATCATCTTCTTCAATGAAACATAAATTTGGTTGATGTTCCATTTCAACCTAATGTTACGCGAAATTTGTCACCGTCATGTTGGCAGATTCACTATCACTGTGTTACAAGTGTGTCGAACAGTACATGAGGATTCAAAGCGAAATATGTAAAATACTACCGACTCCATCGCAGTGTATTCGTCCCAAAATAAAGATTTTAACTAACATACTTTTGCCAGAAAAGCAAATGTTGAAAATTTAACTAAGTTAAGATTATCCTCAGGTATTTTTTTGCATTTTATTATTCTTTGGAGTTGAAAAATTATAAAATTTTACCAAATATACAATTGCGCCAAATGTGGCTATATTAATCTATAAACGTTTTAGTTTGTATCAATTATTTATAATTATACATAACTTAATCCCTTACTTTAAAACATAATAAATTAAAAATAAGGAAACGTTTTAAATGTCTAATTCATTGTTATTATTATCGCCGCGCTGAAGCAATCAATTATAATATTTTGAACACAATGTTATTATTATACATTGTATTAGGTGAGCGACGGACCGAGCTGGGTTTACTATATACTTGAGTAGGTACATGTATATGAACTACTATCATTAAAGTGAACTCTTTTGTATTTTGATTTACCATGGCACGCGTTGTAGCAATCAATAATAATATATAGAATACAATCAATGGTATTATATAAAATAAAATTATTATTTCATTAGATATAAAATTATATTCGAATTCTGAATCAAATTTAGAGAAAATGATTAAGGTAGTTAAAATTTTTCAGATGATATTTAAATGACTTTTGGTGTAGATAAATGTAGAACGATCCATAAAGAGAAAGGCAAAATTGTAGATGGAGACGAGGTTATATATAGAAGTTTCAAAATTAAAAGTATGAAAGGGGATGAAGTTTATAAATACTTAGGATACCCACAATCGAAAAGATTAGATCATACTAGTATTAAAAATTATATTAGGATTAATTTTACAACTAGGATAAGAAAATTTTTAAAATGCAATCTATCTGCTAAAAATTTAGTAGAGGCAATAAATAGTTGGGCAATATCTCTATTAACGTACTCATTTGGTAAAATTAAATGGTCCAATACAGATTTAGATAGCTTAGAACGATTAATTAGAACTACGTTAACAAAGTTTAATTGTCATCATCCAATTTCAGCTTTAGAACGAATTAATTTAACTAGAAATTTAGGAGGTAGAGGTATAGTCAAAATAACTTCTTTGAAACATAATCAGGTAGAAATGTTAAGGATTTTTTTCCATAGAAAAGCTAATAGCTCAGAGCTGCATAAAATAATTTGCAAGGCAGACAGAAATATTTCACCTTTAAATTTATACGACGAGAATGCCAACATTTTTATAAATACCAACCAGGAATTATTAGATTCCTGGTCAAATAAAATTAAAATCAAATTGATGATTTATGTAGAAAATGTATGGCTTTTCCGGAAACTATAGAACATATTAATTTGGGATGTTCTATATTAGCGCCATCTGAGTATACATTTAGGCACAATCAGGTTTTAAAAATAATTCACCAAAGTTTGGTAATTAATCATAACTTGATTGACTGTCATAATATAGTACCATATTGTGAATACGAACCAAATTCATTTTTAGAAAATATTCTATGATAAAACTATACTAAAAGACAGACCAATTAGTCACAATAGTCCCGATATAGTTTTACATAACAAAATTAAAAAAATAACTTATATCATTGATCTATTCCAAATTCCTGTAATATTCAAAAATCTGTTTCTGAAAAAATAAGAAAGTATGCAGATTTACGAAATGAAATTAAAATAATTTGTTCTCAGACTATAAAAATATTACCATTTGTTATTTCGGCTACTGGCATTATACCTAGCTCTCTCATTAAAAATTTAGGCGTATTAGATTTGTCAAAGAATTTCTATATAAAAATGCAAAAATCAGTCATTTTAAATACATGTAGGATCACGAAAGATTTTTTAAATATTTATATTGAGGGATCAGTAGGATTTATCGGTCAAATTAGGAATTCCACTGAGCCGAACCCTCTGATATGAAAATATCTGAAGTCGGTGAATTATATTCCCATTTAATATTTGGTAGATTAACGTGTTGTTCTTGTATTGTTTTGTATTAATTATACTTATATAATACACTTGCATAACGTGGATTTACTAGATGATCATTTATATGGAAAACGTAAAAAAAATGTTATCGGCGGTGGCCGAAATGCATTTACTATATACCTAAGTAGGTATGTGGTAATTTATGTTGAGTAAGCTGTTTCAGAGGTTCAGAGAGTTATAGTTCTGTGGATAGCTATTTTTTTTTAAGGTATATTTTTCGAGTTATTGAGATGAACATTTTTTAATTATAGATTTATCAGATAAAAATTTTACAACAAACTGAAACTTAAGGAAGTCACCAATGTAAAATATATTGATTATTTTTTTGTTCGTTCATATGAAGCAGTTACTTTGTGATGTGACATTATAATTTAAAATAAAACAATAACTTTGTACACACCACTTAATTTTTTTTTATACTTAATGCCGACCGGGTTTCGCTACAACCGTAGCTTCTTCAGGGCAGTATAATCTCTACTAATATCTAACATGTGTTATAATATATTCAGGGGATTGAAGAAATGCGCTGGGTTCCGCCGGTGCAGGACGTAATTGGAGTAAGGGACTGGGGGTTGGAAAGTGGATGTTCTTTGTCAATGGGGAACAACCTAAGTATCGGACTTTTTTTCATTTTATTTTTTTTTTTTTTTTGTTTCGATTAGTTTGGTATTTGATATTTAACTTTGTATATATATATATAATTATTATTCTAGTTGCTATGCCTTTTTACGTATTGCCAAGTCATTATTTTTAGATGTTCTTCGTACGGGGTTGGAGTGTTCTTTCCCCCATCTGTGCGTAGGAACACAAGTGTGGAATTGGGTAGGCCATTTTTTTATCGCGGCTTGCCGGGACGGGTTTTATTTCGTCTGACTTTGTTTGTAGACGTGGGGAACTTGAAGTGCGTTGAAGCATTTTCTAGCGTGTTCAGCATGTTGATATATGTTGAAGCGTGTAGAATCGTTCTCGAGTATGTTGAAGCGTGTAGAAGCGTGTCCGAGGTCCGAGCGTATAGAAGCCTGCTGGAGCGTGTTCTAGCGTGTTCAGCATGTTGATATATTCCTCGGGTTTGTATGTAATTATTACAAATCTTCATTGTGGTTTCCCGTATTGTTATATACGAGCACGGTTGAGGCGTTAGCAAGCCTTTGTTCCGAATTCTTCGTAGTGTTTGCCATTTCCAGTTGATTGATTTTTGTTGCCTGGCCTGCCGCGTGGAGTTGATCGCAGTCTTCTTGGTTTCTTTTGTAATGATGACGATGATTATGGTTGCTTCCGTTCTTGGCGGGTACTATAATAGCGAAGTTCTCAGTAGGTACTATGTGTTTACGTCTGATGCTGCGACAATAATGTTGTATTTCTTGATTTCATCTTTTATACGTTAATTTGTAATTTGATTTTCAGCTTGCGTGAAGCGATTTGTTCTTGATTGTAATTGCTGGTTGCTGTGGTCCATTGTGAATTAATTGTCACTGATGGATGTAGTTGATTGGATATCCTTAGGGTTCAAAGCAATTTCGATAATGTGGCAAGAGGTAGGCAGTGAAAGACCATAATACAGAGAAAATAGTGAAAAATGATTTGAAAAAGAAAATTTTTAAATTGGTGTCTTTCTTTCTTTTAACATCCAAGTTAGAATATAAATTTGTATTTGCTTTACAAGGAATGATACAGTGCAATTGTTAAATTGTAACATTAATTTGAGGTAGAAAGAAAATTTAATCACTTTTAGGAATTTACATATAAAATATACAAAGTAATAAAAAAATTAAATAATATGTATTTTTTTATTTTTTTATACACTTTTTACCCATATCCAGATTTTTATATATGCGTGACGTGACATTTGCAATCGCATCTTGTGTGCTGCGCGCTTTTCTGAATCCGTATTGATTGTTGTGAAGAATTTTGTTCTTTTCAATAAATTCCATCAGTTGGGATTTCACAATTGGGGAGGTCGTAACCTAGGAGAGCCTGGCTAGGTGTTATCCCAGTGGCGGCATTCTGGCGGCCGCGTAGGGCACCGAGTATTGTAGGTAGGTAGGTATCCCACTGCACATGAGCCCGACCTTGAAGATAGATTCGTAACCCTTTTTTAATTTCTTGATTGCGCCGTTCCGTAACGTTAGCTCGGGCGTGATATATGGCTGTAGTCCAATGCAGGCATTGCCAACGCCCAATGGCTTGGCTCCACCGGGTGTTTCTGAACTGGGGGCCGTTGTCTGTGAGCACGGCTCGCGGGTAACCGAATCGATTGAAAACCTCTGTCTCTAACAGCGTGATTAGCTGCGGGGCTTTACTCGAACTAATAGGGAAAGCCTCAACCCATCTAGTGAAGAGATCCGTGACCACTAATATGAATCCTTCCCTCGGGCTGTCGTGGGGTATGGTCCCATCAAGTCGATGGCCACGAGTTCGAACGGGGTCGAAGCTTGGGTACTGCCGAATGGAGCCGCGGGGCGTGCTGGCCGGGCTCGTGTTGTTAGGCAGACCAGGCATTCGCGAACATGTTTTTCTATGTCGGCGCGCATGTTAGGCCAGAAATAGTGAGCCTGCGCCGCCCTAAGGGTCTCCTTCGCACCCGGGTGGCCGGCCACAGAGCTATTATGATAGGCAGTGATAACCTTGCTGATGACACTTGTTGGTACCACCAACTGGGGCTCGTTGTGGTTCCTCTTTCTCCAGAGGTAATCGCCCAGTCGCTCATAACTTCGCATATAGCGTCGATCTTGTGCACTGGGAGCTTGTCGTGCGCTAAGTTGGCGTAGCCGCCTAAGTTTCCGTTGAGATTCTGGATCCGTCCTCTGCCGTTCTCGGACTTCTTATGCTAATGCTAAGTTGAGAGGCGTGTCATGGCGCTCCTGGTCCTGACCTTCCCTCTCCTGGGCAGGTGAAGCGCTCTCCTGATTGACTTCCAAGTGCATCACGTGAGCCGCTAATTCGTCGGCTCTGCTTTCCTGCGTGGGGTACATCATTCGGTCCATTTCCTCTATGTCGGGGTTTATATAAGTATTGCTGGGCTGGCGAGATAAGGCGTCGGGTAATTCATTATTTCTTCCCGGACAATGTTCCAGCGTGAAGTCGAACTCCTGAAGAAGCAACGCCCAGCGCATCAGTTTAGCTCGTTGATCCTTGGCGCTATTTAGCCACGTGAGAGCTTGGTTATCGGTGCGCAGTCTGAAGTGCCTACCTTCTATGTACGGCCTATATCGCTTGATCGCCCACACGGCTGCCAGCGCTTCCTGTTCGTTAGAATGTAAACGTTGTTCGGCCTCAGTAAATTTTGCACTAGCGTAGGAAATAACGTCCCTACCTCCATCCAAGCGGGAATGGTACATCACAGCCGATATGCCGAATTTGCTCGCATCCGTTTGAATAACAAATTCTTGACTAAAGTCTGGTCGAGCCAGCGTGAGCGAGCCACTCAGTGCTTCTTGGATCCTCGTCATAGCATCCTGGGCGGCCGGGGTCCAGCGGTAGGGTTTCCGTGTACTAAGCTGGTCTGTCATAGGGGATGCTAGTTCCGCGAACCGAGGGACATATTCCCGCAGCCAGTTGCATAACCCTAAAAATCCTCTTAGCTCCTTCCGTGTCCGGGGAGGCGTGGCTGCCACTATCGCCTGCTCGTGAATAGGTTGTGGTTGGTTACCCCTCGCGTTGACCGTATGACCTAAGTAGTCAATCTGTTCCGCGATAAGGTTGCATTTTTCTGGAGCACAGCGGAGTCCAAATTGCTGTAGTCGCTCGAAGACCAGCCTCAGGTGGTACAGGTGACTTTGTAAGTCGGGAGAGAATATTACTACGTCATCTATATATACCATGCAAAATTCTCTAAGGTAGCCAGCGAGCACTTCTTGACTCATTTGTCGTTGAAACGTCCCTGGGGCGCCCTTGAGCCCGAATGGCATTACCCGAAATTGATAGCATGCCCCATCAGGGGTTGCAAACGCCGTCAAGTGCTTTGATTCCGCGTCCATTGGCACTTGCCAGTAACCCTTCTTAAGATCTAATGTGGTGAACACCCTGGCTGTCCCGAGATCCTTTAGGGTTTCGTGGATCAGGGGAAAGAGGCGATATTTCTCCTTCCGTAACCTCGTTGAGACGACGAAAATCTATGCAAAATCTGAATCCATCCCGTCCCTTCTGGGGGGCCATCACGACGGGGAAACAGTATGGGGATCTACTAGCTTCTATTACTCCATCCGCTAGCATTTCCTCTAGCTGATCGTATAACGCCTTCTTCTTTGCATCGGACAATCGGTAAGGAGCAATGCGAATTGGTTTATTATCCTTTAGGTGGATAACAAACATTCAGTGTCACCGAAACCTCAAGCGGTGTTGGACGTGAGTGAGCGGTGAAATAGTAAAAATAACACCTTCAAACCAAAGCAAATTAATTTTAAGAAAAATATTGAAATAAGTGAAAAAATAAAATATTCTTAACTTCAGAAAATGGAGGAAGCGGTTGATCCGCACGCCTATATTACAAAGGCTAAACAAAATATAGCCGATCTACTCTCAATCATAGAAGAAAATGGTACTAAACTCACCAAAGAAACAAAATCAAAAATGATGAAAGGAACCAGCAACATTATGGAAATGATTTCACATATGGCCATTGAATTAGCAACATTAAAAGAAAAATGTGAACTTCAAAAAAAAAACGAAATACAACAAAACCCCATATTTTCATACTCTTCTGCTGTAAAAAACTTAATACCACAGACACACGAAAAAAGATTTCCAATAATAATAAAAAGCTTAAAAGAAGAAAACACTGAAAAAATAAAAGAAAAAATATGGAAAATTAAAATATCACAATTGGGTATCCGAGTATGCGATATTAAAAAAACAAAAAACAAACTTATAATAACATGCCCCGAAAAAGAAGAAGCAAGAAAGTTAAAAGACAAGATAAATGAATTCGACAAAACCATAACAGCCGAGGAACTTCTAAAAACGGAACCGTGCGTAATATTCAAAGGTATTGATAAGGACTATACCGAAAATGAATTCCTTGAAGACATTATTGAGCAAAATAGCGACATAAAAATGATTTCCGAAAAATACCCAAACACACAAATACTAAAAGTTAAAGCCATAATTACAAACAAAAAAACAAACAATAACAACTTTATTATCCAAACAAACGCTGAAATGAGATTACATCTTATAAATAAACAAAAAATTCATCTTGGATTTATGAGAATATATGTAGAAGACTGTAATCCTCTTACCCAATGTTTCCACTGCCAAAAATTTGGACACACAGCTCAAAAGTGCTACTATAAAATGGAAAAACCCACATGCAAACACTGTGCAGAAGATCATCCCATCTCCGAATGTAAATCCCTGGAACTTCCACCTAAATGTGCTAACTGCTACTCAGCTAACAAGAAGAAAGAAGCAAACTCCCTAAACAGCAAAATGAATGAAATAGACCACCGGACAAATAGCGAAACATGTAAGTTCCGATCTTACATGCTTAAATTAGCCAAAGAAAGAATAAACTACGACATTGAATAAAAATCTTAAAATTAATTTTGCAAAATACATCCAAAAAAGCATTAAATGGATGATTTCATTAATAACGAATTAGAAAGAAATATTAAAATTCAAGAATATGAATGTATATCCACTGACTCATGCAACAAAATTATTTCTAAAAACATCAATGATATATTTATTATGCACCTAAACATACGTAGTATTCAAAAAAATTTTGAAGAACTAATTCTAAAAATAAATAATTTAATTAAAAAACCGGACTTCATAGTGTTATCCGAAACATTTACGACCGCTGAGTCACCGCCTTATCACATACCTGAATACAATTATATCTCTACCAACATAGACATCAACAAAAATAGTGGACTAATAATATTTGCGAATAATAAATTTAGTATTGTTAAAATAATTGAACACCCAATACACTTAGTAAACTGCATCGAAATACATTTTAAACTCGGCAAATCAATGTACCATCTAATAGCTATATATAGAACGCACGGCTCGAGTATTATTCCTTTTATTAATGACCTCAAATACATATTAACGAAATTCAAAAATAAACTTTGCTTTATTGTAGGTGATTTTAATTTAAACATTAATGAAAAAATAGAAAACAATAACAAAAATGAATACATCAATTGTATGACTGAACAAAATTTCATATCTTGCATAAATAAAAATACTCGAGAAATAAAAAAACATACTCCAACTTGTTTAGATCATATCTGGACAAACGTAAATATTAAAGACCTTCATAAATTAAAATCAATTGTTTGGAAAACCGACATAACCGATCATCATTCATGCTCACTTCTGTATAATAACAATATTAAACATAAAAAACATAATATAATAAATAAAAAATCCACCATAAATATGGCCATTCTCTCTGAAAAGTTAAAAAAGGAGAATTGGAGCAATGTCTTAAACAGTGACGATACCGAAATATGCTCGACTAACTTCGAAAATTTACTATCAGAACACATTAAAAATTCAACAACTGAAATAACAACTCACATAAAATCAAAATTACGATGTTTAAAACCTTGGATTACCCAAGGTCTTATAATATCTATCAGAAACAAAGAAAAACTTTACAAAACAACTTTAAAAAATCCCCAAAATGAAAAAGCCTATATTTTCTACAAAAAATATAAAAATAAATTAACAACCTATATTAAAAAAAGTAAAGAAGACTATTTTAAAAATAAAATATTATCTTCTGAAAATAACCATAAACAAATGTGGAAAACAGTTAATTTAGCCTTAGGCAATACAAAAAAAACACAAAACATAAAATACATTGAGCAGGATAACAAAATTATAGACGCCAATATACAGCCTAAGCAATGCGCAAACGTATTTAATTCCTTTTTTGCTAATGTTGGAAAAAATCTTGCGAAAAGTATACAAAAACTTTCAAACCCTGAAAACCATATAAATGAAAACTTACAGGAAAGTAATATACTCTCAACGTTTGAAAAAACAACAGAATGTGAAATCATAAAAATAATAGATAATATGAAAGGAGGTTCTTCTCCCGGTTTTGATTCTATTACGGCAGACTTGTTAAAATCTATGAAACATTATTTAATAAAACCCATCACTCATTTAATTAACTTAAGTTTAACAAATGGAATATTTCCAATGAACTATAAGAATACAATAATCTCACCTATTTACAAATCTGGAGATCCACATCTAGTAACAAATTATCGCCCAATTTGTCTAATTTCTAATATAGGAAAAATCTTTGAAAAAATAGTAAAAAAACAATTGGTAAATTTCCTAGATAATAATAAAATACTTCACAAAAATCAGTTTGGTTTTATAAAATCACTTAGCACACAAGACGCTATTTCCAGTGTAACTTCATATATTTACGAATCATTAGATAATGGTAAAAAATGTGCAGGTATATTTATTGATCTTAGAAAAGCCTTCGATAGCATATCCCATAAGATTCTAATGAAAAAATTAAATAATATTGGTATAAAATACAACGCAATTAAATGGATTTCAAGCTACCTAAAAAATCGACAACAAGTAGTAAAAATAAATCAGATTAATAGCGATAAAGACACATCAGACTTTGGAATTCCGCAAGGTACAGTGCTCGGACCAATTCTTTTTACCATATATGTTAACGACATTTTTTTTTCAACCCCTACACGGCCAAATTACTTCGTATGCCGACGATACGGTACTAATAATAAGCGAAAAAACTTGGGAAAATGTAATATTAAAAGCCACCGAAGACATAAATACTCTTAAGAATTTCTTCGACATTAATTTACTATCACTAAATACTGATAAAACATATGTAATTCCATTTGCAATACAGACAAATGATACCCCTAAAAACTTTAACATTATCATTCATGACAACTCTAAAACGCACAATAAAAATTACTGTTTACAAAACTGCTCAATATTAAGAACCACAAACACAATCAAATATTTAGGAGTAATTATCGACAAAAATTTAAAATGGAAAGAACAAATATGTGAAGTTGTAAAAAAAATTAGAAAATTTATATATGTATTTTTAAGAATCAGAAATTTTCTATCGATAAAAAATCTATATTTAATCTACTATGCCTTAGTTCAATCCACTTTACAATACGCCATTATAAGTTGGGGATCCGCATATAAATCTAACCTTCTTCCAATAGAAATTGTACAAAGAACAATAATTAAAATTATATTAAAAAAACCTTTGGACTACCCAACGGAACGATTGTTTGACGAATTTCAAGTACCTACATTTAAAGATTTATATATTAAAAATTCATTAATTCAAATTATAAAAGAAAAACACAAATATCAATTTTTAACTGAAAACCGAACTCGTCTTAAATATATTTTTTTATGCCCAAAATTAAATACCACATTTGCACAACACCATTATACTTACCAGGGAAGAACCTATTTCAATCAACTACCGGAAGAAATCAGAAGCATTAATGATAAAATTCAAATGTTGCACTCTATCAAGAAACATTTTAAAGACAATCTTAAAAAAAAAAAAAAAACCTAAATTAAATTAATTCTTGCAAATATCTTTTATTCTCCATAACATTCTCTCTTTTTTCAAAATACACACATCACAAATATATATATTTATTACATATAAAAAAAAATATATATATTTATTATTTTTAATTAATATTTTCTATTAAATATAAATTCAACTTTATAACAAAAAAAAAAAAAAAAATTATTGTATATCTTTATTATTTTCCATCATAACATGTACCAACTATAGCACGCATATACATATATGCGCACAGCATGTAAAATTAAATATCTAAGTAATAATTAATAACAGCACCTATGTACACTCCTCTTCCATACACAAGCAAATGCTTTAAATGGAAGAGTAGTAATTTAATATAAATGTTAAATAAAATATATTTATAATGTTATAATTAAAATTTTCACAAATAAAAAAATAAATAAAAAAATAAATAAAAAAATAAAAAATAAAAATGTGGTTGTAGGGGCGCTGGCCCTGCATATGGGCGGAAAAGCTCCTCGAATTCATTTAATAGATTAGTGACGGCCCGTTTCTGATCTTCTGGGAGGTTGGGTACCTTCGGCAGCTCAGCATTCCCTTGACTAAGGGGGAGGCGCCGCGGGATTAGGTGCGTACTCTGCCGCTCGCATCGGCCGAAGTGCAAACATCCCCGATAGAAGTCCAAAACGGCTCTCAGGGCGGTAAGCCAGGCGTTCCCCAAGATGACGGCTTCCCGTAATCCTTCTATTACTAAGAAGTCGTTTTCGAACTATTTTCCTTGTATTGTCCAGTGCAGCGTCGTCTCCGCTGAAATAGCCATGGACGCGGAAGCGTGGGCCAAGTTTATCGTATTTAGCGATGATTTCTTGTAGTCGTTAACTGAAACCAGTTCGGCCCTTACAAGGTTGTGGGAGGCAGCCGAATCGATGAGTGCTTCACAATCTCGTCCTTGAATCTTAACCCGAATTCGTGGCATGAGGGCGACACTTCCAGCTGTTGCTGTATTGCACGTCGGATTTGTGGAGTGCAATACGGTCTCGGGCATATTTGATTCTGTGACCACTTGAGTAGGTATATCCGGCCTGTACGCGTTTACAAGCGGCGGCACGGGGTTAGACCCGTTTTGCGTGATATCCGTTGGACGTACGTGTTGAGTGATTTCTGACAATATCTCGGGTGCTCTGTTTATCATACAAATTCTATTAATGTTGGTGAATATATTCCGGCTGCTAGGCCCGGCGTGTGGCTCTTGAAGTGTGAGTGCAATTTGCGCACCGGCGGAGGCAATATCAGGTGTTACAGGAGTTCGTATGTGACGTGATGGATCCTCGATGGGAGCGTGAGCGAAGGAACACTACGGAGTCTCCTGAGCGGTGTGTGTGGTTGGTCCTTCTTGCTGCACCCGGTACCCGTACGTGTTTATCTCTGGGGGCCCTGAGCGACGTTGTCCGACCTGGTCGGCGCCCGGGCTCTGCCAGTTTCCCGACCGGCGAGGACGAGTTTCTGGACAATCTCTGTTCCAGTGTCTACCTGGACAAAATTGACACCACGGTAGTTGGTCACTCGGTCGCCTTGTGTCGTTATTACGACTATCCCTCCTTTCCTGGGATCGGGGCGGCGGCGCACGGAAAAGCGGCTCCTTCGGGAAATCTATGTTATTTACCCTGGCGGTTAACGTCTCCATTGTGTATGCTCCAAATATAAGGCCCGCCTCCAGCAGTTCCCTATAACGGGGCATCATCAGCCTAATCAATTCCGGGCACAATTCGTCCATACCGGACTGGCCGAACACACGTTTATATACAGCCTTCTTTCTCTGTAAAAAACAAACACCGCTTTCAGCGCTTCGTTGCGGGTCACCATAGAGCGTGACTATTAGGGACGTTCTTGCCCCTTCTACGCCGTAGCGCTTGCGTAGCTGGCACGAAAAATCCTCCCAGGTCCATCGTCCGTTTGTGTATGGTTCCCACCATCTTTGGGCTTCTCCCTAAACTATACCTAAGGCTTATACCTAAACTACAATGTTAATTTTGTTGAGCGCCAAATATTCTTTTGAGTGGGGAAGTATTAAACCCTAACATAAAAATTGTGCAGAAAAACAATTATACCTAACTAAAATTTTAACAAATAAAATGTTCGTAATCCTACCCTATTGTCATGTCTTTGTCTTTGAAAATTTGTTCCTCCTGCGCTAGCTCATCTCAGGGTTGTGGTTCGGAAATCTACACTCAGATTTCTACCGCATTTTTCTTTTTAAAAAAATGCAAGTAAGCCCCACGCTTGGGCCGCCAATTGATACACCCCTACTTTCGGCGAGGAAAATTATTATCAAAAAAAAATTATATAACAGTAGGAACAAATGAAAAGAAGCTACGAAAATTATTATTGAGACATTTATTCTAGAATTACAATTAGCTGGGGTTAATTTTAATCTATAGGTTAGTTTTCTTAACTACTTAATTAACTCTTAAAATTAGAATGTCCAATTGCTTAAGTCTACGAAATTGTCCTTAATGTATAAAAATATAGTCTAATAAAGTCTCTTCCCTTTTTTCTGATGTCCGGGTCCTCGATTTCACGTACACCCACAATCACTAGTTATTGCACGTTATATCACTACTTCACGTATCATTTGATCACTACGATTCTTGTGATGCTGGTCACGTGAATGTTGACTTCCTCGGCGGGAAGCTGGTGGTGACTGGGCGGCGGGTTTAACCGAAGGGCGGTCAGTGTGCCGGTCAGTATTCCCGGGCGGGAGCTGGTTGCTGCCTGGGCGGCGGCTGGACCGAAGGGCGGTCAGTGTGCCGGTCAGTATTCCCGGGCGGGAGCTGGTTGCTGCCTGGGCGGCGGCTGGACCGAAGGGCGGTCAGTGTGCCGGTCAGTATTCCCGGGCGGGAGCTGGTTGCTGCCTGGGCGGCGGCTGGACCAAAGGGCGGTCAGTGTGCCGGTCAGTATTCCCGGGCGGGAGCTGGTTGCTGCCTGGGCGGCGGCTGGACCGAAGGGCGGTCAGTGTGCCGGTCAGTATTCCCGGGCGGGAGCTGGTTGCTGCCTGGGCGGCGGCTGGACCGAAGGGCGGTCAGTGTGCCGGTCAGTATTCCCGGGCGGGAGCTGGTTGCTGCCTGGGAGGCGGGCTGGACCGAAGGGTGGTCAGTATACTGGTGTACACTGCCGAAGGGCGGCGTGTACGAGAGGCTGGGTGCTGACTCGGTGGCAGACTGAACCGAAGGGCGGTCAGTCTACTGCTCGCAGTAGAGTGTTGGCTCGGCGGGAGCCGTTGTGTCTCGGAGGGGCACGGTGGCCCTCCAAGGGAGGAACTTCCCGGGTCGGAAGTGAAAAGGCGACTGTCTCCGGTTTGAACTCCCGCTTCTTCTCGTGCCGAGGGTTGGCCCTACCGAAGGGTTGAGGAACTATTGTAGTTCCTCTTTGTTCCGCTTCTCAAACTGCCATCATTTTCTGGCGCTGAAGTCGTCCACTAGTCGTCAGCTTAAACGCAAGATGTCGCTAGTAGTCTCGTTTGTGGTGAGTCTATACATTATTGGCGGTAGCTTTGAATTTATGCTAATTCACTACATTTACGTTCTTAAGTCTAGATTACAATGATGTTCTTATATCTAGATTAATCCTAACAATCTTACAACAATGCATTTAATTAATATAAAGGCTCAATCATGAATACATTCTATTAATGTAGCAATATCCCTAGTCCACAGAATCCCGTTCGTGAGATTCATACCATATGGTCGCGCAGCGGCGCGTTGGTCAAAGAGATTTTTATTGCCCTGAGCTTCGACTGGTTCCTAGGGTTGGGTCGCCTTCTACCCTAGCTTTCTATTTTATTAGGGTTCCCTTGAGTCTGATGTCGCCGTTGACATCTGCGATTTCTAATTCTAATGGTCGTTTACCGACCTTGTACAATAACTGATTTTTAAGCTCCCTTGTCGGCGAGCCGTCACATTCATAGGCTGGCGAAATTCCCGGCAACCAATATTGCACGTTTTTAAGATCTTTTGTGAATTCTAGCCACGGTAAATACTTGAGTATAACACGTGTACCATCATTATAATAATTCTAATACTCATCCAAGATTAACGTTTAAAGTTAAATTTAAATTAACATTCATAGATTGTAAAGGTGCTAATAATTTGAATCCGTGACCTCCGGATTCGTAGTGGATCATTTATCAAGCCATCTCTAATGGGCCATCTCTATTATTCTCTATGCTTTTAGGCTTGCCTCGTGCCTAAAAGCATAGAGAATGCATCTCCTTCAAGCCTGGCCACGCCTTCTTTGATTTCGTGGCGGTCGAAAGGGTTGAAAGTGAATATAAGAAAGGCAAAGCATTATTGACTGTGTTATAATAAATTGTATATATTAATATTGTAATATAGCATTAATTAGTAAAGTAAGGACAATTATTTTTCTCCATTTCTCAGATGTTTATTTATTTATTTAAGAAAATCAACAGATTGTTTGCATCAATTAAAATAAAATTAAGAATACACACAAAATCTAAACAGATTTTTTACCTTAATAAAATTATAATAAAAAAAACCAAGTGGGCTGAGATAATAATAAGATTTGAAATCAGTGGACCAACGATTTGATTTTGAATTCTGAAGTTTAAGTGATCCACACTTTGTTCTTTTCCGCAAGAATTGCTCGTTCATTCAACCAATTGTGATTTTTGTGGTTAGTAATGATGTTCGGGGACACTTTGTTGATGAGGTCGTCCTTCGGTGAGACGGAATTGCTGTAAAAACTGTAAAAATTCGGCGGAAATGAAATCAACCCGATCGTTTCGTTGACAGAAACACGGCCGTTACCGATAGTCAGCAATTGCTTGAAGAAATCTTCGGCTGATGAATCGTTTAGCAATGCAACTCGCATGTTTGTCGTCAACTGAAGATTCTTCACATAGCGCCACAGGGTCGATGATTTGAGGCAAGCGTTTATTTCATCGGCAGCGGTTGATCTTGGAATTACTGGTAGTGTTTGGTGGAAATCGCCAGATAGTAGAATCATTGCGCCTCCAAAAAATCTTGAGTCATTGCGCAGATCTTTCATAGTTCGATTGAGTGCTTCCAATGCGCGTTTGTGGGCCATTGT
Organism: Limnephilus auricula; assembly: GCA_951813805.1. Taxonomy (NCBI): domain Eukaryota; kingdom Metazoa; phylum Arthropoda; class Insecta; order Trichoptera; family Limnephilidae; genus Limnephilus; species Limnephilus auricula. The sequence goes on along the minus strand of OX638414.1, from coordinate 6,610,355 downwards.
GCATTCATCCCAGGTGATGATTTTACTTGCTACCAAAACTTTTGCCATTGCTGAGTATTTCGCAATCTTTCACGTCTGTTTTACAGTCCTTTAGAAGGTTTAACGGCAATTTCAATGCTGAATGAGCTTTATCCCTTTAACAACTTTTCATAAGAGGGTTTTGAAAACACATTTAATCCCAGTGAGATCAAGATTCACCGGTTGGGAATCAAGAAACCTGAACAAACAAGGCCCATCAAGATCGAATTTAAGGATCCATCAACTTCCAAAACCATTCTGATGAACCGATCAAAGTTGAAGAACGGTGTCAAAGCAGCAAACGACCTCACCAGTCTCCAAAGAAATGAACTTGCTCATTTACGAAGTGAACTTGAATCAAGATTAAAAAACGGCGAAACCAATATTACTATTAAGTATGTCAACTCTACGCCAAAAATCGTGAATGCGCAAACAAAAAACTATCAAAATCCAGCTCACTGAACCTCTACTATCAAAATGTACGTGGGCTTCGCACAAAACTAGATAACTTCAGAATTTGTATACCATCAATAATATGTGAAGCCGTGGTACTGACTGAAACGTGGTTAGATCCATCCATCAATTCTTCCGAACTAGGATTATCCTCTTATAATGTTTATAGGATGGACAGAAACCGTGATACCAGTTCAAAGTCAAGAGGAGGTGGTGTCCTCGTCGCAATAAAAAAGAAATTTACTTCTAAGAAATTAAACACAAAAACAGTAACGTAGAACAATTGTTTGTTTTGGTGAAATGTAAAAATGAGAAAATAATAATTAGTTCTGTATACATACCCCCCTCGGCCAACACTGTAGTATTCAAAAACCATTATGAAGACGTAGAAATAATTAAATCAAAGTACCCTGATCCCAAATTTATTGCAGTAGGTGATTATAATCTTCCAAATGTAAATTGGGATTTGCACGACCCCGTATTGTCGAATACTTGTAATACAACTATCTCCGAAAATGAAAGATTAATACTTGACATGTCAATATACTTAAACCTAACTCAACATAATCTTGTTAGAAACATTAACAATCGTGTATTGGATCTCGTTTTCTTCAATTCTCAAAGTATCAAAGTGAATAAAGCCATAGAAGTTGTCATACTCCCCGATATCCATCATCCTCCACTTAATATTTGTATAACAGACTTTGGCGATAAAATTCCGAAACCTACGAGATCAAGCTATAATTTCAGAAATGCTAATTATTCAGGTATGTGTGACTCGCTCACATTGGTCGACTGGTCCTTCTTAGAAAGTGATGATTTAAATCATAATATTGAACAGTTCTACTTTATTCTAAGTAATCATATAAATCGCTTTGTCCCTTACACTCAATATAAGGAATTTAAATATCCAGTCTGGTTCAATAAAGATTTGATTAATTTAATTATACGTAAAAAAACTCACAAACTGTATAAGAATCGCGGAACATAAAACTTGTACATAGAATTCTTTAAAATTAGGAGTGATTGTAATAAACTTTCAAGGACATGTTATAACGACTGTATTAGGCAGACAGAGAATGATATTTTTAGCAATATATAACGTTTCTGGCGATTCAGTAAAACATTAAGAAGTGGTGACTCTGATATACCAAATACTATGTATTTTGAAGAAAGAAAGGCCGATGGTATCAAAAATATCGTCGATCTTTTTGCAGACTTCTTCAAGAACGTTTATGATAAAAGTCAACCCAATCAGTTTTCTTTACCTAACTATACTCCCAGTTTCAATATAAACCTGTCACATGTGCACATCTAACTAAACGAAATTATTAAACAAATTAAACTTTTAGATCCCAATAAAAATGCCGTTCACGACAACATTCCACCATTACTCTTACAGCAGTGTGTCGTCGTTCTTGCTTATCCCCTGTACACACTCTTTAATCATTCTTTGTCGAAAGGTATATTTCCTGATCTATGAAAACATAGTTATATAACACCCATCTTCAAGAAAGGGGATAAAAACGAGGTAACTAATTATAGACCGATATACAAACTTTCAACAATTCCATAACTTTTTTAGAAACTGACTCTGGATAAAATAATTACCTCATTTAAAGATAGTATATGTACTGAACAACATGGTTTCATAACCGGCAAATCAACACTAACTAACCACATTCTATATCAAAGTTTCATTTCCGATGCAATGGTGAAGAAGCTTCAAGTTGACCTCATTTACACTGACTTCAGCAAAGCGTTCGACAAGGTTTGTCACGCTATTCTTGTAGAAAAACTGTCTAAAGCTGGAGTTTGTGGAAACATGTTGCATTGGTTTATAAGCTATCTTTCAACCAGAAAACTTAGTGTTTAACTTAATGGGGAATCATCGTATGATTTTTTTGCATCCAGTGGTATTCCGCAAGGTTCCCACATTGGACCTGAATTATTTATCTTTTTTGTGAACGACCTTTGTAATATTTGAAATCTATTAAGTTTGAGTGACAGGAGATTTGTTTTTGATCTAATATTTCTATTTAAAATCTTGCATGGTTTAATTGATAGCCCTGAATTCTTATCGCTCATAAATCTTTATGTGCCAGCCAGAAACGCAAGGTCAGTACTACAATTTTATTGTAGTAATACTGCGACCAGGGTCCAATTCAATACACCACTACAGAGAATTCAAAACTTGGGAAATATGTATTCGCACATAGATGTATGGGATATGTCGCTGATACAATATAAACATGAAATTATTAAATCATTCATGTCAGAATGTGAAATCAGACGAGTTTAGAATGAGTTACCGAGATTCCATAATATTTTGATGTAAAAAGCATTCCATAATATTATAACGTATTAGCTGTTGCACATGTTTTTGTATTATTTCTATTTATCTATAATGTAAAAACTTTTTCTTTTCTGTTGTATTTCTGTATTGTAAACATTTTCTTGTATTATTCATCTGTAAATTTCTAATATTAACTTAAACTCTATATTATTATTTTTATGCCATCTGCAATTTAAAAACTGGTTTCAGTTTAATTTATTTTGACTTTTTCTCTTTTAGTATAATATAATAATTTTTACTTACCTACAATTTTTATAATGTTCATAGCTATAAGTTTATATTTCATATTTAAACATTGTATTACATATATTACATTACTGTATTATATACTTATTATGTAAAAGCCCATCAGGGCGTTTAAAATTAATAATTAATAAATAAATATATTGAGGGATCAGTAGGATTTATCGGTCAAATTAGGAATTCCACCGAGCCGAACCCTCTGATATGAAAATATCTAGAGTCGGTGAATTATTTTCCCATTTAATAGTCTGGTTGGTTAACATGCTGATATTGTATTGTTCTGTATTAATTAAACTTATATAATACACTTGCATAGCGTGGATTTACTAGATGATCATTTTTATGGAAAAGTTTGTGAAATGGTTTAGTTTTTCCTATGGGGAAAACTAAACCCGGATCTAAAAGTCTGGTGCGTAAAAAAACCATGTGATGAATTTTCATTTTTAAATAAAATAAGCTATTATGCTGTGCCATTAATTATGTTTATTTTAAGAGTTTGTTACAAACATTATTTGAAGATAAAAAGATATGTAAAAAGTAAAACCGTTAAGACATGTTCTTTTTGATCCAAGGGACGAAGGAGGAGACCCTGACATAAATATCTGGTTTCCCCACGGCGCAGGGTGTGCCTGTGGAGACGATGCCGACCGCTACATTTCCAATGGCGAGTGGGCTACCGGAGTCTCCCTAAAATGAAAAAAAAGCTTTAGTAAAGACAATGTTTCGTAAATTGGACTGTTTTACCTCCATGGTGTTTAAAGTAAGATGTTTCATTCAAAATTGGGATTTTTCTGCTGTTGAAATAAGAATATGCGTATTTCCTGCGGGTTGTCATAAATCCAGTTACTACCTTTCCCTAACCACTTCACATTGCTAAAATTTTAAACAATGGCAAGAAAAATAGCAAATTCGAGTGCATTTGTTTTTGAAAAACGAAGAAGATTTGGAATTACCTTGGAAACAAGTTGTTGGTGTTTTTCGTGTGCATAATTTCGTTTTTCAACTAAACAGACCATCTCGTTGTATTGCTTTAGCCCATAATATTGTTTTGTACTTATTTTTAATTATCTCGAGGTATCACGGTAGAACTATATTGTGTCGCCTGCTCCTTCGCAGGGGTACAGTAGTAAGTGTTTGGTTATTCCGTTTCCTAGCATACATTAGTTTTCCTACACACATCATCACCCCATTCCAGAAACACCAGTTTATGAATTGAAAGAGGAGAAATTGAGTAATCTGAAAGTCTTGCTGATGATGCAGCGTTGGTTTCTAACAGTATAGAAGATCTACAGTCTCTTTGCTCTCTTGCTAATGCATGTAAGTAAACTTAAGACATGGTATTAGAAAGAGCGAGTATAAGAACAGTGTGAATGACGAATACATACTGATAGCAAGTGGATGAGTTTGTGTATTTGGAAAGTAAGTTTACGAAAGATGGGAAGGCTGATAGGGATATAAACACTATAGAAAACACCATAAATGGAGGCCTGCCGGTTGGCGCTAACAAAAAGCATGTCCAAATAATCCAACCAAACAGTCCATTAATAAGTGCGGTACCTGTCCTGATCTATGGCAGTGGTAGATAAGGATTAGTACATAGATAAACGACCGAGTCAGCGTCAGGTATTGCGCGCATACTTAGTAATTTTCAAGAGAATTACGCCGCTATAAATGCGATGAAAATAGAAAATATCTTTGAAAAATTTGTTGGTCATATTATATTGCGAGCGATGGATCCGACAACTAAACGTCAATTTGAGTCTAAATTGCCCAGTGAGGAGATTCCAGGGTCGGAACCGATTTTTGCTTTTCTAAGAAATCAATCACGTATGTTGGAAATATCATCTCCACATATTACAAAAGATAAAAAGGTTTCATATAAAACATTGATATCTGCCAATAAGGATAATAATGTTCATTGTCCGTTGTGTCGAGGTTCGCATTTTATTAATAAATGTGCATCTTTTACATCATTAAGTCCTCATCAAAGGAGGGAAAAAATTAAAAATTTAAACCGTTGTTTCAATTGTTTGAAACAAAGATTGTGCGTCAAAATTTACATGCCAGGTGTGCAGTAAAAAACACCATTCCATGCTGCACATTGCGGTTGAACCGCCGGGCGATGATGAATTAAATAATGCTAGTACAACCCTGGCGGCAGTGCTACATCATACGCCATCCATAACAAATAATATTTTATTGGGAACAATTCAGTTAGAAGTTCGTAATAAAAATAATGTATATTTACCTATTCGTGCGGTGGTAGACAGTGGAAGTCAAGTGTCTTTAATTACCGAAAGTTGTGCCAAACATCTTGGCTTGACAATAAAATCAAATCGAATTCCACTTAACGGTTTAGGTAATTGTAGTGTAAAATCTTGTTATGGTTCAACTAAATGTTTTATTAAACCTAAAAATAAAAATGGGCCAGTATTTCAATGTCAGACTATTGTGATTAAAGAAATCACTTCACATCTTCCGTCATATGATTTACCATCGAGTGTGAAGTCACAATTTAATAATTTAAAATTAGCTGACGAATCATATGACAAGTCCGGCCCAATAGACGTTCTGATGGGTGCCGACATATATCTGGATATATTTAATAGTGGGCATGAAATAATTCGTGGCTTTCCTTGTGCCGTGAACAGCATATTCGGTTACATTATAATGGGAAAAGTGCATAATGCCTCATTTCAAACGCCTTCGTCATTGTTTGTTGGGACAAATTCTTTGAACAATAATCTTAGAAAATTTTGGGAAATTGAAGAAACGCCTTCAATTAATTTGACGACAAATCCGGAAGATGAGTTAGCCGAAACAACTTACGCTTCAAATCATTATCGAGAAAGTGACGGTAGGTATGTAGTACCAATATTAACAAAATCTGGAAATATGCCAGAACAAAATTCATTCAAACTTGCTGAATCACGATTGAAAAAACTAGAAGTTTAAGAGGGATCCCATATTAGCAATTAATTACGGAAAATTTATAAAAGAATAGGAAAGTTTGGGACATATGAAACGGGTGCCTCGGAACTTAGATGCATTATATTTGCCTCATAATTGGGTTTTGAATCCGGACAGCAAAACAACAAAGTTGCGGGTAGTATTTGATGGGTCGGCAAAAACCCAACCTCAAAATTTATCTCTCAATGACCTCTTATTGAACGGTCCAAAATTACAAACTGAAATTCGACGTATGATTTTAAATTTCCGTTTTCATAAATATGTTTTTACAGCTGATATTTGTAAGATGTATAGACAAATATTGATTATTCCATCTCAGCGTAAATTTCAAAATATTTTGTGGAGAGAGTCTCAGAACGAACCGGTTATTAATTTCGAATTGCAAACTATAACGTATGGGCTGTCTAGCTCACCATTCTTGGCAATACGCACCCTTCGTCAACTAACACAAGATGAAGGATCGAAATATCCTGACGCCGCCAAGGCTCTATGCGATGATTTTTATGTAGATGATTTGGTAACAGGGACAGAAATGATTAGCACGGCACTCAAACTCAAACAAGATATCATTGCATTGTTGAATCTTGGGAAACTAGAACATAGTAAATGGCAATCGAACACACTCTCACTTTTGGATCAGGGTTCACAAGAGCACCAGCAAGATGGTCATTCTTTCGATAACGCTGAAACTGATCAAACTGTGAAAATACTGGGCATTCAGTGGAGTCCGATGACTAATAATTTTAATTGAAAAGTCAATACACCTCGAAACGAGAGTTTCTGTCATATCATATATGCACAAAAAGAACTATTTTGTCAAAATTGGCTAGGTTATTCGATCCACTTGGGTTCATAACCCCAGTGACATTTTTCGCAAAATGTCTATTGCAGGAATTATGGAAGTTGAGGGTTGATTGGGACGATTGTGAAGTTCCACCACATATTCGTAATACGTGGAGTAAATTTGTAACTCAGCTTTCATTACTTCGAACATTAAATATCCCTAGATATTATAACACGGTGGGCACAAGCCGTTTGGTCCTCGTAGGATTCTGTGACGCATCACACTTAGGTTATGCTGCAGTGGTGTATTTATTAGAGCGTAGTAACAATACCACTCACATTTTAATGGGGAAATCGAAGGTCGCTCCTTTGAAAACCTTGTCCATTCCACGATTAGAATTGTGCGGGGCCGTGCTGCTCACAAAACTTGTAAAGTATATTAAGTCATCTGTAAAATTTGCTGTACAAATAGAAAACGTTTTTCTATTTACAGATTCGACTATCGTACTAGCTTGGCTAAAAACGCCGCCATATTTGTTGAAAGATTTGTTGCTAATCGGGTTGTCCAAATACTGGAAAATACACCAAATGCGATTGGGAAACATGTTGCCTCAGATGAAAATTGCGCCGATTCTGCTTCAAGGGGTCTTTTCCCAGCAGACATTATCTCACATCCATTGTGGTTTACGGGACGGCAGTGGCTTCGTCAACCAATTGCACACTGGCCGTGTTCAGCTGTGTCGAATCAATCTCTCGAAGAAGTACCATAAATCAAAACTGGCAACTTAAAAACGTTTGTATCATCTCAAATTGTACCTAATTCGATTATTAGTAAATATTCTTCTTTTAATAAATTGCAACACGTTGTCGCGTGGATAATTTTCGGAAACTTCCTGGTACGGGTAATCCAAACTCGAATAATCTTAGCTCCTGCGAATTAAATGACTCGCTTTTGAAAATCGTACGTATTGAACAGGAAACGTATTTTTCTGCCGATATACGTAACATGCGAAATAACGTTCCATGTTCAACGCAAATTCTAAACTTGAAACCGTTTTTTGATAGCCACGGAATTATCAGGGTGGGCGGTCGTCTGAAGTACTCAGATCTGTCATACGAAAACAAATTTCCAATCTTATTACCAAAAATCTGTCATTTATCTTATTTAATTATAGACTATTATCATAACCTATATTTTCATGTTGGTCCGCGAAGCCTTCAATTCACTATTCGGCGCAAATTTTGGATAGTGGCTGCACGAAATAAAATACGATCCCAGCTGGCAAAATGCATTGTCTGCCATAAGATGAAATCTTCAGCCTTACCACCTCCATTAATGGCTGATTTACCACCCTCGCGATTGCAACAAAGCCGTGTCTTTTCTCGAGTCGGTATTGATTTCGGAGGTCCTTTTACTTTGAAAGATCATAAACGGAGGGGATCCAAAACATCAAAGGGTTATTTATGTTTATTTGTGTGTATGGCAACAAAGGCAGTTCATTTGGAAACCGTATCTGAATTAACTTCCGAAGCATTTATTGCAGCCCTTAGCCAGTTTACGGATCGTCGTGATTTGTGCGCTGAAATTATAAGTGACAATGGGACGAATTTTGTCGGTACAAATCGGTACCTACTTGGCATAAATAAATTCTCAGCATCACAGCGTGATGTTATATCTAATCACCTAACTCAAAGTGGCATTATTTGGTCGTTTAATCCTCCAGCTAGCCCTCATTTCGGAGGCCTATTTGAAGCAGGGGTAAAATCTGTAAAATACCATTTGAAGCGGGTAATAGGTGAGACCGTTCTAACTTATGAAGAATTTACGACAGTTCTCACCAGAATCGAGGCCATCCTCAACTCCCGCCCTTTGTGTTCAATGAGCTCAGACCCTGAGGATTTCAATGGACTCACCCCGGGCCAATTTTTAATCGGTGGATTCCTACTGGGGTTGCCTGAATATGACTTCCTTGACATCGCGTCAAATCGATTAAATAGGTGGCAACATCTCCAAAAGATGTCGCAACATTTCTGGAAACGTTGGCATCTAGAATACTTGAACACGCTGCAACAAAGATCAAAATGGTGCAAAATCAATCCAAACATTAAGTTAGGTCTATTAGTGTTAATAAAGGATGATCGTCTTCCACCCATGAAATGGATGTTAGGACGAATTACTGAAGTTCATCCCGGTAAGGATGAGATTGATTCTCCAAATTGTAGACTTTTGGCTTATTTATGCGCCATTTTAATTGTCTAGGATCTCTTTACGGCTTTAAAAAGCCAATTATCTCTCGATTCAGCATTTTTTTTTTTTAATATTTGTAGCTCCCACGTTGGTCTCAAAACAAAGCTATTGGCATGCTTTATCTATTATAACCGTAGATATTGCAAATTCGTACTTCGTAGATTATTTTAGAACGATGTTAAAAATAATTTTATTAAATATTTATTTGGCGCAAAATTTATTTTATTTTTTTATTTTATTTTATTTATTTGCGTTATAAACAGTCTATACATTTATATATGACAGTGAATAATATGTTTATGTCATTGACCAATAAAATAACGACATTTAAATATAGGACCATAATAAAAAAAAAAAATATGCAACAATATACCTAATACAAACAATTCTGATGCATCTTCAATTTACAAAGTGTTTTATGATATAGATATTTCTAAGGTTTACACTTAAATTTCAAATGATATCAATAATATCTTTGAGGAAAAGATTTCATTAAAATACAAACTATTAAAAAAGTAAAAGAGAAAATGTGACGAATTAATAAAAAAAAAAGAATTCAATGAAATTAAGTTTTTGGTTAAACATATGGCATTCGATGGAATGTCATTTTTTTATGAATGTTTTGAATTTAGCAAGGTTCGTGTTAAACACATCGATGTTTGGGCATAATCTATTAAATGTGCTACAGCTTCTTCTTATAAATACATTTTCAAGGTAATTCGTTTTGCTCTTAGGAATATAAAAGGTATCCATAGATCGAGTAACTCTTTTTGGACATCTAAAATGAATATTTTGTAGTAAGTATGGGCTGTCAATATAGTTATGAATTATCTTATAGAGCATTAATAGGTCTCTGGTGTCTCGGCGTTGATCAAGAGATTTAAGGTTTACGGGGACATAGTTTACATAATTTCGTACGCGAAAAGAGACATATTTGATAAACTTTTTCTGAACTCTTTCTAGATTTGCTTTATACGTAGAACAATGGGGGTTCCACACAGTTGAAGCGTACTCTAGGTGGCTTCTGACATAGGATATGTAGAGAATTTTAAATGTTTGTGGATTTTTGAAAGCTGAACTTACTCTAAGTATAAATCCCAACATTTTCAAAGCCTTCGACGTGATATGCTCGACGTGAGATTGAAAAAGAAGCTTACTGTCTAATAGAACTCCAAGATCCCTTACTACATTTACCCTGTTTAAAATATTGTTCTTAATTGTGTATGGATACAATACTGTGTGTTTCTTTCGAGAATAAGATATGACGCTACATTTATCTGCATTCAAAAGGAGGCGATTTTCTAGATGATTTTCTTTTATGATCAGCTGTTGACGGTTAAAATTAAGTGACTTTTTAAAAGATACATATCTTAAATTATCAATTATACCACAGAAAACATACAGAAGTCGAAAATATTCCATGTTGACTCGAATAAGTACCTCTGACGGCAGATTCAAAATATCAAACACGCAGAAACCGCGCGGTTATAAACTTTACGATTTTTTAATATTTTTTTTATACATCCTATAAATATGAGATAAATGGTATAATGGAGTTGAATTCATTGGCTAAATAGCATTTTAATTAGTTTTTATGTCTTCAAAATTCGAAGATATGATTTTATTTAATGTTGGCAAAAAAATTAATAATGATCATCTGGAAATCTCGAGCAGTCGAGGAAAATTTATTTATTTCACGCTCCAGTGGAAACAAATATCCTCTTTTCTATCAAGCCTTATCTAAAATTACCTCCCCGGTACTAAACATCTCATCTCTTCTAAGTCAGAACTCAACTTCAATCTACTAATAATTCTGAAATTTGCCCATTCCAATAAAATTAATGCAAAAGTTTACCTTTTTAAAAGTTTAAAAAAAAATAGAACGGAAATGATTAAGCATGAAACGCCATATTGCCATCTTACAAACAATACCCAGTGAATGAATGACTTACAGAGCAAGCTCCCTCTCCAGCCTTAGTTAATGTGCATATTTTAGTGTCATCAACACGACCAGGATACGTCTTGTTACACTGTTCATCGGAGATGGTCAGAAGGTTGATCTTCTGAAGGGTATTGGGAACCTTTCCATCCTGCTGAAAATGTAGCAAAATATTTAAGCCACCGATGGGAAATAAAATAAATTATAACTACATCCGTTTCTTAAAGCTAACCCAATTATCAAGAAGTAGAGGGTATAAGAATTATAATCACGGTCTATAAATATACAAAACGAAAGTTTGCAAGTTTTACAGGAGGAGGAGGTTTTCTTTCATTATTTCAATGAAACATTATGGTAGGTGTTTAAGATAAAGCTATTCTCGTAAATTTAAAGGTCTCGTTACTTTAAATAATTCTTAGTTAAGTGAATAATGATTGTTTTTGATACTTTAATTTTAATATTAAAAAGAAGATTGAAGAAAAACTAAAATGGAGATTAAACAATTAAGGACTCAGGCGACGAAATTGAAGCCGAGAATTTTTATTCGTATTAAGTATTCGTTTAGGATAGGGTGTCGGTCTAGTGACATATGTAAAAATGTGTTTATCGCTGATTTATCGGTGTATCCATAAAATGCAGAGATTACAGAATCAATATTCATAGATTTTTCTAAGTGTGCCTAGAAGAAAAGAGAAGCTACTGATTTTTATTATTTTTGTACTTTGTCTTTTCAGTTAATATTTGCATTTAATTGTAAACTTTTGGAAAGGTTTGATGATATTATTAATGTAAGTTAACATTTATGTTTATAGGTATAGCTTATACTGGACAAAATTAAATTTCCGAACTTGATTTTTGTATGTGTTGAGTGATAGATTTGTAAGTAGCAGAAAGTTTGCTAACAATTAAAGACGTCAACGTTTCTAATATATTCAAATAAGACGTTCATCAGCAAACATTCAACATTCTGTGCCAGCAATAATCGGAAGTTAGTTTATGTAGATAAGGAAGAGGAGAGGCCCAATAACGCATCCTTGTGGAACATCCTTCTTAATACTTCACCATTTGGATTCTACCATGAACTGCATAATTTTTTCGTCATTATTTGAAATTTTATCTTTCTGCTTACGCTTTTAATGTACGATTCAAACAGTTTTAGGGCTAAACCTCTTACGCAAAATAAAAATACAAGTAGGTATTGAAATAAGTCTTTGTTCGAACAATACTCACACTGAGTCGTCCCCATCCACTTAGAGTGACGTTGACTCCTGCGCCAGTAGTGCTAGTAGGCAGAGCGATGAAGCCGACACTGGAACTGGTGGTGATAGGCTTGCTGGTGATAAGGATGGCGATGTCATTGGCAGCTCTACGAGTGATTTTTGATATCTTGTACTTGGTGCCTCCGGTTTTCAGATATATGCTTCCTACCACAGCGCTCATTTTGTGAATTGGGTCGCTGTTGGAAAAGAAGAAAAAAGAATATTTATTGTTATCAAGTTAAATTTGCAGAACCTCACTTTAATTTATTTTATTTTATGTATTCAATAATTTTATTGTTAATGAAATAATAATTTAAATCAGTGTATATAGATATGTATATAATATTAAGAAATATTAAATCGTAGGTAGTGTGGCGAACTCATCGCTCCGGGAACGGAGTGGAAACACGACCTGCAATAGCCATCCCAAAAGGAGTGAGCTACCGTGCTCTGGCTGAATGTCCTGGGGAACACAAACGGTGCCTCCGAAAAACAGGTTCGCATTTAGTATTTAGACCTTACCCCAGCACTCAGGGCTCTGCTAGAGTGGACCTCCTATTTCCCTAGATACTCGTGGGACGAAAATTGGACCATTAAAAACTAGGGGTCTTTGGGGAACCTACAAGATCTTAGGCCATTCCTTTCGTGAACTCTTTCCTTGTAAGGCCTTGAGGGAACCCAGGAGGAGTGTGAAACCTTCCGCCACGGGGCCTTCAAGGAACCGAGGAAGAGTGGAGTGGAGAGATGAGGCACTCTTCCCTCATAGGGCCTTCATGGAAACAAGGTGGGGTGGACTCTTCCCTTGTGGGGCCTTCAGGGAACCAAGGAGGAGTGGAGAGGAGAGGTGAGGTCCTCTTCCCTCTTGGGCCCTTAAGGGAACCAAGGAGGAGCGGAGAGGAGAGATAAGGCACTCTTCCCTCACGAGGCCTTTAGGGAACCAAGGCGGGGTGGACTATTTCCTTGTGGGGCCTTAAGGGAACCAAGAGGGAGTGGAGAGGAGAGATGATACCTGGGATACACGTTGTGGAACCAGAAGATATAGCCTTCTATTCAAAGACAACCCCGGTGAATTTTAAAAAGGGACTGGGTTACTGTTAAAGGAATGAGGTAAAATGGGAGATAGCACAATGATCGTGTGGCCTTAGTGCTCACGGGAACAACAAATAAAGCGTCTCTGGGGTTATTATTTTTTTTTTAATATTTGTAAATCCTAGTGTGTAAATCCAGGAAAAAGTGAGAGGAAATTAAGGAATACATTGTATGGACGAAACGCCGCCCAGTTTCCTCTTATGTGTCATAATAACAAACTATTAATTACGAACACTCTACCTTGCTGTGTATTATTTTCTCATTCCAATTATGTGTGTGTTTTTTTTTAAATAAATAATTTCACATTATCTATCCGACATACTATGAATAATCTGTGTTTTTTTTAAATTTCCTTTTCAACTAACTACACTTAAGTTTTCATTAATGACCTGTTTATTTCTGTATATTCGAAAATTCGCTGGTTCATGCAAGCATATAAATATTTGTATAAAACATGTTTCCCTTACTGTTTGCTTCCAAAACTTCTCGGCGACTAAAATTTTCATAACACGAGCGTATAGGCGTTCAATAAATATATAGATAAATAAACAAAACAAAAACATTTATTAAAATTATGATTTTGGTTATTAAAATACACTAATATAGATATTTTGAAGATTAGCTTACCCTCTAACGCAATGGGCAGCTGTAAGAATAGTGCGGGAGTTCAGCATGAAGCCTCCGCAAAAATGCCAGTTGCTTAAATTCCTCAGGGACACCATGTAGGGAAACTCGTCGACTTTTGCGTCCTTCCCTCCAACCACACCAATGTCGCAGAGATCATTACTCGCTGGCGCAGCTGGAAATACACGTCAAATGATTTTTTAAACATTTTTACATTAGCTCCACACATGAGGCCCTGAAGAAAATGCTTCCCCTCAAGGCCTACGTCATGACGTTCTGTACAAGGGAAAGGGCATAAGGGCTGGGTAGAAATTAAAATGAAACGCGTTGTTTAGATCAGGAGACAGTAAGAACTGGCATTTATTAAGCTTTCAAATATAACCATAGATGGCGATAGTAGTAACCTATATTTTGATATTATAACACTTCCTCTCAAAATACAGATTACATAAGAACATATTATAACAAAGTAAAATTATACTTTAACAATTTCTAAAGCGTTTACATTTACGCAGGTTGTTTCGTGAGAACTAAAGAGGCAAAATTAACAGAAAGGTTTGCTATAAATATAGGCGACCAGATGGCGCTAGTAGTAATCTTTATTTTGCTTTTATTTTTAACACTTCCTCTCAAAATACAGATTACATAAAAACATATTATAACAAAATAAAATTATTCGCTGTAGTCCACACCATATTTTTGAGAACACCCTTAGCCACAAGCCTGGCTCTATACCGGACATTATTTTCAGAATCGCACTTCTTTTTTAGGACCCACTTGCACTTCATTATATTTCCTTTTGCAGTAATGTCAACAACGCTCCAAGCGTGGTTGTCTTCAAAACTTATCAGCTCTTCTTTGATAGCCTGTTCCCAATGCTCCTTTTCTGGTCCCTGCAGCGCTTCTTCTAATGTCATTTCATCACTGAAAGATTTATTATATCCTTCTGTACACATATATCCAAATCTATCGGGTTGTTTTCTCTCTCTTTCTGGAAATGTTTTTATTATGATGTCAGATTGTGGCTCTTCTTTTGATGTCATGGACTCCTCATCTGGTACATAGGTTTCATTTATGTCATTAGCACTCGCCATAGAAACAAATGAATCTTCTATTCTTGTGTCTGATGGATCTTTGACTAATCTATCCTCATCTAAGGTTACATCTTCTGAACGTGACGTATCTTTACAACTAGTGTCCCCCACTGGACATGAATTTTCTCCACTCTCAGTGATTGGCATATTAACCTCTGGGTTGTTTTCTTTCTCCATGATAATGACATCTCTACTAGTGGTGATACATTTAGTTCTAGGGTTGTATATTCGGTAACCTTTGATGTCATCTGGATACCCCACAAGTTTGTGCTTTTCAGACTTCTTGTCCCATTTCTGGCGCTTCTCTTTAGCAACACGAGACATAAAATTGCTACCAAATATTCTTAAATGACTTATGTCTGGTTTACATCCAGTCCAGATCTCATATGGAGTTTTTTCGTTTAAACTAGGAAGTACAGTACGATTTTGTAAATAAACCGCTGTATTTGTCGCCTCAGCCCAGAACTCTTTACCCAAATTCGCATCAAACAATAAGCATCTAGCCTTTTCGACAATCGTTCGATTATTACGTTCTGACAAGCCATTATATTATGTTGTAATTCCCGCTCAAAAACACAACAGAAAATGCATTAGACCTCTTTATCTGCTCTGATTGTCTAACAGGACACTGACTTTTTAAAATGACCTTCTTTTTTACATCGATAACATCTGACAGATTTCATTACAGTTTTGACTTTCGATGTATTTCCAGTAACATCGCGGCGTTGACGCACTCTGGCGGAAAACGCCCCAACTGACTGAGCGTCATTTCCTGCCATATCGAGCAATTTTGTTTTTATTGCATCTGCAGAAATTATTATTCCACTATGCTCGATGGCTAATATCATGGGGTAGAATTTTTCTGGTAGACCTGCGAGCAAAAGGCAGCCTATCTATTCATCGTTCACATTAAATCCGGTGCCGGATAATTTCTGGCCAGTTTCAATAATTTCCGTGACGTAATTCTGCATCGAGTCACAAGTTTCAAGACGAATCGATATCAATTTTCTTAGTAAGGAAATGCGTCTTGAAAAACCATTATGATTGAACATTTGCTTTAGCCTTTTCCATAATTCCGCAGTAGATGTAGCTTGCTTGACGTGTACATAAAGTGAAGGATCTATAGTGAGGACTATCTTCGCTTTGGTTTTTGCGTCGTCTGCAGCGGCAATTTTGACAGTTTCCTCGGCCTGGATGCACTTCTCCATACCTTCCAATATAAGTAGATTTTCCACAGCATACGATCATTCATCGTAGTTTTGTCGTCCAACCAACTTGGGTATACTTGCAAGATATGATGCCGCCGCCATTTTTGTGAAAAATGTGCCGACACTGATTACGAGTTCGTATTCACAATAACTCCTTGCCCTATTCTCAAAACGAACAAATAAATCCGCGACAATTAGAAATGAATTTTTAACACAAATACCACTTAAATTATCGTGACTGATTATTTAAAACCGCTTGGGAATGATCTGGGCCCATAACCTAAAATGAAACGCGTTGTTTAGATCAGGAGACAGTAAGAACTGGCATTTATTAAGCTTTCAAATATAACCATAGATGGCGATAGTAGTAACCTATATTTTGATATTATAACAGAAATGTGGGTGTTAAGGCTCCCTAGCACACTCGATCGATAATGATTGACAGAATAACATTCGGTAACTTCTATTATTTCAAATATATATTAACGATATCTGTCAATTAAACCTAAATGGGGAAATTTTTTTATACGCAGATGTTTTACTTTGGCAAATTAAATAATTAAAAATGTATTAACAATTAAGGGGGGGATACCAAAACTCGGCTTCACTGCAGTTAGGTATCTGTGGTACTTGTACGGACCGCTAGCTACCCGCGATTTCCAGCCGTGTATTAGAGAAGACTCGGGTAAGATTGACACCAAATTGATAAACCGTTCAGCATTTTGATAAAGTACGAAATAAAAAATACGCTTGCTTTATAAAATTTTAATTTAGTTAATAGATAATGGATACAGCTTGACAGACTAAAAATCATATTAGCAATGGAATGGATATATAGAAACATATTTTACGCCCTGGACCTTTTTGACGTTTTTACAGTTTTTTACTCAATGTGACTTAGAATCTAATGGTGTTTTGATGTGGATTGTGTGGTTTGCTTATGGTAATAACTGTATTTATAATATTACCGGAAAAAATGGGTATGAATAAAGGGAGATCGTAAAATAAAGTTGCGACGAATATTTTTAAATATGTGAGATAGAAATGACAAAAGATTGTTTTGTTTTTGAATGTTGATTTAGACAATTTTTTTTCGTACTTAAGAAAGAATATATTTCACAATATTAGCTTAGATAAACAAAAAGTAGAATGACGCACATAAAATTTTAATTTTAAGCCCACTATTGCGGCTGCTCCTGTGCAGAATAGTTTTTTCCGTAGGATCGTTTTGAACAGCAACCGTCGAGAGCAACAGCAACCAGCGGGGCTCCGTCTTTGTTAACATTTCCGACGGAGATTGCATAATCTGCCTCTTCCTTGGCAGCTTTGGTCATGGAGTGCGCTGCTGCTGTTTCCCACCAATCGAACACTTTGTCTTGGATGCATAAATATAAAGATTTGTAAATTCCGGGTAAATCAATGGCGGCTGTAATGGTTTTCAAATGTGTATAGCCCGACCAACATGACATAACACCGGAAACTATTTCACTATTTACATCCATTCTATCCTTTTTTTCTTCAATCAATCTCACTGTGAACTTCCTTTCACACATTCTGCATTTAACAATTAGTTTTGAGTCCAGTCCTTTCCGACGTTCGGAAATAATTTCAAGGCAGTTGAAATTACATCCGAACTGTGGAGCATGGTTACTTATACTCTGTAATTGCTGCATAAAAAAGCTTAAATCTACTATTCGGCGACTTCTGATTATTATGTTGGCTGGAACTTGCTCCTCCATCGAAGTTTCCAGTAAAAAAATATTATCTTCATCCTATTCAGAAAAATAATTATCAATAAAAAAGTGTGGTAGGTCAATACAGCAATTTTTTTTTGTAAATTGCCAATGTCTTGGTAATTTAGTTTGTCTATTTTATAGGAAAAAACTTACATGTTCACTAATAGATTCTGGGTTAACGACGTCATTTATATCACTTGTGCGACCTACAGCCATCACTTCCCTGAAATAAATAAATAAAATTTAAATAATATATTTTTTTAATCAATTGATTATAATACTACTACCCAGAATTTACCCATCAACGAAAGTCACGATGTTGATGCGTAAATTAAAGATGTTGAAGTTCAAGATGGATGCCGAAATTGTAGATTTTAACATTAGATCCGAGTTCAGTGCACATCCAAACTAGCTAATCTAGATTTTAACCAATCAGTAGAAAACTCGAGAAGTTCAAGATGGATGCCGAAATTGTACATTTTAACATTAGATCCAAGTTCAGTGCACATCCGAACTCCCTAATCCCGATTTTGAACCAAATCAGTAGAAAACTCGAGAAGTTCAAGATGGATGCCGAAATTGTACATTTTAACATTAGATCCAAGTTCAGTGCACATCCGAACTCCCTAATCCCGATTTTGAACCAAATCAGTAGAAAACTCGAGAAGTTCAAGATGGGTGCCGAAATTATGCATGTTGACATTAGATCCGAGTTCAGTGCACATCCAAAATCCTTAATCCCGATTTTTAACCAAATCAATAGAAAACTCGAGAAGTTCAAGATGGATGCCGAAATTATGCATGTTGACATTAGATCCGAGTTCAGTGCACATCCAAAATCCTTAATCCCGATTTTTAACTAAATCAGTAGAAAACTCGAGAAGTTCAAGATGGATGCCGAAATTATGCATGTTGATATTAGATCCGATTTCAGTGCACATCCAAAATCCTTAATCCCGATTTTTAACTAAATCAGTAGAAAACTCGAGAAGTTCAAGATGGATGCCGAAATTATGCATGTTGACATTAGATCCGAGTTCAGTGCACATCCAAAATCCTTAATCCCGATTTTTAACTAAATCAGTAGAAAACTCGAGAAGTTCAAGATGGATGCCGAAATTATGCATGTTGACATTAGATCCGAGTTCAGTGCACATCCAAACTCCCTAATCCCGATTTTTAACTAAATCAGTAGAAAACTCGAGAAGTTCAAGATGGATGCCGAAACTATGCATTTTGACATCAGATCCGAGTTCTACGCACCTCCCAACTCCCTTCTATCGACTTCAATAGAAATCGGTAGAAAATTGTAGAAAATTAATGTGTCCACTGTCCATCGAAATTATGTATTTTGACAAACCTTATTCTTCTTTTCCTCCAGTGGGTCGGTCTCTTTCTTAATGCGCTCTACGCGCGAACCCCTTTATTTTTGCCCATTTCGTATTGGTACCTGAAAAGATAAAAAAATTGAGACCGTAAAACCAGTTTCAAATTATTTATTAAATAATAATTAATATTTAATTTCAACTTACCCTTTGGCTATAGCACCTATCTCCTCAGGCTTCCCTTTACAAATCGGAAAGTTGTTTCGTAATTTATTGAAGGTTCGGACAGAAAACAAAATATGCGTGCTCTCGCCTTGAAGTGTACCTCAATACTGGCAAGTTTGGTGAATATTTCGGCCGTGTCGCGGTGTACGATTTCTTCATACATTTTTATATGGCGGATAATAATTGAAAAATTCGGAAAATTTATGTGAATTACAACAAAAATGTAGGAACGCCGAAGTGTTTTTTATTCATTTATAAGAATCTGTATCATGTTTACTTTGAGATTACGGAAGGATTTAAAAAAAAAGTGTCTATAATCGACGGTAGGTTGCTTCCAGCGAAGGCATTTTTGAACGTTTTACGTAAAGTTGCAGTATGTATTTCATATGGAATAAAAAAGTTAACAATTAAAAAATTTCATTCACTTGTAACATAAGACATTATTTTGACTACCGCTATAGAATTTTTAGATAAATTATTTGCGGTATTGCTTGTATGAGGTTAATGCAAAGTGATGTTTAGCGCTTTTGTTAATCTCTCCACCTTAACACTAAAAATACTAATTACATGATCTTAAGTTCACAAAAAAGAAAAACGCCGTCTAATAAACCTTTGCAAATGGAAGGAATAAACCTACAAATTTCAGATAGTGAAAAATACCTGGGACTTTATATCGATAAACACTTGCCTTTTAAACACCACATACAAAAAGTAAAAGAAAAAATTATCCCACTAAAAGTAAAGCGGGGATTATACTTTAGTTTTTTTTTTTTTGTTAAATATGTTTATTCAGTTTTCATTTTACAATATTTTATTTTACAAATCTTACGAAACTGATCAATCAGTTTGATTGTAAGAAATCTCTCATTTTTTTCTAATTATTTAATACAGTATCTATACTTTTCAGTTTTACATAGTAAATACCAAATATAATACTTAATATTAAAATACTAATTATTACGACAAACTAATTATTATAATGTTTATGAATTGCGTTGTAGTAAAAATATTTTACACAGTACAAACATAAGGTGAGAAAAAAATAGAAAGGAACTATATTATTTGATTTCATGTTCTTCGGAGGTAGAAAGATTTAACTTTTGTTTTGATTTTTGAATAAGATGTCTCACTTTTGATATTTTCAGGTAATGCGTTAAATATTTCCCTAATTTTATGCCTTTTTGTTCTATCTCCGTATACATTTTGAGATTTATTGATAATAAACATTTGTGCTTCTCTATGCCTAGTAGAGTAGTTGTGGTTTACAGGTTTTTTGAATTCTGTATTCCAGAATTCATCTAGCGTTAATTGGTAATTTACCTTACTGTGTTTAGAGAGGACATTACACAAGGAGAATTTTTTTTTATAATCACCTTCACATAACTGGACTTTTTTTTTGCCTGATATCAATTTTAGGAAACTGATTTGTAATTGTTCTATTTTATTTAAGTATGTTTTGTACGTTAATCCGTAACTATTTATTCCGTATCCTATAATAATTGATTCTGCTAATGCGTTGTATATACAGTATAATACATTTTTATTAAGAAAATTTTTTAGGTGGTAAAATTTTCCTAATATGGATCTTAATCTATTACATACATTTTCAATATGATTTGACAAGTTAAAGTTGACATCTATTGTAAGACCAAGGTATGTATATTGGTACACTTCTTCTATATTCGGGCAATTACACTGCTGGAATTGGTTTTTTGTGTGCAAACAATCATATGAATGACTTTTTATATGCAATTCCTTTTCCTGACAATTTGCATATGGTGAGTGTATAAGCATATATTTGTTTTTTTGCGTTAATAATAATATCATTGTCATGGGACCATTTAATTATGTTATTTAGGTCTGTTTGTAAAATTTCCTCAATTTTTAGTGGATACACATATAACGCAAGTATCGTCTGCAAACATGTAGCATTTACAACGTTTTATTACGTTTGGTAGACTGTTTACTTGCATTATATAACTATAAAAATTTAAAGCCTTTTTAAAGTCTATAAAAATTATACCAACATAATATTTTTCATTAAACTGACAATTTATATGGTCAGTGAATTTAGACAGTAATTGTGTAGTACTTTTTTCTTTTTGAAATCCGTATTGTACGGGATTTATGATCTTATTTTTTTTCTATAAAAAGTTGTATTTGGTTAAAGATAGCTCTTTCAATAATTTTATCAATACATGAGAGAATCGCCATTGGTCGATAGTTTGTGAAATCTTTGTGGTTTCCTGATTTATATATAGGTCTGATAATGGATGTTTTAAGTTCGTCAGGCATAATACTTTTACTTACACAAAGGTTAATTAATTTAGTCAATATTGTGATTATATTATCAGCAATTAACTTCAGGTCTTTAATTCTTATTTGATCATTGCCTTCTGATTTTTTAACATCCATATCATTAATAATTTTTTTAACATCTTTTTTGTGATACACGTCTAAATCTCATTGACATACTAGCAGGAGTTGTATACGTGTTACGATCTAGGATTTTTTTAGTACAGTTATGTCTTATGTCTTTTATTTTATTTACGAATGTTGTAGCAAATTTATCACATAAAAAATTTGTGTCTCCTTGACTTCCCATATGTTGAAGGATTATTTTATCTAGATTTTGTTTAGGTTTTCCTATTAGGTTATTTATTTCGTCCCAGAGTTTCCTTGGGTTGCCGTTTAAACTGTTTATTACGTTTTTGTGAAATGTGTTTTTAGTAATATTAATATGTTTATTTGTTTTATTTCTATGTCGCGTGTATTCTAAACGAAATACGGGGTTATTAGGGCTATTCTTGCATTTTCGGTAAAGATAATCTCTTTTTTTAATCATGTTCTTAATTTCTTCAGTAACCCATTGGTTGTTGTGCCTCTGATTATTTTTAAATGATTTTTCTTTTGTCGAGGATTCATAGATATTATCAAAAATATTTTTTAAATTATAGTACAGTTCTGAAGGACATTCAGTTTGTAATAATTTACTCCATTTTACTAGTTTTAATTTGGAATATACCAATTTATTATCAATAATTTCCCTTTTTATATTTAAATCCTTTGTAAGTACCTCTTTTCCTACCGCAACTCCCGTTATATAATGGTCCGATATTTTGTTAGTCACAATACATGAAATTACAGTGTTATTACGGTTACGAATTGCAATATGGTCGATACAGGAATAAACATTTTTACCGTTTAAAATTTCATCCCGGGTCACATCTAATATTACATTTTCTAAGCCATTTTCACTGAGTAGATTTTGGTATTCTGTAATTACACTATTTTTGGTATCCAATAAATTCAAGTTAATGTCACCACAGTACAAGTAATTTGAATCAGATGAGGTTAATTGTAATATTTGTTTTAGTTCCTTCAAGTATATATTCTTGTTGTTGTTCGGCGGGCGATATACTGCAAGTATATTTATGACATCTTGATGAACGGTGGTTATTTCTCCAGATATTGTCTCGTAGCTTTTAAAAGAAATGTTTGTTTTCTTAAAAGTATGATTGTTATTTAAGTACATGATAAATCCCCCTCCTCTTTTAATTGTTTAATTTTTTAATTCATCCCATCTTTATTACCTCATAGAAATATAGGGAAATACAAATATCACATTCTTAAACGAAATTCAAATAATTCAGAATAAAGTTATAAAAAAACTTTTTAACTATAGACCAGATACCCCCACCAAAAGAGTATACAAAGAAACTAACTTACTGAAAATCAGAAAACTGTACGAATACAACATATGCTTATTAATCTACAAAATTCAAAATGGCTTTATACACACAAATACTACATTTATGAAAACATCACAAGTACATGAACACCACACAAGACAACGTAATAAATTATACACAAATTCAACAAAGACAGAGTGTGGCAAAAGAAACATAGGCTATGAGGGTATAAACATATATAATCTCCTGCCTGACAACCGAAAATAAAATAAAATTTATAATATATTTAAAAAAAAAACTGTTTGCTCTCAAAATTAATGAGCAAAACCAAAATGTTCTCATTTAAAAAAATGTGTTACTTGGTGTTAAATAGTAAACCATCATTATTAATATTATTTGCATCAATGTATTAAATTAACAAAGCGAAATATGTATATCTCTTTTAACTTAATAAATAAAAAAATAAAAAAACTTCTCATCGTTCCCTAGGAAAACCGCGGATTGCTTAAAACAGTTGATCGAATATATGAAGGACACTTAGTCATTGTGAACTGTCAATTATTCGTTGGCGATCTTTAGTCATGCTAGGAAACGATGAGAAGTTACTTAAAGTTATCCTGACAATCCTTATTGATCAAAAGTGTGCTAGGGGGCCAGGAATAACAGATGTTTGAATACATCCCTCCCACTGTGGTCCAAGGCGATATTCCGAGAGAGTCGTCCAGAGGCCCTAGCACGCTTTCTCTATAACGATCGGTAGGATAACTATCGGTAACTTCTCATCGTTCCCTACGACAACTGCAGATCGCAAACGAATAGGTGACAGTTCACAATGACTAAGTGTCCTTAATATATTCGATATCAACTGTCGTTTGTACGTTTGAGATCTGCATTTGTCCTAGGGAACGATGAGAAGTTAACGACAATCGGTCGGTAATTTCATATCGAGCGACCGTGCTAGCACACCTAAAGAGGTAAAACTCAACCAGTCTCTCCCAATTCGGCCTGCAGGCAGTTGGTGGGCTGATGCATCCGCCACCAAGACCTGAAAACCTTACCCCATCAACCCGGGCACCCCTGCCAGCCACCAACAGTCAACAGATGTTTTTTATTTGATTTAACTATTTATAATAATTTTGAACATACCTTTAGCTGCAACCAAGACCGTCGAGAAAAGAAATAGTACTTTGAACATTTCTTTGTAAATGTTGGGGAACTAATTATTCTTCAACTAACCAAGTCAACCTTTTATTCAATCGTCTTATCAGTGCACGCGAAACAAGGTGCACTTAAATTCTAATAAAATGTGTCTCATTAATCACTTCAATGCATTTTTATGACTAAGTCTCTTCAAGACCTAGGGATAAGATTCTCGACTTGCAATCCGAAGATCGCGGGATCGAACCCGGCGTGCGCAAACCAATTTTATTTGATCAGTTTGTGTTAGTTCATAATTAATTAATTAAAAATAATTTATAGAATACTTGCAGCTCGTTCCAGTGTGGAAGATCATTACTTAGGATGTAAAAATCGCAAATAATTTGTGATTTATAATAACTATCATATTAATTTTGTGTCATATTTTTTTAATTGTACATTCAACCCCGGGGGTCTGTACGGACCACTTTGTAAACCACTTGCCTACATTGATAGGTATGTACATATATATATATATTTTTTTATTATTTTTTTTATTATTTATTAACCAAAAAATACATTGTAAGTACCTACATTTTTATTAGGTATATGCCACCTCACTAGGCTGAGCCTGTTCCGAGGTGGCAGTAATTTAATATTGTTTATATCATTTTCTTAAAAGAAAGAATAAAATTTATTATTAATTAATAAATAAAATTTAGAAAAATAAAAATCAAATGAAAATTAATAAGAGAAATAGAAAAGAAAAAATCGAGAAGAGATGATATAAAGAAATTAAATTATTTGAAAAGTAAGAAGATAAATAAAATTTAATACAGGTAGCTATTATATTGTAGAAGTTATAATGTGGCCGCAGTATACAATGCCCTTGTTTACTATCCATGTATGTATTTTGTGTATTAGTTTTACACTTTTTATCAGGTGAATGTCTTTAATGTATTTTTCAATTAAATTTGAAAGTTTTGGAGCCAGATTACGGTAATGTCTTTGTCCATAGGTGGTATTTATCTTCGGAGTCATGTGTTGATGTCTATGTCTTGTACAGTAGTTGTGTTGTACAGTATGTTGGTTTAGCTTGTCTTTTTGGTAATGTATAGATATAATTTTGATGTACAGTTGCTGTACGTTCAGTACTGCGAAGTCCTTAAATAACTGTATTGTAGAGAATCTATAAGGTTTTTTTGTGATAACTTTAATTAAGGCTTTTTGCGCTTTGACGTGAGGGTCCATGATAGTCTTAGCAGTACCACCCCAACCAATCATACCGTGGGTGATAACCGATTGGCCTAACGCGTAGTATATAGTTTTTAAAGTCTTCATTGCATTATGTTTCGAATGTTTTTAAAAAGATATATAAGTTTTCTGACTTTACCCGCTGTTTTATTTATTTGTTCTGTCCACCTGAAATAGTTGTCAATATAAATGCCTAAGTATTTGATTGTCTGAGTCCGCGTTAGTGGATTGCATTGGCAGTTTTTTTTAGATGTGCAGTCGTGTATGGTTAAGTTTTCATTGAGTCTTGGTTGTCGTCTGGGATCTATACTAAATGTCATGTACTTTGTTTTGTCTATATTTAGTGTTAGCAGGTTATTGTCTAGCCAATTTTTAATCCGGTTGATTTCTTCAGCAGCTTTTTTATATACATTTTTTGTCCAGGAGTCAGAAGTGAAAACAAGAACAGTGTCATCCGCAAAGCAAATAACTTCACCGCTAATGTCCAACTGACACAGGCAATTTATATAAAGTAAAAACAGGATGGGTCCTAATGTACTTCCTTGGGGAACTCCGTAGGTTATGTATCTGTTTTGGCTTGTTACGTTTCCTAATTTTAGTGCATGACTGCGTTCATTTATATATGATTTGAACCAGTTATATGCAGAATTTTTAATAACTATATTATCTAATTTTTTAAGGAGGATT
Source organism: Limnephilus auricula (assembly GCA_951813805.1). Lineage (NCBI taxonomy): Eukaryota > Metazoa > Arthropoda > Insecta > Trichoptera > Limnephilidae > Limnephilus > Limnephilus auricula. Next base: position 6,584,015 of record OX638414.1, on the reverse strand, counting down.
TTATGGGACACTGTATCAAAAGCTTTACTTAGATCTAGAAAAACCGCAATGCAGCTTTTTTTTTGGTCAACATTATTTATAATAGTTTCGGTCACTTTTAATATTGCATCCTGTACTCCCATATTCTTTCGAAAACCATACTGATTTTCTGATAAAATTTTATGTTTGTCTAAGTAGTGTACCAGTTGGATTTTCACTAGATTTTCGAGTACTTTTGTGAGAACATTTAAAAGTGATATAGGCCAATAGTTAGAGGGATTTTTTTTATCTCCGGATTTGTAAATAGGTACTATGTTTGCACTTTTAAAATGGCTGGGAAATATACCTCTAGCAGTACTCAGATTACAGATGTAGGTGAAGGGAAGGGCTATTTGGTGTTTTATTTCTTTTATTAGTTTAGTGTTAAGTTCGTCGGGTCCAGTCACACAATCATTTCTCAGTTTATTTATGTGATGTATTATGTCTTTAGTTTGGAAAGTTTTTACTCTAAATGTATTGTTATCGTGTGCATTATTAGTATATTTATCAGCAAGTGTATCTTCGTCAGTGTTCGTTTTATTTAGTAGTGTTTGGGCTAGTGTTTGTCCAATGTCTGCAAAGTAATTGTTTAATGTGTTGGCAATATCAGTCTGATCAGTTATTACTGTATCCTTAACTTCTATTTGTTGGAATTTGGCTGCTGGCTTCTTATTTACATTGTTAATTTCCTTTTCTGCGTTCCATAATACTTTCGGGTCATCTTTGTTTTTTTTCAATTTTTCGTCTGTAGTATTCTTCTTTTGTTTGTTTCACAATTGATCGGCAGATATTCCTATATTTTTTGTAATAATTTTGGAGCTTAATATTATTCGGTGAGTTTGAAGACTGTTTGTGCAGTTTATCTCGCTTATGCAAACATTTAAGTAAGTTTTCACTGATCCAGGGTTTAATTTTTTTAAATTAAAACAAATAACTTTGTTTAAACCACTAGTATAATCACAATCACCTACATGTTTCAAAACCGATGGTTTCTTCGTCAGGGTAGTAATGACATTAATAACAAAATAAACAAACAAGTATAGACTAAAAAGAACAGATTAAAAAGAACTATGGACAAAAATATTATAGAGAGAGGTGATTAATTAATTAAAAAATATCGTAAAAAACAATTAATTAAAATTAAAAATAAAAATAATTTTTAAAAATGAAAAATTACATTATATAAATTATCAAAACACAATAAAGATGTTTAAACAACAAAAATAAATTATTTTAAATATAATTATTAATAAGAAAATAAATTTAAGAGATGACTATTTAAAAAAATATTTGGTTATTAATAATATTTAATTTACTATTAACACTTTTTCTAATTTCTAAAATTTCTAAGTTTGCTAATTGTAAATCTGTTGAGTTTGTGTGTAAAATTTTTAACCCTTTATTTATATCAAAAGAATGATTTGTTTCTAAAATGTGGTTGGCAAATTCAGAATAATTATTATTATTCAAACACCTTAGATGTTCCTTAACTCTAATATTAAAATTTCTAGAAGTCTTTCCAATATAAAAAAGGTACAATCGTTACACATTAATTTATAAACTCCAGATTTGTTCAAATAATCACCCTTATCCTTGTTATTTAAAATATAATTTTTTAATTTGTTATTTGTGTAAAAGGTAATAAACATATTTTTGTCCATAGTTCTTTTTAATCTGTTCTTTTTAGTCTATACTTGTTTGTTTATTTTGTTATTAATGTCATTACTACCCTGACGAAGAAACCATCGGTTTTGAAACATGTAGGTGATTGTGATTATATTAGTGGTTTAAACAAAGTTATTTGTTTTAATTTAATTCAAAATGATTTCACAAAGTGATTTTGCGAAGTTTGAAGAAATTTTAATTTTTTTGTTTTTATGAACCAATTTTCTAAAGGTTGTGTATTTTATAACACTCATATTTATTTTTCAGTAAAATTCATCATCGCGGTGTTCACATCTGTTTCATTTAAAACATTTTCCCTGATATGGAATCGAGAGATGTTCTAATAGCTTCATAATCTGTGTATTTTAGTTGCACTGTATTTTGTTGATTGTCTCTCTTGTCACTATTTTTCTTCGAAAGGGTAATCATTGTAGAGAAGTGGTCAGTTACTGTCGTATTTATTATAGCTGCAGAGATACTTAATTTAGTCCTGACATAAATATGATCTAAACAGGACTGAGATGTAGGCGTGACTCTTGTAGGTAAATTGACAGCAGATCGGAGACCGTAACTTACAAGAAGACATTCATAGTCGTCAGCTTGGTGGTGCCTATCTCCAATTATATTAATATTCAGGTCTCCAGCTATGATACAGTTTGTGAATTTATTATGCCTCTGAAGATTTTCGTTCAATGAGTTTAGGAATTGTGATATGTTAGTATGTGATGGAGACCGATAGATGACAATTATGACAACAGAATTACGACATTGTATGGTCACACTGTTTGCATCTAGTATTGCAGCGGGAATCATTGATCCAAAAATAGAATTTTTGTATATACTATCACTCCATCACTACGGTTTTTATGTGTCTTTGATGTGAAAACATCGTAACCTTGTATGCTGGGCGCAATAAAATCGTCATTAATCCAGCATTCGGTGAGAATGATAATATCAAAATTTATTTTAATTAGTTCTAAGGCTACTAGTAAGTTGTCGAAGTTTTTGGTGACACTTCTGATGTTTTGGTTGAGTATTTTCAACCAAAAATTGCCCTCGAAATGCGTGATTACTTTTGAAGCATCGAGAATGTTAAGGGTATCTATGTTGAATAGAACATCACTGTCATTATCTATGTATTTAGACGACATAGTTAATTGTAGCAAGATCTCTCGATAGGGCAGCTTGTGGGTGTGTGTGTTCATCAATGACTGGGTAAGTTATGTTTATGTATAAATCTATTGGAAAGCCGTGGCAATTATTATTCGAAATGTATTTTTGCCGGTACTTAGTATCTTCTGTACTTGAAAGTATGAGGTTTATTTGTGTGATTATAACTATATAGATTAAGCGAGTATAAGAATCATAGCAGATTATTATCATGATTATAATAGTGGAATGGATTACATGTATGTATAAGCGGAGTTAGACAAGTAAGGGTTGTAAGCGTTGATGTTGAAGGTATGTGGTATACATATAATTTTTTGTGGTTACGAGCAATGACATGAAATGGGTTAGTTTCGCTTGTGGTAATAACTATTCTATTTTTGTATTTATGAATAAACATGATAAGGTGGTAGAAATTATTTGAGTAAGTGGTGCATAGGTTTTTAAAGGTGGTAATGATAGTGAGAAACTTTTACATTATCTATTCATAGTTATGACACAATTACAGAGTTCAGTGACATTTATATAGGTATAGGTGATGATTGATGATTTTCTGATACTGAGAGTACATATTATCAATAGTGCATGATTTGTATTTTGGTATTGCAAGATTATAAGTGATGTTTAGGTAAGGACTGTTGTAACAGAAAAATCTAATCATTATGTAATATTTTGAGAATATGTAAGAATTGTAGCTATTATATGCTGTTTTTGTGAGTTTATAGGTAATGAAAGAGGTATAATTGAAGAATATTACAATTTTGGCAAAACTAGGAAAAAATAAGTCAGGATAAGGTGGATTTAGAAAGTTACAATTACGTGTAATGTTATTTATGGTAAAGAAGTTTATGATAGGCAAAATAGTTATAGTATTATTAATTAAAATATGGTTTAGATGGATAATAATATATAACTAGCAGTTAAAAACCCGCTCCGCGGGTTTTTGCTGCTAGGCCCTGCGGGCGGCTTTTATACGGGCTTCGCCCAATTTCGCCAAGTGTTGGTGACCATCTATCTATAAGGCTCCGCCCTTATGCAAAAATAACAACTGTGAATATAAAACTACAAAACACTTACATTTAATATGTGGATATATAACAGTAGACATTCTGTATTATAAGACCGCGGACAGTGAGTAGAATTTCGGAAAAGAATCAACTCAGCATACCTAAATCTCGTTCATCCACGTCAATGACAAAAAAAGAAAATTGATAATAATAAAAATATTTATTCATCAATAGATTTATTACAACATTACACATTTTGTTGTTAATCATTGATTCTATTAGCGTAAAGGTCACTGTTCAGCTACAATTCAGGATTTCTCCTGGAATGCAGTTGGTTTTCAGCAGTGCCTCCAGTATAAAACAGAAAATAAAATAAAATAAATTAATCAAAATAAAATAAAATTCTTAGTAATGAATGAAAGAGACAAATGTTTCTTCCCAATACCGTTTATTGGATAATCAACACCCTTGCCATAGGTAACTCTAAGTGGTTCGCTACGTTTAGTGACTTAGCAGGGGTGCCCAGGTTCATAGGGTAAGGTTTGTCTATATTTTGGCGGCACATGCGTTTGCCCTCTACTGCGTGGCGGTTCGGATTGGTAGAGATTGGTTGATGGAGACCTAAGAGTATATTAGAGAGACGGCATGTGAAGTGTGCCCGCGCGCTCCAAGTGTGCCTTTTCGAGAATTTTACCCACACGGATGACATTGGCTGTCACCATGTAAAATGGTTGCTGTCGTAAATATGTCGGAACGTATTAAACGGCCAAAAACCAGCAGCAATGTAAGCCGTTTGGGTAAAATTCTCGAAAAGGCACACTTGGAGCGCGCGGGCACACTTCCCATGCCGTCTCTCTAATATCCATACTCTTAGATGGAGACATTTTACCTCTTCAAGAGGACTCTCTCGACCCATCGCCTTGTAGCGCAGTGGGAGAGATGCATTCATACGTCCGTCACTCCTGGACACATCGACCCCCCAGATTCCTACTCACCCTTCATATTTTTCCTTCCCAGAACTTCCTCTCCTTATTTTCTCTAAAAAGAACATCCACACAGCATCCCCAACGATAACATAGGCCCCGAGGGAAAATTGTTTTCCTCAGGGTCTCCTGTGTGGAGCTAATGTTAAAAAAAATACCTCTGAAATGATTTCTTTTTATCGAAATAAATTTGTAAAATTTATATAAACGTTCACGGAAATAAAAATATATATATAATAGTAATAACATAATAATAACATAATAATTTTACATGAAATCTAGCTAAACTTACTCTTACCAAAATATTATCAAAGTAAATGCATTTTTTTTAATATATAAAAATCTACATTTGGTTGAAATAATTTTTTGTATTTCTTGGGCATTAACTATGTAACAATTTCTAGACATTTTGTTTTGAAGAGTTTTAATTTTCAATGTACTATCGTTACTTAAATTTTAATTTTTATGCTACCGGTTTCGACACATCCGTGTCATTCACTAGCAAACTTAAAACTAAACTTAAAATTTAAAACAAGTACAGAAATGAATTAGATGTTATTAGGTGGGGGTGGTGGGAGGGGTGATTTTAGGGGAAGGGGAGAACAGTGGGCGGGGTCAATATCACACGGGAATAAAGTCAGAAGGGGAGATTTGCAGGGTGCTATTATTTTGTTAACTAAATTAATTTTTGATTTAATTTTTTTGTTTATTTCTAAAGTTTCTAAAGCGCACAAGTTAAAGTATGAATTTATATTTATATGTTTAAATTTGGTTTTTTCTTTGTTGAAGCTATGGCCTGTCTCTATTAAATGATTGGCGAATTCAGAATAGTTATTATTTCGTAAACAGAGTTCATGTTCCCTGATTCTAGTTCTAAAATTTCTAGTAGTCATTCCTACGTACTGGGCGTCGCAATCATTACATTCCAACGTGTATATCCCATTTTTTTCGAATTTATTAGAAACATCCTTGTTATTAATTAATTTTTTTATTTTAGAATTAGTATAGAAGGCTGGAGAAATGTGATCTGGTAATATGCGGGATATTTTTAAAGATAAGTCGCCTGTAAAAAGAAGTTTTTTATATATTAAGCTTTTACCAGGTTCGTTGTTATTATTGCCACTATAAATGTACTTTTTTGTTAAAAGTTTTGTTTGTTTCTTATTAACTAAGCGATTAATTATTTCAGGTTTATAACCATTGTTTAGGCCTATTTGTTTTATAATGTTAATTTCATTATTATAATTATCATTGCTTAAAGGGACATTAATAGCACGATGAATCATTGAGTTGAAGGAAGCAAGTTTGTGAGATAAAGGATGAAGTGAAGTTGATGGTATAACACAGTCAGTGTGTGTAGGTTTTCTATAAATATTAAATACACACTTATTATTTTCTAAATTGATATTTAAGTCTAAGAAGTTCAAACTGTTGTTATCATTATGTTCCAGTGTAAATTTTATATTTTGATGTAGGCTATTAATGAAAGTGAGAAAATTTTCTAATTGTCTGTTGCTACCCGACCAAATTACAAAGATATCATCAACAAATCGATACCACACAAATACATTAGATAAAAGGGAAAGTCCACAATCGAATAGTTTGTTTTCAAAAGAATTCATAAATATTTAAATTTCTAGTAATGTGGTAAAATAATTTCTAGTAATCCTACTATTGTGAAGGAAATGTCCACATTACTAGAAATTTGCATTAATCAAAACTACTTCACCTTTAATGATAAATTATACAAACAACATAATGGTCTGGCGATGGGTAATCCCACTTCTCCTTTGTTTGCTGAAATATTTATGAATTCTTTTGAAAACAAACTATTCGATTGTGGACTTTCCCTTTTATCTAATGTATTTGTGTGGTATCGATTTGTTGATGATATCTTTGTAATTTGGTCGGGTAGCAACAGACAATTAGAAAATTTTCTCACTTTCATTAATAGCCTACATCAAAATATAAAATTTACACTGGAACATAATGATAACAACAGTTTGAACTTCTTAGACTTAAATATCAATTTAGAAAATAATAAGTGTGTATTTAATATTTATAGAAAACCTACACACACTGACTGTGTTATACCATCAACTTCACTTCATCCTTTATCTCACACAACCTTTATCTCATCCTTTATCTCAACTCAATGATTCATCGTGCTATTAATGTCCCTTTAAGCAATGATAATTATAATAATGAAATTAACATTATGAAACAAATAGGCCTAAACAATGGTTATAAACCTGAAATAATTAATCGCTTAGTTAATAAGAAACAAACAAAACTTTTAACAAAAAAGTACATTTATAGTGGCAATAATAACAACGAACCTGGTAAAAGCTTAATATATAAAAAACTTCTTTTTACAGGCGACTTATCTTTAAAAATATCCCGCATATTACCAAATCACATTTCTCCAGCCTTCTATACTAATTCTAAAATAAAAAATTTAATTAATAACAAGGATGTTTCTAATAAATTCGAAAAAAGTGGGATATACACGTTGGAATGTAATGATTGCGACGCCCAGTACGTAGGAATGACTACTAGAAATTTTAGAACTAGAATCAGGGAACATGAACTCTGTTTACGAAATAATAACTATTCTGAATTCGCCAATCATTTAATAGACAGGTCATAGCTTCAACAAAGAAAAAACCAAATTTAAACATATAAATATAAATTCATACTTTAACTTGTGCGCTTTAGAAACTTTAGAAATAAACAAAAAAATTAAATCAAAAATTAATTTAGTTAACAAAATAATAGCACCCTGCAAATCTCCCCTTCTGACTTTATTCCCGTGTGATATTGACCCCGCCCACTGTTCTCCCCTTCCCCTAAAATCACCCCTCCCACCACCCCCACCTAATAACATCTAATTCATTTCTGTACTTGTTTTAAATGTTAAGTTTAGTTTTAAGTTTGCTAGTGAATGACACGGATGTGTCGAAACCGGTAGCATAAAAATTAAAATTTAAGTAACGATAGTACATTGAAAATTAAAACTCTTCAAAACAAAATGGTTGAAATAATATTATGATTTTACCAAAAAACTATAAAAGCAAATCTATTCTCCTACAATGTATTCAACTTTTATAATAAATCGAAGTAACCGTGACAGGAATATAGACCACATAAATATGATCGACCATCTCCGACAATCCGCTGACAGCGACTGCAGCATAAATGAACCAACACGACTGTAGCGCCCTTACGCCATACGGCAGTTAGCGAAACCAAGCAAAAACGGGCGGCCACAAATCACAAAAGCAGCTTAGTCCCAAACTTTAACGCACAGCGATGGAAGAGAGGGTTCAGATAAGCCGCGGCGTCAGAAATGTAATTAGATTGGGGTTCTTAAATTCAACCGAATAGGCGTTATGATAAATCACAGCAGTAGTTTGTCCCAAACTTTTACGTACAGAGATGGAATAGAGGGTTTTGGTAACCCGCGACGTCAGAGATGTCATCGAAGTGGGATTCTCAAATTTTGCCTACGGGCATTAGAACAATAATACTATCAGATGTATCGGTACTCGGGATCGTGTGCAGTTGTATGATAGGGAAACTTAATACAGGCATGTTTGTTAGATGTGAATTATTATATGTAGAGGACACATTGTATAGCTCGTCAGAACATATTATAATTAAACCCGCAGAGTTAAAAGTGGTACAATGGTTTTCTAGGGTTAATAGTATTAGCGAGACATTTTTACAGCAAGTGTTCAGATTAATGATAGTATGACAGAGTTCAATGACCTTTATAATGATAAGTGAGGTACTTTTCTGAAGCTTGGGCTCAATATCAGAATTACAGGATATGTGTTATGTTTCAACAAGACTATAGGAGGTATTAGAGTTATAGTTATTAGTGTAAGTAATAGAAGTTATCATTTCATTTTTTGTAAGTAATAGAATCAGTTTTTTGTATGTTTTAGAAATTATCATTCCATTTTTTGTAATTAGATTTAAATTGGTGATTAGAAAATAATTTAATGTTGGATACTTTGGATAATTGTAAAACAAATAGTTTTATGGTAAAATAATTAAAGTACTTTGGGTAATAAAAATAAAAACCTTTCAAGCAATAATTTTTGATGGTGGGATAATTACGGTACTTTGGATAATAAAAACCTGGAGAAAAAATTGGATACTTTGGATAATAAAGACTTTGTAAAACAAATAGTTTTATGGTAAAATAATTAAAGTACTTTGGGTAAAAAAAATAAAATAAAAACCTTTCAAGCAATACTTTTTGATGGTAGGATAATTATGGTACTTTGGATAATAAAAACCTGTGAAAAAATTTGGATACTTTGGATAATAAAGACTTTGTAAAACAAATAGTTTTTTGGTAAAATAATTAAAGTACTTTGGGTAATAAAAATAAAAACCTTTCAAGCAATAATTTTTGATGGTTGGATAATTATGGTACTTTGGATAATAAAAACCTGTGAAAAAATTTGGATACTTTGGATAATAAAGACTTTGTAAAACAAATAGTTTTATGGTAAAATAATTAAAGTACTTTGGGTAATAAAAATAAAAACCTTTCAAGCAATACTTTTTGATGGTTGGATAATTATGGTACTTTGGATAATAAAAACCTGTGAAAAAATTTGGATACTTTGGATAATAAAGACTTTGTAAAACAAATAGTTTTTTGGTAAAATAATTTTAAAGTACTTTGGGTAATAAAAATAAAAACCTTTCAAGCAATAATTTTTGATGGTGGGATAATTACGGTACTTTGGATAATAAAAACCTGGAGAAAAAATTGGATACTTTGGATAATAAAGACTTTGTAAAACAAATAGTTTTATGGTAAAATAATTAAAGTACTTTGGGTAATAAAAATAAAAACCTTTCAAGCAATACTTTTTGATGGTTGGATAATTATGGTACTTTAGATAATAAAAACTTGTGAAAAAATTTAGATACTTTGGATAATAAAGACTTTGTAAAACAAATAGTTTTATGGTAAAATAATTAAAGTACTTTGGGTAATAAAAATAAAAACCTTTCAAGCAATACTTTTTGATGGTTGGATAATTATGGTACTTTGGATAATAAAAACCTGTGAAAAAATTTGGATACTTTGGATAATAAAGACTTTGTAAAACAAATAGTTTTTTGGTAAAATAATTAAAGTACTTTGGGTAATAAAAATAAAAACCTTTCAAGCAATAATTTTTGATGGTTGGATAATTATGGTACTTTGGATAATAAAAACTTGTGAAAAAATTTGGATACTTTGGATAATAAAGACTTTGTAAAACAAATAGTTTTATGGTAAAATAATTAAAGTACTTTGGGTAATAAAAATAAAAACCTTTCAAGCAATACTTTTTGATGGTTGGATAATTATGGTACTTTGGATAATAAAAACCTGTGAAAAAATTTGGATACTTTGGATAATAAAGACTTTGTAAAACAAATAGTTTTTTTGGTAAAATAATTAAAGTACTTTGGGTAATAAAAATAAAAACCTTTCAAGCAATAATTTTTGATGGTTGGATAATTATGGTACTTTGGATAATAAAAACCTGTGAAAAAATTTGGATACTTTGGATAATAAAGATTTTGTAAAACAAAAAGTTTTATGGTAAAATAATTAAAGTACTTTGGGTAATAAAAATAAAAACCTTTCAAGCAATACTTTTTGATGGTTGGATAATTATGGTACTTTGGATAATAAAAACCTGTGAAAAAATTTGAATACCTTGGATAATAAAGACTTTGTAAAACAAATAGTTTTATGGTAAAATAATTAAAGTACTTTGGGTAATAAAAATAAAAACCTTTCATGCAATACATTTTGATGGTAAAATATTGAAAGTACTTAGGATAATAAACACCTTTAAAATCGGTGGTGTAAATCATATAAAAGCATGCAAGTATGACAATAGGTACGGAATGATCTACCGTTTTCTTAAGGAATATAAGAGAGGCTTTAGTTTTGACCAGAAGATGTGAACTATCATAAGAATAATTAAAAGTTAGATTAGCAATTATTAGGGGGTTTCTCACCATCCTCGCAGTAGCTTATCTACCCTAATAACGAATATTTTCGATTTACGATTTACGGTTTATTTAATTATTAAGTTGGAGTTTATAAATCGGTACTCGAACCTACGAATAGTGGCTATATATTGGATAAGTTGGCCGAATTTTCTAACCACTGCGAGTATTTTATTTTTATTTTGAAAAATATTCGTTATTAGGGTAGATAAGCTAACGGGAGGATGGTGAGAAACCCCCTTAGAATTATTATGCTGTTGCAAGAAAGTACTAATATCTTTATTAGAGTACACAAATAGTTAATACTTGTATGACTCATACAAAAATATGCAAGGAAAATAATATTTACACAATGATCTATTTTTTCTTAATGAGTGTTAAAAAATGATGAATTTGGTTGATAAGGGGTAAAGTATGGTAATAGTGTTTAACAACAATATTAGTCGTTATTATAATGATTATGTTAGGACAAGATAAATCTACTAAAGAAGGTAAGAATACATTATTTTGTGTATATGAGTTGTTAAGAGTGTTAAGACTTAAATAAAACCTTGCAATCAAAATAATATTCATGGAATGAACTAATTTTTTATTCAAGGGTATTGAAAAAACCCGAGTTTCAGCCAAGAGAGATAAAATATAGTAAGAATAATAAGTAATGATATTAGCCATTATTACAATAATCGTGCTGTTATAAGATAAAACCACTAAAGACAAGAAGAATACATTATTTAGGATATATATGTCACTGACTGGTATCCCAGAGATGGCAAGAGAAGTAGAGGACGTCAACACATAAGATGGGAAGACGACCTAAAACTCACGGCTGGACATCAATGGAGAAGAGTAGCGCGTGACAGGTCCCAATGGAAAATGTTAGAGGAGGCCTATGCCAAGAGGCAAACTGAGCTTCGGGACATATTATAACAAACATATTATAAAAAACAAAAAATGTCTAAATTCATGTACCTAACCGAAGTCCAGAATAAAGGGCTTATTATTATTATTATTATATGTTGTTATTAGTGGTACGGCTCATATAAAAACATGCGATGAGAATGATATCAAACGAATGAATATTATTTTGGAGCACAGTAAACAATGAATTTCCTTTTATCGACTGTCACAGTGATTGATTGTCGATCGAGATCTAGGACATTTTTTATTGTGATGATTTTGGAGGTGTCCGTCTGCCTCAGTAGGATACGCCCAGAAGTCGTCCAAGAGTGTTTGTAGTCGTAATCCTTGGCAAATTTTTTTGTTTGTGAAAGTAGGAATTTTCCTTTTTGTGTCAAGTGTTCGGACACGTAAATACTTTTGGCTTCTTGCGAGAGTCCTAGGTCTGCTGTAGTTAGTTTATTTGTGCTGGTGGTGGTGGATTTTTTATATGCTCGGTCCTAGCCTATATATTTTTGTAATTTCAGATTGCAAGGGTAGAGCGGTATAATATTTGATATTTTTTTTAGTGTTTCAATATTATTTTCAGTGTTTGATTCTGGAATACCTCTTATATTGCGTCATCACATGTTACTCCTGGAGTAAGCAGTTTCATTACGAGTGTGGAGGAACATCTGAAACTACATTCAGAAAAGCTAACAATGAGAAAAGGAGAACTTGGCGCTGCACTACCTGCAAAACTTCAACCCAATCATCCGCCACGTCAACCAATCCCATAGAAGATGTAATGGCTGAAATAAAAAAAATATTTTCTGAACTTGCCTCCCTCAAAACCCTTAATAATCAAGTCAAGGAAGACATGTCCGAACTTAAAAAATCCGTCGACTTCAACAACACAAAATTGGATGATTTTTCTAAAAGATTCCAAGCTTTCGAACAGTCAGCCACCAGAGTCTCGGCGAAAGACCCATTGCATTCCAAAATGATCAAACCAATAATCGTAAAATTCACCACCCGCTCACGTAAAATTGAATTCATAACGGAAATTCGACGAAGAAAGGGAATTAGCACGAAGGACCTTAATTATCCCGGTGACGATAGGAAAATTTACATAAACGACCATCTAACCAGCTCCAACAAAAACCTCCTTTTTCGGGCCAAGGGGATTGCGAAGGAAAAGGGGTACCAATTCACATGGCTAAAAAACAGCAGGATATTTGTGAGGAAAAATCCCACTTCGCCTCCCATATCAATTGCCAAGGAAGAGGACCTAAAGAAAATAGCCTAAATCGATCTGGAATCTCTTCGCGTCGCAAAATATATTTTTCATTTACTCATGTGTCTTCCCATATATTTCCCCCCTCCCTTCATCCTCTCCTATTATTACACTCACCCTCCCTCTTCCATTTTACCCTCTCCTACAAACTTTCTAATTCATTTCCAAATCAGTCAAAACGTCTCAAGAACCAACCTGGAATACATATTACCGCATGTTGGCGACCCCCTACACTCCTGACAATCGGACCTACCCGACGGACAATAGCGGTCTCTTTCACACTAATCATCTTTTCTGCCGTGGTAAGCATATTACCTTACACTCATTTGTCAACAAACATCTCACCAAAATACGAACTGAATAATACTATTAACGGTCCCTACCTCAAATATGGATACCTACATCTATCCGTTTATATCAACATCAGAATAATATTATCATTAGCCGGGACAGAGATGCATATTATAAGACTTATATATTATTTTTATTTGAAACTATTTTATGCACTCACACCAAGAAATTACTGTGTTAGATATACTTACTATGTTAAATTGAATGACCACTACAACCGAATTCACTTATTGAAGTTATCATTTATACGTATAACTTACTGCTTATTCACTAATATTTATTCGAATACTCCCCAATGTCTTTAGCAACATATTATCAGAATGTTAGAGGTCTTCGAACCAAAACAACGACGATCTTTCAAAATACCCTTTCAAACAATTACGATATAATCGCCCTTACAGAATCATGGCTCACCAAAGGCATCAGGGACGAAGAAATTTTTGATCCTCGTTACTATGTATACCGTAGAGACCGTGATTACGCTGCCACCGGTCAGTGTCTTGGCGGTGGTATAGTGTTGGCTGTTAAACAAGCGCTGATCAGCGTCGCCCGACCTGAATGGAATTCTTGTGCTGAAGACCTTTGGGTCACCATTCGCACTAATATTACACCTCACCACTTGGTCCATATATGTTGCGTGTACATCCCCGGAGGGACTCAACATCAATACTTAATTGAAAATTTCCTGAACATGTTATCAGACGTTGTATCAAATAACCCCACGGATTCCTTTATTATCTTAGGTGACTTTAATCTTGCTGAAATCTCATGGATCCAAAATACGCTCTCCGCTCGCTATGCAGCTAGTAATTACTCCACTCATGTTAGTAATCATTTTGTAGACTGTATGCATTTTCTGAATCTCTCTCAATACAACGGTGAACTAAACTCAAGCGACCACATCCTAGATCTGATTCTCTCAAATCTACAAATCTCCGTCGAATCTAATGATGACCCGCTAGTTCCCGAAGATGCACATCATAGAGCTCTGTCCATTAGTGTGCCATTTCAGGAATCCCCTTCATTGACAAATGCGAAAAGGAAAGTTTTTCTGTATAATCGTGGAGACTACGATTCAATTAATTTCGCCCTTGAACAAGCTGATTGGGCTTCCATGTTCTCTACCTCTAAAATAGAACCAGCGCTTGACAGTTTCTATACGTTTTTGAAATACCTCATAAATCTTTATATTCCTCATAAATTTTTATGGAATTTGAAATATCCACCTTGGTACACTGCGGCCCTTATTAAGGTAACTAAGGAAAAATCTAAATATTTTAGCAAATATAAAAAATACAAAAACCAGGCTGACTATGACGCATTTTCTCTCCTTCGTAAACGGCACAAAGACTTATGTCGGAAAAGCAAATCCCGTTACTTAAGTAATATCGAAAACAATATATCCTCAAACCCGAAAAACTTCTGGAGCCACGTCAAATCCTCTAACACATCACAAGGTATCCCAAAATGTATGTATTTTGGAGAGGAGAAAGCCAATAATGGAACAGAAATTGCAAACTTATTTTCAAAATATTTCAGTTCAGTCTTCAGTAAGCCCTCCAATCCACTTACCCTTGATCCAACTGACGTCGGGAACCATACATCCAATATAAGCAATATTGAAGTGACACGGGAAATTGTATTAAAATATCTTAAGGAAATTGATACTAACAAGGGTGCAGGTCCTGACGAAATACCTTCAATCTTTATCAAACAATGTGCACACAACCTAGCCTTACCCCTTTCTTTAATTTTCAATCGTTCCCTAACTGACTGCACTGTCCCTTTTATATGGAAATCTGCATATGTGTCTCCTATCTTCAAGAATGGTAAAAAAACCGACGTTAAAAACTACAGGCCAATCTCCAAACTTTGTATATTTAACAAAATCCTTGAAAAAATAGTCTATGATCAACTATATGCTGCTCTTAAGCCCAGCCTGAATGCGACACAACACGGTTTCATTAGTGGGAAATCTACAACCACAAATCTTTTAACTTTCACAGAATACCTCCAAGATAATTTAGATAACAGAATACAAGTGGACACAGTCTATACCGACTACAGTAAAGCGTTTGACAAGGTAGATCACTCAACCTTGCTGAACAAGCTTTTAAAGGTTGGTATTCATGCCAATCTTTATCGTTGGCTCTCTTCTTATATCTCCAACCGTAGTCAATTGGTAGTGGTTGCTGGATTTAAATCCGATTCTGTTGCTGTAACATCGGGAGTTCCTCAAGGCAGCCTGTTAGGACCATTATTATTTAATATCTATATCAATGATATTGGTAACTGCTTTTTAAACTCCCAGACCATCCTGTATGCAGATGACATGAAAATCTTCTCACCCATAAAGTCTACCGAGGATTGTCAGAAACTACAAGAGGATTTGGAACGTTTAAACACGTACTGTAACGCCCATGGTCTGGAATTAAATACATCCAAGTGCTTTGTCGTACGCTTTACTAGAAACAAAAAAAAAGTTATCATCAAATTAGGGACCTTGGGGTTATACTTGATAGTAAACTAAATTTCAATAATCATATCGACCACATAGTCACTAAAGCATCCTCTATGCTGGGTTTCGTAATCCGTTCCTGCAAACAATTCAAAGATCTTGCTACTTTCAAAATACTATATTACTCATACGTTCGTAGTATCCTTGAATATGCATCACAAGTGTGGAACCCAGGCTATACAATACATAAAAATAGAATTGAAAGTGTTCAAAATAGATTTTTAAGGTACCTTAACTTCCGCTCTTTCCGATCGCATGTCAGTAGTGAAGACTCTGCAAAGTTCTTCAATATACAGACGTTGACTTGCCGAAGAAATATAGCAGATTCGGTAATGTTATTTAAAATCATACACAACTTAATCAATAGCCCCGATCTTCTCCAACGCCTATCATTCCATGTTCCATATCGCAACAGCAGACAGTCGCTTACTTTTAATCTCCCTCTTTGCAAGACCAACTCCAAACAAAACTCATTTATCTACAGATCCACACATTAATTTAACTTAAATTATTATCACATTGACATTTTTAGCTCGACTTTACGCGACATAAAACGAAAAATTCACTAAGCAACATGACTCTAAGTAGAAATTCACTCCCTATATATCCCCGCCCTTTGCCTCTTCATCCCAATCCCATGTTTCCTCCTCCCCCTTTTTTTCATATTGTAACTAGTAACTCCTTTTCACATATTGTAACTAGAAAATAATTTAATTAAGAAAACAACCCTACAATGTCACACTTTATCATTTATTATTATCAGTGGAAAGTTCATAATTGGCATAATTAACTATCTTATTAATATATCATTGTATAATCTCAGATTTGCTGTCAACTTTTCCTAATAAATAAATAAATAAATAAATAAATGATCTACCGTTTTCTTAAGGAATATAAGAGAGGCTTTAGTTTTGACCAGAAGATGTGAACTATGGTAAGAATAATTAAAAGTTAGATTAGCAATTATTAGAATTATTATGCTGTTGCAAGAAAGTACTAATATCTTTATTAGAGTATACAAATGGTTAATACTTGTATGACTCATACAAAAATATGCAAGGAAAATAATATTTACACAATGATCTATTTATTTCTTAATGAGTGTTAAAAAATGATGAATTTGGTTGATAAGGGGTAAAGTATGGTAATAGTGTTTAACAACAATATTAGTCGTTATTATAATGATTATGTTAGGACAAGATAAATCTACTAAAGAATGTAAGAATACATTATTTTGTGTATATGAGTTGTTAAGAGTGTTAAGACTTAAATAAAAACTTGCAATCAAAATAATATTCATGGAATGAACTAATTTTTTATTCAAGGGTATTGAAAAAACCCGAGTTTCAGCCAAGAGAGATAAAATATAGTAAGAATAATAAGTAATGATATTAGCCATTATTACAATAATCGTGCTGTTATAAGATAAAACCACTAAAGACAAGAAGAATACATTATTTAGGATATATATATGTTGTTATTAGTGGTACGGCTCATATAAAAACATGCGATGAGAATGATATCAAACGAATGAATATTATTTTGGAGCACAGTAAACAATGAATTTCCTTTTATCGACTGTCACAGTGATTGATTGTCGATCGAGATCAAGGACATTTTTTATTGTGATGATTTTGGAGGTGTCCGTCTGCCTCAGTAGGATACGCCCAGAAGTCGTCCAAGAGTGTTTGTAGTCGTGATCCTTGGCAATTTTTTTTGTTTGTGAAAGTAGGAATTTTCCTTTTTGTGTCAAGTGTTCGGACACGTAAATACTTTTGGCTTCTTGCGAGAGTCCTAGGTCTGCTGTAGTTAGTTTATTTGTGCTGGTGGTGGTGGATTTTTTATATGCTTTGACTTTGTTTAGAAAGTCATCACGCGATTTAATATTATTGAAAGATGCTATAATCGACCTGGGTTTCTTCTCGGACAGTTTCGGTCCTAGCTTATATATTTTTGTAATTTTAGATTGCAAGGGTAGAGCGGTAGTTCCATAGTTAATAATATTTGATATTTTTTTAGTGTTTCAATATTATTTTCAGTGTTTGATTCTGGAATACCTCTTATATTGCATATTTGGGTTAGGTACTCGAGTCGGTCAATTTTGTCTTCTTGTTGGGGAATAGTGTTTTGTAGGACAGAATTTTGCTTATTTATTTCCATTACATCAGTATTGACTGTTTTCTGCGATTTTTCAATGTCCGTTATACGCTTATTTAGTTTATCATGTTGATCAGATATGAATTGTATAGATTTTATAATTTGTTGGTTTTGTATGATTATGGATTCATATTTTTGGGTATATAAGTCAAGTTTTTTTTTCAACAAATTCCATAATTGCTGTTTTAAAAATGGATAATTCCTTGACAAATAATTCGGATGTAAGTAATCCATAGTTTGCACCATCTGTGGTTGGAATTGATAAATTATCTGTGCCTATTTGCTGGTCGATTGCAGATTTTGGTGATTGAATCATCTGTTTACCTTGTTTGACGCTAGATGGCTGTTCGTCGTTTAAAAGTATGTACATCATATTTTGTCGTATGTTTTGGTTTGTTTTTTTGATGTTGAATACATTTTTTACACTTAAATTGTGTGTTTCTTGCACTACGACGAGAGGATTCCCCGATTTCCGCACAGCCGAGGTGATAATTGCTTTCACAGAGGCAACAGCATACATAATCAGATGGGGAGACAATATTTTTTTGACAAATGATGCATTGTGTATTCATTTATACGATAATTATTAATCCTGAATTTTAATTTTATTTTCAAGAAATTTGTATTTTATTTATTTTTTATCTTTGATTTATTGAATTGGTTTGAATTTTGATGTTTTTTAAATTGAATTATTTATTACACATTATATTAAAGGCACTGCTGAAAACCAGCTACATTCCCGGAGAAATCAGGAATGTACAGCTGAGAATGGCTCCTTTGGCAATATAATATTTTAAGGCATAATCACCTATGTGCAAACATGTAAAAATCATTTTCAAATAAATACTGGGCAGTTTACAATACATTTACAATAAATTTACAATACATTTACAACAGTTTACAATAAATGGGCTTGATTCTACTCGTCACAAAACCATTCAATAAACCTTTTACACTTGAACTACTTTATATGGCATACGTAAGATCTCATCTCGAACTTGCATCTATAATTTGGAATCCTCAATACTGTGATGGCTTCAACACTACGTTCGAAAGAAAAAAAAGCATCTTCTTCATCGGAAGAGCTCATACAAATTTTTCCCACCTAAACGAAATTTCAAATCGGCTACACTGACGACCGCTATTGAAAAAGGACAGAAAATCACAATCTGAGAAGGGTTGATGGATAAAGGTGACGACATAATGAATAGCTCGAAGTTTCAAATTGATACCACGTTTAAAATTTATCAATATTTAACGTAAGCCGACACTTCAGACGACCATAAATTTAAAATTCCAGAGCATATACGGAGAGAGTTGTTTAGTAACAAAAAAAAAACTAACATGGTTTTGAGAAATAAATGGGGTAATTAAGCCCAAATTACCACTACAGAATACAGACGGAGTACTGAGAAAACCAATTAAAATTAACGACGTACACAATCTATGCATTAGTGCTACAGATCAAGATTTTTCAAAAGGTAAACAAAACACTCAGATTAAAAGTAAATAAGATTTTTTGAAAGGGTACACAAAAAATGAAGTCAAACAGGTACGTACTGGACTTTAGAGATTAGAAACGCATTAAGAAAATGAATTCTGAATTAATAAGGTGATATTAGTTATTACCAGACAAAGTTTTACGAATATTATAGTTACAATCAAGTAAATGACAGAAACAATTTCATGTCACCATGAGGATGATGCCGAAAAATATTACTGAATTCATCTTTTACCTGCCGCAAACGTTAAACAATATAATAAATGGAAGAGTGGAAAGTGATAATTATTTCAGATGTAAAGTCACTATTAGCCGAGGAAATTTACCGATTATTAAGGAAAGACCGATTGCAGAATTCTAGGAAAAGTTTAAAGCAAAATTGCATCAAAAGGGTGAGTTACACTTATCGGCGGCCAGATAATGAAATAATTAAAACGGACATATTTAATTTTGGAGAGAGAAAATCATGAAAAATATCCAAGTGAAAGTTGAAATTGCCTGAATTTTCAATTATAAAGCGCCCTACGGAAGACGAGGTGTACGTCCTGAGTCCACACCTGGCACCTTTTTTTGGACAAGATATTCGAGACGGTACCGGCGATAGGACAGTCGCAGGTCGAAGGCAGTCGAGTCGAGGGTCAAAGGAAGACGAGGCTATAGAGTGCTAGCAGTGATAAGATCGTTCGTATTTAGAAAAACAATTGATCAATATTATAAAAACGAGTGCTGTGAGTAATAACCCAATAGAGAATGAACAAAATAGTGCTACCCAGTGCGGGTGTTTCATAATGTATGGAGAAAACAATCACGTAATATTAAAGGATTTTTAAGTTGTGACTTCGTGAGAAACAATAGTTCGTGTACATAAATTAATTATTTGGCTTGTTAAAACACGCTATTGAAAATTAGCTGCAGTGAACGACAGTGCGCCGCGAGTGGATTAATTAAGTAATAAAATTAATTTGAATTATAAAAACCAAAAATAATACTCAAAGTGAATGAAATACTTAGCTTCAGTGAACAAATAATAACGTAACTTTGTGTTTTAAAAATAGAAGGGAGTGCATCGCGCGAATTTTGATTTGAAATATAAAATTGAGGAACAATAGTTCGTGTACATAAATTAATTATTTGGCTTGTTAAAATACTCTATTGAAAATTAGCTGCAGTGAACGACAGTGCGCCGCGAGTGGATTAATTAAATAATAAAATTAATTTGAATTATCAAAACCAAAATAATAATCAAAGTGAATGAAATACTTAGCTTCAGTGAGTTAATAATAACGTAACTTTGTGTTTTAAAAATAGAAGGGAGTGCATCGCGCGAATTTTGATTTGAAATATAAAATTAGCGGAGTCAATAATTACGTACTAATGTCATCTTCAATCTTCCACACACCAAATAAAAAAAATAATAATAATACAAAATTTACCTACAAATACCTACGTAATAATGCCTTGCTCAATCTTTCGCAAAAACAAAAAAAAAAACAAATAATAATATTAAGTATAATGTATATGATAATATAAAATACCTACATGGTTATAAATTTCTCCAATCTTCCGAAAACAAAATAATATTATAAAGTAATACTCACAAGTTTATATTTTCTTTAACCTTCCGCAAAATAATAATAATATAAAATACCTACATGTTTATAATTTCTCCGACCTTCCGCGAAAGTAATTAATAACCTACGTACAAATGTTACCTTCGATCTTCCACAAGCGTAATAATAATATAAAATACCTACATGTTTATAATTTCTCCGACCTTCCGCGAAAATAATAATAATTCCAACATACCTACGCGATTGTAGTTTCTTCAATATATCATATAATCAAGATAATACAAATATTCAAAATAATATCAACATATACCTACGTATAAATGTCATCTTCGATAATATTGTTAACAAATAATAATTAATAACCTACGTATTTTCTTAAACTCAAATAATAAGTGTAACATAGAGTCATGGGTGTTACTACTTCTGGGGACTAAATTACCGAATCATAAATATAGGAAGGTTCTTTCTTTATTATTTTTCCTCCACAGGTATTTAGTGCACTTAATCAGGCTTCGTCCAGGTGAGTGAAAGAAACATTTTAATTAATTTACAGGTCGTACCTGGTCCCGATATTTGGGAGGTCCAGCCAATCTACCATAACTAATAACAAAAGAAGTTTATGTTCCAGGATATAACTGTATTTTCAAATATTATTCTCGATGTGTAATTACGAGATTGTCCCAAATTAAAGCCATTATCAATGTGGGTTCAACGAACTTATATTTTTGCGTGCTAGAAAGAACGAGACGAATGCGTATAAAAAAAGGTCCCGGCCATAAATCGTAGCCGTACGGTCATCCAAATTAGTAGGGTTTTTTTTTTCTGAGGTATGCCGAACCAAAGTGGGAATGACGGGAACATCCATACCATACTGGATATTAGCTCAAAAATGAAATTTGGAGAATTGAATTTAAACATTAAAATTGTTTACTAACAACAATATTATCATGTCAAATTTCTTTCAGGCTTCCTTACAAAAAATGAAATCAACATTATTTCGGTAATGTTTTCTCAATCAAACCCTTCCAAAATCCAAATTTGACCTGCGAAATATAGACTTCACGATTGGGGAATGCAATAGCGTCGCTGAAATTATATCCCCACAAGATATGAGACAAAGAGGGCTTTTTTTCTTGCGCTATCATGCGATAGGGGATGTCAACGTAAACTGAGCAATCACGCGGGGTACTGGAAGTTATTCCCTTTCGCGGGGTCATGCAGAGTGGAAAGGCATGAAAGACAGGATAAAAAGAAAATGCCACTTGGAATGGTAGGGTATGATTCGCTGACGGAGGCGTTTCGACCGAAGGTATCCCAAGTTTTGCGAAGTTATGTGGAGGGGACGTCGGCGTGGTATTCCGTGAGAATAAGTCTGTAGCACTATCGCATACTACCAGTGGTGTCGACCTGAAAGCAAACATAGTTTTTACAAGGTAGAAGTTATGTCAGCTCTTGGAGGCGAGGAACGCAAGCCAATGATTATCCTACGAAGGAGACGAAAGGATCATCTCAAACGGCTCCGTACGCACTCAACGCGAGTAGAGTCATGATAAGGGAAGAAATGGACATACCCCTTCTAGAATCAGTCGAGTTAAAATCAATTCTGGAGGATAGGAAGTCAAGATAATACTGGAAGTAACATGAGGACTCTGCGCTCTTTCATCTGGCGTGAAGGGACCCATTCGTAGCAATGAAGTTCATGCAAGAGAACAAAATCAGGACTTAAGGACCATCCTAGCAAACGTAATGATTGAGTCTTTGTCCGGAATGTTGGTCACCAGTATCTATTTGGTTAGTGGAGGAGCCGACTTATTCAGGAAACAACATTCCCCAGATCCTCCTATCACCCCTCCTCACCTTCCTCTTCCCCAGTACATGTAGTGTATACTAATAACAATAATAACTTGACCATTTAGGTGCAGTACGACGACATTGAGAGCTTCGCAAGGATCCTGGCATGCATGTCATAATTCACACTGTCCAATATAATCCAATGTTAATATAATCCAATGTAAATCTATAGACAGGAAAAAATCGGGTAAGAAAAACTACGACTTTGAATTTTATAAACCGGCTGACAATTCACTGTAGGATTAGCGTCAATGACACACTCCGTTCAAGTTGAGAAAAGGCGGGTAATACGAGTATAGGTTTGAAAATAAAACAAAACAATCTAAAACGGGGTTAGTTTATCAAACGGAATCCTTTCACACTTTTCTCTGAAAGAATCCGAGGTTACCACACACTACATTATCTCCTCTACATGTGTATGCGTATTAATTTACACATACAAATGTAATTACCGAAACAAAAAATTACACAACGGGGTAAATAGGAATAATGTGCAATAAAATCTTAAATCTTATTTACTGTGAGAAAATCGCAGGGGTTTAAGGAAAAGTTAGGTGTAGCTAGATATAAGGGTATATTGATCGAAGGCCAAAAGATAAAGGTAGCGTAGCCAGTAGATCCCGACAGCTGGTGTTAAAGGGAAAGAATAGGAAAACCAAGGGTAGACGACTACGGATCGTTACAACGGGTGCCGGGTATCCCCACAGGTACATCACAAATGGTCCCGTGACCCATAGAAGTTAGTAAGGTTAGGGGGAGGTTCATTGCAATACTAAACTTATATTAACCGAATTAAAAACATTAAAAAAAAATTCTTGAAACATCTGTCGTATCGTTTTGAAAATCATCAGTGTAATCCTATTGCTCTTTACAAACGAAGAAAAATTTCTGACGTACTGTTTCTGTACAAAGTTGTGAACTGCCTTCATTGACTCCCCAGCCCTATTAGAAAAGATTGCATTTCGTTGCCCTGAACGCAATTAAGTAATAGAAGTTATCATTTCATTTTTTGTAAGTAATAGAATCAGTTTTTTGTATGTATTAGAAATTATCATTCCATTTTTTGTAATTAGATTTAAATTGGTTATTAGAAAATAATTTAATTTTGGATACTTTGGATAATAAAGACTTTGTAAAACAAATAGTTTTATGGTAAAATAATTAAAGTAATTTGGGTAATAAAAATAAAAAACCTTTCAAGCAATAATTTTTGATGGTGGGATAATTACGGTACTTTGGATAATAAAAACCTGGAGAAAAAATTGGATACTTTGGATAATAAAGACTTTGTAAAACAAATAGTTTTATGGTAAAATAATTAAAGTACTTTGGGTAATAAAAATAAAAACCTTTCAAGCAATGCTTTTTGATGGTTGGATAATTATGGTACTTTGGATAATAAAAACCTGTGAAAAAATTTGGATACTTTGGATAATAAAGACTTTGTAAAACAAATAGTTTTTTGGTAAAATAATTTTAAAGTACTTTGGGTAATAAAAATAAAAACCTTTCAAGCAATAATTTTTGATGGTTGGATAATTATGGTACTTTGGATAATAAAAACCTGTGAAAAAATTTGGATACTTTGGATAATAAAGACTTTGTAAAACCAATAGTTTTTTGGTAAAATAATTAAAGTACTTTGGGTAATAAAAATAAAAACCTTTCAAGCAATACTTTTTGATGGTTGGATAATTATGGTACTTTGGATAATAAAAACCTGTGAAAAAATTTGGATACTTTGGATAATAAAGACTTTGTAAAACAAATAGTTTTTTGGTAAAATAATTAAAGTACTTTGGGTAATAAAAATAAAAACCTTTCAAGCAATACTTTTTGATGGTTGGATAATTATGGTACTTTGGATAATAAAAACCTGTGAAAAAATTTGGATACCTTGGATAATAAAGACTTTGTAAAACAAATAGTTTTATGGTAAAATAATTTAAGTACTTTGGGTAATAAAAATAAAAACCTTTCATGCAATACATTTTGATGGTAAAATATTGAAAGTACTTTGGATAATAAACACCTTTAAAATCGGTGGTGTAAATCATATAACTACGGAATGATCTACCGTTTTCTTAAGGAATATAAGAGAGGCTTTAGTTTTGACCAGAAGATGTGAACTATGGTAAGAATAATTAAAAGTTAGATTAGCAATTATTACAATTATTATGCTGTTGCAAGAAAGTACTAATATCTTTATTAGAGTATACAAATGGTTAATACTTGTATGACTCAGGGGGTTTCTCACCATCCTCCCAGTAGCTTATCTACCCTAATAACGAAAATTTTCGATTTACGATTTACGGTTTATTTATGTATTAAGTTGGAGTTTATAATTCGGTACTCGAACCTATGAATAGTGGCTATATATTGGATAAGTTGGCCGAGTTTTCTAACCACTGCGAGTATTTTATTTTTATTTTTAATAATATTCGTTATTAGGGTAGATAAGCTAACGGGAGGATGGTGAGAAACCCCCTCATACAAAAATATGCAAGGAAAATAATATTTACACAATGATCTATTTTTTTCTTAATGAGTGTTAAAAAATTATGAATTTGGTTGATAAGGGGTAAAGTATGGTAATAGTGTTTAACAACAATATTAGTCGTTATTATAATGATTATGTTAGGACAAGATAAATCTACTAAAGAAGGTAAGAATACATTATTTTGTGTATATGAGTTGTTAAGAGTGTTAAGACTTAAATAAAAACTTGCAATTAAAATAATATTCATGGAATGAACTAATTTTTTATTCAAGGGTATTGAAAAAACCCGAGTTTCAGCCAAGAGAGATAAAATATAGTAAGAATAATAAGTAATGATATTAGCCATTATTACAATAATCGTGCTGTTATAAGATAAAACCACTAAAGCCAAGAAGAATACATTATTTAGGATATATATATGTTGTTATTAGTGGTACGGCTCATATAAAAACATGCGATGAGAATGATATCAAACGAATGAATATTATTTTGGAGCACAGTAAACAATGAATTTCCTTTTATCGACTGTCACAGTGATTGATTGTCGATCGAGATCAAGGACATTTTTTATTGTGATGATTTTGGAGGTGTCCGTCTGCCTCAGTAGGATACGCTCAGAAGTCGTCCAAGAGTGTTTGTAGTCGTGATCCTTGGCAATTTTTTTTTGTTTGTGAATGTAGGAATTTTCCTTTTTGTGTCAAGTGTTCGGACACGTAAATACTTTTGGCTTCTTGCGAGAGTCCTAGGTCTGCTGTATTTAGTTTATTTGTGCTGGTGGTGGTGGATTTTTTATATGCTTTGACTTTGTTTAGAAAGTCATCACGCGATTTAATATTATTGAAAGATGCTATAATCGACCTGGGTTTCTTCTCGGACAGTTTCGGTCCTAGCCTATATATTTTTGTAATTTCAGATTGCAAGGGTAGAGCGGTAGTTCCATAGTTAATAATATTTGATATTTTTTTTAGTGTTTCAATATTATTTTCAGTGTTTGATTCTGGAATACCTCTTATATGGCGTATTTGGGTAAGGTACTCGAGTCGGTCAATTTTGTTTTCTTGTTGGGAAATAGTGTTTTGTAGGACAGAATTTTGCTTATTTATTTCCATTCATCATTTTACGATATGAATTGTATAGATTTTATAATTTGTTGGTTTTGTATGATTATGGATTCATATTTTTGGGTATTTAAGTCAAGTTTTTTTTTCAACAAATTCCATAATTGCTGTTTTAAAAATGGATAATTCCTTGACAAATAATTCGGATGTAAGTAATCCATGGTTTGCACCATCTGTGGTTGGAATTGATAAATTATCTGTGCCTATTTGCTGGTCGATTGCAGATTTTGGTGATTGAGTCATCTGTTTACCTTGTTTGACGCTAGATGGCTGTTCGTCGTTTAAAAGTATGTACATCATATTTTGTCGTATGTTTTGGTTTGTTTTTTTGATGTTGAATACATTTTTTACACTTAAATTGTGTGTTTCTTGCACTACGACGAGAGGATTCCCCGATTTCCGCACAGCCGAGGTGATAATTGCTTTCACAGAGGCAACAGCATATATAATCAGATGGGGAGTCAATATTTTTTTGACAAATGATGCATTGTGTATTCATTTATACGATAATTATTAATCCTGAATTTTAATTTTATTTTCAAGAAATTTGTATTTTATTTATTTTTTATCTTTGATTTATTGAATTGGTTTGAATTTTAATGTTTTTTAAATTGAATTATTTATTACACATTATATTAAAGGCACTGCTGAAAACCAGCTACATTCCCGGAGAAATCAGAAATGTACAGCTGAGAATGGCTCCTTTGGCAATATAATATTTTAAGGCATAATCACTGTACGGGACGGGCGCTGTAGCCGACCGCCGCACAGACGATGAAGTGGGAAGGGACCGGCTGGCCGCTTCGACGCCTAGGGAAGGAGTGGGAAAAAACGAGGGAAAGGGGAAGAAGGGGAACGAAATGTGGGGAAAGTAGGGAAAAATGTGGGTAAAGGGAAAAGTAGGGTAAAATGTGGGGAAAGGGAAAAGTGGGGTAAAATGTGGGGAAAGGGAAAGGTTGGGAAAATGTTAGGAAAAAGGTAGAAGGCAAGGGGGAAGGAAGGTAGGGGGAAACCTGCGCCCTGAGAAGGGCGATCGACAATTGCAATATGCTTTTCAGGAAGGTGAGCAGGTCGGCCGAAATGAGAAGTCCAGTGTAGAGGTGAAGTCGATCAGAGGAGGTAGAGCAGAGCAGGGAGAGATGTTCCGGTGAAGGCGGTGTCTGGATCTCTGCCGAAGTACGGCTTTTAGTGGTCTATTTAAAGGGCCTACTGGCGGGCTAGAGCCCTTGCCAGTCCTTTGTGTCGGCCCGATTCTAAGAACTAAGATGAAATTCTTAGAATTGGACCGACTAGAAAGTTTAGGATGCACCGGCGTTCGGTGCGCCGGGCATAACGCCGTACCGTTTCTCCCTGCCTCACACCCTACGCTCCTTGATGTTTTTATTAAAAGACACATTATGAGTTTGCACAATTGGTTAGATTTGAGTTGCACAAATTGATTTTGTGCAACTCACTTTACATGATATATGAAATTTGTGCAGAGTTACTTTGCATGATTTGGTTTCATGCAAAGTTGCTCTGCACAATTTAATTGAACATATAATAAATTGATTTGGTATTTAGATATAGAGTTTTATGCAAAAAATGGCTTTGCATAGTTCGATTTGCGCAAAGGTGAGTTTTTGTAAGAGACTACTTTGCGCAAATTCAAACCTTATGCAAAGTTGAAAAAAGGGGTTTTGTAGGTACGTACAAAAGGAGGGGGGGGGGGGGGGTCAAGCCTTCTTTTTTGTCTCTGTACGGACTGCTTGACCCCGTAATTCAATTTATTAAACATTAATTAATTATTCACAAAACACGTCCGGTACAATCACCTATGTGCAAACATGTAAAAATCATTGTCAAATAAATACTGGGCAGTTTACAATACATTTACAATACATTTACAACAGTTTACAATAAATGGGCTTGATTCTACTCGTCACAAAACCATTCAATAAACCTTTTACACTTGAACTACTTTATATGGCATACGTAAGATCTCATCTCGAATTTGCATCTATCATTTGGAATCCTCAATACCAAACTTATATTAACCGAATTAAAAACATTATAAAAAAAATTCCTGAAACATCTGTCGTATCGTTTTGAAAATCATCAGTGTAATCCTATTGCTCTTTACAAACGAAGAAAAATTTCTGACGTACTGTTTCTGTACAAAGTTGTGAACTGCCTCATTGACTCCCCAGCCCTATTAGAAAATATTGCATTTCGTTGCCCTGAACGCAATACTAGATCGAATACCTTATTTTATATACAACATTTTAAATCGAAATACGCACAAAACTCCTTACTCGGGCGTATCTGCAAATCTTATAATGCGATATTGACATTTTCCACTGTACCCTTAAATATTTTAAATTCAAATTAACTTTACAATGTACTTAAATCAAAACAATGCATTGTTTATTATATTATTGTACTTCTATATGGTTTATTATTTTCTTTTTAATATTTTTTAACTCAAACTATATACGTTTATAACTTGTAATTATTTTATTTTTTTTACAAGAAAGACAAACATTCCCGGGTTACGAATAACCCAACAACATTTGAAAATCTCCTACTACCACCACACTAAGCGGAAGACGTTGCTTGTGTTGTGGTGGAGGACTTAGCCAGCCGAGGAATCGAACACGGAACGCCTGGGTGGGACCCAAACGCGATGCCCACTGAACCACTGAATAACTGAAGAATTGGATGCACAGTATTTAAAGCAGGAAAAACATAATTATTTATCTTTATTTTCTACCTTGATTGCTGTGATTTATATACAAATTATTCCTTAAATTTCTCTTTTCCAATAATTATTTAACTTCTTCATCTTATTCTTGTAATCCTACCTAACTACATATAACTTTTTTATTGTAGAAGATTTGTGTGCATAGTATTAATTAATGAAAATTATCAACCAATACTAATGAATGTATATCCCCAAACTGTAAAATTCACCCGCTATAACACAGGGTCATCCCTAGCATGGAGGGTGAAATATCACAATAACTATATGTACTTTCGAAAAATCATGTATTTAAATAAATAAAATAAAAATAAATATCTCCCGAGACCGCTCTTTTTCTTAGTTTTTCTTATTATCTTATATAAATGTAAAAATTTAAATATAGTAACTACTTCAATAAAAAAGATACATAAGAATGTTACAATCGAGAAAAATTATAATTATAACATTTTAGTGGTTTTGTAAGTATTGATAAAACGTGTGCTGCTTCAATCAATTTTGTAAATGTTAACCACAAAACAGGCTATTAGTCCTAGTGTGGTTAATTTTTAATGCAAAAAAATTATCCATATGACTTATGTACAGTGAGAGACAATAATTAAAGTAATAACATAGTAATCCAAAAGTACCCGCCTTTTTATTATATACCTTTTAGCCTTTATCTGTACCTAGTGTACTTTGATTTTAATGGAGAAGTAACATAAGAAACGTTTAGTAGGTACTTTATTAGCCTATTACTAAACTTCACTATAAAAATTTTAATTGTCACTGGCAAAATGTTTATTACTTACCGAAAACATAATTAAAATAACATAATTCATCATATATTACATGCACATTTTTATGTTCGTGCAGGAAGTGTGATGGAGAAACATGTCTTTAAAATAATTCGTAACTTTAGTTTTAAAAGGAACAATTTTAATATTTTACCATGCGATTCAGAATAAATCCAAGGAAATCTTAATTAAATAGAAATTGTGAATTAATAAAACTAATTTTGAAAACCAGCGAATCCCTTGCGTAACTTCAGTTCTAATCGAAAATCGCTGGTTTTGAGCAAGTCAAAGATCTGTGAATGGTTTTATGAAATTGAACTCATTTCGTTATGTACGAAATAAAAAAAGTGTCTCGGAAAAAAGTATCTTCGAGTGTTTGTATACTTGCAACCGAAATATGAAAAAGTTTACCCTCCAACGTGGTTTCGTACGTGCTTTTTCAAATAACGAATAACTGCACTTGGATCATGGAAAATATCCTCCAACGTGGTTTCGTACGTGCTTTTTCAAAGAACGAATAACTGCACTTGGATCATGGAAAATGTTTTTTCTTCACTTTGCTCGTCAGATGGCCTCTTTGAGAACACGAATAGTTGCTCTAGGAAGATTAAAAGGGGTTTTCTCCTTTGTGGGTCAGCATGTGTCTCGTCAAATGATGTTTACGAGAGCATAAATAGCTGCACCTGGTACATGAAAAAGGTTTTTCTCCACTATGAATCAGCAGGTGTTTGGTCAAATTACCTTTCTTAGAACATGAATAGTTGCACTCAGAACAAGAAAAAGGTTTTTCTCCACTGTGAGTCAGCATGTGGCTAGTCAGATTGCCCCTTAGAGAACATGAATAGTTGCACTCGGAACACGAAAAGAGTTTTTCTTGTGTGTGAGTCAGCATGTGCCTCGTCAGTTGGTGATTTCGAGAACATGTATATATACACTCGGGACATGAAAAAGGTTTTTCTACACCGTGAATCAGCATGTGTTTGTTCAAATTACCCTTTTCAGAACATGAATACTTGCAGTCGGAACACGAAAAAGGTTTTTCTCCACTGTGATTCAGCACATGTCTCTTCAAATTTCCCTTTTGTAAAAAGGATTTGTTGCAGACGGAACAATAATAAGGTTTTTCTTCAGTAAGGGTACATAAGTGTCTATCTAAAGTAGACTTGTGAGAGCAGGAGCAGTTACGATGGGGATAAAATAATCTTTTTTCCACAGGATGCGTCTTCAGATCTGTCGACAAATTACTTGAATTATTAATTTTCTTATCTTCGTAATTAATACGAAGTATTTTAGCATCTTCTATTATCAATTTGCCTTATTTACCGGAATTCGTAAAAGAATGTAGGTAAATAAGGCGCAATACGACATATTACCTGCGCTAAGCGCAGATAGGCCTACTAAATTCACAAAAAACGTTAAAAATGGATTAGTACTAAGCATTAAATTATACAACGAAAATAAATTTTACCTGCCGTCTGGTTAATTTTTGCCATGCGTTTTATTTTAACATCAGATTCATCTATGTCAATTTCTATGTAACGAAAACCCCCTTCAGCTTCTTCTCGGGGTTCAAGGTCCGTCTTGATGGTAACTGTCTCCACGTTAATGCTACATACTGCAAATACAAAAAGACAAAACCAACATTTATATATATGATGTACAACTAAAACTATTTTTTTAATAAAAAAAAAATAACATATTAACGTCGAATGATACAATTGATTACCGATATAGAAAGGTGAAATAGGATAGGAGACTTTAAGATTTTAAGAATCAAGAATGACCCCAGACGTCTGCTTCATGGAGGGTACGATGTTTCAAGAAGGAAAAAGCATTTGCTCTTGAGCACTTCGATGATGTATTGTTAAATCAATAATTATGTATCTATTTGTAATGTATAAGAAAGCTTGTAACTTATAACATATCCAATATAAGAAGAGGTGAAACTTGAGAAATCAGGAACTTTTTGTGAGTAATATAAGTAAAAATAGTGCTGGAGTTTGGCAGTTTTTGTAAATATACATTTTTAACTTAATATCAAAGACAATAATTATAGATGGCACGGAAGATATAAGGAATAAGCATATATCCTGTCTGCGGAACCGACTTGCATTCTGAACATCTGAATTTAACATCATAATTTGTTTACATATGCAATGTAACTAACTGGCTGACTGAGTATTCTCTGCATATTGCAAACATTCCTTCTTTACATCTGGGAGGTCTAAATATATATCCGTATACTGCATTTCACCTCCACTTTCTTCCTGGAGTCCAGGTTCCATCTTGATGGAAACAGTCTCTGGATTTGGTAGATCCATGGCACTGCTTTTGGTAATTGGTTCAAACCCAAGGAAATACACCTGAAACAGAATATTGTTATAACCGAGCTTTAATTGAGCCCTTGCCCGGAATAAT
The DNA here is from genome assembly GCA_951813805.1 of Limnephilus auricula. Lineage (NCBI taxonomy): Eukaryota > Metazoa > Arthropoda > Insecta > Trichoptera > Limnephilidae > Limnephilus > Limnephilus auricula. The sequence goes on along the minus strand of OX638414.1, from coordinate 6,551,468 downwards.
GTTGTATCCAACAAAACTATCAATGTTGAGTAAATGAAGAAATAATGTCGGGCAAATTATTACGCATCTTTTAAGATAGGGATTATGATAGTGAAATTTTTTTTAGGCCTGTGGCAGCATTTTAAAGATTGGTTTGTGGAAGAATGTTGTATGAGGCCGTTTATCAAAATCACGGATCGTGGTTTAATTCATGGGAATAAATGGAGAAAACGAATGTTTTATGGCTTCATCTAGAAAGACTTTAATGCCAAGAAGCTGATGGATGTAGGAAAGTAGAATTTTTCGAGAAAAAATATCGTTAAGGCTGCTTTTTAGCCGTTGAAACAGTTTTGTCGAATAATGTTGTATTTTGATCTGAAGACAATATCTCGAATGTAAATGGTTTTGTTTATTCATATCGTTTTTTTGCTTTTTAAGCTCAAATGCATCAATGACATATGTAAATAGATGTTAGAAGAGCATAGTGCTTTCTTAAAGGTACGAAAAGTAAAAAAAAAACCATTTTATTGAATAATTTTGCCTGTGAAATTTTTATATACAACATTTTTCCACAAAATCAGCACAAATTCTAGTAATAAATTCTAATTTAATAGCATTTTTCCACGACTTTTCCTTTAAAAGTCTTAAGAATTGTATGTTATTGTATTTTAAAAATAAAATGTTGTAAAACATAACCGGTTTCATTTTATCCATTTATCTCGGAACAATAATATTGTTGGATACAATATTATTCCGGGCAAGGGCTCAATTATTTATCTGAATATTTGGTTACGTTAGGAATATCCTGAAAAACATTGAAGTCGTACGCATAACATGTATTCGAAAACAAGGACATTATTATTGTGACTGTATTTCGAGATTGAAGTAGAAATTAGAAAACGGTTTAGATGATCGTCATCGATCGAGGGGTAACTCAATATAATGAACAATGTAGAATAATATAAAGATAAGCCGGTGATGCTTCATTTTGGCTTTCCCATTTTAACAGAATGTTAATCTTTAAATGATTATAGATATTTGTTAATGATGGTACACGGTGATTTATAATGTTGGTTTATTGTAACTACGAGTATATGTACAGCATGTTCAGTCTAAACTGCTAGCTGAGAACAGAGGGCGCTGCTGATCACTACAAGGCTTATATAGACACTCTGTCTCTCTTCCGTCTCTGTCAACTACTACGGAAGTCAATATGAAACCTATCTCACACAGAATATATTTAATATGTTATTATAATATGAGTATTTTAATCTAGGCGATTTAAAAACCGTATTTTTTTTTTTTTTTAGTTATTTATTTTATACACTTTACAAATATGAGACAAAAAGTTGCGTGCAAATATGAGACAAAAAGAACTTGTTAAGCGCATTAGGAAATGTATTTATATATTTATTAGATTAAGAAATATTCTCAAGGTAAATAATTTAAAAAAGGTGTACTACGCACTAGTACAGTCAGTAATTCAATATGGAATTATTGGATGGGGAGGTGCATATAAAAAAAAATCTAAACCCTGTAAATGTGGTTCAAAAACTAATTATTAAAGTCATTTTAAAAAAACAACCTACATTCCCTTCTGCAACATTGTTCAAAATTTTCGAAGTTCCAAAAATTGAAGATCTCTATAAAAAAGACTCAATATTACAAATATTCAAAGATAAGACTTTAAAAAATAATAAAGTTAACCCATCGTTAAGACGTAAATATAATATCCAAATTCCATTATTTTCTACTCAACAAATGCAAAATAATTATGTATACAAAGGGATAACTTACTTCAATAGCCTTCCCGAAGAAGTAAAAAAAATAAAAGATTTAGCATTATTCCAGAAAAAGATCAAACTATTCTTAAAGAACTGTATGCAATAAAACCATGTAACCTTAATCCTGTAAATCAAACCATCAAATATTGTATAATGTCCTCCTTAATCTAGTCCTTAAGATATTATATTAATTATGGACTAAAAATTGTATATTCTTACATAACTCCTACACCAAGCCAGTTCTCTTAATTGGTGTAGAAACCAAAAAAATGATGTTTTCACCTTTTTGTTATACCTTTTTATTATATTTTTGTTTTTATTTAGTTATTCTATTGTTAAACAATGATTAAAATGCAAAATTGTTGTGTGTAAGAGGTGAAATAAATTGAAAAAAAAAAAAAAAATAAAAAAAAAATAAATAAAAAAATAAAAAAAAAAAAAGTCCCGATAAACTACTTTTTAGTAGTTTGTCTAACGGGTTCTTTACATTAAAGATCTTATTATGGTGATGTAATATTTACATTTTTACATAATAATATTTTTATAAAAAGATTAAAGAAAAATTATGAAAAAACACAAGTAACAATTTTAAAGTATTTAGAATAATATGTCATTGTAAGCTAATACAAATAAATTCTTTCCGTAAGCCAAGTCTTCAGTAAATTCACCAATTGTGTGTTTTGGGCACAGTTTTTAATTTCAGCAGGTAACATATTTAAACAACTGGGAATCATGTAATTTAATGTTCTTTGTCCATATTTATTTGAATGCTTAGGTACAATTAGTCCATCATTAAAGTAAAAACGAGTATTATGGTTGTGTTCCAGCCTGTTTATATATAAAGGGTTATTTATGTGCTGCTATTATGGCACTACTATGCAGGGTGTCCGGGGGAAAACTGCATTCACTTCGGGAGGTGATTTCACATGATTGTACAAGTAGAAAAGATAAATAACTTTTATCGAAATTCCAACTTTTTGGTAAAAAGATAAAATTAGTCCAGCTTGTGCGGCCAGCATTATTATTTTCTGCTACACGCGCCAATCACAACCGTAAAACGTTGCCACGATCGCGCCCTACCAGCTCATAGCTAATTTAAAGGTTAGTTTGTATCTCACCCTAAGGATTTTTAGTAGGATGTCTTTTTACATGGGAAAAAAGAAAAATTAAGAATTTAAAAAGAATTTCAGAAAAAGTTGTTTATCTTTTTTACTCCTACCATCATGTAGAATCCCCTCCGAAGTTAATGCACTTTACCCCCGGAAATCTTGTACAGCGACATATTTACAGCAACTCGCTGTGCCAATGTTATTTTTGTTATTGGATGCTCTTAGTATGAATGGTGTCGATGCTATTGGATTTCTGAGATTAGTAGAAGATGAACAGATGCTAAAGTATGTACCCTAGACAGTTGCTGTCTCACTTTAATTCTGCTGAAGTCAAAGTACAAAATCCAATTTACGGCACTGCTCGTAGGACTGCATGCAGGGTCTCTGGAAATTGGATTGGAGGATCTGATTACTCTACAGAAACACAAATCTTAAAATAGGCAGACGTCAAATTGACAGTTTACAACGTCCCGAAAACAAATAAATGGATTCCCTAACTTATGCGTGATTTTATAAATATTATTTTTACTTATTTTTTCCGATTGGCTTAAGTTAAGCTAGGTCGCATTAGACACAGCCCGTTAGAAAATGTGCATTTGAGCACGTCATAAGTCCAAATTAAAGAACAAAGTTCGCGCGGTTTTATGCAGAATGGATATCGTGATTAATATAAGTATTAGTACTTACCAGTAACTATCACAAGTGAAAGATGATAAATTTAACTGTGTGGGTTAAATAGAGGGGATATAATGTAGAATTACTGACTGAGGTGCAGAACGCAACATGTCAACAAAATATATGACTCACACATAGAGAATAGAGAATAACGAAGGCATAGACAATTTTTATTTTATTTTCGGGTACCTATTATGCGTGTTTTACTACATCCTTCTTCAGCCAACGTTTCAGGGAGCGTTACACTGTCCATCATCAGGGCAGATATGCACACATAGTATATTGTGTGGGTACATAGTATTGAGTGGCGCTTGGTGCTGGAAGGCTGCATTCACCACCGTGTTGTCGGAGACCATTAGCCGCATCCTGGCTCCAGTGACCCGGTGTCTCATCAGGCCGGCGAATCCATTAAGTCCTAGTTCCGTAAACATTGTAGAAGCGCTGCTGTATCTCCTGTACCCAAATATAATTCTGCAGGCGTTATTATATTGGATCCGGAGTCGTTCCATTGAATCTTTCGTTTAGTAGTAATCTTTTTGTTTTAAATCTTTGTACGCATTTTAAGTGTGGGAAGCAAATGATGCAAAATGCAATCATCAATCGGTGGAAATTCTCTCACGCCAATAGCGATCCCACAACATTCTCACAGAGTCACCGTCTGCCGTGACAAATTTAACGGAACCATTCTGTTCTAGACTGACGAAAAACTAACAGTTTTGTAAATCGCTTCTTGCTCGCTCCTATTTTTAAATATGAATTCTTTATAAATATTAAATTATGGTTCGGATGTAATCGGATATAAATTGTTTAAAAAAACTTGTTAAATTCTTATTTCATTTATATATGATACATCCACACATTTACTCCATATCCAATCGCTCCCATATAAGTTAAAATAATGTTGTGAATAAGTTTCATATACTTACTTATTTGTGGTAAAGAAATAAAAAATATATATATACTGATTTTGTTCGTAAAATCCTCAGTTAGGTGAATGGCGGCAACGTTTGCCCCCTCCCCATGCCATGATGCCGTATTTGATTAAAGATTGACATTGTGCATTTTAAACTGTTTTGACATGATTCAAGTTATTGAATAACCATTATCCCAAGTAGTTTGCTACGTTTCATGACTTTGCAGGGGTGCCCCGGTTCATGGGATGAGGTTTGTCTAGGTTTTCCGGCGTGTACGTTTGATCACCTACTTCTGCTTGCCAAGCCGGATCGAGAGTGACTGTTTTTTTTAAAGCAATTTTAATCCTTTGTATAAAAGAGCCATGTGAAGAATGAAGCCAGATTCAGTCGCACTGAATTTCAGTAAAGAAACAAATTATTTTTTTAATATTTCATGTGCGATTTTTTTTTCTCAAGGTCGCTGATTTCCCATAAGCGACGGGTTTAAATATTTGCTATATAATACAAGACTTAATTATCATAAATTCATTGATGCATTAACTGTAAACCTCATTATCATAATTATTATATTATTCACCTGCCATAACACAGGGACATCCCTAGCATGGCGGGCGAAATAACACAATATCTACACTATGTATAAAATTCTTTTAATAAATAAATAAATAAATAAGTAATAAATTGAGTTATCATGAAACCAAAAGCCAGCTTCAAGGAAATCATAATATTTGTCTATGACTTCATTATTGTCTATGTATAACCTGTATATTTTTTGTTGACACCTGCTTTTTTCTCCGTCAGTCGTTTCATCCTGTTTCTAAACTCTGTTTAACCCACGTCATTTAATGTATCATCTCAAGCTTGTGACAGTTATTGGTAAGTACTAATACTTATATAAATGACGCTTTTCGAGCGATCGGAGCAAACCAAAAACACATCGCAACATTGCCGGGTGGAACCGACAAGTCAAAGAACACTACGAAAAATCCAGATTGGCGTTGATGACATGGATTCAAAATGGAAGACCATTACATGGCCCCGTAGCGGATGAAAGAAAACGGAAAAGGAAGGAGTTCAAAAGAGCCCTTAAACACTGCCAAAGCTCTGCCGAACAAACAAATAATAATAATAATAATTGGATGACTTGTATAGCGCCGTTTTTGTGAAAAATCACCTCAAGGACGCTGTACAAATTTCAATAATTTCTACAATCTTAAATTTAATTACACACTTGACAAATATAAAAACCTATGGCTAAAACAATGGATGCAAATCCACCGGTTTTTTGATCAGCGATACAAAACTATATGTACAATGCTTCTAAACAACTAGCGCGGTGCTGCCTAAAAATGTAAATGTACATGTATTTTTTTTTTTTTATTAATTTTTTTTTTTTTTTAATGAAAATGTACAGGACCATACTTACCTGGTAGGTCACTTGAGATTAAAGTTAAAAGATGTTTATTTATATACAGTTTGCGCGCAGAGGACATAATAGCGAACACATATTCTTGGAAAAGTAATTATTTGATCCTGGTATATTTTTAATACTAATATATAATTATGTTATTTAATGAACGTGTTTGGGAAAAGCAAAATGAATAAATGGGCGGTACTGTATAGTACATGAATTTTATTAGAATATTTATTTTCTTAAATGAAGTCTAAGTCTCTCGTTAAGCGACGGATTGCTGTGAAGGCTTGAATGAATAAGAAAATAGATTAAGATAAATTATAAACAATACACGATACAAATAGATTTATTTAATTTAAGGGTATGAGAGCCTAAATAAGTAGGTTTTTAGTTTTGACCTAAATTCTGTTGGGCTTGTTATACATCTTAGTTCCGGAGGGAGTTTGTTCCAAGCCTTCGGCCCAGATACTTCGAATGCACGATCTCCAAACTTAGTATTTGGCTTTCGTTTAGGTTCTATCAGTCTACCCATGAATTCCTACTTAAAAAACTATCTTCTTTGGGTATTAATAATGCAGCAATGGACTGGTTCAGATCTTACCTTAGTGACAGAACACAACAGGTAGAAATAAATCAAATTTTAAGCAAGGGTAAATCAATCTCCTTTGGAATCCCGCAAGGTAGTGTGCTTGGGCCAATATTGTTTCTTATTTTTATAAATGATTTGTGTAGTTTGAATATCTATGGAAATATTGTTAGTTTTGCAGATGACACTGCCTTAATATTTGATGGTAAAACGTGGGATGAAACATTTGACAAATGTAATACAGGTTTAAGAGTAGTAAATAGTTGGTTGAATAATAAAATCTTACCTTTGAACGCACAAAAAACCAAATACATCACTTTTAATATTTCAAGTAAAAGTCAGCCTTCTGCCACTCATAACTTGATTATTCACAATTGCTTGCAAACATGTAACTGCAGCCCTTTAGAAAATGTAGTCAACATCAAGTACCTCGGTGTAAAAATAGATAAATTTTTGAGATGGAACGATCATGTCAATATGTTAGTGAATAATACTAGGATACTTACCTATATCTTTAAAGAACTGAGACATATACTAGACAAAGAAAAGCTAAAAACAGTTTATTTTGCAACAATCCAGTCTCTGCTTTCTTATAATATATTGTGCTGGGGATCCTGCCCAAAGACTTATATGGAACCACTTAATATTGCCCAAAAACTAATCCTTAAAGTTATGTTTAACAAAAAATTTACATATCCAACTCATTTACTTTTTAAGGAATGTAACGTCATGAATATAAAACAGTTGTTTATTACACAAACGCTTTGTAGATTTTTAAAAAATATTAATATTGCAGAAAGAACGCAGCAAATTCGTTCTACGAGTTCGCTCTGGTCTGAACTTTATGCCAATTCAAACTAAATCTTCCTTTGCTCAAAGAAACTATTTTTACCAGGCTCCACTCTAACTTATTTAATAGCCTTCCAGAATATGTCAAGTCATCTAATTCTTTGTATACTTTTAAAAAGAATCTCAAATTATTTTTGTTCGCCGAGGATTGCTAATTAATTTTTTCATCTTTGTCCTTCATAAATTAAAAGTATATTCTATTGTCTAAATCATTTTTTCATCTTTGTCGTGCTAAATTAATAGCATAATATATTATATACATATATACATATATTTATTATTTATCTTAGTCCTTCAAAATTCAAATCAACTATGGTCACCCTACTTTGTTTACATTGTAATGTGCCAAGGGCCTTTAGCTTGTCCATTATCTGTGTAACAATATTGTTTTTTGAAGTATCATTTTTATTTTACCTATATTATTTGTGTTTTTTGAAGTATTATTGTGTTTTTTGAAGTATTATTGTGTTTTTGAAGTATTATTTTTGTTTTTCCTTTTGTGTTTTTTTTTTTTTTTTTTTAATATGTTTATTCAGTTTTAATTTTACAATATTTTATTTTACAAATCTTACGAAACTGATCAATCAGTTTGATTGTAAGAAATCTCTCATTTTTTTCTAATTATTTAATACAGTATACTTTTCAGTTTTACATAGTAAATACTAATATAATACTTAAATACTAATTATTACGACAAACTAATTATTATAATGGTTATGAATTGCGTTGTAGTAAAAATATTTTATACAGTACAAACATAAGGCGAGAAAAAAAATAAAATAGAAAGTAACTATATTATTTGATTTCATGTTCTTCGGAGGTAGAAAGATTTAACTTTTGTTTTGATTTTTGAATAAGATGTCTCATTTTTGATATTTTCAGGTAATGCGTTAAATATTTCCGGAATTTTATGCCTTTTTGTTCTATCTCCGTATACATTTTGAGATTTATTAATAATAAACATTTGTGCTTCTCTATGCCTAGTAGGGTAGTTGTGGTTTACAGGTTTTTTGAATTCTGTATTCCAGAATTCATCTAGCGTTAATTGGTAATTTACCTTACTGTGTATAGAGAGGACATTACACAAGGAGAACACTTTTTTATAATCACCTTCACATAACTGGACTTTTTTTTTGCCTGATATCAATTTTAGGAAACGAATTTGTAATTGTTCAATTTTATTTAAGTATGTTTTGTACGTTAATCCGTAACTATTTATTCCGTATCCTATAATTGATTCTGCTAATGCGTTGTATATACAGTATAATACATTTTTATTAACAAAATTTTTTAGGTGGTAAAATTTTCCTAATATGGATCTTAATCTATTACATACATTTTCAATGTGATTTGACCAGTTAAAGTTGACATCTATTGTAAGACCAAGGTATGTATATTGGTACACTTTTTCTATATTCGGGCAATTACACTGCTGGAATTGGTTTTTTGTGTGCAAACAATCATATGAATGACTTTTTATATGCAATTCCTTTTCCTGACAATTTGCATATGGTGAGTGTATAAGCATATATTTGGTTTTTTTTGCGTTAATAATAATGTCATTATCATGGGACCATTTAATTATGTTATTTAGGTCTGTTTGTAAAATTTCCTTAATTTTTAGTGGATCTTTGTCAGCACATATAATGCAAGTATCGTCTGCAAACATGTAGCATTTACAACGTTTTATTACGTTTGGTAGACTGTTTACTTGCATTATATAACATGTAGGCCCCGATATCGACCCTGTTGCTACTCCGGTATCTGTTAACATTTCATCACTAAAAATTCCGTCAATTTTAACTTTAATTTTTCTATTTAATAGATAATTTTTAATCAATGATTTTAAAGGACCTCTAATACCACATTCCTCCATTGCCCTTAATAATGTTTCGTGGTCCAATGTGTCAAAGGCCTTTTTAAAGTCTATAAAAATTATACCAACATAATATTTTTCATTTAAATGACAATTTATATGGTCAGTGAATTTAGACAGTAATTGTGTAGTACTTTTTTCTTTTTGAAATCCGTATTGTACGGGATTTATGATTTTATTTTTTTCTATGAAAATGTTATTTTGTTACTTTAAGTAAATAATTGTTAACCTCAACACAGGCTTGTCCTAGTGAGGTTAAACATTGTTTTGTAAACTGTTATACCTAAAATGTGAAGAAGAAACAATAAACAATAAACAAATAAACCTAGAGCTGATGATGTTGCTGATCTAAGGGTTGACTGCCTTGGACCAGTGTTTTCCGGGACGCATAGTTCAGAGATGTAAAGTGGGGCCATTTCATTGATGGATTTAAACACCATCCAGCACAGTTTTTACTGGATTCTTTCGGGGCACTTAAGCCAGTGAAGGTTGCGACGGTGTTCTGAAATGTGCGAATATTTAGAGACCCCGGTTATGAGCCGTGCCGCTGCATTAAACACGGATTGAAGTTTGTCGATTTGACATTTCGGAAGGCTAGCATAAATACCGTTACAGTAATCGAGACGCGAGACTACGTATGAGTTGATGAGTAATTTTGTTGCCTCTGTAGGAAGGTTTCTTCGAACTGACTTAAGTTGTCTTAGGTGAAAAAATCCGGTGCTTACAGTCCTATTTATTTGACTTTTAAGCGAAAAGTCCGAGTCTAGATTAACGCCAAGAAGTTTAACTGTTCTCTTTGGAATAATATTGCTGCCGGAAATGGAAACAGACGAATCGTCTACCAAATGTTGCCGTTTGTTTGTGGCCGCCCAGAGAAACTCGGTCTTAGATGGGTTCAGTTTCAGCTTGTTTGAAGACATCCAACGATTTATTGCTTCTAGGCATTCAGCTGCACGGATTTTGAGACTGTTGATTTCTTTTGGAGTGCAGTAAAAATAAACTTGCTGATCGTCAGCGTAGCAGTGAGACAAGAGACCAAATGACTCGATTATTTTGTGCGACATCATTTGTAAAAAGGATGAAGAGAAGTGGACCTAAAACGGATCCCTGGGGTACCCCTGAAGAAAGTGCAGCGAAGTTAGACAGTTTATTTCCAACCTTCACGGCTTGTAAGCGATTGGATAGATAGGATGCCAGCCAATTTTTGATGTCGGAATTCAAACCAAATGTTTCCTCTAATCTTTTAATGAGGAAGTTGTGATCAATCGTATCAAATGCTGCACTCATGTCTAGGAGTGAGATAAGTGCTAATTTTCCTGACTCTATGGCAAGAGTTATATCTGACAGCATACGAAGTAGTCCGGTTTCTGTTGAGTGGAACCTTCTATATGCGAATTGACGATTTGTGAATAATTTATTTGAATTCAAGTGACTGGTTATTTGTGCAGCAGCAATTTTCTCTAGGATTTTTGATATGAAAGGTAAATTTGAAACGGGTCGATAATTACCTAAATTATCGGAGTCTAGTTGTGGCTCTTTTAATATGGGTGTGACTATGGCTGACTTTAGAGGTTCAGGGAAGTGACCTGTGCTGAGAGATTTATTAAAAACATGAACTAAGAACGGAGCTAAGACAATTTGAACATTTTTTTAATAACCATGTTGGTATAGGATCTAGACTGCACTGCTTATTTGGCGAACTTGCTATTAATTTTTTTACTTCTTCCAGCGTTGTAGATTTGAAGGAAGACAAATTTCCTTTGGAAATGAGAGTGAAAATTGGTAAGGGGCGTGAGATGTGGATGCACGAATAGGTTCAATTTATTCCCGAAAAAACTTTGAGAACGCATCTGGGGTAATATCTATTTTAGTAGGAACTGTGGCTTCGGAAATAACAGTCTTTATGGAGTTCCAGAGACGCTGTGGATTGGTTCGCTCAGAGTCAATCTTTTCATTCCAATATTCCGATCTTTTGGAATTTATTTTGCTCATATACTGTTTTTGAGCAAGCATCCACTCATCCCTTGAATTTACTGTAGAGTTTTTTCTATAGGTCCTCTCTAATTTCCGCATTAGTCTTTTCTGGTTTCGACATTCATCGTCAAACCAGCCGTCAGACTTTCGAACTTTACGTGTTTTTGATGTTGTCGGAGCATATTTATTTAACAGAAATGTAAGTGTTGTATTCGTCACCACTGGGACCCTCGTAGATATTAATCCGACCTTAGCTCTGTAGATATTACTCTTCACTCTGAAGGTCATAGATATTTGTCCAACAGATGAGCTGTAGATATTCGTCCGACATACAGGCTGTAGATTATAGTATCTGGAGTCGAAATAATCTTGTAAATTTGGTGAAGAAATCTGACACTACTAAGAGGTAAGTATAACCCTTCTTGTATGAATTAGGGTAGGGCCCTAATAAGTCAGTCGCAATCATTTGCCAGGGCCGTTGTACTAATTTGGGATCACCCATGAGACCAAGAGGTAATAGATTTTGAACTTTTATACCCTAAGCAAGTATGACATTTACTGATGAACGATTTCACGTCGGCGCCCATTTTTGGCCAGTAATACTTCTGTCTAATCCTGTTTACAGTTTTCATGATTCCAAAGTGTGCACATGACGGAGGAACGTGATGTTGAATAATGATATTCTTTCTGCATTATTTAGGCAGGACTTCTTCCCAGTCATAAGACATGTGAAGTGCATCCATACTTTGGATGTGTTTATAAATTACACCATTACAAACTTTCCACGCTGGAAATTTCCCCGAATTAGCTAGAATTTTCTCCCTCAAATTAATGTACCAATGGTCAGAGGTGGAAAATGATTGAAAAAGCAGATTAAGCCTGTTCATTCCACACGAACTTTTTCCCAGCAAAATCCTTCTTGGTCAAGTTGCGTAAAGGAGCCGCAATAAGGGAAAACTTAAAATGAATCTTTTATACCTTTAATCTTTTATATGATGGAACGGGAAAGTCTACTATGGTTTTTACTTTGTAGGGATCTGTTCTCAGTCAATGTCAAACACAATAACAAAAATGTTCATTTATTCATCATTATTGGAAGCTAGACCAAAAATTCCTACCATGCATATTAAAATTCAAATAAAATGTATGACAATCACGTCGCACATAAGTCATAATAATTTCTTTAATTATATTTTATTAAACCTAAATTAGTAGCTACGCAGCGTAAGTGATAGCGAATAAATTAAGATACCCACGTAATTCATATCTCATATTAGTAAATTGTGAACAAGCCGTCGCATGCCGCTACACTTTTAATAGGCATATATTAAAAAAAATAAACAACCCATAAACTTGAATACCACAAGAACATCGGTTTCAGTCAAAAAAGGCGGAAAAACATGCATTTATAGTCGTAAAAACTTTTATACACGTTATTCTCCGTTTTGACGCAGACGCCATATTGAATCTTGTCCGTAGTGACCACATAGTGACGTATATCAGTAATGCCAACCATACAAAACAAATTCATGGTAACGTCGGAGAACGTCTTATTTAATATACCTAACATAACCTAAACTAACCTTACCTAAGAACGAAATGAATAAAGGAAAACGCACGCGCTTTTCTTTTAAGCAAGATATACATCCCAGTTTTTGAATGGTTTGTATGGTAAGCAGGGTTTGCCTAACCTAATAAGCTAACCTTACCTAACCTAATAACCTAACCTAACCTAACGTTACACAATAACCTAACCTTACCTAATAACCAAAACTAACACAACCTACCCTAACCTAATTATGAGTACTTTGATTTTAATTCGTCTTAAATATACTCAAATATTTATTTATTCAGAACATAAAAATTTGTATGTTGCAACCTTTACTTAGTACCTTCCTCAAATATGTGTGATTTTTGCCACATAGTAATCGTTTTTTAAATATTTATCGATTGGTACACTGGAAATTTTTAAGGATTGTTCTATGCAAAATAATGTAATACGAAATGTCAGCCGTAACGAGACATTACGTGAAATTTTTTCATGTGTATCGTCAGACTGCCCTTTAGAGAAAATGTTGAGTTGCACTCAGACCATGAAAAAGGTTTTTCTTATTTGTGCTTCAGTATGTGGCTAGTCAGATTGCTCTTTTGGTAACATGAATAGTTGCACTCGGAACATGAAAAAGGCTTTTCTCCTCTGTGAGTCCGCATGTGTCTAGTCAGATGGGCCTTTTGAGAACATGAATAGTTGCACTCGGAACATGAAAAAGGTTTTTCTCCTGTGTGCGTCAGCATGTGGCTAGTCATACCGCTCTTTTTAGAACTTGAATAATTACACTCGGAACATGAAAAACGTTTTACTCTATTGTGAGTCCGCATGTGGATAGTCAGATGGGCGTTTTTACAACATGAATAGTTGCACTTGGAACATGAAAGAGGTTTTTCTCCACTGTGCTTCAGCATGTGGCTAGTCATATTGCTCTTTTGAGAAAATGAATAGTTGCACTCGGAACATGAAAAAGGTTTATCTCCACTGTGCTTCAGCATGTGGCTAGTCAGATAGCTCTTTCGATAACATGAATAGTTGCACTCGGAACACGAAAAAGGTTTTTCTTCTCTGTGCTTCAGCATGTGTAACGTCAGACTGCTTTTTTGAGAACATGAATAGTTGCACTCGGAACACGAAAAAGGGTATTCTCCATTGTGCTTCAGCATGTGTATCGTTAGATTGCTCTTTCGATAACATGAATAGTTGCACTCGGTACATGAAAAAGGTTTATCTCCAATGTGCTTCAGCCTGTGTATCGTCAGATTGATTTTTCGAAAGCATGAATAGTTGCACTCGGAACACGAAAAAGGTTTTTCTCCACTGTGCTTCAGCATGTGGCTAGTCAGATAGCTCTTTTGAGAACATGAATAGTTGCACTCCGAACAAAAAAAAGGTTTTTCTCCACTGTGCTTCAGCATGTGGATAGTCAGATAGCGCTTTTGAGAACATGAATAGTTGCACTTGGAACATGAAAAAGGTTTTTCTTCACTGTGCTTCAGCATGTGGCTAGTCATATTGCTCTTTTTAGAACATGAATAGTTGCACTCGGAACATAAAAAAGGTTTTTCTCCACTATGAGTCAGCAAGTGGCTCGTCATATGGCCTCTTCGAGAACATGAATAGTTGCACTCGGAACACGAAAAAGGTTTTTCTCCTCTGTGCTTCAGCATGTGTATCGTCAGACTGCCCTTTTGAGGACAAGAGAATTGTTTATCTACATGATGCGTTTTCAGATCTGTCGACAAAATTGAAAAAGAATACGTATAAAAAAGGCTCATAATTTAATTATAACATGCGCTAAGTGTAGATAAGCAAAGTAAATTAATCTAAATGAAATAAAAATGGATAGAGCTAAACGTTAAATTTTTCAATTTAAATCGGTTTTACCTGCTATCAGGTTCATTTTGCAAACGCGTTCTAAGCATTCCTTTTTTACATCCGACAAATTTATGTCAATTTCCATATAAGGAAAATGCCCTTTATCTCCTCCTTGGCGTCCACGATCCGCATTGATGGAAACTGTATCCCCATTAATGCTGCCTGCGATGATAAAAAAAGCAGATTGATCATTGATGTACAACTAAATCATCTATATTTTTTTAATTACAACTGGAAATTTGAAAGGTAAAAGATATCAATGGTTTCTTCAATCAATATTTATGGGTTTATAGATTACTTTATATCATGTCCCAAATAAAAAAAAATAAAACTTATTGCTAGCAATACAATTAAGTTAATATTCTGAATTCAACACGCTACATTTTGAATATATTCAATTAAACTTACTTGCTCTCTGAGAACTCGCCGCATATTGCAAACATTCCTTTTTTACATCTGGGAGGTCGATATCTATATCCGTATACAGCATTACACCTCCGCCTTCTTCCAGGGACCCTGGTTCCGTCTTGATGGAAATAGTCTCTGGATTTAATAGATCCATAGTACTGCTTTGGTAGCTTTTGGAAATTGACTAAAGCCAAAATAAGTATCCCTGAAACAGAATTTTTTTATAATGGACCATTATTTTGCATGAGCTTTGAATATGTGGTTATGCTTGGAACGTTCTTTTACAACATTGAAGCCGTATGCATAACAAAAATTAGGAAACAGTGATATACTTATTGTGAATGTATTTGACCTTGAACTTGAAATTTGAAAAAGATTGAGACAATATTCATCAATCTTGGGAAAACTCATTACATACAATATTTATCTCTAAGAAAAAACCTGCATAACCTTCTATTGAATTCGCCAATCCGCATTTAATAGAAGAATGGAAATCTATATTTTAATAATGTGAGTATTTTAATCAATGAAATTTAAAAACCTGAATGACTATACATATATAGCGACGTATTTTCAACGACCCGCTGCGCCAATGTTAAATGTGTTTTTGAATAAAGGGTTCAAGAAGAAGTATTTTTTACACGGCTACTGATATACACAATACGCGATATAAGTAACAACGGATATATTATGATAATGGATAGCCATATAAGTATGAATGACGAATAACTTTGATTAGAAGAAGGAAGTGTGAGCAGATGCTATCATATGTAAAGCTATTATCTCTATAATACGGCTCAACTAGCAAATTAATAATTACACTAAAGAAACGATTAACTTTAAATTGGTAGACGTCAAAATGACAGTTTGAACGTTCCTCAGACAAAAAGTTAAATCAATTCCCTAACTTAGGTGCACTGGCGTAAGTGAAGCTAGGTCACGTTAGACCCAGTACAGTTGTGCATTTGTGACATGTTGTGTTAAAAAATAACACAAATTAAAGAACAGTGGTCGCTTAGTTTTATTTGGAATAACGGCCGCTACCAAAATGAACAGCGTGATTAATATAAGTATTAGTTGTTACCAATTATATTAAATGTACGGAATGATAAATTTAACTGCGAGGGTTAAACAGAATTTGAAAACAGAATGAAACGACTGACGATGAATGAATCAGGTGTCTCCAAAATGTATAGGTTATGTATAGACAATAAAGAAGTCACAGACAACTAATATAATTTCCATAAATCTGGAGTTTTCGGATTCGTGAAAATTCGGAAATAAAGGTGTATCCTGAATAATTATATAGGGCTAGCAGCTACTTTAACCCTGCCGTATCCACAATGTAAAGATAATCTACCACACTCTTTCAAATTTCAATTACTCCTTAAATACGTTAATCATTAAATCAACATTTTAGGTATTCCAAAAAAATATATTTTTGCATCGGTAAAAAATATTTAAAAAAATGTAACAATTCTGCATATAATATAAAAAATAATTTCCTAAATATCGACACATTTCTATGTCAGATGAGACAGCAACTTTCAATTTTCCGTGGGATTGACAGAGAAAACAAAACGTTATTTCATTCCAACCTCATTAACCTACGTTTAAATGACGATCTCCTTTTAGTTATATGTGAGGAAGAGGGATGTAACATAAAACGTTAAAATCTTTTTCCCATCTGTACAGACTACTTAACTTTTCTAAGTTGACATAATGTTACATGCGTAGTCTCTTTCTAGTGCATTAATTTGATACGTCTAAAAACAGAGATGACAATATTAATTATCTTACTGAAAAAATGTAATGTGCTGGATGCTTGACTTTCCGATATCCATTTAAAAAAGGGCTAAAGCCCAGTTTATAATAGGATTTGTCTGTAATCCGTATTCGATAAGCCCTAGGCCGTAAAAGTTGGAAGATAGGAAACCTGTGTATCCGTTTATAATAGATGGCAATAATCTGTTATTTTTTTCCATAACCGAAAAGATGGTTCAATTTTATCTTCGGTTATAGCCGGTTCCCACGGGGCGACTTTTGTCGGTCAACTTAAAAGTAGACGGGCTATCAACTTTCGCTAGCAACAAAAAAAGTTGATAACTTTGTTGACAAAGTGTTCACACGTGTCGATTAGCTTTCAACTGTCGAGTTGACCGACAAAAGTCGCCCCGTGGGAACCGGCTATTATAGATTACGGAAAGCTTAGATATATGCTAAGATGCATGTATTTTCAATCGATACTCTATGGTATTGATCAAACATTTACGCGGAGTTTGGATATTTTATCGCATTTTACATATATTTGCTGAAGACAAAAGTGATCTAATATATAATAAAGAATATAAATGACTCGGAATTGATTTCTTAGATACAATTTCGTCATTTGACATATACAAGTGACAGTAAAGAGACAGCGTCATAGACAATGCACTGGGCTTATTCCTATTCCAATTATAAACGACGATCTAAAATATTACGGATTAAGGATTATGGCAACGGCCTATTCTTATCGCTTATTCCTATTATAAACGAGCCTTAAAGGAACGACATCGGTGTGCTAGCACGGTCGCTCGATATGAAGTTACCGACCGATTGTCGGTAACTTCTCATCGTTCCCTAGGATAACTGCAGATCTCAAACGTACAAACGACAGTTGATATCGAATATATTAAGAATACTTAGTCATTGTGAACTGTCACCTATTCGTTTGCGATCTGCTGTTGTCGTAGGGAACGATAAGAAGTTACCGATAGTTATCCTATCGATCGTTATAGAGCAAGCGTGCTAGGGCCTCAGAAGGTTAGACTTACCGTCCGTCTGATCTTCAAACCAGTGTATTTTTTTTATTCCCTTTTTGCATGTTTTCTTAAAATTGACGACAATATCGGTCAAGTCTAGACAATCAGACGAGAGGGATGTTTTTTTGTTTGGTTTTATGACTTTTGGGTCGTTAGCATGGTCATGCCCTTATTCAGCTACAGAAGTAATAAATATTTTATTTTTATCAAATAATCTATTCGTGAAAAACTTAATTTACAAGAATTTTTTAAATGATATATTCTTAATTTAAATGAATTTTTTAAATAAATATTTTTTAAATTTTTTAAATGAACAAGAGACCCAACTGCTACCGTCTGGAGCCAGTGAGACTATGGCATCCCCAATTGGGGTATGTTGTGAGGCTGTGATGTAATGAGGAGAGGAAGGAGATGGGGAAGAAGAAGGTGGGGAAATACTTGTGTATTTACATCTAGTCACCAAACTAAACTAAAGCCATTTCAAGAAAAGTTTCAATTCTGAATGGTAGCTTTACACCAGGGCGATACTGAGAGTATCTTCCACTCAGGGACGTGCCGCAAATATACTATATATTCATTTTGATTAATCAATTGTGAAATAACACAAATTAATCAAATAAAATATATTTCCGCATATATCGGATTGGGAGCCTTGCCCCTGGACCACGCAGGCCGTCATGAGGAATGCAAGACAACAAAAATGCAGTGCTAACGTATAGCAGTGAGACATTGAACTGGCAGAAGAACGATGAAAGTAGACCTAATGCTGTATAAATGAGATCCCTGAGACGTACGTGTTGTAAAACCATATTGGTTTGCAAATACGGTTAGTTGTAGGTTATTTACCTATTTTAAGTATCATTAACAATCATTTATGCTTAGAAGTATGAAATCTGGAAAACAATTTTATCAGTTGAAACCTTGTTATTCAATTCATGTGATTTCAAGTAATTGTGTTTTTTTTAATTATTGTACAATAATTTAGTTTTGTATGTGCATCTCTCTTATAAAATTGTGTTAATATCCGACTGTTAGGAAATTTTGGAATGAAATCAAACAAAAAATAAAATAGATTATTAAAAATAATAGGAACTCATAGGTGCCCGTCCACATGGGGGTGAAATTTCTTCAGATCTTTGCGGCGAAAGCATTTCCTCTCCTTCCTTTCCTCAAAAAGACCCCTCCACACAGCGTCCCCAACGATGAAATTATCCTCGAGAGTAAATATTTTCCTCGAGGCCTCTTGTGTGGACTTAATGTAAAAAATAAAAACATTTGGGGTTATAATGCCATGTTGCGCCCCCTCCTTCTGTACCCAGCGCATAGCGTTATAGTGTCCATCATCAGGGCATATTTGTAGATTGAAGTGAAGTGAGTACGTAGATAGTATGTGTGTAGAAGGGATAACTTGTTCTATTCACTGATAGTTACTCGAGGGACTGAACAATGACAACGGAGGAAGATGACCTTCTAGTGTTTGCAGGAATGGCCAGGTGTCGACTACTACTTCATTTGGGGTTAGAACTGCGCTTCTAATAAAATTATTTCTATTTTACGGAATGTCATACATTCCGGGATATTAATTTAGTAAAATTATTCTCAGCAACCAAGCAATTTAAAATGTTTTTAAAGCACTCGCTAAGTAATTTCCTGAGATTATTTCGTTCCATATTGCACAATTCCGGTTTTGGTTACTTATTAGTGAGCTGTTAAAGTGTACACTTTTCTTCTAAAATAGAAGGAACTTCCACTCTCAGACATGAATTGAAACAAAATTGGAAAATCAAACAAAGGACAGGTATATCATACTTATTATCAGCGTCTCTTTCCTATCCCCAGTGCCGGTTCTACGAAATCTGGCGCCCTGTGCAGGAAGTACCGATGGCGCCCCCCCCCCCCCCCCCCCCAACATTTTTTTTAAATTCAGATAAAAAAATTTAAATACATATAAAAAAAAAATATATGCAATACGTTTAAAATAAATTAATATCCCGCCGACAAGAATCAAGAGTAACTTTTCCAAGTGACCTGGCGGTAGCTATCTATGACACTGGACAAAATAAGAATATCATAACAAAATATAATATAAAACAGGAGGCAGTTTAAGTTCAGAAATAATAATACTCTGATCAGTTTGTTTAATTGGATTCCTTTTTATCTTTAAATGCATGAATATAAATCGAATTATAACTGTATGGTGCCAAATCGCGCGCGAATGGCAACATAAATAAACCAATAACGCGGCGAAAGCGACGAACTATCATCAAAGAGCAACTTGTAATCAACGAAGGGAGATCCGTACGAGCAGCGATCAATGAACCAATCACAATGTTTGTTGAATTTCGAACGATACAATGGTCGTCAGAGCAACAAGGAAAAATAGGGCTTACGTTCGTATGAAATATATTGTATTTGGAAAAAAATTCCTTGACGTAAGTCAAATCCGTATTTCGTTAAATTTTAACCATCGATGCGCGCGCATTAGGTTCACGCATATGGAAAGTGAGTGTTGCTAGCGCAAACTAATAATTCCGTATAATTATACGAGTAATTTTTAAACGATTCGGGGAATATTTTAATTGAATTTTAAAACAATATTTATTTTATCACGGCGCCCCTTCGTAGTTGGCGCCAGGTTTTTTGCACGTTTTTGAACGTATGGCAGATCCTGCGCTGCCTATCCCATCGCTGTCTTATCATAATAGCCATAAGTCAGACTTTTCACGTGAACTTGAATTAAATATGGTCAAAAAAATATGCCTATACATCTACAAGCTCAATTTCCCAGCCGTTTCTTCTTTTCTTCACAATACTTTTTGTAGAAATCCTACATTTTCACCAGGTCCAGATTTTTGGGTTCAACAGCGCAGCGAACGATTTGCCGGCCTCTGTGTTTGCTCCCTCCTGTTTCTTCAAGATCCCTGCTCACTCCGTCCTCTCCTCAAAATGACCCTCCACATAGCATCCTCAAAGATGAAATAGACCCCGATAGAAATTATTTTTCTCAGGGCTTTCCGATGTGAAGCTCATTTTAACCCGTATCACAGGAGACCATATTTGTCACAGCTCGCATAGGTCTCATTTAAATCGTTGTATCTCCCATATAGCCGGTTCACACGATGCGATTTTTGTCGGTCAACTCGACAATTGAAAGCTAATTGACACGTGTGAACACTTTGTCAACAAAGTTATCAAATTTTTTTGTTGGCTAGCGAAAGTTGATAGCCCGTCTACTTTTGTCGTTCGAGTATGACCATCGCCATTTTGGTTTTACTCATCGTTCGAGCTTTACACCGAATCGTCGCGTGTGAACACTAAGGTGGGTCATTTAAAAAAAAGTGTTAATTTCAAGTTCTAAGAGCGATAAAAGGGTGCCAAATGGGTTCAAAACGACGTGTTAAAAATTTTAAAATTTTCTGATACGATCTTCTTCCT
This sequence comes from Limnephilus auricula, assembly GCA_951813805.1. Classification (NCBI taxonomy): domain Eukaryota; kingdom Metazoa; phylum Arthropoda; class Insecta; order Trichoptera; family Limnephilidae; genus Limnephilus; species Limnephilus auricula. Next base: position 6,530,234 of record OX638414.1, on the reverse strand, counting down.
CCGGATTCACTTCGAAGTTTTGAAAATTTTAAATTTTAGAGGTTATTTCTAGTATGTATAAAAGTTACTATGAATCTTTTTAACCATATTTTTTGTAATCTTTCATAGCAAATGTAGTATATATTTTCAAAATCATTTACAAAATGTGCCGGTTTTGATTATTGGAGGCTTGAGGTGAGGGCGGGGGGAGCACCGATTGCCCTAATACCGGAGAAAAAATGGAGGAATTCCGCCGCAATAGTAGAGTGCTGTTTGATATTTCGTCTTGCAAATGCAATGATTTCAGTAAATGTGACTGTCCTAGAGATCAAAAAATACCTGTAAATGAATAGAGTTTCATTACTGACCAACGTACTACACGAAAAATGACAATAGGATATCGCTTCAACAAAACAAATGAAAACTGCGGTGAAAGGGAAACTTTTGAAGCAAAAATCCTTATGCCCGTCTAAAAAGGAAAGTACAGGTAAGCCAACTACCTCTCTACTCGATATTTCCACGTCTTCTGCATCAAATAAATTCGATTATAAAGATGTTTTCAAACCTAATGTTGTACCTCAAACGCTTCAGAAGTAGGCTGCGGTCAATATTAATCACTCCACACTGTCTAAAACTTGTGATAGATATGGAGTGTTGGATAAGGCAGCGGCAGCCATTGCCTTAGCAGTTTTGTATGACATTAAGTCTAATATTCCCGTTATTGACAAGAGTACACTTCGCATAGAACGAAAGAAAACTAGAGGAAATATTAAGGGCACAACACATAGTTTTATAAAAATCCCCAAATATACTTTTATGGTCGGAAAGATAAAACATTAATTATCAGGGAAAGGGAGGGGACGCAATTCAGAGAATGATGCATTGAAGAGCATATTTCATTGATAAAAGAGCCAGACTCAATATATATTTAGGTTTTATTGCACCGAACTCTGGCACGTCGAAAGTTATAAACCATTGCAATGGATAATTTGCTTGCTTCACATGAACGAGTTACCATTTCGGCATTTGTTCGCAAATCTTGACGGTAAGACATCTGGACCTCAAACATGTTCAAGCACAATCGGACTAGCTTTGGAAAACTGTGAAAAAAAGTCTGTGGTTCATTTTCAGAAAATTGATGGAGAGTTGCATGAATTATTTACTAAAGCTGGAATCAGACGATTCACTCGAGGGAAGGTTTCCGCCATGTTTTGTCGGCCTAATCGTCCATTTTGTTTCATTCCATGTTCACACGGCGCTATAGAAATAAGCGTTCACTCGTCCATTCTGACCACAGCGTCGCCGAGCGAGGTCAACCGCGCTGGAATTCGTTTGTTTTCCAGCGCGGTCCGGCCCCGAATTTTAAGGAAAAACATGTCAGATGCATCGATTTTTTACGCAATTTTGTTGACACAATTAAATAAAAATAAATAAAAAAACAGTATTTTGTCGTCTTATAAACCATTTTATTTTTTATGGCATAATAACACAATTTGATTTCACTTTTTTTATTACGAACATTTTCCTACAAATTAATAATCTTACATATATTAAAAAACATATAAAATACATGGATAATAAGGGAGACCCAAAAATTTATATGAGAGGTGTTCCCAAAAGCAAACAAATTAGCCGAACGAATACCATTTTGACGTTTTGCGTGCGATTTGATAGCGTCCTTTCATGGTCCTTCCCGTACAGGACGCGAGACAAACTGATTGAGAGTTCACTCGGTGTTCAGACGATTCACTTTGCTCTCTTCCGCGCGCATGCGCGCGCGAGTGAAGGATGCCGAAGGAAAATATCCAACATTGTTGGATCGGTTCACTTGAAGATTTCATTCGGCAGTGTTCGGCACTTTCGATTCATTTCATGTTCAGACGTGTCATTCCGAGTAAACTAGGCCGAATGAAATGCGGAAATGAGCGATTAGTGAAACGTCTGAATGGCGCTTAAAGACGAGGAAACAGATCAGTTATATTTGTAGAAAATAGTATCTGCAGTTACAGTGGGGGAATTACCTGAAGATTTATGCCACAAATCTCCTGGAAAAATGTCTCATGCCAAATAGCTTACGCGTGCTAACCGAATTCTTCGTCTTTATGTTTCAACGGAAGTTCCTTCAAAGAATCTTATTATTTTAGAAACGTTCGTTGTTAAAGTGTATGCTCCAGCTTGTTCAGCATTAAAACTCATACCACCTGTAAAGATGGTGCACGTCACCTGTGGTAGTTAATCTCAGCGCCTAGATACTTATCAGCTGAACTAAAAACTTAATTGATCCAGTTATAGAAAGAAACAGTTACTTCGCACACCCCGAAAATTTATTGCTTGCAATTTTGACTGACCCTCACAAGCATATCCGAGAATTAGCTGCGCGTCGTGTTCTAAAAGCACGCAGTAATAAACTAAGTAAAACAGGGCTGTTCCAACTTCCGAACATAAACCTCGATGCATCATATTATTTGGAAACAAAATGTAACCGAACCCTTAATACTGAAGAATATTTTGGATGAAGGTCTTCAATTATTTGTAGCTCATGGGGGAGAAGGTAGATTGCCTCTTCTGCGTCTGCCATGTCATACTCAAGCAGTTGAAAGCGGTGTAACGACTGTAATTGAAGCCTTAACTACTTTGTGTACGAAGTCTGCAAGAGAAGGTCTTATTAAGGTGAAGATTGAGTCTCACAAAATAATGCTGAAATTTGAGAGTAAGAAGGATTTTGCTGGTATTTGAATACACTACCTTGAGATAATTTGAATTATATTCATTTATGTTTTTAGTGAATAATTTAAAAAATTCCCTCTATTTTGCGTTTTATTGAAAAATATTTAATTTTTTCTTGTTTATCTACCATTTTTTAAAGATTTAACAAGGGTGGGTTTTTCTCTAATACGTGAAATTTCAAAGTCAATCCGGAGGAAGAAGATGATATCCAAATATTTTTTAAAAAATTAGGTGATTTTTCATCATCATTTAGCACCCTTTTTTCACTGTTAGAAAAATCAAAACAAGAAAAAAAATTTCCCCATACATTCGTGACCCACCTTAGTGAACACACGTTTCAAGTCGCTTGTCATTTTTAGTTACTCGCGGGAAAAAGTAGACGTCATTTATGCGGTACTAGTTCCTACCATCATGAAATCCGTTTCAACCAAAAAATATCTGAAATGGTCGGACGATTTAATGTTCAGATTTATGGATCTGTACCAAAGGCATCCCTGTCTTTGGGATATAAGTATACAAAAATAGAAATTCCCGTAATACTGCAATGAAAAGTATTATTTTTGAAATGTAAATAATATTATTTTGAAAAAAATTGTGTTGGATGCGCCTAATGCGCCACTCCTTCTCATGATCCATTTTCTCACCCAAGTACGACGTTTTTTATGTTTTTTCCTAATCTCCAGCTCTTCTCGCAGAACACCAGAAATTAGATAGACGCACGCACTAACAATTTCAGTTGACGCCATTTTGAATGTCAAAATCGGTTCAACTTAAATTGATATGTGTGAACAAAATCTTGTTCAACTTTTTTCGTAAATTAAAAGTTGGTCAACAAAAATCGAAGCGTCAGAACGCGCCATTACTGTCATGATGAGAAATATAACCTTAACGGTATTAGAAAAAAAAACTCCACGCCTAATATTCAAATCTAGAATTGAACCATAATTTTTTTTTATGTGTTCCTCTATAAAATCAAAGTTTCCGATAGCAAATTCAAAAAAATGTATAAAATTTCTAAAATGGTTAAATCATTATTTATTTTAAGAAACGACAAATGAGTGAAGTGATAATAACGGTAAAAATACATCTAGCAATAAATTTGAGAGTTTTTTTCTTTTTTCAGTAATTTTAGATACAAAAAACGTAAGGCCAGTCATTTTTTAAACTTTGTTATGTTTGTATTAAAAAATTTAATATTTCAAAAATTATATTTGTACTTCTAATAAAAACATTTGTAAACTTAGTTCATCACCTTTCAAAAACAGTTTTTAGTTTTCAAATATATTCAGAAATATTCAATTTATTTGCAATTTATTGCAAAGCGGAAGTATTTTTACCTTTCGACAAAATACGCCCGATTTTTCAGTTTGATTCGACTTCAATTACTGCCGAATATTCGAGAATAGCTGTAATCTTCGTGTTCAAATATTTAATCATGAATCATGTTTAATTATTCTATCTAACACTTCAAGTAGCAACGCGCGGAAATTTGACACTGTCAGATGGAACGCTATGCATAGAAAAAGTGCAAAGTGATGTTTCAAAATAAATTAAAGTTGGAGTAACAAGGTTCCATGCCGAGTTTGAACCTTGTTGCACAAATTACAGGAAATACTTTCTATTTCCTTTAATATGCATTATTTGATGTTGGTGCCTATAGAAGAAATAAAGGTTAGAACAGTAAGAAGATTATTCCATCAATAACTCAAATTAGCTCAAAGAGCCAGTTGGAACCCTGTTATTCCATAGGGTCGACATGTCATCATGTAAACTTGTAAATAAAAATAAGGAATGAGCGAAGTGCAACAGGAGGACGGGATACCTAGGCAATATGCAACTGGTTTGCGTTGCGCAAACACCGTTGCGTTCTTGCTCGGGCCAGTGAAAATTCCGAGAATACGAAATCTATTCTCGGTAATTACTGGCCAACACTTTGTTGGCCAGTAATTACCGAGAAGCCCTTGGCTAGCCGGGTCAGCCAGCCCTTTAAATACCGCACAAAAAGCCCTAGACGGCAGAGATCCAGAGATCACAGAACCGCGCTCATCTCTATCCCGCTTGCCTGCTTCACTCTGCTCTGATCGACTTTACCACAACACTGGACTTCTCATTTCTGCCGACCTGCTCACCTTCCTGAAGAAAGCACATTGCAAATTGTCGATCGCCCTTATCAGGGCGCAGGTTTCCCCCCTATCTTCCTTCCCCCCTCCCTACTACCTTTTCCCTACTTCCTCCCAAATTATTTCCTTTCTCCCACATTTTTCCCCCTTTTCACTCTTTTTTCCATTTTTCCTTCGTTTTTCCCCAAAATTCTCCCAAAACGTCGAAGCGGCCAGCCGGTCACTACCCGATAAATTGTCTGTGCGGCGGGAGGCTTCAGTGCCCGTTCTGTACAAGAACTAAAGGACGTCGTCTCTCATTTTTACTTTTGCGCTAAAACAATTTTCGGCCAAAGAAATTTTAGATGCTTTGCAACAATACAATGCGCTTCCACTGGCCATTAGATGGAACATAAATTATTTGAAATATTAAACAAATACCAAGACTTGAATCATCAACCATGACAGAAGTTCCTAGTGAGAAAGGCACAGCACTTCACAAATGTAATTTAATTAATAAATATGAATTATTAAAAAAGGAAAGGACCGCTAAAAATTATCTATCTGCTAAAAATTTTGTAAAGTCAATAAATAATTGGGCAATACCGCTATTAACGTATTAAATGGTCCAATACAGATTTAGATAGCTTAGGAAGATTATTTAGAACTACGTTGACAAAGTTTAATTGTCATCATCCAAATTCAGCTATAGAACAAATTAATTTACAAAAAAACAAATTAGTCAAAATAACTTCTTTGAAACACAATCAGGTAGAAACGTTAAGAAAAATTTTCCATAGGAAAGCCAATAGCTCAGAAATACACAAAATAATTTGCAAGGCAGACAAAAACATTTCACCTTTAAATGTATGCGACGAGAATGCCAACATTTTTATAAATACCAACTAGAAATTATTAGATTCCTGGTCAAATAAAATTATTCGCGCAAAACACTTCAATCATCTCAACCAAACATTCCAAATCCCTGTAATATTGAAAAATCTGTTTCTGAAAATATAAGTCAGTACACAGATTTAGGAAATGAAATTAAAAGAATTTGGCATTCTCGGACTATAAAAATATTACCATTTGTTATTTCGGCTACTGGCATTATACCTAGTTCTCTCATTAAAAATTTAGGCGTATTAGATTTGTCGAAGAATTTGTATACAAAAATGCAAAAATCAGTCATTTTAAATACATGAAGATAACGAAAAATTTTTAAAATATTTATATTGAGGGATCAGTAGGATTTATCGGTCAAATTAGGAATTGCACCGAGCCGAACCCTCTGATATGAAAATATCTGGAGTCGGTGAAATATTTTCCCATTGTCTGGTAGGATAACATGATGTTCTTGTATTGTTTTGTATGAATTAAACTTATATAATACACTTGCGTAGCGTGGTTTTACTAGATGATCATTTTATGGAAAAGTGTGTGAAAGGGTTTAGTTTTTCCCGTGGGGAAAAAGTCTGGTGCGTAAAAAAACCATGTGTTGAATTTTCATTTTTAAATAAAATAAGCTATTATGCTGTGCCATTAATTATGTTTATTTTAAGAGTTGTTACAAACATTATTTGAAGATAAAAAGATAAGTAAAAAGGAAAAGATAAGTAAAACAGTTAAGGCATGTTCTTTTTGATCCAAGGGACGTAGGAGGAGACCCTGATGTAAACATCTGGATAACCCCTGGCGCAGGGCACGCCTCTGATGATGATGCCGACCGCTACATTTCCAATGGCGAGTGGGCTACCGGAGTCTCCCTAAAATGAAAAAAAAAGCTTTAGAAAAGACAATGTTTCGTAAATTGGACTGTTTTACCTCCATGGTGTTTAAAGTAAGATGTATGATTCAAAATTGGGATTTTTCTGCTGTTGAAATAAGAATATGCGTAGTTCCTGCGGGTTGTCATAAATCCAGTTCCTACCTTTCCCTAACCACTTCACATTGCTGAAATTTAAAACAATGGCAAGAAAAATAGCAAATTCGAGTGCATTTGTTTTGAAAAACGAAGAAGATTTGGAATTACCTTGGAAACAAGTTGTTGGTGTTTTTCGTGTGCATTATTTCGTTTTTTTAACTAAACAGGCCATCTCGTTGTATTGCTTTAGCCCATAATATTGTTTTGTATTTATTTTTAATTATCTCGAGGTATCAAGTTAGAACTATATTGTGTCGCGTGTTCCTTCGCAGAGGTACAGTAGTAAGTGTTTGGTTATTCCGTTTCCTAGCATACCTTAGTTTTCCTACACACATCATCACCCCATTCCAGAAACACCAGTTTAAGAATTGAAAGAGGAGAAATTGAGTAATCTGAAAGTCTTGCTGATGATGCAGCGTTGGTTTCTAACAGTACAGAAGGTCTACAGTCTCTTTGCTCTCTTGCTAATGCATGTAAGTAAACTTAAGACATGGTATTGGAAAGAGCGAGTACAAGAACAGTTTAAATGATGAATACATACTGATAGCAAGTGGATGAGTTTGTGTATTTGGAAAGTAAGTTTACGAAAGATGGGAAGGCTGATAGAGATATAAAGACTACAGAAAACTCCATAAATGGAGGCCTGCCGGTTGGCGCTAACAAAAAGCATGTCCAAATAATCCAACCAAGCAGTCCATTATGTAGTGCGGTACCTGTCCTGATCTATGGCGATGGTAGATAAGGGTTAGTACATAGATAAACGAGATGCTAAAAAATACGTAACAACCATGTTAAAAAAAAAAATTAACTTGCTGACCCGCCCACGCGTTGCTGTGGCTAACGAAACAAAACGCCGTCTACTGAATGGTCACCTAACCTAGGTAACCAATTGTTTTGTCGATAAATTTACTCACACCGCCATCTGTCAGAAACTTATGAACTTACAAATAATTTCAAATAATTGTCCCATAAAAAAACATTTAATTCGCAATAATAAATATTGAGGTCAATAATCGAGATAAAAACTATCCTATCTTTTAAGTTGGACCAAATTACACACAGTGAGTTAAATTTCATAAAAATCGGTTAAGTAGTTTCGGAGTTTACCTCGGAGGAACATTGTGACACCAACTTTTATATATAAAAAAGAAGAATCGTAGAAATAAATCAAAGTTATACATAAAATATATTTAATTTTATAAATAAACTATGTCAATGCCTAAACGAATTAACACCAGAAAAATTCCCAGTGCCTATGTCTTCGTTGGGAATGCTGTGAGGAGGATATTTTTAGTGAAGGGAAGGAAAGAAAGTTATGGGAAGGAAAAAGGTTCGAGGGGTGGGTAGAAAACAGAGGATTTATATGTCCAGGACTGACGGACGTATGAATCCGTCTGGGAACTGGGAACAACGCATAAACCGTTGATTAATACACGATGACGGCCTCCGTGGTCAAGAGGTAAGGCTCTCGACTTCCGAACGTGGCGGGTTTTGATCCCAGCATGCGCAAATAATTTTATTTGATGATTTGTGTTACTTCACAATTTTATCATATAAAAGAATAAAAGATATATTTGCGGCACCTTCGAAAGTGGAAGGTCAGTATCACCCTGGTGTAAGAACACCACACAGAATTGAAACGTTGCTTGAAATGGCTTTAGTCGTGGTTGGTGAACAGGTGTGAATAGCCAGGAACTTCCCCACCTTCCTCTCACCCGTCTCCTCCCCCTCCCACTTCCTTCAGCTTCACAACATACCCCATTTGGGGATGTCTTAGTCTCACTGGCTCCAGGAGGTTGGAAGCATTTGGAACTCCTCTGGAATTGTGTGCGATATTCACATTTAAAAAATATTTTTCGGTATAAATTGGGAATGCGGGGGCCGAAGGTTAATTTGAGACAGAAGTTCAGGGCATATAAAATATGGGATAATAACTACTGAGAATGAGACATGGTTCTGTTCCTTCTCACCTTTTTAAAATTCAAGACCTTGATTCTCCAAATTGTACACTTTTGGCTTACTTGTGCGCCATTTTAAAGGTCTAGGATTGCTTTACGGCTTTAAAACGCCAATTATCTCTCGATTCGGCTTTTTTTTTTTTAAATATTTGTAGCTCCCACGTTGGTCTCAAAACAAAGCTATTGTCATGCTTTATCTATTATAACCGTAGAAATTGCAAATTCGAACTTCGTAGATTATTTTAGAACGATGTTGAAAATAATTTTATTTAATATATTTATTTCGCGCAAAATTTATGATCAGCTGTTTACGGTTAAAATTAAGTGCCTTTTTTAAAGATATACTTATGTACTTTAAATTATCAATTATACCACAGAAAACATACAGAAGTCGAAAATATTCTATGTTGACTCGAATAAGTACCTCTGACGGCAGATTCAAAGTATCAAACACGAAGGAACCGCGCGGTTATAATCTTTACGGTTTTTTATAAAAAATAATTTACATCCTACAAATATGAGATAAACGGTATAATGGAGTTGAATTCATTGGCTAAATAGAATTTTAATAAGTTTTTATGTCTTCATGTTAATATTAGAAGATATGATTTTATTTAATGTTGGCAAAAAAAATAATAATGATCGTCTGGAAATCTCGAGCAGTCGAGGAAAATTTATTTTTTTCGCGCTCCAGTGGAAACAAATATCCTCTTTTCTATCAAGCATTATCTAAAATTACCTCCCCGCTACTCAACATCTCATCTCTTCTAAGTCAGAACTCAACTTCAATCTACTAATAATTCTGAAATTTGCCCATTCCAATAAAATTAAGGCATAAGTTTACCTTTATTCTCTCCATAAATTGAATTGGCCTAGAACACCCTTGAAGGGTGAAAGCGAAAAACATTAAAAAAAAAAACTTTTACGGAAATGATTAAGCATGAAACGCCATATTGCCATCTTACAAACAATACTCAGTGAACGAATGACTTACAAAGCAAGCTCCCTCTCCAACCTTAGTTAATGTGCATATGTTCCTTCCATCAACACGACCAGGATACGTCTTGTTACACTGTTCATCGGAGATGGTCAGAAGGTAGATCTTCTGGAGGGTATTGGCAAGTTTTCCCCTCCTCTGAAAATGTAGCAAAACATTTAAGCCACCGATGGGAAATAAAATAAATTACAAGTACATCCGTTTCTTAAAGCTAACCCAATTATCAAGAAGTAGAGGGTATATTAATTATAATCACGGTCTATATATATATATATATATATATATATACAAACGAAAGTTTGCAAGTTTTACAGGAGGCGGAGGTTTTCTTTCATTATTTCAATGAAACATTATGGTAGGTGTTTAAGATAAAGCTATTCTCGTAAAGTTAAAGGTCTCGTTACTTTAAATTATTCTCAGTTAAGTGAATAATGATCGTTTTTGATACTTTATTTTTAATATGTAAAAGAAGATTGAACAAAAACTAAAATGGAGATTAAACAATTAATGACTCAGGCGACGAAATTGAAGCCGAGAATTTTTATTCGTATTAAGTATTCGTTTAGGATAGGGTATCGGTCTAGTGACATTTGTAAAAATGTGTTTATCGGTGATTTATCGGTGTATCCATAAAATGCAGAGATTACAGAATCAATATTCACGATATTTCTAAGTGTGCCTAGAACAAAAGAGAAGCTACTGATTTTTATTATTTTTAAACTATGTCTTTTCAGTAAATATTTGCATTTAATTTTAAGCATTTGGAAAGGTTTGATGTTATTATTAATGTAAGTTATCATTTATGTTTATAGGTATAGCTTATACTGGACAAAATTAAATTTCCGAAGTTGATTTTTGTTTGTGTTGAGTGATAGATTTTGAAGTAGCAGAAAGTTTGCTAACAATTAAAGATGTCAACGTTTCTAATATATTCAAATAAGACGTTTATCAGCAAACATTCAACATTCTGTGCCAGCAATAATCGGAAGTTAGTTTATGTAGATAAGGAAGAGGAGAGGCCCAATAACGCATCCTTGTGGAACATCCTTCTTAATACTTTACCATTTGGATTCTACCATGAACTGTATAATTTTTTCGTCATTATTTGAAATTTTAACTTTCTGCTTACGCTTTTAATGTACGATTCAAACAGTTTTAGGGCTAAACCTCTTACGCAAAATAAAAATACTAGTAGGTATTGAAAAAAGTCTTTGTTGGAACAATACTCACACTGAGTCGTCCCCATCCACTAAGAGTGACGTTGACTCCTGCGCCAGTAGTGCTAGTAGGCAGAGCGATGAAGCCCACGCTGGAACTGGTGGTGATAGGCTTGCTGGTGATTAGGATGGCGATATCATTGAAGCCACTCTTAGGTTTATTATAGTCGGGGTGGATAGTGATTTTGGATATCTTGTACTTGGTGCCTCCGGTGTTCAGATATATGCTTCCTACCACAGTTATAATTTCGGAGGGTTCTCTCCTGTTGGAAAAGAAGATAAAAAGTATATTGATTGTTATCAAGTTAAATTTGTAGAACCCCATTTTAATTTATTTTATTTTGTGTATTCAATAATATTATTGTTAATTAAATAATAATTTAAATCGGTATATATAGATATGTATATAATATTAAGAAATATTAAAGCGTAGGTAGTGTGGCGAACTCATCGCTCCGGGAACGGAGTGGAAACACGACCTACAATAGCCATCCCAAAAGGTGTGAGCTACCGTGCTCTGGCTGAATGTCCTGGGGAACACAAACGGTGCCTCCGAAAAATAGGTTCGCATTTAGTATTTAGACATTACCCCAGCACTCGGGGCTCTGCTGGAGTGGACCTCCTATTTCCCTAGATACTCGTGGGATGAAAATTGGACCATTAAAAACTAGGGGTCTTTGGGGAACCTAGAAGATCTTAGGCCACTCCTTTCGTGAACTCTTTCCTTGTGGGGCCTTGAGGGAACCCAGTAGGAGTGTGAAACCTTCCGCCATGGGGCCTACAAGGAACCGAGGAAGAGTGGAGTGGAGAGATGAGGCACTCTTCCCTCATGGGGCTTTTAGGGAACCAAGGTGGGGTGGACTCTTCCCTTGTGGGGCCTTCAAGGAACCAAGGAGGAGTGGAGAGGAGAGGTGAGGCCCTTTTCCCTTTTGGGCCCTTAAGGGAACCAAGGAGAAGCGAACTGGAGAGATAAGGCACTCTTCCCTCACGAGGTCTTTAGGGAACCAAGGCGGGGTGGACTCTTTCCTTGTGGGGCCTTAAGGGAACCAAGAGGGAGTGGAGATGAGAGATGATACCTGGGAAACACGTTGTGGAACCAGAAGAGATATCCTTCTATTCAAAGACAACCCCAATGAATTTTATAAAAGGAACAGGGTTACTGTTAAAGGAATGAGGTAAAATGGGAGATAGCACAATGATCCTGTGGCCTTAGTGCTCACGGGAACAACAAAAAAAGCGTCTCAGGGCTTAATTTTTTTTTTAAATATTTGTAAATCCTAGTGCGTAAATCCAGGAAATAGTGAGAGGAAATTAATCAATACATTGTATGGACGAAACGCCCGCCGCCCGGTTTCCTCTTACGTGTCATAATAACAAACTATTAATTACGAACACTCTACCTTGCTGTGTGTTTTTTTGCTCATTCCAATTAAGCGTTTTTTTTTTTAAATAATTAATTTCACATTATCTATTCGACATACTATGAATAATCCGTGTTTTTTTATTTAATTTCCTTTTCTACCAACTCCACCAAAACAACTGTTTTCATTAATGACCTGTGTATTTCTGTACATAAAATCAATTTTATGCTGAAAATTCACTGGTTCATGCAACCATGTAAATATTTGTTGAAAACATGTTTCCCTAACTGTTTTCTTCCCAAACTTATCGGCGACTAAAATTTTCATAACACGAGCGTATGGGCGTTCAATAAATATATAGATAAATAAACAAAACAAAAACATTTGTAAAAATTATGAGTTTTGTTATTAAAATACACTTATATAGATGTTTTGAAGATTATCTTACTCTATAACGCAATGGGCAGCTGTAAGAATAGTGAGGGAGTTCAGCATGAAGCCTCCGCAATTATGCCTGTTATTTAAATTCCTCAGGGACACCATGTAGGGAAACTCGTCGACTTTTGCGTCCTTCCCTCCAACCACACCAATGTCCCAGAGATCATTACTCGCTGGCGCAGCTGGAAATAAACGTTAAATGATTTTTTTTCATTTTTACATTAGCTCCACACATGAGGCCCTGAAGAAAATGCTTCCCCTCAAGGCCTACGTCATGACGTCCTGTACAAGGGAAAGGGCATAAGGGCTGGGTAGAAATGTGGACGTTTGGGTGTCCAGGCTCCCTAGCTCACTCGATCGATAAGGATTGATAGAATAACGTTCGGTAACTTCTCATCGTTCCCTAGGAAAACCGCGGATTGCTTACAACAGTTGATATGCATCCGCCACCAAGACCTGAAAACCTTACTACATCAACCCGGGCACCCCTGCCAGTCACCAACAGTCAACAGATGTTTTTTTTATTTGATTTAACTATTTATAATAATTTTGAACATACCTTTAGCTGCAACCAAGACCGTCGAGAAAAGAAATAGTACTTTGAACATTTCTTTGTAAGTGTTGTGGAACTAATTAATCTTCAACTAACCAAGTCATCCTTTTATTCAATTGTCTTATCAGTGAACGCGAAACAAGGTGCACTTAAATTCTAATAAAATGTGTCTCATTAATCACTTCAATGCATTTTTATGACTGAGTCTCTTCAAGACCTAGGGATAAGATTCTCGAATTGCAATCCGAAGATCGCGGGATCGAACCCGGCGTGCGCAAACCAATTTTATTTGATCAGTTTGTCTTAGTTCATAATTAATTAATTAAAAATAATTTATAGAATACTTGCGGCTCGTTCCAGTGTGGAAGATCATTACTTAGGATGTAAAAATCGCAAATAATTTGTGATTTATAATAACTATCATATTAATTTTGTGTCATACTTTTTTAATTGTACATTCAACCTTGCGCAGACCCCCGGGGGTCTGTACGGACCACTTTGTAAACCACTTGCCTACATTGATAGGTAAATATATATACAATTACAACTTGTGGACCCCCATTTTTTCATAACACGCCAACGTAGACCCCCATCGAGTCTCCCGTGGACCCCTGGGGGTCCACCTGAACCACTTTGGGAATCACTGATTTAGCTGATGAATATTGAATGAAGAAGCGGATGGAAGAAAAGTTGGAGATGCTCGAGGAAGACATGGCACGATCAAGTGAATCAAATGTGTGGTAAATTGAGGCATATGTGTAAGCAGAATGTTTGGTGTGGGAGAGAATGGTAGAAGAATTTGAGGTCGCTGAGGATGACATAGAATAAAATAGTGAAGTACTGAGGAAACCGATTCTCCTTAGGGCCTACTATGTCATATTAAGGGATGTTATATGGAAGGTCATTTTAGGGAAATAAAGAAAGGAAGGAGAGGAAGTTCTAGGAAGAAAAGGGTATGAGTAGTGTGGTCCAATAAATGGTTCCCGGAGCGGCGGTACCGATACCCGCCTCCCAAATTGTCAAAGGTTTTGGATTTGATATCTATTGCTGAGTCGATAATGTTATGGTGATAATATTTCTGTACCCGAGAAGTATACGGATGCAAGTCCAAAATTTGAAGAATTGAGTTTTTTAAGAAGTTGTGTAGTAAATGATCATGTTCATCAGTGGCAGAGAGATTGAAGTCATATTTTGAAGAAATATAGGGTTTTTCAAAAATGCAACTACCATTATTCTTAGAAGCAAAAAGACTCAAGTCCATCCTTCTGCATCTAATCTCTTTGTTTTCTATGGAACTAAACACAATAACCTCATCTATCAACAAACGATACCTGTGATATTTGTTATCATTATACAGGAAGGATAAAAAAATACTATTGAAATAAAACTCCTTTCCAGAACCTCCTTTCTTTCTTTACCCTATATGACACACCACACAGCATCCCCAAAGATGACATCGGCCCTGAGGGATTTTTTTTTTGTCTACTGTGTGGAGCTAATGTTAAAAAAGATCCAATGCACTTTTTAACAAAATTTTAAGTCATAAATGCCAGATTATCTAAGATGTGTGTATTTTTAACCTGTTATCAAATTACATTTTTAAACATCGATCTTTTAATAACTCATCACTTGTCATAACAAAATAATGTATTTCATTTTGAAGCAGAAGGACTCAAGTCCATACTGATTTATTTTTAGGTTTTGCATGTAAAATGTACTTAAAAATGTATTTCGTTTTATTTTCTCAATTTTAAAACAAAACTAATTAATTTAATAATTTTAAAAAAATCATCAATCAGCATGAATATCTGTAAAAGTTATGAGACCATAATTACAGAAAAAAATGGTTTTGGCTCTCCTGAACATTTGGCTTTTTGGACTTGCATCCGTATGCTTCTCGGGTACAGATTTATTATCACTATTTTCCAGGTACATCAAAAATGCAAATGCGCAATTAAAAAATATGGTACTGACGCTGACACTTATAATTATGAGATTATTTTATTTATCGAGACATAAACATTAATTTACGATACTATTAATTAATTAATCTTCATTTCCGTCATTTTTCCATAAAAATGGATGAAATACAACTATAACAGTTAAATGTGTTTTAAAAATCTCGAAATGCAATAAATTATCATTTACAAGTAATAAAAATAAAATTTCCTTCAATATGCATTAAACGGGACACATGTGTATGAAGTAGAATCTATCAGAGACCTTGGGGTAATATTGGATGTTAAGAGGAAACCGGGCGGCGTTTTGTTCATACAAATCTAAATTCCCAATTTTCTTTCTGGATTTTGACATAACTATAAATATTTTAAAATTTAATTTACAAGAGTCAGTCAAAAAGTAATGCCACCTATTTAATAGTCAAGAAATTAAAATGCAAATACACAGGTTGAAAAACCACACTATTTGCCACTTTTATGTATAATCTCGGACCATTTTCACAGTTTTGGTCCATGTTTCAACAAGTGCATAGATTCCAGTGTTGTAAAAAGCACGCTCCTGCTTCCTATATAAGCCATTGACACACGGACGTTTTCACGGACTCCACATGTGAATTTCACGATGAGCTTCACATAACTTCGTCGTACGCTTTACTAGAAACAAAACAAAAATATCCACGAGTACTCAATTAATCATCAACCTTTATGCACCAAATCAGAAATTAAGGACCTTGGGGTTATACTTGATAGTAAACTGAATGTTAATAAACATATCGACACCAAAGTCATTAACGCATCTTCTACACTGGGTTTCGTAATCCGTTCTTGCAAACAATTCAAAGATCTTGCTACTTTCAAAATACTATATTACTCATACGTTCGTAGTATCCTTGAATACCCATCACAAGTGTGGAACCCAGATTATATAATACTTAAAAATATTATTGCAAGTGTTCAAAACAGATGTTTAAGGTATCTTAACTTCCGCTCTTTCCGATCTCATGTCAGTAATGAAGACTCTGCAAAGTTCTTCAATGTTCAGACGTTGACTTGCCGAAGAAATAAAGCAGATTCGGTAATGTTATTGAAAATCACACACAAGTTAATCGATACCCCCGATCTTCTCCAACCCCCATCATTCCATGTTCTAAAACGCCACAGCAGACAGTCACTTACTTTTAATCTCCCTCTTTGCAAGACTAATTCCAAACAAAACTCACAAATCTACAGATCCACACATTCATTTAACTTAAATTATTACCATATTGGCATTTTTAACTCGACTTTTCGCGACATAAAACGAAAAATTCTTTAAGCAACATGACTCTCAGTGGAAGTTATTCCCTATATTTTCCCGTCCTTTGCCTCTTAATCCTAATCCCTAGTTTCTTCCTCCCCTTCCCTCCTCTTCACATATTGTAACTAGAAATTTATTTGATTTAATTAATAAAACAACCCTACAAGTTGAATGGTAAAAAAAATCGGTCCAGTATTGGAGGAGAAAAATGGGGAATACAAAAATGATCGATTTTGATGATTTTGTTTGGTATTATCAGCCTGAGGTGCAGTTGTCCCTTTCATTCAGTATTTGGAGGAATAAGAGCAACAGTGACAGCAACAGTTTGGTAAAATACCTATTCTTCAAATTTCTTGGCGACCGGGTTTCCTCTTAAGTAAAACTTTACCCAACGCAATATTTATTTAATTATTTTTTTTTTCTATTTATTTTGGTTAAATCATTTAGATTTTACAATTTACTTTGAAAATGATAGCCTCACTCGTTGACTTAGCATTTCTAAAAAATCGTTAAGTAATAAATTAAAGAAAAACAAAAGTAACATAAAAACTCAATAAGTAGGTAATGAAAAAAGGCATACATTATGTATCTACGATTGTGTATACTGATTGTAAATGTTTTGATCATTTATATGAAAAAATTGTGATATCGCTTTTATGTTCTTGTATGATCGGTCAGTGGCCGAGTTGGGATTTCGTTTGGGTCCTATTGGGGAGATATAATATATAGGGAGATTTTCAAATATTTTCTGGTTATTCCTAACCCAGAACGTTTGTCATTCTTTAAAATCCGTCTCTCAATTTTGTATCTTCCCATGGGTATCTTTGCCTAGTCCATTTTATTTTTATAAAACTGCTCACAGAGTACTTATTTTAAAGAATTCATCAACATTTCATATATGGTATTACGAAGGGTTCTTCTCTGGTAATGCTGAATACTTTAAATTCAGATCACATCAGTTTGGCACCATTTTAGCGAATGTTGGCATTTCAGAGCAGATAGTGATTTTTCAAAAAGTTACGTTGTATCTAAAAAACTATCTAATGTAGGCTTCTAATATTCTATCAGGTTTCTTATTGATATCTTGGGAATAATCTAAGCATGTATTTAATTCAATTTGATGGGGTTTGAGGGTGCATAAGTCACCAGGCAATGTAGTACATAGACGTTTTTCATGTTTTGGGGGTTACTTTGCCTACAGTAGGGTTGTCGAAAATATAAATAGTTATATTAAAATATAATCAAGTATTATTTTTAAGTTTTCCCATCTACAACTTTAATTACTATTTTACTTATAAATTGAAGGAATAATAGGTGAGGTTGCGGAATTCCGCATCACGCACGCAATTTCAAAAAAATAACACTTGATTTTAAAAATTACTACTGGAAACAACTATTTAAGTCGAGGGAGAAAACACACACAAAATCGTTTGTTAGTTTCTAGTTTGGGTTCTTTAAATTAATAAGTTATGCGAATTTCCTAAACTTTGTATAATTTTCTTTGATTGAGAAAAAGCGGATCTTTATTGCATCCTTTTCAATCTCCCCCCATATAAACAGTTGTTCAAAAAAACTAAAACAAAACAAATTATAGAATCTATTAGGGAAGCAAATAAAGGAAACATAAATTTTCTTTTTTTTTTATAATAAAAACACTTACTTTTTAACTTGTGAAGGTATTTCCCATCAATGTAATATATCATTGAAGAAGAAGATAACAATAATAATCTATTTTTTTTAAATTTGATAATGGACAAGACACAGAAAAATGATAAAAGATAATGGTCGCAACTGGGACTCGAACCCAGAACATTACGTCTTACCGGGACATACACCTCTACGAATTGGGCCACTGCGATCTATTTTGAGACTCGTAATTGTCAACTTCATATATCAAATTTCAGAATTAACAATATTATCTTCGACTAATGTTTTTTTTTCTTTTTTTCCATATTATTGGCAGCTACCATTATTATTAGAATGCATACTAAGTATTTAGAATGTATTTGTTACCTAGAGAGTTGCGACCACTACCTTTTATTATTTTTTTGTGTCTTGTCCATTTTCATATTTAAAAAAAAATGATTATTATTGTTATCATCTTCTTCAATGAAACATAAATTTGGTTGATGTTCCATTTCAACCTAATGTTATACGAAATTTGTCACCGTCATGTTGGCAGATTCACTATCACTGTGTTACAAGTGTGGAGAACAGTACATGAGGATTCAAAGCGAAATATGTAAAATACTACCGACTCCATCGCAGTGTATTCGTCCCAAAATAAAGATTTTAACTAACATACTTTTGCCAAAAAAGCAAATGTTGAAAATTTAACTAAGTTAAGATTATCCTCAGGTATTTTTTTGCATTTTATTATTCTTTGGTGTTGAAAAATTATCAAATTTTACCAAATATACAATTGCGCCAAATGTGGCTATATTAATCTATAAACGTTTTAGTTTGTATCAATTATTTATAATTATACATAACTTAATCCCTTACTTTAAAACATAATAAATTAAAAATAAGGAAACGTTTTAAATGTCTAATTCATTGTTATTATTATCGCCGCGCTGAAGCAATCAATTATAATATTTTGAACACAATGTTATTATTATACATTGTATTAGGTGAGCGACGGACCGAGCTGGGTTTACTATATACTTGAGTAGGTACATGTATATGAACTACTATCATTAAAGTGAACTCTTTTGTATTTTGATTTACCATGGCACGCGTTGTAGCAATCAATAATAATATATAGAATACAATCAATGGTATTATATAAAATAAAATTATTATTTCATTAGATATAAAATTATATTCGAATTCTGAATCAAATTTAGAGAAAATGATTAAGGTAGTTAAAATTTTTCAGATGATATTTAAATGACTTTTGGTATAGATAAATGTAGAACGATCCATAAAGAGAAAGGCAAAATTGTAGATGGAGACGAGGGTATATTTAGAAGTTTCAAAATTAAAAGTATGAAAGGGGATGAAGTTTATAAATACTTAGGATACCTGCAATCGAAAAGATTAGATCATACTAGTATTAAAAATTATATTAGGATTAATTTTACAACTAGGATAAGAAAATTTTTAAAATGCAATCTATCTGCTAAAAATTTAGTAAAGGCAATAAATAGTTGGGCAATATCTCTATTAACGTACTCATTTGGTAAAATTAAATGGTCCAATACAGATTTAGATAGCTTAGAACGATTAATTAGAACTACGTTAACAAAGTTTAATTGTCATCATCCAAATTCAGCTTTAGAACGAATTAATTTAACTAGAAATTTAGGAGGTAGAGGTATAGTCAAAATAACTTCTTTGAAACATAATCAGGTAGAAATGTTAAGGATTTTTTTTTCCATAGAAAAGCTAATAGCTCAGAGCTGCATAAAATAATTTGCAAGGCAGACAGAAATATTTCACCTTTAAATTTATACGACGAGAATGCCAACATTTTTATAAATACCAACCAGGAATTATTAGATTCCTGGTCAAATAAAATTAAAATCAAATTGATGATTTATGTAGAAAATGTATGGCTTTTCCGGAAACTATAGAACATATTAATTTGGGATGTTCTATATTAGCGCCATCTGAGTATACATTTAGGCACAATCAGGTTTTAAAAATAATTCACCAAAGTTTGGTAATTAATCATAACTTGATTGACTGTCATAATATAGTACCATATTATGAATACGAACCAAATTCATTTTTAGAAAATATTCTATGATAAAACTATACTAAAAGACAGACCAATTAGTCACATTAGTCCCGATATAGTTTTACATAACAAAATTAAAAAAATAACTTATATCATTGATCTATTCCAAATTCCTGTAATATTCAAAAATCTGTTTCTGAAAAAATAAGAAAGTATGCAGATTTACGAAATGAAATTAAAATAATTTGTTCTCAGACTATAAAAATATTACCATTTGTTATTTCGGCTACTGGCATTATACCTAGCTCTCTCATTAAAAATTTAGGCGTATTAGATTTGTCAAAGAATTTCTATATAAAAATGCAAAAATCAGTCATTTTAAATACATGTAGGATCACGAAAGATTTTTTAAATATTTATATTGAGGGATCAGTAGGATTTATCGGTCAAATTAGGAATTCCACTGAGCCGAACCCTCTGATATGAAAATATCTGAAGTCGGTGAATTATATTCCCATTTAATATTTGGTAGATTAACGTGTTGTTCTTGTATTGTTTTGTATTAATTATACTTATATAATACACTTGCATAACGTGGATTTACTAGATGATCATTTATATGGAAAACGTAAAAAAAATGTTATCGGCGGTGGCTGAAATGCATTTACTATATACCTAAGTAGGTATGTGGTAATTTATGTTGAGTAAGCTGTTTCAGAGGTTCAGAGAGTTATAGTTCTGTGGATAGCTATTTTTTTTTAAGGTATATTTTTCGAGTTATTGAGATGAACATTTTTTAATTATAGATTTATCAGATAAAAATTTTACAACAAACTGAAACTTAAGGAAGTCACTAATGTAAAATATATTGATTTTTTTTTTTGTTCGTTCATATGAAGCAGTTACTTTGTGATGTGACATTATAATTTAAAATAAAACAATAACTTTGTACACACCACTTAATTTTTTTTTTATACTTAATGCCGACCGGGTTTCGCTACAACCGTAGCTTCTTCAGGGCAGTATAATCTCTACTAATATCTAACATGTGTTATAATATATTCAGGGATTGAAGAAATGCGCTGGGTTCCGCCGGTGCAGGACGTAATTGGAGTAAGGGACTGGGGGTTGGAAAGTGGATGTTCTTTGTCAATGGGGAACAACCTAAGTATCGGACTTTTTTTCATTTTATTTTATTTATTTTTTTGTTTCGATCAGTTTGGTATTTGATATTTAACTTTGTATATATATATATAATTATTATTCTAGTAGCTATGCCTTTTTACGTATTGCCAAGTCATTATTTTTAGATGTTCTTCGTACGGGGTTGGAGTGTTCTTTCCCCCATCTGTGCGTAGGAACACAAGTGTGGAATTGGGTAGGCCATTTTTTTATGGCGGCTTGCCGGGACGGGTTTTATTTCGTCTGACTTTGTTTGTAGACGTGGGGAACTTGAAGTGCGTTGAAGCATTTTCTAGCGTGTTCAGCATGTTGATATATGTTGAAGCGTGTAGAATCGTTCTCGAGTATGTTGAAGCGTGTAGAAGCGTGTCCGAGGTCCGAGCGTATAGAAGCCTGCTGGAGCGTGTTCTAGCGTGTTCAGCATGTTGATATATTTCTCGGGTTTGTATGTAATTATTACAAACCTTCATTGTGGTTTCCCGTATTGTTATATACGAGCACGGTTGAGGCGTTAGCAAGCCTTTGTTCCGAATTCTTCGTAGTGTTTGCCATTTCCAGTTGATTGATTTTTGTTGCCTGGCCTGCCGCGTGGAGTTGATCGCAGTCTTCTTGGTTTCTTTTGTAATGATGATGATGATTATGGTTGCTTCCGTTCTTGGCGGGTACTATAATAGCGACGTTCTCGGTAGGTACTATGTGTTTACGTCTGATGCTGCGACAATAATGTTGTATTTCTTGATTTCATCTTTTATACGTTAATTTGTAATTTGATTTTCAGCTTGCGTGAAGCGATTTGTTCTTGATTGTAATTGCTGGTTGCTGTGGTCCATTGTGAATTAATTGTCACTGATGGATGTAGTTGATTGGATATCCTTAGGGTTCAAAGCAATTTCGATAATGTGGCAAGAGGTAGGCAGTGAAAGACCATAATACAGAGAAAATAGTGAAAAATGATTTGAAAAAGAAAATTTTTAAATTGGTGTCTTTCTTTCTTTTAACATCCAAGTTAGAATATAAATTTGTATTTGCTTTACAAGGAATGATACAGTGCAATTGTTAAATTGTAACATTAATTTGAGGTAGAAAGAAAATTTAATCACTTTTAGGAATTTACATATAAAATATACAAAGTAATAAAAAAATTAAATAATATGTATTTTTTTATTTTTTTTATACACTTTTTACCCATATCCAGATTTTTATATATGCGTGAATCCGTATTGATTGTTGTGAAGAATTTTGTTCTTTTCAATAAATTCCATCAGTTGGGATTTCACAATTGGGGAGGTCGTAACCTAGGAGAGCCTGGCTAGGTGTTATCCCAGTGGCGGCATTCTGGCGGCCGCGTAGGGCACCGAGTATTGTAGGTAGGTAGGTATCCCACTGCACATGAGCCCGACCTTGAAGATAGATTCGTAACCCTTTTTTAATTTCTTGATTGCGCCGTTCCGTAACGTTAGCTCGGGCGTGATATATGGCTGTAGTCCAATGCAGGCATTGCTAACGCCCAATGGCTTGGCTCCACCGGGTGTTTCTGAACTGGGGGCCGTTGTCTGTGAGCACGGCTCGCGGGTAACCGAATCGATTGAAAACCTCTGTCTCTAACAGCGTGATTAGCTGCGGGGCTTTACTCGAACTAATAGGGAAAGCCTCAACCCATCTAGTGAAGAGATCCGTGACCACTAATATGAATCCTTCCCTCGGGCTGTCGTGGGGTATGGTCCCATCAAGTCGATGGCCACGAGTTCGAACGGGGTTGAAGCTTGGGTACTGCCGAATGGAGCCGCGGGGCGTGCTGGCCGGGCTCGTGTTGTTAGGCAGACCAGGCATTCGCGAACATGTTTTTCTATGTCGGCGCGCATGTTAGGCCAGAAATAGTGAGCCTGCGCCGCCCTAAGGGTCTCCTTCGCACCCGGGTGGCCGGCCACAGAGCTATTATGATAGGCAGTGATAACCTTGCTGATGACACTTGTTGGTACCACCAACTGGGGCTCGTTGTGGTTCCTCTTTCTCCAGAGGTAATCGCCCAGTCGCTCATAACTTCGCATATAGCGTCGATCTTGTGCACTGGGAGCTTGTCGTGCGCTAAGTTGGCGTAGCCGCCTAAGTTTCCGTTGAGATTCTGGATCCGTCCTCTGCCGTTCTCGGACTTCTTCTGCTAATGCTAAGTTGAGAGGCGTGTCATGGCGCTCCTGGTCCTGACCTTCCCTCTCCTGGGCAGGTGAAGCGCTCTCCTGATTGACTTCCAAGTGCATCACGTGAGCCGCTAATTCGTCGGCTCTGCTTTCCTGCGTGGGGTACATCATTCGGTCCAATTCCTCTATGTCGGGGTTTATATAAGTATTGCTGGGCTGGCGAGATACGGCGTCGGGTAATTCATTATTTCTTCCCGGACAATGTTCCAGCGTGAAGTCGAACTCCTGAAGAAGCAACGCCCAGCGCATCAGTTTAGCTCGTTGATCCTTGGCGCTATTTAGCCACGTGAGAGCTTGGTTATCGGTGCGCAGTCTGAAGTGCCTACCTTCTATGTACGGCCTATATCGCTTGATCGCCCACACGGCTGCCAGCGCTTCCTGTTCGTTAGAATGTAAACGTTGTTCGGCCTCAGTAAATTTTGCACTAGCGTAGGAAATAACGTCCCTACCTCCATCCAAGCGGGAATGGTACATCACAGCCGATATGCCGAATTTGCTCGCATCCGTTTGAATAACAAATTCTTGACTAAAGTCTGGTCGAGCCAGCGTGAGCGAGCCACTCAGTGCTTCTTGGATCCTCGTCATAGCATCCTGGGCGGCCGGGGTCCAGCGGTAGGGTTTCCGTGTACTAAGCTGGTCTGTCATAGGGGATGCTAGTTCCGCGAACCGAGGGACATATTCCCGCAGCCAGTTGCATAACCCTAAAAATCCTCTTAGCTCCTTCCGTGTCCGGGGAGGCGTGGCTGCCACTATCGCCTGCTCGTGAATAGGTTGTGGTTGGTTACCCCTCGCGTTGACCGTATGACCTAAGTAGTCAATCTGTTCCGCGATAAGGTTGCATTTTTCTGGAGCACAGCGGAGTCCAAATTGCTGTAGTCGCTCGAAGACCAGCCTCGGGTGGTACAGGTGACTTTGTAAGTCGGGAGAGAATATTACTACGTCATCTATATATACCATGCAAAATTCTCTAAGGTAGCCAGCGAGCACTTCTTGACTCATTTGTCGTTGAAACGTCCCTGGGGCGCCCTTGAGCCCGAATGGCATTACCCGAAATTGATAGCATGCCCCATCAGGGGTTGGAAACGCCGTCAAGTGCTTTGATTCCGCGTCCATTGGCACTTGCCAGTAACCCTTCTTAAGATCTAATGTGGTGAACACCCTGGCTGTCCCGAGATCCTTTAGGGTTTCGTGGATCACAGGAAGAGGCGATATTTCTCCTTCCGTAACCTCGTTGAGACGACGAAAATCTATGCAAAATCTGAATCCATCCCGTCCCTTCTGGGGGGCCATCACGACGGGGAAACAGTATGGGGATCTACTAGCTTCTATTACTCCATCCGCTAGCATTTCCTCTAGCTGATCGTATAACGCCTTCTTCTTTGCATCGGACAATCGGTGAGGAGCAATGCGAATTGGTTTATTATCCTTTAGGTGGATAACATGTGGTTGTAGGGGCGCTGGCCCTGCATATGGGCGGAAAAGCTCCTCGAATTCATTTAATAGATTAGTGACGGCCCGTTTCTGATCTTCTGGGAGGTTGGGTACCTTCGGCAGCTCAGCATTCCCTTGACTAAGGGGGAGGCGCCGCGGGATTAGGTGCGTACTCTGCCGCTCGCATCGGCCGAAGTGCAAACATCCCCGATAGAAGTCCAAAACGGCTCTCTGGGCGGTAAGCAAGGCGTTCCCCAAGATGACGGCTTCCCGTAATCCTTCTATTACTAAGAAGTCGTTTTCGAACTATTTTCCTTGTATTGTCCAGTGCAGCGTCGTCTCCGCGGAAATAGCCATGGACGCGGAAGCGTGGGCCAAGTTTATCGTATTTAGCGATGATTTCTTGTAGTCGTTAACTGAAACCAGTTCGACCCTTACAAGGTTGTGGGAGGCAGCCGAATCGATGAGTGCTTCACAATCTCGTCCTTGAATCTTAACCCGAATTCGTGGCATGAGGGTGACACTTCCAGCTGTTGCTGTATTGCACGTCGGATTTGTGGAGTGCAATACGGTCTCGGGCATATTTGATTCTGTGACCGCTTGAGTAGGTATATCCGGCCTGTACGCGTTTACAAGCGGCGGCACGGGGTTAGACCCGTTTTGCGTGATATCCGTTGGACGTACGTGTTGAGTGATTTCTGACAATATCTCGGGTGCTCTGTTTATCATACAAATTCTATTAATGTTGGTGAATATATTCCGGCTGCTAGGCCCGGCGTGTGGCTCTTGAAGTGTGAGTGCAATTTGCGCACCGGCGGAGGCAATATCAGGTGTTACAGGAGTTCGTATGTGACGTGATGGATCCTCGATGGGAGCGTGAGCGAAGGAACACTACGGAGTCTCCTGAGCGGTGTGTGTGGTTGGTCCTTCTTGCTGCACCCGGTACCCGTACGTGTTTATCTCTGGGGGCCCTGAGCGCGACGTTGTCCGACCTGGTCGGCGCCCGGGCTCTGCCAGTTTCCCGACCGGCGGGGACGAGTTTCTGGACAATCTCTGTTCCAGTGTCTACCTGGACAAAATTGACACCACGGTAGTTGGTCACTCGGTCGCCTTGTGTCGTTATTACGACTATCCCTCCTTTCCTGGGATCGGGGCGGCGGCGCACGGAAAAGCGGCTCCTTCGGGAAATCTATGTTATTTACCCTGGCGGTTAACGTCTCCATTGTGTATGCTCCAAATATAAGGCCCGCCTCCAGCAGTTCCCTATAACGGGGCATCATCAGCCCAATCAATTCCGGGCACAATTCGTCCATACCGGACTGGCCGAACACACGTTTATATACAGCCTTCTTTCTCTGTAAAAAACAAACACCGCTTCGTTGCGGGTCACCATAGAGCGTGACTATTAGGGACGTTCTTGCCCCTTCTACGCCGTAGCGCTTGCGTAGCTGGCACGAAAAATCCTCCCAGGTCCATCGTCCGTTTGTGTATGGTTCCCACCATCTTTGGGCTTCTCCCTGTAACTTTTTAACAGCCTTGTCGACCTTTGTTACCGGCGAGCAGCCGGTCGCGTTGAAATAATTCTCGCACGCGAGAATGAACTCCTCCGGGTCTTCTTCTGCTAGCCCTTCAAATCGATCGTCTAAAGTTCTCCAATAACACGAGGTCTGCATTTTCTGTTCTTTATTACTAGTAGCTATTGGGAGGCTATCACTGACAAGGGTCGCTTGCGACACATCTGCCGCTGTCGCGCGCGTGGTGCGCGTATTAGCCGATGCCATTTATTATCAATTCTCAATCTAATATTTTAAAAATCTATACCTAAACTACAATGTTAATTTTGTTGAGCGCCAAATACTCTTTTGAGTGGGGAAGTATTAAACCCTAACATAAAAATTGTGCAGAAAAACAATTATACCTAACTAAAATTTTAACAAATAAAATGTTCGTGATCCTACCCTATTGTCATGTCTTTGTCTTTGAAAATTTGTTCCTCCTGCGCTAGCTCATCTCAGGGTTGTGGTTCGGAAATCTACACTCAGATTTCTACCGCATTTTTCTTTTTAAAAAAATGCAAGTAAGCCCCACGCTTGGGCCGCCAATTGATACACCCCTACTTTCGGCGAGGAAAATTATTATCAAAAAAAAATTATATAACAGTAGGAACAAATGAAAAGAAGCTACGAAAATTATTATTGAGACATTTATTCTAGAATTACAATTAGCTGGGGTTAATTTTAATCTATAGGTTAGTTTTCTTAACTACTTAATTAACTCTTAAAATTAGAATGTCCAATTGCTTAAGTCTACGAAATTGTCCTTAATGTATAAAAATATAGTCTAATAAAGTCTCTTCCCTTTTTTCTGATGTCCGGGTCCTCGATTTCACGTACACTCACAATCACTAGTTATTGCACGTTATATCACTACTTCACGTATCATTTGATCACTACGATTCTTGTGATGCTGGTCACGTGAATGTTGACTTCCTCGGCGGGAAGCTGGTGGTGACTGGGCGGCGGGTTTAACCGAAGGGCGGTCAGTGTGCCGGTCAGTATTCCCGGGCGGGAGCTGGTTGCTGCCTGGGCGGCGGGTTTAACCGAAGGGCGGTCAGTGTGCCGGTCAGTATTCCCGGGCGGGAGCTGGTTGCTGCCTGGGCGGCGGCTGGACCGAAGGGTGGTCAGTGTGCCGGTCAGTATTCCCGGGCGGGAGCTGGTTGCTGCCTGGGCGGCGGCTGGACCGAAGGGCGGTCAGTGTGCCGGTCAGTATTCCCGGGCGGGAGCTGGTTGCTGCCTGGGCGGCGGCTGGACCGAAGGGCGGTCAGTGTGCCGGTCAGTATTCCCGGGCGGGAGCTGGTTGCTGCCTGGGCGGCGGCTGGACCGAAGGGCGGTCAGTGTGCCGGTCAGTATTCCCGGGCGGGAGCTGGTTGCTGCCTGGGCGGCGGCTGGACCGAAGGGCGGTCAGTGTGCCGGTCAGTATTCCCGGGCGGGAGCTGGTTGCTGCCTGGGCGGCGGCTGGACCGAAGGGCGGTCAGTGTGCCGGTCAGTATTCCCGGGCGGGAGCTGGTTGCTGCCTGGGCGGCGGCTGGACCGAAGGGCGGTCAGTGTGCCGGTCAGTATTCCCGGGCGGGAGCTGGTTGCTGCCTGGGAGGCGGGCTGGACCGAAGGGTGGTCAGTATACTGGTGTACACTGCCGAAGGGCGGCGTTTACGAGAGGCTGGGTGCTGACTCGGTGGCAGACTGAACCGAAGGGCGGTCAGTCTACTGCTCGCAGTAGAGTGTTGGCTCGGCGGGAGCCGTTGTGTCTCGGAGGGGCACGGTGGCCCTCCAAGGGAGGAACTTCCCGGGTCGGAAGTGAAAAGGCGACTGTCTCCGGTTTGAACTCCCGCTTCTTCTCGTGCCGAGGGTTGGCCCTACCGAAGGGTTGAGGAACTATTGTAGTTCCTCTTTGTTCCGCTTCTCAAACTGCCATCATTTTCTGGCGCTGAAGTCGTCCACTAGTCGTCAGCTTAAACGCAAGATGTCGCTAGTAGTCTCGTTTGTGGTGAGTCTATACATTATTGGCGGTAGCTTTGAATTTATGCTAATTCACTACATTTACGTTCTTAAGTCTAGATTACAATGATGTTCTTATATCTAGATTTATCCTAACAATCTTACAACAATGCATTTAATTAATATAAAGGCTCAATCATGAATACATTCTATTAATGTAGCAATATCCCTAGTCCACAGAATCCCGTTCGTGAGATTCATACCATATGGTCGCGCAGCGGCGCGTTGGTCAAAGAGATTTTTATTGCCCTGAGCTTCGACTGGTTCCTAGGGTTGGGTCGCCTTCTACCCTAGCTTTCTATTTTATTAGGGTTCCCTTGAGTCTGATGTCGCCGTTGACATCTGCGATTTCTAATTCTAATGGTCGTTTACCGACCTTGTACAATAACTGATTTTTAAGCTCCCTTGTCGGCGAGCCGTCACATTCATAGGCTGGCGAAATTCCCGGCAACCAATATTGCACGTGTTTAAGATCTTTTGTGAATTCTAGCCACGGTAAATACTTGAGTATAACACGTGTACCATCATTATAATAATTCTAATACTCATCCAAGATTAACGTTTAAAGTTAAATTTAAATTAACATTCATAGATTGTAAAGGTGCTAATAATTTGAATCCGTGACCTCCGGATTCGTAGTGGATCATTTATCAAGCCATCTCTAATGGGCCATCTCTATTATTCTCTATGCTTTTAGGCTTGCCTCGTGCCTAAAAGCATAGAGAATGCATCTCCTTCAAGCCTGGCCACGCCTTCTTTGATTTCGTGGCGGTCGAAAGGGTTGAAAGTGAATATAACAAAGGCAAAGCATTATTGACTGTGTTATAATAAATTGTATATATTAATATTGTAATATAGCATTAATTAGTAAAGTAAGGACAATTATTTTTCTCCATTTCTCAGATGTTTATTTATTTATTTAAGAAAATCAACAGATTGTTTGCATCAATTAAAATAAAATTAAGAATACACACAAAATCTAAACAGATTTTTTACCTTAATAAAATTATAATAAAAAAAACTAAGTGGGCTGAGATAATAATAAGATTTGAAATCAGTGGACCAAGGATTTGATTTTGAATTCTGAAGTTTAAGTGATCCACACTTTGTTCTTTTCCGCAAGAATTGCTCGTTCATTCAACCAATTGTGATGTGTGTGGTTAGTAATGATGTTCGGGGTCACTTTGTTGATGAGGTCGTCCTTCGGTGAGACGGAATTGCTGTAAAAACTGTAAAAATTCGGCGGAAATGAAATCAATCCGATCGATTCGTTGACAGAAACACGGCCGTTACCGATAGTCAGCAATTGCTTGAAGAAATCTTCGGCTGATGAATCGTTTAGCAATGCAACTCGCATGTTTGTCGTCAACTGAAGATTCTTCACATAATACAGGGTCGATGATTTGAGGCAAGCGTTTATTTCATCGGCAGCGGTTGATCTTGGAATTACTGGTAGTGTTTGGTGGAAATCGCCAGATAGTAGAATCATTGCGCCTCCAAAAAATCTTGAGTCATTGCGCAGATCTTTCATAGTTCGATTGAGTGCTTCCAATGCGAGTTTGTGGGCCATTGTGCATTCATCCCAGGTGATGATTTTACTTGCTACCAAAACTTTTGCCATTGCTGAGTGTTTCGCAATCTTTCACGTCTGTTTTACAGTCCTTTAGAAGGTTTAACGGCAATTTCAATGCTGAATGAGCTTTATCCCATTAGCATCTTTTCATAATGTTAATAATAATAATAATGTTTGGATGATTTTTATAGCGCCATTTTCGTGAGAAAATCACCTCAAGGGCGCTTTACAAATTCATTTATACATTTAACCTATATCTATATTACAAATGGCTTATAACATAACAAAGATTTATAGCTAATGACTTACAACTAAAAACTACACTTATTTTAAGACCGAGTGGGTATTTACACAATATTGCTTTACTAGTACTATGACTTACAGCTATCTTAAACCTAAATATTTATGACTAACATACTAATTACATTAACAAACACATATTATTACTTCTTCAATTATTGTAATGTTTACCTACTGCTCGTGCTGTCAGTGACAAATTATGACAAATATTGCAAAAAAAAAAAAAAGTTACAGTGTGGTCAAAGTGTAGTCACGGTGTGGTCAAAGTATGGTCAAAGTGTGGTCAAAGTGTGGTTAAAGTGTGGTCTAAGAGAGATAAGTCGATCAGCGAAAATTTGAAAAGGTGAGTCTTTAGTTTTGATCTGAACTCAGGTGTGCTGTCGATCTTTCGCAAATGTGAAGGCAGTTTGTTCCAAGCTGTTGGGCCTGCTACTGCAAAAGCTCGGTCTCCGAAATTGGTATTGGGATTGCGTATAGGTACTGAGAGTCTACCCATGGCTGTTGAAGATGTTGATCGAAGGGTGGCTTGCCTAGTGTTGACATCATTTGGAATGCACAGTTCTGACAGGTAGGGTGGTGCCATGCCGTGTATTGCTTTAAAAACCATCCAGCAAAGTTTGAATTGGATTCTCTCAGGACACTTAAGCCAGTAAAGGTTCCGCAGGTGTTGTGATATGTGGGAATATTTAGAAACGCCGGTTATCAGCCTTGCTGCAGCGTTAAAGACTGACTGGAGTCTGTCAGTGTATATTTTAGGGAGATTTGCGTATATACCATTGCAGTAGTCGAGCCGTGATACAACGTAAGAGTTTACCAACATCTTTGTGGCTTTAATTGGAATATTCCTCCTTATAGATTTGATTTGACGCAAGTAAAAGAATCCCGCGCTTACTGTTTTGTTAATTTGGGATTTGAGTGAAAGATCTTCGTCTAGATGTATACCTAGGAATTTAACGCCATTTTTAGGGATGATGTTACAGCCAGAAGTAATGAGAGGAGTTTTGTCTAGTATTGACTGACGCTTTTTTGTTGCTGTCCAGAGAAATTCTGTTTTGGTTGGATTTAGTTTCAGTTTGTTTGAAGACATCCAGTCTGTTATAGCAGCAATGCATTTAACAGTGATTTCTTTTAGTCTTTCTTTCTCATTCGGTGCACAGTAGAAATAGATTTGCTGATCGTCAGCGTAGCAATGGGAAAGAAGTCCGAATGATTCTATTATTTTGGCAACATCGTTTATGAACAAAATAAAGAGTAGGGGTCCCAGCACTGAACCCTGAGGGACTCCAGAAGTAAGGGTTTCAAAGGGAGAGTTTTTACCACCCGCTTGTACGGATTGGGTTCGGCCAGAGAGATAGGATTTTATCCATCGAATGATCTCACCACCCAGTCCAAAAGATTTTTCCAGTCTTTCGACCAGGAAATTGTGGTCGATGGTGTCAAATGCTGCACTCAAATCTAATAATGATAGCAAAGCTAACTTACCTGACTCGTTTGCAAGCATCAAATCTGACAACACGCGCAGTAGCCCAGTCTCTGTAGAGTGATACCTCCTGTAAGCTGACTGATACTTTGACAATAGTTCATTTTTGGCCAGATGGGCGGTTATCTATCTGATCACAATTTTTTCTAGTACTTTTGAAATAAATGGTAAGTTTGACACAGGACGATAATTATTTAAATCTAAAGAGTCAAGTTGGGGTTTCTTCAAAATCGGGGAAACTAGGACCTTTTTAAGCAGTTGGGGCACCTCGCCTAAATCAAAAGTTTTATTGTAGAGGAAAACTAGGAAGGGAGCTACATATTTAAGACACTTTTTGAGTAGCCACGTTGGAATCGGGTCTAGTGCACATTGTTTGTTTAGGGAACCAGACACAATTTTTTTAACTTCCTCCAATGTGGTATGTTCGAACTTCATCAGGAACTCACCATTGTACGTGGTGAAGTTGAGGTTGAGGGGCAGACGCCATCGTGGCACGGATGGTTTGAATTTTTTGTTGGAAAAAGTCGGAGAAATCCTTCGGACTGAAAGCTGCTGTTGAATTTTCTGACTCACCCATGACAGTTTTAAGCGAGTTCCAAAGTCGCTGGGGGTCAGAATCTTCACTCTCAATCTTCGTTTTCCAGTACTCAGATCTTTTTCTCCGAACCGTCTCCCTGTAATCCGTTTGCGCACTAATCCAAGTTTCCCTTTGGCCGGTTAGTTTTCCACTCCGGAAAATCCGCTCAAGTCGGCGCATGGTCCTCTTTTTTTCCAGCATTCTGCATCGAACCAGGAATCAGATTTGCGAACAGCACAGGTTTTGGTAGAAAAGGGGGCATGTTTGTTTAGTAGAGCAGTTAAGGTCCCATTGTAAACTTCCACTAGATCGTATGTCGAAATGACATTGCTATTTAAGTCACATTTTATGAGAATAGATGACTTTAGCTCCTCCTCGAAGAGATCAAAGTCAAACTTTCGCCATGCTCTGGTCGTTTTCGTTTTGTAAATAGGTTTGGAAGGGTTGAAATCTACTTCCGTACGCACAAGCCTGTGGTCTGAAAGTCCTACGTCGATGACTTCGGTTATTAGCGGTGGGTCAGTATTCCTAGATATAAAAATATCTAATATTCCACCTGCATTATGCGTCGGAATATCTACCCATTGCGTGCACCCGTAACACTCCAAAACATCTATAAATTTAGTTGTGTTACAATCCGTTTTCCTGTCCAGTCTTATATAAAAATCTCCGGTTATAATAAGGGCACCCGGTAGGGAGTTTACCCGTCCCAAAAGTTGCGCAAACTCTACAAAAAATTCTCCAGTGATGATCCCCGACCCCGGTCGGTAAATAGTGATCAAGGTAAAAGGCGTCCCTGTTGCAGAAATGCAACACCCCAGAGATTCAAAAGTATGGTACTCTCCAATATTTATTTTAGATATGCGGACTCCTTGACGACCAATAACCGCCACCCCTCCGTGATTCACAAAGGAGATGTTATTGCTTCTGGTGTCGTCCGGTAATTTCCGTCTTGCTTTTTCAACAACAGTATATCCAAGGGCCCGCAACTTTTTAATGGAGGTGGAGTCATAGTTTTCATGCCACGTCTCAGTGATCGATAAGATGTTCAGCTTCTTCTGCCCAATAATATCGTGAACATCGTCCACCTTATTGTTCACTGAGCGTGCATTCCAATTTGCCACACCAAGTCGACGGGTTTGTAAATTTGCATGGCGTTCTACGGACACTTTTGTTGTTATAGTTTTGATTTGGACACTCTTCCCATGGTCAGTGTTGTGGGTTACTGTACTATTTTCTTCACATTTATTTCATCTTTTTAGCAACGTGGCTGCTCTTCTATAAGCAACTGCTACAGCAATTTCCGATCTCGCACGAACAGTGGTCAAAATCAATGACATGAGAAATGTCTTCCCAGTTCCACCGGGCGCCAACAATTCCATCATCAATTACCTTCATTGACGTAACATATACTTCCTTCTGTTGGGGGTCAACATTTTTTATTTTTTTTTAAATAAAGACAAACATTCCCGGGTTACGAATAACCCAACAACATTTGAAAATCTCCTACTACCACCACACTAAGCTGAAGATGTTGCTACATTGGTACATTATTTCTAACTGATTAGTTCAATGCATCTCGATCATATGCACGTTCAAGTTCCGATTCTCGATTGAAAGCTTCGTTCATTCCACGATCTGGCGTTGGCATTCCTAACTTGACTAAAAAAACTGCCACACATGAGGTAACACATGTCTTCGATCAATAACAAAGCCTGATTATGTATCTCCTCCGCGAGCGCGCTGCTCGAGACGACAGATTTATCCACAACTATCAATGTCTATACACGACAAAGACGATTATCCCATGGAATCACCCCAAACACCTAACCAACAAGTTCCTGCCAATATTGTTGATGAGGATATTACTATTGATAATGAACTACACATTTTCATTAATACTTACTTTGGAAGTCTGCTTTAGTTGTGCATTGTATTGTTAGCTAATAGGTGTCTCATTGGTATTAATGACACAAAAAGTTTCCCAATATCGAAGCAACGTTCAGTACAATCATTTCCAGGCCTTAAATTCAAATAACGTTATCCACAAAACATACACCGTTGGTCACTGGTATGTCTTAGCTAGCATTATTTGACTTCAGGCCCTTGAATTCACGTTTTAAAAAAATATTATTTATAGATAATATTGTTTGACTCTTAATTCCTCGATTTGTCATCCTGGTTTGAATCTGACGTTATGTGATAAGTGAACTAGATTCGCCACATTGCCACCGCATTTCCGATTATTAAAATGATACAACTAATGGTACTGACAAAATTGCTTATTACAAGCTGGCTTATGAGCATGCTCATTAATGAGCATGCTCACAAAACTGTACACACTTGCTGATAAATGAACAGGCTTGGCTTGAGCTTTCTCATGAATGAGCATGCTCAAAGCCAACAATTGAACACATATGCTCTTTAATGAGCATGCTCATGTCACATTATAAATGTCATCGTATAGAATCAGTTCTGTTCGCCCAGAATATCTTATTGCTTGCAACGCAATTATTAATTATTTCAGAAAATTATAAAGGTTATATAAGATTTTATTATATTAAGAAAATAAAAAGATAGATTTGGATCACTAGAAGAGCAAACCTTGGAGCAAGTAATCATTTGTTAGTAGAAACGCGAGAAGAAGATGTCATCGGATATAAGAATCATTTACGAATGCTTCCGCAGAAATTTGACAAGCTACTCTCTAGTATTGCTTACAAAAACGAGATACTCCAATGCGGAATGCTATTCCGAACTGAGATCGGATTGACATGAGCATGCTCATAAGCCAGCCTGTTCACAGTGCTTAGAGGCTTCCCCTTCCATCCGATAATCCAATGAGCATGCTCATAAATCAAACGGCTGTCGATTTGAGAGCATGCTCTTTTGGCTTCAAATGAGCATGCTCATTACTAGCAACGTCACTGACACACATGCTACTAGGTAGCAATTGCTACTAGGTAGCATGCTCTTTGGCTTCAAATGAGCATATGTGTCCGTAGCTTAAAGGTACTGACACATTTGCTTATTACAAGCCGGCTTATGAGCATGCTCATTAATGAGTATGCTCTCACGACTGTACACACTTGCTCATAAATGAACAGGCTTGGCTTGAGCTTTCTCATGAATGAGCATGCTCAAAGCCAACAATTGAACACACATGCTCTTTAAAGAGCATGCTCATGTCAAATAATAACTGTCATCGTATCTATAGAGACAATTCCGTTCGCCCAGAACATCTCATTGCTTGCAACTTGCAACGCAATTATTAATTATTTAAGAAAATTATAAGGATTATAAAAGATTTTATTTTATTAACGCGGTTAATCACAGGATACCATATTATTTGTCCCAGCTCTCAAAGGTCTCATAGAAATCGTTGTATCTCCCTTACTATCATAGTGAGAAGTATGATTTAAATGGTATTGGAAAGATAATACAACACGCTATATATTCAAATCTAAAAGTAAACTACAAAAAAATAAAACGTACACCTTTTTGAAACCAAACTTTCCGATCAGAATTTGAATAAAAATTATGAAACTTTGTGAATTTTTAAAGTTTTTTTTTTACATGAAATGACAAAAAAGTGAGGTTACCATTTTTAAAACTTTTAAAAGTTTTCATCCAAAAATTTTATATTTATATAATTACATGGTTATTTCCAATAATATAATTTAAAAGCATATTTCATCACCTTTCGAAAACAGTTTTTAGTTTTCGGATACGTTAACAAATATTCCATTTATTTGGATTTTATCTCAAAGCGGGAATATTTTTAGCCTCTGAAAAAATCGCCAAATTTTTGAAGGGATAAGAAAATTAAAAGATCGATATGGGTTCGTAATCGGATCACTAGAATAGCAAACCTTGGAGCAAGTAATCATTTGTTAGTAGAAATGCGAGATGTTAACGGATATAAAAATCATTTACGAATGCTTCCGCAGTATTTGACGAGCTACTCTCTAAAATTGCATACAAAAACGAGATACTCAAATGCGGAATGCTATTCGGAACTGAGATCGGATTGAAATGAGCATGCTCATAAGCCAGCCTGTCCACACATGCTTAGAGGCTTCCCCTTCCATCCGATAATCCAATGAGCATGCTCACAAATCAAACGTCTGTCGATTTGAGAGTATGCTCTTTTGGCTTCAAATGAGCATGCTCATTACTAGCAACGTCACTGACACACATGCTACTAGGTAGCAATTGCTACTAGGTAGCATGCTCTTTGGCTTCAAATGAGCAAGTGTGTCCGTAGCATAAATCCCCAACAAATACTGCCCGTAATCACTTACAATGAATGTGAGATTATGATGACTGAAAGAAGTTTATATTGTACCCACTTACCTTTTTGCTTGTATAACTAGTGCCCTTCACTGTAAGGCGCTCCGCCCACTGAGGCAACTGAAAACCAACTAAAACCGTCTGTTTCTCTGTCTTGATTGGTCAAAAAGCTTGGTTAACCATAGAAGAAGAACGATCAGCTGACAGTTGGCAACTATCAATGGCCGCCCAGGGCAACCAGTAGAGCAAGTCGCAAGTCACGGCTTGCGTTACCATTGACAACGGGGTTTTGTGTGATTGTGTATGTGCGGGCCATCACATTGTCATACAAAGACAGTTGGCAGTTGAGAGTTTTCAGTTGCCTGAGTGAGCGGAGGCGCTAACACTGCAAATAAAAAACAGCTATCATGGTTATATGAACGTCTCTATTTTTATTTAATTTGTTTTTTTATACTATTATATAAATGTCGTTTAGATCATATATTATCATATACATCATTATGTTATCTCAGTGAGAAATTGGAGACACTGCAATAACGTATTCTATAACACCTGTAATCAAGTACTACTAGATAGCTGAATGTACACTTACAGCCGCTGTTTCTAACTTTTAAGTCGATTCATCTGAGGCCGCGATCAGCCAAGCATTTTGTAGGGTAGCGCTCGATTTATGTTGTCCCCAAACATCTTATGTTATCTGGCCTCACCCACTTTCATAGACAATAAAATGACATCAAAGTAAGAACTTTCGAAGTTAAATTAATATTATAGAGTTAATTGTTGGATTTATTATTAATACACGTAGTTTATTTAAAATATTTTTATCCATAAACTGACATTTTATATTTTTTTTAAACAGACGTATATAAAATAAAGTGTCAGCTTGACCGTAGGTACTGGACTTGACACTTGGCTTGGCGAATATTCGGCAACGACATAGTTTTTCGCATAAATTAACCGTTTTTCGTCTCTGCTCCGCACGCATCCGAACTTCTCAATCCATATTAATTAAAATGATAATTGATAAACGCAATACAACAGAAGTGAAATGAGCGCGAAACTGTGTCTTCTGTCAAAGTGATATTTCATCGACCATACATTGTGTTCGCGGTATTTTTTCTACTCTGTTGACACTTTTAAGAACTAGACCAAAACTGAGGCGGCCGGAACGAGTTTAATCCACTAGTCCGGCTTCCTTAGGTTAAGATATATATGCTTAAGCGATACTTGTGTGTTGGAAAAAGCGTAGTTGTGCACTAATCAAATACTAAGGCAAAATTTTGGCTTAGTAATTGATTAGTATGATTGGGAACAGCGGCCGTAAGCCAAAATTTTGGCATAGTAATTGATTAGTAGGATTGGGAACAGCGGCCGTTACACTTACTTAAACTCGTCCATTATTGTACATGCTTTTAACCCGAACAAGATTTGAAAATATATCAAATCTAAGAGGGCAGAAGATATATTTCTAGCGCGAGCTCAATACCTATAAAAATTTATGAATTCTTCGTTTCAGTGAAAGATAATGTACCCAAAAAATGGCCCTAATATATTTTAAAATGTTGTTTTTCTTCCAATATTTCAAATTACTTCTAATACTTTGATATAATTATTGTACGGCTCATATTTTTATTAAAAAATATAGTATATCAAACCATAGTTTTATAAAAAGAAAAATTCTCTACCTTAAATTAACAATAACAATATTTCAAATTACTTCTAATACTTTGATATAATTATTGTACGGCTCATATTTTTATTAGAAAATATAGTATATCAAACCATAGTTTTATAAAAAGAAAAATTCTCTACCTTAAATACCAATATTAATTTATCCTTAAAAAATTGTTCAAATTTGAACGTTACATTTGCAACTCACTTTAAATCCCTCTCCTCGTGTGGGTGAATAAACTCATATGTGTATATATTAAAATAATTCATCTTCAATAAACTTATTTATTTTTAAATGGCAGTCTGAGTCAGAGTGTAGCGCATCAAGTGATGCTTTTTTAGAGTATATGAGTATTGCACTACGAACAAGAAAGGGGTTTTTTTCTATTGTGAATCAGCATGTGTTTCTTCAAATCTCTATTTCGAGAACATGAATAGTTACATTTGGAACATGAAAAAGGTTTTTCTCCACTGTGAGTCATCATGTGTCTCTTCAAATATATCTGTTGAGAAAATGAATATTTGCACTCGCAACATTAAAAAAAAGGTTTTTCTCCATTGTGGGTCAGCGTGTGGTTCGTAAGATATATTTTTCGAGAACATGAATAGTTGCACTCAGAACATAAAAAAGGTTTTTCTGCATTGTGAGTCAGCATGTGACTCGTCAAATATCCCTTTCTAGAACATGAATAGTTGCATAGGGAACATGAGAAAGGTTTTTCTCCACTGTGAGTCAGCATATGTCCCGTCAGATGGTGCTTTAATGAACATGAATAATTGCACTCAGAACATGAAAATGGTTTTTCTCCACTGTGAGTCAATATATGTTTCAACAGATTGCCCTTTCGGGAACATGAATATGTGCATTCAGCACATGAAAAAGGTTTTTCTCCACTATGAATCATCACGTGACTCACCAAAACAACCTTTCGCGAACATGAATAGTTGCACTCAGAACATGAAAAGGGTTTTTCTCCGCTGTGAGTTAGCATGTGGCTAGTCAGATTGCCCTTTTGAGAAAATGAATAGCTGCACTCAGCACATGAAAAAGGTTTTTCTCCACTGTGAATCAGCATATGTCTATTAACATCTCCCATTCGTAAAAATGTTTTCTTGCAGTGAGAACAAGAAAAACATTTTTCTCCACTGTGAGTCAGCATGTGTCCCGTCAGATGGTGCTTTAATAGACATGAATAATTGCACTCAGAACAAGAAAATGGTTTTTCTCCACTATGAATTAGCATGTGGTTCGACAGATTGCCCTTTCGGGAACATGAATAGTTGCACTTGGAACATGAAAACGGTTTTTCTCCACTGTGAATCATCACGTGTCTCGCCAAAACAATCTTTCGAGAACATGAATAGTTGCACTCGGCACACGAAAAAGGTTGTTCTCCACTGTGAGTCAGCAGAATATGTCTATTCATATCTTCCTTTCGTAAAAATAATTTGTAGCAGTGGGAACACGAAAAACTTTTTTCTCCACCGTGAGTCAGCATGTGTCTCGTCAGATGGTGCTTTAATGAACATGAATAGTTGCACTCGGAACATAAAAATGGTTTTTCTCCACTGTGAGTCAGCATGTGCCTAGTCAGATTGCCATTACGGGAACATGAATAGTTGCACTGAGAACATGAAAAAGATTTTTTTCCACTGTGAGTCATCACGTGTCTCGCCAAAACACCCTTTCGAGAACATGAATAGTCGCAGTTGGAACATGAAAAGAGTTTTTCTCCTATATGGGTACACAAGTGCCTTTTAAAATTCGTCTTATAAGAGCAGGAATAGTTACAAAGGGAGCAAGAGAATCGTTTTTCCACATGATGGGTCATCAGATCTGTCAACAAATTAAAACAACAATACGGATGAAGAAGGCTCCACAAAGTATATTACTATAATTTAAGTACAGATAAATAAATTAAGGATTGTAAATTCATAAAAAAAAAAAACAAAAAATATAAAGGATTGCATAAACTGTTAAACCGTAAATTAGAAATCAGTTTTACCTGCTTTCTGGGTAATTCTTCCAAAGCGTTCTAAGCATTCCATTTTGACATCCGGCAAGTCCATGTCCATTTCTATGTAAGGAAATCCCCCATCATCTTCTTTTCGGGGTTCGATTTCCTCCTTGATGTTTTATGTTATATGTTTTTCTTGTCTTGACAGTCTCCACATTAATGCCACCTGGCAAAAGAAAACAACAATACGTACAATGATCATTCACATTCAACAATATTTAAATTATATTATATTTACAAAAAAATATAAAAACTTTCACGATTAAGGAAACCATGAAAAAGCAATAATTTGGAAAAGAGATTTTAAGATAAATTTCAGGGGGTCATTTTAATAGCGTTTTCTCATAATAGGGTCGGCACTAGATGGAACCTTGTTATTCCATAGGGTCGATGTGAGAATTATAATCGATGAAATTTTAAAACCGTAATTGGTCAATATATCTTTTTTTTTTTTCTTATTAAAAAAGAAAGACAAACATTCCCGGGTTACAAATAAGCCAACAACATTTGAAAAGCTCCTACTACCACCACACTAAGCGGAAGATGTTGCTTGTGTTGTGATGGAGGACTTAGCCGGCCGAGGAATCGAACACGGAACGCCTAATATCTAATCGCAAATTTACAACAACCCGCTTCGCCAATGCTATTTGTGTTATTGAATGAAGGGTTTAAGAAGAACGTATTCTGTAAACGACAATTGATTTATACAATATCTGATATGAGTTACGATGGTTAATAATAATATCATGAAATATTACCATTAGTTTTTTCGGCTACTGCCATTATACCTAGCTCTCTCATTAAAAACTTAGGCGTATTGGATTTGTCAAAGAATTTGTATATAAACATACAAAAATCAGTCATTTTAATATATTAAATACATGTAGGATAACGAAAGATTTTTATAATATTTATATTGAGGGATCAGTAGGATTTATCGGTCAAATTAGGAATTCCACCGAGCCGAACCCTCTAATATGAAAATATCTGGAGTCGGTGAAATATTTTCCTATTTAATAGTCTAGTAGGTTAACATGTTGTTCTTGTATTGATTTGTATTAATTATACTTATATAATACAATTGCATAGCGTGGATTTACTAGATGATCATTTTTATGCAAAAGTTTGTAAAAGGGTTTAGTTTTTCCTATGGAGAAAACTAAACCCGGACCTAAAAGTCTGGTGCGTAAATAAAAAAAAATTAAGATCTAGGATAACAAGAAGAAACTGTTAGCAGACACTGTCGTATCATACAATAAAACAATCATACAACCTATACTGTTGCGGTCTCAGTATAATACTGCTTAAGTCAAAGTAGCAAAATCATTATTCCATTAAAATCCTTATGCATTATTAGACGTCAGTTCTCAAACAAAACGTCATATTGATAAAAAAAATACTTGCATTAAAGAACAGTACTCGCTGAGCTTTTTTGGAATAACGGCCGCTATAAAAATGAATGGCTGATTAATATAAGTATAAGTACTTACCAATAACTATTAAACGTTCGGAATAATAAATTTATCAGCATTATAACAGGGTGAAACAACTCACGGTGGAGAAAGCATGTGCCACCAAAATATATAGGTTATGCATAGACAATATTGAAGTCATAGACAATTAATATAATTTCCGAGAATCTGGCATTTTTTTAGGTAGGGAAAGACACGAAGTTCACATCAAAATATACTGTGTTATAAGTAGACATCGGATTATATGCACTAAAAAAGGCCGAAATATGCACTAAAAACTCTTGATATACCGAAAATATGCACAATGCAAAATCAAAAAACCATTTTTATTTTTATGTATTTTAATTAAAATGATAGGCTTAGCTTTTCGGCCCATACAAAAAGGACGCCCGGGAAAAAACACTTTTCTACAACGAAAATTGCACAAAATGAATATATATTTTTTTATACTGTCTTCTAGAGGGTGAAAACTATGCCGGTATGTTTTCGCATTTTCGATGCGTTTCGTATTAACGTAAACATTCACTGTCAAACATGTACGATTTATCAAAAAATATTATTTAAAGAAAAAGTGCTGCTTACTCAACTCTCATAAAGAATTATAAAATTATAAAAAGCTACCGACGTAGCTTCTTCTTTCTAAAAAATATTAATTTTTTAAAATATCAATTTCGTGAAAGTTTCGGTGTAGAAAAGTGTATTCTCCATAAACCCCTTTTCGGGCGATTTCTGTACGTAAATTTGAGCGTTGTCTCATTCGCACATTTCGCATTCGCATGTATTGTAAGTGTGCGTGAGCTTATTGTGAGCGGGACAGAATGACAGACGCGGGTGTTCCGCGAGTGGTTCAAAGTCTAGCCTCTTAAAGACGGTACAAAAACAGCGAAACATTCTTAAAATTATGCATAGTTTTTGTAACATTATACAATCAAGTATTTTTCCTAATTTAGGATAGCAAATTTGTGACGTTTTCCACCCAGTATTAATTTATAGTTATAAAAACGACCGTCAACTGACGTCTCTGGACAAAATTTAAAATTTGACGCCATTTCTGGAGTTACCTTTTTAGGCAGGGTATGGACCTGTGCCGTTGATGTAGGCAATGTTCTTCATGTCTTCAAGACTTAGGTTTATAAGCAAAATAGCGTCTAACTTTTTACGAATCTTTTCTGATATTAAATTAGGAAGGGCGTTGGCAAGTTCGATCATTGTTTCCAGTATTTTTATTGATTTAAATAGTGGAAGTTTTTTTGTTTCCAATTATTCTATGGCATCTGGTAACTTGTGGAAATGTGTTGAGATGAGGGCGATATTATGTTTAATAAGTGCGTCTTCAAATGCTAGCTTCAGCCTCAGAACTGTCAAATTGATCAACGAAATCGACGAAATATGCACGATTGTTAAAAAAGGCTAAAATATGCATTAACGCCGTAATTAGAGAGTTATATGCATTTGCATATGCAAATATACAAATGCATATAATCCGATGTCTAGTTATAAGGTATCTTTTCTACCGACAAACTACGTTTTAAAAAATTTCTTCCTACGGCAGGAGAGGGGGTCAGTTCAATTCGAAATCGGCCGAGGGAATATCATTTCTTTGTACTGAATATGTAAACTTGCTGGCTGACAGCGGCAGCACGGCGCTCCGTGTATTCAAAATGACCCCCTCTACTGTTTACGTCGGAGGGGGGGGGGGGTCGCATAACTTTCCTGATATCGCGCCGCTATGTCAATGATGTTTAAAGTTTTTGGTTTTATAATATATAGATATAAGTTTCCGTTGAAAAATAGTATGTTTTGTGTTTGGACATAGGAGATAAAAAAATAATTTATATGTCTGCATTCACAGTTTAAAACCCAAAAATGGACATAGTATTTCTATTATCTAATGCAAAAAAGCCAGGTAAAGAGAGCTAGCAGCACTGATCCCTGAGCACCGGTTCACCTAGGTACCCGAAACTCTACAGACATCCATTCACAGCTCTTCGACTAGTTTTATAGTTTTTGTACAAACCGGTATGCAAGAGGAAAGACCTGCTGACATCATTTTTCTTCCTTCATAAATTTGATCCCTTCCTCCGTCCCTTACTTTTCGCCTCACGATGCTGCCCAACTGGGTGGCGATA
Source organism: Limnephilus auricula (assembly GCA_951813805.1). Lineage (NCBI taxonomy): Eukaryota > Metazoa > Arthropoda > Insecta > Trichoptera > Limnephilidae > Limnephilus > Limnephilus auricula. Next base: position 6,486,166 of record OX638414.1, on the reverse strand, counting down.
TCTTCCCCTGTCTTTACGCCATACAGACGAGAGCGCTCTCGCGAGTTTTAAGAAAAAAATATAAAACACTAATTTAAAAAAAAAATTGGAACCCAAAATCTCAAAATAGAAACTCAGCTTTTCACTTTATGGTTGGTAAATCTTATGATATAGCATAATATGATTAGGAAACGTTCGGTCACAGGAGACAGTTTTGTCACTGAAACGTTTTTGCTCTCCTAATTTAATGGCAAACGAAATTATTGTGACCAAATATTATCATAATATTTTGAAATTTGGCAGTAATCTGTGATTGCTACTGTTGGATCCCTTCATATTGTCATATATGTGAACAATAATTAATAGTGGCTGATAAAGTTAGTCTGTTGTAATAAAGTTACTACCTTCTGAAGGATTTTTTTTTTCTTTTTTATTTAAATTGAATGTAATAGATAGAACAAGTACAGATTGACAAACGAAAGAGCAAAATATTACCTTTACTATAGCGTCCCAGAAGGAACTGTACTAGAACCGATTCTATTCGTTAACTATATAAATGGTGTACTTTTAAAGTGATACTGTATTATAATTTCATAAAGAAAATTGGTAGGAAACATTTAACATGTCTGAACAAGGGCTAAGTGTACTTAAAAATCGGCTTAAAATCAACTCAATCTTACATAAGCTTTGCTTGGCCATTCAAGTTTGAGATATAAGTTATTTGATGAAGCTCTGCAATATTGAGATTCACATTTCGGACGTGAATTTATAAATTCTTTCAAATTTCTATTTTCCTCGTGAAATCATTTTTGCGGATGTTTTTGGTTTTTTTCGGTCTAAGAGCTAATTCCAGTTTATAATAGACCGTTCCCCAAATATTCCCAATTCCTTCGCTAAAATCCTGCAATGAGGGATAATAATTTATTATGAATTTAAATTGAGTCCAGACTCGCAACAACATCATTTGGCTTTTTTATAGTCAATACCTCACAAGAGTCCCAACTGCTGCCGTCTGGAGACAGTGAGACTATGGCATCCCCAATTGGGGCATGTTGTGGAGCTGGGAAGGGAAGGAGAGGGGCATGTTGTGAAGCGGGGAAGGGAAGGAGATTGGGTAGAGTAAGGTAGGGAAGTACCTGGCTATTCAGATATAGTCAATAAACACGGCTAAAGCCAATTCAAGCACTGTTTCAATTCTGAATAGTGGTCTTACACAAGGGCGATGCTGAGAGTATCTTCAACGCTAAAACGTGCGGCAAATATAGTATATATTAATTTTTATTAATTAATTATGAAATAACACAAATAAATTAAATAAAATTTATTTGCCCACGCCGGGTTCGAGCCCGCGATCTTTGGAATGGGAGTCCAAAGCCTTGCCCCTGGAATATAGTAGCCGGCTGCTATAAGTTGTTTTGTTTTGCATTTTCTTAAAAAAAATTATAACATTATTATAACAATTAATTTTTTTTATTCGTGATGGAAGTATGACGGAATAACATTTCTCTGAAATAATTCCCAACTTTAATATTTATGAGACGTGTCAGAATAAATTCAAGGAAATAATAGGATTCTGTAATTTTATCCATTGTAACTGACATCCATAAATATCGTTACGCATTTAATTCTGTAAAAATTAAGATTCCTGCAAATATACCTGACTTGTTTTACCCAAGTGTTTCATTGAATAAAGTGATAAACATCTGACACGCAGCCCCGTTTACAACCTTGGTATTGATTGTAAACCGAATCCTATCCAGGGTTAATGATTTCAAATACACAAGGGACACAAATACCAAAACATTTATTCATAAGAGTAATATAATAGTTGAGTTTTATTCCAGGGTGTATTTACAATATATACTTATTATTATTTATTTATTTATTTATTCACGCCCTTAGGACTTTTACAACAATCATAATACAAAAATAATACAAAAATAAACAATAATATACAAATCATGTTACATCATTGTTTAGTAAACGGGGAACAGAATTTTTGAAATTTCAGAAATAAATTTTGGTAAGGAATAAACGAAAATATAAACTGAACTAAATTACCAAGCCTATGTAGTCTTTGGATTGGGGAGTTAATGAAATAGTTAGTTTAAGAAGAATAAACAAAGAACACCTCTGGACGCCTCGTGTTACGATTTGGTACTCTGTAACACGAGGTTGTGATTTGGTAATTCATATATATTCAGTAAATTTTAAATAAAGAAACAAGCACACTGAATAGACAAAAAAATAATGAAACTAATTTTGAATACCGGAGACATACAGGTATAACATCAGATCTAACCGACATTCAGTAGTTTCAAGCAAGTCTACATTCTGTGAATGATTTTGAAAAATTGACTTCAACTACCAACGGAACAAGAAAAAGTGTAAAAATTATCTTCGAGTACACGTATGATTGCAGACCAAATATGAAAAGTTTATTTTCCAACGTGAGTGCGCACGTGCTTCTGCAAATCTCTCAATTGAGATTACTAAGAGCTGCTCTGGAATAATGAAAACGGTATTTGGTCCCTGTGAGTCCGCATGTGTTTCTTCAAATCTCCATTTCGAAAACATGAATATTTGCATTTGGAACATGAATTTTTTTTTACTCCACCGTGAGTCAGCATGTGTCTCGAAAGATAGCCCTTTCGAGAACATGAATAGTTGCACTCAAAACATGTGAAAGGTTTTTCTTCACTGTGAATCAGCATGTGTTCCTTCAAATTTCCCTTTCGAGGGCATGAATAGTTGCATTCGGAACATGAAAAAGGTTTTTCTCCACTGTGAGTCAGCATGTGGCTCTTCAGATATTCTTTTCGAGAACATAAATAGTTGCACTCGGTACACGATAAAGATTTTTCTTTGCTGTGAGTCAGCATGTGGCTCGTCAGCTGGTGCTTTTGAGCACATACAAAATTGCACTTGGGACATGAAAACGATTTTTCGCCCGTGTGAGTTAGCATGTGTCTCGTCAGATGGCCCTTTCTAGAAGATGAATAGTTGCACTCGGAACATGAAAAAGGTTTTTCTCCACTGTGGGTCCGCATGTGGCTCCTCAGATATCCCTTACGAGTACATGAATAGTTGCACTCCGGACATGACAAAGATTTTTTGCCAGTGTGAGTTAGCATGTGACTAGTCAGATTGCCCTTTTTAGAACATGAATAGTTACACTCGGAACATAAAAAAGGTTTTTCTCCACTGTGAGTCAGCATGTGGCTCTTCAGATATTCCTTTCGAGAACAAGAATAGTTGCACTCAGAACACGACCAATATTTCTCTGCACTATGCGTCAGCATGTGTCTCGTCAGATTTCCATGTCGAAAACAAGAATAGTTGCACTCGGAACATGAAAAACTTTTTTCTCCATTGTGATTCAGCATGTGGTTCAGCAGTTGGCCCTTTTGATAACATGAATAATTACACTCGGAACAAGAAAAAGGTTTTTCTCCACTATGAGTTAGCAGATGGCTCGTCAGATGGCTCTTTTGAGAACATAAATAGCTGCACGCGGCACATGCAAATGGTTTTTCTCCACTGTGAGTCCTCATGTGTATCGTCAAACTTCCCTTTTGAGAACATGAATAGTTGCAGTCGGAACAAGAAAAGGGTTTTACTCCAGTATGGCTGAGAAGGTGACTTTCAAAAAATGACTTATTAGAGCAGGAGTAGTTACAATGGGTACAAAATAATCGTTTTTCTACAGGATGCGTCTTCAGATCTATGGACAAATTTGAAAAAGAAATCGGATAATAAAATGCTCAATTAGACTGAAAAGATAAGATAAGCTTAACACAGTCAATGCATGCAAACGATTAAAAATGGATACTAGTAAATTTTAAATCTTACCTGCTACCTGGTTAATTCTTTCAACGCGTTCCGTATAAGGAAACCCCCCGTCGTCGCCTTCTCGCGGTCCAAGGTCCGCCTTGATGGCAACTGTCTCCACATGCGTGCTGCCTACAAAAACAACATAATTGAGTAAATATTCCAAAATCGACATATTAAATTTTGAATATTTTCAATGCAACTAACTGGCTATCTCAGTACTCTCCGCATATTTCAAATATTCCTTCTTTACATCTGGAGGGTTTAAATCTACACCCGTATACTGCATTACACTTCCACCTTCTTCCTGGGGTCCTGGTTCCGTCTTGATGGAAACAGTCTCAGGATTTAGAAGATCCATGGCACTGCTGTGGTAGTGTTTGATAATTGATTCAAGCCAAAACAAATATTCCTGAAACAGAACATTTTTATAACGAAATTTTAATTTGCATGAGTTTAGGATATTTGCTTTCGCTTCCTTAACTCATATCGAGAAACAAAGATAAAATAATTATGACCGTATTTAAAAGTTGAATTTGACATTTCAAAACGGTTGGGTGAATCGCCATCAATCGTGGCATAACTTATTATATACAAAATCTATCTCTAAAACTCTAAATAATCTGGACTTATATTGGAAACGTCATTCTTCTTTTAACAGAATATTGGAAAACCACGTTTTATAATTTGAGTAATTTTATCAATGCAATTAAAAAACTGTAATCCGCGGAATTTCCTGGAGAGACCACATTACAAACGAGGAGGTTCTCCAAAGAATCGAAGGAGGAAGGCACCTGCTCAGGACCTTGTGAAAGTCCTCCGAAAGGCGTGCAAGATGGATCGGCCATATAATACGACAAGAAGGCCTCTTGCATGCTATAATGGAGGGTATGACCGAGGGGACAAACTATAGGGGACGCCCACGCCGAGAGTACCTGGAGGACCTGCTGGTGGACATGCGCTGTTCATCATATGCAGACTTCAAAAGAGCCGCACAAGACAGGGATGAATGGAAGAGAAAAATAGAGGAAATTGCGGCAAACCAATCCCAGGATTGAAACCAGAGAGAGAGAGAGAGAGAGAATCCGCGAATATTATTTAAGAATGTTTTTAAAACAACCATCTCAGCCAATGTTATCTGCTTTATTGAGTGCAGGGCTTAAGAAGAAGAACACTATTTATTCAATAAGCGATACAAATAACAATGGATATTACTATGACTGACGTATTTACTATCGGATTTCTGGGATTAGAAGAAGAGAGGGCGGGAAGATGCTCTCATTTATAAACCGTAGACCGTTGCTGTCTCACTCTAATACTGTAAAGTCATATTAGCAATTTAATAATTCCACAGATAAACTGATTCAAAAATAGGTTGACTTTAAATTGGCAGTTTAAATCTTCAAAGAACAAAACAAACATGTATGTGTACCGATTAGCTTTGCTAAGGTAAGCTAGGTCGGTTAGACACAGTTCAATTGTGCATGTGAGTCTTCCTGCTCGAATGAAAGTCAGTGGTCGATCAGTTTGGTTTGAAATAACTAAAAGGACGCAACAATAAACAGTACATAAATTTTAAAATAACAGACAATAACAAAATGTGTAGGGTGATTAATATCAGCATTAGTACTTACCAATAATTATCGTGTAAGTGTTGTATCATTAAAGTTAACTGCGTGGGTTGGACAGAGTGAGGGATATTATGTAGAATTAGAGATTGAAAACAGGATGAAAGACTGACGGTGAAGAAAGCTTGTGCCAACAAAATATCAAAGTTATAACTAGTCAGTAATGAAGTCAAAGACAATTATTTAAATTTCCATGCTCCTGCCTTTTAGGATTACATTAATTTAATTCAAATCAACTTCTTACCTAATATTATAGGGCTAGTAGATTATTCAGCCCGTTTACTGTGTACTCCGGCCTTGAGAAAAAAATGACAGAAAAGTCATAGATAATTTTTTGAAAGCCGTCAGAGAATCTGCGTATTTAAAATCGTTTCAAAGGTAATTTAAATTGCAAGTGATTATGACCATGTTCTAGTAAAGTTGTTATGTAACGTAAGGGTGAAAATTGCTTAAAAAATTCAAGAATTTTTGTCAGTTCCGGAAACACAGTTGACAAGCTGGTAACCCTGAATAATTCTAGGTCCAATAATAGGATATTTAGAAGCCACCTCTTTGCTGGAGCCCCAGTATACATGAAAAACCAACTTAACTCTGTGCTTAGGTTGAGCCAACCGATTGACATTCAGTTGTAAACAGATCGATTGCCATATCCAATGCGCGAAACGCAAAATGGAAATGCTGAGTCTGCTCTACAGGTATTTCAATGGAACCTGCTTGACGGAGCTGGCAGCACTGATTCCCTGTGCACCGTTACACGTACGCTAAACTCTACAGACACCCTTCCACAGTTTAAGATGATTCCATGAGAATGGATTTACGAAGAAAAATTTACGTTAACAATTTTCCTTTTGGAGCTTTTTGGATCTTTGTAATTAAATACTTAATCGCCGGCAATCTAGGCACCATAGTCATATTATGTGTATAGACCTGCCCTAAGTGATAAAAGCGTATTATTTCCCCCTCCTTAATTCTGGGTTCCATGGAACCGGCCGGGTTGGCGTATAGGCTCGCGTGAATCTAGAAAATGTGACGTCATCATTCTTGTGCGGACTAGCGTCGAGCTCTCATCGGTAAATTTAACGAAATAACATGGCAAAAATGGTAACTTGTGCTCTTAACACATGTAAAAATAGAAGTGAAAAAGAGTATAAACCCAATTGTCGTATTACCTTCCATATGTCGGCATTATTTGTCTTTATTTTAAGCTTATTCACATCATATAATATGATCAGTTTTATCACACCAAGAGACAAGAAGCGTAAGCAACCGAAATTCCCGGTCCCGTCGTGTGCACGTTGCTGTTTACTGGGATAATTAAATTATGAAACATTTGTAAAAGTGTCTTAACTAAACACGGTAACAAAATATTCGACTTTCAAAACAAGCGAACCTATCTTCACTTTATATGGATTACACAAGTTTGTTCAAAGCGGGCGAACAATTCGCGCTCCCATGTAAAAAGGTCTATTCATTCAAAGACAGATTTTACTTTTAAGAGCTAAATAGTGATATTATAATGCGTGATTCCTATATACTGTCATATTGAAGTATTAACGAATCACATATCGTTATAGTCAACTCATCCCTCTGCGCACCGCTACAGTTGGTTTTTTCCCCTCTCCCTGATTCTCTGGTCTATGAATATTCATACGTCTGTGCTAGGCATAGATTATGAAAATTACACAATTCTACAATAGAAGAAGAACCATACCATAGAAGAAGAACAATCAGCTGACAGCTGGCAACTATCAATGGCCGGCCAGGGCAACCAGCAGGGCAAGTCGCAAGTCACCGCTTGCGTTACCATTGACAACGGGGTTTTGTGTGATTGTGAAGTGTGCGGGCCATCACATTGTCATACAAAGACAGTTGGCAGTTGAGAGTTTTCAGTTGCCTCAGTGGACGGAGGCACTTAAAGTGCGGCGGTTAATATTTTCCTTTTTTTGTTTTGTCGCTTGGAATAATTCTTTATTTTACGTCAGTACCTAACGACGATAAGAATATAATGGTTAAAAATGTTTCCTTATAGTCTATGATCTTCTCTTGTCTATGTACGGTCCTCACCCTGACATGACCCTGAATGCCACTTGCTTGGTATTGATATTTTGGAACACCAAAATCGTTCTGCTTACTAAATTGTAATTAGGTGTTTTGTAATTATAATATGTTTAGCCGAAACGAACAGTCATAATAATGTGTCTTACACATTTTTTCATTTGAATTTTCAAATGAAAGTCCTGTGAAACGGCCCTTTTTATCCTCACGTTGGTTGATGTAAAATGTCGTCACAAAGATGAATTTATACTTGCTGCTCCTCCCAATTATTGTTCTTAGAAATTTGATTCATTATTTTATATTTCTTTCAGATGAAAGTTGGTAGATGTCATAGTGGATCTGAGTTTATATAGCCAGTCGATGGCATCGCGATTCACATGTTCCTGCTCAGATGTCCCTCTAGGAGACATAAGATGTATACATTATTCTACGAAATACCACGGGTATGCCAATTCTGTATTGCATTACGTTTAATTTAGTTTTAACCGCTTGGGCGCATAAGCTTGTTTTACGACAATTTAACGTAGGTAGACATAGGAATGACGTATGCCCCGTACCTGAGTTTTAAAGTCCACGCACATGCCAACATAACTACACACTGATAAATAATTCAAACAATTTGTTAACTTGATATAAACTCTCAACTTGTATTTTCATGTTTATTCTATGATAATTTTCCTGTACACCTTTTATCTTTTTTAATGTTCTAATTATTACCCGTCTCAGAACAGACAACGTCTAGTGAGGCGGGTAACTTACTTATTATAAAATACAATATTACCTTAATAATGCAATGAAATTGAATTGAATTGCCCTGGAGAAAGACCCACCTGGAATGAAACTTTGGTTGAAATAATATCAATCATCAATCCTTCTTCTTACTTAACTTCTTCCTTTTTAACCTCACCACATACCCTAACAGGGGGTGCCAATGTCGACTGTCGTAACAGCAGTTCTCATTCTTATGCTTAGTCCTATAAAAATCATAATTTTGTTTTGTGGTTCGTTAGGATCCCATATGCCAACTATTTATCTGGGTGATTTTAAACACAATGTGTAGTATTGCTGTATTTAATTTAGTTCTGATAGATTTTCAAAATATTATACTATGCAACAGAATGAAAGCGTAGGTATATAAGTATATAATCTGTCTTATTAATTACGGTCCATTATTCCGCCATCCTAATATAACAGTAGAACCGCCGAGGATTGGCTGTGCGCCCCTTTTCAATCATACTTAGGCCAAGGCCAAAATACTTTTATACGTAATAAATTTAAGATTTGTATAAAAACAGCCTCGCAGCCATTTCTTTTAATATAAAGAACCATTGTAACACATTTAAAGACATAAAAAATTGTCGGTCCGGGCAGGTACATAACTACACATTGTTATTTATTTCAAACGTTCCTTTGCAGTTATTAATATAAGCTGAGGAGAATTGGGGAACTTCAAAACATTGCTTGATCTTTCATTATCGCGATGGATCTATCGACCACAACTAGTGTCTTCGTCAAGATGGAACCAGAACACCCAGAAGAAGACGGAAGTGAAACTTTATTTAGGGAGAAAGAAACTGAATTTTCTGATGATAAGAAGCAATTTTCTGTGAATTCTGGAATTATTGCACAAGCTGCTGGTAAGAAAGATACTATAGGCACGGACACGTGGGGTTTTTTTGTTGCTGTCACGATGCTGAGTGATATAGCCGCTAGAATACAATCACACGTTGCTACCGTTACTGTTAGTCGCCAAACAAAAAAGCTAAAATGAAAATTATACTGAAAGTCCCTGTAAGAACTAGTAGAAACGAAATCTTATACAATCTTAAGATCATGTTAAACAACTCTATTGTAAAACAATACTCCTTTACATTCATAAATAAAAAAACACTAGAAATCACAACTAACACGTATATCATAAAATCTCACTCAGGGACACTCGATCTCAGGATCGAAAACATATCCAACAAGTAGCTACGAATACAACATTGGGACACAAATCTTTTTTATTATTGAACACTACGTTATGATCCCACTGTCATTAAAAAATCACAAAAAAGTTTTAAATCCCAAGTAAAAAGCTGGATACAAAACATAGGGATATCAGTAAGTAATAGAAAATATACTGACACCAAATTCATATTGAGACCGAATCCACACAACTTCAAGTAACCAAATCCATACAAGTTCACTTTGAGAGCTAGTAAATTCGTCATTTTTGTGGATGTCGGAAAACTAATTTTACATTCACTCTTTAAAATGTACCGAATGTTCAACAATATAAAAAGAGGGGATAACCTAATTGATTTAAGAGACATAGTGGGATTTGGTAAGAATTGGTACCGCCGGCCGGGAGACATTTTTTTGGCAAGCCTTCACCTCTGCAACAGGTTACCCCGAGTGGTTCGCAACGTTTGATAACCTAGCAGAGATACCCGGCCCCCCGTGTGATGGGCCGTATCGGGAAAGACTGGTAAAGTGAGACTTTTTGACATAGCCGGACTCTAGCCGGACACTCTCGACCTATTGGCTTGCACCGCAGTGGGAGGAATGAATTCATACGTCTGTCACTCTTAGGCAGATTGAGCCCTAGATTCTAACCCACCGCTCATACCTTTTTCCTTTGCAGAACCTCCTCTCCTCGCTTTCCCTTAAAATACCCCTTACTCAGCATCCGCAAAGATGACATAGGCCTTGAGGGATTTTACCTGAGGAAATTATTTTCCGCAAGGCCTTCAAAGATACAAATAAATGAAAAAATACAAAACTTAAATAAGAAAGGATTACGTCCCGACTGAGATTCAAACTTAGAACATCTAATCCATCGGGAGCGACGTTCTCGGAGCGGCGGTACCCATACCCGCCTCCTAAATAACAAAATATTTCATTTATAATTGTTTCCAATAATCATTAATAACGTTATTTCTTTAATTTCAGGAACACACATTACTAAGAAAGACAATGATAACAAAGAACTCAAATTTCTGGTTCGTTCTTCGTTTGGCAAATTTCCATGCCTACAATGCAAATATTCAACTAAATCCATGTCCAACATCAAAAGACATCTACTTACTCACAGTGGAGAAAAACCATTCTCGTGTCCCGGTTGTAAATATTCATGTTCCAGCAAGTCAAACTTAACGTCTCACATGTTGACTCATGGCGGCAAAAAACCTTTCGCTTGTTGTGACTGCAACTACACTTCCTCGGACAAGTCGACAATGAACCGACACATGCTTACACACTCCGGAGAAAAACCTTTCACGTGTTCCGAGTGCAGTTATTCAGGTTCAAGAAAAACGCACTTAAAGAGACACCTGCTGACTCACAGTGGAGAAAAACCGTTCTCGTGTTTAGAGTGCAACTATGCGTGTTCGGACAGGTCGCTTTTAAAGAGACACATGTTGACATGCCATTCTCCTGTCCCGAAAGCAAATGTTTATGTACAGAAAAGTCTCATTTGACGTTGTAAAACCCATTTGGAATAGTTCTCATGTTTGGATTGTTACTTTTTGGGTTCACGAATGTTACATTCAAGTAACTAAGGTAAGGTGTTTTGCTGGAATAATAATCAAATAGCCTATCAGCGTAATTTTTGACATTTGAAAGGTCTCCGTTACACAGCAATTCTAGGCACATTTCAGCATTTGAACAAATTTTGATGAGCTAACAAGCAACACAACATGGGAGTTGAGTTTTTTGATAATAAAAGATTGTTCAAGAGCTAAAAGTGACCTAGAATCGACGTTTAACGAGAACTTTTCAAATGAAAAACATTTAAAACTACAAACTCTTGAGAGTCGGCGAAAGATAAACGACCTATGATTATTTTTCATTGTTGTAAATTCAGAGCTCGACTGTTGCAATATCCTAAGTCTAGTCAATTTAAGAATAGCCACTCGAAAAACTAGGTAAATGGCATATATCAATGTCACCATTCAATTTTCTTCTTTTTTGAGAGTACTATCATTCAACTTTTATTTTACCAAGTGCTAAAAAAAAAAAATTAATAATTATTGACTTTTTTATTTATTATTTGAGCATGATGTGAACATTTGTTATTGGGTTGTAACCTAATTATTATAATCTATTTTTTCTTTAATGCATGTAATGTTATTAATCTGTAAATATTCCTAATAAAATAAAAAAAATAAAGAAATTATGTATCAAGTTCGCTATTTCCTCGTCTAAATAGTTGAGCAAATGAATATGCAAATAACATCGACATTTTTAATGTAACAAATTCGATATTTAAAAGATAAAAAATTTTGTACGTTATGATTTTATTTCTGTTAGTTTCAGATTGTTATCATTGCAGAATATAAGTAAATTTTTAAATTTTATCCAAATCGTCGCTTCAGTTCGTTATTATCCAACAGACCAAAGCGTAAATCGGGATAATGGCGTTTTATAGTTTTTTTTTTCAAAAAAAAGCAGATACATTTTGGAGGACGTAAGACAAAGTGCGTTTTGAAAACCACTTAAAAAATTATTTTTAAATTTAAATAAAACAAACACTTAGTATTTAACCACGTATATTTATTATTTATTTGATGTATACGTGGTTAAATACTTACAGCCTTACTAAAAAAAAAACACTCCGCGGCCGTTAAACGGTGTTTTTGTGAATCTTTAGATTTGGCAACGCCGTATTTTACGTGTTTAAATTGGAGTTTTCATAATAATCCGCTGGGTGGTGTGATCGATGCGCCTGTGCATTGCTTTACCGCTGAAAAAAATAGCCGTGAATGCGGAAAAAAGTCGGTCGCGAATGTGTGTGTGATTAAGATGATGTTTTCGTTAATGATCTCAATCTTTATGATTAATTCGCACTTATATTCATGTAGTCAATATATTTACTATTAATTTGTGTTGTTGTTCGTTAGTTTAAGTCAAATTGTGACGCAAAAATCGTGTGTTCTAAATTGAACTGTCAGAAAATGGTTCTATAGGTTATATTCAGAAATAATTTGCATTTTAAGATATTTATTTTATTATAAATTCTTGAAAGTGATGTTTTTTGGTGACTAAAATGTCTAATACATATTTTAGTAAATGCATCAAAGAAATGAATGTCTTAAGATGTGCAAGCAATGTATTCAAACGTGAGTTTTTTTAATGTAAATTTTTGGGAATGAAAAGCGAATTTCAAGATTTTTTTATATTTTTTTATTGTGTGAAGGAGTAAAATGTGAGGTGACAGTTTTATTTCAAAATCATTAAATAAAAGGACTGTGTTTTTTGAATTTTGAATTTTTCCAAATATTTCAATGTTTTAATAGAAAGTGTTTGGGGTAAGTAAATTTTTTTGTCAACTTGATGTTTGAAGCTTAAAATACTACAGTTTTTAAACACTTAACTATATTTTAGATATGAAAATCTTAAAGGTAATTAAATTTTGGTTCTAAAATGGTATTTCTTTTTACGACATCTCAAAAAATAATAAATATATAGGACATTAAAAAAAATTCTTAATTCGTTGAAAATTACAAATGGAACAAATATATACAACAGATAAACTACCCTCCTTGGCTGTGTAAGCAATGTACATATCTTTCCATGAACAATTTTGTCAGTTTTTAATTAGTAAGGATTCTTCATACATGGTTGTTTGACCATTGTAAACATTTTTCAGAAAGTTATTAGTAAGGCTGGTAAAATACGACGTTGTCAGATCAAAACCATATATTTTGTTTAGTAAGAATTTGAAAAACAAAATGTACACACCTTACACAACGTGCTACAGAAACACCGTTTAACGGCCGCGGAGTGTTTTTTTTTAGTAAGGCTGTAAGTGTTTGTTTTATTTAAAATATAATGCCTAACCACAAAATGATTGCTTCTTACGAAAAAAAAATATTTTTAACTTATTTTAACAATTATCGTATAAATAAAGGCTTTTTGAGAACAAATGCATACTTAACTTAATTTTACGAAAAATGGTCTGACATATTATTCATAGACTTGAGAATCAGGGAGAGGGGTAATAACCATCTGTAGCGGGGCGGAGAGAGATGAGTTGACGGTAACGATATGTGATTCGTTAATCGTAAAGAACGTTATTACTCACATGAAAAAATTATAATCAAATTGAAATATTAATAATTTGTCGCCGTCGGCTTAATTTTTAATATTTTGTTTTAAAAAATTAAGGAAATTTTGTTTGCATGTTGTACTATAATGTTACGATCAAATAAATAAATTTGTATTACCTCTATCATCGCATTATCACATTATAAAACCGCGAAGACGGAGCTTTGAACCCACTAAACATTATATTTGTCTCACTTACACAAGTCGCAAAACCAATACCGCCGCCAATATTAGACAAAGACAGATATACAAACGTGATTTGATGGGTTGGTGTTGGTAACCATTTGAAATTTTTTCCAAAATAAACAATAAAATAGGGTCTTATTAACGTTAGTTTATATAAATAAAACTAACTAAAATTATTTCAAATGTGTATTTTTTATTATATAACTAAAAGTTAGCATAACTAATGAAATAAATAAGACATTTATTGTACCAATAAATCAAACTCCGCTTTGAAGCATTAGTTTTGTATACAATTTCCTTTTAGATTTTTAGAGGCAGGATGCGATCTCCTATGTTGAGGAGATTTGTGGGCCTCCGGTAGATTGAGGAGATACCGGTGGATCGTGATATCTCCGTGTGCTTTGGGTCGGGATAATAAGTGCGAGGATGATTGTTGATGATAAGATGATGTATTTACAATAATTACATAATGCACTATTTACAAATGTGAGTATTTACAATCGTGTAATATTCCGACACGAACCGCAGATTGCGAAGTTGGGTTATTCGGCCGCTTGCCGCGCGAGCACTGCGTTGAGTGAAGACTGATGAAGAACGACGACTACTTGGATTGCTCGAGTCCTTATATAGGCTGGGACAAAGGTACTCGGAAGGTAGGTCAAACATGCACACGCGAGAAGTTTCTCGATATGGCTAGGCAGCGCTGTGTGTAATGTGTGGCAGGTCCGAGCTCTTTCCAGAAGGTGGTCGAAATTAAATTGCCTAGCGAAGTAGCAGGTAGAAACGGCGGAGTGCCGGACAGTGCCAATTAGTGCGGCGTAGATATCGATAGGTAAGCCGCTACAGATTCATTTTTGTAAGTTTGAATGGCATTAATTAAAAAAAAGGAAATGATCCACTTGTATTATATTTTCTCAGCAATCGAATTATTTCCACCCACTTCTCACGGCATGCTGCATCTTTAGGTACCCTGCAAAATTATTCATATTAAATACAAAATACACAGACCGGTCAGTGGTTAAGTGGGCATCGCGTTTGGGTCCCACCCAGGCGTTCCGTGTTCGATTCCTCGGCTGGCTAAGTCCTCCATCACAACACAAGCAACATCTTCCGCTTAGTGTAGTGGTAGTAGGAGATTTTAAAATGTTGTTTTGTCTTTCTTTAAAAAAAATTAAAATAAATAAACAATATGATTACTAGGATATTCATTAATAAACTAAAATAAGATTTACGTCTTATTTTGTACGAAGATTAAAACATAATTTTTATTATTATTTTCAAAATGTATAAAATCAGACGTTACTTCCATAGTAACTTATTCCATAAATTATGTATTCTTCCATTAATATGGGTAAACCAAAAAACTTTTTAGTGGCTAGTGGCAACACTGAACCTAAATTATAGTATTCAATATTTTATTTTAGTTTTTAGTTTAATATGAATATGTTACGTATGTATATAAACTTACGCGTGGAAAGTAATTCCGCTTGATTTGTTATGTATTCCTGACCTTCAATCGCATTCTTTCCAACGCATTGTCGTGTGTCGTTCGGTCCAACTCGGTTGATGTCACCTTTACCTTGAGCACAGTTAAGGCTATGCGACACGACCAAGCCGCTTGATGGCAAGCACGTAGTTTCTTTTCTATGGCGCTCTGTGACAAGCCTTTTGACCGTCTCCAAAGCTTGCTTGCGGCTTTCTCACAAGCATTGCGCAATACTACGTGCTGGCGGTGGGGCTTGATGCGAATCATAAATGAACCAATCTATAGATTGATAACTTCCCGCTTTTTGTATAGAGACACTTTCGACGCTATTTAACCATAGACTTGGCAATAATTTGATACTTTTTTTTTGCCCTATAGTTATGACGTCACACACACCATCGACAAGGATAGAGGAAAACCCAAAAAAGGGTGTGACCATAGACAATATAGTTCTCTTTCGGTATCTACGCAATTCACCAGCCTAAAATATTTTTTTTTTTAAATGTGGAAACATCAAAATGCTCCCTCAGAACAAAAATGAAAACTCACAGTTATATGTTTTAGTATTTTATTATAAACAGGTAGAAACACAAAATACAAGAATGACTAACAAACCATCACGCCATTTCCGCAGGGGTAGGTAGTAGAAAACAACCCAGTTTTGGAACACATTCTTTGTCTAATTAACATTCATACATCGTCTCATACATACTCTTCTAGAATTCTGACTTGACATGGCTCGACTTGAGTATCTGATTCACTCGATCATGCTATGTCTTCCTCGGACGTCCCCAACTTCTACCTTTCACATATTCTCCTTACACTCCTTTCTTTGTTCATTCGCTCAAACCATCTGAGCGTCCCTTTCTTAATCTTATTCATTACTCTTACATTAATCAGCCTTGCATTATTGGCGGATCTCCACATTTCTCACACGATCATACATGGCTTTACCACACATACACCTCAGGGATCTCATTTCAACAGCATTCAGTCTACTCTCATCCTTCTGCCAGTTCCATGCCTCACTGCACTACATCAAGGTAGGAACCAGCACTCTATTTGGGACTGCTAGCTTCGCTTCTTTGGACATTTTTTGTTAGCGCCAACGTCATTCAGTCCTACATTAATGAAGTTATCTGCATTTATCTGAGTTTTGTCAGTTCAGATCCCACTGAAAGATAAGAACAAATTTATTAATACTAATAAAAATATAAAAAACAGTGCAAATATAAAGTACAGAATAGAAAAGTAAACGTACTGAGAATGATTTGTTCTTGTCGCGTCCAGTCCATGGAGTACTCTTCCTTGGTTCTCCTGTGCAGGCCCCAATCTCTTGACACGACACCACAACGTTACTGTCCTGCATACCTACAACAATCATGTCATCACTAAATTGCTAAATTATTGCTTTTAGATGTGCATCAATGAGCATCATGAAACACATCTGACATATCAAAACAAAGTAAGATAAATAAGTGAAAACAGGATTAAACTGTGCAAATGAATGTATCTTCGACATTATGAAATGGCTGTAATTATACACATTATGATAAAAATTTGATATTTCATGCCTCCTCAACTAGAAAAATAACAGTACGAAATGAGCTTAGAATTTCATATAAATAATCAATATTATTTGTACCTGCACTTTGGTCAATAAATCCTGTTTTCACGAGGATGGTGTGTCTGATTTTAGGAAGTTTGGTGGACAGTGCATTACTTTCCAATACGCATTTTGCACTCGATCTCGAAATGAGCCATTTCATGTAGTATTAGCCTCAAATACATGCAAAATGTTCTCAAAATCGGGTAATCAATATATTCAAGTGTGCAAACTTCACACGGCACTGATATTTATTAATTTATATAAGTATTTTCACATTTGCGTCGAACGTATTGGTGTGAATGTGCGTTGCAAGCGTCCATTTTGATATTATTATAGCGCTCAGTTGTCAAGAGTTTTTCCCATAGAAATTCAAAAATTTCCTATTGGTCCATATAGGTATTACGTCACACAGTCATGGATATTTCGCATCTTCGTTACGGTTGAAGTTTTGGATCGGAGTTATACCCCCCTGATGCGAATTTATATTTTTTCGGGAATAGACAAACGAGAATAGATAAATAAGTACCCATAGACAAAAAACATTACGATGAGTGGTGATTTTAGATATTACGTATCGTGTAAAACAATTATATAAATCATATAAAATTATTATAAAGTAGGCAGCTATGGTTTCTGTGTTCAATTTGTCCATTTCTGGGTTCAATTCAAGAAATCCATTGATTTTTAAAGAAAATATTGTACATCAAATTCAATAATGTTATTTTTAAGTTCTGCAAGTATTTTAGTTTTTTTAAATATTATGAAAACTGTTTCGGCATTCAATGTCATTTTTAAATTGTAGTTAGGTCACTTTTAGACCACTTATTTATGCGATTCTATTAACGCCGTCCAATTTCAATATCCATGGAGTTTAAAATGATTTTTTACTGGTGTTAATAATTTCATATTTTCTTAAATGTTTAATAATAACGAAACTGCTATTGTCTTAATTAAATGTGTTAAATTGTACAGGTCTTGTGTTTAAAAAAAAATATTTCCAAACATTATGATTTCAAATTTATTAAGCAGGTTATATGTTAACTTTAAATTGTTATTTATTTATGTTCTTACATCTTCTTTTAATTTTTATTTAATTTCCAAATGTTGTATTTTTTGTAAATATTATCTCAGCCTACTTAAGGCCCGTTTATAATAGGAATAAGAGATAAGAATAAGCCGTTGCCATAATCCGTAATCCGTAATATTTTAGATCGTCGTTTATAATTGGAATAGGAATAAGCTAATTGAATTGTCTATGACGCTGTCATTTTACTGTCACTTGTATATGTCAAATTACGAAATTGTATCTAAGAAATCAATTCCGCGTCGTTTATATTCAATATTATGTATTAGATTACTTTTGTCTTCAGCAAATATATGTAAAATGCGATAAAATATCCAAACTCCGCGTAAATATTTGTTCAATACCATAGAGTATCGATCGAAAATACATATATCTAAGCTTTCCGTAATCTATAACCGTAAAAGATAAAGTTGAACCATCTTTTCGCTTATGGACAAAAATAACAGATTATTGCCATCTATTATAAACGGATACACAGGTTTCCTATCTTCCAACTTCTACGGTCTAGGGCTTATCGAATACGGATTACAGACTATTCCTATTATAAACGGGCCTTTAGTTTTTTATTATAATTATAGTAATGTGAAAATCTGTTTAGATTTTATTTGTATTCTTAATTTTATTTTAATTGATGTAAACAATCTGTTGATTTTCCTAAATAAATAAATAAACATCTGAGAAATGGAGAAAAATAATTGTCCTTACTTTACTAATTAATGTTATTTTACAATATTAATATATAAAATTTATTATAACACAATAAAGAATGCTTTGTCTTTGTTATATTCCATTTCGCACAAAATTCACTTTCAACCCCCTTTCGACCGCCACGAAATCACCGAAGGCGTGGCCAGGCTTGAAGGAGAGGCTTGATGCGCCGCGGCAAGCCTAAAAGCATAGAGAATAATAGAAAACAATAGATAACAAATTTACGTGCTGGCTATCAAGCCGCTTGTTCGTCTCGCAGTCCCATTAGGCAGGAAGACGACTATGGTCGAATGTGCAGTGACAACGCTTTGGTGCGGAAATTATCAATCTATATATATATATCAATGGTCACACCAGTTTAATGAAGGATGTAATCTCAAAATGTGAACAACCCATATGCCGTAGGTAATGATAAGATCAATAATAATCATTTTTATCAATTGGTTGATAAGAATGACATATCATGGCGTGACCGTCTAGTAGCTAGCCACAAGGAGTTGAAAAAGTAGCTACTAGGTAGGTACATTTATTTATTAAAAATAAAACACTTATCTTGTGTAAAACCACGAGTTTTACACAAAATAAGTGTTTTATTTTTATTAAATATGTCAAACCACAAAGTGATTGCTTACTACAATAACATTTATTTATTACCACAATGAAAAGTTTGTGATACATGTATGAACATCGGTTGATTTAATTCGTTTTAAAAACAACTTAACCCTCCCTTGCCTGCGATGTGTATCTACTACACATTGCTTCTTGCACCTTTGATATCTCCATAAATATGGAAAATTCTGGGTTCATATTTTAGGTAATCCTCCGTTATACATTTACTCATTAAATAAAATTTAAAAGAAAATAATAATCAGGACCTTTACAAATGCGTGATGCGTGCGGCTAATGCGACACTATGCACGTCACACTCTCATCTACTTCGATATAAGTGAGCGCGAGAAAGAGAACCGTGTGGTTACTGGTCAGTCGTCAAACGTGTTTGTTCCTCGCGGACCGCGTTTTTTTTAAATTTCATCCGATTGCTATTAAAAAATTTTTGAATTGTTGTGAACATGCCCGTGAATACTTCTATATATTATATATACTGGTGAGGTTTGGCATTATGGAATTTGCATAAAAAAATTAAATAGGTCACACGAGTTGTTGGAAAAATGGGTGTATTTTATGGAGCTAGGCAGCAGGAAATTAAGGCTGGGGGGAGGGGTACGCGGGAGGGTCGGTTAAGGAATTAAGGAAGGGGGGACGAGAGAGAGGGGAAGGCGAAGAAGGTGGAAGCGGAATGCGTGAGGGTCGCCGCCCGGCATTCATTCGGAGTGGTCTCTTCGCATTTTGTATGAGCATCGTTTCTTTGAGCTACCGATGTTTTTTTTCATGTTTTCAGCAATTAAACATCAATTATTATCATTTTTGACTTCAACTATAATGAAATATAGCGATTTGCTATGAATACTCATTTTTTTCGGCTTTTAAATCGACCATTTCTGCTTGTGTAGTGAATACACAGCACCGGAACGCGCGGATTTTTTCAGCACAGTAAGGGAAAGGTTAAAGTAAAAAATAACTTCTGCCTTAAGTTCTTTACAAAAAAAAAAGAAAAAAAACCTTCAGCTGGGTCCTATTAGTGAGTATGTTGCACTGAGTTTTACGCCGTTCTTCCATGGAGCTACCTTCAAGCGACGCGATCGCCGCTCGTCTGTGTTTTCCATACTATTATTAGTGTTTGAAAACGCCGCTAGGTGCTACACTAGCAAATTTGTTTGACAGGTAGCGGTAGCGTCGCTTGTGAATAGCTACGTGGAAGAACGGCGTTAGTTTTACCCCTATTTCAAAGTCCACTTAAATCGAACTGAAAACACACATCCCATCTCCGATTGAGCTAACAAAGGTAAGTATAAGATTTGGTGGGTTTTTGTTTAACATATCATAAGCAGTTCGAATCCGGCATCTTATCTTTTCATATCAACATTTATGAATCTAAACATTCCAACCGTAATTTGAAAATCAATTATGAATTTTTGAGAATTTTTTATTAATTATTTTTAAATCAAACGACTAAAAAGCGGGGTGATGATAGCGTTTATAACACATTTTTAAAATAAAATTTCTACTTTTACGTTTTTTTTTTCATTGACGGTAATTTTAGTTAGAAAAAACGTAAGGTGAATCATTTTTAAAACTTTTTTATGTTTGCACTTAAAATGTTTATATTTCAAATATTTTATGTTTATTTTGAATCATAAAATTTGAAAGCATATTTCATCACCTTTCCAAAACAGTTTTTAGTTTTCGGATACATTCAGAAATATTCCATTTATTTGGATTTTATTGCTAAACGGCAATATTCTGAAGCTCTTTAAAAATATGATGACGTTTGTAGCCACGCCCACAGCGGTATTTGTTGAAATCTGTGACTGTTCAGGTATCGCGCTCCAATGTTCAAAAAAACGCAGGAGACGACAATTGAAACAAAAACAAAAAATGTTCTCGACATGTTGAAGCTGGAGATCGGACTTTATTTGAACATCTAAAGTTGTAAGGTCATCTACTTTTGTTGTTCAAGTATTAGTCTCAGTTCGAATATGACGCCAATCCACACCTGTAAACAATGTTACAACTCGCTTGCAAGTAGATGAAAAAAAAATCTTCTTCAATGAAAACATGTCTGAAATGATGCGTACATTTACCGATCCATACCAAAGCATTCTCTGTCTTTGGGATCAAAAGCAAGTTTTGTGATGATGGATGAGAAACGAGAGATGGGAAGGCTGATAGGGATACCGAAAGAAGGATGAATGCAGGTAACTCCATTAATGGAGGATTGAACGCCGTTGGAGCCAACAAAAAGTTCTCCACAGAAGCGAAGCTAGCAGTCCACAATGGACTACTGGTACCTACCCTGATGTATGGCAGTGAAGCGTGGAAATGGCAGAGAAAGGATGAAAGTAGACTGAATGCTGTAGAAATGAGATCCCTGAGGCGTATGTGTGGTAAAACCATGTATGATCGTGTGAGGAATGTGGAGATCCGAAAAGAATGCAAGGCTGATGTGAGCGTAGTAAGTAAGATTAAGAAAGGGACGCTTAGATGGTTTGGGCATGTTGAGCGAATGAATGAAGAAAGGAGTGTAAAGAGAATTTATGACGCGAATGTGAACGGTAGAAGAAGCCGAGGACGCCCAAGGAAGACGTGGCACCATCAAGTAAATCAGATACTTGAGTCGGGCCATGTCAAGAGTCAGAATAATAGAAGAGTATGTATGAGAAGATGTATGAATGTGAATAAGGCAAGGAGTGTGTGCCAAGACCGAGTTGTTTGGCGGTCCGTCCTCTCTGCCTACCCCTGCGGGGAAACGGCGTGATGGTTAGTTAGTTGGTTAGTTAGTTGGTTAGTTAGTTAGCAAGTTTTGTACAAAAATAGATAATTCGTTAAATAATTATAATAAAAATTCTAGACACTTAGTAGTGAGGTGGTGTTTTGGTTTATTAATGTTAGTGACTTAGACACCAAGATACCTAGACGCCTAAAACATGCCTAGAACGCATAGAACACTTATAACCTATCCTCGACTATGCATGAATAACGCGTTGAGTAGAATACCAACCTACCTGATAATTTATTGAGAAAATAATAAATAATAATAGTTCCGACAGTGTTTATTAAATCGAAAGAAGGTAGGTAAGAAATATTTCTGAATCACACTGTTTCAACATTATTTCAGTATTGATTGACCACGAGAGAACGCGAGGTAGGTATATAATGAGTGGGAGTTTAGTACTTTGTGTTGATATTGATTGTGATTCCGTGACATTCGTCTAATATTGTTGCTTTATCGCAGAAGCGAAAATGTCGTGCTCGACTCTATTCTTCAAATTAAATAATGGAAACTCGTTTCCGCTGGTGGGATTTGGTACATACATCATTACGGGCCAAGAAAATGTTACAAAAGTTCTTGACGAATGCTTAAAAGTCGGATACAGATCCTTCGACACCGCAGCCATGTACCAAAACGAAAAACAAATTGGAATCGCTTTGAAGGAACTCCTTCCCAAATACGGATTGACTAGAAAAGATGTTTATCTAACCTCAAAATTACTTCCCGCAGACCAAGGGAGCAGGGCTGAACGAGCAGCAAGAGAATCAATTGAAAACTTACAATGTGAATACCTGGATCTCTATCTTATTCACTGGCCAGGGAGCTATTTGGTCCCAACGGATCCAAAAAACCCACAACTAAGGAGAGAATCATGGAGAGCAATTGTAAAACTGCACAAATTGGGACTCATTAAAAATGCTGGAGTTTCCAATTACGCAGTAAGACATTTGAGAGAGTTGATTGCTGACTGCGATGGAGTAATACCGACTGTTAATCAATTGGAGTGGCATCCACATCACCACCCACAAGACTTACTGGATGAATGTCGAGCCCATGGAATATTGCTACAGGCATATTCTTCACTAGGTGGCACCTCAAATAGAGCTCTACTCGATGATCCCAAAATTATCGAAATAGCAGAGGCCATCAACCGACCAGTTGGATTAGTGTTGCTGAAGTGGGCGCTGCAACAGAACATTGCCATCATACCAAAAGCTAGGACGGAAAGGTATATTCGAGATAACTTCACATTGGGAGAATTCACCATTCCTGAAGAGTACATGGACAGGCTGAATAATCTATCAGGTCAGCGCTACGATTGGGATCCTGAGACAGTGTTTTAAATTATAGCTCTTACCATATCTAATAATTTATTGTAATTTAAAGTAATTCTAACATTGCAATTATGCAAATGAGGCAAACCCTTGAAATCGTAATTTAAAAAAATAATTATGCTGCTTTTTCATAAAACTGTTGTGATAATTGTAAAATCTTATCTTTTGAACTAACCACATAAATGGAATAAGATATGTTTATTTTCGACTGAATTTGATATCTAGAAAATGATAGCATGGATCTGTGCCTAATCAGTTTTGTAATTACTTTCATGTTGACTCTGGCGGTTATATTATTTACATGTTTATTTTGTCTAAGTTATCTTTCGAACCACACATGTTACATAAACCTTATCGTAACTAATAAATGCTTATTATATTTTTGACTTTGAAATACTTCACGTAATATTCTTAAGTTTCTCCCTTAATTTTAAAAACAATGCATGAATTTATGTTATTAATGACGACAATACCGGCGACTCCCAATCGAAAATTTAAAACAGAAAAAGATCCGGTCATTGGCCGTGAAATTTGCAAGAAAAATTTGCAATAGGGCTTACGCGAGTTGTTTGAAAAATCAGTGTATTTTATGGAGTTTAGCGGCAGGGAAAAAAGGCGGGAGGGGGATGGGAATCCGGGAGGGGTGGAGGGGAATGAAGGAAGGGTGGTTCGCGGGAGGAAGGACGAGGAAGGGGGAAAGCGGAGAAGGTGGAGGGGGAATTCGTGAGGGGGAGGTTCGCGCGAAGGGGTACAGCGGGAGGGGGGAGGGGAAAATTAAAAAGGGAACGCGGAAGGGGAAGA
Organism: Limnephilus auricula; assembly: GCA_951813805.1. Classification (NCBI taxonomy): domain Eukaryota; kingdom Metazoa; phylum Arthropoda; class Insecta; order Trichoptera; family Limnephilidae; genus Limnephilus; species Limnephilus auricula. The sequence goes on along the minus strand of OX638414.1, from coordinate 6,461,981 downwards.
GGACGAGCGTGGAGAAGAGGTCGCGGAAAAAGAACGGGGACGAATGGGAAAGGACACACAGGGAGAAACCATTTCTTTATTTAAGTGGCATTTCAACGCATGCCGGGTATCAGCTAGTAATTTTAATAAAAAAGTTATGTAAAGTTGGAATATTTAAAATATTCATTAATGACAGGTAATGTATGTGCTCAAAAGCGATGTTTACTTTAAAATTTGCAAATCGTATAAATTTTCTTTGAATTCTTTTTAACCATTAGATTAGTAATTTACATATCGGTTTTGCTTTTATACCTGTTTGTATATGGTGGTTTTCTGTATTTGTCACAGAGTGGATTATTATATTTATTTTTTGGGTGTTTCTTGTTTTTTAATTAAAAATGGTAAATAATAAGTTTTTAGTATTTAAAGTCAACAGATTTCTATCAAACAATAATTTAGGTTCATTGATATCTGTATTTGCCATGTTATTTAAATCAGACCAAAGGTTTGCTTTTAGTAGTAGGACTGTATCGTCAGCGTAGGAGATAATGTTTCCATATTTGGAAATTTGGAATATATTAAGGCTCTCGACTCCCAATCCGAAGGTTATGGATAAATTTTATTTGATTAATTAGTTAAAAAAGATATACGGTATATTTGCGGCACGTTCCACAGTGGAAGATACTCTCAGTATCGCCCTCGTGTAACGCCATCATTCAGAATTGAAACGTTGCTTGAAATGGCTTTAGCCGTGTTTGGTTACCAGATCTGATTAGCCAGATACTTTTCCACCTTTCTCTTCCACGTCTACTTCCTTTCCCCACTTACCTTCAGCCTCATAACATACCCCAATTTGGGATGCCATAGTCTTACTGGCTCTAGACGCGAGCAGTTGGGACTCTCGAGCGGTATTCATGTAAAAAAAATGGCTGAAAAGAAATAATACTGGTGACCTATAAAACGAGAGACATATTTAGCAATCATTATATGTAACTTTCGTATATCTAGGCGGCCGGCGTAGTCCAGTGGTAGGGCGTTTGACTCCCATTCCGAGGGTCGCGGGTTCGAACCCGGCGTGCGCAAATAAATATTATTTAATTGATTTGTGTTATTTCACAATTAATTATTTAAAATAATATATACTATATTTGCGGCACGTTCTAGAGTGGAAGATACTGTTAGTATCGCCCAGGTGTAAGACCACCATTCAGAATTGAAACGTTGCTTGAAATGGCTTTAGCCGTGTTTAGTGACTAGATCTGAATAGCCAAGTACTTCCCCACCTTCCTGTTCCTCGTCTCCTTCCCTTCCCCACTTACCTTCAACCTCACAACATACCCCAATCGGGGATGCCATAGTCTCACTGTCTCCAGACGGGAGCAGTTGCGACTCTTGTGAAGTATTCACAAAAAAAAAACTAACTAACCATCACGCCGTTTACGTCACGGGTATTGGAAATAATTTCATAACGCCAGAGCTCACTTTTATATAAAGAAACCATCCCAGGCATGCAAACATCAAATCCCCTAAGCAACATCGCAATCGGTGAATGGTTAAAGGAACGCAAAAGGGACAAACAAAGAAACATTATTTTTTTATATACTAGAATATATATATAAAGTGAAAATCAAAGTACCGATAGTTGGATTTGAAAACAAACAAGAAATCAGTTAAGACTGGCATCACATAACTTATAAAACTTAAACTTAATTTATTTTTGAAACATTAGAAAATATCGTGTTAGTTTCCGAAAACCGTAAACATAAAGAAAGTTTTGTGGATTAATTAAAAAGTAGAAAGTAACAAATATAATGAAAATATGAATCACTACCAATCGCCAAAACTATTTTTGTGCGCAAAATGATTACTGTATCATATTCCTAAAGTTTAAAGTTAACCCTGAGGAAGTAAATGATTTCTTGCAAGGGCGGTTTAGATCATATAGAAAATATGTCGTTAATTGCCCAGTTTAATACGAGCGTGGGTTTTAGCATGACTAATCAAATACCTTTTTGGATAGCATTTGTGCATTCCGAACGCGAGAATGGTTTCTCTCCTGTGTGAGTTCTATTATGATAAACCATGTGGCTTTTTTGAGAGCAATGGAAGATGCATTCCAATCACGAGAATGGTTTCTCTTCACTGTGGGTTCTAGTATGAGAAACCATGTGGCTTTTTCTAGAGCTTTTGTACATGCATTTGGAGCACGAGAATGGTTTCTCTCCAGTGTGGGTTCTAATATGATTAACCATGTGACTTTTTCGAGAACTCTTGTACATGCATTTGGAGCACGAGAATGGTTTCTCTCCAGTGTGGGTTCTAGTATGTAAAACCATATGGCTTTTTTGAGAACACTTGTAGGTGCATTTGGAGCATGAGAATGGTTTCTCTCCAGTATGGGTTCTAGTATGATAAACCATATGGCTTTTTTGAGAGCACTTGTATGTGCATTCCGAACATGCGAATAGGTCCTCCCCCGTGTGGATTTTGGTATGAGAAGTTAAACTACTTTTTTGAGAGCACTTATAAGTGCATTCCGTGCATGAGAATGGTTTCTCTTCAGTGTGGATTCTAGTATGACGAATTAAATCGGTTCTTGTAGAGCACTCGTAAGGGCATTCCGAGCACGAAAATGGTTTCTCTCCAGTGTGGGTTCTATTGTGAGTAACCAAAATACTCTGTTGATAACACTTGTAAGGGCATTCCGAGCACGAGAATGGTTTCTCTCCAGTGTGAGTTCTAGAGTGAGAATCGAACTTGCTTTTTTGATAGCACTTATACGTGCATTCTGAGCACGAGAATGGTGTGTCTCTAGTGTGGGTTCTAGTATGACGAACCATATGACTTTTTGTAGAGCTCTTGTATGTGCATTCTAAACACGAGAATGGCTTCTCTCCAGTATGGATTCTAGTGTGAGTTACCAATGTGCTTTTTTTAGAGCACTTGAAATGGCATACCGAGCACGAAAATGGTTTTTCTCCAGTGTGGGTTCTAATGTGTACCACCAGATTAGCTTTAAGCTCACACCTGTAGAAACAAGTTGGGCAGGAAAATAATTTCTTCCTTGATTCAAATTTTTCTTCATTCGGGTTATTTGTACAATTAGTGGATGTTTTATAAACGAAATCTGAAAAACAGAAAAAAATTCAAATTTTATCAAGGTTATCGAATGGGAATTTAGAAATTTTAACAAAAGTGATTTTAAAATTACAGTAGTTAGATTATAGTTAGAAGTAAGTAATTGAGTTACTGAAAATGAAAAATAATGCATGTGAATGGTTGTTTTGTTGCCTTTACAAAACGCAAAGTGTCATTTTTCAAGGACCGCCATGTTATAAATTACAACGGTACATACTACATAAAGACTTTATAGCATTCAAATAATAATAAGAAGTAAGTTTTACATATTTTATAAGGGAAAATAATAAATAATGGTTATCGTCTCAAATTTTTAAATACGCGAAATGTCATTGTCATGTTAGAAATCAGCTCAAAAAGACAGCTCTCACACAACCAGTGTCTAGAAACAATTTTATATATTTTAATTAATGAAGATAATATTAGCGAAAGTCAATCGAAAATCTGAAACAGAAAAATCAGAAAAAGATACGGATACATCTGGGACTCGAACCCAGGTCCTCCGGCAATCCGGGCCGACGCGCTAACCAACTGCGCCAACGTATCCCTATCCGATTCGGTCATTTTTAACTGTATCATACTTCGACTGAGAACCTTTATAAAGGTAGCAGCCAATAAAAATATGCGATAAGAAAAATGAAAATAATGTTGGTGGTTCTCAGTCGAAGTATGATACAGTTAAAAATGACCGAATCGGATAGGGATACGTTGGCGCAGTTGGTTAGCGCGTCGGCCCGGATTGCCGGAGGACCTGGGTTCGAGTCCCAGATGTATCCGTATCTTTTTCTGATTTTTCTGTTTCAGATTTTCGATTGACTTTCGCTAATATTATCTTCATTAATTAAAATATTATAATTTGAGGTTTAACTCTTTAAGTTAAAAAGTTAAAAATAAAAATAAAAAAAATTTATATATATTTTATTTTTTTATTTGTAACATATAATATCATTCACAATTATAATATCATTTCATTATATATCATTCACAATTATAATATCATTTCATTACATATCATTCATCAATTTTTTAGTTACCCAATTAATAGAGAAATATTCTCGGGTCTAACAATATATTAATAACTAGCTGATACCCGGCATGCGTTGAAATGCCACTTAAATAAATAAATTGTTTCTCACTTCGGACCATTTCCCATTTGTCCCCGTTCCCCTTCCGACTCCTCTTCCCCTCCCGCGTTCCTCTTTCACCTTCCTTGCATTCGCCCTCCCCTCTGCCACTCTCCCCTTTCACGCAAACTACCCCCCCCCCACCCCCCCTCCCCCATTCCGCCTTCCCCTCTCCCTCCCGCGACGTGCCCTCCTTAATCCCTCGTCTGACCCTCCCTCATACCATTTTCCTTCCCAGAATTTCCTCTCCTTCCTTTTCTAGGAAGAGATTCCACACAGCGTCCTCAAAGAAGACAAATGCCCTGAGAGGAACCATTTTCCTCAGAGCCTCGTGTGGAAACTAATGTAAACAAAAAACTCACCTGGACTTTGGACGATGTTTTCAAGGTGTGTAAAACATTCCTTTTTAATATCAGGATAGTCAATATCTATTTCAGAGTATGTGCCACATTCTTGTACATGTTCCTCTGCCGCTAGAGTCCCTGGTTCACACTTGATCGCAGAAGCGTCTTCTGCCTCCTGTTTGACAATCCCGTACTGCAATATTGCGTCACAAGGGGATGTTGGATTTTCTTCTTTAGGAATTGTCTCCGGTTCTGACTTTATGACACCAACATCTGATGTCACAATATCCATTTCAGGTAAACTGCTTTCTGATTCTGATGTTAGCAAGATATTCTGAAAAACGAAACTGTCGTAGATGAGTGATATTCATAAGCACTCCGCAACTACACTGTCGGAACATCAAATCGAAACAATAGATTTTATTGAAGATAGAACGTAAGATTGCTTCAAAATATTCGAAGATTAAGATTGTAACTCATCGGGATTGCTCTAGCAAGAAATAAAAACAATGAAAAAAAAAAAAAATTCATGTTTTATAATTTGATAGCGTGAAATATAATGTTCCAAGGCAAAGGACCACTGAACCAGGTATCATGATCAGGTTAGAGGCTTTTGAAATGTGGCTTCACCGGAGAATGCTCAAAGTCTATGGACGACATGATCACCAACACAGAAATTCTCAGGCAAGCTGGAGTAGAAAGAGAACTGCTCACATTAGTAAAAGTCAGGAAAATCTAATATCTTTATTTTCATTTTTTGTTTATTAGTTTCAATAGCAAAGTTTGTACATTATGTAGGTATAATATAAGTATAAAATTTTTGTCTTTTTTCACAGTCCTCCTCACTTTTTTTTTACTTTTGTATTTAGTTTTGAATTGTCTTTACATCGTCTTCATAATGTACTTATGTAAGTTGATTATTACCTTGATCTCTCAGCCATGTTTTGACTTTTGTTTTAAATATACTCATTTCCTTTATTTTTTGGTTGGATTTGATAGAGCATTGAACAATTTCATAGCATGGAATTTATTATTTTTCTGTCCAAAAGATGTGTTCAAACTGGGAGTAACCAGGATATTTTCGCTTTTTGCCCTGGTTTCATCTGGGTCACAAACTTCAAGGGGAGAAATATCACTTGCTTCAATTAATATTAAAATACAAGATAGAGGGTCGCCGAAGGCCTGGTAGGAGACCAATTTCTTGATTGCGAAATGTACGAAAGTGGACCGGTATTAGAAGTGTGGAGGAGCTAATCCGGGCAGAACAAGATAAAGATATATTTACCAAAGTGATCGCCAACGTCGGGGGGACCTGATAGGGCACACGAAGAAGAAGAAAGGACCACTGAGTATCTTTGTAATTAATATTTACACAACATACACATAAATTAATGCATCTGTGAAAACCAAAGATTGCAACAAGCTGTACACGGATAGTGTATAACTTACCGTGTCTCGTTCAAATAAAAACCCTCCATTCCAAATAAGTACCTATTCGACATTTTCTTTTACTGGTTTTACTTTAACAATGACTTGCACTATTTTTTTACTCTATACTGAATGCGATCCGAAACGGTCCTGGGGTCTAAGACACTCCTTGGTTCGTTGGCTTATTTAAGGGAGAAGAGAGGTAATTGAAGTCCTTCATCGCTTTTACATAAAACTTGTAAAAAACTAACACGAAAGGTACACAAACACAACTGCCAACTGGACGCGACCGGCCGGGTAGATATCTGTTTTACCCTCTGATTAGTCTTTAGAAATGATCACAGGGCACAGTTAAGTGATGAATCTATTAAGGTAGGTACAGACACGAAGCTCACATCAAAAGACACTGTGTTATAAAGTGTATTTTCTACCGACACACTACGTTATAGAAGTTCACACTACGTTATATCTTCGTACAGCAGGACAGGGGTCAGTTGAATTGAGAAGCGGCCGAGGGAATATCATTTATTTGTATTGGATATGTCAACTTGACGGCTGACAGTGACTTCCGTGTATTTAAAATGACCCTCTCTCCTGTTTATGGCGGAGGGGGGGGGGGTCGCATAACTTTTCTGATGTCGCGCCGCTAGCGCGATATCGAATAATAACGCCTAATAGCGAAGACTCGAACCGCAATTATGATTCATCATCTTTTTACGTCTGACGGGTCTGTATGGGATTGCATAACGAGCGCTATTGTGTTATAAAGTAACTTTTGATGTGAACTTCGCGTCTGTCGCCCCCATTATACATTTTATATTCCAGCTTATTGATATATGAAGATGTACTCCTTTTACCTACCTGTCTATTAAAACAATGTCTTCCGGATACAGCGCCTGTATTTACCACAATTATCTATAAGTCAGTACTTAATTCACCTGTACCGGGAACACTTAAAAAATCAATTACAACTCGTATACTTGGTTGGTTATATAATCAATATCAGTAGTTGGTTATAATTAGACATCGGATTAAACATACATATATTATATATATGCAGTTTCGTATTTATGCTGACGATGTTTGCTATCGTTTTCATTCAATTAATGTAAAACTAACCCAGTATTTGAGGGATAATAGATCCAATAATCAACTTGGCCTTATATAACGTGTAAAATTTTGTCATAGACGAAGAACACCACAGACAAATTGAATCGTAGTACTGCAAAAAGCGTTCGGATAAAAATAATTTGATGGCGCTGCAATCGTTCATTAAGGCCCTAGCACGCTTGCTCTATATCGATCGGTAGGATAACTATCGGTAACTTCTCATCGTTCCCTAGGACCACTGCACATCGCTAACGTACAAACAACAGTTGATGTCGAATATGTTAAGGACACTTAGTCATTGTGAACTGTCACTTATTCGTTGGCGATCTGTAGTCATGCTAGGGAACGATGAGAAGTTACCGATAGTTATCCTACCGATCGATATAGAGCAAGCGTGCTAGGGCCTCAGGTGTGCTGCACGGTCGCTCGATATGAAGTTACCGACTGATTGTCGGTAACTTCTCATCGTTTCCTAGGACAACTGCACATCGCTAACGTACAAACGACAGTTGATATCGAATATATTAAGGACACTTAGTCATTGTGAACTGTCACCTATTCGTTTGTGATCTGCAGTTGTCGTAGGGAACGATGAGAAGTTACCGATAGTTATCCTATCGATGGTCATAGAGATTAGCTTAACCCGCCATTGGTGACGTATATGTCTGTGAGACTGGGTGTTTTAAAAAATTCGAATAACTTTATTCTCCGTTATTGTTTATTGTTGCAATTTTGAGTAGCTGCCGCATTACACGTCACCCACCAATCCGTTCATGACGAAACTGCTTAGGCTGGAATCAGACGGTTCACTCGAGTGAAGGTTTACGCCATGTTATTTCAACCTAATCTTCCATCTTCGTTTCATTCCATGTTCAGACGGCGCTATAGAAATAAGCGTTCACTCGTCCATTCCCACCACAGCGTCGACGAGCGAGGTCAACCGCGCTGGAATTCGTTTGATTTCCAGCGCGGTCCGGCCCCGAATTTTAAGGAAAAACATGTCAGATGCATCGATTTTTACGAAATTTTGTTGACACAATTAAATAAAAATAAATAAAAAAAAACAGTATTGTGTCGTCTTATAAACCTTTTTATTTTTTATGACATAATAACACAATTTGATTTCACTTTTTTTATTACGAACATTTTCCTACAAATTAATAATCTTACATATATTAAATATATATAATACATGAATAATAAGGGAGACCCAAAAATGTATATGAGAGGTGTTCCCAAAAGCAAACAAATTAGCCGAACGAATACCATTTTAACGTTTTGCGTGCGACGTGATAGCGTCCTTCCATGGTCCTTCCCGTACAGGACGCGAGACAAACTGATTGAGATTTCACTCGGTGTTCAGACGTTTCACTGCGCTCTCTTCCGCGCGCATGCGCGCGCATGTGAAGGATGCCGAATGAAAATATCCAACATTGTTGGATCGGTTCACTTGAAGATTTCATTCGGCACTTTCGTTTCATTTCTAGTTCAGACGTGTCATTCCGAGTAAACTAGGCCGAATGAAATACGGAAATGAACGATTAGTGAACCGTCTGAATGGCGCTTATCCGGTCCGGTGCGTCACCGTGTATGTTAGTAAAATAATCAAGGATTAATTTTTTATTATTATTTAACCGCTTATTTAACCTAGATATTGATCTGAAAAAATCAGAAGAAACAAGTACTCTTGCTATAAATGTCAACCATATTTGTGTCTTGAACACGTAGTGCCGTAGTATTGCAACAACTGTTTACCTGAAGAAATTTAGTTTTTGCGCCGTATTTTTTTTGTTATTTTTTGTTTGGAAGGATAATAATTTTTGTTTATTTTGTATAAGTTCCGAATGTCGAAAGACTAAAAAATGTTATTTTCCTTTATGAATATATGATTTTTTATTTTTTTCTTAATTTAAAAAAATGTATTACTAAAAACATTGTTATTCTTAATGCTCTAACTAAAAAATGTTGTAAACTTTAATATTGAAATAAAAGAGCTTAAATTGATTAAATATTTTGTTTTATTGTCAACGAGCATAAATTCAAAAAAACATGAACTATTGAAGCACGTTTCGAAAAATGTTCAGTTGAAAACCCCGATGCGTGAGATCGGCATCACCATTGATCAAAGCCAAATTTGTGTCACCATTGGCGGGTTAAAAAAGTGTTTACCTAAAAATATTTTTCTGCGGGCTTCTAAGGTATTAAAATCGAGCATTATGTTAAGAACAAGGATGGATATAGGAATGGATAGTATGTATATTCTCTCGTGTATAAACGCATAAACCTTTGTTGTACTTTTTCTATTTCTAGGATATGGTTTTGTTCAGAAGGGGCCCAAATAATGGAGCTATATTCCAGAATGCTACGAACGAGTGCTTCATATGTTCCCCGTATTGCAATTCCATTAGTAGATGATGTCAATGTACTTCTAATAACAACTGTATCACTTCAGCGATATTATTTCTGAGTACTTATTTTGTTCTTAACACAATACTTTTTCCCGCCCGTGTACCGCTGTATACCTACTTAAAATCTCAAGTATTCATTTTTAATTTTTTCCAAGCTTTTTTATAGCGTTTAAATAAATAAATAAACATTATTATATATTTATAAACTAATGTTTAAGACAAAATTTGTATGCATAGCAAAAGGGTAACAATTATTATAAGCAATAATTATTGGCCTGAAACACTCATCCATATTAAAAAAACCTCCCGAGAAAATATTAAAATTGCTTATAATAATTGTTACCCGTTGTGCTATGCATAAAAAATCTTGTCTTAAACATTAGTTTATCAATTAATAATAATCAATATTTGACGAGTTAAATTATTTCACCAAAAAAAGTAGACATAATATGTCTCGACGCCATCTAGTGGGAGAGTTAGCACTTGCATGCCTTTCTCATATAAAAAATAAAGTTGTTTGTAGGTGAAAAAATGTAATAAGCGGTAATTGTTGAATGAAACACTAGTATATATTAAATAATTTAGCTGGTAACAGATAAGGCGCCGTAGCTTAATGGTAGAGCTCTCGACCGGCAATCGAAGGGGTGCGGGTTCGAGTCCCGTCAGCGACATATATCTTTTCTTGGGAGGTTTTTTCAATATGGACGAGTGTTTCAAGCCAATAATTATTGCTTATAATAAATAATTAAACACTTATTTATAATTTTCTTTAATACTGTTTAAGCTTAAAAAATAACTCTTATAAAATACTGCCATCCATCGCTTCACAATACAATATTACACGATGCGATGGATTTCAACACATCTACAATAATATAATAACAATAATACAACATCAATAAAATTATCTGCACCCAAAATCATTGCAACAAAAACATATCGGAACCATTATCGAGCGTATCAAACGGCGTCTTGACTTTATTATGCATATGTTTATGTTTTTTTAAATCGCCAAGCCTAGCCCCAGAATACGTGCATACATCGCATTTAAAAAGTTTATCCGCAGAATGCTTCAAGCGATGCTTTGCGAGAAAGCCGATATCTCGCGTAGAATAGTTGCAGTCATCACATTTCATTGGTTTTTCTTTCCCGTGAATTCTTCTATGTTTACTGAGGGAGCTAGAGTCTTTACAAGCGTATGTACATTGGTCGCAACGGTACGGTTTTTCTCCTGTATGTATTCTCGTGTGGACACCCAAACACCCAGCTTTTGTAAAGCGCTTACCGCATACTAAGCACGCGTATGGTTTGAGACCTAGATGTGTCTTTTTATGCGCGGATAGATAGCTAGTATTTGCACAGGTATAGGGGCATTGGTCGCATGAAAATGGCCGTTCCCCGCTATGAGTTCTCTTGTGTCTTTGGAGATGTCCATTTCTAGCGAATGCTTGACCACACTCTGTGCACAAGTATGGTTTCACTCCAGAATGACAGCGTTTGTGTATGCCCAAGTTTCCAAGGCTGGAGCATGTGTAGTCGCAGAGGTTACACGCAAATGGTTTTTCTCCGCTGTGTACTCTCTTGTGTCTGTCCAGATCGTTTGATTGCGTGAAGCAATAACCGCATAGATCGCATGCGTATGGCTTTATGCCTTCGTGAATCCATTTATGACGTCTTAAAGAGAATGCAGACGAGAAGGTTTTGAGGCATTGAGCGCAGAAGTACGCGTGGTGTCTTGGTTCTCTTTTAACCTTTCTAACGACTTCTTCTTCGCTTTCGTCTTCTTCTTCATCATCGTCGTCGTCTTCGTCTTCGTCATCGTCATCATCTTGGACATCTGCATCATCAAGAAGAGCCTCTTGTTTGATGACTACAGGTTTTATGCGGCCAATTAGCATGTCTTCTACGGCACTAGTTGAATCCATCTCAGAATAGGATCTTATTTAATGAAGTATAGAATGCGTTATACGACGTCAACTTATCCTTCCGGACGGGTGGGTTTTCATCACTTACGGTTGAATTTAACCTGAAATCAATTACAAAAAGTACATTAGTAGGACTATTTTCTTTTCTTGTGTATACAGCACTGGAGTATACCTATTGTGTTTGTTTTATTGGTCTTAAGGACGTGAAGAGGGTAAATAATAATAATAATAATAATTGGATGACTTGTATAGCGCCGTTTTTGTGAAAAATCACCTCAAGGGCGCTGTACAAATTTCAATAATTTCTACAATCTTACTTCTAACTACACACTAGAAAATATAAAAAACCTATGGCTAAAACAATGGATGCAAATCCACCGGTTCTTTGATCAGCGATACAAAACTATATGTACAATGCATCTGAACAACCAGCGCGGTGCTGCCCAAAAATGTAAATGTACATGTATTTTTTTTTATTATTTTTTTTTTATTTTTTTATTTTTTTTGAGAGACAGGAAAGAGGAAGATTTTAGTACAAGAGACGTAACGGTATTTTTTTTACATTAGCTCCACACAAGAGGCTCTGAGGAAAATATTTTCCCTCAGGGACTATTTCATCTTTGGGAATGATGTGTGGAGGGTATTTTAAAGGAAAGGAAGGGGAGGAAGTTCTCGGAAGGAAAATGGTTTAAGGGGTGGTAGAAATCTGGTGTTCAGTGTGTCAAGTGCATCCGCTGCCAAGGCCTAGACAAACGTCACCCCGTGATCCCGGGCACCCCTGCTAAGTAACCAAACGTAGCGAACCACTCTGGGTGACACATGGTAGAGGTGTTGGGTATCCAATAAATGGTTCCCGGGGCGGCGGTACCCATTCTCGCCGCCCTAATATAGGCGGTCTGGAGCCAGTGAGACTATAGCGTCCCTAATTGTGGTAAGTTGTAAGGCTGAGGCGGGAGGGAAAGGAGATGGAGAAGAGGAAGAGAAAGGCGGGGAAGTACCTGGCTATAATTATCTTTTTTTTTTTTTTTTTTTTTTATTATTTATTAACCAAAAAATACATGTTATGTACATTCTTTTAGGTATATGCCACCTCACTAGGCTGAGCCTGTTCCGAGGTGGCAGTGATTTAATATTTTTTATATAATTTTCAAAAGAAAGAATAAAATAAATTATTAATTAATAAATAGAACTTTGAAAAATAAACATAAAATGAAAATTAAAAAGAGAAATAGAAAAGAAAAGAAAAAATGGAGAAGAGATGATATAAAGAACTTAAATTATTTGAAAAAAAGAGAGATAAAATTTAATACAGGTAGCTATTATATTGAAGAAGTTATCATATGTCCGCAGTATATAATGCCCTTGTTTACAATCCATGTATGTATTTTGTGTTTTAGATTTACGCTTTTTATCAGGTGAATGTCTTTAATGTCTTTTTCAATTAAATTTGAAAGTTTTGGAGCCAGATTACGGTAATGTCTTTGTCCATAGGTGGTATTTATCTTCGGAGTCATGTGTTGATGTCTATGTCTTGTACAGTAGTTGTGTTGTACAGTATGTTGGTTAAGCTTGTCTTTTTGGTAATGTATAGATATAATTTTGATGTACAGTTGCTGTATGTTCAGTACTGCGAAGTCCTTAAATAACTGTATTGTAGAGAATCTATAAGGTTTTTTTGTGATAACTTTAATTAAGGCTTTTTGCGCTTTGACGAGAGGGTCCATGATAGTCTTAACAGCACCACCCCAACCAATCATACCGTGGGTGATAACCGATTGGCCTAACGCGTAGTATATAGTTTTTAAAGTCTTCATTGGCATTATGTTTCGAATGTTTTTAAAAAGATATATAAGTTTTCTGACTTTACCCGCTGTTTTATTTATTTGTTCTGTCCACCTGAAATAGTTGTCAATGTAAATGCCTAAGTATTTGATTGTCTGAGTCCGCGCTAGTGGGTTGCATTGGCAGTTTTTTTTAGATGTGCAGTCGTGTATAGTTAAGTTTTCATCGAGTCTTGGTTGTCGTCTGGGATCTATACTAAATGTCATGTACTTTGTTTTGTCTATGTTTAGTGTTAGCAGGTTATTGTCTAGCCAATTTTTAATCCGGTTGATTCCTTCAGCAGCTTTTTTATATACATTTGTCCAGGAGTCAGAAGTGAAAACAAGAACAGTATCATCCGCAAAGCAAATAACTTCACCGCTAATGTCTAACTGACACAGGCAATTTATATAAAGTAAAAACAGGATGGGTCCTAATGTACTTCCTTGGGGAACTCCGTAGGTTATGTATCTGTTTTGGCTTGTTACGTTGCCTAATTTTAGTGCATGACTGCGTTCAGTTATATATGATTTGAACCAGTTATATGCAGAATTTTTAATACCTATGTTATCTAATTTTTTAAGGAGGATTTTATGGGACACTGTATCAAAAGCTTTACTTAGATCAAGAAAAACCGCAATGCAGCTTTTTTTTTTGGTCAACATTATTTATAATAGTTTCGGTCACTTTTAATATTGCATCCTGTACTCCCATATTCTTTCGAAAACCATACTGATTTTCTGATAAAATTTTATGTTTGTCTAAGTAGTCTACCAGTTGGATTTTCATTAGATTTTCGAGTACTTTTGTGAGAACATTTAAAAGTGATATAGGCCTATAGTTAGAGGGATTCTTTTTATCTCCGGATTTGTAAATAGGTACTATGTTTGCACTTTTAAAATGGCTGGGAAATATACCTCTAGCAGTACTCAGATTACAGATGTAGGTGAAGGGAAGGGCTATTTGGTGTTTTATTTCTTTTATTAGTTTAGTGTCAAGTTCGTCGGGTCCAGTCGCACAATCATTTCTCAGTTTATTTATGTGATGTATTATGTCTTTAGTTTGGAAAGTTTTTACTCTAAATGTATTGTTATCGTGTGCATTATTAGTATGTTTATCAGCAAGTGTATCTTCGTCAGTGTTCGTTTTATTTAGTAGTGTTTGGGCTAGTGTTTGTCCAATGTCTGCAAAGTAATTATTTAATGTGTTGGCAATATCAGTCTGATCAGTTATAACTGTATCCTTAACTTCTATTTGTTGGAATTTGGCTGCTGGCTTCTTATTTACATTGTTAATTTCCTTTACTGCGTTCCATAATACTTTCGGGTCATCTTTGTTTTTTTCAATTTTTCGTCTGTAATATTCTTCTTTTGTTTGTTTCACAATTGATCGGCAGATATTCCTATATTTTTTGTAATAATTTTGGAGCTTAATATTATTCGGTGAGTTTGAAGACTGTTTGTGCAGTTTATCTCGCTTATGCAAACATTTAACTAAGTTTTCATTGATCCAGGGTTTAATTTTTTTGTTTTTATGAACCAATTTTCTAAAGGTTGTGTATTTTATAACACTCATATTTATTTTTTCAGTAAAATTCATCATCGCGGTGTTCACATCTGTTTCATTTAAAACATTTTCCCAGGATATGGAATCGAGAGATGATCTAATAGCTTCATAATCTGTGTATTTTAGTTGCACTGTATTTTGTTGATTGTCTCTCTTGTCACTATTTTTCTTCGAAAGGGTAATCATTGTACAGAAGTGGTCAGTTACTGTCGTATTTATTATAGCTGCAGAGATACTTAATTTAGTCCTGACGCCAAACACGGTTAAAGCCACTTCAAGCAACGTTTCGTTTCTTAATGGTGGTCTTACACCAGGGCGATAGTGAAAGTAACTTCCACTCTCAAATATACTATATTATTTTCAATGTATAAATTGCGAAATAACACAATTTAATAATGAAATAAAAATTAATTCCCATACCGGGATTTCAACCCGCGACCTCCGGATTGCTGGTAGAAAACCTTTATTATTTTTAATTATTTTTTTTCGTTATCAAGGTGGAAGATACTCTCAGAATCGCCCTGGTGTAAGACCGCCATTCAGAATTGAAACGTTGCTTGAAGTGGCTTTAGCCGGGTTTGTAGAACAGATCTGAATAGCCAGGTACTTCCCAACCTTCCTCTACCCCATCTCCTTCCCCTCCCCGCAAGTTTCAGCCTCAAAACATAGCTCAATTAGGTATGCCATAGTATCGGCGACCGGTCTACTCAGTGTCAACTTTTTGGTAAAACGAATTTTCGTAATGTTGGTCTAAGAATACGGCCGTAGAGATTGTCATCATTCATCATGGTAATAAATAAGAACGATTGTGATTAAAACTGAGAATTGTAACTAACTAACTAACTAACCATCACGCCGTTTCCCCGCAGGGGTAGGCAGAGAGGACGGCCCGCCAAACAACTTGGTATTGGCACACACTCCTTGCCTCATTCACATTCATACATCTTCTCATACATACTCTTCTATTATTCTGACTCTTGACATGGCCCGACTCAAGTATCTGATTTACTTGATCGTGCCACGTCTTCCTTGGGCGTCCTCGGCTTCTTCTACCGTTCACATTCGCGTCATAAATTCTCTTTACACTCCTTTCTTCATTCATTCGCTCAACATGCCCAAACCATCTAAGCGTCCCTTTCTTAATTCTGAAATTTGTAATTTCAAGAATATTAATATTTAACATACTTTGCCATTGAATACATAATAAAAAGTATTTTGCGAGGTATTTTGTTCAGAATCACACAAATATATATATATAGCGTATCCCTATTTAATAAATACATATAAACAATAAAAAATTTAAAAATATAGCAAGCGATAAAAAACATTTTTTTTAGATTTCAAATGCTGAAAACTATACTCGCCACTTTTAATATTGTTTCTCGCCATTCGTCTGAAATTATTTCTTAGTGGCAACACTGACAGTAAATGTCAAAATATTTCATGTAAATAATATTTATCGCAATATTTTAACAAAGTATACACATCACTAACAGCATATTAAAATAGCATTCGAAATATTATTAAAAATGCTCTAATCACCACACTTAACACGATAACAACACGACAAAACTTTGACACTAAACATAACCTCAAGTCAACATGACAACAACGCACAAATAATAAGATATCTACAAAAGTATTACTCGAAAATATAAAATAATCTATTGACAGGTAAGGACACTTGATGAGAATCGTTTAAAATACTAAAAAAACACAATTAGACATGCATTAAACACAAAATTCTGGTTTTGAATACATTTTGACGTGTATTCGATACTCCTTTCTTATCGACTCAAATAGTACTGTTTTTCACATTGACACGCCGACAAATCATTTAATAACACATTAAAGAATATATAATTGACGACTTACAACTGAAATATTAACCAGAATTATCCTTGGAATGTGATTTATATCTGTTTTTAGATTTAGTAAACATAAACAAGTGACAGATTGACAAGCCCTCTACAGCTTGGTGTTGCCATATTAATAAATATTAAAATATCGACGTTTTTATTGCAAAGCGCTGTTCATATGTTTATATTAGCTCGACGTAGCAAAGCGGTAAATGTGTGTGTTCCAAACCGAGCGCCGGTTTCTACCCCTGGAGGTCTAGCACGCTCGATCAATAAAACCTTTCAATCAATACGATATTGACCAAATTCGTCATATGAGGTGTGTAAAAGCAAAGGCAGCAATCTCCATTTCGGCCAGATTGCTATGTTTGATTTTGAAATGTCCTGGAGATTGCTATCTTTGCTTTTGCGTATAATATTTCATACAAATATTGTATGTAATATATGTGTACACAATATGTGTAAGTAATATTGTACTTAAAAGCAAATATAGAAATCTCCCAGTCATTTCAAAAGTAAACATCGCAATCTCTCCGAAATGGAGATTGCTGCCTTTGCTTTTACACACCTCATATATGGTCAGATATCTATATGCGAGATCACGGTTAACAATTGATAAGAGATATTTCGACCGACGATTGCTACATTTTAGCCCATACTCTATAGTATCAGGTTTCGGATAACTGTAAACTTGGAAAATAACTGGCTTATAAATGTACGTAGTTCAACTTACGAAGCTTTTAAAGGTGAAAGAAGCCGTACATGCGACCCATAGTTCATTTATTTCGTTCTATCTTTGAAAACCGAAAATGGTTGAAATACGATTATAGACCTCATTAAATAATTAACTCCCGTTTTATTTATTTTTATAGCCGGTGAATCTATGGCATCCCCAACTGGGGTAGTATGTTGTGAGGCTGAAGGTAATGTGGAGGGGAAGGAAATGGGGAAGAGGAAGATGGGGAAGTACCTGGCTATTCGGATCTGGTCACCAAAACACCGTTTAAACAATAACGTTAAAGCAATAGTTTTCGACTGCAGTAAGGAAGTTGAGTCCTTTTTTGTTTTTGTTTTATCAATGTTCACATGCATACTTATACTGGTATTTTTTTTAAAGATCGTTTTCATAATCACATTAATTCTACAAGTTTGAATTTTATTAAGCCCGCCAAAACGCTCGGTAAGAGGCGGGAATGTGTGTGATGTCATCTGTACGTTTGATTGTATGAAAAATAACGGTAAATATTTACAAAGCCGGGACACGTTAATATGGAAAAAAAATTGTTTTAAATTGTAGTATTTAGATATTAACTTGTACTGATACGTTTTTAGATTTTCACGGCCAAAAGCATTTTCGTTGTTTGTTTTTGGGGTGTTATGCCGTGTTGCGCTACCTCCTTCTTTAGCCGACATCCGATTGTCGGATCTGCCCTGATGATGGACACTACAACGCTGTCCGAAACGTCGGCTAAAGAAGGAGGTAGTGCAACACGTCATAACACCCTTAAAATAAACAACGAAAATTAACTTGTACTAATCAATTGAGTTACCGGAATGCCGGAAAGAGTGCATTTTAATGATTATTTTTTAAATTTAAAAACACGAAATGTCATTTTTCACCAAATCTTCCAATAGTTCCTAACATAGCGGTCGGTGAAAAATTACATTTCGTGTTTTTAAATTTTAAAAATAACCATTAAAATGCACTTTTTCCGAAATTCCAGTAACTGAATTGATTAGTACTAGTTATAATCTAACTATTACAAATTTTTAAATTTATTTTTTTAGTTCGTATTAAGCGTGACCCGGTTTTGTAAAAATTTACCGTTATTTTTCATACAAACAAGCGTACAGATGACGTCACACATATTCCCGCCTCTCACCGAGCGTTTTGGCGGGCTTAACAAAATTCAAACTTGTAGAATTAATTTAATTATGAAAACGAACTTTAAAAAAAAATAATACTAGTATTTAAGTTTGCACGTCATTTACATGAACGTAATTTTATAAGTCAAAATATTTTTCACCCAACTTAATTATTTAAAATAAATTCTTTAAATTTTTAAAATTAATTACTGTCACTCTTCAAAAACAGTTTTTAGTTTTCGGAGTGTTTAGAAATATTCCATATATTTGCATTTTATTACAAATCGGAAATATTTTGACCTTCCGACAAATACGCCTGAGGCCCGAGGGCAAATTTCATTTTTCAAATAAAAAAAACAGTGTAAACGGTGCATTAGAAAGTGCTTACAAATATATTTTTATTATTTTGTTTTTTTAGACATATAGCAACACTTGCGGACGCTTCAGAAATTGACATAAATTTGTTTACGTGTGAAATAAAAAATATTCCGACCTAAAAATAAACAAAGTAAGTAAGACTAAATAAAATTTTAATTATTTTTGTAAACTTATAATATTCCAATATTTTTACAAATTCTGATTAGAACGCATATCATAGAGATGTTTCTGTGGATCTTCAATTTTCTTTTTAAACGCAGTTAAAAGGAATATTTCTTTTATTTTGTCTGTGTTTTTAAATTAGGTATGTAATCCTTTTTATTAATTCTAATAACTCAATCCAGTTATTTTTTACACGTATTTCTAGCTTTCCAGCTGATTTTCAATGCATTTAAAGTTAAATTATTGAGGTTATGTTTCTGTCAAATTCATTTATTATTTTGTGAGTGTTATTCTTCGTATGAAAAATTAAATGATATTTTATATTATCTTTTGGGATTAATTTTATTTGATCAATTTAATATATTTTAGTTATATTATCAAGTTCGTAATAATATTGAAATGTTTTGACATTTCATAAACAGTGTTGCCAGCTATAAGAGATTTTTGCAAAAGTAGCGACTTTAGAAAATAACGAATTATTTTGTGTGTTGGTAAAATTATTTGTGAAGAAAATGATCGAATTACTAGCGCAAAAATCACGGGAAAGTTTTTTTTTTTTTAAATCAGTTGACAGTTATAATACTAAATTTTCTGTAGTATTATATAATGGTGACCAGAATTTTCAGTGGAGACTTTTTAAGTGTATGAATATTGAGTACAAACTTTTCATCGGATGTTAATTCTTCACATGATAATTCATCATGTCTCGAAGCGTCCAAAACTGATAATTGGGGTTTTTAACCTTAGGTTAGGTTAGGTTAGGTTAATGTGAGTTATGACGTGATGAATTATCATGTGAGGAAGTATCGTGTCTGAATAAATTTACTATGGGACTTCAGACGCTGAGATCTCATAGTCCGATTAGACATGGAACCTTGTGTAATAGTGGTTGGGTATTTTATCGCTTGTCGCTTCACATGAACAGTTTCAATTTTGAAAATGACACTTAAAATCAATGCAAAACAAAATTTGAACCAGAGTTACGCAGGACGCACATACAAGTGAAATAAAATTAGACAACTGAATTTGTCATCTTTGTAAGTATTGTGTGGAGGGGTTTTTTTTAGGAAAAAAAAAAGATAGGAAGTTCTGGGAAGGAAAATGTTTCAGGTATGGGTAGCAATCTGGGGTCAATGTGTCCAGTAGTGACGTTTGAATCCGGCCCGTGTGGTCGGGGGGAGGCACTCGACTCCCAATCCGAAGATCGCGGGTTCGAAGCCAGCATGTGCAAATAAATCATTTTTGATTAATTTGTGTTATTTTCACAATTAATTAAAATTCAAATAATACATATTATATTTGCGGCACGTTCCAGAGTGGAAGATACTCTTAGTATCGCCCTGGTGTAATTCCACCATTCAGAATTGAAACGTTGCTTGAAATGGTTTAAGCCGTGTTTGGTAGCCAGATCTGAATAGCCAGGTACTTCCCCAACTTCTTCTTCACCATCTCCTCCCCCTCCCCACTACCTTCAGCCTAACATCATAACCCAATTGGGGATGCCATAGTTTCACTAGCTCTAGATGGAAGCAATTGGGACTCGCGAGCGGTATTCACATAAAAAAAAAATATAATAATAGTAACGTATTTTATCGTTTGTCTGAATTCTTCACGTGATCAGTTCCAATTTTGATAAATGACACTTAAATTCAAAGCAAAGCAATTTTGATTTCGTTGGACCAGAGTTACGCAGAACGCATAGACAACTGAAATTATTATTATTCAATGAAAAGAATCTATTCAAATCCAGAAAATCAATAAAAATAATCTATTCGAATCTATTCAAATCCAGAAAAGCAGTAAAAATAATCTATTCAAATCTATTCAAATCCAGAAAATCAATAAAAAGAATCTATTTTAATCTATTCAAATCCAGAAAAGCAATAAAAAAAATCTATTAAAATCCAGAAAAGCAAAAAAACACTATTCGAATCTATTCAAATCCAGAAAAGCAATAAAAAATAATCTATTCAAATCTATTCAAATCCAGAAAAGCAAAAAAAGAATCTATTCAAATCCAGAAAAGCAATAAAAAGAATCTATTCAAATCCAGAAAAGCAATAAAAAATAATCTATTCAAATCTATTCAAATCCAGAAAAGCAAAAAAAGAATCTATTCAAATCCAGAAAAGCAATAAAAAGAATCTATTCAAATCCAGAAAAGCAATAAAGTAATACAGTAGAATCCAGATATAACGAGCCTCAAGGGACTGTCGATACTTTGTCCTACTAACCGGACAACGCACAAAACGGCCGGATAATACAAGCTTGTTTTTATTATGATACTTAATAATTTTATTGTAATTATTATTATGAAATGTGTAATAGTATAGATATATAAATTTATTTTTAGGTAAACAAAACATTTTATACAAATTACGGCAAACTCCTTTGCGAGGGTTACATTTGATTCAACGGCTTCTAAAAGGTGTAATATACCACTTTTTTCTTCTATTGAAAAACACTTTGGCTTCACGGAACTCATTGTGTCGAGCGGTTGTCACAACAGATGATAAACACTGACTGTGATTTACGCGTTCTAATAAGGATAAGTGTTAAGAGGTAATATCCAGCAATCCATTAATCCGTTTTTGTTAACAGCGCTGCGCGCGGATGTTTTTACATCCATGAAGCTAAACGGTATTAGTTTTAAATTTTATGCGAAATGTTGTCAAAATGAGCACCGCGAACAGATAACCTCACATGGCCGCATCTCGGCGGCTAATGAATCGGGAGAATTTATGTCTCGAACTGCCATAAAAATGATCAAACGGGAGATGGTAAATGAATGAAAATGATATAATTCTTTAAATTAATTTTTGATCAAAATAATTTATAATTTTTCAATAATGTCTAAACAAAATAAGTGTGTAAAAAAAAACTTTAATATTTTAGTTTGTAAGACCTTAAATAAATAGAAAAACTGAGGTATTTTTGTCACAAAACACGTTCTCGGATTTAATTTTAATGATTTTAATTTATCTAAAATCGTCAAATCGTTGAAATCGTCAAATCGTTGAAATCGTCAAACAGCCGAGTTGTTGAACTCAAGAACAAGTTGTAGAAGCGATCCATTCTCCTGTGACAAATGTCAACAATGTACATATGTTGGGCGCGCGATTGGAATGTTTCCTGACTATGCACTGGTGCCGAGGGGATCCATGACGCCTGTTCTTCGGAGCACCTGCCATTGAAATACTGGTAAAACAAGGATATCATTCCCACCCGACGACTGTGCTCTAAAAATTACAATCTGTTTGTTAAAATGGGGGAATCTATCAAACAGACCGCCCGTTTCTGCACAGAGTTGAGGGTTTTTCAGGTAATCTGGGGCTCCAGACCAGAGTTGGCTGCCAAATTCACAGGACGCACTTGCGATTTGTACAGGGTTAGCACTTATGTACTATTAAAGTACCTGCGGGCCCTGTACAGTACGCCCAGTTTCTGAGAGGCTAACTTAAATCTGGCTTAGATGAAGCCCCTGTACCTGGTGAGCTGGTCACTTAGAGTTACAAGCATATCATGGAGGGCCTGTTCGGAAGATAGCTTCCTTTTAAAGAGACTAGATTTTCATTTCAATCCCTTTTAGATCTAATCAAACATTATTGGGTCTTTGAAATATTAAATTCAAAGAGATTTTTTTTACCCCGAGGCAAAATATTCTCGATATAACCGTCCATTCTTTGCTTCAAAGCTCTCCGAGCCGTTGGAGTTTGTGTGCCCTTTGGGGGCTTGTCAAACAAAAAGCTATCATGGACTGTACTGTCATCCGCATTATAATGAATTGGTGCACACGACAAGAGGTCATTGATATACAACAAAAACAAAGTCAGGGACAGAATCGATCCCTGTGGGACGCCAGCATTTATCGGGTGCGAGGAAGAGGTAAAACCGTCAGCAACCATCGGAATTGACCTCTCCCTCAAAAAGTCGGCAATCCACTTACACAAGGATGCGGGAAGTCCGTAAGTAGGCAGTTTGTTGACAAGTCCTCGGTGCCAGACCCGATCGAAGGCCTTGGAAATGTCTAGTGCAACCATTTAGGTCTCACCGAAACGTTCCAGGCCCCCAAACATGCTTCACATGCGCGAAAAGATCACCCCAATCTCGAGGTATGTGAGCAGTTTGTCATTGATCACACGTTCCATCACCTTGAATAGTACTGATTTGATCGCTATGGGGCGGTAGTTGGCCGGGTTGGAGCGGTCACCCTTCTTTGGAATAGGATGGATAACCGCTTTTTTCCAACCAGAGGGTACAGAGCGAGTATTCAGGGACATTTTGAAAAGCTTTGTCAAAATCGGAGCTATTTCTGCAGTGCACTCGGATGTAGAACATAAAACATGTAAAAAATATCTGCTTCTCTTGATATATTGGGTGATCTCAGATATCTCTCTGGTTCTTCTTTGAGAGAATCAGGAGAAGAGTTTGGGTACGGTTGGAATAGGACGCGTCTGTGTGGCTCGTGATTTGTTATTCAAATAACTAGTATTTGGTTTAAGCTATCTATATGAAATTTGGCATCCACACGCGAAACAATTAGTAAAATCTGTTCTAGTTCGCGAAATAATTTTACCTTTCCCGGAGAAGAAGTTATGTTCAATTAAAGTCATGTGTTTTGAAACATAATACAATTTCTTTATTTGTGAAATGATAAAAATACAAATTTAAGTTTCGGCTGTGGGTCTGTAACAATCTCAAGTGGTGTAGTGTGAAGTGTTAGATGACAGAAAAAGGTCCGCCGTACAGAATACAAGGAATTGCCTCACGCTAATAAGATAAGACCACTCATTTTAATTTTTATTTATTACTTTGTTGAAGATTTTTTTTGTTTATGTCTTTAGGTGAATCTAAAGCCCTCATCAGAGATGGTCTGGGATAGAGAAGTGCAACTGTTGGACCACGAAACACAGTATGGGGTGCCACAGATACACCAGTGCAACGATGCTTGCTTGACTTTCTTATGCTTGACTTTGTTTATTTTAACAATCCTCAAGCAGGGTATTACTGGTATTTTGTCTTTTTTTTTTTAAGATTTCAGGCTATCTTCAGTTTGCAGGACTTCACACATGCGACTGATAAGAAAAGGTTTTGGAGCACTGTAAACTTCGATTAACTTTCAAGGCGTGGCGTTAATTGACACTTATACTAGTCATCACCATGGGTAGAACTGATCTGATTTGGAGTCCATAAAAATTCTCACGTTTAGGAACAAAACACATTTCAAGTTTGTAATCTGCCGTCAAACAAAATAACTGGTATGATAAATAATAAAGACACATCGATAACACCGGCGCATTTGCGTATTTATTTAAAATGAATGAATATATCTTGACGAATTACCGGCGTGCATAAGATAAATAATAAAAAAATGTCTGAGAGAAAATCTTTTCAAAACCTTTTTGATTATCATGCGTTGGATACAAGGCGGGACAGGAGGATCTAGTCACGGTAGACTGGAACTTTTCTCCAAGTCGGGAAATGGTGGGAAGTAAATGCAGAGAAGCAGGTAGCAGGAAACGAGAAGCAATGGGAGCGGGAAGCGGGATGCAAAAAGGAGTGAGAAAAGTAAAGTGATTAGTAGAAATTAGCAGGAACTATGAGACAACGGGAAGCAAAAACAAGAAGCAGTAAACGGGAAGAAGCAGTGCAAGCGGAACGCATGAAGCCGTGGGAAACGGGAAGGAAAAAGCAGAGGGAAGGTGGAAGCGTGTAGCGAAAAACACAAAATAACAGGAAACTGGAAATGAGAAGCAAGTAGCTGAACGCGAGAAGGAACGGGAAGAAAAATAAGCGAAATGCAAGAAACTAAAACCAGCGCTCAATCACTTCCTTTATTCCTGCCCATCCTACATTCCAATATTGGCTTATTAGGTTGCCATGTATACCGGTCGATTAAACTCCAACCTCCTTCCCATCCTTAGAGCACGTGTTCCAGTCCTAACAAATCAGTGCCCCCTGGTGTACCGGTCTTACCGGGACAGGATTGCTCCTGGCTGGGGTGGTACAATCGTATCGTATCGGTTCTTCTTTGAGAGAATCAGTGCTCAAAAGAGAGAGAGGCTCATCTTTGTTAGTAATATCCTTCACCCTCTTTAATAATATTTTCAGAAACCATATCCCTCATCTCGGTAGATGGTTCAGAACTTGCAATTACTTGGTTTTGGCATCGTCGATTCTGAAATAGTTTATGATTTCAGTATTGTGGCACGTTTGCACATTGATTATCTATGGTGCGAAATTCAAAATGTATCGGCAAATTAATATCGCCGATATCGGTATCAGTATCAGATGTATCCCTAATTTTTACCATCTAACATTTTTTCTCTTTTTTTAAGGTCTTCTGCAATGCCCAAAGAAAAGACCCAAGCAAATGAAGACTTAATAGATGACCAACTAGGCCAAAGCTGCAATGAAGAAGACACACCAGAAGACTCAATTAACAACTTTTCCTGCGCACGTTGTAACAAAAACTTCTCATCGGCATTTTCTCTTCGTAGACATAAATGGATCCATGAAGGAATTAAACCATATGCGTGTGACGAATGCGGGTTCTGTTTCACGCAATCAAACGATCTCGAAAGACATAAACGCGTCCACAGCGGAGAAAAACCATTTGCGTGTAACGCATGCCAATACACCTGCTCAAGTTCAGGCAACTTGCGAATACACAAACGCTGCCATTCTGGAGAAAAACCTTACTCGTGCAACGAATGCGGTCAATCTTTTGCACGAAATGGACACCTGCAAAGGCACAAACACACACATTCTAGAGATAAACCATTCTCGTGCGAACTTTGTTCCTACACTTGCTCCAGTAGCAGTTACCTCTCTTCTCACACGAAAAAGGTTCATCTCGGTGTTAGACCGCATTCGTGTTCTTTTTGCGGAAATACTTTCACTCAGGCTGGTTCACTGGAGATTCACTTGAGAATTCATACTGGGTTGAAGCCGTACACTTGCGAGGTATGTCCATACGCATGTAAAGATTCCAGTTCACTCAACAAGCATAAAAAGACACACTCGGGGGTAAAACCATATCGGTGTGATGAGTGTGTTTACGCATGCTCGAGGCCGTACGGTTTAAAAAAACATAAGTTGACGCACGAGGTGTTGAAAAGGATAATGAAGCCAATGTCAACTGAAGCTAAAACAGAAGTACCCCCTGTTAATTAGATTATTTGAAACATTGAGAAGTCATCATCACTTTGCTATATTCGCATGGAGGACTCGTCGCTTCGATAAGGTGCGTCCTGCGCTGCTTCAGCGGCCTCCGTCCCCATAGCAGGCCCTTAACTTCTGGAATAGAAGATGTTTGGAAAATTTCCAATTAATTTCAGTTGCTCTTAATACTGGGTAGTGGTAATTCTCTCTAAAAAGAGTTTGTGAACTGACATTAAAAAAAAATTATAAAGAAATAAGTTGAAAACTTGATTATGATTTTACCAAACTTTAAGTGCTTCCGCTGACGAGGCAACTTAAAAAAAAAAACAGTTTGCAACCAAACTCGCTATCCTGTGAATGGCAAAGTGATGGTCCGCACACTACACAACTTCTCAAAAACCCGTTGTCAATGGCAACGCAAGCAGTGACTCGCAACTCGCCGTGCTAGTTGCTATGGCCGGCCGTTGCCAGGTTGCCCGGTTGCCATGTTTACGCCATGTTTTACACCAGTTTTATTGTCAGTTTTTGAGATTTTTCTAGTCGCCATCGCCAATATGACAGCGATAGATTAGTGAGATGACAGCTGATTGTCTATGGTTAAACAAACTGAGATAATTATTGAAATCGTAAAATTGAGTAGTGCCGTGATAGAAGTTATGCTATGGAAACCATAGCAATCCGCCAGCTTTAGTTTGGTTTCAGTTTCTCCGTGAGCGGAAGGCCTTACCCTTGGAAAGCTGACTTTTTTCCAATTATTTCTGGCTTTCACCTTTCAATGCAATTCTAGGCCATCATTTAAAATTATGGAGAAACAAAAGGTGAATTTAAATATTAATTTTATTTAAATGGTCAAATTTCAAAATTATAATGAAGATTGGAGTCGAGTTCAGACATAGCGCCTCCGCCCACTGAGGCAACTGAAAACTCTCAACTGCCAATTGTCTTTGTAAGACAATGTGATGGCCCGCACACTTCACAATCACACAAAACCCCGTTGTCAATGGTAACGCAAGCGGTGACTTGCGGCCATCCTGCGACTGTCACGGCCGATTGCTCTGGGCGGCCGTTTCTAGTTGCGAGCTGTCAGCTGATTGTTCTTCATCTATGGTTAAACAAGCTTTTTGACCAATCAAGACAGAGAAAACAGCCGGTTTTAGTTGGTTTTCAGTTGCCTCAGTGGGCGGAGCGCCTAACTCGCAACTGTCACTGCTGATTGCCCTGGGCGGCCATTGCTAGTTATACCAGCTGTCAGCTGATTGTTCTTCGTCTATAGTTAAACAAGCTTTTTGACCAATCAAGACAGAGAAAACAGCCGGTTTTAGTTGGTTTTCAGTTGCCTCGTCAGCGGAGCGCCTTAGAAGAGATGAGATATTGAACGGAGGGGAGGCAATTTTTGATAAGGCTTGACAGAAAAGAGGATATTTGTTTAGAGAAGGACAACCAAAAAATATGTGATCTAAAGTTCCCACTTCTAGACCACAGAATGTACAATATGAGCAGTCAAGAACGTGAATTTTAAAATGTTGAGAAGGAACAGAACAATGTTCGAATCTCATTTGAATAAGTGAGGAAATTTTTTTTTTTGGAAAAATGGGGGAATTGTTGAAACCACAGTTTTGATGGGATAGTTCTTTGTATTGATGCATAGCAGGCTCTCTTGGATTGACTAGCAATGTGCCAATACTCTGCCCAAATATTGCCAGATTTTTCTTTGATGATAGAAAAAATGTCAGATAGGGAAAGCCGACTTCTGCGTTAAAAAATCAGACTTAAAGATCCCTGAGCATATCAGAGGGTCTAGCACACTTGCCCAATAACGATCGGTAGGATAACTATCGGTAACTTCTGCAGATCGCAAACGAATAGGTGACAGTTCACAATGACTAAGTGTCCTTAATATATTCGATATCAACTGTCGTTTGTACGTTTGAGATCTGCAGTTGTCCTAGGGAACGATGAGAAGTTACTGACAATCTGTAGGTAACTTCATATCGAGCGACCGTGCTAGCACACCTGAAGTACAAAATGTAGACGTATACCTCCGTCGGCAATGGGTCCTTAATATGTTGGAACAGAAGGAAGTTACATACATCAAATGTGTAAAATATACAATTTGATGAATAAGGAAGTTGAGTCTTTTTTTTTATCAATATCCACATGCAAACTTAAATACTAGTGAGTCTAGTTTTTTAACTGTTAATTCATGGTGGAATTCCATTGTATTAGATATGAAATTAAACAATTTTTTTCACTTTGTAACACTTGTTTATTTACACCAGGACCGGTTTCGTCCTACTACGGACATCCACGTCATACTGTCGTCCACGTCGGACATACTACGTCCTACTCCAGTCTGAAAATGTCCGTAGTAGGACGAAACCGGTCCTGGTGTAAATAAACAAGTGGAACAAAGTGAAAAAAATTGTTTAATTTCATATCTCATTAAATACTAGTATTTTTTTTTTAAAGTTCGTTTTCATAATTAAATTAATTCTACAAGTTTGAATTTTATTAAGCTCGCGAAAACGCCGGCAAGAGTATAATACCGTGCGGCAGAGTTCGTGACGTCACCCGGACCTTGATTGTGTGAAATATAAGGGAAAATATTTACAAAACCGGGACACGCTTAATATGGACGAAAAAAATTAATTAAAAAAGTTGTAGTAGTCAGATATTAACTGGTACTAATAAATTCATTTACCGGAATTTCGTAAAAAGTGGATTTTAATGGTTATTTTTAAAATTTAAAAACACGTAATGTCATTTTTCACCGACCGCTATGTTAAGAACTGTTGCAAGTTTCGTTGAAAAATGACATTTCGTGTTTTTAAATTTAAAAAATAACCATTAAAATGCACCTTTTTCGAAATTCCGGTAACTGTATTGATAAGTACTAGTTAATATCTAACTACTACAACTTTTTAAATTTATTTTTTTCATCCATATTAAGCGTGTCCTGGTTTTGTAAATATTTTCCCTTATATTTCAGGACCGGGTTACGTCACGAACTCTGCCGCACGGTATTATGCTCTTGCCGGCGTTTCGCGGGCTTTAATAAAATTCAAACTTGTAGAATTAATTTAATTATGAAAACGAACTTTAAAAAAAAAAAAAAAAAACTGGTATTTAAGTTTGCATGTCATCTACATGAACATATTTTTTATAAGTCTAAATATTTTTCACTCAACTTCCCTATTCGAAGGTTCCTGCCTATCTGATTGACAGACTACAGTGTTCCTGTGACTCTCATGCACACAACACACGCCAAAGAGACCATTTACTCATTCTCTCCAGACATAAAAGTGCTGTATTTGAGGGTAGATTCAGCTATTCGTCGTCAAAACTTTGGAATAAATACTACTGTATTCGAATATCGACATTGTTACGGTACTTCAAGAAGCTCTGTGGCGAATGGTTTCTGACTGTACAGTCAACCGCACATCTTAATTAATAGAATTTACAATGAAAGGAATACCTACTTGTACCTGTCATTGGCCGTACGTACTCCGGTGTACCATCGATTTTGGAAGGGATTTTGTCCCTTACGTATAAAGAAATTGTATGAAAAACGAGGTCAGAATCGCTTGGGCCATTCTCTTTCTTGACGTAACGAAATACTGGATAGCGTCGAGCCTCTCCGAAAAATTCAAATTAATTCACGATGACGCGCCGGGCACCAAAGATGGCGGACAAAATGGCTGCCGCTTGATAATATGAACGGAGTCGTATTCGAAGTCTATATTTTTTCATTGTTTTTTATATATATTAATTCACGATGCATAGATTTGAGTGATTATTAGGAAGATCGTTTTATCTACATTATTTTGATGTAATTTTTGTAATATATCACAAACGAAATTTTATAAAAATAGAGTTCGTAAAAAGGGTGAGAACTGTCAAATATTTTATGTCGTATTGAAAAAATATATTTTTCCTATGCTGGCACTCAACAGGTTAATTTGATTTTTTTTTTTTTTTTTAAACTTTATTATTTATTATGTCCTACGTGTATTATATTAAAGATTTGATTTAATTATTTCTTACGTATAGTAATATATTATATTATTTTTATTATATTAGAGGCACAGCTGAAAACCAGCTGCATTCTGGAAGAAATCCTGAATGAGCTGAGAAATGGCAATTTTGTCGATAGAATCAATGATAACTGAACAAAATGTAAATTTGTAAAAATTTTGTGATAAATAAAAAAATGTTTTTATTATTATTGTTATTATTATGCCATTTTGCTGTCCGATTATATTAGGTGAAGTCAGCAAGGGTCACGTAATACGCACTCCGTCTCGTTCTGGCAGCACGATAACAGAGGAGAGAGAGCGTATATCACGTAATCCCGTCGTTACGCTTAGCAGTGTGATCATTGATGACGATTGATAGAAACATTCTGTTTTTAACCGCTTGGACACATAAGCTTGTTTTCACGATAATTTAACGTAGGTAGACATAGGAATGATGTATGGCCCGTACCTGAGTTATTATATTAAAATATACATCAATATACAACAAAATGACATCGTTTGTAACTGCAAATATGTTCAATGTTAAATCCTGTCGACTCCAGATACTAATATCTACAGCCTGTACGTCGGACGAATATCTACAGCTCATATGTTGGACAAATATCTATGACCTTCAGAGTGAAGACTAATATCTACAGAGCTAAGGTCGGATTAATATCTATGAGGGTCCCAGTTGTGACGAATATCTACGGAGCGTAGGTGGGACTAATATCTACAGAGGGCAGCTGAGCAAGAGGTTGTACGGAAAAGCATAAATTACTTCAATTACGTAAAGGCTTAAACGTTTAAAGTACGTACATGAAGTTTTTACATAATATTACGTATTTTGCTGTAATGTTGAAATTGGCATAGCGCCTGCTCACGTCAAGGCAAGAAAAACATCCCAGTTTTCAAGTAGTTTAACTGCTACGCTAGGTTTGTGTAACATGGTTTGTGATACAAAAGAAAGTGCCCCCTTCGTAACGCCTGCTCGAGTCAAGGCAAGAAAAACATCCCAGTTTTCGAGTAGTTTAGAGGCTACGCTAGGTTTGTGTAACATGGTTTGTGATACAAAAGAAAGTTCTTTAAACTGCAAATGCAATATTACGTTATGCCAATATGCTTATACATAATTGCAAATCCAACCTCTGCCAGTACTGTAGATATTCGTCTACATCACCTGTTCTGTAGATATTAGTCAGCAGTTTGAGCTGTAGATATTCGTCCTCACTTTGGTTCCCATAGATATTGTTCCAACATACCTCCTATAGATATTAGTAAACACATGGATTCTCATAGATATTAGTCCGCTTTGTTCAGTTTTTGAAATTCCTGTAGATATTAGTAGACGCCTCCATCCTGTCTAATAAAGGATGTATAACAAGGTGCGTGGATTCTTTTACATACATTATTAAATTAAAAATACATACAAGGGTTTTGGTGTGTAGCACCTCCAGTATTTTCGTATTGACCTTTTTGTTCACTGGTCAGATTGCCAACACTGGAATTTTTTGGATCACAACCAAGAGCGGCTGGTTGAACAGTGTGTTTGGTAAATTATAATGGCTAAAATAATATCTTACTGAAGTCATAACCACTGGAGCGACCACACGAAATAAATAAATTTGCTTCTATTGTTCGAGATTTCCAGACGAAAATTTTTTAAATTTTTCGCTAACATTTAAAAAATCATACTTTCGAATTTTAACATGGAGACATGAAAATTTATTAAAGTGCTATATAGCCAATGAATTTACCTGTATTTAACTGTTTATTGATTTATAATTTAAAAAAATTAAAATCAAGTGTTATATTCGTACAATGTTCTTATTTTCAGAAGGTTAAAATCCCAGGTTTGACCTCTCCAGAGGGACTCTCCCCGTCCGTCCCCACTCAGGGACCGGAAGCAGGAAGGGATAGATTCACACGTATGATACTCCTAAAGAAATTGACCCCAGATTCTTAACCACTCCTCGTACCCTTTTCCTTCTTAGAACTTACTTCAAAATTCTACTAAAAGCCATCTATCTGGTGGACGGCGCGTTGATGTGGTTTTATTTTAAAATTGTACCTGTTATAATGAGCGTTAACGTTGTTCTAGGCATTACTCTATACATCGGATACAATTTTGAAGGATTTTTACCATTTCTATGGAATTTTGACCTTCTTGGTGAGTGACCGCTGGTTGCTCACCACTGAACCTGACTTTGACCATGTCTTACGGTAAGTTTATAATCGTGTAGATAAAGTTTATACTTACGGTAAAGTTTATAATCGTGTAGATCCTGCATGTTTGCAAGGGCGGATCCAGCTTTGGCGCCAGGGGTAGGGGTCACATAATCGTAGTCAAGTCACAAGAAGTTATAATTTAAAGTATCAAACAAAGAATTATATTAAATTAATTAAATATTGAAAGTACTTAAATAAAATCTATATTGTGACAAAAAAATATAAAAAAACATTATGTCTAACAACTGTAATTAGTGGTCCACCTAGGTCCTGGATCCAGCCCAGTCATGACCCCCCTAGATCCGCCCTTGCCTGTTTGATACTTTGAAACTGTCTTCAGAGGTACCTAATCGAGTCAAAAAATAACATTTTAGATTTCTGTACGATGTCTGTGGTATACTTGATAATTAAAGATACATATCTTTGGGAAAGGGACTTAATTTTAATCGTAAATGTAGCGACAGACTCGCAGCTCACATCAAAAAGTTATTTATAACACAATAGCGCTCGCCATACAATCCCACGAGACCCGCCAGACGTAAAAAGATGATGCGCTGTGATCGCGGTTTGAATCTTCGCTAATCGGAATTATTTTTCGTATTCGCTACAGTGGCGATATCAGAAAAGTTATGCGACCCCCTCTCTACCGTAAACAGGAGAGGGGGTCATTTTTAATACACGGAGCTGTCAAGTTAACATATCCAGTACAAAGAAATGAAATTCTCTCGACCGCTTCCGATTTCAACTGACCCCTTCTCCTGCCGTGGGAAGGAATATTTTATAACGTAGTGTGTCGGTAGAAAAGATACTTATAACGCAGTATCTTTTTGATGTGAACTTCGCGTTTGTCGCCAAAAATGAATTTTTGAATTCTAAAATACTCTAAGATGTTCGAATTTGCAACATATATGGTTATAATAGATAAATTATTTCAATGGCTTTATTTGAAGACCAAAATAATATAAATGGGAACTACAAATTTTATTTTATTTTCCGAATAAAGAAATAATTGGCTGTTTTATCCGGAAGGCAATCGTAGACATTTAAAATGGTGCATATCAATAAATAAATATTACTTACGAATATAATGCTGTAAGAATATTATCAGGGAGAACGAATTATCAATAAGAAAATTACGCGCGAAGATGCGGTGTTTGATCCCACGGCCGTGTACAGGCCAAACTAGCGATGGGAATGATCAAAACTTTTAAATAATCGATTTTTTTTAATCGAGACATCACAATAATCGAATGATTAATCGATTTATTGCTCGAAGTTTGGGAGCAATAGATACGGTCAGGATTTTTGTCTGTGAGGGGGGAGGGGGGGTAGGAAGCCGAAAATTATTATGGTGCATCATGTATGGCAACGCTTATTGTTTGTTGTAATTTTATTTGTTGTTTTTGGTATGCATTTCACAACATACCAATTATTGTTAAGCTACTTAGTTTAGCCCGTTGGTAAAAATTTCCATTAAAAATATTTTTGTACGTTTAATAATATGTCAATAATTATAATTATATGACATTTTTCTTCAAAAACAATCTCTAAATAACATGTTTAAATAACGCAACATTAA
The DNA here is from genome assembly GCA_951813805.1 of Limnephilus auricula. NCBI lineage: Eukaryota > Metazoa > Arthropoda > Insecta > Trichoptera > Limnephilidae > Limnephilus > Limnephilus auricula. Next base: position 6,427,885 of record OX638414.1, on the reverse strand, counting down.
GTAAGTACTGCAACAACATTTCAATCACCGTTTTTCTTTCTTGGCAATGGCAAATTGGCAAATTCCTTTTTGTTTGATGGCAACATTAGTGTTATTCCTTTTTTCCACATTACTAATAAGATATTTAGTTTAGCTGGTAGGTACAAATTCCAATTAATAATATTGACAGTGTGTCTATGTTTAATACGAAGATAATAATTTTATGTCGTTTTTGTTAAAAAATAACCTCTAATTAACATGTAGGTTATAGACACCTTTTCGTATGCAATTATTAACAGATTATCATTAAATAAAAATTTCTTACTATAGAAATCGTTTCATTTTTATTACAAACTAAGAAACACCTGATAATTTCAAATAAATTAAATATATTTGGTCATATAAAGCAGATATGTCCATTTGAAAACATATTACTTGCTGATTTTAATAGAGTATTATTTACTGCCCTGAAGAAACTACGGTTTTAGCGAAACCCGGTCGGCATTAAATATAAAAATGGTATATGCTAAGTTATTGTTTTATTTTAAATTAAATATACAATACCCAAATAGATGATACATAACCTCATTAGGTATAAACATTTTTAAATTGTTGAAAGCTATCACCATCGCAATCTTTTACGTATAAACTATACTGAAAACGTAAATCGTTACCTACCTAAAAGTATTCATTCATAATTTAAAATTCACACATCAGGTTGATTATAACATGTACCTATAAAATGTTTCGTTCAAAGTGATTTTGCTTGACAAACTTTGTCAAGCAAAATCACTTTCGATGACGTTTCAAGACTATGCATTCGAATTGATTCTGACATCGAGAAGCGAGAATCGATTCCAAGTTCGATGACCTTTAAAACCGATTGTCTCGGACTGTGCATTCGAATGGATTCTGACATCGAGAAGCGAGAATCGATTTCAAGTTCGATGACGTTTCAAACCCGATTGTCTCGGTTTAACATTTCGATTAATTCTAACCAATGACAACGCTTATCTCACTTCGATTAATTCTGACCAATCACAGCAAAGACTTTCGTAAAGGTCTCAAACCGATTGTCTCGGACTGTGCATTCGAATTATGGTACTGACACATTTGCTTATTACAAGCCGGCTTATGAGCATGCTCATTAAAGAGTATGCTCACACAACTGTACTAATAAATGAACAGGCTTGGCTTGAGCTTTCTAATGAATGAGCATGCTCAAAGCCAACAATTGAACACACATGCTCTTTAAAGAACATGCTCATGTCAAATAATAACTGTCATCGTATCTATAGAGACAATTCCGTTCGCCCAGAACATCTTATTGCTTGCCTGATTGGTTTATTTATGGCTTGCAACTTGCAATGCAATTATTAATTATTTAAGAAAATTATAAGGATTATAAAAGATTTTATTTTATTAACGCGGTTAATCACAGGATACCATATTATTTGTCCCAGCTCTCAAAGGTCTCATAGAAATCGTTGTATCTCCCTTACTATTATAGTGAGAAGTATGATTTAAATGGTATTGGAAAGATAATACAACAAGCTATATATTCAAATCTAAAAGTAAACTACAAAAAAATAAAATGTACACCTTTTTGAAACCAAACTTTCCGATCAGAATTTGAATAAAAATTATGAAACTTAGTGAATTTTTAAAGTTTTTATTTACATGAAATGACAAAAGAGTGAGGTTACCATTTTTAAAACTTTTAAAAGTTTTCATCCAAAAATTTTATATTTATAAAATTTTCATATAAAGTTTTCGGATACGTTCACAAATATTCCATTTATTTGGATTTTATCTCAAAGCGGGATTATTTTTAGCCTCTGACAAAAATCGCCAAATTTTTGAAGGGATAAGAAAATTAAAAGATCGATATGGGTTCGTAATCGGATCACTAGAAGAGCAAACCTTGGAGCAAGTAATCATTTGTTAGTAGAAATGCGAGATGTCAACGGATATAAAAATCATTTACGAATGCTTCCGCAGTATTTGACGGGCTACTCTCTAAAATTGCATACAAAAACGAGATACTCAAATGCGGAATGCTATTCCGAACTGAGATCGGATTGAAATGAGCATGCTCATAAGCCAGCCTGTCCACACATGCTTAGAGGCTTCCCCTTCCATCCGATAATCCAATGAGCATGCTCACAAATCAAACGTCTGTCGATTTGAGAGTATGCTCTTTTGGCTTCAAATGAGCATGCTCATTACTAGCAACGTCACTGACACACATGCTACTAGGTAGCAATTGCTACTAGGTAGCATGCTCTTTGGCTTCAAATGAGCAAGTGTGTCCGTAGCATTAGCGATGGGCACAATCGATGAATAATCGATGATTTACTCGATCTTTTTTACCATCGAATGATTTCGATTCATTTCCATAGAAAAATCGATTCTCGCTTCTCGATGTCAAATTCATTCGAATGCACAGTCCGAAAGAATCGGTTTGAAACGTCATCGAACTTGGAATCGATTCTCGCTTCTCGATGTCAAAATTCTTTCGAATGCACGGCCGAGACAATCGGTTTGAAACGTCATCGAACTTGAAATCGATTCTCGCTTCTCGATGTCAGAATCCATTCAAATGCACAGTCCGAGACAATCGGTTTTAAACGTCATCGAACTTGGAATCGATTCTCGCTTCTCGATGTCAGAATTCGAATGCATAGTCTTGAAACGTCATCGAAAGTGATTTTGCTTGACAAACGAAATATTTTATAGGTACATGTTATAAACAACCTGATGTGTGAATTTTAAATTATGAATGAATACTTTTAGGTAACGATTTACGTTTTCAGTATAGTTTATACGTAAAAGATTGCGATGGTGATAGCTTTCAACAATTTAAAAATGTTTATTATGAGGTTATGTATCATCTATTTAAGTATTGTATATTTAATTTAAAATAAATAAATAACTTAGTATATACCATTTTTATATTTAATGCCGACCGGGTTTCGCTAAAACCGTAGTTTCTTCAGGGCAGTAAATAATACTCTACCAAAATCAGCAAGTAATATGTTTTCATATGGACACATCCAAATATATTTAATTAATTTGAAATTAACAGGTGTTTCTTAGTTTGAATAAAAATGAAACGATTTCTGTAGTAAGAAAACTTTATTTATATATTTAATGATAATATTTATATATTTAATGATAATTTGTTAATAATTGCATACGAAAAGGTGTCCATAACCTACATGTTATTTAGAGGTTATTTTTTTTAACAAAAACGACATACAATTATTATCTTCGTGTTAAACACAGACACACTGTCAGTATTATTAATGGGAATTTGTACTAGTAATTTTATTGTTGTGAGATGCCCACATATTTGAAATTCGTGGAAAAAAGGAATAACACTAATGTTGCCATCAAACAAAAAGGAATTTGCCATTGCCAGGAAAGAAAAACGGTGATTGAAATGTTGTTGCAGTACTTACTTACTAATGTTGCGTTATTTAAATATGTTATTTAGAGATTGTTTTTGAACAAAAATGTCATATAATTATTGACATATTATTAAACATACATAAATATTTTTAATGGAAATTTTTACCAAGGGGTAAACTAAGTAGCTTAACAATAATTGTTATGTTGTGAAATGCAAACCAAAAAACAACAAATAAAATTACAACAAACAACAAGCGTTGCCATACATGATGCACCGTAATAATTTTCGGCTTCCTACCCCCCCCCCCCCCCCTCACAGACAAAAATCCTGGCCCCTGACCGTAGCTATTGCTCCCAAACTCCGAGCAAAAAATCGATTAATCATTCGATTATTGTGATGTCTCGATTTAAAAAAATCGATTATATAAAAGTTTTGATCATTCCCATCGCTAATTCGAATGAATTTGACATCGAGAAGGGAGAATCGATTTTTCTATGGAAATGAATCGAAATCATTCGATGGTAAAAAAGATCGAGTAAATCATCGATTAATCATCGATTGTGCACCCCAAGGTTGAATTTGGCAGCCACCTCTGGTCGAAGCTCCCCAATGCCTGAAAAAAACCCTCGACTCTGTGCAGAAACGGGTGGTCCGCTTAATTGCTTCACCAGTTTTAAAAATGGATTTCAAGCTTTAGAGCACAGACGTCAGGTGGGAATGCTATCCTTGTTCTACCGGTATATCAATGGAAGATACTCCGAGGAAGTAGCCTGATACTAAATGATCCCTTCGGTAACAGTGCACAGTCGGGAAACACGCTAGACACGCGCCCAACTACGTCCACGGTTAAAATTTGTCACTTGGAAACGGGTAGTTTCTAGGATTCGTTCTTGAGTTCAACAGCTCGGTTGAATTTTCTCCAGGGTATCGTGAGTGGAGTAAATGTAAAAAAAAAATACAAAATACTAAAACTCGAAAAATCAGAAATTGTTAAATAGCTTAAGAGAAACCGTATTTGCAAACATTGAATTATAAATATTTTGTGCTCGGAACCTAAATTGATACGGTAGGGTTATATGGATGATAAATAATATTTTGTTAAATGTATATGTACAAATTTAACCAATATCATTTATAGTACAATAAAAAAGTTATCCCATGTGCGACAGCATGTGTTTTTTTCAAATCGTCCTATCGAGTACATGAAAAAGGTTTTTTTCCAGTGTGAATCCGAATGTGTTTCTTCAAATCTCCATTTCGAGAACATGAATAGTTGCAGTTCGAACAAGAAAAGGGTTTTTCTCCACTGTGAGTCATCATGTGTATCGTGAAACGATCTTTTCGAGAACTTGAATACTTACATTCCGAACATGAAAAAGGTTTTTTTCCAGTGTGAATCCGAATGTGTTTCTTCAATTCTCCATTTCGAGAACATGAATAGTTGCAGTTCGAACAAGAAAAGGGTTTTTCTCCACTGTGAGTCATCATGTGTAGCATCAAACGATCTTTTCGAGAACTTGAATACTTACATTCCGAACATGAAAAAGGTTTTATTCCAGTGTGAATCCGAATGTGTTTCTTCAAATCTCCATTTCGAGAACATAAATAGTTGCAGTTCGAACACGAAAAGGGTTTTTCTCCAGTGTGAATCCGCATGTGTTTCTTTAAATCTGCATTTCGATAACATGAATAGTTGCAGTCCGAACACGAAAAAGGTTTTTCTCCACTGTGAGTCATAATGTGTAACTTCAAAGTTCCTTTGTGAAAACATGAATAGTTACACTCGGAACATAAAAAAGGTTTTATTCTAGTGTGAATCCGCATGTGTCTCTTCAAACTTTCATTACGAGAACATGAATAGTTGCAGTCCGAACACGAAAAGGGTTTTTCTCCAGTGTGAATCCACATGTTTCTTTAAATCTGCATTTCGATAACATGAATAGTTGCAGTCCGAACACGAAAAAGGTTTTTCTCCACTGTGAGTCATAATGTGTAACTTCAAAGTTCCTTTGTGAGAACATGAATAGTTACACTCGGAACATAAAAAAGGTTTTATTCCAGTGTGAATCCGCATATGTTTCTTTAAATCTGCATTTTGATAACATGAATAGTTGCAGTCCGAACACGAAAAAGGTTTTTCTCCATTGTGAGTCATAATGTGTAACTTCAAAGTTCCTTTGTGAGAACATGAATAGTTACACTCGGAACATAAAAAAGGTTTTATTCCAGTGTGAATCCGCACATGTTTCTTTAAATCTGCATTTCGATAACATGAATAGTTGCAGTCCGAACACGAAAAAGGTTTTTCTCCACTGTGAATCATAATATGTACCTTCAAAGTTCCTTTGAGAGAACAAGAATAGTTACACTCGGAACATAAAAAAGGTTTTATTCCAGTGTGAATCCGCATATGTTTCTTTAAATCTGCATTTTGATAACATGAATAGTTGCAGTTCGAACACGAAAAGGGTTTTTCTCCACTGTGAGTCATCATGTGTGTCTTCAAATTTTCTTTGCAAGAACATGAATAGTTACACTCGGAACATAAAAAAGGTTTTATTCCAGTGTGAATCCGCATATGTTTCTTTAAATCTGCATTTTGATAACATGAATAGTTGCAGTCCGAACACGAAAAAGGTTTTTCTCCATTGTGAGTCATAATGTGTAACTTCAAAGTTCCTTTGTGAGAACATGAATAGTTACACTCGGAACATAAAAAAGGTTTTATTCCAGTGTGAATCCGCACATGTTTCTTTAAATCTGCATTTCGATAACATGAATAGTTGCAGTCCGAACACGAAAAAGGTTTTTCTCCACTGTGAATCATAATATGTACCTTCAAAGTTCCTTTGAGAGAACAAGAATAGTTACACTCGGAACATAAAAAAGGTTTTATTCCAGTGTGAATCCGCATATGTTTCTTTAAATCTGCATTTTGATAACATGAATAGTTGCAGTTCGAACACGAAAAGGGTTTTTCTCCACTGTGAGTCATCATGTGTGTCTTCAAATTTTCTTTGCAAGAACATGAATAGTTACACACGGAACATAAAAAAGGTTTTTCTCCAGTGTGAATCCGCAGGTGTCTCTTCAAATTTCCATTGTGAGAACATGAATAGCTGCAGTCGGGACAAGAAAAAGACTTTTTTCCAATATGGGTGCGTACACGCTTTCCAAACTGAGAGCCGGAGTAGCTACAACGAGGGAAATAGAATTGTTTTTCCACGGGATGCGTCTTCAGATCTGTCAATATATCTGAAAGCAAAATAAGTGTAAGCATGCGCAGTAAACTGACAAACATAAATAGAACAGCGCAATTTGTTAATTCAAAATAAAACGATTTTACCTGCTGTCTGTGTAATTAATGTAATTCTTTCAAAGCGTTCCAAGCATTCCTTTTTAACATCCGGTAGGTCTATGTCAATTTCCATATATGGAGTACCCCTATCATCTTCTTCTCGGGGCCCTGGTTCTGCTTTGATGGTAATTGTCTCCACATTTATGCCTGGAAAATAAATAACAATATGTATATTGATTATTTATATGTGGAACAGTGATTTAGATTACAAATTACGGTCGTCCCTATCTGAGAGTATGTAGTAAAACAAAACGTATTTAATAAATACACGTATATGTTATGATTAAGGTTTTCATGGGATTTCATGGGATTTCCTCGGTTTACCCGCGTAACGTAGTCCTTAAAATGACTTTTTAACTCCTGACGTTTCGGACAGATCTCACTGTCAATCTTCAGAGGCCTCATGTCCTAAGTTCTGTATCAAACTGATCGCTTGCGTCATTTCCGGTATTCATATTATTTTTATGTATATGCATTTCTATAGCTTCGCGGTAAATTCTTTTTGATTCATTATGAATGCTAGCTACTCTTGTGGTATTATTAAAGTCTATTTTATGATCTTCATTAAGGACGTGTTGAACTATGGATGAAGTTAAACGTTTATTAGTTACTTCTTCTTTATGTTTTGCAATTCTACACGATATTTATTTGTTTATTTACATGTAGGTATTATTGTTCACATTTCAATATTAACCTCACCAGGACAAGCCTGTTTTGGGGATAATAATTTTATAGAGTAGTAAAAATTACCTATTGTTTATATATTACATAAGTACCTATTGATAAAACAACAAAGGCCAAAGATGAACCAATTGATCGCAATTTTAACACCTAAAATTTAATATTTTTCAAAAAGTGCACAAGATGTCTTTATATGTTCTTGAAGGATATTAAATATAAGTGTAGACAGACACAAATAAATTCTTTAACCAAAAGAAGATTTATTTTGAATTTCCATAAAGTGATGAGTGTGATAACATAATTATAATTTAAGAGTTATGAGGATTGTAGCCAGTTCCATATATGTTTTTTGTATTCTGAAAAATTAGATGTTTTATATTGCGTTGGAATTGAATTTTATGGTTTTATAGCCTGGTATCTGTAGTGTTTTTGTCCAAAGGAGCTTTTTGTTTTAGGTATTTATAGTTGGTATGTAAGTCTTGTTCTAGAGTATTGCGAGAATTTTGTGAAGTGTTAAATGTGTTTAAGTTCTTGTAAAGAAAAATTATTGTTTGTTTTGAATATAATTTTTGAATTTTCAGCACTGGGAATTTTTTGAATATGATTTTAGTGGGTTTTTAGTATTGGTAATTTAAGTATTACTTTTATTAAAGTTTTCTGAGCTTTTTTTCACGGTGTGTTGACGTATTTTTTACTGGCGCAGCCCCAAGCAATAATACCATATTCCATTACCGATTGTGCTAATGCGAGGTATATATTTTTTATATCATATGGGTAATACATAGCTTTCGGCAACCGTCGTGTCGGAAGGACGTTCTCTTAAGCAATGTCGTGTAACACTTGTAACGTGATAATAAACGAGTGTCTCGCGTTCATACAAAACAGGGCGGACACTCTCGATGAAATCGCCATCACGCAGCTGCGTGCATCCACCTTCTCAGAAGAGGAAGTGAAGTATGCAAAGACTGTCTTGTTCGACAAACTTCCGGACAAGCGTACTCTGCGGAAGGGAGATGGTAGGATTGGCCGAGATCTCCAGGACATCCTGAGGGCTATGAAGGAGACAGACCCTGACAAGCTGCCAATATTTGTAGCCAGACAGCTGCACAAGTTGCCTCCCGTCAACTTTGATAGTGTGGACGTATCCAAGCTCCTAAAGGAACTTAACGCTATGAAAACGGAAATATCACTCATCAAAACAGAATTAAAAGATTCCTCGGTCACAAGAAATGATGATCTAAAACAGGAACTGGTTTCACTAAGAGAACAAATTGCAAAAATGCATGCTCCAAACAAACAGAGCGATTTAGCTGAGAATTCGCAACAAAATAGCGGCAAAAATGTAGGTAATCTTCTACTTAAAAGTAAACAATTACCGACAGAAGAGTCCTACTTAACGGCTGTGACTAAGAACGCACACAACAATGTTACTACCACACACACGAAAAATACACAAGAACGCACAGAGCGTAGAAACCGTGATCGCAGTGATCGACCGAGTTCGCACTTTGAACGGCCCGAAAACAATAAACAGAGAACGCGCGAGCACGGACCGCGGCCCGAATCCCGGCCATCCGCGACGGACGAAAGCGGATTTACACTAGTAAAGCGGAAAGTTAACCGAAACTTGAGAGGTAAAGCAACGTCAACAATACTAAAGTCAGCAGACTTAATCACGACTGTTTACATTTCGCGGTTTACCGTGGAAACCACCGAGGAAGACATCAATACATACCTAGCAGAAAAGGGTTTGGAAGGTACCAAGATTGAAAGAATCAAGCCTTTCCGCCCTACGCCTTTTAATACCTTTAAACTTTCTGTTAAAGCGATCGAAGTAAAGAAATTCCTGACAGAAGAACTTTGGCCGGAGGGAATTGTATTCCGAAGATTTATAGAATCGCGCATATCAACTAAATCTCAAAATGACAAGTAATAATTTAAGAATTATATCCGTAAACTGCAGATCGGCTCGCAGTTCTGTAAAATTTATACATGACCTCTGCGAACTACACGATATTATAGTAGTCCAAGAAACGTGGTTACTTCCTACAGATATCGACTTCCTGTCACATATCCACCCGGATTTCAACAGCTTGGGAACCTCTGCCGTTAATATTACCGATGGTCCACTCCTGGGCAGGCCGCACGGTGGAGTGGGGATAATCTATAGACAAAATTTAAGGGTTACCGCAATCCAAATGCATAACTGTCGGATGGCCGGAATCGAGGTTAGTTTAATTACCGAAACATTAAGTATTTTTACAATCTACATGCCAACTTGTTCAACTGACAACTTTGAGGAATATTCTAACTGCCTCGCCTCCTTACAAGCAATAATTGACGATAAAGATCACATTAATACAATTATTATCGGAGACTTCAACGCTAATCCCGACTCACTCTTTGGAACGGAGTTAATATCTTTCTGTCAAGACTTTGAATATGTGTGTGCCGACATCGAATTTTTGCCTGTGGATTCTTACACTTATGTCAGTGACGCACACAGCACCACCAGGTGGTTAGACCATTGTCTAGTTACTAAAAATATTTTGAAGCAAATTGGACAGATCACCGGCCTCTCGAGCTGACCCTAAAAACGGAAGGAATAGCAAGAACGGAAGTGTTTACGTCTATGATGAGGGACCCAGCACTATGGTATCCAAATAATTTATTCGATATCGGAAAATACAACTCATGCTCGGAAACCAGTCTCCTCAAAATTAAGGCCAATAAAACATTTTCTGAGGATGGTGGCAACCCTGTACGCGCCAAAATAAAATACCTCTATGGGAGTATAGTGAAAGCTCTACGAAGCAGCGCCATTTCTGTATTTACTAAGTGCACTATCCAAAAACATAAGCAAGTATGTGGGTGGAATGAATTTGTAGCGGATAAATACGATGAATCCAAACAAGCGATGCACACTTGGATAATGAATGGTAGACCGCGCGAGGGTCCCGTCGCGGAGAATAGAAGGGCAAAGCGTACTGCCTTTAAAACAGCACTAAAACAATGCCAAAAGAACTCGACTCAACTCCAGATGGATAAAATAGCAGGTGACCTAGATAATCGTGACTTCAAAAAATTCTGGAACAAGTCAAATAAATTGTTAAACATGCGCTGTAAAATCTCGTGCAACATACGCGGAGAGACGAATCCAGAAGTAATTGCAAACATTTTCAAAGAGCATTTCGCAACCACCACACCGACTATCGACTCAAACGAAACGCATTTGACTGCTTATGATGATATCGATCCCATCGTCACAACTAACATGATAAAATCGGCCATTAGTAACATGAAATCTGGAAAATCTGCTGGGCATGACGGTTTAAGCACCGAACACATTAAACATGCAGGGGCAGCGATTATGGAACTATTGGCAACATTGTTCACCGACATCTTAAAGAGTGGCTATCTACCTAAGGATATGACAAAGACAATTGTCATACCGATAATAAAATCTAAACTGACAGACATAACTCTACAGGAAAACTACAGACCGATATCCATCGCCACGGCCATCGCTAGAATATTTGAACGAGTTCTCTTAGATCAAGTCGGATCCCATATGAGAACGACAGATAATCAGATGGGCTTCAAGAGCGAGTGCTCCACGGACTCGGCTATATTCTGCGTAAAACGGACGTTGGAATACTACAGGAAGAAGAAAACAACAACCTATGCATGCTTTCTGGATCTTAGCAAGGCTTTCGACAGAGTTTCCCACCCCTTATTATGGAAAAAACTAAAGGAAAGAGGTATACCATGTAAAGTGACCGGTCAGTGGTTGAGTGGGCATAGCGCTTGGGTCCCACCCAGGCGTTCCGTGTTCGATTCCTCGGCTGGCTAAGTCCTCCATCACAACACAAGCAACATCTTCCGCTTAGTGTGGTGGTAGTAGGAGATTTTCAAATGTTGTTGGGTTATTCGTAATCCGGGAATGTTTGTCATTCTTTTAAAAAAAAAAAAAAAAAAAAAAAGTGGTAAAAATTCTCGAAGCATGGCACCGTCAACAGGAAAACCTTGTAAAATGGAAAGATGGATTCTCAGAACCCTATTTCTTGAAAAGCGGGGTCAGACAGGGAGGATGTATGTCCCCAGTACTATTTAACATTTACATGGATGAACTAACCCGCAGGTTAAACAATGCTGGAGTGGGCTGCCACATCGGAGGCCTATGTATTAACAATATGAGCTACGCAGATGACATGGTTCTGATGGCACCGTCGATAAGGGGATTACGAATGCTTCTGAAGATCTGTGAAGAATATGCACACGAAACTAACATGATTTATAATGCGAAAAAAACAGCACTGTTGGTTATAAAACACGGCAAAGGCCCCATAAACATTCCCCCTGCCTTTTTGAACGGTGAGCTTCTGAAAATAGTAGAAGACACCAAATATCTTGGACATATCATCAATAATAAGTTAACAGATGATGAAGATATTGACAGGCAGAGGCGAGTACTGAGCATAAAATGTAACATGCTTAGTAGAAGATTTCAGCTTTGCAGTCCACGGGTGAAAAGGACGCTCTTTCTAGCCTTTTGCACTACTCTGTATACGTGCGAGCTCTGGGCAAAGTTCAAAAAAAGCACCATGGAAAGGCTTCGGGTGCAATATAACAATGCATACCGCTTGCTATTCGGACTTCCCAGGCACTGCAGTGCCTCCTCAATGTTCACAGAAGGGCGAGTTCCAGGATTCAAAGCTGTAATAAGAACCAGGGTTGCAGGACTGAGGGAAAGAATAAACCGCTCCAGAAACATACTCGTCATAGAATCCCGTATGACCCCAGGATCGAGCATAGAAGACCATTGGAGAAAGACACTGGCTCCCACAATCCTAGATCCGATGGATTCCTGCGTTTCCGTGTCTTGATTTTACTTTTACTTTACTTTTATTTTTATATCTTTTTTACTTTTTAATTTTGATTTTTACTTTTACTTTACTTTTATGTTTATATATTTTTTATTTTTTACTTTTCATATCTATAAAATATTTATGCTTTTCAATATTATATGTACATATAATATCTATGGGATGTGTGGGATTGCACTCACCTCCCCACATTCTGGAATAAAGAACTTATTATTATTATTATTATTAGAATATTTCTCACGTTTTTGAAATAATAAATCAACTTGTTTAGTTTCCTATTACCTAATCTATATGTCTATCCCATTTCATATAACGATCGAAGTATATCCCAAGATATTTAATATTTTCCGTTTGTGTAATTGGGGGACAATCGCATGGGGTGTGGGTTGGTTGATAAGAATGTATTTTAAGGTTGGTTGGGGGGTTGGCCTTTCGAGTTTTTGCGGAAAGTTATGAATTTAGTTTTTTTATATAATTAAAATTAATAGATTAGAGTCGAGCCATTTTTTAGTCATATTTAAGCCATGTTCTGCTTTTGTGGTTAGGGTTTTCCAGTCATTGGCCTTAAAGAGTAACACAGTATCATCTGCAAAACTTTTAATTTCCCCGTCTAATTGGTGGTGACAAAGATCATTATATATATATATATATATATATATATACAGGGTGTAACAGGACGTACCCGAGAGATTTTGAGATTTTGAGATTAGAAAAAGCGATGTAAGAAATGAACATTTCGTTTTGCACTCCGATGATATTTTTTTTTATTAAAAACAAAAAAAATGATATATAATTGGCAAAGTCCACAAAACACGTATGATCTTGTACGCGCATGTCAATTACATGACCAAAGAAAGGGAGCGAACGCGCACTAGGGAGAGCGAGGGAGAACGTTGCCAACCTGAAGGGGTTGACTAACGGATAGGGGGGAGGGATCATCGGGGTTTATAATAGGCGATCAGCGGTGGTGTGTGGAAAACATTAAAAAAAATGTTGATTGAAAAAAATGTCACCGTACAGCTATTATAAACAGATTTTTTACTCCAAATAAGCTAAGGAATCGCTAAGTAAAATCTTTTGGGTAAGTCCTGTTACACCCTGTATATATAATAGAAAAAATATCGTATAGAATTGCAGAACACAAAGTAGATGTACTAATAAACGTTTAACTTCATCCATAGTTCAACACTTCCTTAATGAAGGTCATAAAATAGACCTCCAAAACGGCATTTCCGAAATCCTCGGGAGTACCTCCAAATAGCTGAAAGCCACCCAATCAGATATCTACACGCAAATTACCCACTCCCTCCACCGCCAAATCACCTTCTACCCGTGTCCCTCGTTCTCTACAAAATATTTGATAAGCAGTAATCAGACGGTTCACTCGAGTGAAGGTTTACTCTATGGTTACTCGAGCGAATGTTCCCATCTTCGTTTCACTTTTGTTTCATTTCTTGTTCAGACGTGTCATTCCGAGTGAAATAGGTGGAATGAAATACTGACATGAACGAATAGTAAACCGTCTGATTCCAGCCTTAGGTCTTGACTTCTGGACTGAACAGACACGCGCAAGCGATCAGTTTGATACAGAACTCAGCACATAAGACATAAGGCCTCTGAAGATGGACAATGAAATCTGTCCGAAACATCAGGAGTTTATAAAGTCTTTTTTAGGACTACGTTACGCAACCGAGATAATTATTCTTCTTCTTACAACCGTGAAAGCCTTTATCATAACATATACAGGGTGGGCCTTAACTGTCTACCTAGTTTTAATTAACAAAAAATACATAATTATAGAACTAAGAATTGTTTTATTTTTATTTTCAGAAACTACAATAAATGGAAGTTTTAATGACATCTTAGGTATATATATATATACATATATGTGGGTAAAGAAAAATATAATTTTCAATAATTTAAAACAATGCCGAGCTTGTCTCGTCATTGTGGTTGTATGTATTATATATATTACTTAATAGTCTACTCAATATTTTATAATTTGAAAATGGATTATTAAAACAATAGTAAAAAGAGTCTATGAGTTATGACAGAACAAATTGAGAAGATTAATTACTATCGTGATTGAGATTAAGGAATTACAATTAATAACAATAAATGTCGTTTCTTTCTTCACAGGTAATGTTTTATTACCCTAATACTTTTCTTTATGTTAATCTTGTGAAGTTAAGATTATTATTATTATTTAGATTAACAAAATAAACCATTTCTTTCTTCACAGAGAAACTCAATTGTGTTTTAATTGATCAAAATTCAAAATCACAAGGAAAATATTCTTATTTATATAATAGTCCCTAAGCTTACAACACCGCTCAAGTCGAAAATTGGCGGTTTTCACATTTTAATGCCGATAGATGGAGCTGATCATTGAGCGTCTAACCATTGGTCACATGATATAGATTTCAGCCAATTAGAAGCCGTAATTCAAAAAGTAGTGACAGCGCGCAAGTCAGTTAGCCTCTCAACACCGCACAAGTCGTTAGTCCGTCATACATTTCTCGTTAAAGTACTTCGCGCTCCGTGATTATTACATTTTTATGTGAATTTTATCGCTGAAAGGTCTATGCAAGATGTTTTAATAGAAGATTAAGAGGTAAGCTATATAATACAGTAATGTTTATTGATTTATGCGTATTCATATAGAAGGAAATGATTATTGAATATCTTCATTTACTTAAGCGGTGTTTACTAACTATCTTTTTTTAACTTGGGCGGTGTTTCAAAATGTATTTTATTTCTTTTAGGTAGCTCAATAATTGAAATACACTATGGATGGAGAAGAAATTGATTCATGGAGTTCAGGTGATGAATTAATATGTGCCCAATTACAAGAAGCAGGACTGATGTCAAAACATAAACGGCGTAAACAAAGTTGCAAAGAAGATAAAAAAATAATTAAACTAGGTTAGTAGCATAGTTTGTTTTGAGGTCCGCATTTATTTTTTTGTAATTTATATTTTTAGTGCAATGATTCCTATAATTTTTTTTAGATTTGAATCAAAAAGATAACAATAGTTCTTCTGATACCAAAGCATGCAATTCTTCTAATAAATACTTATTTATTTATTTATTTTATTTATTTATTTCTACGGTAGAATATACCATAAACAGTAGTTACATGACGCAATTAGAACCATAAGAAAATATTAGCAATCATTTTAAATAAAGAATAACAAATTAACTGTGGCATTTGATTGTGAAGTGACATAGAGATATGAGCAAGAGAATATATCAAATTATAACAAATATATCCATATTCTATAGTATAAATAAGGTAAACTTAGATTGCATTAATATTGATCGAAAATATAAGATAGCATAGCCCTCTTGTATCTACTTTCCGTGCAGTTAAATATATCCGCTACATCAGCGTATATATTACTAACTGCATGCAACCTAGGTACAAGTGAGTTTTTGGAATACGCAGTCCTGGTGTTGTTGCATTTAAACAGGACTTTAGACCGAGTAGCTCTCGTAGGTATATGAAATTCAATGAGGTTAGTTAAATCGGGACTGTCTATACTACCATTTACAATTTTGAACATAAATATTAAGTCGAATATAATTCTTCGGTCTGACATTTTTAATAAATTTAATTCTTTCATCAAATAATTGTAGTTTATGTTTTCAATGAGAATACCGAGTTTGAAATTAATGTGTCTTAGGAATTTATGTTGAATTTTTTCTATTGAGTCTGAATGTAATTTATAATAGGGGGACCAGATCGAGGAGTTATATTCGACTTGACTACGAACTAGGGATGTATACAAAATTTTTAATGTTGAAATATTCCTGAAACCTCTGGAATTTCGAAGAATGAAGCCAAGCATTTTCATCCCTTTATTTTTTATTGTGTTTATATGTGATATGAAGTTTAATTTAGAGTCGAAAGTTATGCCCAGATCATTAATTTCTTCGACAGAGGTAAGGGTTGAGTTGTTAAGTTCATATGGATGAATAATTGGTTGACTAATTCTGTAAAAACTTATTGAATGACATTTATTTATATTCAGATAAAGTTTGTTAAGAGAACACCAATTAATTAACCTGTTTAGGTTATTTTGTAGACAGATACAATCTTCAGCGCTTTTAATTATTTTAAATATTTTTAAATCATCAGCAAAAAGTAGTACATTTATATCATTATCAAATATATTAACAACATCGTTTATAAACAGTAAAAATAATATTGGGCCTAGATGAGACCCCTGTGGTACACCACTGGTAGCTATAAATTGATAGGAAATGAACAAATTGATTTTTACAAGTAGAACTCTATTAGATAGATAGCTAGCAAACCATTCTAAAAGTTTTCCATCAAAACCGAGCTTACGTAGTTTGACCAGGAGAATTTTATGGCATACTTTGTCAAAGGCCTTGATAAAGTCCGTATATATGGAATCGACTTGAGTTCTGTTAGTTAATGCGTTCGATATATAGTTTTCATATAACGAGAGATTTGTCTGAGTTGATCTGCCCGACAAAAATCCGTGTTGGTTCGGAACAATGATATGTTTAATACATGGTGAAATTTTATCAAGTAATAGTTTTTCAAAAAGTTTCGGAATTACAGATAGCTTACAAATTGGTCTATAGTTAGTAATATCACTTTTATCACCCTTTTTGAATATAGGTGTTAGATAACAAAGTTTCCAAATATCAGGGAAGCAACCTGTGTCAAGGGATTGATTAAACAATAAACAAATCGGCTCAGCCAGTGAAGTTACGCAATTTATCAGGATATTAGGATGTACATTATCGGGCCCTGCCTTTTTTTCTCTGTCTAGAGATTTAATTTTAGTTTTCACATCGTTTATATTGATGTGTATGGCAGGTACATGTATGCTCTCGTTAAGTGACGAAGGTGGTAAATAATCGTCTTGGATATCTTCGTCATAGACACTTTTGAAGTAATCAGCAAAATAGTTAACTTTTACTTTCATATCAGTACTACTCTTTTCTTTGAAATGCATTGAGATGGGTAAACCTTGTTTATTTTTTCTGAGAGAGTTTACATGTGTGAAAAAGTTTTTAATGTTAGAAGGTATAGAATTTTCGATTTTATTTATATAATTAAAGTACGATTTTTTTGATAGTTTTTTACATTGAGTTCTATAGTTGTGAAATATCTTATAGTCGCTAAGGGAGTTCGATTCTTTAAAGTTTTTGTGTGCAATTTTTTTACAGATAACTAGGTTAATTAGCTCGCCGCTGAACCATTTCGGAAACTTTGCTTCCTTGAAGTGTGATAGTGGTACATACTTTTCAATTGCCCTATTAATAATTGTGTAAAATATTTCAAGATTATAGTTGATATTATTATTGTGGTGAAGAAATGACCAGTCTTCATTTGCAAGATATTGATTCATGTTAGAATAATCAGCTTTAGAAAAATTATAAGTAGGGTTAGGAAGAATAGTCGTATTGTCTGGTGAGTTATTAGTCATGATGGTTATGCTTAGGGCGGGGTGGTGGCAGTCCAAGGGGAGGAGCTCATCAACTGATTTAACAATATGAACTGATAGATCACTGCAGAATACTAAATCTAGCAGCCGATTATTAGTATTGTATACTTGATTGACTTGATGTAGGGAGAGTATATTCGTCATATCTATTATTTCGCGAGTATTTTCTGGAAGGTTTAAGTTGTTATTAGAGTTCTTATCCATCCAATCAATGCTAGGGGTATTATAGTCGCCGAATAAAATTGTTCTGGCATCAGGGTATTTATTTTTAAAGGTTTCGAGGTCATCTATGTGGTTTCTATAGACTGTGATGTTGGATCCTGGAGGAATGTAGACACATCCTAGTAGAATTTTGTCTGATTTAGTTTTTAGTAAAACGAATACCTGTTCCACGTCCAGATGTTTACAAATTAATCGAGTGGATGGCAGTGATTTTTTAACAGAAATGAGAACTCCTCCTCCTCTGGTTTTAGTGCTAGTGGCTAGATTTCTGTCTAGGCGGTAGGTGTTGTAAGATGAAAATCCAAGTTCCTCGGTGTGAATATCAAAGTCAAGCCAGGTTTCGGTAAGAAGAAATACCTCAATGTGTTGTAGTAGTGGAAGAGTAGTTTGCAGCTCTATAAGTTTGGTGCGGCAGCCTCGGATGTTTTGGCCATATCCGATGACGTGTTTGAGTTTTTTGAGGTTGATTTTATTATTGTTGGCTTGTTATTCATGTATTTGATGGTTAACCCAACTTCACCTCCCTTTATCCGACTTTCTAGTTCTTGGCGCAGGTCTGACAAGTACTTTCGTTGGTTGGGTGTTTGGTCGGAAAAAATTTTGACGGTGGAGTTGTTCATATAAAAGTTCTTTTTCCGCAGGATATTTGTTGCTTCCGACGAGTTTTTTAGGATAACTTTGATTGGTCTTGGTTTATCAGGCCTCGGTGCTCCAAGGCGGAATGTGATGATGGAGTTCATTTCAACGTTACTATCGATTTTGTTCAGGATGTTTGTTATTTTTAGGTTGTCATCTTTGATTTTATCGATTTGGTTTAGTTGAGAGCTTTCTGGAACATTTACGATAATAAGATTATTAGCTCTGATTTTTCTTTCTTCGAGTTCGTCGGCCGCTTCACAAGTGGATACTACCGTGTTCGGTTTGATGGATAATGTTTTGAAAGCTGTTAGCTCACCCTCGAGTGCTGCCATTTTAGCAGCCATTTGGGCAATGGTTCCTAGAATAGCATTTGTTTTCGGAACCATTTTCGCAATTTGATCCTTGTTTAATTTGCTGCTTGGGTCAATTATTAATTCTGTTAGGGCCTCAACTGCGTTTCTTGCCAGGCTGATGAATCCTTGGGAGTCCATTTTATTAAATTGGAAAAAAAAATTTTTTTTTTTTTTTGGAAAAATGGAGGATGGGTTAAACTGGTTTTAAGGTGGAGTGACTTGAATTACTTGATACCAGGGGCCGGGTCACGCGGTAGTACTTGGGTGACAATATTATTAAATGTTGTTTTGAATGTTTATTAATATTGACAATGCTCACTCAGTTATGACTTTAGGAACCGACGGGTTTGCTCTCCTACTTCCTTTCACTTGCAGTCTCTCAATGTCTCGTTAAAATATTAGTTTAACTGTTTTAAAATTACTGTTAAATGTTAAATAGTGCAAGCGTAAAATTGTATGTGCTCTCCGTGTCACTTAATGATTGTGTATACGAAGTTATTGCAACACCAATAAACGAACAAAACTTCGGGGAGTCTATGAAAAGTATTATAAGTAGCCAGGACAATGTAAAAACAATATTTGATCAAAATATAGACTTGGATATTGAAAACATTGACATAAACAATCTACAAGTTATAGCAAAAGTTGGTAATGACTTCTTTGATCTGCAACAGGGACCACCCGAATTCGCTACGGTGGCCATCGAGTATCATCAGCCTTCTGTATTGGTTACCAATATCACGGAAGAAAGTGAGAACGTTGTGGAAGAACTAGGACATATTGTCCTTAATATAAATTCTGTAAATTTAAATCATGGCGAATCTTTCCCTACTTCAAACCAAGATATTCTCGTATCTTCGAATACTCAAGACCCAATTTCTGACATAGTCATTGGTAATGAAAATAATACTGAATGTACAGATAAAAATAATATAATTCAGAACGATATGCAGCAATCCAGTGCCTCTGATACTCCATCGTGTTCTTCAAAAGTAGTCATACTCAGTGATGTTCCATATCACGGTGATTTGCTAAGTCATAAAAAACGACAGAACAAGGCGACAAAAGATCCAAAGAAATATAAACGCAATGTTAATAAAGAATTACGGATGAAAGGTGAAAATTATCTAGGATACAGAAGAGACAGAAAAGCAAAGACTAATGAAACATTTAAAGTGAAACAAGATGTATTTAAGCCTGCAAGATCCACGAAACCACCGTGCAATTCTACGTTTTGCAAGAAATCGAAACTCAGATCATGCAACAACATAAACGAACAACGGCGGCAATATTTGTTTGAACATTTCTGGAAGAACATGAACTGGGAGCAGCGAAGATCATTTATAACTTCTCACGTTAATAAAGTACCAAAGAAAATTACAAAAAATCCTGAATCATCCAAATGAACTGATAGTCGAACTTACGTTTTCACGATTGATAATGTACGTCACCAAGTCTGTAAAAAAATGTTCTTGGCCACTTTTGGCATTAAAGATTGGTTTGTAAGATATTGGCTGACAAAAACAGACTGTGCCATGCCTCCAGATTTGTCTACTTCAACCAGTAACCGCAGAAATCCAGAGAAAATTGAAGACCACAAATATGTTGAAAAGTTTTTAGCAGGTCTTCCAAAGATGCCGTCGCATTACTGTCGTGCTAAAACATCACGAGAATACTTAGAACCAATTTTCTCGAACATGACACAGCTCTACCGCACATATCAAGAGAATTGTGAGTTAGAGGGTAGAGAATGCCTTGGTCGTAAATTATTTGACAAATTATTTTTGAAACTCAATCTGAGCCTATTCCACCCGAAGAAAGATCAATGTGACGATTGTTGCAGTCATAAAACTGGAAACATTACGGATGAAGAATACGCACAACATGTTTTGAAGAAAGATCGAGCCAGGAAAGAGAAAGATACTGACAAAGGTATTGCACAGTCCGGAGCTTGTCATGTATTCACACAGGATGTTGAATCGGTAAAATTGGCCCCGTATCTTCAAGCTAGTGCAATTTATTATAAAACTAAATTATGCGTCCATAATTTTACATTATACAATTTAGCAACAAAGGAAGTAATGTGTTATTGGTTCGATGAGTCAAATAGCACACTTGAAGCCTCTGTGTTTGCTTCATGCTTAGTAGATCATCTAGAGAAAGTTTTGAGTCAGAATTTGTTGCCTGTGATTTTATATTCGGATGGGCTGTTGTGCTCAAAATCGCAATGTTACCTTAAGCAATGCTTTATTACGTTTAGCGATTGAAAAAAATATTGTGATTACTCAAAAGTACCTGGTAAAAGGCCATACCCACATGGAATGTGATTCCGTACACAGTGCAATAGAGTGTAAATTAAATGGTAAAGAAATTTACCTTCCACAACAATACATAGCTATTACTAAAACCGCTAGGAGTGATCCTATGCCTTACGAAGCTCTTTTTTGGACAATACCTTTTTTACCGACTTTTCCAAAGAATTAATTTATAAACCTATACGGCTTGGTAAAAAAGCAGGCGACCCAGTCGTCACAGATGTACGTATGCTAGAATACAGACCAAATGGCACAATTTGGTATAAAATTGATTTTGATGACGAGCTTCAGCCGTTACCACATCGTCCCACGACAATTAACAGCATTAAACAAATAAAAAACCTGCAGAAATCGTATGCAGCTAGAATACCAATTACAAATCGGAAGTATAAAAATTTGCAAGACCTGAAAAATGTATTACCATCTAGTTGCCACTCTTTTTATGATGACCTTCCGCACAGCAATCTCTAAAGACTGCAACTAACTATTAGACTAGAGATTTCCAGTATTATTTTTAATTTTTATTACTATTATATCTTGTTTAGTTGGAGTTTATTAAAGACTATGTTTTAAATATTTTCCTATTAAAATAAAAAAAAAATAATAATTGCACTTACGCTCTAAAGGTTCGTGTGTCACCAAATAACTTTAGCAATTGATCTCAACAATGTTATACTTAAGATTTAGGTTATAAATACCTATTTATAATGATTACTAATTATTCTTGAAATATTTCTTAATAAAAACTTTTCTTTGTAAATCATTTATTAATACCTTATTCCCTAACATTTCCGCAAACACCGCCTAAATCTAATAAAATATCAGTCAACACAGCTCAAGTCATAAAATAAAAGTTAAAATAAAGTAAATCGTCAAAGTAAGTATAAATAATTATTTCTTAACCGCTAACTAGGGTATTTATTAAGTAATAACAGAAAAATTCCACCGATTTTTTAAAATAGACAGTTTTTTTCGTCTCCTGTAAAGTTGGTAAAAATGACTTATGCGGTGTTGTTAGCTAAGGGACGATATATACGATGTGATTTGATATTTTCACGGCGAAAAACATTATTATGGGTTAAAATGCCGTATTTCACATCCTATTATTCAGTCAACATTTCGTACAGCATTACTTTGTCAATAATCAGGGCAGACATGTAGTAATATATGTGAACTTGAAAAATAGAGAAATTGTTGCAAGCACTACAATTTAAAAGACTGCTGTAGTTTGGCAGTTACGTGTAAATATACATTTTAGTAACTTGTGGACGTTATGAGCAAGCACATGTCCAATCTGCTCAACATTTCGAAACGAGCGTGGACTTCGACAATCTGGATTTAATATTTAATTTAATTTTACAGATGCAAAGCAACTTACTGGCTGTCCGAGTACTTTCCGCATACTGCAAACATTCCTGCTTTATATCTGGGATGTCAAAATCTATATCCGTAAACGGAATTTCACCTCCGCCTACTTCCTGGGACCCTGGTTCCGTCTTAATGGCAACAGTTTCTTTTAGTTGATCCATGGGACTGCTGTTGTACCGTTTGGGAAGTGTTTTAAGCCCAAAGTAACATAATATCTGAAACAGAACATCGTTATAAAGAAATTTCAACTTGAAAGATACAATAACAATAACACACGTCTGACGTTTGTCAATCGCTCCCCAATAATCATTCATTTGCTATTAAAAACATTGATTCTTTTCTCACAATTTCAACATAAGCTCATAATTAGTAGGCGGCCACGCTGGGGCTATTAGTGTCGTACTCAAGGGAAAAATTACTTCATCACACTTATTTTTAAACCGCTTCCCGGTTTAGCATGCGAGAAGTTGAGTATGTTGTTAACAATAAAAAATGACTTATGAAAATGACCTGATATATGGGTACGTTTTATATACATATGTATATCGGGGATATCCTTGACCTGTAGAAATCCCTGGTGATGATCCTGTAGAAATCACAAGTGCGCCCCACCGTTGAATATGACAGCCACCTCTGGTCTAGAGCCCTAAAATACTTTAAAAAAATCTTTAACCCTAAGCAGAAACGGGCGATCAGTTTAATAGCTTCCCCAATTACAACTGGATTGAAATCTTTAGAGCACAGGCGTCATGTGGGAATGCTGTCCGTATTCATTCGGTATTTAAATGGAAGATGGTCCGAGAAACTAGCGTATGTCCCTTCGACACCGTTGCATAATTGGGAAACACGCCAAACGCACGCCCAAAATTTGTACGCAGTTGTCATTCGTGTCGCATGAGAATGGGTCCTTTCTACGGCACGTTCTTGGGTTCGAAACGAACGATATTTCATTCGCATTTGTGGCTGTGGAACGATTTTTTATATGAATACCGCATGAGAGTCCCAACTGAGACTATGGCATCCCCAATTGGCTATGTTGTGAGGCTGAAGGTAGTGGGAAGGATAAGGAGATGGGGAAGATGGAAGAGGGAGGTGGGGAAGTACCTGGGTATTCAGATCTGGTCACCAAACACGGCTACATTTCAAGCAACGTTTTAATTATGAATGGTGGTTTTACACCAGGGCGATACTGAGAGTATCTTCCACTCTGGAACATGCCGCAAATATACTATAGGTATATTATTTTTAATTTATTCATTGTAAAATAACACAAATTAATGAAATAAAATTTATTAGCGCACGCCGGGTGAACCCGCGACCTTCAGATTGAGAGTCCAGAGCCTTACTACTGGACTACGCCGGCCGTCTATTTGCCGACTTCTGTGTTTCTTCCCTTCTACAACATGAATCACTTCAAGACCCATATTCACACCTTCTCCTCTAAAAACCATTCACACACACCCCAGAGATGACATAGGCTCTGAGGGAAAACTATTTTCCTCCGGGCCTTCTGTGTGAAGTGAAAGTAAAAAAAAAAATTAAAACATTTTTTAATTGTGAATACCGCCAAACAGTCCCAATTCCTCCCAACCATCTTGAGCCAGTGAGGCTATATGGGGTGTGTTGGAGGCTGAAGGTAGTGATGAGGGGAAGGAGATGGGGAAGAGGAAGCTGGGGAATTACCTGGCCATTCTGATCTGAATGGCCAGGAAAAAACACAGCTAAAGACATTTCAAGCAAAATTTTAATTCTGAATGGTGGTCTTACACCGGGGTGATATTGATAGTGTCTTCCACTCCGGAAAGTGCCGCAAATACCAGTATGATATACTCGTATATTATTTTTAATTCTTTTAAAATTTACACCAAACGCGCACCCAACTTTTGCAGACAGCATTTTTCACGTGAGAACGGGTCGTTCTTACGACTCATTCGTGAACGATGTCTGTGTTCTACACTGTCTGTGTTCTACTTCTCAGTGGAAGATGATCCGAGGATCTAGCATCTATGATCCTTTTGGTATCGTTGTATAATTGGGAAAAATGCCAAACGCACGCCCAATATTTGTACATGGTTGACATTCGTGTCGCATGACAACGGGTCGTTTCTACGGATCGTTCTTAAGTTCAACAGCTCGGCTGTGGAACGATTTGCCGGCTTCCATGTTTCCTCTCTTCTACAACATGATCTCTTCACAACCCATGTTCACTCCTTCCTCTTCTCGAAAAACTCTTCACACAGCATCCCCAGAAATGACGTAGGGTCTATGGGAAAAATATTTTCCTCAAGTTAATTTAAGGAGTTAATTTAAAACAAAAATAAAATAAAAAGATTTATTTTTTATGTTAATAGAACCGTTGTGAGACTGAAGGCAGTGGGGAGGGGAAGGAGATGGGGAACTATTCAGATCTGATCTCCTAACACGGCTAAAGTCATTTCATATAATTTTTCAATTCTGAATGGTAGTATTACGCCAGGGCGATACTGAGAGTATCCTCTACTCTGGAACATGCCGCAAATATACTACACATTATTTTTTACGTTTAAATTAATTTGTGAAAATAACACAAATAAATCAAATAAATTTACTCGTGCACGTTAGAATATGAACTCGAGCCCACCGTATTGCTAGTCAAGACACTAACCTCTCGACCACGGAGGCTGTCGAGTATTATATTTCTTCTTTAAAATACAATAATTATTAATTAGTTTCGACGACCGTCCGTGGTCGAGTGGTAACAACACTTGACTCCCAATCGGAAGGTTGCGGGTTCGAACCCGGCGTGCGCAAATAAATTTTATTTGATTAATTTGTGTTATTTCACAATTAATTAATAAAAATAATATATACTACATTTGCGGCACGTTCCAGAGTGGAAGATACTGTCAGTATCGCCCTGGTGTAAGACCACCATTCAGAATTGAGACGTTGCTTAATAATGGCTTTAGCCGTGTTTAGTGACTAGATCTGAATAGCCAGGTACTTTCCTACCCTTCTCTTCCCCATCTCCTTCCCTTCCCCACTTTCCTTCAGCCTCACAACATACCCCAATTGGGGATGCCATAGTCTCACTGGCTCCAGACGGGAGCAGTTGGGACTCTTGTGAGGTATTCTCTATAAAAAAAAAAAAAAAAAAAAGTTATTTTTGCCCATTCTAATGCGCTAGTTAGCTAAATAAATCCTTTAACATACTGTAGTTTTAAAAGGATTGCTTATATAGAAGATAAGCCGATAGTATGTCTCATTTCTTTTCCATATATTTTATTTTGAACAGAAAGGGACAAAAATAACATTATATTTACGTGTATAAATATCGTAAACAAACATATCATATTTCATGTTATCGCCAAGGAACTGCAGCTAACAAGTCCGGTATAGTAATTTTTAGCACCAAAAGGTCGAAGAGCAGTACGCAATTGAATATTATTTTAGTTTGGTTGATTTACACTTTTCCATCTGAACTCAACTGTTATATGTCGCAATATTTTGGATGTTGAATCACAGTAGCTCACACGTGTTCGCATTATAATACCAGCGAAGAAACTGTAACGTATTTATAATTAAATTTTTAATTCATTTCCTCTATATTTCATAAAAAAATTATACAATGGATATCACACAACATCCAGATTGAAAATCCAATATATGTTTATGAAAATAAATGATGTATTTAAGTATTCCCTGTATGAAAACTAATTTCGTTAATAAATCATTCAAAAATGAGAATTGATACAGATCAGGTCTCTTGTTGTACACGCTCGCTCACATCGGCCACCTGCAAGAACTACACTGTGTTTAAAACAAATTTTACCCGTTAAATAACGGTAATTTAATTGTTTTGCCTTTAATAATAAGCGGCTCTGGGAATTCATCATTTTGCCACCGCTACCGCCTCTTACTCATAATATAAATTGAGGTGAATCAAACACAAAAGTGAGTGCTTGTTTAAGTGTAAAAAACAGTGCAAAATCGGACTATTCATTAAAAAAACTCAAGCTACCCACAGTATTGTTAACCATTAACCATACCATTAACTGACTGCAGCCGCAAGCAAAACAAAATATGGATACAACATGCAAGTATTGCGTTAAGCAGCTAAAAGAGGCTGAGTGTATAAAGTGTTCGACCTGCAAATGCATCATCCACATCGAGTGTGCTAATATTACAGCAAGTGTATTTAAACGTATGTCGCAAGGTAAAAAAGATGCCTGGAAGTGCAATAACTGTATCCAAGCCCCGGTCAATCGAGATGCTCGATCTTGCTCCTCAGATCAAAGCAACGAATTAACTGTGGAGATCAGAAAAATATCACTGCAACTAGAAAAAATGAACACTAAAATGGATGAATTCGAAAAGGCCATAGTTTATAATAACACTTTTATGGAAGATTTCTCAAATAAAATGAAATTAATTAACGAAAAATTGGCAAAAGTAGATAGACTGGAAATGGAGGTTTCCGAGCTGAAACAAACTGTTTTCATGTTAGAGAGAGGTAACAATGAAAGGGAACAGGAACTTCTCTCTAACAACATCGAAATTCATGGAATGCCTGAGATCGCCAACGAGAACCTGCCTACAATGATGTCGACTATCGCAACAGTCATTGGATGCCCTCTACATCAAAGTGACATTGAATACGTTAGCAGAGTTAGTAAGCGTAATCGTAATCAAGACACGACTGACGGACGTCCAGGAAACATCATCGCCAAATTCACGTCTCGCAAGAAGAAGGATGAATTCATAGCAGCCATCAAGAGGAAAAAAGGAATGACTACCAAGGGCATCGGGATGGCCGGAGCTGAACAGAGGATCTTCGTCAATGACCATCTTACGAGGAAGAATAAATCCATACTGAGGTTCGCCAAAGGATTTAAAAACGAACACAAGTATCAGTTTTTATGGATAAGAAGCTCAAAAATCTACCTACGGAAGAACGAAACATCACCTCCCATACACGTATCTTGCGAATCGCAGCTAAAAAACCTTATATGATCACCATTCCCATGTTAAATCACCTATCTTGTAACTACTATTTTTCTCCTACATTTTTAAATATTTTTTTCAATATCACCCTTTTTACATTAACCCCACCTGCTGATAATTATTGCTCACTAATGATTTATATATCACACTCACACACTTTAATTGACAATTGTATGCTTTGCTTTGCTATTCCCAGTGGACTTATGACTATTAACATAACTCTTGAATATAATATTCGTAAAGTATATTTTATAGAAACCGAATTTATCAATGTAATTAACAAAATTTCACAATGCTTGATTCTTTATTAATTTTTTATCAAAATGCTAGAGGTTTGCGCTCAAAAACGATAGAGTTTCATCAAAATATGCTGCTCAATAATTATGACCTGATCTTTATTACCGAAAGCTGGTTGGTTGATAGCATCCTAGATGAGGAATTATTTGATAATCGCTATTCTGTTTACAGAAATGATAGGGATAGCCATCGCACTGGTAAATCAACTGGCGGAGGCGTAATCATAGGTATTAAAAAGGAATTTTTTGTTACCCCCCGCTCTTGGAAATCAGACGCTGAAGATATTTGGATAACTGTCAATACATCAAAATCTAATCATCAATGTTATAACATCCACATGTGCTGCGTGTACTTGCCTAGCGTCGGTCCAAAATTAACATCTTTAGAAAGATTAGCATTATTTACTAGTCATACCAATATTATTTCTGACTTAACAATCCGTTTTCCCAATGACAAGTTTTTAATCATCGGCGACTATAACATGCCGAATATTGAATGGAATAGTCAACATACGTCAACTAACAGAGACCAATGTTCACTTGCGTTACTTAACTGCTTATCTTTTGCAAACTTAACTCAATTTAACCATTTACCTAACAAATATGGACGAATCTTGGACCTCGTTATCTGTAATACTCTAGCTAAAGTGTCGCTTGCCGATCACCCTTTAGTTAAAGAGGATGCTCATCATAAATCATTGATTGTAGAACTAGACTTCCCATCCACTAATGCAACCCTCTCAACTCCTCGAACAATAAAATTATTCCATAAAGCAGATTATGCCGAAATCAACGAGAGACTGAAAGAGACTGACTGGTCTACTGTTATAAATGCAACGGATGTAAACACAGCACTAAGTTCGTTTTATGTTATAATTGAACAAATTATCAATGCGTTTATTCCCAAGAAAGTCGTAAAATCTGGTAAATATCCTCTATGGTACACAGCAGCCTTAATAAAAATAACAAACGAAAAATTTAAGTTCTTTAGAGCATGGAAGCGTCATCGGAACCCTCTCGATTATCTCTCATTTTCTTTGCTCCGAAAAAGGCAAAAAACGGTTGCTTCAGCGGCTTACAAAACCTATATTTCTACGATAGAATCCGGTATACAGCATAATGTTAAAAAAATATGGTCCTATGTCAATTCTCAAAGAAAATCTCCTACCATCCCCGATCATATTATTTACGGTGAAAAAACTGCTAAGGACAGTAAAGGAGTAGCTGATTTATTTTCTGAATATTTTGGATCTGTATTTTCGAATGTTCAACCTACTCATACAAGCAATACCAGTGATTGTTCAAATTCAAATAGCGTAATTAACTCAATTGAGATCAATGAAGACATCACCTTCAAATACCTTAAGTCCATTGATATCAAAAAGGGACCAGGGAATGATCAACTTCAAGGGATATTTATAAATTATTGTAGTAAACAATTGACTCCTCCCATTTTTGCTATTTTCAAACTATCGCTATCTGAAGGAACATTTCCCGAAAAGTGGAAAACAGCCTTAATTACCCCAATCTTTAAAAATGGCAGTAAAAATGATGTATCCAATTATCGACCTATATCCAAACTACCGATTCTAAGTAAAGTACTGGAAAAAATTGTTTATGATCAATTATATTCTACTATCTCACCTTCACTCTTAAATAATCAACACGGCTTCATGAAAAATCACTCCACAACCTCAAATCTTGCATTTTTTATAAATTTTCTTCATGCTCAAATGGATATGCGATGCCAAGTAGATGCCATCTATACGGACTATTCCAAAGCATTCGACCGTGTTAACCATTATATTCTTTTACAGAAGTTATTAGGTCTAGGAATTCACGGTGATCTCTATAGATGGATCGCATCATATATTAGTAATCGGCACCAAATTACGGTTGTCAATGGCTTCACATCCTGCTTAATGGAAATCGTCTCAGGTGTGCCCCAGGGGTCGCATCTCGGACCACTCCTATTTAATATTTACATAAATGATATTTATGTATGCTTTAAAAATAGTCATTTTGTGTTATACGCGGATGACAAGAAAATTTTTAAACCTGTAGAGTCTTTATCCGATTGTATGGAATTACAAAGCGACCTTGATAATTTGTGCATATACTGTGAATCAAACTTATTGTCCTTAAACATTTCTAAATGTCATTCTATTACGTTTACTAGAAATAAAAATAAAATCAACTATCATTACAACTTGAATGATAAACCTTTACAATCTATGTCTATATGTAAAGATCTAGGTGTTTACTTAGACAGCAAATTAATTTTTGATAAGCATATCGAAAAAATTATCACAAAATCCTACAAGATGCTAGGTTTTTTATTAAGAATATGTAAAGCTTTCAAAAGTGCTAAGACACTAGAAATGTTGTTTTGTTCATTAGTCAGAAGTCCACTGGAGTACGCGTCCACAATATGGAATCCTCAATATAAGGTATACATAGATTTATTAGAAAATATACAAAATAAATTTTCGAAACATTTACTTTTAAAATACAACAAAACTACAAATAATATGTTAACACTACAAAAAAGACGCACATTGTCGGATCTATTGTTTCTGTATAGCCTGCTTAATAATAATATTGATAGTCCCGAATTACTATCCGTCATTGGTTTAAATGCTCCAATGAGGCGTACCAGGCACACTTCTCTTCTTCATATAGAAGCCCACAACACCAATGCAGCAAATAACTCACCAATCACTCGCGCAATCACAACCTATACCCATTATGAAAAATTATTACAATTAGACATTTTTCACGATTCATTGCGAACATACAAAACAAAATTATTAAATTTCTTATCATTTTATTAAACTTTAGTGAGCAAATAATTTTTGATTTTAAAATGTAAAATTTTATCCACCCATACTCTTTCATTTATGTTTTATTAGTCAACCAATGTTTGATTCTTTTCATTAGTTTCATCATAATATAGTTTTAAAACCCAGGCGAAATTACCTATTGATATTTTACAGATTTACGTAATAGGTACAAAACCATGTAATTTATTTAAAATACCTTACAACTTATATTTAATGTACTGTGTAAATCTTATAAACAAATAAATAAATAAAATAGATATTTTGTTTCATTTGAAATATATTGTCAAAACAAAAAAGTCTTATGCATACCACAAAGGAGATAGAGATAGAATATTATTAAACCTAAAGACATTTAAAATCAGCTGAGAAAATCGTCGGATTACTATATTATATCTCTATTTTATTTGATTTGACAGTTCGGCCGTGTTTTTTTTACTTGATTGACGTCTTTGCATTATCTGTAGCCATTTATATTAATCACCGTTTTTGAAATACTAAACTCAAAATGGGTAGACGTCAAATTGACAGCTTAAACATTCACAAATATAATGCCAAATGGATTCCACAACTTCAGTGTACCGATTGACGTAGGTTAAGCTAAGTAGCATTAGTCACATCGCAGTTTTGTATTCTGTAGCCCAAATTAAAGAACAGCGGTCGCTCAGTTTGATTTGGACTGCACCAAAATAAATAAGGTGATCAAAACTTGGGAAGAAAATATCAGCATTAAAACTTACCGATAATTATCACGAGCACGGGATGATTAATTCAACTGAGTTGGAAACTGTAAGCGATATTGTGAAGAATAGAATAGGAAACAGGATGAAATGGTTTGGAAGCGTGCTTCAAAAATATTTATAGGTTATTCATAGACATTAACATAGCCATAGACAATTATTATGATTTCATTCGAGTAGGTACTGACCACAAATATTTTTAAAAAAATATTCTCGCACACTCTCTTCCTCTGTCACATTCATACATCGTCAAATACATGCTCTTCTGTTATTCTGATTTTATTTGGAAAACATTTAAAATTCATGAAAAGCTTCTACTTAGGAGAATTCTATCGTAAAAATATTTGAGTAAAAAGATATAATTAAAACGAGCTACGTCAATAGTGTAATATATATTTTTTTTTAGTAATACAGTGGAAGGGGTAAATTATTAACTAAAGGTTGTTCTTACTTTGCTAGTTATTTATTTGAATTTTAAAATTAGATATACAATGGATAACTGGGACAATAGCACTTATAAGAAACGTCTGATACATAGTCATAGCATAAGTCTTACAGAAAAAAGCCTGAAAGTACCTAAAATGGCAAATAAGTGATAACAATACCAAAGTGTTTATGCGACAGACACCAAAAAAACGTGCTCAAATTCATGTTTAAACAGTGATTCCACCCACTAAAAACTTGAAACGGTGCGTGGTTTCGTATGTGGGTACTAGCCGGTTCACACGATGCGATTTTTGTCGGTCAACTCGACAATTATTGAAAGCTAATTGACACGTGTGAACACTTTGTCAACAAATTTAGTAAGTTTTATGTTGGCTAGCGAAAGTTGATAGCCCGTCTACTTTCGTCGTTCGAGTATGACCATCGCTATTTTGGTTTTACTCATCGTTCGAACACATGTTTCAAGTCGCTTGTCATTTTTAGTTATTCGCGGGAAAAAGTAGACGTCATTTATTCGGTACTAGTTCCTACCAACTCTCTACAGAAATAGAACCTGCTTGTTGTGAATGATGATTATTTGGAAGGTTAATAGAGATGTCGAAAGGAAGGTAAATGCAGATAACTTCATTAATGGAGGACTGAATGTCGTTGGCGCTAACAAAAAAATGTCCAAAGAAGCGAAGCTAGCAGTCCCAAATAGAGTGCTGGTTCCTACCTTGATGTAGTGCAGTGAGGCATGGAACTGGCAGAGGAATGGCAGAAGGATGAGAGTAGACTGAATGCTGTTGAAATGAGATTCCTGAGGTTTATGTGTGGTAAAGCCATGTATGATCGTGTGAGAAATGTGGAGATCCGCCAACAATGCAAGGCTGATTAATGTAAGAGTAATGAATAAGATTAAGAAAGGGACGCTCAGATGGTTTGAGTATGTAGAGCGAATGAACAAAGAAAGGAGTGTAAGGAGAATATGTGAAAGGTAGAAGTTGGGGACGTCCGAGGAAGACATAGCATGATCGAGTGAATCAGATACTCAAGTCGAGCCATGTCAAGTCAGAATTATAGAAGAGTATGTATGAGACGATGTATGAATGTAAATTAGGCAAAGAATGTGTTCCAAAACTGGGTTGTTTTCTACTACCTACCCCTGCGGAAATGGCGTGATGGTTTGTTAGTCATTCTTGTATTTCCTGTTTCTACGTATTTATAATAAAATACTAAAACATATAACTGTGAGTTTACATTTTTGTTCTGAGGGAGCATTTTGACGTTTCCACATTTTTTAAAAATAATATTTTAGGCTGGTGAATTGCGTAGATACCGAAAGAAAATTATATTGTCTATGGTCACACCTTTTTTTGAGTTTTCCTCTATCCTTGTCGATGGTGTGTGTGACGTCAGATTTATATGGCAAAAAAAAGTATCAAATTATTGCCAAGTCTATGCTAGTCTATTGTGAAATAGCGTCGAAAGTTTCTCTATACAAAAAGCGGGAAGTTATCAAACTATAGATTGGTTCATTTATGATGCTGATTGGTTGAAAGTGAGCTCACTTTCGTTTACCTTTTACCAGTGCTGGCTGATTTGCGGAAAACAGGCGTATCTTGGTAATTCCCATTAAACAAATAAAATGCTAACCCGATTGCAGACAAATAGGCGTTATCTATTGCAAAACCGGCGAAAATGTCATTCAGTGAACCCGAAAACGACAAGATGCTCCCTGAAGAGAGAATAAAGAATCCTCGAGGCATACAAAAGGAAATCGATAATTTATTAGTGTCTAACATCCTAACAAAAGATCAACGGACAACCATAAAAAACTGCGTTACCTGCTTAAGAGGCTAGACTTTAAACTACACGCACACTTACAATACATGCGAATGCGAAATGTGCGAATGAGACAACGCTCAAATTTACCTACAGAAATCGCTCGAAAAGGGGTTTATGGAGAATACACTTTTCTACACCGAAACTTTCACGAAATTGAAATTTTAAAAAGTATATAGTTTTTAGAAAAAAGAAGCTACGTCGGTAGCTTTTTATAATTTTATAATTCTTTATGAGAGTTGAGTTAGCAACACTTTTTTCTTAAATAATATTTTTTGATAAATCTTACATGTTTGACAGTGAACGTTTACGTTAATACGAAACGCATCGAAAATTCGAAAACATACCGACATAGTGTTCACCCTCTAGAAGGCAGTATAAAAGAAATATATTCACTTTGTGCAATTTTCGATATAGAAAAGTGTTTTTTCCCGGGCGTCCTTTTTGTATGGGCCGAAAAGCGAAGTCTATCGTCTTAATAGATCACCTAGTGGAAATGGCAGAAAATTTTTCCCAAATCCACTACGAAACACCTTTAAAATTTTTTCGTTGTTTGTTTTGGGGGTGTTATGCAGTGTTGCGCTACCTCCTTCTTTAGCCGACGTGTCGGACAGCGTTGCAGTGTCCATCATCAAGGCAGATCCGACGATGTGAAAAATGTTATGAAAAGCATCGAATCGCTTTCCAATGATATAAATAAAATCAATAAAAAGGCCGGACCAAACCCCCCAAAGCCACAACGTATGCGACTATTGCTGCTAGGCAGAAGACAACCCCTTCAGAATCATGCCCTAGTAATAAGCTCCGACGACCCACAGAAAAAATCAGCCGACATTGAAAAACTCATCAAAAAGCACGTAGATGTTCGCACTTTGGGGATCATTGTTGCGCGCATGCGAAAATCGAATAACAACAACAAATTAACCTTCAATATGGCCTCCCTGGAAGATAAAAATAATTTTTAAATACAACTAAATAAAGGGTTACAAGGCAAAATAAATATAGAAGAAGGAAAAAATTGAATCCTTTGGTTATAATTAGAGGCATTATCAAGGGAGCTACTAATAATGACCTAATGCATTCCCTGGAGAAACAAAATAATGGGATAGGTATAGATTTTTTTGGAAAAAATATCCATTAAATACAAAAAGATTGTAGCGATTCATATGCTACCAACTTACGTAGCGGCCTACCTAATTACTGCACGGCCGTTTCTACCTGCTACTTTGCTAGGCAATTTAATTTCGACCACATTCTGGAAAGAGCTCGGACCTGCGACACATTACACACAGCGTTGCGCTGCAATATCGAGAAACTTCTCGCGTGTGCATGTTTGACTACCTTCCGAGTACCTTTGGCTCGGCCCTATATAAGGGCGCGAGTAAGCCAAATCCAGCAGTCGTTTTTCATCAGTCTTCGCTGCGACAAGCCGGCGGCCTAGCAACACAACCTCGCAATCTGCGGTTCGCGTGTCGGGAATAATATTACGCGATTTGTAAATACTCTTCATTTGTATATACTGCATTATGTAAATACTGTAAATACATATCATCATCAATCATTCTCGCATTATTTATTCCGACCCACTGCACGCACGGAGATATCACGACACACCGATATCTTCTCAATCAAGGAAGCCCACAAATCTCCTCACATACTTGCTCCTAAAAGATCATCGGAATACACTCTTGGCAATATACTGGAATTATCGCCAAAAAACTAGAAAATCTTGATAGAAGCTGGCCATATCAATGTAGGATACTAACGTTTAAAAGTGGAGGATCAGTCACCATTGGTCCAATGCTATAAATGTATGGGTTTCGGACACACCCAATTGTTTTGCAAGGAAGAAACAGCCTGTGTTCACTGCGGGGGCAACCACAAATTCGAGGCCTGCCCTAACAAAAGAGAACAGCCTACATGTGCCAACTGTAATAATGTAAGTCATAACGACCACAGAGCCACCAGCACAGAATGTCTAATCTGGAAGATGATGGATGAACGTGTCAGGGAAAAAGTGGACTACGCCGGAATTTGTTGAAAAAGCTGTTGACCAATCAATCATACAAAGGAAGTATCAATCAGTGGATGACTATATACCTATACAAAATAGCTTGAGAGTCCTGTACATTAATGCCAGAAGTATTAGAAACAAAATAGATGAAATAGAAGAAACGCTCAAAAGAATAACGGATACTGTGCACGTTTTAGTTGTCACCGAAACATGGTTGGGAGATGGAGAAGGATCTTTGTTCCACATCAATGGCTATCAGGGTACTTTTGCTTCCCAGACTACTGGAAGAGGAGGAGGAGTGGCGATATATACGCACAATACATTTAACTGTGAAGTTATTGAAAAGTGGTCAACGAATAACTCTTTTTTAGAGGTTCGGGTACAATATTTTTTTTTTATAGAGAAACCTCACAAGAGTCCCACTGCTCCCTTCTGGAGCCAGTGAGACTATGGCATACCCAATTGGAGTATGTTGTGAGGCTGAAGGTAAGTGGGGAAGGGAAGGAGATGGGGAAGAGGAAGGTGGGAAAGTACCTGGCTATTCAGATCTAGTCACTAAACACGGCTAAAGCCATTATTAAGCAACGTTTCAATTCTGAATGGTGGTCTTACACCAGGGCGATACTGAGAGTATCTTCCACTCTGGAACTTGCCGCCAATATAACATATATTATTTTTTATTAATTAATTGTGAAATAACACAAATTTATCAAATAAAATGTATTTGCGCACGCCGGGTTCGAACCCGCGACCTTCCGATTGGGAGTCAAGTGTCTTACCACTCGACCACGGATGGTCATATAATATGGTTTAAAATGTAACATAAATAATTATTACATTTTAAACCATTAAATATATATGCTATATACAGGAAACCTAACAACAATATAAATATTTTGTTTTTTTCTATGTATTTCTGTAGTATGTATACATCTTGTATTAGGTCTGTATATTTTTGAGCCCGTACTAGCGATGGGCACAATCGATGAATAATCGAAGATTTACTCGATCTTTTTTACCATCGAATGATTTCGATTCATTTCCATAGAAAAATCGATTCTCGCTTCTCGATGTCAAATTCATTCGAATGCACAGTCCGAGACAATCGGTTTGAAACGTCATCGAACTTGGAATTAGCGATGGGAATGATCGAAACTTTTATATAATCGATTTTTTTTAATCGAGACATCACAATAATCGAATGATTAATCGATTTTTTGCTCGGAGTTCGGGAGCAATAGCTACGGTCAGGGGCAGGATTTTTGTCTGTGACGGGGGGGGGGGGGGGGGTAGGAAGTCGAAAATTATTATGGTGCATCATGTATGGCAACGCTTGTTGTTTGTTGTAATTTTATTTGTTGTTTTTTGGTATGCATTTCACAACATAACAATTATTGTTAAGCTACTTAGTTTAGCCCATTGGTAAAAATTTCCATTAAAAATATTTATGTATGTTTAATAATATGAAAATAATTATAATTATATGACATTTTTGATCAAAAACAATCTCTAAATAACGCAACATTAGTAAGTAAGTACTGCGACAATAATTCAATCACCGTTTTTATTTCCTGGCAATGGCAAATTCCTTTTTGTTTGATGGCAACATTAGTGTTATTCCATTTTCCACGAATTTCAAATATGTGGGCATCTCACAACAATAAAATTACTAATAAGATATTTAGTTTAGCCGGTTGGTACAAATTCCCATTAATAATATTGACAGTGTGTCTGTGTTTAATACGAAGATAATAATTTAATGTCGTTTTTGTTAAAAAAATAACCTCTAAATAACATGTAGGTTATGGACACCTTTTCGTATGGAATTATTTGTATTTATATTTTTATATTTGTAGTTTATCATTAAATAAAGTTTTCTTACTATAGAAATCGTTTCATTTTTATTACAAACTAAGAAACACCTGTTAATTTCAAATAAATTAAATATATTTGGTCATATAAAGCAGATATGAAAACATATTACCTACTTGCTGATTTTAGTAGAGTATTATTTACTGCCCTGAAGAAACTACGGTTTTAGCGAAACCCGGTCGGCATTAAATATAAAAATGGTATATACTAAGTTATTGTTTTATTTTAAATTAAATATACAATACCCAAATAGATGATACATAACCTCATACTAAACATTTTTAAATTGTTGAAAGCTATCACCATCGCAATCTTTTACGTATAAACTATACTGAAAACGTAAATCGTTACCTAAAAGTATTCATTCATAATATAAAATTCACACATCAGGTTGATTATAACATGTACCTATAAAATATTTCGTTTGACAAGCAAAATCACTTTCGATGACGTTTCAAGACTATGCATTCGAATTCTGACATCGAGAAGCGAGAATCGATTCCAAGTTCGATGACGTTTAAAACCGATTGTCTCGGCCGTGCATTCGAAAGAATTTTGACATCGAGAAGCGAGAATCGATTCCAAGTTCGATGACGTTTCAAACCGATTCTCTCGGACTGTGCATTCGAAAGAATTTTGACATCGAGAAGCGAGAATCGATTCCAAGTTCGATGACGTTTCAAACCGATTCTCTCGGACTGTGCATTCGAATGAATTTGACATCGAGAAGCGAGAATCGATTTTTCTATGGAAATGAATCGAAATCATTCGATGGTAAAAAAGATCGAGTAAATAATCGATTATTCATCGATTGTGCCCATCGCTACTTGGAATCGATTCTTGCTTTTCGATGTCAAAATTCTTTCGAATGCACGGGCCGAGACAATCGGTTTGAAACGTCATCGAACTTGGAATCGATTCTCGCTTCTCGATGTCAGAATTCGAATGCATTGTCTTGAAACGTCATCGAAAGTGAAATATTTTATAGGTACATGTTAGAAACAACCTGATGTGTGAATTTTAAATTATGAATGAATACTTTTAGGTAACGATTTACGTTTTCAGTATAGTTTAAACGTAAAATATTGCGATGGTGATAGCTTTCTACAATTTAAAAATGTTTATTATGAGGTTATGTATCATCTATTTGGGTATTGTATATTTAATTTAAAATAAAACAATAACTTAGTATATACCATTTTTATATTTAATGCCGACCGGGTTTCGCTAAAACCGTAGTTTCTTCAGGGCAGTAAATAATACTCTACTAAAATCAGCAAGTAATATGTTTTCATATGTACATATCTGCTTTATATGACCAAATATATTTAATTTGTTTGAAATTAACAGGTGTTTCTTAGTTTGTAATAGAAATTAAACAATTTCTATAGTAAGAAAACCTTATTTAATGATAATCATGAAATAAAGTAAAAAATTGCATACGAAATTGCATACGAAAAGGTGTCCATAACCTACATGTTATTTAGAGGTTATTTTTTAACAAAAACGACATAAAATTATTATCTTCGTATTAAACACAGACACACTGTCAATATTATTAATGAGAATTTGTACCTACCGGCTAAACTAAATATCTTCTTTAATAATTTTATTGTTGTGAGATGCCCACATATTTGAAATTCGTGGAATAAAGGAATAACACTAATGTTGCCATCAAACAAAAAGGAATTTGCCAATTTTCCATTGCCAGGAAAGAAAAACGGTGATTGCAATGTTGTTGCAGTACTTACTTACTAATGTTGCGTTATTTAAACATGTTAATAATTAGAGATTGTTTTTGAACAAAAATGTCATATAATTATAATTATTGACATATTATTAAACATACATAAATATTTTTAATGGAAATTTTTACCAACGGGCTAAACTAAGTAGATAATGTTGTTGCAGTACTTACTTACTGACGTTGCGTTATTTAAACATGTTATTTAGAGATTGTTTTTGAACAAAAATGTCATATAATTATTGACATATTATTAAACGTACATAAATTTTTTAATGGAAATTTTTACCAACGGGCTAAACTAAGTAGCTTAACAATAATTGTTATGTTGTGAAATGCATACCAAAAAACAACAAATAAAATAACAACAAACAATAAAGCCCCGTTTATAATAGGAATAGTCTGTAATCCGTATTCGATAAGCCCTAGGCCGTAGAAGTTGGAAGATAGGAAACCTGTGTATCCGTTTATAATAGAAGGCAATAATCTGTTATTTTTTTCCATAACCGAAAAGATGGTTCAACTTTATCTTTTACGGTTATAGATTACGGAAAGCTTAGATATATGCTGAGATGTATGTATTTTCGATCGATACTCTATGGTATTGAACAAATATTTACGCGGAGTTTGGATATTTTATCGCATTTTACATATATTTGCTGAAGACAAAAGTTATCTAATATATAATAATGCATATATATGACGCGGAATTGATTTCTTAGATACAATTTCGTCATTTGACATATACAAGTGACAGTAAAGTGACAGCGTCATAGACAATTCAATGGGCTTATTCCTATTCCAATTATAAACGATGATCTAAAATATTACGGATTACGGATTATGGCAACGGCCTATTCTTATCGCTTATTCCTATTATAAACGGGCCTTAAGCGTTGCCATACATGATGCACTATAATAATTTTCGCCCCCCCCACCCCCCACACAGACAAAAATCCTGCCCCTGACCGTAGCTATTGCTCCCAAACTCCGAGCAAAAAATCGATTCATCATTCGATTACTGTGATGTCTCGATTAAAAAAAATCGATTATATAAAAGTTTCGATCATTCCCATCGCTAGCCCGTACCTTTTATTTAATTTTCCTGATTTGGTTTTTTCTATGTATTTCTATAGTCCATAATGGAGGATACTCTATTTTAAATTATTGATACCAACAGTACATAAATCAAATTATTGGTTATAAATTCATAAAATCTTATAAGACAAATGTTTCTGTGAAATATCTGTAAAGTGACTCTTCATATGCTGTGTCTGTATGTTGCTTCTGTGAAATGTTTTGTAAAAATTTTCTTTATATATTGTGTCTGCATATTGGGTTGGATAAGGTTTAATTTTTCAAAAGTACCAATTGGCGATTCCTTAATGAGTTTTGATAACTCATGGGAGTGCAACTTCATTGTATGTTTTATTTAATAAAAAATAAAAAAAAGCCGAACGCGGGAGTACTGTGTACCAGTGATTTTTAATTAGCTCAAAAATAATTTTGCTTTTGAGTAAAATGAAAGTTTAAGCATGAAAGGTGTAAAGATGTGGCTTATGAATGAGGGATCTATGTATCTGTAAAAAAAAGACAGCGTAAACAGGAAAGAAAAGGGAAAATAATAGACGAGTATGTATAAGAAGATATATGAATGTGAATGAGGCAAGGAGTGTGTGCCAAGACCGAGTTGTTTAACGGTCCGTCCTTTCTGCCTACCCCGGCGGGGAAACGGCGTGATCGTTAGTTACTTAGATAGTTTTATAATATAAATGAATGTATATTTTTTTCCTCATCTTGTACGGTTTAATATTATCTGGAAGGCAATTATATAAAATGCCCCCCTCGTAACACATGGATTGCTTACCGTAGAGTGTAAATGGCGTTTAAATGTATGTTATCGTGTTGTGTAAAATGTCTGCATTCTTGGTACTTTTGTGGACTTTTTAATGAATTCTGTGTTTGAATGTATAAGTTTATTTTTTATTT
The DNA here is from genome assembly GCA_951813805.1 of Limnephilus auricula. Classification (NCBI taxonomy): domain Eukaryota; kingdom Metazoa; phylum Arthropoda; class Insecta; order Trichoptera; family Limnephilidae; genus Limnephilus; species Limnephilus auricula. The sequence goes on along the minus strand of OX638414.1, from coordinate 6,386,437 downwards.
TGGAGAATTGCACAAAGTCACACTTGAGGCATACATTGTATTCTTATTGCATTTAGAGGTAGAATGTGCAGACAAGCAACCATGTGGCGGCTTCGCGGAACTACCTATTTGTTGTCGGAACTGTGTACTTTGTTAAGTGTATTTAATAGAAATAAATAATAAAATAATAATATAAATGAAGAAGAAGATAACAATAATAATCTAATTTTTTTAACAAGACACAGAAAAATAATAAAATATAATGGTTGCAACTGGGACTCGAGCCCAGAACCCCACATATCTCGAGAAGAACAAAATTATTAATGACCGTCAATACGAATTCCAGCGGAACTGCTCGTGCGGTGATCTTCTCGCACATGTATGCATTTGGGGGCAGTGCCTGGAACATTTCGGTGAGAACCAAACGGTTGCACCGGATCTTTACAAGGCCTTCGACCGGGCCAATTCATTACTACGCGGATGACAGTACAGTCCATGACAAAAAATATATTAATTCAATTAGTAAAAGAAAAACAAAATCACAACTCTCTTACCTCGTCAAAAACATATATTTCCAGCACAACAAATGTAACACCACATTTGCACAACATCATTACAAATACCTAGGAAAAAATACTTCAACAGTTTACCGGGAAAGATTAGAAAAATTGGAGACGATAAATTTCTAATAAAAGCGATTAAAGAGCAATTCAATGTAAAAACAAATGAATGGTGAATTTATCATCATAATTAACATATCTAACTGTAAATTTATCCACTTATTTTAAAGTTCAAAATTCCTATCTAATAATTTTAAACATCATATTTAATTATACGTACAAAATATTTTTCATTCTGACACTCGCTCCTCTTCTAAACACAAGCGTCCGCTTCTATAAGAGTAGCGATGGGAATGATCGAAACTTTTATATAATCGATTTTTTTAATCGAGACATCACAATAATCGAATGATTAATCGATTTTTTGCTCGGAGTTTGGGAGCAATAGCTACGGTCAGGGGCAGAATTTTTGTCTGTGAGGGGGGGGGGGGGGGGGGTAGGAAGCCGAAAATTATTGTGGTGCATCATGTATGGCAACGCTTATTTTTTGTTGTAATTTTATTTGTTGTTTTTTGGTATGCATTTCACAAAATAACAATTATTGTTAAGCTACTTAGTTTAGCCCGTTGGTAAAAATTTCCATTAAAAATATTTATGTATGTTTAATAATATGTCAATAATTATAATTATACGACATTTTTGTTCAAAAACAATCTCTAAATAACATGTTTAAATAACGCAACATTAGTAAGTAAGTACTGCAACAACATTTCAATCACCGTTTTTCTTTCCTGGCAATGGCAAATTGGCAAATTCCTTTTTGTTTGATGGCAACATTAGTCTTATTCCTTTTTTTCACGAATTTCAAATATGTGGGCATCTCACAACAATAAAATTACTAATAAGATATTTAGTTTAGCCGGTAGGTACAAATTCCCATTAATAATATTGACAGTGTGTCTGTGTTTAACACGAAGATAATAATTTTATGTCGTTTTTGTTAAAAAAAATAACCTCTAAATAACATGTAGGTTATGGACATCTTTTCGTATGCAATTGTTAACAAATTTTCATTAAATATATAAATATTATCATTAAATATATAAATAAAGTTTTCTTACTATAGAAATCGTTTCATTTTTATTACAAACTAAGAAACACCTGTTAATTTCAAATAAATTAAATATATTTGGATATGTCCATATGAAAACATATTACTTGCTGATTTTGGTAGAGTATTATTTACTGCCCTGAAGAAACTACGGTTTTAGCGAAACCCGGTAGGCATTAAATATAAAAATGGTATATACTAAGTTATTGTTTTATTTTAAATTAAATATACAATACCCAAATAGATGATACATAACCTCATAATAAATATTTTTAAATTGTTGAAAGCTATCACCATCGCAATCTTTTACGTATAAACTATACTGAAAACGTAAATCGTTACCTAAAAGTATTCATTCATAATTTAAAATTCACACATCAGGTTGATTATAACATGTACCCATAAAATATTTCGTTTGACAAGCAAAATCACTTTCGATGACGTTTCAACACTATGCATTCGAATTCTGACATCGAGAAGCGAGAATCGATTCCAAGTTCGATGACGTTTAAAACCGATTGTCTCGGACTGTGCATTCGAATGGATTCTGACATCGAGAAGCGAGAATCGATTTCAAGTTCGATGACGTTTCAAACCGATTGTCTCGGCCGTGCATTCGAAAGAATTTTGACATCGAGAAGCGAGAATCGATTCCAAGTTCGATGACGTTTCAAACCGATTCTCTCGGACTGTGCATTCGAATGAATTTGACATCGAGAAGCGAGAATCGATTTTTCTATGGAAATGAATCGAAATCATTCGATGGTAAAAAAGATCGAGTAAATAATCGATTATTCATCGATTGTGCCCATCGCTATATAAGAGAGAAACATCAAAAATCAAAAAAAAAAATCTGTGAAAGCTTATTTTGTAATTTATTGTTATCAACATTGTTATACCTTGTAAACTTATAATTGAATAAAATAATAATAAAATGATAGCTTTTTGTTTGAAGTCAGAGATAAGCTCTCCTCTCAAAAACTGGGCGTTCTGTAAAGGCCCCGCAGATACTTTAATGAGACTTTGCACTTAGATTTTCCAATATTTGCACTTTGACAAGAATACCAATTTACATACAACATAACTCAAATAAAATAATAGAATCCCGTCAAATACACTTACATAATTATCATTTATTTTATTTCATTTATTTATTTACTATCAATAAACGCCGAATGACGTCTTTTAAGTGGCAATTAGACATATATGACATACAGATACAAATTATACATTTCAATATATATTTCTAACCATTTATTCCATTTCCATTTCATTTTAATACATACATAGTGCTTTTCCTGTGATTTGGAAGATCACATTCTTTATAGGACTAATTCACAATTCCAATTATCTTCCTTGTTTTTGTATTGAACTTAAAATGTAATTAAACTTTATATTCAAGTAACCATGCTGGTATACAATTATGTACCTCTACGTCTGTCTCGACACAGGTATATATACTTAGGTCCAAAACTATACAACTTCATGCCCGATGCTTGGAAAAAGGAAAGCACAGGTGTTCTTCGTAAATTGACCACTACTTGGCTCTATCAATTAGGGACAAAAGAGAGTGAACTCTTACTACACAAAAATTTTCTCTTTTTTTTTAATTATTTTTTTTTTCCTTATTTTTATTTTATCCAACACATGTAGGACTGTTTGAAGAGTTAAGTGCAATGCAAACATTAGTTTGTTTTTAATGTTGGTTTGTTATAATTTGTTTTAATTTGTCATTAAGTATATACCCATTATTATTATTTTTTATATTATTTCAATCTGTGCTAAACAAAAAAGAGTTATTGTATTTAAAACTTTTATTTTATTTTATTACAATTTTATTATTTTTTAAAAATCTTTTTTTTGTTTTTTTTTATTTTTATTCTTTCTCTTCCTTTTATTTCTTCCATTTATTTTTGTTTGTACAAGACACGTTCCATATGTTCCACATATCATCCTAATTTGACTGCCCTAAAACGGGATTCTTCCTAGTTGGGCAGCTAAAACATTTTATGAATAATGTATAATATATGCAAAAAAAAAATGAAATAAATAAAATAGAGATAGGTATTGAAAAATATCACATGTAATTATACTCTACGTAGATTAAATAAAAAGATATAAAAAATAAATAGTATACAATTGATAATACTGTACAAAACGCAAGTGCGCCCCACGGTTGAATTTGGCAGTCACCTCTGGTCTGGAGCTCCCCAATGTCAGGTGGGAATGCTATCCTTGTTCTACCAGTATATCACTGGAAGATGCTCCGAGGAAGTAGCCTGATACTAATTGATCCCCTCGGTAACAGTACATAGTCGGGAAACAAGCCAGACGCGCGCCCAACTATGTACACGGTTGAAATTTGTCACTTGAGAACGGGTAGTTTCTACGATTCATTCTTGAGTTCAACAACTCGGCTGTATTTTCTTCAGGGTATCGTGAGTGGAGTAAATGTTAAAAAAAATATATACAAAATACTAAAACTCGAAATCAGAAATTGTTAAATAGCTTAAGAGAAACCGTATTTGCAAACATTGACTTATAAATAAATTGTGATCGGTACCTAAATTGATACGATTTCAAATCGTCCTATCGAGTGCAAGAAAAGTTGCAGTTCAAACATGAAAAAGCTTTTTTCCAGTGTGAATCCGCATGTGTTTCTTCAAATCTCCATTTCGAGAACATGAATAGTTGCAGTCCGAACACGAAAAAGGTTTTTCTCCAGTGTGAGTCATCATGTGCGACGTTAAATGTCCCTTTTGATAACATGAATAGTTGCAGTCCGAACACGAAAAAGGTTTTTCTCCACTGTGAGTCATAATGTGTACCTTCAAATTTGCTTTGTGAGAAAGAGAATAGTTACACTCGGAACATAAAAAAGGTTTTTCTCCAGTGTGAATCCGCATGTGTATCTTCAAATGTGCATTACGAGAACATGAATAGTTGCAGTTCGAACACGAAAAAGGTTTTTCTCCAGTGTGAGTCATCATGTGCATCTTCAAATTTTCTTTGCGAGAACATGAATAATTACACTCGGAACATAAAAAAGGTTTTTCTCCAGTGTGTATCCGCATGTGCCTCTGCAAATTTTTTTTAAGAGAACAAGAATAGTTGCAGTCTGAACACGAAAAAGGTTTTTCACCACTGTGAGTCATCATGTGTACCTTCAAATTTGCTTTGTGAGAACAAGAATAGTTACACTCGGAACATAAAAAAGGTTTTTCTCCAGTGTGAATCCGCATGTGTATCTTCAAATGTGCATTTTGATAACATGAATAATTGCAGTTCGAACACGAAAAAGGTTTTTCTCCAGTGTGAGTCATCATGTGCATCTTCAAATTTTCATTGCGAGAACATGAATAATTACACTCGGAACATAAAAAAGGTTTTTCTCCAGTGTGTATCCGCATGTGCCTCTGCAAATTTTTTTTAAGAGAACAAGAATAGTTGCAGTCTGAACACGAAAAAGGTTTTTCACCACTGTGAGTCATCATGTGTAACGTTAAATTTGCCTTTTGAGAACATGAATAGTTGCAGTCCGTACAAGAAAAAGGTTTCTCTCCAGAGTGAATGCGCATGTGTTTCTTCAAATTTACATTTAGAGAACATGAATATTTGCAGTTCGAACACAAAAAGGGTTTTTCTCCACTGTGAGTCATCATGTGTATCCTCAATTTTTTTTTGAGAGAACTTGAATACTTACATTCCGAACATGAAAAAGGTTTTTCTCCAGTGTGAATGCGCAGGTGTTCCTTCAAATTTCCATTTCGAGAACATGCATAGTTGCAGTCGGGACAAGAAAAAGATTTTTTTCCAGTATGGGTGCGTACACGCTTTCCAAATTTATGAGATCTGGAGTAGTTACAACGAGGAAAATAGAATTGTTTTTCCACGGGATGCGTCTTCAGATCTGTCAATATATCTGAAAAAGTTCATGATAAGGAAAGCAAGATGAGTGTAAGATAAAATAAAATAAATAGAACAGCGCATTTTGTTAATTCAAAATAAAACGATTTTACCTGCGGTCTGTGTAATTATTTCAAAGCGGTCCATGCATTCCTTTTTAACATCCGGTAGGTCTATGTCAATTTCCATATAAGGAGTACCCCTATCATCTTCTTCTCGGGGCCCTGGTTCTGCTTTGATGGTAATTGTCTCCACATTTATTCCTGGAAAATAAACAACAATATGTATATTGATTATTAAAATATGGAACAGCGTATTAGATTACAAATAACGGTCGTCCCTATCTCTCAGATAGGGACGATATGTAGTAAAACAAAACAAATACAGGATTGGCCTTAACTGTGTTCGCGGTTTGTTTTGTGATTTTTTTAATAATACGTGGGGCGAGCGCGGTGCTGGGGGTATCGTCAGAAGCACTATTTCGTCGAATTTTTAATCGCCATGAAGTCGTTCACGGGAGACACGTAGAGTTTACGTATTACATAAGCAATTATTCCGTGACGATTTTGAGACGAATGTACCGTTCTCACTTCGGTTTACGAGAAATTAGTCAAGCACAAAGCGCAAATTCTATTCGGAAATGGATCATAATGTTTGAGATAATTGGCTCAACAGTAAGAATAATGAATGAAGGCACTCCGAAGTGAGCGAGGATATTCAGCGTGTTAGTGAATCAGTAAGAGAAATTCCACAACAATCGACTCGCAAGAGAAGCCAAGCCTTAAAAATCAAGAAGACCACTTTACGAAGAATTTTACGCCACGATTTACATTTAAAAGCCTAAAAAAAACAGCTGACGCAAGAGCTGAAGCCGAATGATATCGATCTTCGACTTAATTTTGCCAACGTGATGCTGGAATATTTTGACAAATTCAGCGATGAGGCCAATTTCCATGTTAATAAACAAAATTACCGGTATTGGTCTGAGAATAATCCCCGACAGAAGCATCAACGTCCGTTAAACAGCCCGAAGGTCGTTGTGGGCTGCAATATCAGTTAGAGCCGTTAGAGATATCATTGGCACAAACTTCTTTGAAAATGAAAGAGGGGTTGGTATGACAGTGAAAACTGAGAATTGTTGTCAGATGCTTCAGGAGTTTCTGGTTCCAGCTTTTCGTTGACGTTGCTAGTAATGAGCATGCTCATTTGAAGCCAAAAGAACATGCTCTCAAATCGACAGCCGTGTGATTTGTGAGCATGCTCATTGGATTATCGGATGGAAGGGGAAGCCTCTAAGCATGTGTGAACAGGCTGGCTTATGAGCATGCTCATTTCAATCCGATCTCAGTTCGGAATAGCATTCCGCATATGAGTATCTCGATTTTGTATGCAATTCTAGTTAATTTCCGCGGAAGCATTCGTAAATGATCCTTATATCCGTTGACATATTTTTCTTGTTTATACTAACAAATGATTACTTGCTCCAAGGTTTGCTTTTCTAGTAATCCAATTACAAACCCAAATCTATCTTTTTATTTTCCTAATATAATAAAATCTTGTTTAACCATTATAATTTTCTGAAATAATTAATAATTGCGTTGCAAGCAATAAGATATTCTGGGCGAACAGAACTGATTGTATACGATGACATTATTATTTGACATGAGCGTACTCATTAAAGAGCATGTGTGTTCAATTGTTGGCTTTGAGCATGCTCATTCATGAGAAAGCTCAAGCCAAGCCTGTTCATTTATGAGCAAGTGTGTGCAGTTGTGTGAGCATGCTCATTAATGAGCATACTCATAAGCCGGCTTGTAATAAGCAAGTGTGTCAGTACCATTAAACAATATAATTTTTTAACCTAAGATGTCATTAAAATTTCCATTTATTGTAGTTTCTGAAAATAAAAATAAAACAATTCTAAGTTCTATAATGATATATATCTATGTATTTTTGTTAATTGAAACTAGGCCCACCCTGTATATGTTAAGATTAAGGTTTTCACGGGTGTAAGATGAAGAACAATTTCCTCGGTTTAGCCGCGTAACGTAGTTCTTAAAAGTACTTTTTAACACCTGACGTTTCGGACAGATCTCACTGTCCATCTTCAGAGGCCTTATGTCTTGAGTTTTGTATTAAACTGACCGCTTGCGCATGTGTGTTCAGTCCAGAAGTCAAGACTTAAGTGAATGCATTTCAAATCTTATGTCGTGAACGAATAACACGGGTAGAAGGTGATTTGACTGACGTTTCGGACAGATCTCACTGTCCATCTTCAGAGGCCTTATGTCCTGAGTTCTGTATCAACTGATCGCTTGCGTCAGTTCCGGTATTCATATTATTTTTATGTATATGAATTTCTATAGCTTCGCGGTAAATTCTTTTTGATTCATTATGAATGCTAGCCATTGTTGTGGTATTATTAAAGTCTATTTAATGATCTTTATTAAGGACGTGTTGAACTATGGATGAAGTTAAACGTTTATTAGTTACTTCTACTTTATGTTCTGCAATTCTACACGATATTTATTTATTTAATATATATATACAGGGTGTAACGGGACGTACCCGAGAGATTTTAACCAGCGATTCCTGAGGTTATTTGGTGTAAGAAATGTGCATGTCGTTTTGCACTCCGATATAGTTTTTTTCTATTATAATAATAAATAAAATAAAATAAAAATCCTTTTATTTCTTGCAATAGTTATAAAAAAAGTAATGAAAAAGTATAATTAATGTTATTTACAATCTTGTTGAAAATGTTATATAGGTATCTTAAATTATTCATAAGCAAGAACCCTTCTCTCAGGTGAAGGTGAAGGCCTCCTCTAAAGAATTTCATTTATCTCTCGCTTGAGCTATTTGCGGCCTGTAATTTTTATTTTATTATTTCTTGTAATAAAGTTCTGACGTTATAGGTTATTATGTAAAGCTCATCTTTTGTTTTGTTCGTAGGGTTAAGGATTTTTTGTGTTTGTATCACTTCATGTATTTTTGAGGAAGTTTAGAATTTCTTCTTCAGAGGCTTTTGGTCTTGATCTTCCACGGTGACCAGCCGGGTTGGAAGATGATATTTGGTTTTTATTGTTTTTTTTTTGCATGTTGCCTGTGTCGGAGGGGGCGGTAGTTGCTACAAGTTGTCGGCTATATTACACTGAGCTCTGGGTATATTTTGATTTTTATTTACTAAAAAGTTAAGCATGCTTGGTTTCACAATTCCTTCAGGCATGCTAGAAGTTCTTCTTTATTGTGAATGCTGTTTATTTTTCTTGTTGGCCTGTTCTTTTGTTCCGTCGTCTGTAGATGTTCCAGGAGATAATATAAGCATTTTCTTATTATTGTCCGTGGTTTTGTCTTTGATTTGTATTAAAAGTTTGTCATACTTAATTTTTTATATATTGCCTTTCTCTCTCTCGAGTTTAGCCTGCACTTGTAGCTCTTTTCCCTTTTCTAGTATTTGCTTCGGATAGTCTTCCGTTATGTAATGTGTCGTTTCTCTTAGTACCTCTCTTCTCTGTTTAAATATTTTTATTTTGGTGCCAAGTGTGGTAAATGTAGCAATTAATGGTCGAGAATTTTTCTCATTTATTGCCTATTCTCTTGGCTTCTTGGATATCTCTGTGATCTAGGTCCAGAGATAAATATTCTTTTAAAAAATTGATAATAATGTTTTCCAATATTTGGTATGAGGTTTCGGTTTCCTCAATGCCGAAAAAGACGATATTATTTTTTCGAGCCTGTTTTTCCATAAAATAAATTTGTTTTTCTTGGTTTTCCAACTTTCATATTTTTCAACCCAAATTTTAAACTTCTCTTCCAGTATGTTGTTTATATTTTGTGTAACTGTTTCTGTTACTTTTTCTCCGCATTTTAGGATTGTACTTTTCTGTGCATCGAGTTCGCTCTGGATCTTACGAAGTGCGTTCATGACTTCTTCCATGGTAATTTTTAAGATAGTCTGTTGTTTTGGTACTACAGGTGCCCTCTCGTGGATTTTCGCAGAAACACGTCGTATATGGCGACAATAGCCGATTCTCGATCTCGAATGGTTCGGAACTTGTTGACGTACTTTCTGAGTTTTTCAGCAGATGGCGTTAGTTACTTAGAGTAAGTCTTGCATATCATTCGAAGAAGTGAGGTTATAATTTCACAGATTTTATTTTAAAATGCACTATGGTAAGTTGTTACTCACGGTTGCCTTTCTGTTAATTGTCTTTTTATCCCTTAGACTCAGATTCTTCGGTATGTTGGTGTTAAATGTCTTAGAGATGTAAATACTCAATCGCGGTATTTTCGCGGTTTTTCTCAGTTTCTACTTGTTTTTATAGTTTATCCACACTGTATATTATGATTTAATTGTTTCTTTACTAGTTTTTTTCTATATCGCTGAGATTTTCCACAATATTAAACTTTACAGTCACAAATAACACGGAGTCGGAGTAAACATTACTGACTAGCACCCTCTTCTTATCTGGCTATCTATTTTTTTTCTATTAAAAACAAAAAAATGCTTTTCATTCACACGCCGCCACTGGCAATTATAATTGGCAAAGTCCACACAAACACATGTGATATTGTACGCGTTTGCAAGAGAAGGGGAGCGAACGCGCGCTAGGGAGAGCGAGGGAGAACGTTGCCAACCTGTGGGGGTTGACTGGCGGATAGGGGGCAGGAATCAGCGGGGTCGGAGATGTGTGGAAAATCATATAGAGATTTTTGATCCAAATAAGCTTAGGAATCGCTGGGTAAAATCTCTCGGGTACGTCCTGTTACACCCTGTATAGAAAAATATTTTGTAGAATACGGAACAACCACACTTTTTTTTTTACCAAAAATTATAGAAAAAAATTACAAACTGGAATATTGCAAACAATTTTTTTTACCGATAGGAATAGTCTTTCAACAACGTTTTGAAAATTCACATTTCAAATTAGGACAAAAACGCCATCTGACGTCACTGCGCACCTTTTGACGTCACTGCGCACCCCGTGTCAGATGCCATTAGTCGAGTCCAATGTAATCCAGTAATCAATCTTCGTATAGTACAAAAAATTACAAATACAACATCTTCAACACCAAACAACTCGGAAACGGGAGTGCGGTGTGACGTCACAATGTCGCCAGTCAATGATGACTCGTTTTTGATCTTTGAATTTTTACATAACTTTGAAAGTGAATTAATTAATTTAATTTCCTCAAACTCACTTCAAAAACTTCACTCTTGCAAAATCACTTTGTGGCGTCATTTTGAATTAAATTAAACAAATAACTTTGTATAAACCACTACTATATAATCACAATTACCTACATGTTTAAAATAATTTATTTTTGTTGTTTAAACAACTTTATTGTATTTTAATAATTTATATAATGTAAGTTTTTCATATAATAAAATAATTTTTATATTTAATTTTAAATAATTGTTTTTTACGATATTTTTTAATTAATTAATCACCTCTCTCTATAATATTTTTGTCCATTGTTCTTTTTAGTCTGTTCTTTTTAGTCTATACTCGTTTATTTCTTTTGTTATTTAATGTCATTACTACCCTGACGAAGAAACCATCGGTTTCGAAACATGTAGGTAATTGTGATTATAGAATAGTGGTTTATACAAAGTTATTTGTTTAATTTAATTAATTAAATAATTTTTTTGGGTGGTTTTGAGTACGATATTCGAATTTAGTTAGCTTTTTAACATAATATATTAAATGCATTAAAAACACCAATTACATACACTGCATATACCCTATTGCAGAACATAAAGTAGATGTAACTAATAAACGTATAAATTCATCCATAGTTCAACACTTCCTTAATGAAGGTCATAAAATAGACTTTAATAATACCACAACAATAGCTAGTATTTATAATGAACCAAAAAGAATTTACCGCGAAGCTATAGAAATTCATAAAAACAAAAAATTATGAATACCAGAAATAACTCAATCAGAATTCCCAACAACAGGAAAGTCATAATTGATCAAAATTCCCCCAAAACGGCATTTCCAAAATCCTCAGAAGTACCTCTAATTGGCTCAAAGCCACCCAATCAGGTGTCTACACGCAAATTACCCACTCCCTCCACCGTCAAATCACTTTCCACCCGTGTTCCTCTTTCTCGACAAAATATTTGATAAGCACTACTTAGGTCTTGACTTCTGGACTGAACAGACACGCAATCAGTTTGATACAGAACTCAGGACATAAGACCTCTGAAGATGGACAATGAGATATGTCCGAAACGTCAGGAGTTAAAAATTCATTTTAAGGACTACGTTACGCGGCTAAACCGAGAAAATTATTCTTCATATATATATAAATATATGATGTTATTTGATATTTTCACGGCGAAAAACATTATCTTAATTGATTTATGGGTTAAAATGCCGTGTTTCACGTCCTATTCTTCAGTCAACATTTCGGACAGCATTAAAGTGTCAATCATCAGGGCAGACATGTGAACTTGAGGAATAGAGAAATTTTTGCAAGCACTACAATTTAAAAGACTGCTGTAGTTTGGCAGTTACGTGTAAAGATACATTTTAGTAACTTGTGGACGTTATGAGCAAGCACATGTCCAATCTGCTCAACATTTCGAAACGAGCGTGGATTTCGACAACCTGAATTTAATATTTAATTTAATTTTACAGATGCAAAGCAACTTACTGGCTGTCCGAGTACTTTCCGCATACTGCAAACATTCCTGCTTTATATCTGGGATGTCAAAATCTATATCCGTAAACGGAATTTCACCTCCGCCTACTTCCTGGGACCCTGGTTCCGTCTTAATGGCAACAGTTTCTTTTAGTTGATCCATGGGACTGCTGTTGTACCGTTTGGGAAGTGTTTTAAGCCCAAAGTAACATAATATCTGAAACAGAACATCGTTATAACGAAATTTCAATATGAAAGATCATTAGATATTTTGTTTCATTTGAAATATTCCATCAAAACAAAAAAGTCTTATGCATAACACAAAGGAGATAGAGATAGAATATTGTTAAACTAAAAGACATTTAAAATCAGCTGAGAAAATCGTCGTCAATCGTCGGATTACTCTATTATATCTCTATTTTATTTGATTTGACAGTTCGGCCGTGTTTTTTTTACTTGTTTGGATGCCAAATGGATTCCACAACTTAAGTGTACCGATTGACGTAGGTTAAGCTAAGTAGCATTAGTCACATCGCAGTTTTGTATTCTGTAGCCCAAATTAAAGAACAGCGGTCGCTCAGTTTGATTTGGACTGCACCAAAATAAATAACGTGACCAAAACTTGGGAAGAAAATATCAGCATTAAAACTTACCGATAATTATCACGAGCACGGGATGATTAATTTAACTGAGTTGGAAACTGTAAGCGATATTGTGAAGAATAGAATAGGAAAGGGGATAAAATTATTGGTGGTTTGGAAGCGTGCTTCAAAAATATTTATAGGTTATTGATAGGCATCATAAATAAACCACTCATTAGATTGATATCTTCGGGCTTTTTGTATGGGGCAACTTTGGTCAGTATTTTACCATGGATATGGCAACAAAGCGAAGATTTGACGTCACACGCCATAGACGAGGATAGAGGAAACTCAAAAAAGCACGACCATAGACAATATAATCCTGCTTCCGAACATACCCAATCCATTAGCCTAAAATATTATTTTAAAAATGAAATGTCAAAATATTCCTACAGGACAAGAAGGTTTTATCTGCCATAGTGCTGTCCTGAAAAAATTAGCTTTAAAGTATCTTTCTTTACAGTCATTTTCTCAGAATAGCGCTGTTTCAGATAGGAACCCGTTGCTCTGTAAAGAAATCGAGATATCGTTAAATTAACCTAAAAATACTTGAATTTTCAATTCCTGTAAAAGGATATTTTCAAATATAATTGGTCGTTCTTGCGATATTATCGAATTTTGACATTCCTCTGCTTAAAGAAAACTCATAATAGTACGTTTGACAATTTTATTATATATTAATTTAGATACCTAATACAGAAACAAGAAGATTGGTGCAAAGTCTCTCTTTGGGACGATATTAGCTAGTGAATATGAATGAATTCATGTGATCGTTGATAGTCCGGACGTCCGGTAGTCTGTAATACTTTATAAACAAAAATGCTGCAACGATGAATCCTGGAATGAGCCGATGCATGTGTATGGAAAATGAAACACAGATTTGTTTCGTAATCTTTTGTAATCCTTCTGGCAGCAATCGACACAGTGCATGACTCTGAAGTCACTGTCACGATATGAAATATTAACATTATACATTAACAAAATTTTGCGAAAAAAACATGTAAAATTATTTCCTTTCACATAATATAAAACCGATGTAAACCTTCATAATCTTGTGTGTTCCTTTTGTAGACTTGAACCAAAATCTGTAGAGCCTTTGACACTGCATTATCAAGTATTTTCGATAAATATGTTCGCGCCGGGAAATCGTCGTTCGCGAATCGTGTACCCGTTTTGACTTTTGACAGGTGAGCAACCATAGAATTAGCAAATAAAGCTAAAACCATGGATTATAAATTTATAATGAAATATAAAGCTTTCTATTGGATGCGAAGATTTGTCGTCACATCGACGTCACGAACCATTTTCATGCGGTCGGCCATTTTTATCGGATCCCCCTGATAGGCATTAACATAGCCATAAACAATTAAGTATTATATTTTCATTCGAGTAGGTACTGACCAAAAATCATCTTTAAAAAATTTTCTCGCACACTCTATGCCTTTGTCACATTCATACATAGTCTCTAACATGCTCTTCTGTTAATCAAATTTTATTACTAAATATCGTTTCTGGTCACTGGTTACATGAATACTACTGTATTTTTTAGGATGGCACTGTTGGCAATGATCATTTGCAAATGCGTGGCGGTCGCACGGATCAAATATCGCGATGAATGAGTTTCGTGTTTGTTAAATCGATTAGTATGCATTATTTTTCGTTTCCGAAAATTGCAATTCTTACTTCTTATTATTATCTAACTGATACAAAGTGTTTTTTTTCTTTTAAAGGTTCGTATTTACCGTCGGTGAAAAATAACATTGTGCGTTTTTAAAGTTAAAAAATAACCATTAAAATGCTTTTTTTAAATTCAGGTAACAGAATTGAATATCAAACTACTACATTGTTTTTTAATGCATATTAAGCGTGTCCCGGTTTTGTAAATATTTACAACTTTTCCCAAACATGCACTAATTAAGGGGGTATTAGGGCCTAGTCTAGAATTTCAAAAAAAAAATTTAAGAATTTTCGATGTTTAAAAATATGTATGTCCTTAGAGGGATTTTTTGAATTTCGAATTATTTTCAGAGTTATTTTTGTGGCGCATCAACTACTCGCAAAACGGTCTGGCCGGAACAAATTGAACAATACATGGAAGACGTTGCCCAACTACCTGCAGATGGATTACCCCATAAAACCGTTCTTATATTATATACCTATATAATGCAAATATAATGTATTGTATTTTTAACTGAGAGTCCTAGTAACGTAACGTAAGTACACCGTAACATTTATGAATAAACAGCCTGAAGTTTCTCTCAAAACTTAAAATGCATTTTTCTCGAAACTACTTTTTTCAAGCTGGTGAGCATGATATCTAGGGTTCTACTGAACCGATTCATTTGAATTTGGTACGAACCTTTTCCACGCATTCCTTTATGGCCCCAAGCAGAAACAGAGAAAAAATGTAATTTTTACTATTAAAATTTTTAAACTGTTAAAAAAAACCTACAAAATATTTTTTTTTCAAACGGCCGCCATTTTGTGAAAAAATAATTTTTACTCCTCCGAGGTCCCGGCGATAGCGACATTTTTACTGATTTAGAATACATTCGATTTCTTTTCAGTTGACCAGACGGGTTGCAATCATGCACGCCAGGGCATCCCGATGTTTTTCGATCCCCCACTTTACCAGCCGATTACTTTTCGATCTTTGAATATTTTTTGATAAATATTTTCAAAACCAGGACACGCTATATGCATTTAAAAAATGTAGTAGGTAGACTAACGAGTGTCTGGAATTTCAAAAAAAATGCATTAAAATTGTTATTTTTTAACTTTAAAAAAAACGAAACGTCATTTTTCACCGACCGCCGTGTTACGAATTTCGACGGTAAATACGAACTTCTAATGGAAAAAACACTTTGTATACACAGCGAAAACATCTCACAGGTTCTCTGAAATGCACGTTGTTTTGTCTACGATTATTGTTATAATTAGAAGTTTGATTATGCCTGAAATTGGAATTAGATCTTGAATTCTGGGCAGCTTCCCTGTTATTGTGACGATTATTGTTGGAAGAAAAAGATTTAACATTCTTATTCTCATTGTAAGAATTTGCCGGATGATTTCTGGCATCCGTGCGACTATCTGCCAATTCTATAATTTTCCCGAACTTTTTAAGAGAGGTAATGTTAGAAATCTCTGTGAGGGAGAGTTTATGAATGTATCGTGGTAACATGTTACACTGTAAGAGCTCCAATATTTCCTATTCGGGCAATTTCATTGAAAGTCGATTATTTAAAAGCAGAATCCTAGTAATAAAGGAACCTAAGTTTTCCTTTTGCAACTGAAAGGTCGCTCTTAATTGAGCTACTAGGCATTTCTCATGGTCCAATACTTCAAATTCATCTGTTAGACCTGCAACAATATCTGTCCAAGTATAGAAGTAGGAACGGTTCACCCGGAACCAGTTCAGGGCGTCACCTGTAAACAATTCGATTGCACTAGAAAAGAGATCTGATTTACTTACTCCGCGTGAATCTGCTAGTTCTTCGACGCGTTCAATAAAACTCCGTACGCAAGTCGATCCGTCGAAAACCAGACTCCATTTATGAACCGGAATGACCTTGGCAGCAAATTGTGGCTCCGAGAGAGTTTCCGACAAAGGTTCATTGTGTTTCGACGTTGTGGCAGAATCTTGAAATTTTGACTGACTTCTCGTAATCATTGGTGGGTCGGTCATGATTAACAACCTTAGCTATGTGGGTATGTCAAAATTATTAGCACATGTACAAAACCGTGACAAAATAATCGTTAACCTCAAAAACAAAAAATAAATATGCCGACAGCGTACTGTACGACAAAGTATGTAAAAAGCGCGAAGCGCTGTGAGTGCCAAGGGAGCTTAAAAACAACTTTGTAAAATTATTATTAAATTAGGGGAGTCACAGCACAACACAAGACGGAGTTAACGCAGGTACCCAAACCCGGAACCAAAAGTCACCATTATAATTTCTAAAATAGCATGATCACAACTTGAAATAATTAAAAAAACACATACACTGATACATTTATATCCTACCCCACAAAAAATTGTGACAAAATCACTAGGTTCACCACGAGGGCCGCCAAATATAACACGATTTCTTTAATTCTGAAATATGTGTGTAAAAGACATTATAATGTGTATGGTAATGTAATATAGGTTAGCAAATAAAGGGATTCTTAACATTGAAGGACATTGACTTTATTGAATAAGTTAATAGTTACAAGTTTAAATTTTGAATAGCAAGAGACTCTATGTTTTCTAATTTGTTAAATAGTGAAATTGTCAGGGCATGTTTAGATTGTTAAACTACATCTAAATAGTGATGAAACGAAGTTTTTTTTAAGGCCACATGTTTTAAGAGGTAAGACACAAAAAAAGCTACATTTCAAGGAATGATCATGTTATAATTACTTAGGGCGCCAGCTCTCCCTTTTAAAATAAGAGAGAAGCAAATTTATATTTGGATAATAAACCATTTCTAATTTAAAATCTAAAGTATCATAATGGTGACAATTGGCTCACGAATGTCGGTAACGCAATCCCTTGCGCCTCCGTCCTGTGTCGTATAGGTCCACTCCCTAGCGCTCGCTTCTTGGTACTGGCGAGAAAAAATACTTGTGCCCGAAGGCCGGTCTGCACGAGCAGCTGTTGAGTTTGAAAACAGCAATCAGTACTTATTTATGGTCGTAAAGCCAAATATGGGGTATTTAGTTCCAGAATGCTACAAACCTTCGAACTTTTAGTCCGAATCCGACGATGTGTGAATCGTCGGATCTGCCGGATCTGCCCTGATGATGGACCCTGCAACGCTGTCCGAAACGTCGGCTAAAGAAGGAAGTAGCGCAACACGGCATAACACCCCAAAAACAAACAACGAAAATGCTATTGTCTTAATTAAATGTGTTAAATTTTACAGGTCTTGTGTTTTAAAGAAAATATATTTCCAAACATTATGAATTGAAATTTATTAAGCAGGTTATATGTTACCTTTAAATTGTTATTTATTTATGTTCTTATATCTTCTTTTAATTTTTATTTAATTTCACAGTAGTTTTTTTTGTAATTATTATCTCAGCCCACTCAGTTTTTTTATTATAACTTTAGTAATGAGAAAATCTTTGATTTTATTTGTATTCTTAATTTTATTAATTGATGTAAATAATCCTTTTATTTTCCTAAACAAAAAAATAAACATCTGAGAAATTGAGAAAATAATTGTCTTACTAAAAAATAACTTACTTTACTAATTAACGTTATATAACAATATTATTATATAAAATGTATTATAACACAAAAAATAATGCTTTGTCTTTGTTATACTCCACAAAAAAAAGCACAAAATTCACTTTCAACCCCCTTTCGACCGCCACGTAATCGCAGAAGGCGTGGCCAGGCTTGAAGGAGAGGCTTGATCCGCCGCGGCAAGCCTAAAAGCATAGAGAATAATAGAAAACAATGGACAAAAAATTTACGTGCTTGCTCGTCTCGGAGTCCCTTAATATCTACAGAGCTAAGGTCGGATAAATATCTATGATGGCCCCAGTGGTGGCGAATATCTATGGAGCGTAGGTGGGACTAATATCTACATAGGGCAGCTGAGCTAAGGTCGGATAAATATCTATGATGGCCCCAGTGGTGGCGAATATCTATGGAGCGTAGGTGGGACTAATATCTACAGAGGGCAGCTGAGCAAGAGGTTGTACGGAAAAGCAGAAATTATACTATCTACACACCATGCTGCGAACAGCAGCTTTTGGCAGCTGGCTAAAAATCGAAGGTTGGAGGGTGTCTCCCGTCTCTTTTTTTCCCATGCGAACCCGTAACACTCTGTTTCACGTTGACTGCAAATTGGAAGAAACCGTCTGCCGTTAGTACCAACCGAGGAAATGAGATGGTGATATTGAATTTGTTGTATTAATAAAAGAGACAGAAGACAACGTGAAGCAGAATGTTACGGGTTCGCACGAGGAAAAGGGAGACAGGAGACAATAGCCAGCTGCTAACAGCCGGCTGTTCGCAGCACCGTGTGTAGAGCCTATTACTTCAATTACGTAAAAGTACGTACATGAAGTTTTTGCATAATATTACGTATTTTGCTGTAATGTTGAAATTGGCATACCGCCTGCTCGTGTCAAGGCAAGAAAAACATCCTAGTATTCAAGAAGTTTAGTGGCTACGCTAGGTTTATGTAACATGGTTTGTGATACAAAAGAAAGTGCCCCCTTCGTAGCGCCTGCTCGCGTCAAGGCAAGAAAAACATCCCAGTTTTCAAGTAGTTTAGCGGCTACGCTAGGTTTGTGTAACATGGTTTGTGATACGAAATAATGGTAAACTTATGTTAAATATGTCGATATCTGAGGTGAATTTGTTTGCAAGTGTGTGAAAGCGATGAATGGTAGTTGGTCCCAGAATTATTGTTACAGAATAGTATAATTTTGCCTAGTTGCTCGATTAGGTACCTTGAAGTCGATGAGATGCACGAGTTCACAACAGTCTAATTTGGAGTAAATTATTTTAAACCATAAAGTAATTTATTTTGCTTCAATTTTCTAGGTAATTCATTTTAAGCGTATTTAGTAAGAATGTATAGTTTATGTTCTGAATAGGTATGTGTAATTTGAATTTGATAAATCGTAAAAATTTGTGCTGCACACATTCAATATTTCTTGTGTGAATTTGATAGTATGGGGACCACACTAAAGAATTGTATTCTAACAAGCTACGTACTAGCGACAAATATACGATTTTTATAACTTCCAACGAATCGAAGTCTTTAATAGTTATCATAATAAATCCCAGTGTCTTCATACCTTTGTTAGTTATTTGTTGTATGTGATTTATAAAATTTAATTGGGTATCAACATAACTCCGAGGTCCCTAATTTCGTTGACGTTATTTATTAAACATGTTCCATATATTTCATATATCATACTTTCACTGCCCTAAAACGGGATTCCTCCTAACAAGGAGTTTGATTGCCAAACTGGGCAGTCAAAATACTTTATGAATAATATAAAATATAATATGCATAATATTTAACTAAATAAATTTTTTAAAAAACAGACACCGACACAAAATAAATTTCAATTGCACATGGAATAAAAAAAAAAAACAATATAAAATTTGTGCAATCGATCCTTTACCATGCTCCTAAAAAATAATATTATGCTACTACAATGATAATAATAAAAATTATACGCTACATAAAAATATCATTCAGGTGTCTTTTGTATAATGCTAAAATTATATTAAATATGTCTATTTCATTTTTCTCGACGGTGGGTAAACACGTGACTAATAAGTTGTTCCTTGGTAGAGCATGAAAAGTTAGTCGGGACATGAAAGGGGTTTTTTTCGACTGTGAGTGAGCTTGTGTCTTTTTAGATTTCCTTTTGTAGAGCATGAAACATTACAATCGGGACATGAAAAAGGTTTTTCTCCACTGTGGGTAAACATGTGACTTTTTAGATTTCCCTTTGTAGAGCATGAAAAGTTACAGTCAGGACATGAAAAGGGTTTTTCTCCACTGTGGGTAAACATGTGATTTTTTAGAAGTTCCTTTGCAGAAAATAAAAAGTTACAGTCAGGACATGAAAAGGGTTTTTCTCCAGTGTGGGTAAACATGTGAGTTTTTAGACATCCCTTTGTGGAACATGAATAGTTGCAGTCGGGACAAGAAAAAGGTTTTTCTCCACTGTGGGTAAACAGGTGATATTTTAGATATCCCTTTATAGAGCACGAAAAATTACAGTCGGGACACGAATAAGGTTTTTTTCCACTGTGGGTAAACATGTGACTTTTTATATATGCTTTCGTAGAACATGAATAGTTGCAGTTGGCACACGAAAAGGGTTTTTCTCTACTGTGAGTAAGCATGTTTCTATTTGGATTTCCCTTTGTAGAACATGAAACATTACAGTCGGAACCTGAAAAAGGTTTTTTTCCACTGTGTGTAATCATGTGTCTTTTTAGATTTCTCTTTGAAGAACAAGAAAGGTTGCAGTTAAGGCATGAAAAATGTTTTTTTCTACTGTGTGTAATCATGTGTCTTTTTAAATATTCCTTTCTAGAGTATGAAAAGTTACAGTCGGGACAAGAAAAAGGTTTTTCTCCAATGTGTGTAATCAAGTGTCTTTTTAGATTTCCCTTTGTAGAACATGAAACGTTGCAGTTAACGCATGAAAAAGATTTTGCTACAGTATGGGTGCGCAAGTGCTGTTCTAATGTTGACTTATAAGAGCAGGAAAAGTTACAATGTGAACAAGATACTTGTTTTTTCCCAGGATGTGTCTTCAGGAATCCGCCTGAAAAAGAAAAGGGAAAAAGCTGATAAAAATAATTTAGTGTAGAAATAATATTAATAATCCGGGTGGTTTACGTCAATATGCAAATAAGGAATTCCCCCTCTAACTTCTGGTTCTGCCTTGATGGTCACAGTCTCCGCATTAATGCTACCTGAAGAAATACAGCAGATACATTGATGTGGCGAGAAGAAAAGTGTAATAGACATAACAGTGAAATTTACGGTCGTCCCTCTCCAAGATATATATTTTTTAAGAAAAACCCTAATATCAAATTATTAACGATAGAAGCAACCATTTACACATTTATTTACACATATACGGCACAACATGTGCCATTAACATAATTGACATAACATATAAATAGTACAACAATATGAAGAATAACAGTAAAAATGTAAGTTAAATATAAGGAAAAAAAGGTAAAAAGTAAGTAGTAAGGTTATAAGTAGTAGGTAAAAGGTAAAATATAAATGTAAAGTGAAAAATATGGTATGAAGTATAAGCATAAAGTATTAATTACAAGCTTTAAATTATTCAGCAAAGATAAAAAAGTAAAAAGTGAGAATAAAATAATAATAATAAAAAACGTTAAATGTGGAAATATAAAATATCTTTAAAAGGTACAAAGATTTAAATATAAAAAGTAAGAAGTTCTCATAGGAGCAAAGTAAAAATAAAATAATAAATAGGTAGATATTATGCATTATAAATATTAACCGATATTATGAATTTTTCAAGAACCTATGATTTCTAATGAATTAATATTTGCAAGTACTGGTAAACCATTTAAATTCTTAAGCGGAATTAGTATTTGAGATTTTTAGATTAATTTAAGAGATAAGAAGGAATCCAGGTATCGGGAACATTTTTTAAGCAACTTAAAAGTCGACTTAGTTTGAACGTTAATTAAAATGAAATATTTTTAAGTAAATATCACAATAGCCAAATCTGAAATCGTCAATCAACTTTTTTTCATTTTGTAAAGCAACTTACTGGTTTCCGGAGTACTCGCCGCATGCTGCAAAAACTCCTTCTTCACATCCGGGAGGTAGATATCTATATCCGTGTACGGCATTTCACCTCCACCCTCTTCCTGGGTCTCTGGTTCCACCTTTATGGAAACACTCTCTGTGTTGGGAAGATCCATGGCCTTCTGTTAAAAAATACAGATTGAGTAAAATGAATGTTGACAAGCCGAGAGGAATAAACGTCGAGTAACCAGAAGCAAAATGGCCTAAAACGTCAATAAGCAAGAAACATACATTGAAAAATAATATCGGGTTTTAGCTCATTTCTACAGAGAAAAAAGTTCACTGGCCTGAGATACAAATTATATATAGCAATCCCATAAAAGTTAAAACGCATCCAAAAAACTAAATGTTGAAATAAAAAATCTTTTATCACAATATATGTGAACTAAGCAAAAAATTACAGGACCTAGAATACTTTGGATCAAGACTCTTACGAGATTTATTTCTAGAATCTGTGTTCATTTACACATGCACAGTGCATTTATATTATTAAATAACATTACTTTTATGGAAGTTTCATTAAATTCACCCGGAAAACAAAAATTTTAAAAACTTGTCCGAAATAACCTATATTTATTTGTTCAGAGAATTAAATTAACAACCTGACGTTTTTTAAATCACTAAAACTGACAAAAATAACAGTGATTATGTTAAATAATACTAAAATAATTGGTCATTCGGATAGAAATTATGCCTAAAAATATTATATGAATGGCCCATAAAATATCACAAGTTGAAACTGATTCTGGCGCCGTCGGCGCCGAGAATGAAAACAAAATGGCGGACTGCTCATGCGTAGATGGAGTAATATTCAGGGTGGCCAACAGAAAAAGCCAATTATCCTCAATTTTGTTTAATTACGTTATTAGTAAAGGGACTCCGAGACGAGCAAGCGGCTTCATGGCCAGCACGTAAATTTGTTTTCTTTTGTTTTCTATTATTCTCTATGCTTTTAGGCTTGCCGCGGCGCATCAAGCAATATTTTTTATTTTACATTTTTTTAATGAAATCACAATGGACTGTTTCAGAAATTTTTATAAATAAAAAAATACGTGTGAGCTTTAGACCACACAACTGAGGTAAATACTTCTTTAGCTCCATCTATATGTACTTCCTTATATATGTTTACATGTATAAAATATATACAAATATTCATTTTCTACAAATATTTATTTAAATGTATTATCATTCGCCTCGCCCGATCAAGCCGTGTGCATCGATGTCCACTCCCCGCAGCGTTTGGCACGTCACTGGTATTTCAAAATACTGACTGAAATATTTCATGCACTGGCTATGAGAGGAAGAGAGAAAGAAAATGTGAACGAGAAAAAATTATTTACTTCGATGGTTGGACTCTCAATTAGTAAGCAATTGGGTGCCGGAATTTTGATCGGCTGAGAAAAGATCTAGCTAGGTAAAGCGCCATTCAGACGTTTCACTAATCGCTCATTTCCGCATTTCATTCGGCCTAGTTTACTCGGAATGACACATCTGAACATGAAATGAATCGAAAGTGCCGAACACTGCCGAATGAAATCTTCAAGTGAACCGATCCAATAATGTTGGATATTTTCCTTCGGCATCCTTCACTTGCGCGCGCATGCACGCGGAAGAGAGCAAAGTGAAACGTCTGAACACCGAGTGAACTCTCAATCAGTTTGTCTCGCGTCATGTACGGGAAGGACCATGAAAGGACGCTATCACATCGCACGCAAAACGTCAAAATGGTATTCGTTCGGCTAATTTGTTTGCTTTTGGGAACACCTCTCATATAAATTTTTGGGTCTCCCTTATTATCCATGTATTTTATATGTTTTTTTTAATATATGTAAGATTATTAATTTGTAGGAAAATGTTCGTAATAAAAAAAGTAAAATCAAATTGTGTTATTATGTCATAAAAAATAAAAAGGTTTATAAGACGAAACAATACTGTTTTTTATATTAATTTTATTTAATTGTGTCAACAAAATTTCGTAAAAATCGATG
Source organism: Limnephilus auricula (assembly GCA_951813805.1). Classification (NCBI taxonomy): domain Eukaryota; kingdom Metazoa; phylum Arthropoda; class Insecta; order Trichoptera; family Limnephilidae; genus Limnephilus; species Limnephilus auricula. The sequence continues at coordinate 6,362,269 of OX638414.1, read as the reverse complement.
CATCTGATATGTTTTACCTTAAAATTCGGGGCCGGACCGCGCTGGAAAACAAACGAATTCCAGCGCGGTTGACCTCGCTCGGCGACGCTGTGGTCGGAATGGACGAGTGAACGCTTATTTCTATAGCGCCGTGTGAACATGGAATGAAACAAAATGGACGATTAGGCCGAAAAAACATGGCGGAAACCTTCCCTCGAGTGAACCGTCTGATTCCAGCAGTAGGAAAACACTCGTTAAAATATTATAGATTTATCAATTCTTCATACGCAGGGTAATAGTTCCGAGATCTCATGGAAAACTTAGTTATCGTCAATGTTGATCTAGATCTAAATGCATTAAAAATGCACATTTACTACTACGTGTATTAATTTATTATATATGGTCTAAAAGATAAAATTTTACCTACTTGCCGAGGATTTGTAAAAACTCATTTTTGGTAATATGGCACAATCGACTTTTTCGAATGTAATGACAGCATTGCAAATATATCGAAGACGGGGACCGGTCTAACCGGTTAAGGCCCGTTTATAATAGGAATAAGCGATAAGAATAGGCCGTTGCCATAATCCGTAATCCGTAATATTATAGATCGTCGTTTATAATTGGAATAGGAATAAGCCCATTGAATTGTCTATGACGCTGTCATTTTACTGTCAATTGTATATGTCAAATGACGAAATTGTGTCTAAGAAATCAATTCACCGTCATTTATATTCATTATTATATATTAGATCACTTTTGTCTTCAGCAAATATATGTAAAATGCGATAAAATATCCAAACTCCGCGTAAATATTTGTTCAATACCATAGAGTATCGATCGAAAATACATACATCTCAGCATATATCTAAGCTTTCCGTAATTTATAACCAAGATAAAGTTGAACCATCTTTTCGGTTGTGTTCACACGTGTCAATTAGCTTTCAACAAAAAAGTTGACCGACAAAAATCGCCCCGTGTGAACCGGCTATATGGAAAAAAATAACAGATTATTGCCATCTATTATAAATGGATACACAGGTTTCCTATCTTCCAACTTCTACGGCCTAGGGCTTATCGAATACGGATTACAGATTATTCCTATTATAAACGGGCCTTTAAACTTTTGAAGTGTTTGAATATTGAGTACAAACTTTTCATGGGATGTTAATTCCTCAACTGATAATTTATCATGTCTCGAAGCGTCGAAAACTGATAATTGGGGTTTTTAACCTTAGGTTAGGTTAGGTGAGGGCGGGGGGGGGGGGAAATGGAAGGGTAGGTAAATGTGAGTTATGATGTGATGAATTATCATTGAGGATGTATCGCGTCTGAATAAATTTACTATGGGAATTCAGATGCAGAGATCTTATTGTCCGATTAGACATGGAACCATCGAAGACTGATGATTACAAACGCCACGGGTAAACGTAACTTTTCCAAATTAAAACTGATTGCCTTCATTCATCAATTTCTCAGAAGCGTTTAAATTCATTGGCGATAATGTCGATTGAAAATGATATATTGTAAAAGGTCAACTATCATGATGTTTTAAACGATTTTGTGTCTAAAAAAGTTAGAAGAGTTAATATTTAAACACAATTGTATTTTTCTTTACTTTCCTTTTATTCGTTAACCACTGGAGGGACAGAGCAATTAAAATATTTTTTCTCGGATTGCTAAAGGAAATTTTTCCACCATCATAAAAAAATCATACCTCCGAATTTGAATATGGAGACATACAAACTGATTATAGTTCTATGTAGCCAATGAACTCCCCTATCTTTTGTCTTTTATCACATATTTGTAGGATTTATAAAAAAAATATAATTAAATCTTTAACCTAAAAACATTTTAAAGAATCTAGATAATATTTATTTTGTTATATTTTGAATGTACAATATAGTCGTTTTAATAAAAAAATTTTTTTTGAAAATTTGCCACATTTTGGCAACAAAGCAATCCGAGGTTTTGGAAATAGTGCCATAATGTGGCAAAAATTAGTATCATTACTTCTTCAGCCGTTACTCTAGGAACACACTGTACTGTGTTTGAAGCTGAGATGAAAGCCATCTTGGCCTGCGCACAGGAGAATATACGCATCGGGTACAGGAATAAGAACATAAGCATATGTTCTGATAGCCAGGCCGCCTTAAGAGGCTAGACTTTGAACCACACGCGGAACACCCGCGACTGTCATTCTGTCCCGCTCACAATAAGTTCACGCACACTTACAATACATGCGAATGCGAAATGTGCGAATGAGACAACGCTCAAATTTACCTACAGAAATCGCTCGAAAAGGGGTTTATGGAGAATACACTTTTCTACACCGAAACTTTCACGAAATTGAAATTTTAAAAAATATATATTTTTTAGAAAGAAGAAGCTACGTCGGTACCTTTTTATAATTTTATAATTCTTTATGAGAGTTGAGTTAGCAGCACTTTTTCCTTAAATAATATTTTTTGATAAATCGTACATGTTTGACAGTGAATGTTTACGTTAATACGAAACGCATCGAAAATTCGAAAACATACCGACATAGTTTTCACTCTCTATAAGGCAGTATAAAAAAAATATATTCATATTGTGGAATTTTCGATGTAGAAAAGTGTTTTTTCCCGGGCGTCCTTTTTGTATGGGCCGAAAAGCGAAGTCTATCGTCTTAATGGCACTGGGAAGTAACCGATGCGACTCTAGACTGGTGATGGAATGCAGGACTATTCTCACAGAACTCGCTAACATCAATAAAATAACCCTGATTTGGGTACCAGGACATAAAGGTATTGAGGGCAACGAGCGGGCTGACGAACTAGCAAGGAAAGGGGCGAAAGCACCACTTGTAGGATCCGAGCCGGCCGTAGGAGTAGCAGCTTGCCACACAAAACTACATATCGATAGGTGGGTCAAATCCCAGCACTGCAAAGAATGGGAGAGGGCACCCGGAATGAGACAATCCAAAGTTCTCATAAAAGGACCGGACCCTAGACGAACCAGGAAACTACTCGATATGGACAGAAACTCGCTGAGGGAACTGGTAGGACTATTAACGGGACACTGCCATCTCAGGAGACACATGCAGATATTGGGAGTGGAAAACACTAATATATGCAGAAAATGTGAAGAGGATGAAGAGACTCCAATTCACCTATGGTGCCAATGTCCTGCCCTGGTGGGAACTAGGCTCAGATACCTGGGGAGACATACAGTAGAACCAATGACAACCCTGGTGAACTTTATTAAAGGGACTGGGTTGTTATTAAAGGATTGAGGTAAAATGGGAGATAGCACAATGGGCCTATGGCCTAAGTGCTTACGGGAACTGCTTGTAAACCGGCTCCGCCTTAAAAAAAAAAAAATAGTATCATTAAGGGTGTGCTTGTACTTGTTTTGTTTTAGTTTTTTTTTTGCTTTTATTTCTAATTATATTAAAATATAAATGTTATACAAGCTTTAGTGTGCACCACCTATCGTGTTGCTGAAATTCTTTGTTTCTCTCCATACGAAGGTTGTCTGGAAGAGATCGTTTTTTTAATATATTTTTGTTTCTATCTTATGTGTAATAAAGAGTTATTTTATTGTATTGTGTTCGTTTCAATTTTTTTATTGAATGGGGGTGATCGCATACCTTCTTAATGTAGAAAAAAAAAATAGATTAATTATGAATAAAATTTATGAATTAATTTTTTTTAAAGCTAGAAAATGGTGAAGGGTCCCCGAGACGTACATTGCCTAGCGGTTCCGACATGCTTAATAAGGTGGGTCATTTTAAAAAAAGTGTTAATTTCAAATTCTAAGAGCGATAAAAGGGTGCCAAATGGGTTCAAAACGACGTGTTAATTTTTTTTTAATTTTCTGATACGATCTTCTTCCTCCGGATTCACTTCAAAATTTTGAAAAATTTAAATTTTAGGGATTATTTTTAGTGTGTATAAAAGTTACTATGAATATTTTTAATCATATTTTTTGTAATCTTCCATAGCTAATGTAGTATATATTTACGAAATCATGTACAAAAAGTCTCGGTTTTGACTATTGGAGGCGTGAGGTGAGGGCGGGGGGAGTACCGATTGCACTAATACCGGAGAAAAAATGGAGGAATTCCGCCGCAAAAGTAAAGTGCTGTTTGATATTTCGTCTTGCAAATGCAATGATTTCAGTAAATGTGACTGTCCTGGAGATCAAAAAATACCTCTAAATGAATAGAGTTTCATTACTGACCAACGTTCTATACGAAAAATGATAATAGGAAACGTGGATATCGCTTCAACAAAACAAATGAAAACTGCGTTGAAAGGGAGACTTTTGAAGCAAAAATTCTTGTGCCCGTCTAAAAAGAAAAGCATAGGTAAGCCAACTACCTCTCTACTCGATATTTCCACGTCTTCTGCATCAAATGAATCCGATTGTAAAGATGTTTTCAAACCAAATGTTATACCTCAAACGCTTCAGAAGCAGGCTGCGGTCAATATAGATCATTCCACACTGTCTAAAACTTGTGATAGATATGGAGTGTTGGATAAGGCAGATGCAGTCATTGCCTCATCAGTTCTGTATGACATCAAGTCTAATATTCCAGTTATTGACGAGAGTAAACTTTGCAGAGAAGGAAAGAAAACAAGAGGAAATATTAAGGGCACAACTCATAGTTTTATAAAAATCCCCAATATATTTTGATGGCCGGAAAGATAAAACATTAATTATCAGGAAAGGGAGGGGACGCAATACAGATAATGACGCATTGAAGAGCATATTTCATTGATAAAAGACCCAGACTCAATATATTTAGGTTTTATTGCACCAAACTCTGGCACTTCGAAAGTTACAAACCATTGCAATGGATAATTTGCTTGCTTCACATGAACGAGTTACCATTTCGGCATTTGTTCGCACATCTTGAAGATAAGACATATGGACCTCAAACATATTCAGGCACAATAGGACTAGCTTTGGAAAACTGTGAAAAAAAGCCTATGGTTCATTTTCAGAAAATTGACGGAGAGTTGCATGAATTATTTACTAAAGACGTGGATACAGATCAGTTATATTTGTTTAAAATAGTATCTGCAGTTACGGTGGGGGAATTACCTAAAGATTTATGCCACAAATCTCCTGGAATATGTCTCATGCCAAATAGCTTACCAGTGCTAACCGAATTCTTCGTCTTTATGTTTCAACGGAAGCTCCTTCAGAGAATCTTTTTATTTTATAAACGTACGTTGTTAAAGTTTATGCTCCGGCGCTTGGTTCAGCATCAAAACTCATCCCACCTGTAAAGATGGAGCACGTCACCTGTGGTAGTTAATCTCAGCGCCTAGATACTTATCAGCTGAACTAAAAACTATAATTGATTCAGTTATAGAAAGAAACAGATACTTCGCACACCCCGAAAATTTATTGCTTGCAATGTTGACAGACCCTCACAAGCATATCCAAGAATTAGCTGCCCGTCGTGTTCTAAAAGCACGCAGTAAGAAACTAAGTAAAACAGGGCTGTTCCAACTTCCAAACATAAACCTCGATGCATCATATTATTTGGATGAAAATTGTAACCGAACCCCCAATACTGAAGCATATATCGGATGAAGATCTTCAATTATTTGTAGCTCAAGGGGGAGAAGGTAGATTGCCTCTTCTGCGACTGCCATGTCATACTCAAGCAGTTGAAAGAGGTGTAACGACTGTTATTGAAGCCTTGACTACTTTATGTACGATGTATGCAAGAGAAAGTCTTATTAAGGTGAAGATTGAGTCTCGCAAAATAATGCCGAAATTTGAGAGTAAGAAGGATTTTGCCGGTATTTGAATTCACTACCTTGAGATAGTTTGAATTATATTCATATATGTTTTTAATAAATAATTCGAAACATTCCCTCTATTTTGCGTTTTATTAAAAATAAATAATTTTTACTTGTTTATCTAATATTTTTTAAATATTTAACAAGGGTTAGTTTTTCTCTAATATGTGAAATTTAAAAGTCAATCCGGAGGAAGAAGATGATATCCAAATATTATCAAAAAAATTACGCGCTTTTTTATCTTCATTTAACACCCTTTTATTACTATTAGACAAATCAAAACAAGAAAAAAAATTTCCCCATACATTCGTGACCCACCTTAATGCTTAATCCGGCCCTGGACCAACAGGTCGTGTGTTCAAACCCCGGAATATATGTAATGCACTTTCCAGAGTCGCTCAAGCAATGTTTCGCTTGTGATTGGTGATCTCTAAGCAGGGCGATACTGAAAGTATGTACCACTCTGCAGGGAACTAATTCCTGACCAAATCTGTTTATTTTTCAAAGTTATGACCGGAAAGTAAATACTGTTTCAATGTTTAATTCATATCTTCAAATATAATCACTCTCTGATCTCTTCTGATTTGTAAGTTATTTTTAAAATATACGTTTGGTTACCTTAACTAACTAACTAACCATCTCACGAAAACGGACTGCCAAACAACTCGTAATTGACACACGCTCCTTGCCTCATTCACATTTATACATCGGCTCATACATCCTCTTCTATTATTCTGACTCTTGACATGGCCCAACTCAAGTATCCTCGACTTCTTCTACCATTAACATTCGCGTCATAAATTCTCTTTACACTCCTTTCTTTATTCATTCGCTTTAACATGTCCAAAACATCTAAGCGTTCCTGTCTCAATCTTACTTATTGCACTTACATCAGCCTTACATTCTTTTCGGATCTCCACACGATCATACATGGTTTTACCACACATACGCCTCAGGGATCTCATTTCTACAGCATTCAGTATACTTTCGTCCTTTCTCTGCCAGTTCCATGCTTTGCTGCCATACATCAGGGTAGGTACAAGCACTCCACTGTGGACTGCTAGCTTCGCTTCTTTGGACAGCTTTTTGTTGGCGTCAACGCTGTTCACTCTTTAGTTACCTTAAGAGGCGCAATTGAGAAATATGTCAATATTACTTTATGTATATGTGTGAAATATATATCTCTAGGTAATAAATACTATTATAATTAAACAAAGTGCATTCAAATTTAAATTTTATTTTATTATATTTGTTATCCATGGGTTAGTACCCAAGTTGTCCAAATCTGTGGTTCCAAGGGTGGTTTCGCGGGGTTCAATCCTCAATTCCAAGCTCCAGTCCTCCATCATTGCACAAGCAACGTTTTCATCTACAATTTTTTTCTAGCCTACAATATTGTATACTCACCAAGCATTTAAAACAACTTAATTCCATAATATACCTATGTCGCCTTTGGGGATGCTACGTGGAGGGTCAAGGTCAAGGTTTCCCACCCGAAGTCTGTACTCCAAAGATTGCAAGACACATCTCATCATACAGATCTCCCGTTTCTGCACGGTATCAAGAGTTTTTCAGGTATTTTGATGCTCTAAACCAGAGGTGGCTGCCAAATTGTATGGTGGGTTTTTACTTGCAATCTGTAGAGGGTGAACAGTTGTGTACTATAGTATCTGCAGGCCCTGTACAGTACGTCCAGCTTCTGAGACGCCAACATGGCTCTGGCTTGGATGGAGCCTATAGTAGATTAAATGACTGATAGTTTTTTTGGAACATATTGGAAAATAGGAGTAAGAAAGGCAGAACTTGCACCAAATACATAAATGTAATAAAAAAACAAGATATTTGAATCCACGCATTTATTGGTTTACAGAGTACAAAACATATTTATAAATAAGGAAATAATTATTTACAAATTAACGCTTTCCGTTTTCATCTGGTAAATTATATTTTAGTACCTCATCGCTAATATCCGTTGATTCACAAAACTCATGAGAGTCTTGCTACGTCCAGACTGCGGCCAACTTCCAACTTCAAACGTTTGGACGATTGTGTGGAGGGGTAGTTCGTGCGTTGGAAGATCGAGTTGGATGGTTGGAGTTTGAGTTGGCCCGGGATCACCTCCGAGGCGATCGCGACGGCCAACTCACACGAACCAACCTGCCGCAGCCACACATCAGTCTGCGAACGGATGGCGATCAAGACACGTGTTCCGCGTACCATTAAAATAAAAATATTTTTACGGGAGAGTGGTAAAACAATTGTTTGAAAACATGTCGTGTATATACTTGTACGTAATAATTGTAGGCAACTGATAAGATAAGCGCCGAATCAGCTGTTCGACATCCGCCATGTTGAAATTCGGAGTTGGAAGGTTGGCCGCAGCCACCACACGATCGGCTAATCTTCCAACTCTGAACTAAGTCGGAGTTGGGAGGTTGGCTGCGGTGTGGAAGTACCATTAGGTAACTTCTGAAATCATTCACTTTCTTAGCATGGCCTTATTGCTAACAAAGCAATATCCGTAGGATTAATTCAGCTGCTGCCTACTTCTGTTTATTGAAGTCTTGAAAGTGAGCGACGATCGATAAATAAATCAAGAAAAAAACAACAACCAACTGAAAATGGCAACACTGACTCCTTCCATCTATGTGTCTATTGACGTTTTTGTTATTAGTTTATTGGTTTATTTATGTGTAAGCGCCTCCGCCCACTCAGGCAACTGAAAACTCTCAACTGCCAACTGTCTTTGTATGACAATGTGATGGCCCGCGCACTACACAATCACACAAAACCCCGTTGTCAATGGTAACGCAAGCGGTGACTTGCGACTGTCACTGCTGATTTCCCTGGGCGGCTATTGATAGTTGCCAACTGTCAGCTGATTGTTCGTCATCTATGGTTAACCAAGCTTTTTGACCAATCAAGACAGAGAAAACAGCCGGTTTTAGTTGGTTTTCAGTTGCCTCAGTGGGCGGAGCGCCTTACGGGTCTGCGAGACGACCAAGTGGCTTGATAGCCAGCACGTAAATTTGTTATCTATTGTTTTCTATTATTCTCTATGCTTTTAGGCTTGCCGCGGCGCATCAAGCCTCTCCTTCAAGCCTGGCCACGCCTTCGGTGATTTCGTGGCGGTCGAAAGGGGGTTGAAAGTGAATTTTGTGCGAAATGGAATATAACAAGACAAAGTATTCTTTATTGTGTTATAATAAATTTTATATATTAATATTGTAATATAACATTAATTAGTAAAGTAAGGACAGTTATTTTTCTCCATTTCTCAGATGTTTATTTATTTATTTAGGAAAATCAACAGATTGTTTACATCAATTAAAATAAAATTAAGAATACAAATAAAATCTAAACAGATTTTCACATTACTATAATTATAATAAAAAAAACTAAGTGGGCTGAGATAATATTTACAAAAAATACAACATTGTGAAATTAAATAAAAATTAAAAGAAGATGTAAGAACATAAATAAATAACAATTTAAAGTTAACATATAACCTGCTTAATAAATTTCAAATCATAATGTTTGGAAATATTTTTTTAAAAAACACAAGACCTGTACAATTTAACACATTTAATTAAGACAATAGCAGTTTCGTTATTATTAAACATTCAAGAAAATATTAAATTATTAACACCAGTAAAAAATCATTTTAAACTCCATGGATATTGAAATTGGACGGCGTTAATGGAATCGCATAAAGAAGTGGTCTAAAAGTGACCTAACTACAATTTAAAAATGACATTGAATGCCGAAACAGCTTTCATAATATTTAAAAAAACTAAAATACTTGCAGAACTTAAAAATAACATTATTGAATTTGATGTACAATATTTTCTTTAAAAATCAATGGATTTCTTGAATTGAACACAGAAATGGACAAATTGAACACAGAAACAATAGCTGCCTACTTTATAATAATTTTATATGATTTATATAATTGTTTTACACGATACGTAATATCTAAAATCACCTCTCATCATGTTTTTTGTCTATGTGTACTTATTTATCTATTCTCGTTTGTCTATTCCCGAAAAAATATAAATTCGCATCAAGCCCACCGCCAGCACGTAGTATTGCGCAATGCTTGTGAGAAAGCCGCAAGCAAGCTTTGGAGACGGTCAAAAGGCTTGTCACAAAGTGCCATAGAAAAGAAACTACGTGCTTGCCATCAAGCGGCTTGGTCGTGTCGCATAGCCTTTAGACCAATGGTCTATGAAAGTAATGTAGTAACAACTAAAATTATTATAAACATCGAAATGTGTTTTCAAATGGTATTATTAAAATGTTGAATGCAAAGATAACTTCAATAATTAAACTTACAAAAAAAGCTGCTAAAATGCTTGGTTTTATCAAAAGAAATACAAAATAATTCACAAACATTGTTATTATCAAACAGTGAAAAAATAAAAAAAATAATACTAATATAAATTAATAATAAACAACTATACTGTGCTTATGTACGAACCAATTTAGAAATCGTGTCGACTGTCTGGTCTCCATTTTATGCATTACATATATATAAACAAAATTGTATCGATTCAGAAAAAAATCAATAAATACGTTTCTTACAAGTCACACAATCGATTTGATAATTATTATCTGATCAACAAAATTTTGCAAAATTAATAAATTGAGTATATAAACAACATTACCGAATGTCCTGAATTATTAAACAGAATTGATTTGAAAGTACCTACACGGCACACACATTCGTGTAATCTATTTAAAGAAAAACACTTTAACAAATTAAAATAAAAATGCTTGTCATAAGAATATATATATACATAATAACATTCTCTCTGACGTTGATATCTTCCATGTATCCAAAATAAATATAAAACTCGAATTAAAATGTATTAAACATGTACCAAACTGCATAAAAATGTAATGACAAATAATATGTAGGTAGTGTTAGGCTGGAATCAGACGGTTCACTCGAGTGAAGCTGTAGTCTATGGTTCCTCGAGCAAATGTTCCCAACTTCGTTTCACTTTTGTTTCATTTCATGTTCAGACGTGTCATTCCGAGTAAAATAGGCCGAATGAAATACAGAAATGAACGATTAGTGAACCGATTCCAGCCTTAAGCGCCATTCAGACGGTTCACTAATCGCTCATTTCCGCATTTCATTCGGCCTAGTTTACTCGGAATGACACGTCTGAACATGAAATGAATCGAAAGTGCCGAACACTGCCGAATGAAATCTTCAAGTGAACCGATCCAACAATGTTGGATATTTTCATTCGGCATCCTTCATTGCGCGCGCATGCGCGCGGAAAAGAGCAAAGTGAAACGTCTGAACACCGAGTGAACTCTCAATCAGTTTGTCTCGCGTCCTGTACGGGAAGGACCATGAAAGGACGCTATCACATCGCACGCAAAACATCAAAATGGTATTCGTTCGGCTAATTTGTTTGCTTTTGGGAACACCTCTCATATAAATTTTTGGGTCTCCCTTATTATCCATGTATTTTATATGTTTTTTAATATATGTAAGATTATTAATTTGTAGGAAAATGTTCGTAATAAAAAAAGTAAAATCAAATTGTGTTATTATGTCATAAAAAATAAAAAGGTTTATAAGACGAAACAATACTGTTTTTTATATTAATTTTATTTAATTGTGTCAACAAAATTTCGTAAAAATCGATGCATCTGACATGTTTTACCTTAAAATTCGGGGCCGGACCGCGCTGGAAAACAAACGAATTCCAGCGCAGTTGACCTCGCTCGGCGACGCTGTGGTCGGAATGGACGAGTGAACGCTTATTTCTATAGCGCCGTGTGAACATGGAATGAAACAAAATGGACGATTAGGCCGAAAAAACATGGCGGAAACCTTCCCTCGAGTGAATCGTCTTACATACATAGACAGTCTGATTCCAGCTTAATGCTGGAATCAGACTGTCTATGTATGTAGCCAATAAATTCACATATCTTTTGTCTATTATCACAATATTCGTAGGATTTATAAAGAAAATATTACTAGATCGTTAACTTTAAAACATTTTAAAGAATCTAGAGAATATTTGCCATAATTTGGCAACAAATCAATCTGTGATTTTGGAAATAGTGCCATTTTGAGGCAAAAAGCACTCAAGTTGATATAAAATAAAAAAAATATCAAACGGTTAATGAAATGCAGTAACGCGCAAATGAGTCGGATTAGTGGTAGCGGTGATGCGATAGCTGTGGAGGACTTCTGTTCCTTGCGGTGATAATTCAAATGGAGAAGTAAGGCAGAGGGCACAATAGATATTTTCCAAAATACATTGATACAACAATAACCAGCGTGATCACTTCACGTAATATTGCGTTCTCTGAATGGTTTGAACAGGTCACTAAGTACGTAATTCTGAGTTCGGAATAATGTTTAACAAAGGTTTAATTGTTCCCATTCCGAAGGCCGCGGGTTCGAACCCGGTGTGCGCAAATAAATTTTATTTAATTGATTTGGTTATTTCACAATAAATTATTTAATCGCTTGGGCACATAAGCTTGTTTTCACGACAATTTAACGTAGGTAGACATAGGAATAACTTATGTCCCGGACCTGAGTTATTAAAATAATATATAGTATATTTGCGGCACGTTCCAGAGTGTGTAGATACTCATAGTATCGCCCTGGTGTAAGACCACCATTCAGAATTGAAACCTTGCTTGAAATGGCTTTAGCCGTGTTTAGTGACTAGATCTGAATAGCCAGGTACTTCCCCACCTTCCACTTCCTCGTCTCGTTCCCTTCCCCACTAACCTTCAGCCTCATAACATACCCCAATTGGGGATGCCATAGTCTCACTGGCTCCAGACGGGAGCAGTTGGGACTCTTGTGAGGTATTCACTATAAAAAAATTTAAAAAAAGAACACATAATTATTCCCGTGAAAGGATGACATCGACGATATAGTTACAATAAAAAATGTATTTCAGATTTTTTGCCATGACTACTATACTTTTTTTATATGAACACCCACACTAAGACTATGGCATCCCCAATTGAGGTATGTTGTGAGACTGAAGATAGTGGGAAGGGGAAGGAGATGGGGAAGAGGAAGGTGGGGAAGTACCTGGCTATTCAGATCTGGTCACCAAACACGGCAAAAACCATTTCAAGCAACGTTTCAATTCAACAAATGACAAATATACTATATATTATTTTTAATTAATTCATTGTGAAATAACACAAATTTATCGAATAATATTTATTTGCGCACGCCGGGTTCGAACCCGTGACATTCGGAATGGGAGTTGAGAGCCTTACCTCTCGACCACGCTGGCCGTCAATTTGTCATTGCTTTTTTTTGTTTGAAAAACTGATCCCTAAGTAATGAAACAGATTTAACGCTGAGAAAATCTAGCAACCGCAAACAGTGAGTTGTCCCGGTCAAATTTACCATCGCTTCTATTTGCTTTCTCAAGTGCGTCAACTACTATAGAATGAGAGAACAACGTGGTTTATTTGAATTTAAATAATGCATTGTCCAACAACAGACAAAGAAGGTATAATATTTAAGGCCCATTTTTCAACGCTCGAGAATTCAAATTTCAACTTGCGATCCTGCCCTTGCAACTGTATAGAGCGGTACCGATGAGAAAGATTGATTATTCTCCATACCAAAACTTAATATCCACTTTATTTCATTCAAAATGTGTTTTAATATATATATATATATATTTTTTTTTTTTAAAAGAAACACAAACATTCCCGGATTACGAATAACCCAACAACATTTGAAAATCTCCTACTACCACCACACTAAGCGGAAGATGTTGCTTGTGTTGTGATGGAGGACTTAGCCAGCCGAGGAATCGAACACGGAACGCCTGGGTGGGACCCAAACGCGATGCCCACTCAACCACTGACCGGTCAAAATATGTACCTGCATTCAAGTACGAAATAAAATGCTTAAACGCGTGATGATTAATTTCTTAACATTGTGTACTTCTTGTAAATGTTTTTGATTTTTTATATCTTTCATGATTTTTACATCTATAGATTTATGATTTTTCAATAATGTCTTAGCAAAATATGTGTGTAAAAAAATCTCAAATATTTTAGTTTGAAGACCGTAAATAAATAGACAAACTCGGGTATTTTCGTGACAAAACACATACTACATTTTTTTTAATGGTTTTTTTATTTGAACTAAAATTAAAATTCTGAAAAATGGCTTATCAATACTATATAAGTATTTAGTGGATTTATTGTTCTGTATGATTATATGATTCATTCTCATCTCCTTGAGGCCCGTGTTCTTCCAGCAGCTTCTACACGGTTAACACATTCGAGGATGTGGGAAGCACCACCGAGAACTTGAGCACTGTCATTGTTGGAATTGTCAACTTCGGTTCAACTTTTATTGCGACTGTCTCGATCGAGCTCTTGGGAAGAAAGATTCTGCTGTACTTCACTGGCTGGAAAGTTTTTGGATTGGTCATATTGTGAATAGTTACAGTAATGCAAAACAGAATGCTACCGGTTCTGTCTTCAGGGAGCTTTTCAAGCGTGACAAACACTCCTAGGCAATCCTCATCTCCTTGGGGCTCATGTTCTTCCAGCAGCTCAGCGGTATTAATGCAGTCATCTTCTACACGTTAAAATATACACAGATGCGGGAAGAGTGAAGAATTACAGTGTTGCAGAACAGAAAGCTACGGGTTCTGTCTTCAGGGAGCTTTTCAAGCGTGACAAACACTCCAAGGCTATCCTCATCTCCTTGGGGCTCATGTTCTTCCAGCAGCTCAGCGGTATTAATGCAGTCATCTTCTACACGGTTAACATATGCAAAGATGTGGGAAGCGTGAAGAGTTACAGTGACGCAGAACAGAATGCTACCGGTTCTGTCTTCAGGAAGCTTTTCAAGCGTGACAAACGCTCCAAGGCTATCCTCATCTCCTTGGGGCTCATGTTCTTCTACTAGCTCAGCGGTATTAATGGAGTCATCTTCTAAACGGTTAACATACTCAAGAATGCGGAAAGCACCACCGAGAACCTGGCACTGTCATTATTGAAATTGTCAACTTCGGTTTAATCTTTATTGCGACTGTCTCGATCGAGCGCTTGGGAAGAAAGATTCTGCTGTACATCTCTGGCGGGAAAGTATTTGGATTGGTCGGAACTAGCGTGGCTCAGAGAAATAAATGCCATCAAAAGTCTCGTAATCGCTGCGCTTACTTGGCGTGGCGAACGTGCGACAGCAGGCGATGTGTGAGACCGCTGAAGTAAGTGAAATAAGTGCTTGTTTAGGATTATTCCTTTCCTTATTTTACTACCTACCTACCTGACCCTTTTTCCTACATGTGTAATGTCACACACATTCAGTGCATTGACAATCTTCAAAGCAGCGTGTGATCTAAGGTGATCCTTCCAATGTGATCAACCCTAGCGCAAAATGCACGCCTGTCAACAATACAAACAGTTAAAGAACCTGCAAGAACTCACAAGAATCAGTCCACGAAGATAGTGAATCTTTATCATCAGATGCAGAGAAATTGTACATGGATGAAATCAAAGCAAAGATACTGACAGCGTCTATGGAGTTTGTGAAAGAGGAAGGCTGGTCCAAGGAAGCACTTGCCAAAAGGAGCCAAGTCTGTCGGATATGCTATATTTCCTATAGCCCAGCGCACTTAGTGCATTTCTTGACGCAAACTTGTAATAATAACCTTGCACAGCAAATGGAAAATACCGTTACAGACAAAGAAATAAGACCAGCAAAGCCAGTAAAATTTATTGAAGATTCAATTATAACAAGAATCAAAATGATTGAACCTTAAAAGTCAAAATGGAACAGCGCATTAGCTGCCGTGATCAACAGAAAACTGGTTTTGGAGCAGGCTTCCACAATGCTTAAGTTATCTGATGATATCTGGTACTTTACAGGTGTCCGCAGTGTCAACTCCACATGTAGTTGCCGGGATCTATCGGGGTTGCCAGTGAGCTGGACTGGTTGGGAGAGGTAAAAGACCACGCTGGCCGTCAATTTGTCATTGCTTATTTTGTTTGAAAAACAAATGAGCAATGACATTGATAACTAAGTAATGAAACAGATGTAACGCTGAGAAAATCTAGCAACCGCAAACAGTGAGTTGTCCCGGTCAAATTTACTATCACTTCTATTTGCTTTCTCAAGTGCGTCAACTACTATAGAAAGAGAGAACAATGTGGTTTATTTGAATTTAAATAATTCATTGTCCAACAACAGATAAAGATGGTTAAATATTTAAGGTCCATTAATCAACGGTCAAGAATTTAAATTTCAACTTGCGATCCTGCCCTTGCAACTGTACAGAGCGGTACCGATGAGAAAGATTGATTATTCTCTGTACCAAATTTTTTAACTAATAACTCAATATCCACTTTATTTCATTCAAAATGTGCTGTAATATATATGTACCTGCATTCAAGTAAGAAATAAAATGCTCAACCGCGTGATGATTAATTTCATAATATTTTGTACTACTTGTAAATATTTTTTTGATGATAATATTTATGATTTTTCAATAATGTCTTAGCAAAATTTATGTGTGGAAAAAAAATTTGAAATATTTTAGTTTGAAGACCGTAAATAAATAGACAAACTTGGGTATTTCGTCACAAAACACATAATCAGATTTTTTTTTAACTAAAATTAAAATTCTGAAAAGTGGCTTTACTAGATAATGTATTGATTAATTGTTCTGTATGATTATATGATTTAAAATGTGTGTTGTATAACACAATATTTCATTTCAAAATTTAACAAATCTGCCAACGACCAACGGTATTAACTTACTATATTAAAAATAAACTCGGTTTTTCAAAATTTTAAAAATGACTTTAACCGATAAAATAACAATCTTTCAAGAACAAATTCTGTTTTATGGTAAAAAAGAGTCAATACGTCTAGACTTTGATTTAAAAAGGACTAATTTCCGGTATTCTCTGATTATACCCTCTTAACCGCTTGGACACATAAGCTTGTTTTATTAAACAACTCATCTGATAATACATTTCTATTTGTCCGCATATCTTGTGGGTTGGGGGTTTGATTCCTTTGGTAGCCTTGGTGGGTGTTGTGATACGGGGACCGCTCGTCGAAAATTTCCGAAGAAAACACACGATATTCGCCAGCTGCATTCTTTTCATCACATCCTGGATCATCATCGCTTCCACCTCCAATGTCTATGTGGGCAGGATCATCGGAGGACTGTGCGATTGTATCGATAGGTGACCAGAATGTTCAGTGGAAACTTTTTAAATGTATGAATATTGAGTACAAACTTTTCATCGGATATTAATTCCTCACATGATAATTCATCATATCTCGAAGCGTCGAAAACTGATAATTGGGGTTTTTAACCTTAGGTTAGGTTAGGTTAGGTTAGGTTAGGTTAGGTAAGGTTAGGTTAGGTTAGGTTAGGTTAGGTTAGGTTAATGTGAGTTATGATGTGATACTTCCTCACATGATAATTGTGAGGAAGTATCGTGTCTGAATAAATTTACTATGGGAATTCAGACGCTGAGATCTCATAGTCCGATTAGACAAGGAACCGTATCGATAATACCTCGAGGTATTGCGGTAAATTATATTTGTGATTGTGTCATGTTCTCCTAGAGCTAAGTGATTGGATTTCCTTTTTCCTTGTATCCCTACTGTTCCCAACAAATATTATCACACAATTGCAGCAAACACCATTTTGTTTAGTTTTCGTTTTATTCGTTGTTCGTCAAGTGCATCTGAAGCTGTAATTCTGAAACAGTTTCTGATGAAACAATTGCTAAGAGGAAAGGAAACCGATGTTGATGCCGAATTCAACGATATTGTGAAGAGTTACAGTGACGCACAATAGAATGCTACGGATTCTGTCTTCATGGAGCTTTTCAAGAGAGAACACTCCAAGGCTATCCTCATCTCCTTGGGGCTCATGTTCTTCCAGCAGCTCAGCGGTCTTAATGCAGTCATCTTCTACACGGTTAACATATTCAAGGAATGCGGGAAGCACCACCGAGAACTTCAGCACTATCAATGTTGGAATTGTCAACTTCGGTTCTACCTTTATTGAGACTGTCTCAATTGAGCGCTTGGGAATAAATATTCTGCTGTTCTTCACTGGCGGGAAAGTATTTGGATTGGTCATATTGTGAAGAGTTACAGTGACGCAAAACAGAATGCCACCGGTTCTGTCTTCAGGGAGCTTTTCAAGCGTGAACACTCCAAGGCTATCCTCATCTCCTTGGGGCTCATGTTCTTCCAGCAGCTCAGCGGTATTAATGGAGTCATCTTCTACACGGTTAACATATTCAAGGAATGCAGGAAGCGTGATGAGTTGCAGTAACGCAGAACAGAATGCTCTCGGTTCTGTCTTCAGAGAGCTTTTCAAGCGTGAACACTCCAAGGCTATCCTCATCTCCTTGGGGCTCATGTTCTTCCAGCAGCTCAGCGGTATTAATGCAGTCATCTTCTACACGGTTAACATATTCAAAGATGCGGGAAGCGTGAAGAATTACAGTGTTGCAGAACAGAATGCTACCGGTTCTGTCTCCAGAGAGCTTTTCAAGCGTGAACACTACAAGGCTATCCTCATCTCCTTGGGGCTCATGTTCTTCCAGCAGCTCAGCGGTATTAATGCAGTCATCTTCTACACGGTTAACATATTCAAAGATGCGGGAAGCGTGAAGAGTTACAGTGACGCAGAACAGAATGCTACCGGTTCTGTCTTCAGAGAGCTTTTCAAGCGAGAACACTCCAAGGATATCCTCATCTCCTTGGGGCACATGTTCTTAAAGCAGATCAGCGGTATTAATGCAGTCATCTTCCACACGGTTAACATATTCAAAGATGCGGGAAGCGTGAAGAGTTACAGTGACGCAGAACAGAATGCTACCGGTTCTGTCTTCAGAGAGCTTTTCAAGCGAGAACACTCCAAGGCTATCCTCATCTCATTGGGGCTCATGTTCTTCCAGCAGCTCAGCGGTATTAATGGAGTCATCTTCTACACGGTTAACATATTCAAGGAATGCAGGAAGCGTAATGATTTGCAGTAACGCAGAACAGAATGCTACCGGTTCTGTCTTCAGGGAGCTTTTCAAGCGTGACAAACACTCCAAGGCTATCCTCATCTCCTTGGGGCTCATTTTCTTCCAGCAGCTCAGCGGTATTAATGGAGTCATCTTCTATACGGTTAACATACTCAAGGATGCGAGAAGCGTGACAGTGTGAAGCGTGACAGTGACGCAGAACAGAATGCTACTGGTTCTGTCTTCAGAGAGCTTTTCAAGCGTGAACACTCCAAGGCTATCCTCATCTCCTTGGGGCTCATGTTCTTCCAGGAGCTCAGTCGTATTAATGTAGTCATCTTCTACACGGTTAACATATGCAAAGATGCGGGTAGCGTGAAGAGTTACAGTGAAGCAGAACAGAATGCTACAGGTTCTGTCTTCAGAGAGCTTTTCAAGCGAGAACACTCCAAGGCTATCCTCATCTCCTTGGGGTTCATGTTCTTCCAGCAGCTCATAGCTCAATTTCATAAAATCCTATAAATCTAGCATTAAGTTCTGTGGTAAAACGAATGTGGTTTAATCAGCTACGAAATAAGTTTTCTGCTTATAGTTAATTAATTTTGGTTTGCATTTTTCCGTGTTGGAACAAATACACCGACATTGTGAAGAACTTCAGTGCGTAGAATTACAATGAACAATCGACTTTTCTGAATTGCTGTGTTTCTCGGTGTCGAATTTGATTGTTGCGCCTGTTTTTAATAAATTTTCTGTAAAACAAATTAGTCACCCTTCGACTCTAAACCTTCTCCCGACACCTGAACATGGACAGAAAAGAGTTATCGACGGCTGGCGATAGCCTTTACGAGATTCTGTCGTTGCCGAAGACGGCGAATCAAGACGATGTCAAGAAGACGTATAGAATTACCACCCGGACAAGAACCCAAACAATCCGAGAAAGAAGTTTAAAGACAACAACCGAGCTCACATGATCCATGAATATTTACGACAATTACGGCTCTCTGGGGCTTTATGTATGAACAATTCAGCGAGGAGAATGTCAATGCGTACTTGGTTTTCACGTCCACCTGGTGCAAGGCGCTGTTCATCTGCTGCGGTATCCTGACGGGCTGCTTCTTCTGCTGCTGCCTGTGTTGCTGCTTCAATTGCTGCTGCGGCTAGTGCAAGCCCCGCACGCCCGAGGAGGTGGGCGACTATCACACGCTGTAGAGGGACGACTCGGACGGCGTGGCGGTGACGTTGCAGCTCGGCGGCAAGCCGCGCCCCGCGTCCCCAGCGGACCAGCCCTTAGGCGCCATCGCCATGCTGCCCCCGGGCGCTGCCTCCGTGAGCACCAGTCTCAACACAGGTGGAGTCAACTACGGCATCCCCCAATAACTACCCCAACTACATCCTGTGATATCATAGCGAAATGTTAAGTGTACAATACATACCTACATACTGCGTGAGAGTAGATCCGTAGTGTCCGTTAAAAGGTTGGTAGGATTTCTAATATTTATTGTCTTTATATCGATGGCCTTTTAATGCGTTAAATTATAAATCTCCCCTCTTCCATAAATATTATAATACACATGTGTAATGGAAAAGCACACATTTCACCATTGTTTATTGTGACAATACTATTGTTGGAATGTTCGTCTTCAATCAATTCTTTCTTAAGCTAAAGAGCTTTATCAATTTAGGGATACGTTGTTGTAATGGTTCTATTTGGTATTTGGTTTGGTAATGCCATATTTTGCTTTGCACTAAATTTTAACAATTATATTATATTGTTAACCGGTTGGACACATAAGCCTGTTTTCATGATAATTTAACGTAGGTAGAAATAGGAATGACGTATGTCCCGTACCTGAATTATTAATCTCCTGTCAACCTCCACACAGAACTATCTATCTGTTGATAAGAATTGCTTCCCCTGTTGAAATGTTCCATAATAAATATGTTTTTAGATTTTCACGGCCAGAAGCATTTTCGTTGTTTGTTTCTGGGGTGTTATACCGTGTTGCGCTACCTCCTTCTTTAGCCGACGTTTCTGACAGCGTAAAGAGTTACAGTGACGCAGAACAGAATGCTACCGGCTCTGTCTCCAGAGAGCTTTTCAAGCGTGAACACAACAAGGCTATCCTCATCTCCTTGGGGCTCATGTTCTTCCAGCAGCTCAGCGGTATTAGTGCAGTCATCTTCTACACGGTTAACATATTCAAAGATGCGGGAAGCGTGAAGAGTTACAGTGACGCAGAACAGAATGCTACCGGTTCTGTCTTCAGAGAGCTTTTCAAGCGAGAACACTACAAGGCTATCCTCATCTCCTTGGGGCTCATGTTCTTCCAGCAGCTCAGCGGTATTAATGGAGTCATCTTTTACACGGTTAACATATTCAAGGAATGCAGGAAGCGTGATGATTTGCAGTAACGCAGAACAGAATGCTATCGGTTCTGTCTTCAGGGAGCTTTCCAAGAGAGAACACTCCAAGGCTATCCTCATCTCCTTGGGGCTCATTTTCTTCCAGCAGCTCAGCGGTATTAATGCAGTCATCTTCTATACGGTTAACATACTCAAGGATGCGAGAAGCGTGACAGTGACACAGAACAGAATGCTACTGGTTCTGTCTTCAGAGAGCTTTTCAAGCGTGAACACTCCAAGGCTATCCTCATCTCCTTGGGGCTCATGTTCTTCCAGCAGCTCAGTGGTATTAATACAGTCATCTTCTACACGGTTAACATATTCAAAGATGCGGGAAGCGTGAAGAGTTACAGTGAAGCAGAACAGAATGCTACAGGTTCTGTCTTCAGAGAGCTTTTCAAGCGAGAACACTCCAAGGCTATCCTCATCTCCTTGGGGCTCATGTTCTTCCAGCAGCTCAGCGGTATTAATGCAGTCATCTTCTACACGGTTAACATATTCAAAGATGCGGGAAGCGTGAAGAGTTACAGTGACGCAGAACAGAATGCTACCGGTTCTGTCTTCAGAGAGCTTTTCAAGCGTGAACACAACAAGGCTATCCTCATCTCCTTGGGGCTCATGTTCTTCCAGCAGCTCAGCGGTATTAATGCAGTCATCTTCTACACGGTTAACATATTCAAAGATGCAGGAAGCGTGAAGAATTACAATGTTGCAGAACAGAATGCTACCGGTTCTGTCTTCGGAGAGCTTTTCAAGCGTGAACACTCCAAGGCTATCCTCATCTCCTTGGGGCTCATGTTCTTCCAGCAGCTCAGCGGTATTAATTCAGTCATCTTCTACACGGTTAATATATTCAAAGATGTGGGAAGCGTGAAGAGTTACAGTGACGCAGAACAGAATGCTACCGGTTCGCTTGAGAACTGTCTTCAGAGAGCTTTTCAAGCGAGAACACTCCAAGGCTATCCTCATCTCCTTTTGGCTCATGTTCTTCCAGCAGCTCTGCGGTATTTATGCAGTCATCTTCTACACGGTTAACACATTCGAGGATGTGGGAAGCACCACCGAGAACTTGAGCACTGTCATTTTTGGAATTGTCAACTTCGGTTCAACTTAAGGGTAAATGCAGGTAACTCCATTAATGGTGGACCGAACGCCGTTGGCGCCAATATAAAACTGTCCAAGGAAGCGAAGTTAGCAGTCCACAATGGAGTGCTGGTACCTACCCTGATTTATGGCAGTAAAGCATGGAAGTGGCAAAGAAAGGATGATAGTAGACTGAATGTTGTATAAATGAGAACACTTTGGCGTATGTGTGGTAAAACCACGTACCTATGATCAAAAGATAAGAAAGGAGTGTAAGGAGAATATATGACGCAAATGTGAATGATAGAAGAAGTTGTGGATGCCCGGGAAAGACATGGCACGATTAAGTAAACCAGATACTTGATGAGAAAAAGATGTATGAATGTGAATGAGGCAAGGAGTGTTGCCAAGACCGAGTTGTTTGGCAGTCCATCCTCTCTGCCTACCCCTGTGGGGAAATGGCGTGATGGTTAATTAGTTAGTTTAATTTATTATGATGGCGGATGACCTGCGTAGTAGAAAGGTGAGAGTGTTGGTTGTGGACTAAAAATTTAAATTAATAGATATGGTTTTTGTTCATGCCTACAAATCATTTAGTTTAAATAATGTATATACGCTCATTGCATAAGCCACAGTCACACAGAGAGTTTTTTTTATTTATTTATTGGCTCGCCAACAGAATACATCACATAATTTTTGCAGTAATTTACATTTATACATGGTTGTAATGATGTTTCTAATTATAGGTGAGCACAACATTCATCTCAATATTCTTTATGTAATAATGATTGGTTAGTTACAATAGTGATAAATTTAATTTCAAATATGTATATAAAAATAAGGAGGATCGAAATCAGTTATTAGGAAGAAAAATGCATACATAATAAATATACATACATATATACACACGCACATACATACATACACACATAATCATATATGCATATATGTGCACACCGTACTCCTAAATATGTATATGCATACATGTACTTACACTTGGACATACAAATACATTTCTTGTGGAGCCAATGCACAAGTAGTAATTGTTAGAAATTTAAAAAAAAAAAAATGGCTTAAGTAAGGAGATCATCTGGTAAAAGTATGTGTAAGTTCCTTCTGAAGGTATTAATTGAGTTTGAAAATATATCTAAGTCTTGAAGATTGCAGTACCTATTATACAATCGAGTCGTTCTCGATGTTAAAAGCGCTAGCTTTTTCGAGCATGACCTACGCCACTTATATTCAGCACCGACACACTACGCTATAAAAGATTTCTTCCTACATGAACATTTTTATCATGAAAATGTTAAATTTTCGTTCTTATTGTTAAACTAAAGTTGACTTGCATGTAAAGTAGAGTGAAACTAGGATCAAACTGTATGTAAATTAGTTATAAAGTGAAACTAAAGTGGATTTGTACGTAAAGCCGTTATAGTGAAACCAGTAAATTAGTTTTAAAGTGAAACTAAAGTGGATTTGTACGTAAAGCCGTTAAAGTGAAACCAGTAAATTAGTTTTAAAGTGAAACTAAAGTGGATTTGTACGTAAAGTCTTTAAAGTGAAACCAGTAAAGTAGTTTTAAAGTGAAACTAAAGTGGATTTGTACGTAAAGCCGTTAAAGTGAAACCAGTAAATTAGTTTTAAAGTGAAACTAAAGTGGATTTGTACGTAAAGCCGTT
Source organism: Limnephilus auricula (assembly GCA_951813805.1). Taxonomy (NCBI): domain Eukaryota; kingdom Metazoa; phylum Arthropoda; class Insecta; order Trichoptera; family Limnephilidae; genus Limnephilus; species Limnephilus auricula. The sequence goes on along the minus strand of OX638414.1, from coordinate 6,338,310 downwards.
AAAGTGAAACCAGTAAATTAATTGTAATAACTCAGGTCCGGGGCATACGTCATTCCTATGTCTACCTACGTTAAATTGTCATGAAAGCAAGCTTATGTGTCCAAGCGGTTAAAGTGAAACTAAATTGGATTTGTACGTAAAGCCGTCAAAGTGAAACCAGTAAAGTAGTTTTAAAGTGAAACTAAAGTGGATTTGTACATAAAGCCGTCAAAGTGAAACCAGTAAAGTAGTTTTAAAGTGAAACTAAAGTGGATTTGTACGTAAAGCCGTTAAAGTGAAACCAGTACATTAGTTTTAAAGTGAAACTAAAGTGGATTTGTACGTAAAGCCATTAAAGTGAAACCAGTAAATTAGTTTTAAAGTGAAACTAATGTGGATTTGTACGTAAAGCCGTCAAAGTGAAACCAGTAAAGTAGTTTTAAAATAAAACTAAGTTGGAGTTAATGCGAAAGGAAGATGGTAGCCGAGGGCACACCGTCTATAGAAAACCAATGCATACGAATCGATATCTACAAGCCAATTCGCATCACCATCCAGTGCAGAAGAGAGGACTTATCCATACGTTGGTGTCCCGAGCGACTAGAATATGTGAAGAACCAAAAATTGGAGCGAAACAGAACTGACCGATGCACTGGAGCATAACGGTTACCCAGCAAGGCAGACAAGGCAAATCATAAGAGCCAAATCTGACATAATTGCACCAAACGAAGACATAATTGAACAAGAGTCGAAGAGCTGCGCTTTCCCGCTTTATACAATGTGACAGACAGAATTGCCAGGCTATTGAAAAAGAAAGCATCACTTCCATGGGACACTCATGTCAGGGACATCTATTCAGTTTCCGGTATCCTTCCAATCACAATCCTTCCTAAACATGAAATCACAAGCACCATCCTACAAATTACCCAACAATCAACTCATACTAACACCAAGCCAATTTACAATCAAGACATCCACAACCACAATACTCGAAATAACAATAAAATCCGCATTCCTCAAACACACACTACAAAATATGGGATAAAATCTCTGAACTATATTGCTTCGCTTCCAGATATGTACAAAAACATCCAGCATAATAAAAAAATTGCAAAGCAATGCTTTAAAAGAATATTTTTTAACTACATTTAAAAATGAAAATATGTAATCGTCTTGTCATTTTTTGTTCTATCTGATATACTCGTATCAGTTTTTCCCTCTCTTTACTTGTTTTCTCTTGTTGTTTGTTCTACTTAACCTGTCTTTATTTTTATTTTTATGCTGTACTGAATGTAAAACTTATCAAATCAAATATCAAAATACCTTTGTAAAATTGTAACTACTACCTACTACCTATGAATTGTAAGTTCCTCCTGTCCTAAAATGAGTTTTGTAACTCATCGGGATTGCTCTAGCAAGAAACAAAAACAATGAAAGACTGTCTACGGAACCACGACAAAAATACAACACTTTCTGAGGTCTGCAAATTCTAAGTTTCCTCTGAAAACAGCTGGAATGTATAAACTCCGGAAGTTCCGGATTAGACAAAGTTTAAGTAGGCCATACAGAGCAGACGATCTCCAAAAGCATATCAGAACACTTTCGAGCATGTAAAATAGGTCACCCTGAAGAATCGGCAAATGCCGAGCATTTAATTGAGACTGGTGAAGTCCTGGGAAGACCTAAAGCTCACACAGCACGCGTAATTACGGAGGCAATTGAAATTCACTAAAATCCTATTGAGTGATATTAATAGAGACGACGGAGCTAATAGTTCTTGGTATCCGGTAATTGAGGGCTACACCAAAACTAAATTATACTGGACAAAACTGGAATACCAGCTCATAGAGGAGTGTTGCTGGCAACATGGTATCGCATCTACACATCAGCACACCCTTCACCACTATCAATTACACATCTAAACTAACCAAACCCAACCTAACCAGAACAGTGACAAAGCGGAGCATCCAAGAAAAGTAAAGGAAAAAAACACTCACCTAGCCGAAACTAAACTAACCTAACCTAACCTAAACTAAACGAACCAAACCCAACCTAACCAGAACAGTGACAAAGCGGAGCATCAAAGAAAAGTAAAGGTAAAAAACACTCACCTAGCCGAAACTAAACTAACCCAACCTAACCTAACCTAACCTATTATTTAGCTATTTACCCTTTATTGAAGAAGAAGATAACACTAATAATCTAAATGAAAATATTAAAATGAACAATCAGCACACCCTTCACCACTATCAATTACACATTTTTTTTTTTTTTTTTTTCTCTTTTTTTTAAAAAGAAAGACAAACATTCCCGGGTTACGAATAACCCAACAACATTTGAAAATCTCCTACTACCACCACACTAAGCGGAAGATGTTGCTTGTGTTGTGGTGGAGGACTTAGCCAGCCGAGGAATCGAACACGGAACGCCTGGGTGGGACCCAAACGCGATGCCCACTGAACCACTGACCGGTCCTGATGATGGACAATGTAATGCTGTCCGAAACGTTGGCTAAAGAAGGAGGTAGCGCAACACGGCATAACATCCCTAAAAACAAATAACACAAATAAGTTGGATTTGAATGCAAAGCTTGTAAAGTGAAACCAGTATTGAGTTTTTTACGCACCAGATTTTCAGGAACGGGTTTAGTTTTTCCCATAGGAAAAACCAGTGGCGAAACTATAGGGTGGCAGGGCTGGCAAAATGCCACGGGCCCCGCGGGGGCCGGGGCCCCGGCCACCTCTGGGCCGCGAGCCCAGAAGTAATCTAACATTTTTAACAAAATTTAATAAAAATTATAAATTTTATACAAGAACATAAAATCAACTAATGTTAGACACGACTAAAGACAATATACAAATTCAAATAAATTATTATGAATTAAACGCATCCATAAGACTTAAAAATTTACCTGGATTATTGTTTAACGTATCAACAATGGTGGTTACATGGAAACTAGATGAAGAGTAAGAATTCATGATCAACGAGGAAAAATCTTTTTGGCGCCAAGTACCTACTCTCTAGATTCCTAGATATTATTTTGACACTTTCAACGTGTAATTTAGCCTTTCATGGCCACAGAGAAAAGGCAGATAGCAATGATCCAAGTTCCGAGGAAACTTTTTGAGTATTGTTGAGTTAGTAGCAAAATACGATTTGATTTTACAAGAGTTGTTAAGTAAATGAAAGGGCCAGATAAAGTACTTAAGTTTAAAAAAAATGGGCTCATTTCTGTTCAGGTTCTAAAAATAGAAAATGCACTCATAATCTTTCAAACGCCTTAAAACGTTTGAAAATTTGTCTGGAAGAATTGGAAAGATATCGACATGAACTTGAAAATTTAAAAAGTAAACAAGTAATATAGTAGAAAAGTGGTCCGTCAACCCTAAATTTTCTAAAACCCCTCAGAGGAAGGTGAAACGTCATTTTGACGAATTTCGCGTAGATGAGCGTCTCCAAGATCCGGAAAGTTTGTTTAAAGTGAACATATTTTATCGAGTATTGGACATAATTATTAATCAACTGAAATCGCGTTTCCTTCCATTGAATGAAACTGTTTCCAATTTCAGTGTTTTGCAACCTGCCACTTTGCAAAATTTAAATGACACTGGTCTCTTAAAAAAAGCTCCAGAATTTGTTGATATATATAAAAAGACATATCTGAATCATTTGTCACGGAAATTCTCAGTTTTCAGTCAACCTTCAGAGACGAAATAGAAAAGGCTTCGTGTATTAGAGAACTTGCTGATTTATTAATAATAAAGAATCATTTTAGTCGTGCAGCTTTCCTGAAGTATGTACTGCATTAATGTTATTTGTTACCATTCCTGTGACTACAGCTAGTGCTGAAAGGTCATTTTCGAAACTAAAATTAAAAAAAACATATTTAAGAAACTCAATGGGATACGGCAGGCTACGTAACTTCGCTATTCTGTCTATTGAAAATTCAACCGCCCGACATTTAAACTTTGGTAACGTTATAGATACTTTTGCGGAACAGAAAGCTCGGAGAAAAGAATTTTATTAATAAATATATTGTAAAGACTAAATTCTTATTTCATTAAACCTGCATATGTAATACCTATGCTTTTGAAAATAAAATTTATTATATATTTAACAAAAATGCACACAATATTAGTAATATTGTTGGGAAACTTATAAAAAATCAATTACAACACGACTCTGATTTTTACTGGGGGGGGGCCCCATCCAATGAATTTGCCACGGGCCCCCGATGGTATAGTTTCGCCACTGGGAAAAACTAAACCCTTTCATACACTTTTCCATATAAATGATCATCTAGTAAATCCACGCTATGCAAGTGTATTATATAAGTATAATTAATACAAAACAATACAAGAACAACACATTAATCTACCAAACTATTAAATGGGAATATAATTCACCGTCTCCAGATATTTTCATATCAGAGGGTTCGGCTCTGTGGAATTCCTAATTTGCCCTCAATATAAATATTTTAAAAATCTTTCGTAATTCTACATGTATTTAAAATGACTGAATGTTGCATTTTTATATACAAATTCTTTGACAAATCTAATATGCCTAAATTTTTAATAAGAGAGCTAGGTATAATGCCAGTAGCCGAAATAACAAAAGGTAATATTTTTATAGTCTGAGAATGCCAAATTCTTTTAATTTCATTTCCTAAATCTGTATACTTTCTTATTTTTTCAGAAACAGATTTTTGAATATTACAGGAATTTGGAATAGCTACATCAATAATATAAGTTATTTTTTTAATTTTGTCATGTAAAACTATATCAGGTCTATTATGACCAATTGGTCTGTCTGTTAGTATAGTTTTATCATAGTAAATTTTAAAGAAATTATTTTCTAAAAATGAATTTGGTTCGTATTCATAATATGGTACTATATTATGACAGTCAATCAAGTTATGTTTAATTACCAAACTTTGGTGAATTATTTTTAAAACCTGATTGTATATGTAAAGTATTTATTTTTACAGTTACTTTAATTATTGAAGCCATCTTATCTTATCTTATCTTATCTTATCTTACCTTACTAATATTATAAACGTGAAAGTTTGTATGGAAGTATGTATGTTTGTTCCTCTTTAAATCGAAATTTTATTAATGGATTTTAATGAAACTTTACAATAATATAGCTCATACATCAGAATAACATATAGGCTAAAATTTATGAAGCTAGCTATTTATTTTCAATATATTGAAAATAATATAGTTTAATATAGTTTAATATATAGTTTAATAATTATAGTTTAATGGAAAACGTCAAAATTTGAGAACGACATTTTGCAAAACATTGATTGTTAAATCAAAATTATATTTTGGAAAATATTACTGAATTTATTTGAAGTACTCGCCTAATACTTTGAAACGAATCAAGAATTATAGATATTTTAAATAAATAGGTTAAGAATTTTGGTATACACGTAGATGGGACCTAGGAAAAGAAAATAGATTACTCGAAGTACTAATCCTACGCAGATGAAGTCGCGGGCGGAAGCTTGTTTGTCATAAATATATAGCCTTTCAATAAGGACGCTTGATTTTAAAATGTTAATTAAACAAGTTATCGGTTCATTCAGGTTATTGGCCAGGTGTAGGTTCATTCAGGTTCATATGAGTCATATATGAGTTCAATTTATGTTTATGTAACATCTGTGATTGCCAATTTGCGGTAAATTCCCCAAAATGCGGGGAGTTTTTAATATATTTCAAGAATATCTTTGCGGGGAAAATGCCGGGATTTTGGAAATTTCTTGATTATCCAACCATTTGGAAATGGTGACCCAATAACTCAGAATGATTTCAACTCAAAACCTCCTTTGAAAAGTCATTATATAACCACTGGAGCGACAGAGCAATTAAAATATTTTTTCTCGGATTGCTAAAGGAATTTTTTCCGCCCACATTGAAAAGAATCATACCTCCGAATTTGAATATGGAGACATACAAACTGATTATAGTTCTATGTAGCCAATGTCCTGTCTTCTGTCTATTATCACATATTTTTAGGATTTATAAAAAAATCTAATTAAATCCTTAACCTTAAAACATTTTAAAGAATCTAGATAATATTTATTTTGTTATATTTTGAATTACAAAATATATTATATAGTCGTTTTAATAAAATAAAAATTGCCACATTTTGGCAACAAAGCAATCCGAGGTTTTGGAAATAGTGCCATAATGTGGCAAAAAGCGCTCGAATGGATAAACAATTGGTTAGATAGGTTATTTTTAAATGATTTTTTTCATAACTTCGACTTTTTTAAGATGTGTTGTGTTGCGTTGATTTTGAGTTGAGTGGAAGATTTCTTGGTTTATTTATGGCAGCAATGTAGCATTATTTAACAATAATATTGGGGACTAGCTTCTGCCCGCGACTTCGTCTGCGTATAGGATTAGTACTTAGAGTAATCTATTTTCTTTTCCTAGGTCCCATCTACGTTTATACCAAAATTCTTCATATTTATTTAAAATATCTATAATTCTTGATTCGATTCAAAGTATTAGGCGAGTACTTCAAATAAATTTACTAATTTAAATATTTTCTAAAATAGAATTTTGATTTAACAATCATTGTTTTGCAAAATGTCACTCTCAAATTTGGACATTACTATTAAACAATTATTATTTTCTATACATTGAAAATGAACAACTAGCTTTATAAATTATAGCCTATATGTTCTTCTGATGTATGAGCTATATTATTGTAAAGTTTCATTAAAATCCATTTAGTAAATTTTGCGTAAAAGAGTAAAAAACATACATACATCCATAAAAACTTTCGTGTTTATAATATTAGTAAGAATTAGTAGGATTGCCGAAGTTCGGGACCCAAACTCCAAAAATGTGAAATTGGAATCCGCAACTCCCAGTCCCTGTCGGTCTAACTAAATAGTTATTGCTTGTATTACCATTATCTAACACTTCCTAACTTCCGTTATGATAAAATTCAGTGTGGTTAAAATTTTTGAAACAAAAAACAAATATTCATAATAAGCATTAACTTTGTGGCTCGCCATAATTTACGATAAAAATATATACATTTGTTTTAGACCACTTTTTAATATTCTCCTGACGAAGGAAGGGTTCTTCCGAAACCGGTAGAGTTTAATTAAAATTTAAAGTGGTCTAAAACAAATTTAGGTATATATTTTTATTGCAAAAAACAAATCCCTTTCACACAGATATTGTGGTAGCATTGTTGGCTACTCGAGAAGAGATCAAGAAATAAAGAGGAAGTTTGATGTTAACCAAAAAAATACGTCGTGATAAAGTAAATAGTGATAAAAAGTACCTACATATTTATTTTACATAACATTAAATAAAAAAAGGTTAAAATATTGTTTTAATTCTAAAATACTATTTAATTTTATCTTATTTTCTTGAAATAACTATTTATTTGTCTCGTTTTTATATTTTTCAATTTTTTCCTAGCTATATATACCTGGCAAACTGTACGGTGTGTGTTTGTATTACCTTTTTTATTTTTTGTTTCTTTTTTTCTGCCAGCAATACAATTTATTGGCAAAACGTGTTGAATATTTGAAGTCATGTGAATATTGGTTATTGAGTTGTTGTAACCTATTTTTCAATCTTACGTTGTGTATGACGTAATAAATTTTAATCCTTTTAATGTTCCAAATAAAAGAAAACACAAATAAATCAGTAAAAAATTCTAATTTCATTATTAATCACGTATTACTCTTGAGGCAGAAACATTAAAAGAAACTTGTTAGGAAATTGTGGGGAATTTGTTATTTCGTTCTCCCCGATTTGGGGATTTTGAACATTTTGGAACATACGCATCGGCAACCCTGGTGCTCGTGGTACTCATGGTTGCCAATTTGCGGGTAATTCCTCGAATTGCAGGGAATTTTTGAGTTTTTTCAAGAATTGGGTATTTTGCGGGGAGAACGCTTTCGCGGGGAAAATGCGGGGAATCTCGGCATTTTTGATTATTCAACCACATTGAAAAAATACTTATATTCAGTGGAAGATTTCTACTAAGAAAAATACCATTTTATTTTCTTTTCTTCAATTAACTTTTTTTTCTCATTTACATTACTTGTCTTTTTCAGTTATTCATTTTATATTCTGGCACACCGTATGCGTGATTATATTATTTTAAGTTTTGTATGTTTCCTTTTTTGCCTATAAAATTTATTGGCACGCCGCGCCGTTCAAATATATATTTTTTATATTTTTCAACTGGCGAACATTGGTTATATTGGGTTGTAACCTATTTTTTAATATTATATTATATATGTAATGATTTTTGTTAATCCTGTTAATGTTCTAAATGCAATAAAACAAAAATAAACCGATAAACATGTAATTTGCATACAATTTTGTTTTATTTTGAGGGCAAGAGGAGTTTGTGGGGAATGAGCGGGGAATTTGTTATTTTGTTCTCCCCAATTTGAGGATTTTGAACATTTTTTGCGGGTATTTTAGAACGTAAGCATCGGCAACCCTGGTGCTGACGCTTCTTTACGGAATTTATCAGATTTTTTTTGTGGAGGTCGAACGTGGTCAATTGCGAGTTGGGTTATTTGGTCAAACACATTTGTTTTTGTTTTGAAACTGATACTAGTGATATTACAGTATGTAGCGCAAAATTTTGAATCTTTTTCGAGGATATTTTTAACGATCGATCCCTAAATTACGAAAAATTGAAGTTTCGTGTGTTTTTCTGTTTCATCGTGTCATTATGTCATTATGTCGAGTTCCATTATAGCCGGTTCCCACGGGGCGACTTTTGTCGGTCAACTTAAAAGTAGACGGGCTATCAACTTTCGCTAGCAACAAAAAAAGTTGATAACTTTGTTGACAAAGTGTTCACACGTGTCGATTAGCTTTCAACTGTCGAGTTGACCGACAAAAGTCGCCCCGTGGGAACCGGCTATTACGGGGAAGCCGAGATCTCAAACGTACCACGGTCTGCGGGGATGTCAAAATGCAAAAAAATTGTGAGCCGACACCCAGCGACCCGCGAATTGACATGCTGACGTAACAGATGTCTCATAAGGCTAGAATCAGACGGTTCACTAATCGTTCATTTCTGTATTTCATTCGGCCTATTTTCTTCGGAATGACACGTCTGAACATGAAATGAACCAAAAGTGAAACGAAAATGGGAACATTCGCTCGAGCAACCACAGAGTAAACCTTCACTCGAGTGAACCGTCTGATTTCAGCCTAAGCAGAAGATCTTGCTTCTGTGCTGGAAAAGCGGTCGGATGGAACATCTGCGGCGCCTCGGACGACAATGACGAGGATAGCACCCTGGACACCCCTGCGTCGCTCCGGAAGGAAGGATGTAGGAATGGGTCTTACCTGCCCTCTGCCATCTCGTGGACTTGAATCCCGGGGAGTTGTTAACTGAACTAAAGCGGCCAAAGATACTATCGGCTGACCCAGGGAGGATGAAGAAAGTAGAACTTCTTCAGCATTTGGATACGGCTAATTGGAACAATCCAGAAGTCGTGTGCTGCAATCCCTCTCTTTTCAATATTGACATTGAACCCGGTGCCAAAGCGCCTAGCTCAGGAGGAATCGGCCAGTACGTAAAAGGACTCCTTCTGTGGATCGCGGACCAACGCGCTTTGACTGCACGCCGATCTCCTGAAGGCCTCCTCCCTACAGGAGCTGGTCAATTGAAGCACGGAACCTCTGCTGAGCACTACAACACTTTTCGAGAAGGTGCAATCTCTCTTCGCCACGGATTGTAGCACCGTCCCCGACTGCACAGATAGGTTTGAACATTCAAAACATAAAATTATTTTTTAAATTCATAAATTGGGTATATAGGCATCTCGCATTATAATATCACCATTTAGTTCTTAAAAGTAAAATCTGCTTTTGAATGAATAGACCTTTTTACAAGGGAGCGCGAATTGTTCGCCCGGTTTGAGAGTCGAATATTTTGTTACCGTGTTTAGTTAAGACACTTTTACAAATGTTTCATAATTTACTTATCCCAGTAAACAGCAACGTGCACGCGACGGGACCGGGAATTTTGGTTGCTTACGCTTCATGTTTCTCGGTGTGATAAAACTGATCATTATATGATGTGAATAAGCTTAAAATATGGAAGGTAATACGACAATTGGGTTTATACTCTTTTTCACTTCTATTTTTACATGTTTTAATAGTACAAGTTACCATTTTTGCCGTGTTATTTCGTAAAATGTACCGATGAGAGCTCGACGCTAGTCCACACAAGAATGATGACGTAACATTTTCTAGATTCACGCGAACCTATACGCCAGCCCGGCCGGTTCCATGGAACCCAGAATTAATGAGGGGGAAATAATATAGAATTAAGGAGGGGGAGGCAAAATCACAGGCGGGCCACTGATAGGGTTACCAGATTAACGGATCATCGGTCATGGAGGTGGCTGGCTGGAGATTTTCATTATACGAATTATGGATTTCGCTACGAAGTCTGTCATCCTGTAATTTGTTCTACACAAATTGTATGTTAATCGATTATTTACAGACTGATATTTCAGTCACTGATTGACAAAATTATTTACAAAAATTTGCAAGTTGGCTGGAATTTTTAAACTTGCTCACTCGGGGTTGGGCAGCCTTGATCTATACATTCCCCACGCCGAAATGGTAATTATATGAAATTCCCTTAAGACGATAGACTTCGCTTTTCGGCCCATACAAAAAGGACGCCCGGGAAAAAACACTTTTCTACATCGAAAATTGCACAAAATGAATATATTTTTTTTATACTGCCTTCTAGAGGGTGAAAACTATGTCGGTATGTTTTCGAATTTTCGAAGCGTTTCGTATTAACGTAAACGTTCACTGTCAAACATGTACAATTTATCAAAAAATATTATTTAAGGAAAAAGTGCTGCTAACTCAACTCTCATAAAGAATTATAAAATTATAAAAAGCTACCGACGTAGCTTCTTCTTTCTAAAAAATATATATATTTTTAATTTTCAATTTCGTGAAAGTTTCGGTGTAGAAAAGTGTATTCTCCATAAACCCCTTTTCGAGCGATTTCTGTAGGTAAATTTGAGCGTTGTCTCATTCGCATGTATTGTAAGTGTGCGTGAGCTTATTGTGAGCGGGACAGAATGACAGACGCGGGTGTTCCGCGTGTCGTTTAAAGTCTAGCCTCATAATAGAGATAAATCGCAAAGTATGCTCTGAAAATTATTATTTACACATTTGTTTCTGTTATTTTAAAAGTTAAATGTATGAAAAAAATGAAGATCTTTCCAGGCACGCAACCAAGATTTTATTCTGCGAAAAGTAGAAAACGATCTTTCTGCGGTAGAGTTACGTTCAGATAGTTCAGTTCTGACAAGGAGAGTTTCCAGTATTTGTAAGAAAATTGGTACAAATCTTGTTCGCATGCTTCAATGACATGAGCTACTGAGTCCGGTATGGCATTTTGTCATCCAGAGTTTTTCATTTATAACAGTTGATTCACTATCGTCCATGAATAAGCGGTACATCTGGTAAACTTTTTTCACTTTCACTGTCTCGATATCGATATCCCAGTCCCTGACACTAACATTTAATTTAGGTAGAAAAACTTCCACATGAAATAGGTCGAGTCCCTCCAAAGACAATCTCTCCTACGCTATCCAGTATTTCGTTACGTCAAGAACGAGAATGGCCCAAGCGATTCTGACCTTGTTCTTCATACAATTTCTTTATACATAAGGGACAAAATCGCTTCCATAAACCGGTGATCACCGGTGATCAATCGGCCAACTAGAGGTTAAATAAACGTGCAAAAAAGAAATTTTCTACAGTTTCATCCAAATTTGAAACATTTCTATTAAATAAACTGACAAAAAAGATATTTTCTTCAGTTTCATCGGAACACGTTTGGAAACATTGTAAAAGATTTGTCATTATTCCGTCCAACACCAAGTCATCTTCACTAATATTATAAATTTTTGGCATATGCAGTGCCGTGTTGTTATAAAGATCGTATTGTGTAATCAAAGAGACGGCGGTTTCTTGGGTACATTCTAAGTTGACACCGCTAAGTAGAAATTTGACAATTTGTTCATTCTGTTCCAGGACCGCAATATGCAGAGCAGTTTGGTGCTCCTGATTCCTTAAGATGGAACTGTCTTCAAGCCACAGTCGACTAATACATTCTGCGTTTAATCAAGTGCAGCCTTTGACATAGGTATTTCATTTAATTAAACATTTATGAAGAATCTGATTATCTTGCTGTCCGGAAGAAGCAGTATTTGAGAAACATGTGTTTCCTTGATCAGTTCATACCTTCAATGGAACTCTATTTTTTTTAACGTAATCGGCTATCTCATCAAAGCCATCAAACATCAATACGACCCGTTTGGAATGTGACTTACTTTGAAGCAAATAATCTAATAATCCATGATCTACGCTACAATCAGTCTTGTTGCAACACTTACGCCGCTCTTCCATGGAGCTACGTTCAAGCGACGCGATCGCCGCTCGTCTGTATTTTCAATACTATTATTAGTGTTGGAAATCCCCGCTAGGCGCTGCACTAGCAAAATTGTATGACAGGTAGCGGTAGCGTCGCTTGTAAATAGCATATTACAATAGGGTCCGGATTTTTGAAGCGATTTCGCCCCTTATGTATAAAGAAATTGTGTGAATAACAAGGTCAGAATTGCTTGGGCCATTCTCATTCTTGACATGACGAATTACTGGGTAGCATTTAGCCACTCCGAAAAATTCAAATTAATTGCTAAAGACGCGCCGGGCACCAAATATGGCGGACAAAATGGCTGCTGCATGATAACATGAACACTGTCTTATTCTAAGTCTTTATTTATTCATTGTTTTTTTTATATAAATCCATTGTGGAAAGCATAGATTTGAGTGATTATTAGGAAGATTGTTTTATCTACATTATTTTGATGTAATTTTTGTAATGTATCACAAAAGAAATGTTATAAAAATTGAGCTCGTAAGAAAGGTGAGAATTGTCAAATATTTTACGTTGTATTGAAAAAAAAAAATTTTTCGTATCCTGGCTTCCAAAAGGTTAAAAAATGAGAAGAAAAAACATCTCTGGTAAAATTTTGTTTTTGTCGTTTATGATCTTTTGGCGATCATTACTCGATATGCTCTGAGAGGAAATTTCCTGTCTAAATAAAAATGTCTATTAAATAATACTTCTTCGCAGAACATATCTCAGCCTAACACTTGAAACGAGTACATGCATTTATCCTGGTTCTTTTTTTCAGGTATCTCTAAAGGAGAGTTGTGCAACTCCCTCGGCGAGGATGATATCCATCCCCTTGAGCCGGCCGTCTCCACGTCCTCGCGGCTCAACCCGCTCATCACCACCAGGATGTTAGTCTTGGCTGACTTTACACAACTCACAAAGAAATCCATAGTAATTTTAATATTTAATTTAAAGAAAGGCATCTGTATATCACTGAGGGTGGGACGCGTGTCGTCTATGTTGACAGCATAGTTATCAATTGTGGCAAAAATTTTCAAGTATTCTGAACTTAGGATTTGATTGATATTACAAACTAAACGGTCCTCTCCTAGAAATTTTTCAAAACTGTACTGTTTTTCCCCGATAGTTATGACACCATCGAGGACACATAGAATATATTATCGTCGTTGCATATAGAATATGAAGCATGTGAAACTGAGTACATCCTGAGAAAATCGATAAAAACTGTTTAAAAAAATAACGAAACGGAAAATAACAATTCTATTTATGGACAAAGTAGGAAAAATATATTTCAATAAATGAAGATAATATTAGCGAAAGTCAATCAAAAATCCGAAACAGAAAAATTAGAAAAAAAAGGATACATCTGGGACACGAACGCAGGACCTCTGGCAATCCAGGCCAACGCTCTATCCACTGCGCCAACCGTATCCCTATCCGATTCGGTCATTTTTAACTATATCATACTTCGACTTAGAACCACCAACATTATTTTCATTTTCTTAACGCATATTTTTATTGGCTGCTATCTTTATGTATGATTTTTTTTCTGATTTTTCTGTTTCGGATTTTAGATTGACTTTCGCTAATATTATCTTCATTAATTAAAAATATTATAATTTGAGGTTTAACTCATTAAGTTAAAAATAAAAATTAAATATATTTCGTTCATTATAAGAATATATTTATGGCAAACATTACTAATTTTAAGCCAATTGAATTTTAACGCGTTTTTCTCACATGCTTCATATTCTATGTACAGTTTTTCTCACATGGTTCATATTCTATGTACAGTTTTTCTCACATGGTTCATATTCTATACACAGTTTTCGTCATAATTTTAAGCACGATATTATGTCAAAATATTTCATTTAAATTTATTCAAATTTGACAGCTAGGCATCACAAAATGATGTTAATATTATGTACATACCAAGGCAATTGAATTGTTAAGTGGTATGCAGAGGATATGACGTTTTATTTTATTTTTTATTATGTACTATTTTGATTGTCCTCGAATGGTTTATTTTCTATCGCCTTAAATATTTGAAATTATTACATGTCTCATATTGTAGAAGATGGAGAAAAAAAAGAAAACAACTGTATATTTCACTCGTTTTTGTCAAAATCGTCACATTGTTCATATTAAATATGCAACAACGATATGCTCAGGAATTCCAACCACGGCAGATAACTATCAAGTTATATGGAATTCGTTAATAGAAAAATTCGAAGATGAATGATCAAAAGTAACATAATATTTCGATAAAATTTTAAATAACGAGCCAATAAGACTACCAAAGGCATTGAATTTAAAAAAAAAATTAAAGACCAATTTCATTCATCAATTTCAGCGTTGCAACAGTTAAAAATTCCGAATATATTACAATGTTTCTTCATAAAGGAACCCAAAAATTACATAAGGAAACGTCCACGGCATTCGAATCGTCAATCTGAAAATCGGAAACACCGTCATACAATGAGTTTGCGTTTGCGTGAACAATCAAAAATATTACAAAGAACTTCCGCATTACCGAAATGTAAATCACAACAGCGAACAGGAAAAATTCCCATAACCACTCGAGCGCTTTTTGCCACATTATAGCACTATTTCCAAAACCTCGGATTGCTTTGTTGCCAGAATGTGGCAAATTTAAAAAAACGACTATATAATATATTGTACATACAAAATATAACAAAATAAATATTCTCTAGATACTTTAAAATGTTTTAAAGTTAAAGATTTAATTATATTTTTTTTATAAATCCTACAAATAAGTGATAATAGATAAAAGATAGGGGAATTTATTGGCTACATAGAACTATAATCAGTTTGTATGTCTCCATATTTAAATTCGGAGGTATGATTTTTTTAATGTGGGCGGAAAAATTTCCTTTAACAATCCGAGAAAAAATATTTTAATTGCTCTGTCGCTCCAGTGGTTATGAAATAATATAGCCAATCATTTGTTAGTTTAACCAATGGAGCGACCACGCAAAATAAATAAATTTGCCTCGATTGTTCGAGATTTCCAGACGATCATTTTTTAAATTTTTCGTATTAAAAAAATCATACCTTCGAATTTTCAACTTAATTCTGTATTTTACCGTTTATCTCATATTTGTAGGATTTATAAAAAAAATATAAAAAATAGTAAAGTTTGTAACCGCGCAGATCCTGCGCGTTTGATACTTTGAATCTGCCGTCAGAGATACTAGTTCGAGTCAACATAGAATATTTTCAATTTCTGTATGTTGTCTGTGGTATACTTGATAATGAAAGGTATATATCCAATACTCAATATAATATCCAATATTCAATATCTACATTTTAAGACCTATAACAAACGTAAGAGCTACAAATATATATAAAAAAAAATTGCATAATCAAGAGATAATTGCCTTTTTTATCCGAAAAGCAATTGGAGACATTTAAAATGGTGCATATATAAGCCAAAAATCGCTCCAGTAGTTATCAAATAACAAAATAAAACAGTACAACTGCGCTGTATTTAACTTTTCAGACCATACATTTTTAACCTTCCAGCGGGCGCGCTGAATAATTTCGCTTGAGTGGGCAGGCGCTTGTCGTAAATTTTACATCATCAAGTTTTTTCTATGTAAATGGTGTTTTCTTTATATAAATGTTTGACATTTGATATGAAGATAAGATGCTCTTTTATCATGGTCAATGCATATTTTTTTAGAAAGTTTTCAAATTTTTATTGTTTTAATAACTTCCTTATTCGTAACTCTGTCGATCCAGCTTATTTTCAGTATTTGTCTGAAGATCCACATCTCGAATGCCTCAAGTCGCCTTATCAGTTCTTCAGTAAGTGTCCAGGCTTCCATTCCATAAAATAATACTGAAAACACGTAGCATCTGACCATTCGCATTTATAATCCAAGGTTGAGATCATAACTGAAAACATCTTTTTCATGCGGATAAAGATTGCACGAGCTTGCTCAATGCGGCATTTGATTTCAACCGAAGGATCCCATATTTCATTTAAATTGCAGCCCAAGTATACAATACTTTATACTTCTCTAGTTTCGTTCCAGCAATATAAAGATTATCGTTCTAGTCAACTGCGTTATTTTTTAAGTTGTTCGCGATTTTAAATTCTGTAATAAATATTTATTTTTTCTAGCGAATTGGTCGTTAATAAATATTTTTCCTCCGACTAAACGTAAGCTGCTGCAGTCGAGTCTCTTCTTCTTGATGGCAGCAATCAGTTCGTCCTTCAATTTCTTGCTAACTAATTTGGCCACAATGTTTCGGGGGCGAAACAAGTCCAGGAACATCGGGTAGAGGATTTTGGTGCATTTTCACCCTGCTGGCGTAAAGAATATCTTCTCTCTTTATCATATCTCCCACGTTAACTGCAACTTTACTAATATGTAGTGTCAGCGATGTCCTCTATAGTTTTTTCTGAGATGCCGAAGATTTCAATGTTATTTTAGAGCATCTGTTGGTCATGGTTACTATTCCTTTTGTCGGGGCCCTGCTGGAGTGGATCTTCTATTTCCCTAGACACTCGTGGGGCGAAAATTGGACCATTAAAAACTAGGAGCCTTTGGGGAACCTAGCAGATTTTGTGAACTCTTTTCTTGTGGGGCCTTCAGGGAACCAAAGGGGAGTGGACTCTCCGTCGTGGAAGTCATGGGGCTTGTCCTCCCCATGGGAGACTGTCGCAACAGATCACTTCGCGGCCTGAATACTTCGGCCAGCATTCTGAGCTGCAGAGGAACCCCCATGAAGTACTTCCTTTATTTATCATAGCACCTCTCCGGCGTATTCCTTGAGTCGTCCCTCCTCTTCCTCTCCGTAATCTCCCAGCTCAAGGAAGAGGCAGGAACGCCAAAAAAAAATAATAATGCCGTTGCTCTTGTGCAGTAATTCTTACAAAACACCTAGAGATTTGTTTTAATTGCTCTTCTAACGATTCTATCAAATATTTTCTAGCGGTTATAAATGTTTGAATCGCCGGTTTGCCTTGCAAAAAAGCAAAGAGTCTGACAAGTTTTTCTTTAGAACTCTCTTTATTTTTAACTTAATCATCCATCTCATCAAAGCCAGCAAACATCAATACGACCAGTTTGGAATGCGACTTACTTTGAAGCTAGTAGTCTGGTAATCCATGATTTGTAGCGTTGGGAGTGCGGCGACCCCATCGTTCAGGGAACGAAAACACGACCTGTAATAACCCATCCCAAGCCAAGGTGTTAGCTACCGTGCTCAGGCTGAATGACCTGGGGAACAGTGTCACAAACGGTGCATCCGAGAAACAGGGTCGCATCTCGGAGTATTTAGACCTAACCCCAGCATGCCCCCCCTGCTGGAGTGGACCCTCTATTTCCCTAGACACTCGTGAGACGAAAATTGGACCATTAATACTAGGAGCCTTTGGGGAACCTAGCAGATCTTAGGCCACTTTCGTGAATTCTTTTCTTGTGGGGCCTTCAGGGAATCAAAGGGGAGTGGACTCTCCGTCGTGGAGCCTTCAGGGAACCCATGAGGCCCTCTTCCCTCATGGGGCCTGTCCTCCCCATGGGAGACTGTCGCAACAGATCACTTTGCGGCCTGAATACTTCGGCCAGCATTCTGAGCTGCAGAGGAACCCCCATGAAGTACTTCCTTTATTTATCATAGCACCCTCCGGCGTATTCCTTGAGTCGTCCCTCCTTTTCCTCTCTGTAATCTCCCAGAGGGAGAGGCAGGAACGCCAAAAAACAAATAAATAATGCCGTTGCTCTTGTGCAGTAATCCTTACAAAACACGTAGATATTTATCTTCATTGCTCTTCTAACGATGCTTCAAATATTTTTTAGCGGTTATAAATGGTTGAATCGCCGGTTTGCCTTGCAAAAAAGCAAAGAGTCTGACAAGTTTTTCTTTAGAACTCTCTTTATTTTGAATGTAATCATCCATCTCATCAAAGCCATCAAACATCAATACGACCCGTTTTGAATGCGACTTACTTTGGAGCAAGTACTGTAGTAATCCATGATTTGTAATGCAGGAACCAGTTGTGGTCACGTGTGCCAAGTTTTTATAAGATTCTAATAATTTGCGTGTAGTAAATGTAGTAATAATAGTAATTTGGATGTGTCTCCTATACACCCTCCATCGAGCTGACAGTACGCCAAATGCGTTTTCAACCACTCTGCGTGCCCTACAGAGTCTATAGTTGAAAATTTTACGACTCTCCGTTAGTCTTACTTTTGGATACGCTCGCATTAAGTTTGTCATTAAAGGAAAGGCTTCGTCACCCACAAAAACATAGCGCATTTGGACTCCGCCTGGGATCAGTGGTTCCTGTTCAGGCAATTGTAGATTATCGCTCTTTAATTTTTGTCCATTAATGTTTCATTAATGTATCATTAATGTATCATTAAGAATTCCACCGTCACTGTACCGTCCCATGGATCCAGTATCTATCATAATAAATTTTCGTCTAGCATCAGCCACGGCCAGTAACACAATCGAAAATGTATGTTTGTAGTTATGGAAATCCGATCCCGAATTAGGTGGAGCCTTTATGACCGCGTGTTTTCCATCAATGGCTCCGACACAGTGGTCAAATTGACAAATTTCCTTGAAGTCTGCTGCAATTCTTTTCCATTCGTCTCGGGTTGGTTCGGCCATTACCTGAAATTATCTATAAATATTTATTTACATTCTGCCTGACAGGAGAATTATTTTAGACTTGGTTAAGAGATTATTACATAGAGTCCTGATCAACATATATTCTCTTATAATCTATAACGTAGTTTCACGATCATAATGAATTTCCTTTGGTGCGCCGATTAAGGCAAACACCCTTACTAGTATATCACATATCGCAACATTGTTATCAACAGTGATTAGAGTGCAAGATGCCCATTCAGAGAATCTATCTATAATTGTCAGAAATTTTTGTCTACCGAAGCGGTACATGTCGATTTGCCATATTTCCATCAGGCAAGTGGGGGTAAGAGTGGCTTCTAGAGGAGCTAAATTAGGATGCCAGATAATTTGTTCTTCTTCCCCTTGTCTTATTCGGGTCGGGGACCGACTGCATCGACAAGGCTCCTCCATACGTCCCTGTCTTGAGCCGATTGTTCGGCCTCCGTCCATGGCAGACCCATCCTCTCCTCGCACAGTTTTCGGAGTTGCTTCTCCCAACCGTGTCTTGGGCGGCCCACTGGACATCTACCCTCTGGAATGGCACTCAGTATTTTCCTCGGAATTCAGTCATCAGACATTCTTAGTACGTGCCCAAGCCATCACAGTTGCTATTTTTCTATGAAGAGTAGCAGTGGTTCAATGCTTAAATCATCTCGGATCGTAGAGTTTCTTATATGATCCCATTTCGTAACCCTTGCCACTCCTCTCAAGTACCTCATTTCGGCAGCTTGGACTCTAAGAGCGTAATATCATATAATTTATCATCTTTAATAATTACTGCGCATTTATCTTTATCTAAATGCATTTTTACAAAATTTAATAATGTGGTTCGTGCATTATTAATAGGAATGCACCACACATGATCCGTACCGGTTTCTTTTGCTTTTAATTTATGTGATTCTTGATCACTCTATAAATATCCTATTCATACGCAGTGGTGGATGCTTGTGGCGAATTGGGATACCAGCCTCATTATCGTCCACATTGTCGGTGACACTCTGGGCATCCCAAGTAGCTTCTACTCGCAACGAGTCTAGCTCTTCATTGTCCTCGCTATGGTGAATCTCTACTCTAGACAACGCGTCGGTCACATGGTTCGTGCAGCCTTGTTTATGTTTTATTTTGTAATCGTATTCTTGGAGTTTAAGTCTCCATCTGGTTAATTTTCCATTTGGTTCCTCTAATTTAGTTAACCAAATCAATGGTTGGTGATCTGTTTCTGTAATGAAGTGTCTACCATAAATATACGTTCGGAATTGCTGGAGGGATCATAGTATACCAAGCAATTCTTTCTCTGTGGTATTATTATATTTAGTTTCTGTTTTTGATAATGTCCTAGAAATATATTATGAAATTGGTTGTGATTTCTGACTCAACACAGCTCCTAAGGCAATATTGCTTGCGTCCGTAGTCACAGTAAATTCGTCGTTGAAATCGGGATATTTCGGTATAGGGGCATTAATAGTTCGTCAAATTTGGTTATATCCATTACATGGAATAGTTGAACTTGCTTTGTCGGCGTTCTTAATATATTATTTTTTAAATTATTCAACATTAATGTAGCATTCATTAGTTTAAGCGTTAAAAGTTGAATATATAAAATCTCATTTCATTATCGTTTTCGCCAAACACCTTTTTCCAAAAGGGAGTTACAACCGTTCCTCTATGGGTGGTCGTTGCGTGTGCCGCTTGCACCGAAAATTCTTCATCTATGTGCTCACAATCAAAAAATAATCTATCATATTCATTCTTATTCAACCTGTGTCAATTATTTTTTTAAATATTTAATGGCGTTACTACATATGGGAGGCCATTATTTATTTGATTTAAATGGACCAGGTTTCTTGAGAGGTTTCGCGGTTCTCCCAAAAATCCTGTCCTTCCTGATCGCTATGGAATAGTTCCTGTGTCGTTCGTCCATTACCCAGGTCTATGACCGGGCCTTTAGATGGTCATAGGCGCTGTTCATGCTTAAGTCCTCGTTGCGACGTTGAAGGAATCTATCGTATGGATGGGATAGACGAATCGATTGAAACGTACTTACATACATATTGTTGCAGTGATCTTTATCTCACGATTTGTTTGTTTTTCGTGGTCCTTTGCGTCGAAGTATAAAAATACATAGCGAATCCTGGCTACGGCCAACAGTTTCCTCGCGATTTGACACACGTACTGGGCGTCAGTTAACTTTTATGATGCACTTTTTATTAAAATAAATAATACTTTGGATATTTTATCCTTTATTTTAAGTTTTACAAAATTATAAGATCTACACACAATAAAATAAGTACAGTTTTAAAAGGAATAATCAAGTTGAGCAATGCTACAAGCGAAGTGCTTGGATTCAATCAACAAGATAGATCGATTTGTTGGAGAAGATGGGGCTCTTTATATAGTCCAAGCGGCTTTGGTATCGTGTGCACCAACTTCTGTCTTTCTGCTGTTTGTCAACATCTAATTGGGTCATTGTAATAACCAGGTTGTTGGTCCTCTGCACGTGGACATGTGGAATGTACGTGATAGTCCATAACTTTGGTCTGTTATTGTGGGAAGAGAAAGCGAAATGTCTGGATGCAAGTATATACGGATGTATGTTTTATTTATCTTTTTGATTAGTCTTCTTCTAATTATTTTAATCTGGCTCATTTGGTGTGTCGTTTCTATAAAGAGATTACTGTATGTCATCCAGGTAAATGTTCCTGGTAATATACTGTATGCAGGTATTGTCCATAAAATGTGTAGTTTATTTGATATGTCAGACAAGGTGAAGCGCAGGTTTTAGTAAAAGTTCCGAAGACTGTCGCAAATGATCACTTTGCGGCCTGAAGACTTTGGCCAGCATCCTCAGCTGCAGGGGAACCCCCATGAAGCAGTCCATGTCTGACCCCAGTACTTCCTTTACTTGTCGTAGCACCTCTCCGGAGAGGATGGAACTCCAGAACTCCAGTAATCCTTACTAATGATTCTTTCAAATATTTTCTCAGGGTTATAAATGTTTGAATCACCGGTTTGCCGTGCAAAAAAGCAAAGAGTCTGACAAGTTTGTCTTTAGAGCCCTCTTTATTTTGAATGTAATCGTCTATCTCATCAAAGCCATCAAACATCAATACGACCCGTTTGGAATAAGACTTACTTTGAAGAAAGTTCTTTAGTAATCCATGAACTGGGCTACAATCAGTCTTAGTGGAGAGATCCGGAGACTGTCGCAACAGATCACTTTGCGGCCTGAATACTTCGGCCAGCATTCTCAGCTGCAGAGGAACCCCCATGATGTACTTCCTTTATTTATCGTAGCACCTCTCAGGCGTACCTATTCCTCGAGTCGTTACTCTTCTTCCACTCTGTAATCTCCCAGAGGGAGAGGCAGGAATGCCAAATAACAAATAAATAATGCCGTTGCTCTTGTGCAGTAATCCTTACAAATTACGTAGATATTTATCTTCATTGCTCTTCTATCGATGCTTTCAAATATTTTTTAGCGGTTATAAATGGTTGAATCGCCGGTTTGCCTTGCAAAAAAGCAAAGAGTCAGACAAGTTTATCTTTAGAGCTCTCTTTATTTTGAATGTAATCGTCTATCTCATCAAAGCCATCAAATACGACCAGTTCGGAATGCGACTTACTTTGAAGCAAGTAGTCTGGTAATCCATGATTTGTAGCGTAGGGAGTGTGCCGAACCCATCGCTCAGGGAGTGGAAACACGACCTGCAATAGCCATCCCAAGCCAAGGTGTTAGCTACCGTGCTCAGGCTGAATGACCTGTGTCGCAAACGGTGCATCCGAGAAACAGGGTCGCATCTCGGAGAATTAGACCTAACCCCAGCATTCGGGGCCCTGCTGGAGTGGACCCTCTATTTCCCTAGACACTCGTGAGACGAAAATTGGACCATTAATACTAGGAGCCTTTGGGGAACCTAGCAGATCTTAGGCCACTTTCGTGAATTCTTTTCTTGTGGGGCCTTCAGGGAATCAAAGGGGAGTGGACTCTCCGTCGTGGAGCCTTCAGGGAACCCATGAGGCCCTCTTCCCTCATGGGGCCTGTCCTCCCCATGGGAAACTGACGCAACAGATCACTTCGCGGCCTGAATACTTCGGCCAGCATTCTGAGCTGCAGAGGAACCCCCATGAAGTACTTCCTTTATTTATCATAGCACCTCTCCGGCGTATTCCTTGAGTCGTCCCTCCTCTTCCTCTCCGTAATCTCCCAGCTCAAGGAAGAGGCAGGAACGCCAAAAAACAAATAAATAATGCCGTTGCTCTTGTGCAGTAATCCTTACAAAACACCTAGAGATTTGTTTCTCGTGGAACGAAAATTTGACCATTAAAAACTAGGAGCCTTTGGGGAACCTAGCAGATCTTAGGCCATTTTCGTGAACTCTTTTCTTGTGGGGCCTTCAGGGAACCAAAGGGGAGTGGACTCTCCATCGTGGAGCCTTCAGGGAACCCGTGAGGCCCTGTCCTCCAGATGTCCAGCCTATCGCAACAGATCACTTTGCGGCCTGAAGACTTGGCCAGCATTCTCAGCTGCAGAGGAACCCCCATGAAGCAATCCATGTCTGGCCCCGGTACTTCCTTTATTTGTCGTAGAACCTCTCCGGCGTACCCCTCGAGACGTCCCTCCTCTTCCTCTCCGTAATCTTCCAGTTCGAGAAAGAGGCAGGAACTCCAGAACTCCAGTAATTCTTACAAAACACGTAGATATTTGTCTTAATTGCTCTTCTAACAATTCTTTCAAATATTTTCTAGCGGTTATAAATTTTTGAATCGCCGGTTTGCCTTGCAAAAAAGCGAAGAGTCTGACAAGTTTTTCTTTAGAACTCTCTTTATTTTTAACATAATCATCCATCTCATCAAAGCCATCAAACATCGATACGAGCGAATACTCTAGTAATCCATGAAGTGGGCTACAATCAGTCTTGGTGCAACACTCATTCAGAAGAAAACTTGCTACACATTGTTCAGTAAGCTCTTATCAAGTAATTTGTATCGTATATGTCTTTGGAAGTGTTTCAATTCTTTATAAATGACCCACGGTGAAACCATGAGTCTTGACAAGCTCGCCAGGGAAGTTATTTTCCCCATCCCGGACTCGTCTGTTATGATAACCAAGTTTCGTTCTGTTTTGCTCAAATGTGTTTCGTTAATAGGCTCGCAGGAGTCCGTGGACATAAAAGGGAACAGGTTCTTACAAAATGGATAAGTTTATTAATATATTTTTTAATAACATTCACCTCACCTCTTCTGTGGGCGCGGTAAGTTTATTCTCTAATTCTCTGTCAATTTTGCTAGTAACTTCTTGTTTGTCTCACTGTTAACGACAAACAGGTCACCGGCATGTTCTGTTTCTGCGAACTTCTTCAGAAGAAATCGTCGTGAAGAAATTTCTCGTCTAATAAATACTTCTTTGCGGTACGCGTCTCGGCCTAACACTTCAAAGAGGTAAATGGATTTTTCCTGCTTCTAGTTGCAGGTATCTCTAAAGAAGAGTTGTGCATCTCATCGTGAGGATAATGTCCATCCCCTTGAGCTGGTCCCAGCCGGATTCGGACCCAGAGTCCAGGTCCTCGCGGCTCCACCTTTACACAACACAACAAAGGCTTCTGTGTATAACTGAGGGTGGGATGCGTGACCTTTATGTTGATAGCATAGTTTTTCAGGTATTCAGAACTTAGGATCTGATCTGAATGAGTCGAGGTAGCTCTGTCCCTCTGCGTGGTAGACGAGGTCAGCTCGGTTTGTAGCTTATAACATTTGCATAATATGTTTAAGTTATAATCCCAGTGACTACATTCTCCAGTGAATCACGGGTTAATCAAATGAAACCAAATGTTCAACTTTAACATTTATTGTAGGTAATCAGTAAAAGATTAAATAAAGTTTTGCAAAACATGAGACTCTAAAGTTTATTTCTAAAGCATTATAACTCAGGACGTGGTCAAAGGTTCGATAGGAATCACTTTGATAATGAAATTAGCAAATCGTTCTACAATAAGAATCAGTGATGTATGACCATATTATCTAACACGGGTACTAACCTTAATCTTGTAAATTGTCGGGCGCCAGGCCAGTCTAAAAAACTTGACCGTAAATTTAACTACATTATGTAAACTACAATTAAAACCAGCAAAAGGATCTAACGCCACACGATGTCAGCCGGAGCTTCCAGGCTCCAGCAAACCTCCTGTCTCTTCACCAAAAATCCGTTGAGTGCCTCGTCACGGTCATTGATCATAGATCATAGATCTCGCCGCTGTCTCGTCTGAAGCTAGCAACAGGCTCACACAACGCGGCGTTTCATGAGTCAACATCCGAATTAGATGGGGTAACAAGTAAAACTGTTACAGGTTAAACTCTTTAACTGCGGCTTCAGCCACCGCATCAGCCGCTTCAAGCGCTTGCAGAGTTCCGCCAATGATTATCCCTACTCACATGTTATTGTTTGATTGATCAAAACTGGGAAGCAGTTTCTTACTCTCCACTAAGCTTATTATTTTTGATGAATTCATTCAGAATAGTCAATTTGCTTTTCTGTTCCTGCAGTATATGCATCCTGAAAAGCATTTGCAATTCGACTTTTGAGAAAACTCGAAAAGAACTTTTAAAAATATCTCTTTTTTCCGCCACATTATACCGAAGGAGCTTGTCGAGGTCGTCAGATTATTAACTGTCGCATGTCCGATTTAATTATTATCCCAATTTAAGATCTTAAAAAGTTTCTTATACGTATTCTATAATCCAACACTTCACCAAAAGTACAATTATCGTTTTTAAAGGCATTTATAAAATTATTGATTGCGTAAGACTCAAAAGTCTATGTGATAGTCTTATCAACCCATTTGAAGTTGGATACATCGTTAAGAATGCGATAAATCCTACCTATGTGCACGCCGCAGGTGTTGATAAGGTTGGGGACCGACAGGAATTTAACACTTCACCAAAAGTACAATTATCGCTTTCAAAGACATTTATAAAATTATTGATTGCGTGAGACTCAAAAGTCTATGTGATAGTCTTATCAACCCATTTGAAGTTGGATACATCATTAAGAATGCGATAAATCCTACCTATGTGCACGCGGCAGGTGTTGATGGTTGGGGACCGACAGAAATTTTACACATCACCAAAAGTACAATTATCACTTTCAAAGACATTTATAAAATTATTGATTGCGTGAGACTCAAAAGTCTATGTGATAGTCTTATCAACCCATTTGAAGTCGGATACATCGTTAAGAATGCGATAAATCCTACCTATGTGCACGCCACGCCGCAGGTGTTGATAAGGTTGGTGGGTTGGGTGCTATAAAATTATTGATTGCATGAGACTCAAAAGTCTATGCGATAGTCTTATCAATCCATTTGATGATGGATACATCATTAAGAATGCGATAAATCCTACCTATGTGCACGCCGCAGGTGTTGATGGTTGGGGACCGACAGGTATAGAGTAATGTCCAGCCAGTCTAAGCGGGGTACATTCACCATACCTGTAGTAATCAGCGCCGGCCGGTGGTCAAAATATGTGGAGGTTCACCAGAGTCATTAAGTCAGACAAATAAATTTAGTAAAGGTACTTTAAAACATACCTATTCATAAAGAAGTTCTATTTTCCGTTCGTTTTGTTTAAGCGAAGACCTCTATGACTTTCTTGTGAAAATCAGGCATTGACTGAATTAACCTTTTTTCGATGCTTAACACTGATAGAGCGTTCAGTCTATCCTGGCTCATCGTGTTTCTTAAAAAGGATTTTATTCGTTTTAACGTTGAAAAACATCTTTCGCTTTCAACTGAGGTCATTGGAATGGTGCACACAAGTTTTAGTAACTTCACAGTCTCGGAAAAGTCTTCTAATGAACAAGTATTATAAAAAAGTTGTAAAATTGACAAAGCGCGTAAATTGCACAGAGTTCACCTTTTAACTGAACTTTATTTAGGAAGTCAGAAGAGGTCAGGTTATTCTTGAGGCCTACCTCCAACCTTTCCTAATAAGCATGTAAGGCATTTTCAATTTATAATCAGTTTTATTGCACCCGCAGCGAACGTAGTGTTTTTTCAAGTAGTTCGCGCACACAGTAATCATTGGAGAAATCCGTGTTGTTGGTGGTGATCATAAGTCTATCGTCTAAGCTTACCCGAGAGTATTATCTTTACATAATCTGGGTCCGATTCTCCAAATGTCTTCTTGATATAGACCAGGTGGGCAAACATTGCCAATGTTGCATCACTCGGTTGTGGCTCCATATCCAGAAGGATCTCTGAGGAATCAAGGAAAACAACTACCGTGCAATTGCTCATCTTCCATCTGCAAACTTTTGTCCACTTCCATGATGACGCCTGTTCCTGAAACAAGCATATTATGATTCATTAGTCATGTGATGCCACATTAGACACGTGTACAGTCAGAAAAGAGAAAGGTAATGAAGGTTAGAGCAAAGTTTTTTTTTTTTGTATTACGGACTCTGTGTCCATTTACAATACACATGGTACACATTATAACTGGTGATTATTGGCATTCACATGCCTCTTGAATCCTTCAAGGCTACAAGGCTAAAATAGTCTTGGAGGCGTTGTTTAACAGCACCATACCTCACGTCATGTTATGCCGAGCCAGTACGTCCGTGATGCCTCGTGTGATACACAGCAGATCTGGGTATCCCACTTAAGAGGATACCCGGCGGTGATTTTTCCATACAAACGTATTCCCTATTTATCTCTCTGGATTTTAACCCTAGAGAAAATATTGTTTTTGCATAAAATAGATATCAACTACTAGCGTGTCGGTACTTTTGTTTTTTTTTTTGATAAGTTACTTTTTATAGAAGTTATGACCTTCCAAAAATCAATAAAATTGACTGGTTTAAACGCCGTCAAAAGATGTTCAGTATACAAACCAGACAATGTTTTTTTAAAAAAAGCAAAACGTACAGACATAGAATAGTTTTTTCTTATGTAGTTGGTAAAAAAAAATTGAAATTCAGTCCACTTTTGGAGGAGAAAAGTGGGGAATACAAAACCTCCATTTTAGTTAGGTGTCAGTGCATTGTCCCTTTCGCTCAATATCCGGTGGAGTAAGAGCAACAGTGACAGCAATATTTTAGTAAAATCTATTTCTGCACCACCGGGTATCATCTTAATCTTCCAGTTCGGGGAAGAGGCAGGAATGCCGAAACACCAATAAGAATTTTAATTGCTTTTCTTCACTGATAGGTACAAATGACGTAGAGAATTGATTAAGTTTCTCTTCCAATGGTTCTTTCAAATATGTTCGTGTTGCCAAGAATAGTTGACCCCTTTGTTTATTTACTAAATAATTAAAGAGCTTAACAAGTTTTTCTTTGGAACTTTCCTTCTTTTCAATAAAATCGTCTACTGTTTGATGCCGTCCCTGGCTGTAGTTGTTCAGTACGAACAACTTATAGCATTCCAGAAGGTATGGGCTATCTATTAAATTATTAATGTTTTTGTACGCCGTTACTGCAAGGGTCCCACTCCTCCTGACTGGAGACCTTATCTCAAAAACTTTTTTTGGATCTGTTCTAATTTGTCAATATATTTTTGCTGGTATGGGGCCCATACAGCAGAGGCGTATTCAATTTTAGCCGTATAATGCAGTTTTACAAAGCCATCATTGCCTCGGGATTGGAAAACTGTTTGTAAAATCTTATGACAAACCCTAGAAGCTTGTAGCATGATGTCATCAACTGCAATATATGGTCCGAAAGCATAAGTTTGGGATCAAAGACTAACCCTAGGTCCTCGATGGATTTTTCTTTTGACAATATATCATTTTTAATACAATAATCGAATTTGATAGGGCTTCAACCAAGATGAAATTGAATCTAAATCGATTTGCAATTTAACCCATGTATGCCCAGAACTATTTTTGGTTTCCAATAATTTTCAGTTTAGGATATGTGGGTCCCTGAGGGATTGTTTTAAAGACTCTCACTGAAGTTTTGAGGTAGGAGTGGAGAAATAGTTGTTTTTTTAATGGGTCGAAAACGACCCCAGAGTTAAATGCGTCACTTTAAATTCATGTTGAATAAAAATGCCATTATTTTATTTATCTACATCGTTAGTAAATTAAACGGAAAAAAAAACCACTTTGAAATAAAAATTTTGAATGAAACTGCAAAAAAACATTTTGCATGTAAGTTTACACCGCATTTATTGCACGCCATCACAGTTTTATTTTTACAAAATGCGCAACAAAGTCTTCAGAGAGTCTTTTCGATCAAGTGCTCCGCATTGTGCTTTTGCACCGTATAAGGTACACTTGTTTGGATCTTTCGACTGGGTCCAGATTTAGGTCTTGCAGTTCCATTATTTTGCAACAAAGTGCGGGCAATGCCTCGTGGCTGTCAGACCAGTACTGGTGAGCTAAAAGTGAAGCATTATTCACAGCGACATCGATTAGCCAAAAAAGAATACGAGTGTACCATTTCTTTCCTCTAATTGCTATTCTACACATGCCTACATTGGCATCTAATCTGTCCACACCCCTCATATAACGATTGTACCAGACGAGGTGAAGCACACAAGAACTATAAATATGGCTAAAGGTCCCGATCCACAGAGGCGTCAAGTGTAGCTCCCTTCACCACGTGTGGAGGGAGAACGTCGTCTGCTTGTCGCTGTAGAGGTAGACGTAGTCGGAGCTGTTCCAACAGGTTTCCTTTTGACGTAGCTGGGTCTGGTCCGTAGGGTGTAAGGTAATCCGAGGTCCAGGGTAAAGCGTGGGTCAGTGAAGGAGAGAGGCAAGTTGAAGCGAGGTCGGGGCTAGATAGGGCGAGCAGAGCAGAGAGAGGGTTCTAATTGTGTCGGTTGGTAGAATGATGATTTTAATTTGACATTTTGCCTGTATTTATAAGGTAACGGTAGCGACGGCGGTACCCTGCGGTTGCTACGCCGTATACCTGCGGTTGGTACCCGGTGCACCGGGCCCGATTCCTGGAATCGAGTGAAAGCGACGACTGCGCTTTCTCTTTGATAATGACATTACCACTCTATCCTTTCCGACAATTTATTTATTTAAACAAAAATAGCAGTTACAACATCAAATACACAATCGTATGGATTCTTAATAATACAGCACAATTAACTGAAACCCAAAATAAAAACACAATCAGTACGTCCGTCACAACGATTATATTCAGAAATGAGATAAGGTTGTGGTACCTCGATCCTTGATTTTAGCGCAGCTGAATATCTTTTTGCTTTTTGGATTGGCTGTATCCCGTGTTTAGTCGATAAGAGAGTCACAACGTTATCATT
This sequence comes from Limnephilus auricula, assembly GCA_951813805.1. NCBI lineage: Eukaryota > Metazoa > Arthropoda > Insecta > Trichoptera > Limnephilidae > Limnephilus > Limnephilus auricula. The sequence goes on along the minus strand of OX638414.1, from coordinate 6,307,927 downwards.
CCGTTTAACAGCACATCCCATTTGTTTCATCCAATTGTTAATCGTAGTATCCTCTCGCTTCTTTTGGCATTCTTTTACATTCTTCAGCAGAAGTTTTCAATATGAATATTATGCACCGTACCGGTAAAAAAACGCTTTTTTATCTTTGATATTGCTGGCTAATGGCAGTCCAGTAAAAAAAATGTTGCTAGACAGAGAATTCTGTATCGGGAAATTCTTGTCTTCAACGGCGTCCGATCTTTCCGTTCTATTTCCTCTATGGTCGTGCCAAAGTGAAGAGCGCGCGTTGACGTCACCACCTATGATCACATTACGTCCTTTGAGTAGTGCACGAGTTAGCTGTAGAATGTGAAGTCACATCGTTCCCTTACTTAAAGTACACTGAGATCAGAATGACCTCAGTGTTTCCGAACTTAATGGATACACAAGTCTGATACTCGTCAGAGAGACCCTCAAGGAAAAGGGGATCGATCAACGAAGTCTTGATCAGAATCCCTGCTCCCGGAGAGTGACCGCTTTCGAGCATCACTCCTGGAGACTCAATTGCCAACCAATCTTGCCATACATACTGCTCCCGAACGAGCATAACATGGATTCCCATTTCAGACATGACATGTTGCACTTCCATTTATCCTAAATAACGGGAATAAACATTACATTGATGTTTTATTCAACGATGATTAAAAACCGAGTCAAGTCCGAACATAATCACAATATTTTTTCATCAAAAACCACACGTATTTCGTAAAGAATTTGTAAAAACGACACTGCAATTTTTGGCAATGACACTTGTAACGCGTATAACGTTGGTATACGTCATATGTAATAATTGCTGTTAAAATGTCTATAAACATTATCTTTGTGTTTTATTCTACAATGATTACAAATTGAGAATGGAATCGCAACATTTTTAATCGAAAGTCATTATCACAATATCAACAACGCGTACACATCACAAGGAAAACTGTTTGAATGACAAATTTGCGACCACACCCAAGTTGCCAAATTTAAAACAGCGTAGCTATGTCCTTCTAGAAAGGTCACTCAATATTACAGTATTACTTTTTACACTATTGATTACAATCAACCACACATCTGTCACACCGGTGTTTAGATGACAGATGATACGTTAAAAAAGAAAATGCGATTTAACCCTTATGTTTAAAAACTGAGTCAAGTCCGAACATAATCACAATATTTTTTCATCAAAAACCACACGTATTTCGTAAGGAATTTGTAAAAACGACACTGCAATTTTTGGCGATGACACTTGTAACGCGTATAATGTTGGTATACATCATACGTAAGAAACTACATGGACAAGGTCAGAATCGCTTGCTATAAAATTACTCATAGATGGCGTTATCAGTTAATATAAAAACGATGACTGGCGGACAGGAAATACGGGAGACACTATATCAGAATATGAATGTGTTATTCTGTTTCCTGTTTATTATAATTTTATTATGTCTGAGTTACGATTAATTATATCTGCAGAGTCGCGTCTTTATTTAAATTTTTACTTTATTACATTTCTCAACTGCTACAAACCTTCTGGAGCCAGCAGGACTATGGCATCCCCAATAAATTCGGGTACGTTATGAGCAAGGATGTTACGGATATTCGCATCTGCAAATGTGGAATATTCGCATTAATTCAGACATCTTTATCCGCATTCGCGTCAATTAATGCGGAGCTTTTACGGATACGGATTCATATCTGCAACAAGTAACGACTTGTAAAGAAAGTTGGCGGGGCTAGAGTGGCACGAGCCTCGCGCAAGTTTGCTAGTTACTATCTTCATTGAATGAGATAGCAACTAGCACGAAATTCGTTTTCTAACTGACCAATAGGACTATTCTCACAGACCTCGCTAACATCAATAAAATAACCCTGATTTGGGTACCAGGACATAAAGGTATTGAGGGCAACGAGCGGGCTGACGAACTAGCAAGGAAAGGGGCGAAAGCACCACTTGTAGGATCCGAGCCGGCCGTAGGAGTAGCAGCTTGCCACACAAAACTACATATCGATAGGTGGGTCAAATCCCAGCACTGCAAAGAATGGGAGAGGGCACCCGGAATGAGACAATCCAAAGTTCTCATAAAAGGACCGGATCCTAGACGAACCAGGAAACTACTCGATACGGACAGAAACTCGCTGAGGGAACTGGTAGGACTATTAACGGGACACTGCCATCTCAGGAGGCACATGCAGATATTGGGAGTGGAAAACACTAATATATGCAGAAAATGTGAAGAGGATGAAGAGACTCCAATTCACCTATGGTGCCAATGTCCTGCCCTGGTGGGAACTAGGCTCAGACACCTGGGGAGACATACAGTAGAACCAGAAGACATAGCCACATATCCAATGACAACGCTGGTGAACTTTATTAAAGGGACTGGTTTGTTATTAAAGGAATGAGGTAAAATGGGAGATAGCACAATGGGCCTATGGCCTAAGTGCTCACGGGAACTGCTTGTAAACCGTCTCCGCCTTTAAAAAAAAAAAAAAAATGACCAATAGGAAGGCACACATTGGTGGCAAGATCCAACAGGTTTTGGTTTGTTTTGTTTTAATTATCGATGTGGTTCTCATTGTGAATCAATTACAGTGTTTGTTTACTGTGTATCTAAGTTTTTTGGGTGGTTGATGAATATTTGGTTAACGATAATTGTTGCATTTCATTACTATGTACCTTCTAATACAATATTTATCAGCGGCTGAGGCCAATTTCAATGTTTAGAACCAACTGTATGTACCTACCTATTAATTAATTTATTAATATTGTAGCTTAAAACATTTGCATAATATGTTTAAGTTATAATCCCAGTGACTACATTCTCCGGTGAATCACGGGTTAATAAAATGAAACAAAATGTTCAACTTTAACATTTATTGTAGGTAATCAGTAACATGTTAAATAAAGTTTTGCAAAACATGAGACTCTAATGTTTAATTCTAAAGCATTATAACTCAGGACGTGGTCAAAGGTTTGATAGGAATCACTTTGATAATGAAATTAGCAAATCATTCTACAATAAGAATCAGTGATGTATGACCATATTATCTAACACGGGTACTAACCTTAATCTTGTAAATTGTCGGGCGCCAGGCCAGTCTAAAAACTTGACCGTAAATTTAACTACATTATATAAACTCCAATTAAAACCAGTAAAAGGATCTAACGCCACACGATGTCAGCCGGAGCTTCCAGGTTCCAGCAACCCTCCTCTCTTCACCAAAAATCCGTTGAGTGCCTCGTCACGGTCATGGATCATAGATCCTAGATCTCGCCGCTGTCTCGTCTGAAGCTAGCAACAGGCTCACACAACGCGGCGTTTCATGAGTAAACATCCAAATTAGTTGGGGTAACAAGTAAAACTGTTACAATATAAGTTTATTTTTACTACATTTATATTCAATTTGTAATTTTTATTTTTCATTCTTGTAGATTCTAAGTCAGTTATTGTAAACAGTTATTATCTACTTCAAACATTATAATTTCTTAACTTATAATTTCTTTACTCCCCAACTCAAACACGAGAAATTTTTTCTCCGTTGAGTTGAGTAGTTTGTTAAAAAAAAAAAATCTATTGGTAAATTGCTTTTAAGAACCAACTGTATTTATTTTCTAAATCTTATGTATATGTATTTTAAATAATAAAAAATAAAAAAATTCGATGTAAATATTAAGTGAAAAGGTAAATAAAAATCCCTCCACCAATAAAAAGCAGTATCTGGACTTACTTTATTTTAGACAAAAATGATCCGGAGAGGTCCGAGTGTAAAATATGTATTAACAGTTACTCGCGGAAGGGACTTACTACTACTTCTTTGAAAAATCACCAGAAATCAATGCGCGAATCGATTTTCATATATTTATATACTTTAAATTGATATATCTTTTAAAAATCCTGAAATCCGCACCCGCCGATATGAACCTCTCATAATCCGCATATAAGTATCATAATAAAACCAAGCTTAAATTATCTGGCCGTTTTGTGAGTTATCGGGTTAGTACGACAAAGTATCGCCGGCCCCTTATTGAGGGTCATTATGTCCAGATTCTATTGTATTCATTTTAGTTATTAATAAATAGACATTGGATTATATGCACTAACAAAGTGCCAAAATATGCACTAAAAAAGGCCGAAATATGCACTAAAAGCTCTTGAAATGCCCAAAATATGCACAAGGCAAAATCAAAAAACCCTTTTTATTTTTATATATTTTAATTAAAGACGGTACAAAAACAGCCAAATGTTCTTAAAATTATGCATAGTTTTTGTGACAACATACAATTAAATATTTTTCCAAATTTTCGATCGCAACTTTGTGATGTTTGTCACCCAGTTTTAATTTTGTACGCCAAAAAGCTCTACTTCAACTGAGGTCATTGGACAAAATTTAAAATTTGGCACCATTTCTGGAGATATTTGTTTATCAGGGGACTTTTGCCGTTGATGTTGGCATGTTCTTCATGTCTTCAAGATTCGGGTTTTGAAGCAAAATAGCGTCTAACTTTTTACGAACCTTTTCTGATATTGAATTAGAAAGGAAGTTTCTCACTGTTTCCAGCATTTCTATTGATTTAAATGGAGTAATGTTTCTTGTTTCCAATTTTTTGTGGAAATGTGTTGAGATCAGGGCGATTTTCTGTTTAATGAATGCATCTTCAAATGCAAGCTAGCTTGACTGAATTGCAATGGCCTTTGAACTGTCAAATTGACCAACGAAATATGCACGATTAGGAAAAAAGGCTAAAATATGCATAAAGAGGATACCCGGCGGTGATTTTTCCATACAAACGTATTCCCTATTTATCTCTCTGGATTTTAACCCTAGAGAAAATATTGTTTTTGCATAAAATAGATATCAACTACTAGCGTGTCGGTACTTTTTGTTTTTTTTGATAAGTTACTTTTTATAGAAGTTGTGACCTTCCAAAAATCAATAAAATTGACTGGTTTAAACGCCGTCAAAAGATGTTCAGTATACAAACCAGACAATGTTTTTTAAAAAAAAGCAAAACCAAAAAAGTTTTTTCTTATGTAGTTAAGAGGAGAAAAGTGGGGAATACAAAACCTCCATTTTAGTTAGGTGTCAGTGCATTGTCCCTTTCGCTCAATATCCGGTGGAGTAAGAGCAACAGTGACAGCAATATTTTAGTAAAATCTATTTCTGCACCACCGGGCATCATCTTAACGCTGTAATTAGAGAGTTATATGCATTTGCATATGCAAATATGCAAATGCATATAATCCGATGTCTATTAATAAACATATTAATTGGTTAAAGAGACGGTGTGAACCCGTAGTCCCATACTGAAATTCAAGAACTACATTCTTGAATTCGGTATTTCACCCGCGCGACTCATGCTAAAGAATCATAGGTTAATATATAATTTTGGAGACCGCTAAAAAAACCATGGAGGTACAATTGACCAAAGAAACCATGCATCTGGCAACACTGCTTTGTTCTGTGGCTAATCCAAACATCATATTATAATATCTTATACGTAGTAACTTACTGCTCGATGGTGTAGTAATCCCCCTCAGATATAATACACTTGTGTCAGCGCTTTTTCCAATCCTCGAAGCACTTCTGATAAGAGTTTTTTGGTATGGCCTTGAGCTCTTCCAGCGATGCAGTCTTTATCTCCTTAATCATGGCAAAACTCCATCCTTTCATCGGTCATGATTACGGCGTTGTTTTTGGCCAAAAAATCACAAACAAGCAAGGACGTGTGAGCAGACTCAGAAAGCCATGAATTGTTTTGCCACAAATCTGGGCGTTTTCTTCGTATTGCATACAAATCAACCATCAGTTGTAATTTCTGGTGTACCACAGGGTTCAAATCTTGGCCCCTTGCTTTTTCTTATATTCATAAATGTTATTATTATTTTTTCACCCTGATCTCTGAAATTTTTTTGTAAAATTAAGTCTGTTTCTGATCATCAACTGCTTCAAAATGACCTCGACACACTCAATAACTGGTGTACTGTCAATGATATGTTACATTTTAAACTTCACTAGAAATAGAATTATAAATGATTTTTAATAATATCATTCTCAAAAAAGTGTCTTCAATAAGAGATCTAGGAATCACTATTTTTCTAAATTCATATTTGATGTACACATTAACGACATTAAGTGCAAATCATTAAAAATTATGGGATTTATTCACAGAATATGTAATCCTTTCAAAGATCCTCAATCAATACTAACCTTTTACAATGCCTTAATTAGAAGTAAACTTGAATATGGAAGCACTATTTGGAATCCACATTACTGAAAATTTGAAAACATTGTAGAATAACTTAAAAAAAAAATGCTAAGAATGTTATTCTTCAAATGTGAACTACATGACCATCTTAAATCATACGACGTACGTCGTGATTTCCTCAAGATTGATACACTTAAAACTAGAAGGCAATTGACAGATCTAATATGTTTACATAAAATCATTCACGGCCATCTTGATACTCCACTATGTCTTAGCAATATTGAAATAAATGTCCCTAATTCCCATTGTTTAAGATGCCATAACATTTTTCACCTGAATACATTTTAAAATAATATCGCCTACTTTAGCCTCTTGACCCAGATGTGTCGACTATATAACAAGACAGAGTGTGCTGAAGTATATATTTTTGTCGATAATTTGTATGGATTCGAAAAAAAGTTCTGGCGCTCTTAAAAAATGTTTAACTAATTATATTGTGTCAATTGTCTCTCTATGCATGCCTCTCATGTTTCTTATGTCTCTTGCCTCTCATTATAATGTGTTACTTGAGTGAGCTTGTATATAATTTTGTATTTTTATATATGACGTTTTTGTTTTTCTAATTGTATGTATCTGTATTTAAGACCCATTGACCAGCGGCTGAGAATTAAAGTTCCAAAATGCTTGCAACTGTATAGGGAGGGTCCGATGAGAAAGATCGATTATTCCCCATATCAAAGCTTTTAAACTAAAAATTGAATATCGATTTATTTCATTAAAAATTTGCTTTATATATATATATACCTACATTCAATAGCAATAATACAGCAATAAAAATGCTCAAAACACACAATGATAAACTATTAAATATCGTGTGCTTCTTGTGAGTATTTTTTGTTCATAAGTATTTATGCTTTTTCAATAATGTCTAAACAAAATAAGTGTGTAAAAAAAATCTGAAAATTTTTAGTTTTTATGATTGTAAAATAGGCAAACTGAAGTATTTTTGTCACAAAACACGCACTAAGATCTTTTTTTAATAATTTTATTTGAATTAAAACAAAAATTCTGAAAACTGGCTTTACTAGTTAATGTATTGATTTATTTTAATGTAAGATTGATGATTTGAAATGTGTGTTGTTTAATACAATCTTTCGTTTGTTTAAAAATTTAACAAATCTGCCAACGACCAACAATATAACCTTAGTAAATAAAAAATTAACTTTTTTTTTTCAAAATTAAAAAACTGACTTTACCAGATAAAATAGCAATCTTACAAAATCAATTTATGTTTTTTTGTAAAAAAGAGTCGATACGTCTAGAATTTGTTTTAAAAAGGACAAATTTCAGTTATTGTCTGGTTATACCCTCTTAATTGTCTGTAATTGTATGTCCCTATTTGTACAATAACTGAGTTTTTATAACTGGATTGTTCTTGCATAAGTGCGAACATCTGTAAAACCCAGTATAAATAAATAAATATTTGTGATATGGTGAGTGAGCACTATATATAAAAAAATCATTCTAATGTACTAATTATTTTGAAAGTTACATTGAGAGTTTTATAGAAAGTAAATATTTTGAAACAACTTTAAATAATTTTTTTAAGAACAGCTTTTTTAGACCTATTAGATGAGAAAAAAGAAATAATTTTTACAGTAGTTGTTGTAGATACCAGAGGCCCTAGAACGCTTGCTCTATAACGATCGATAGGATAACTATCGGTAACTTCTCATCGTTCCCTAGGACAACTGCAGATCGCTAACGTACAAACGACAGTTGGTATCGAATATATTAAGGTCACTTAGTCATTGTGAACTGTCACCTATTCGTTTGCGATCTGCAGTTGTCCTAGGGAACGATGAGAAGTTACCGACAGTCGGTCGGTAACTTCATATCGAGCGACCGTGCTAGCACGCCAGGGGTGTTACGGATATTCTCATCCGCATTCACAAATGCGGAATATTCGCATTAATTAATGCGGAGCTTTTACAGATGCGGATTCATATCTGCAACAAGTAACGACATGTAAAGAAAGTGGGTGGGGCCAGAGTGGCCCTAAATAACTAGACTAGCACGAAGTTTGTTCGCTAACTGACCAATAGGAAGGCACACATTGGTGTCAAGATACTACAGATTTAGTTTGTTTCGTTTTAGTTATCGGAGTGGTTCCAATTGTGAATCAATTACAGTGTTTTTCACTGTTATTATTATTTTTTTAAAATTGATAAACTAATGTTTAAGACAAGATTTTTTATGCATAGCACAAAGGGTAACAATTATTATAAGCAATAATTATTAGCCTGAAACACTCGTCCATATTAAAAAAATCTTCCGAGAAAAGATACATATCGCCGACGGAACTCGAACCTGCACAAAATGTAACAAGCGGTAATTGTTGAATGAAACACTAGGTATATATTGAATCATTTGGAGTAGGAGGTATCCCGCTGTAGCTTAATGGTAGAGCACTTGACCGGCAATCAAAAGGGTGTGGGTTCGAGTCCCGTCGGCGATATGTATCTTTTCCCGGAAGATTTTTTCAATATGGATGAGTGTTTCAGGCTAATAATTATTGCTTATAATAATTGTTACCCTTTTTTCACTGTATTTATCCAAGTTTTTTGCGTGGTTGATGAATAATTCGATGTAAATAAAAATGCCACCACTAATCAAAAGGAGTATCTGGACTTATTTTTTATTACTATTTATTAAATATAATTAACTTAGACTTAAATGTTAATAAAAAAGACTAAAAACTGTTTTGTTCTCAAAATGTGATTAGATAAAACATATTAAAACTAAATCGATTTTCATTTATTTATGTAAGTACTTAAAATTGAAATATCTTTTAAAAAATCCTGAAATCCGCATCCCCATCTGCGCATCATCCGCAACAACCCTGGTAGGTATCTAACTAAAGTTGCATGATATAGAATTCATTAACCTCTTGTAGGCCGAAGTCCTCCCGTCGCACAGTGGGCTGAAAATCGCCTTTCATAGACATAGAGACTTGAATTTTCATGGCTCTTTTTTTGGCTAGAAATGGATTCTGCTGATCATTACTATACTATAAAATTTCGTATGAAGCAATTGCGTGTCAAATGAAGGCGTTATAATTTTTTAAAGAAAAAATTGTATGGCACTGACATTAAAAATGAGGCTATCTCTGGAATCATAAGGTTGACGTGGCACGATCAAGTAAATCAGATACTTGAGTCGGGCCATGTCAAGAGTCAGAATAATAGAAGAGTATGTATGAGAAGATGTATGAATGTGAATGAGGCAAGGAGCGTGTGCCAAGACCGAGTTGTTTGGCAGTCCGTCCTCTCTGCCTACCCCTGCGGAGAAACGGCGTGATGGTTAGTTAGTTAGTTAGTTGAAAATGAAATGACAGATGAAAACCGTTTGTAAAAGTGACGCCAAGTTGACCATAGATATTTATTATAAATTATTCAGATGTGTTGGCGCTCTGCGGATTTTTGCTATGTCAAGACTGAGAACGGCGCAAGCGATTCTGACCTTGTTCTTCATACAATTTCTTTATACATAAGGGACAAAATCGCTTCAAAATTTATTTTTTTTTAATTTCGACCCGCGGCCACCGGTGGGCGAACGGCCATCGAGAGGTTAAATGAAGCATAGAAAATTTACATAATTACCGTTTTTTTTATCTAAATTCTCAATAAAAGCTTACAAAAAGCACATTTTTCTTATTCTTCAAAACATTTTTTAAAATTCTTTCAACATGATTATTTACCCCTGGAATATGTTTATATTTTTGGGACATGGCGTCATTGTTTACTGCAGGGGTTCTCAAAATTTGCCAAGTCGCGGCACACTTAGAAAATTTGAATTTTTTCACGGCACCCTAGTCATATTTTTTTAAATATTGAATACCTCACAAGAGTCCCAACTGCTCCCGTCTGGAGCCAGTGAGACTATGGCATCCTCAATAGGGGTATGTTATGAGGCTGCAGGTAAGTGGGGAAGGGAAGGAGACGAGGAAGAGGAATGTGGGGAAGTACCTGTCTATTCAGATCTAGTCACTAAACACGGCTAAAGCCATTTCAAGCAACATTTCAATTCTGAATGTTGGTCTTACACTAGGGCGATACTAAAGTATCTTCCACTCTGGAACGTGCCGCAAATATATTATTTTAAATAATTAATTTTGAAATAACACAAATCAATTAAATAAATTTTCTTTGCGCACGCCGGGTTCAAACCCGCGGCCTTCGGAATGGCAGTCCAACGCCCTACCACTGGACTACGCCGGCCGTCAAAATATCTATCTGTGGTAGATATATTTCTTATTTGTACGACTATGGAGAAGATCCAGGTAAGAAACTGTAGTGTTCTGTTATTCAAGACACACTAACAGATTCTCCAATAACACCTTGGATGGAGATTACTTCTTGGGAATAATAGATTCTTGATATTTTATCTGCTTTTATTAAATACTTCGCGTATTACAATATTGACCTCGTTAGTCGACATAACTAGAAGCTGGCTAAATGGATTCTCATCCGAGGGTTCCAGTAAACACTCACCCAGAGCTGCTTAACCTTCTGTTGGTTCCCACAGGTACTAGACTACCTGCCATCTAGCGGAATCTAAGGACAGCTCTCTTAACACTGCCATCTATGTCTACAAGCTGGAAGCTTTTAGATACACTACAGAAACTAATACAATTTCGAGCGATATTTGATCTTTATAACATCAACTGTTGAAAATTCAGCTTCGCACATATATATATATATTTTTTATTATCCACTGGAGCGACAGAGCAATTAAAATATTTTTACTCAGATTGCTAAAGGAAATTTTTCCACTCACATTAAAAAAATTATACATCCGAATTTGAATATGGAGACATACAAACTGATTATAGTTCTATGTAGCCAATGAATTCCCCTATCTTTTGTCTATTATCACATATTTGTAGGATTTATAAAAAATATATAATTAAATCTTTAACCTTAAAACATTTTAAAGAATCTGAAAAAAAGAAAACAAGCAACGAAAATGCTTTTGGCCGTGAAAATCTAAAAACGTAACCAGCAAGGCATTGTTTGGCTCTGACACTTGCTTAGTGAAGACATTTTTTTGTCGATGCAAATCATTCAATTTTCTATTGAAAAAATCACGTGGTTTGACAACCATGTTGGGATGCATTTTTTCATGGAATTTTTGAAAAAATGCATCCCAACATGGTCGTTTCAACTTACTTGGGTTCATGCTCTCGGATGACAGAAATTTTGAAGAGAGCACACACTGCGGTCTCTCTTCATCGTTGACTTCTTTCGAAGTGAAGCCGAAATCCAAGTAGCTGTCTTCGTATTTGCGGCATTTCCGCTTCTTTCCTTGCCTGCCACTTGTCGATGCATCATCAGTAGTATTTGCACTATTAGTTTTGTTTTACAAAAATCTATCCATTTTTACGAAATGTGAGTTGGTACAGTTGGCTTTTCAATAAGAACAAGACTCATGCACTGGCCTATGCAGGGAGATACTTTTTGACGACACGATTTTTTTTTTTTTAATTAGCTTCACACAGGAGGCCCAGAGAAAAAAAAAAACCTTCAAGGCCTATGTCATCTTTGAGGATGATGTGTGGAGGGTCTTTTTGTGGAAATTAAGAAGAGAAGTTCTGGGAAGGAATAAGGTATGAAGGGGTGGGTAGGAATCTGAGGTTCAATGTGTCCAGGAATGACGTACGTATGAATCCATCCCTCCCACTGTGGAGAAAGGTGATGGGTCGAGAGAGTCCGGCTGGAGAGTTAGGTTAGGTGGACAAACACATCCGCCGCCAAGACCTAGACAAATCTCACCCCATGAACCTGCCACAGGACCGGCCACGCGGATAGTTTTCCATTTCATAAAATGTTTGTATTCATGTCATTTTTGATTTTTAGTAGAGACATCTGATCTCTCTCCGCGGCACTCCAGGGAACCTACGTTGGGAACCTCTGGGTTACGGACATATTTATATTAATTTATCAGTAGTGTTGGTATGTCATATGATTGCGATTAAAATTTATCAACTTCCTGCAGGAATACAACTGAAAATCTTTTAATGGTTTTACCTGGAAAGCTTTTTGAGAGTTTTGAAAATTGATAATTTTATAGATTTCGATGTGCTCTTTCCGAATTTCACTTTGCCACCTCATATCTTTGCCACTCGCGCCGCCATTTTGGAAAAATGGCGCCTAATAGCAGCTTTTTGGCAATATCTTCTTTCTGACTCATTTTAAGATAAAAACATTTATGTGCAAAATTAAGCTAGAAAAAATTTCCTACAATTTATGTAATAAGATTTTTTTTGTAAAATCAGTAGTTTTGGCGTTCGAGCGTATTATGGTAGATTCAGACTGAGTCGACGTACGTATGCATCGCTACGCCTAACAATATCTGGGCTACTTAGCATTCATAGATTTTCAATGAAAATTTATGTTTTACGCCGTTCTTCCATAGAGCTACCTTCAAGCGACGCGATCGCCGCTCGTCTGTGTTTTCCATACTATTATTAGTGTTTGAAAACGCCGCTAGGTGCTACACTAGCAAATTTGTTTGACAGGTAGCAATAGCGTCGCTTGTGAATAGCTACGAATCACATTGGCCACACGCATCGCGACGTGCGATGTCTGTGGCCATTTTCATAGAAAATGTATGGTTCCTAAGCATTTTTTGGCATAGCGATGCGTACGTACGTCGACCCAGTCTGAATCTACCTTAATTCATCTACACTACCACTTATTTCTTGTAAATGCCAAAAAGGAGTAAGCAGCGTTTTTTTTTTTTGTGGTGTCCCCTGTAGGCCTAATTCAAATGTAATGAACAAATTCGAAATTTAGCGCAATCTTCTTTGCTGTTTTTTTTTTTTTATAGTGAATACCTTACAAGAGTCCCAACTGCTCCCGTCTGGAGCCAGTGAGACTATGGCATCCCCAATTGGGGTGTGTTATGAGGCTGAAGGTAAGTGGGGAAGGGAAGGAGACGAGGAAGAGGAAGGTGGGGAAGTACCTCGCTATTCAGATCTAGTCACTAAACACGGCTAAAGCCATTTCAAGCAATGTTTCAATTCTAAATGTTGGTCTTACACCAGGGCGATACTAAGACTATCTTCCACTCTGGAACGTGCCGCAAATATACTATATATTATTTTAAATAATTAATTGTGAAATAACACAAATCAATTAAATAAAATTTATTTGCGCACGCCTGGTTTGAACCCGCGGCCTTCGGAATGGGAGTCTAACGCCCTACCGCCGGGCTACGCCGGCCGTCGAAGGCTGTCGGCGTGACGGACCAAACCCCCTAGCATACTCAATCGATAAGGATTGATAGGATAACTTTTGGTGACTTCTCATTGTTCCCTTGACAACTGCAGATCGCTAACGTACAAACAACAGTTGATGTTGAATATATTAAGGACACTTAGTCATTGAGAACTATCACTTTTTTTATTTTTTATATTAGCTCCACACAGGAGGCCCTGAAGGAAAAATTCCCTCAGGGCCTACATCTACACCTACAACCCGGTGAGCCCGGGCACCCCTGCTAAGTCACCAAACATAGCAAATTAATTGGGGCGACCTGTGGCAGAGGTGTTGGTCGTCCAATAAATGGTTCACGGGGTGGCGGTACCCATAGCCACCTCTCAAATTGTTAACTTATGCGTTGACGATCTGCAGTCATGCTAGGGAACGATGAGAAGTTATCAAAAGTTATCCTATCAATCATTATCGACTGAGTGTGCTAGCTGCGCAGGTGTTGCGAGTTCGTCTTGGGTATCGATCAAGACGTCATAAACCGAAATTTCATCCGCATCATCTGCGATGGGATTATCAGACTCATCACAATCCTCTTCGTTTTCGATTCCATCGTACGTTTGCTCAAAAATAGTTAGGCGTTTCTTCCTCTTTATCGCTATCATGTTTTTTTTTTTTTCCTTACAACCCTATGAAATAACAAGGGTCTATCTGTTGCGCTAACGTCGTGCGATAATGAACTCTAAAGTAGCTTACTATAAATCCCATTATCGCACGACGTTACCAAGGCAGAAGGAACGTTGTTATTCCAAGGGGTCGATTAACTCCACACAGGAGGCCTTGAGGAAAATATTTCCCCTCAGGGCCTATGTCATCTTTGTGATGTTGTGTGGAGGGTCTATTTAGGAAAGGAAATATTTAGTTCTGGGAATGAAAAACGAATGAGGGGTGGGTAGGAATCTGGGGGTCAGTTTATCCAGGAGTGACGGACATATAATATATCTCTCCCACTGCGGTGCACGGCGATGTTCCGGGAGAGTCATGCTGGAGAGGTCAGAATGTCTCCTTCAAACAGCCTCTTCTCAAGTGGAAGCTTCATCGCAAACAGATCTCACGCCGAGACTAAGTGTGATGAACGTATGTCTTGCGGTATGAAAGAGACATGCGTGTATGAGTGAGACAGCATGAGTAAGGCATAAAAGGTATGAATGTTGTCCATTTGTCCTCTTTGCCTTCAGACTTCCTAAGAAGGAACCCTGTACATAATCTCTTAATAAACATTATCATCTACCTACGACCTTATTATTGGAGTACCACCCCAAAGGAATCTGGATCCATCCACAGGAGTCCAGAACTCAATGTGAAACCGGCCACGGTCATCACACTAAGATCTATTCTATCTACTTATCTATCTATCTATGCAGACTGCAGTGTGGTGGGGATTTGGCGTGGGGAAACCAGGCTGCACGCCAGTGTTGCCGGATCGTGCATAAATTCCCCGCGACGTCATTTTACGGACATCCCTCGTATAAGTTTAGTCAGGTACATCTTAGGTCACATAATAAACCCAACAAATTTCCCTAAATGTTTTAATGAAGGTCTTGTTAACTTAGCTCAAAAAATACAGATTCAAACCTCTATATAGCCTGACAAGCAGTAATTCGAGTAGCGAGTAACTCGCTACTTGACTCACCAAAAAGTGTTCGCACTGCTGTCAAGTAGCGTTCATTAGTAATCGACGCGTCGCAACATGACGGACTGCAACGCAATAAAGTAAATACGCTAATTAAGCTGATTGTAAAGCTTATTTTAGAAGAGGTGGAAGAATAAATTAGTGAGATAAAAATATATAAAATACGGACACGAAAATCGATTAATAGCCGCAAAAATAAAGAATTTTAGAGTAGCATTTTCGCTCCAACGGGACAACATATCGCGCGTGTCTGTGTCTACAAATGAACTGCTCATGTTAGTGCGCAGGGATGCGTGGAGGGGGACTCTACTCGCCGAAAAAATAGAACCGAATGGATTCAATCTACTAAAGAGCTGGACTAGCCTGCTCTACTAAAATTGTGGTGTTCGGACACGTTTAGTTGCTAATATACTTTCTACTTGACTAAAATACTCGCCCAGTCAGAACGGGACATAAGATGTTAAATCGTTCTTTAATAATTTTTCTAAATC
Source organism: Limnephilus auricula (assembly GCA_951813805.1). NCBI lineage: Eukaryota > Metazoa > Arthropoda > Insecta > Trichoptera > Limnephilidae > Limnephilus > Limnephilus auricula. Next base: position 6,292,237 of record OX638414.1, on the reverse strand, counting down.
ATGAATACTTGGAGCAGGTGGATGAGTTTGTGTATTTGGGAAGTATGTTTACGAGAGATGGGAAGGCTGATAGAGATATTGAAAGAAGGGTAAATGCAGGTGACTCCTTTAATGGAGGACTGAACACAAAGCAAAAGCTGTCCAAAGAAGCAAAGCTAGCAGTCCAAAATGGAGTGCTAGTTCCTACCCTGATGTATGGCAGTGAAGCATGGAACTGGCAGATAAAGGATGAAAGTAGACTGAATGCTGTAGAAATGAGATCCCTGAGGCGTATGTGTGGTAAAACCACGAATGTGAGAAATGTGGAGATCCGAAAAGAATGCAAGGCTGATGTCAGCATAATAAGTAAGATTAAGAAAGGGATACTTAGAAGGTTTGGGCATGTAGAGCGAATTAATGAATAAAGGAGTGTAAAGAGAATATATGATGTGAATGTGAATGAATCGAGGACGCCCGAGGAAGTCATGGCACGATCAAGTGAATCAGATACTTGAGTCGGACCATGTCAAGAGTCAGAATAATAGAAGACGATATATGAATGTGAATGAGGCAAGAAGTGTATGGCAAGACCGAGTTGTTTGGCGGTCCGTCCTTTCTGCAACAATACAGGATCATCTGCATATAAGTATGTGGTAATAAATTTTTTGAATAAAAACAAACATTATTTTTTAATGAATGCTGTTTGTCATTACTCCTCAATTCTATTATAACCACTCAAGCGCATTTTGCCGCAATATGGCACTATTTTCAAAACCACAGATTGCTTTGTTGCCACAATATGGCAAATATTCTATGGATTCTTTAAAATGTTTTATAGTTAACGATTTAATAATATTCTTTTTATAAATCCTACTAATATGTTGTACTCAACAAAAGATAGGTGAATTCATTGGCTACATAGAACTATAATCAGTTTGTATGTCTCCATATTCAAATTCGGAGGTATGATTTTTTTAATGTGGGCGGAAAAATTTCCTTTAGAAATCTGAGAAAAAAGTTTTAAATTGCTCTGTCGCTCCAGTTTTTAATCAAATATATTTTGAATGTTACATTCTTCAAAACACAGTTTACTTCTGGGATTTTTAAATTTACTTTTTATTACCTACGTACTTTACGAAGTATCTTGTGCACTCTTCTTAGGATGAATAGGATATTTTCACAAACGAGGGATTCTGTTGAAAATACATCGATTATTTAAAGGTCATTTTTCTGATTTTAATCATCGTACTAAAAATGTTTGTTTTTTACGTTTTCATTCTAATTTATTCATTTCAAAAACGCTTAAAAACCAACAAAACCAAAACGGCCCGTGATTGCCAACATCACTTCGTACGCACGTCATCAAACAAACAAAGTAGTAAAGTCGGAAATTTTTCAAGAACGAGCGACCATTATGACGTCGCACGTCGAAAATGCAGTTTTGGCGGGATTACAAAAATGGCCAACTTAAACTCGCTGTAGAAAATTTATTCGTCAACATAAAAATAAAATAAAAATGCCATAATAATCGTAATTTTTCGCTTAATTTTTTTAAGCAATAAAAAAAAATTGTGAAAATACCCCATTGCCTATTTAAAAAAAAAAAAATCTTGTATTCATTTTTCCTTACTTTTTTATTTAAACTTGTAATTAAAATAGCCTAATTTTTGTACTTTTATGTTGTCACTAAAATACTTACTTATAATTTTTGTCATATGAACTTTTCATGTAACTATTTTTCTGTGTCTTGTTCATTTTCATATTTTAATTTAGATTATTATTGCTGTCTTCTTCTTCAATGAAATATTACATTGATGGGAATAACCTTGCAACTAAAATGCAGATTACACAATTAAGCGCTGAGGCGACGAATTGATAAAAAAAACCGTGAATGTGAAAACTAACAAAAATTGTCTAAACTGATGAACAGTTTGTTTATACAGCTGAAGGCGAAAGTTTATTATGTACTTTAAATGTGCTAAAAATTTTTTTTTGAAGATGTCATCAAAACAAATAAAATCAATTTTTACGCACCAGACTTTTAGGTCCGGGTTTAGTTTTCCACATAGGAAAAACTAAACCCTTTCACACACTTTTCCATATAAGTAAGAAGACAACGTAATAAATTATACACAAATTCAACAAAGACAGAGTGTGGCAAAAGAAACATAGGCTATGAGGGTATAAACATATATAATCTCCTTCCTGATAGCCTAACAACCGAAAATAAAATAAGTATATTTAAAAAAAAAACTGTTTGCTCTCAAAATTAATGAGCAAAACCAAAATGTTCTAACTTAAAAAAATGTGTTACTTGATGTTAGGTAGTAAACCATCATTATTAATATTATTTGTATCAATGCATTAAGTTAACAAAGCGAAATATGTATATTTCTTTTAACTTAAAAACTAAAAAAAAAAAAAATATATAAATATAATTAATACAAAGCAATACAAGAACAACATGTTAACCTATGAGATTAACAAATGGGAAAATAATTCACCGACTCCAGATATTTTCATTTCAGAGGGTTCAGCTCGGTGGAACTCCTAATTTGACCGATAAATCCTACTGTTTCCTCAATATAAATATTTTAAAAATCTTTCGTAATCCTACATGTATTTAAAATTACTGATTTTTGCATTTTTATATATAAATTCTTAGGTATTATATATTTTCTACAAATATGTATTTTTATTTCCCTAGGTCTTTCCCTTCCCTATGTTATTAAAAAAAATTGGTATTCTTGTTCAATTCACGCGTTAACTGACAATTAAATAATATGTCAGAAAAAAACTAAAGTTTTCAAGACGGGAACCTCAAGCCATGATGCAACTTTGCCGGCTCTTTCGCAACCAGTTTAAGACATTTTTATTTGTAACGTTGTTCTTCCATGTAGCTACTTTCAAGCATCGCGATCGCCGCTCGTCTGTACCTTCCATACTATTATTAGTGTTTGTAAACGCTACACTAGCAAAATAGTATGACAGATAGCGGGTAGCGGCGATTTAGTCGCTTGTAGCTTGATAGCGGATAGCGACAGACATGCAGCTCACATCAAAAAAACACTTATAACACAATAGCGCTCGCCATACAATCCCATACAGACCCGCCAGACGTCAAAAGATCATGTATTATAAGCGCGGTTTGAATCTTCGCTAATCGGCGTTATTTTCCATAACCGCTACTAACGCGATATCAGAAAAGTTATGCGACCCCCCCTTCGCCATAAACAGGAGAGGGGGTCATTTTTAATACACGGAGCGCCGGAAAATTGACATATTCAGTACAAAGAAATGATATTTCCTCGGCCGCTTCCGAATTCAACTGACCCTTCTCCTGCTGTATAACGTAGTGTGTCGGTAGAAAAGATACTTTATAACACAGTATCTTTTGATGTGAACTTCGTGTCTGTCCCTACCATTATTCAAAGTTCAACTAAAACACCGTTAAGCGGTTGGGAAGTGGTTTATTTTGATTATTTAATTTTTAAGTGTATATATGTCGTTGGGTGGTACCTACTTTTGAATGGGATATTTGGGTTGTAGTGCTATAATAGTAAGATATTTTACTAGCCACAACATTGGTTGTGGCTAGTATTCATGACACAAATACAAAACAATGGGCCGACGTTATCTGTATACTTAAAAAACAAAAAAATAATAATTAATAAACTTAGAAATGTTATATTTATATTTTCAGAAACTACAATAAATGACAATTTTAATGATATATGATTTAAAAATTATATCGCACAAGTGAGTACACAGATGGGTCCACAAGATGAAGGAACAGGAGCCAGGGTCTGTCTGCAGGGATCCATGAGGGAACTCAGTATACCTCTAGGAATACACTGTACTGTGTTTCAGGCTGAGATGGAAGCCATCTTGGCCTGCACCCAGGAGAATATACGCATCGGGTACAGGAATAAGAACATAAGCATATGTTCTGATAGCCAGGCTGCTTTAATAGCACTGGGAAGTAACCGATGCGACTCTAGACTGGTGATGGAATGCAGGACTATTCTTACAGAACTCGCTACCATCAATAAAATAACCCTGATCAGGGTACCAGGACACAAAGGTATTGAGGGCAACTGACAAATTAACAAGAAAAGAGGCGAAAGCATCACTTGTGGGATCCAAGCCGGCTGTGGGAGTAGCAGCTTGCCACACAAAATTAGGTGGGTCAAATCCCAGCACTGTAAAGAATGGGAGAGGGCACCCAAAATGAGACAATCCAAAGTACTCCTAAAAGGAATAGACCTTAGTCGAACCAGGAAACTACTCGATATGGACAGAAACTCGCTGAGGGAACTGGTAGGACTACTAACGGGACACTGCCATATCAGGAGACACATGAAGATATTTGGAGTGGAAAACACCAATAGATGCAGGAAATGTGAAACGGATATAAAGATTCCAATTCACATATGGTGGCAATGTCCTGCCCTGGTGGGAGCTAGGCTCATACACCTGGGGAGACATACAGTACACCAGAAGACTGGGTTGGAGGTAAAATGGGAGATAGCACAATGCGCCTATGGCCTAAGTGCTCACGTGAACTACTTGTAAACCGTCTCAGCCTTAAAAAAAAGTTCTGCAATTATATATTTTTTGTTAATTGAAACTAGGTATACAGTTAAGGCCCACCCTGTACAAATAAGTTTTGGTAAGTCCACACAAACCATCTGTAAAAATGTATTGACAAGTTTGCTGCGAACTGTCAAATACTATTTAGAAAGCCAATATGACCTAATTAACAGGGGGTTTAGTATAAAATCGCCAGAGAATGAACTTCTGGCATCAGTTTTTTCACTTCGATAAGACAATCAACAATCAACATGCAGCTCGCAACTATCTTCCTCGTGGTCTTCGTCTTCTTTGTTTCTGCAATTCTTCTTTCGTATGGTGGGGGGGTCAGAGGGGGACATCTAGGTCTGCGAGCCAGTCCAGGGCCCCAGGCGTCGCCCTGTGGACCTCATCAATCCCGCCGGGGAATGAATGGAGCGGGCATTCGTTGACCACATGTATGGTGGTCTGCACCGCACCGCATTCGCACATCGCCGACTCTTTAAGGCCCCATCTATGCATCATATGGGCACAACGGCTATGGGAGCACCTTATTCTATTGATGGCGGACCAGAGTTTGCGAGGCAATGAGAACCCAGGCTGTCTCTCAGTGGGGTCTTGTACGAGATGGGCATTTTCCACGTTGGCCGATTGCCACTCAAGTTTCCACCTGTCTTCAGGGTTGAGGGGTGATTGGAGGAGTCTTTCTCCTTCCGTCCAGAAGGGTTTTCGGGACTTCAAGCGGCATGCCGGGAGGGAGACGACATCGTCGTGCAAAGGGATTGCGCTTTTTCGCAGCGCCTTCTTGTATTCCCTCAGTGTTGCAATCTCTCGCCTGATGCTTGGCGGGGTTATATTTGCAAGTACGGGGAGCCAAGGGAGAGGAGTAGATTTTAAGGTCCCGCTGATGGTTCGCATTGTGGCATTAAGCTGAACGTCGACCATGGAAGTGTGGGCGCTTCTGGCCCATACTGGAGCACAGTATTCAGCTGTTGAGAAAACCAGGGCAATGGATGCCGTTCTGAGCGTATTGGCGTCGCATCCCCAACTAGTTCCAGCCAGCTTACTGACTATGTTTAGTCTTGTCCTGGTTTTTTTGCCAACTGTTTCCATGTGTTGCCGGTAGTTCAGGCTCCTGTCCAAAGTAACTCCAAGGTAGCGGGGAAAGGGGTCATGGTAAATATTTTTTCCATCAAACTGAACACAGAGTTTGGCGTTTGCCTGCGAGTTGCTAAGATGGAAAGCTGTCACAACTGTTTTCGACCCATTTGGCTTTAGTCGCCAATTGAGCCAAGGCTTCTGCAATGGTAACATCTTATAAAACTCATTTCTCTGATCTTACAAAACTCACATCTCTGTTCGCTTGCTTCCCATCTTAATATTTGACAAACTACTATACATACCAAATAAATTGCTACGCCGCGCCGTTTCTAGAGAGGATAGACCGCCACACAACTGTCTTGCAACACACTCCTTGCTTCATTCACATCCATGCATCGCCTGATGCATTTCAATTCGTTGCGTTTTTTCAGTCATACATTCTTTCCGAATCTCAACATGTGTAAAATAGATAAAATTTCAAAAGGCGATACAGTCTTTTCCATTACCATTGAAGAAGAAGATAACAATAATAATTTAATTTTTAAAATATGAAAATGAAAAAGACACAGAAAAATAATAAAAGATAATGGTCACAACTGGGACTCGAACCCAGAATTGAGTCTTGTTCATTTTCATATTTTAAAAATTAGATTATTATTGTTGTCTTTGTCTTCAATGATATTTTGCGTTGATGGGAATAACCTTCAAAATTTAAAAAGAGAGTTGTTCTTATAAAAAATTGAATTTTCCAATAGCAATCAAATAATCTTTCTCTGAATCTATTTAATAAAACTGTATTTCATCTTATTTCCAAATAATGTAGGCAGGTAAAAGTATTGTCTGTAACAAGTCATTGTATTTAAGTATCCTCTATAATCTTAAAAAATCGATTTTTTTAATGGTCTATGTTTTATAATATTAAACACAAATTATTAAAACTTTTTTATTCGGATTAAAAAAAATATCTGTTTGTTTGGGTGTTTTGGCCTCTAATCCAAAATTAAACTTTTATGCGAAAAAGTCTGTTTCAATGAGTCTAGTTTTTTAACTGTTAATTCATGGTGGAATTCCATTGTATTAGATATGAAATTAAACAATTTTTTTCACTTTGTTCTACTTGTTTCGATAAATTTTGATTTATCAAAACTTTTAAACAAGTGGAACAAAGTGAAAAAAATTGTTTAATTTCATATTGAATTGAAAACCTTAAAGAGAAATCTGCAAATGGCCCCGATAACTTAAGCAACACCATAATTAAATCAATTAAAAAACATATAATCATCCCATTATGTCACATCTTCAACAACTGCATCAGGCTCGGTATTTACCCTAATTATTTTAAACTCGCTCACATTATTCCAATACATAAATCCGGATCCCAAAGTAAAACAGAGAACTACAGACCAATAACCTTAACTTCACATTTATCCAAGATCTTTGAAAAGTGTTTAAAGGAACAAATTATGAACTTTCTAGATTCTAATTCAATACTCTCAGCTAATCAATATGGGTTTAGAAGTAACCTGTCCACCGACGATGCTGTCTTTAGTTTAACTAAAAACATATACTCAAATCTAGACTCTAGCACTAAAACTCTAACCATTTTCTTGGACTTAAAGAAAGCGTTTGACACAGTCAACCATAGAATCCTATTAAAGAAAATATCAAACGTTGGTATTAAAAACAAAAGTCTCATGCTATTAAAAAGCTATATATTAAATCGCCAACAACGCACAAAAATAGGGTTAAGCTTAAGCACTTATGATCTAGCAAAACATGGCATTCCTCAAGGAACTGTCTTAGGGCCAATTCTCTTTCTAATCTACATCAATGACCTATGCAATATTTCAATACCCGGTAAAATTCTCTCCTTTGCAGATGATACTGCAATAACAGTACAAGGTAAAACGTGGGAAGAAACAACCACTAAAGCCAACAAATGCATTGCAATAGTCAAAGATTGGCTGGATAGAAACCTTCTCAGTCTAAATTTTGATAAAACCATTTGTATTCCCTTCTATAATTCCCTAAAGTCATCCCCTAAAAATAATCTTAACCTGAAGTTCCATAATATAAATTGTAACCCTGCTACATGCCCAAACTGCGAAGATGTGAAATTAGGAAAATATACCAAGTACTTAGGTGTAACTATAGACTGCCAACTCAAATGGACCTACCATTTAGAGAAAACAGTCAATAAACTGAGATACCTAAGTTACATATTCAAACGGATGAGCAATATTGTCAATATAAGAACCATGAAAATTGTTTATGATGCATTGGTGCTTTCATCCATTACCTATGGAATAATCGCCTGGGGAGGAACATACAATAACCATGTGAAACCTCTAGAAACTGCCCAGAAGTCCATCATTAAAATAATGTACCAGAAGACCAAAACTTATCCCACTAATCAGTTATTTCAGGAAACTGAAATTATGGAACTAAGGCAGATCTACTGTTTACAATGTCTCAAATTTATATTTACTCGTCCTAACAATTTCGATAAAAACCCAAATCGCTCTAGTCAAAGACTCACCACTTGCATGTACACAGTGCCTCATTGCAAAACCAGGCTGGCCCAAAGGCACATTTACTGTATTGCCCCAAAATTGTTCAATTCCTTACCCAATTCCATCAACACATGCCATAACTTGAACTTATATAAAAAATATACTAAAAGTTGGTTAAAAAATATGGAAGTAAATAATTTTTTCCTATAATTTTGTACTGTTTACATTTTAAATAACTAAAATATGCCATGTCTTTCCGAATCATTAGATTAAAAAAATATATATATATAAAATTGCGTGTATGTGTATGTATACATGTGTATATATGTATGAGTATGAGTATGTATACATATGTGTATGTGCATGTGTGTACATATATATATCCACATCTAAATATAAAAATACAATCACAGAAATTCCTGCAACATCAATTACCTCTGCACATATATACCATTGTTTTATACCCACATATTATAATGCCCACGCACAGGCTTCGCCTTTGTGGGATTTTTTTTGTTACCTTTTCATTTATTTTATTATGTATGTATCTACCTGTAAATGTATGTATCAAAAAATTTTGCCAATAAAAAAAAATTTAAAAAAATATCTAATAAAAAGTCTGTTATTAACTAAATAATATAAACAGATATTAATTAGTCTTTTCAGTTATTAATCACAAAATATCTTCTCTGTGTCACTTTATGAATGCTTTATTTAATGTTTTAATTTTTTTTATTTATTTAATATTTGTAGTTTTTTTTTTACAATAAATACACCATTTTTACATGTTATACAGTGTTAAAATAGTGGTTAAGAATAACTTTTCCTCACCATAAAGAGCCGAGGCTCTCGTGTTTGGTGAGGGAATTTTAGTTCAATTATATTATCATGTATGAAAGTAACTACATAAAATAATCAAATAAATAAATAAAATAAATAAATAATAAATAATATTCAAAAATCTGTTTCTGAAAAAATAAGAAAGTATACAGATTTAGGAAATGAAATTAAAAGAATTTGGCATTCTCAGACTATAAAAATATTACCTTTTGTTATTTCGGCTACTGGCATTATACCTAGCTCTCTTATTAAAAATTTAGGCATATTAGATTTGTCAAAGAATTTGTATATAAAAATGCAAAAATCAGTCATTTTAAATACATGTAGAATTACGAAAGATTTTTTAAATATTTATATTGAGGGATCAGTAGGATTTATCGGTCAAATTAGGAATTCCACAGAGCCGAACCCTCTGATATGAAAATATCTGGAGACGGTGAATTATATTCCCATTTAATAGTTTGGTAGATTAACGTGTTGTTCTTGTATTGTTTTGTATTAATTATACTTATATAATACACTTGCACAACGTGGATTTACTAGATGATCATTTATATGGAAAAGTGTATGAAAGGGTTTAGTTTTTCCTATGGGAAAAACTAAACCCGTTCCTGTAAAGCTGGTGAATAAAATAAAATATTGCAAAAACAAGGGATAATTAAGAAAATGCAAAATTTATCAATAACGGATTTTAAGATTTGAAAGAAATAATAATGGACTTTTATAGGTAATATTTAATATTTTAGATAATTTTTTAATTTTAGCTGAAATTCCTGAATATTTTCGATAACTTTCAGATATAATGGCAGGTTGTTAAAATATGTCAAACCTATATACTTATCTCTATAAGTATTTTGTGTGTGCTTTGTACTAAATTTAGGGATTTTGATAGTATTCTGATATCTTGCTGATGAATGGAATTGTAAATTTGTAGTATTGAATATTTTTTTATTAATTTTGTCTAAACCAGGCACAGGTCGCAGTCCTCCCAGCGGGTCCGAATTTTTTAAGCGATTTTGTCCCTTATGTATAAAGAAATTGTATGAAGAACAAGGTCAGAATCGCTCGGGCCATTCTCGTTCTTGACGTAACGAAATACTGGATAGCGTCTAGCCACTCCGAATAATTCAAATTAATTCACAATGACGCGCCGGGCATCAGGGATGGCGGACAAAATGGCTGCCGCTTGATAATATGAACGGTGTCGTATTCAAAGTCTATATTTATTCATTGTTTTTTTTTTTAATATAAATCCATTGTGGAAAGCATAGATTTGAGTGATTATTAGGAAGTTCGTTTTATCTACCTTATTTTGTAATATATCACAAAAGAAATATTATAAAAATTGAGTTCGTAAGAAAGGTGAGAACTGTAAAATATTTTACGTCATATTGAAAAAATATATTTTTCCTATGCTGGCTTTCAACAATTTAAAAAAAATTATTATTAAAAATTATTTTGTAATTTGAAAAAATGCAGAAAATAGTTACAAAATTTTAATGATGTTTGTTTTTCCGTAATTTCAGGTCAGCTCTGCTGGAATCGTTAAGCCCATGTTCAACAAGTACAATGATTATAACGATTACAATGATTACGTTCCCTACAAACCGAAGTACAACAAGTACCTCCAATACTAGAGTACGTACTTAGCTCCTGCTAGTACCAACATGTAACATAAAATGCTTTGTACGAAGTTACGAAACTGACACCATAAAAATAAGACAACAAATTTGCTAACATTTTCCTCAGATGTTAAATTTGTTTGTCAACTTATCCTTAGTTTATTTCTCGTTATTTTTTACATAGTTTTGATCTGGCCTGACAAAATAATTTGATTGTTTATTAAAAAGAAAATCCAAAAACATTTTTTTTATTTTCTAATTTTTCGCAATTTTTATTAATGTACAAGATTCAATTTGGGAGGCGGTTATGGGTACCGCCGCCCCGGGAACCATTTATTGGATAACCAACACCGCTGCCGTAGTTCACCCCAAGTGGTTCGCTACTTTTGGCAGGGGTGCCCGGGTTAACGGGGTGAGATTTGTCTGGGTCTTGACGGTGAATGCGTTTGCCTATCTACTGCTTAGCGAGCTGGATCGGGAGAGACTGAGATACTGGTTTAGGGAGACCTAATTTAGACCTCTCCAGCCGGACTCATTTGACCCATCACCCTGCATCGCAGTAGGGGGGATGGAATCGTACATTCGTCACTTCTGGACACATTGACTCCCAGATTCCTACCCACTCCTCTTACCTTTTTCCTTCCCAGATCTTCCACTAATTCCTTTCCCTTAAAATACCCTGCACACAGCATCCCCAAAGATGAAATAGACCCCGATGAATGAAGGGCGTCCTGTGTGGAACTAATGTAAATAAAAAAAAAATACTCTCAGTATCGCCCTGGTGAAGGACCATTATTCAGAATCAGAAATATGTCTCAAATGACATCATCCTTAATTATTGTTTAAATTGATAAACCAATGTTTAAGACAAGATTTGTATCTTTTCTCGGGAGAGTTTTCAATATTGATAAGTGTTTCAGGATAATAAATATTGCTTATAATAATTGTTTCCCTTTGTGCTATGCATAAAAAATCTTGTCTTAAACATTAGTTTATCAATTTAAAAAATAATCAATATTTGACGAGTTAAAATATGTTCAACAAAAAATTAGAGAGTTAGGTTAGGTTAGGTTAGGAGGTATCCCGTCGTAGCTTAATGGTAGAGCTCTTGTCCGGCAAACAGAGGGGTGCGGGTTCGAGTCCCGTCGGCGACATATATCTTTTCTCGGGAGAGTTTTCAATATTGATAAGTGTTTCAGGCTAATAATTATTGCTTATAATAATTGACATCATCCTTGTTTAGTCACTTTTCAACATTCCCCTTGCCCATCTCATTGTCACTATCTTCAACTTCAAAACATACTCCAATTGGGGATGCCATAGTTGGGGATAAAGGTATTCACAAAAAGACTTCTTTCATTAGTGTAAATTCGCCGCCGCTAAAGAAAATACCGCTACAAAACTATTATATTAATATTAGACGATAGTGCCACAAGTTCTGCTGCAATTCATTGCTTTCCTTTCTTTTGCCTGAGACAAATTTTTCTTCATGTGCAGTGGTTTCATCATACACACATCATTCAATGGTCCTTCGATTACAAAAAAAATACACCCAATAATAATTACACAGCAGAACTTCTTTATAAATAATAAATAGAAAAATAATATTATTGAATATGTAAAAGGAACAAATTTAAAGGGAGTTCTTCAATTTAAAGTTGATAACAACAAAACAGTTAATAAATTATACCATGAACAGCTTCCTGATGTACAAATAGATAATATGTATAATGGTATTCCACATATTTAGTATGAATAGTAGGATATAACTTATTTTAAGATAAAACAATAAGATAATAATTTATACAATTCAAGCATTTGGTGTCCTCATTTCAACTGTCATTGTTTACAAGTTGAAAAAATTCAAAATATATTTTTACGTTTTATTAATTTTAAAATTGGTATTCCTTTTATTGAAATCAATTATGTCAATTTACGCAGTAAACTTAACTTATCGAAATTATCTGAAAGGCGAATTTTGATCTCCTTCTATTATATAAATTGTTCATTCAAGGTTGGACTGCCCGGACGTTATAAATTTGCTATCTATACATATACCTCCAAAATATACCAGACGGAATATTTTATTCTACAACAATAACTTCGCTATGAATTCTGTGTTAGAAAGAATACATAGGTTGGGCAATGAACTAAGCGATGTCGCAGACATATTTAATTTAAACTTCGTCACATTTAAAGCCAAATTAGTCCATTTTTTAAATGTAAATAATGATTGGGAAATCATTTTATTTTATTTCGATTTTCTTTTGTTTGTTTTTATTCTAAAGTCATCCATGTGGATTTAGCTTAAGATATATTCTTATTAATTTATCACATTGTGTTTATGCTTTATTTATATATATATATTTTTTTTATTTATTTATTTATTTCAATTTATTTCACCTCTTACACACAACAATTTTACATTTTAATCATTGTTTAACAATAGAATAACTAAATAAAAACAAAAATATAATAAAAAGGTATACATGTTATACTGTTGTTATAAATGAAATTTGTATTCGATATGTAAAACCCCAATACAATGACATAAAGCAATATACGAGGCGTATCCAGAAAGTAAGTGTACTGAATTTTTGTAGGTTACAATTTTTTTTTCTGAAACAAAAAAATTACATGGTTACCATAGTACATATGTAAGCTATTTTTCGACATAGTCGCCATTCCTCTCAATGCAGGTGGTGAAGCGGGGTATCAACTTTTTGATGCCTTCCTCGAAGTAGTTTCCCGCCAACCCCTTCGTCCACTTCTCCACCTCCTCCTTTTCCTTTTCGTCGGTTGAAAACCCTTTTCCACCCATGTGCAGCTTCAGGGAGGTAAAGAGATAATAATCTGAAGGTGCTAGGTCAGGGGAATGCGCGGGGTGGTTCAGGACATCCCATTTAAACGAGGCAAGCAGTTCCTTCAGTTGGCGTTGGCCGTGTGTGGTTTGGCGTTGTCGTGCAGCAGGCTGATTCCCTTTATCAGTACGCCTCTCCTCTTGTATTGAATCGCCTTTCGCAATTTTTTTAGGGTCTCACAGTATCTTGCAGAGTTGATGGTCTCCCCTTGAGGCAGATATTCAATCAAAATTATGCCTTGACAGTCCCAAAACACGGATGCCATGATTTTCTTGGCTGAAATTGTGGTTTTTAACTTTTGGCGGAGGGTGAAGAGGTGTGACGCCCGTTACGACCGTTTTTAAACTCGCGATACCACTTGTACACACTCATACGATTCATAGCTTTATCACCATATGCAGTTTTCACCTCATTATAAACCTCAACCGGAGGTTTTCCCTTCCAAACGAGATAACGGATGACGCCGCGTATTTCGCACTTGGCGGGAGATTGGATTGACATTTTTCACGAAAAGTGTTGTCGCGTCGACACTTCTCAACGTACTGACCTTGAACCGGTCTCTTTGCGGAGGGGAAGAGTCAGGCTACACGTAAGTGTAGCCAACATGTCGAAAATAAAATTCATTCGGTCCTGAGAGTCTCAGTACACTTACTTTCTGGATACGCCTCGTATATATATATATTTTAATAAGCAGATAAAAAAGGTTTTTCTCCAGTATGGGTAAGCATGTGACGTTTTAAATTCTCCTTTCGAGAACAAGAATAATTGCAAACGGAACATGACAAAGGTTTTTCTCCAGTATGGGTAAGCATGTGAAGTTTTAAACTTCTCTTTTGAGAATACGAACAGTTACAGTGTGAACATGAATAGGGTTTTTCTCCAGTATGGGTAAGCATGTGACCTTTTAATTGTGCTTTTTCACAACATGAATAGCTGCAGTAGGAACATGAATAAGGTCTTTCTCCAGTGTGGGTGAGCATGTGACGTTTTAAATTTCCATTTTTAGAACATTGAAAGGTGCAGTAAGAACATGAAAAAGGTTTTTCGCCAGTATGGGTAAGCATGTGAAGTTTGAAAGTTCCCTTTCGAAAACATGAATAAATACAGATGGAACATGCAAATGGTTTCTCTCCGGTATGGGTGCACAAGTGTCTTTCTAACGTTGATTTATGAGAGCAGGAGTAGTTACAATGGGTACAAGAGTGACGCTTTCCCCCAGGTTGCGTCTTCATGTTTGTTAATAAGCCTGAAAAAGATAACAGATAAAGATTAACAAGTATAAATACAGTAGATTCATATAAACCCTAAAATTAGAAGAAGCACCTTTGATTTAAAAAAAATCCAAAGGCGAGACTCGTTTTCTTTCACGGTATGTCGTTAATATATACCTTTGGAAAATCATGTATATTTTTTCGGCTACATTCATGTCTGATTGACAGTTATTGGTATATTATTATAACATGTTTCTTGGGGTAAATTAATACCTCCCTAATTGAGAAATACTCGTGTTTAGGGAGGGAGTTTTTTTTCAAGATTTAAAAAGTACATATGTGAAATGAATTTTTTTTTGGTTATTTTTATGTTCCATATCTAAAAAGACGACGCTATAAAGTCACTGTGACTGACTGATCACAAGTATACTGTAAAATTGTGTGTGTGTATGTGTGTTTTTTTTATATATTAATAAAAAAATAAAACATCAATTAATTGAATCGTGTCGTTTGTACGATGATTTTACATATTTTCATTTTATTTACCGGTTCCTTTTCTGCCAGTTCTTCGACCTAAATAATGCCACTGTTACTTGCCCGCAAATAAAGTCACTAGTGTGCACCAGGCCATACAAGAAATTTCGGCTTTAAAGCCCTTTCCCCCAAAATTGCAATTCATATGGAATGGTTTCAACGGCCTGCTTAATTTTCCCTTTATTTTAGCCTGTACCTTCATTAATTTGAAGAGTACTGGATTTGCGAGCTTATAACGCAAAAGTCATTGACGGCAAAGATGGTTGAAATGCTGAATACTTTTGAAAGAAAAGTGTTAAGAAGAATATGTGGACCCGTGAAAGAGGGGGAACAGTGACGCATCCGGCACAATAAAGAACTGAATGATATATATCAGGCCCCCAATATCTCAGCCCATATGAGACCCCTCAGGTTGAGATGGGCTGGACATGTACAGAGAATGCCGGACACACGCGTCCCAAAAAGAATTATGTCTGGACACCCAGGTGGAAAGAGAAAAGTGGGAAGACCCAGACTGAGGTGGGAAGACGAAGTAAGAGGGGATGCAGCACAGCTTCTCCAGATGACAAACTGGAAGTCAGCCGCTGAGGACAGGAGGAGTTGGAGGCGAATGTTGCGAGAGGCCAAAGCTCGATATGGGCTGTAGCGCCATCGAAGAAGAAGAAGAAGACGAATAACGCAAAAGTCATTTCCCTATCGGAAGATGCCATAATTTTTGCAAATGTCAGTTCTGTTTTGACATTTGTGAAGTTAACAGTTACAAAGTACACGCCAACAAGACAATAATCGATATACTCCACAAGAACACGAAAAAAACGGTTATGATTATTTGCACTGGCCAGTAAACTCGCCAAATTTAACCTTTCCAGACTTCTTTTTGTGGGGTTTCTTGAGGTCACGAGTCTATGTCAACAAGCCTCAGATTCTTGAAGCCCTCAAAGGAATATCGCGGGAAGTTCTCGAAAGAGTGATGGAATATTCCATAAATCGAGTCTGATGTCATCAATTCTGGGAGCGGCCACTTGGCCGGCATCATTTTCTCGACTCACAGAAAAAAATTAAGACTTCAAATAAAAACAATCCAAAAGCAGAACCAACATTTTTCATTCTTAAAAAAAATTACAGCTAAAGAACATCGGGTGATAAATTTTGCGCCAACTTCGAGAATGCATCTAGGAAATTTAGCTTACTCGCCGTTTGGTGAAATCTTTCAGATGGGTCAAAGCATTCCTTTTCAAAACCAGGAAACTCGATATCAATTTCAGAATATGAAATTTCATTTGCTTTGATGGTGACTCCCTCCAGATTTGAAGGCTTCATTGAAATAATTTCACCTGTAAAGAGAAAATACGTACCTACTAATAAAAAGGAACTAGAAGAACGAATGATACAGTTGAAAATATCATCGACAATATAAGTTCAGTTTCCATATGGCGGAATCAGACAGTTCACTCGAGTGAAAGTTTACGCCATGTTTTTTCGGCCAAATGTTCCATCTTCGTTTCATTCCATGTTCAGACGGCGCTATAGAAATAAGCGTTCACTCGTCCATTCCCACTACAGCGTCGCCGAGCACTGTCAGGCGCGCTGGAATTCGTTTAACTTCCCGCGCGGTCCGGCTTCGAATTTTAAGGAAAAACATGTCAGATGCGTCGATTTTTACGCAATTTTGTTGACACAATTAAATAAAAAAACAGTATTGTTTCGTCTTATAAACCTATTTATTTTTTATGACATAATATCACAATTTGATGTTACTTTTTTTATTACGAACATTTACCTACAAATTAATAATCTTACATATATTTAAAAAATATATAACATATGGAAAATAAGGGAGACCCAAAAGCAAACAAATTAGCCGAACGAATACCATTTTGACGTTTTGCGTGCGACGTGATAGCGTCCTTCCAGTACAAGACGCGAGTCGAACTGATTGAGATTTCACTCCGTGTTCAGACGCTTCACCTTGCTTTCATCCGCGCGCGAGTGAAGGATGCCGAATGAAAATATCCAACATTGTTGGATCAGTTCACTTGAAGATTTCATTCGGCAGTATTCGGCACTTTCGTTTCGTGTTCAGACGTGTCATTCCGAGTAAAATAGGCCGAATGAAATACAGAAATGAACGATTAGTGAACTGTCTGATTCCGCCTTTATCGCATTGCGCATCCCAGTAGCGTGGCTAGCATGGGTGGCACCCGGAGCGGTTCCTGGTGTCACCCCAAGAATGTAAACTTGTTTTTTGAAAGACGTCTTTCAACACTTTTAAAAACACTAACAAAATAACAACTTTCTCACGTCAATTAATAGGTGACAATTCACTTCGCGAGTCATATCAATCACAATGTAATCGAGCAATAGTCTGAGCTAGAAACGAAAATGAAACAACAGAATATTTGGGGAATCCCGACGAAATCCCGAAAACCGACTGAGCCATAGAGATATGAACATATAAATAACAGAGAGTGCTCATGTGTAAAATATTTTTATGGCAATATTCTACTTACATAAGTTTTTCTACACGGTCGGGGTGTCACCCCCCATCGGGTGGCACCCGGTGCGCCCCCCCCCCCCCCTTAGCTATGCCAATAGGGCATTCCCAATAAAATGACGAATATGACGACCGTCCGTGGTCGAGTGGTAAGACACTTGACTTCCATTCGGAAGGTCGCGGGTTCGAACCCGGCGTGCGCAAATAAATTTAATTTAATTAATTTGTGTTATTTCACAATTAATTATTTAAAATAATATATAGTATATTTGCGGCACGTTCCAGAATGGAAGATACTCTCAGTATCGCCCTGGTGTAAGACCACCATTCAGTATTGAAACGTTGCTTAATAATAGCTTTAGCCATGTTTAGTGGCTAGATCTGAATAGCCAGGCACTTTCCCACCTTCATCTTCCCCAACTCCTTCCCTTTCCCACTTACCTTAAGCCCCTCAACATACTCCAATTGGGGATGCCAAAGTCTCACTGGCTCCAGAAGGGAGCAGTTGGGACTCTTGTGAGGTATTCATTATAAAAAAAATTAACTTCGTCATTTCACATAATCTCTTCAAGGTCTGAATTACAGAAGTGCCTACACAATGTTGCAAAACCAAGGGGTAATATTATAGTTCCCTTGTCTGTACTTCGCACAGAGCTTTTTTTTATATAAATGCCGCACAAGAGTCCCAACTGCTCCCGTCTGGAGCCAGTGAGACTATGGCATCCCCGATTGGGGTATGTTGTGAGGCTGAATGTAGTGGGGAGGGGAAGGAAGTGGGAAAGAGGAAGGTGGAAAAGTACCTGGCTATTCAAACACGGTTAAAGCCACTTCAAGTAACGTGTCAATTCTGAATGGTGATCTTACACCAGGACCATACTGAGAGTATCTTCCAAAAACCCTGGAACGTGCCGCAAATATTCTATATATTATTTTTTATTAATTAATTGTGAAATAACACACATTAATTTTCGAATCCGCGACCTTCGGATTGGGAGTCGAGAGCCTTGCCCCTCAACCACGGAGGCCTCTCTCATAAAAATGATAAGAAATACTGGTATCATAAATCAGCAGATTAGCGTACATAATGTAGGTTCGATATGCAATATGAATGAGCATGTCGATAAAGTCAAGTAAAAGCTAGCAGTTGTATTTTCGATTGTATTTTGCTTCTGTATAACAGATATGCACCAATAAAAAATAAAATACCTGAATTGTTTTCAGAAATAGATTCTGGACATTCTTTTTTGATAAATGGATATTCTATATTGATCTCCGTAAATATCACAGCAACATTATCTTCCGTGCTTGTGCCTGGTTCTAACTTGATGGCAGTGGAATCCATGATTTTACATAAGGATCTGGTAGGTCTGCTAAACCATAACTATATGAAGGTGTTAAAGTATCTATTGATAGAAGAAGTGTTTGTTTTTGTTCAAGATGTACACATTTGACAAAAAGTAGGAAAAGCCAAATAAAAAAGGCAACCAAAAAGTGACAAGTGCAAGCATTCGAAACAATCCCTTCGAAGTTTCGGAGCAAATTTATCCATAGATCCTAAAGAAAAGAAAATAGTTTTCGAATTTTTGATGAAATCTAAGTGTTGCCATTTCGAATCTCCACAACTTTATTATAACAAAGAATCATCTTAAAATTCACATCACGGAGAAAAGCCTTTTTCTTGTGCCGTATGCAACTATTCGTGTTCTACAAAGTGTAGTCTTAAAAAGCATACGTTTACCCACAGTGGAGAAAAACATCATAAAAATAAAAATAGCCAAAAAAATTACAAATAATTGATGTGAAAGACGACAGAAAGAAACAAAGAGAAAAAATAATAATATCTGGTATTTCTAACTACGAGAAACGTAAGTAAATAACTTTTTAACATGATTTTTTCAGAAAGAAAAAAAAACAAAAATATTTGATGGGAAAGATGACGAAGTGAAAATAAGAAAATAAGGTCATCTAATATTTCTAACGACAATATTAGTAATAGGGTACATGCAGTGTATTATGTAATATAGTGTTTTCAATGCATTTAATTTATATATAAAAATGTTAACTAAACTCGAATATCGTACTTAAAACCCCCCAAAAAAATTATTAAAATAATTCATTAACTTCGAAAGTTGTGTGAAAATTCAAATATCAAAAACGAGTCATCATTGACTGGCGACATTGTGACGTCACACCGCACTCCCGAGTCCGAGCTGTTTGGAGTTGAAGATGTTGTATTTGTACATTTTCGTACTTTCGTACTGCAGTATTTATAAACAATATTTACAGACATTCTATTCGACAAACAAATGATCAACTGATTGATCGACAAACAAATGATCTAATTTATTACTGAATTTATTAGGATCGACTATTGGCATCTGTCAAGGGGTGAGGAGTGACGTCAAAAGCCAAACCCATGCCAAACCGCTCGTAAAATAATGATTTGGTCCTAATT
Organism: Limnephilus auricula; assembly: GCA_951813805.1. NCBI lineage: Eukaryota > Metazoa > Arthropoda > Insecta > Trichoptera > Limnephilidae > Limnephilus > Limnephilus auricula. The sequence continues at coordinate 6,272,055 of OX638414.1, read as the reverse complement.
TGAAATGTGAATTTTCAAAATGTTGTTGAAAGACTATTCCTATCGTAAAAAAATGGTTTCAATATTACAGTTAGTAATTTTTGTCTTTAATTTTTGGTAAAAAAAGTGTGATTGTTCCCTAAGGCGCTCCGCTGACGAGGCAACTGAAACCAAAAATGAAACTAAAACCGGCTGGTTCCTATGTCTTGATTGGTCAAAAAGCTTGTTTAACCATAGACGAAGAACAATTAGCGGACAGCTGGCAACTAGCAACGGCCGGCCACGGCAATCAGCACTGCGAGTCGCAAGTCACCGCTTGCGTTACCTTTGACAACGGGTTTTTGAGTGATTGTGTAGTGTGCGGGCCATCACATTGTCATACAAAGACAGTTGTCAGTTGACAGTTGCCTCAGTGAGCGTATCGCCTAAATAATAAGATATACTTTTTTTTTAAATAGATAAATAATTAATAAGATATACTTTTGAAATAATATTTTATTGTATTTTTTTAATTTTATGGTTAAACCAAACCATTTGACTTCAACATATTTGTAAAATTATTGGGCTGTGTGGTGTAACACTTATTGATAAAATGCTATTTTTTATGTAGTTACTTGTTCGTAATAAATCTTCGAGACAAATAAAAAATGCTGTGACTGGATAACTCAGAATGAATTCCACCCAACACCCCCTTTGAAAAGTCACTAAAAGTTATGAAAAAAAATTGGTTAAATAGATTATGTTAGGTTAGGGTTTGGGATATTTTTCAATAATTTTTTTCATGGCATTTAATGACTTTTCAAAGAGGTGTTGAGTTGTCATGGAACCAAAAATACTTAGCTACTTTATTTTAACTTTGCTGAAGATTTAGAATGGCAACACTTGGATTTCATCAAACGCTCAAAAATATTTTCTTTTATGCTTAATATCTATGGAAAACTTTCTCCGAATGCTTGTTGTCGCTGTCACTGTTTGTTGGTTATGTTATTTGGATTTACTTACTTTACTTTTGTCAATTTCTCAAGAAATCCTTCAACTGTATCCTTACGTAAAATAATGGATTCCACTGCCATCGAGTTAGAACCACGCTCAAGTTCGGAAGAGAGTGTTGCTTTGGTATTTAAGGGAATCGATGTAGAATTTCCTTTTTGCAGAAAGGAATGTCCGGAATCCATTTCCGAAAACAATTCAGGTATTTTGATGTTTCTTATTGGTGCATAATTGTTATACAGAGCCAAAATAAAACTTCACGTTTTTACTGGATTATACCGTCACCGACATGCTCATTCGTTAAACTTTCGATCGAACTGGACACGCCTATTACGAATATTTTTTTCAAAAAACCTTTATTAAATGTTGTGGGAAATGTACCAACCGTTACATCCCGTTTTCCAGTTTAATTTTGTTATTACATATTTTCTCTTAACAGGTGAAACGAGTTTAACGGAGCCTTCAAATCTAGAGGGAGTCACCACCACCAAAGAAAGTGAAATTTTATATAATGAAATTGATCTCGAGGTTCCTGGGTTAAAAAAGGAATTCCTTGAGCCCTCAGAAAGAATTCACCAAACAGAAGGTGAGACAAATTTCGTTAATAATATTTTTATATATGATTCGAAATAATAACTATAGATTAGTCCTCCCATACCTTATTTCAATCCAATAGTAGCACATTCATTTTTGATTTCATAATACCAAACTACCCATCCAATTCCGTTGCATCTCTTGCGTGATGTAGTTGTTTTGCTAGGAAGAAATTAAACATTTTTATCCAATGTTACTTTTATCAATACGCTGCATCGAATCTACGTTACGTATATATATTTTTTTAAGTATTCATACAGTTGATTTGTTTGTTAGTTCTAACCTTATGCGCGGCCATACCGTTCATCCGATTGCGATGAAACTTTGGGAATATGATGTGCGCACACCCGGGATGGTTATAGGATAGTGAGCTTGTGCATTATGAAATTATTTCCTATACTATTGATACGATTGTGATTGAAATTTCATCCGATTGCTATTAAATTTTTTTTGAATTGTTGTGAACATGCCCCTGAATACTTCTATTTATATATAAATTGGTGAGCTCTGGCATTATGAAATTTGTATAAAAAATTAAATAGGTCACGCAAGTTGTTGGAAAAATGGGTGTATTTTATGGAGTTAGGCGGCAGGAAAAAAACACGTATTCGGGAGGTCCAATTTTCAATGCATAAATCTGGCTGAATTTGCTGGATGGCTTTTGCTATATTGATTTTGAGAGCGTTTTATGGTTTGCGATTTATTCGTATACACCTGGGGGCCGCTCTGCCAATTTCTACCGATTTCTTACATGTTTTCCTTAAACGTTTGAAGTTTTTAAGTTTTTAAGTTTAAGCCGAAACGGTAATTATTTGAAATTCCCTCGATAGAAATAAATCGCAAAGTATGCTCCGAAAATTATTATTTACACGTTTGTTTCTGTTATTTTACAAGTTATATGTATGAAAAAAATAACAATGTTTCTTTAAATTCAATCTTAAAAAATAACATATGTTTTTTTAAGGACTTTAAGATGAAACCCGGTGGTGGCGAAATTTGAAAAATAGATTTTACTAAATTGTTCCTGTCACTGTTGCTCTTACTCCACCGGATATTGAGCGAAAGGGACAATGCACCTCGGGCCTAACTAAAATCGAGGTTTTGTATTCCCCACTTTTCTCCTCCGAAAGTGGACTTATTTTCAATTTTTTTTTACCAACTACATAAAAAAAAACTATTCTATGTCTGTACATTTTGCTTTTTTTAAAAAAACATTGTCTAGTTTGTATACTGAACGTCTTTTGACGGCGTTTAAACAAGTCAATTTTATTGATTTTTGGAAGGTCATAACTTCTATAAAAAGTAACTTATCAAAAAAAAAAAAAAAAACAAAAAGTACCGACACGCTAGTAGTTGATATCTATTTTATGTAAAAACAATAAATTCTCTAGGGTTAAAATCCAGAGAGATAAATAGGCGATATGTTTGTATGGAAAAATCACCGCCGGGTATCCCCTTAAGTGTTCAAGGGACAAATCGAAATTCCGGCTCTTAAATAGATCCACAGTGATTGGAGCATTATTGTGGTAAATTATTAATTTAAATAAAAGTTATCAAATAACATGCTAGTTTTGTTAAAAAAGGAAGTGGTAAGTTAATAAATTTTGACCACAATAATTTGACAGTGGTTTTATTAACTCTACTGATAAATAACATGTATAGGGCCGTTACCAATGATGCCATGTCTCAAAAATAGAAATAAAACTTATTTCAGGGGTAAAAAACCATTTTGAAGGTTTAAATAAAACATGTTTTGCCATGTTTTGAAGGATAAAAAAAAAAAACATGTTTTTTATTGCGAAGCTAGCAGTCCACAATAGAGTGATTGTTCCTAACCTGATGTATGGCAGTGAGGCATGGAAGAGACAGAGGAAGGATGAAAGTAGACTGAATGCTATAGAGATGAGATCTCCGAGGCGAATTTGTGGTAAAACCTTGTATGATCGTGTGAGAAATGTGGAGATCCGCAATGAATGCACGGCTGATGTAAGCGTAATGAGTTAGATTAAGAAAGGGACCCTCAGTTGGTTTGGGCATGTAGAGCGAATGAACGAAGAAAAGAGCATAAGGAGAAAATATGAGTCAAATGTGAATGGAAGAAGAAGTTGTGGACGCCCGAGGAAGAAATGGCACGATCAAATGAACCAGAAACTTGAGTCAGGCCCATGTCAAGAGTCGCAATAATAGAAGAGCATGTATGAGAAGAGGTATGAATGTGAATGAGGCAAAGAGTGTGTGCCAAGACCGAGTTGTTTGGCGGTCTTCTCTGCCTACCCCTGTGGAGAAACGGCGTGATGGTTAGTTAGTTACTGTTGAGAACTAGTGAGTTCCCGCCATGGGTTGCAATGCCACTTAACCTCTTCAATGACGGATGACATTTGGCCACATGACGGCCGTATACCATAGACAATTAAATTTCAAAGCATTCCGAGAAGTTAGCACTGAAATTAAAAGCAATGCCTGCAATGATATTGGCGCAAGCGATTCTGACCTTATCTTTGTACAGTTTCTTTATGCATAAGAGTTAAAATTGCATTTTTTAATCAACTTTAATATTCCCCGTTACTCAAAAGAAAATTATGAAATGATTGTTTGTAATAAAGCTTTACAGATCATTTACTAAGATAGCGTTGTTTCATTTTTCATTTCAATAAAAAGCTTGGTTCAAATCCGGCTCGAAGGACCATATGCCGCTTTTTAGGTACGTTGTGCTTTCCTTAACGAGTCATCTGTCATAAGCCCGCCGGCGGGCGGGTGACAGCTGAGAGGTTAAAAAATTAAAATGCGATTTTAACCCTTATGTATACAGTACAAGGACAAGGTCAGAATCGCTTGCGCCAATATCATTCTAGATTTTGATTTTTATTAGAGCACTCTAGCTCCTCGGAATGCTCTGATATTAATTTTCTATGAAATACGGCGTTAACCTCTTAATTGTCATCCGACATTCAAAAGGTAAAGCACGGTACAGACTCGAAGCTCACATACAAAGATACTGTGTTATAAAGTATCTTTTCTACTGACACACTACGTTATAAAATATTTCTTCCTACGGCAGGAGAAGGGGTCAGTTCAAATCGTAAGCGGTCGAGAGAATATCATTTCTTTGTACTGGATATGTCAACTTGACAGCTCCGTGCATGCTCCGTGTATTCAAAATGACCCCCTCTACTGTTTACGGCGAAGGGGGGTCGCATAAATTTTCTGATATCGGGTATCGAATACGAAAAATAACGCCAATTAGCGAAGATTCAAACCGCGCTTATAACACATGATATTTTTACGTCTGGCGGATCTGTATGGGATTGTATGGCGAGCGCTATTGTGTTATAAGTATATTTTTGATGTGAATTGTGAGTCTGTCGCTACCTTTAAGCAGGTGGAGTTTGTGGTCAGGTGGATTTTCTCTGGTACTCGCATTTTGCAAAACTAAACACCTTTTGATATATCTGATCGTACTTTTTAAAATTCTACACTTACATCCAAATATATTGAAAAGGTTTTTATATTGGAACCCATTTTTTTTCTCCAAATTTCAAGTCAAAGCGAACTTCTTATGTTTTAGAACAATTTAAAGTAGATACTGAAAAATATTAGAATAAACATTTAACTTCTAGTTGGCCGATTGATCACCGGTTTTTGGAAGCGATTTTGTCCCTTATGTATAAAAAAATTGTATGAAAAACAAGGTCAGAATCGCTTGGGCCATTCTCGTTCTTGACATAACGAAATACTGGATAGCGTTTAGCCACTCCGAATAATTCAAATTAATTCACAATGACGCGCCGAGCATCAAAGATGGCGGACAAAATGGCTGCCGCTTGATATGGTCGTATTCGAAGTCTATATTTATTCATTGTTTTTGATATAAATCCATTGTGGAAAGCATAGATTTGAGTGATTATTAGGAAGTTTGTTTTATCTACATTATTTTCATGTAATATTTCTAATATATCACAAAAGAAATGTTGTAAGAATTGAGTTTGTAAGAAATGTCAATTTTTTTATGTTGTAATGAATAATTATATTATATATTTGAGCATTATTTGTTTACGAGTTTCTATTACAAAATAATATTATTAGTAACAACAGTTGTATAAAGTACCAAAATCTGAAAGAATTGTTACGCCGTTCTTCCATGGAGCTACGTTCAAGCGATGCAATCGCCGCTCGTCTCTGTTTTCCATACTATTATTAGTGTTTGAAAACGCCGCTAGGCGCTACACTAGCAAAATAGTATGACAGGTAGCGGTAGCGTCGCTTGTGAGTAGCTACGTGGAAGAACGGCGTTACTGTAAACTTATAAAATGCGACACAAAAAAATTCTGAAGTGACGTTTGATTTTTTTTTTAAAAAACCTGGCCCTCCAGAGGTTAAGTACTTACCTATGGAAATAAGTCCTATGCATACCAACCGATTGCATTACGTATCAATTTTAACCAAAGCTTATGAAAAGCATGTTTTTTTTATCCTTCAAAACATGGTTTTTTACCCCTGAAACACGGTAATTTCTTTTACGGATATGGCATCACGGGATATCTCTATACAGTCACTCCACAACTTCACAAGTGGTTGTTCCAATCAAAATGGGTTCCAATATAAAAACCTTTTCAATATATTTGGATGTAAGTGTAGAATTTTAAAAAGTACGATCAGATATATCAAAACGTGTTTAATTTTGCAAAATGCGGAACCAGAGAAAATCCACCTGACCACAAACTCCACCTGCTTAAGGAACAACCACAAGTGTGCTTAGCTTGGACTTAACCTGAAACTGTATCTAATATATACGCCTGAAACCCAAACCGTAGTGGTCCGTTACTCCGTTATTAGAGAGTAGTTTGAAGTCAGTTTCTATTCCCAGTACCAAGGAAGAAGGAAACCCTCATTCCACTACACCATCAAGCAGTAAGTTACTACGTATAACATATTATAATATGATGTTTGGATTAGCCACAGAACTAAGCAGTGTTGCTAGAAGATGCATGGTTTCTTGGGGCGTTTATACCTCCATGGTTTTTTAGCGGTCGCCAAAAGTATGTATTAAGGCTTCTGCCCACTACACCATTCCATACCATGACCGTACTATGAACGTATCAGCCACGAAATAAACACGCTACGCCCTACTATGCCCACTAGAAAATGCTAACACCGTATGATACCCGTACGTAACGGGTTTAGTAACCGCATGATACCCGTATACACCTGGAATAGTGTCCGTACCTAAGAGTATGGATATTAGAGAGACGGCATATGAAGTGTGCCCGCGCGCTCCAAGTGTGCCTTTTCGAGAATTCTACCCACATGGCTGACGTTGGCTGTCACCATGTAAAATGGCTGCTGTCGGAACGTATTAAACGTCCAAAAACCAGCAGCCAATGTAAGCCGTTTGGGTAAAATTCTCGAAAAGGCACACTTGGAGTGCGCGGGCACACTGCACATGCCGTCTCTCTAATATCCATACTCTTAGGTCCGTACCATCCCCGTTCAATGGGCGTACGGTTCTAAAAAAAAGAAAAATCGAGGAAGAATACTGGACGTTATTTAAGCAACTAGTTGATGAAGAAAAATTTATACATACTTTCGTATGACGTCATTCCAATATAATGAATTATTAAGAAATATATAAAATATTATCACTAAAAGAATAATATCACTATTAGAACGGGGTTTACTATACTGGGAATAATGTACTATTAGAACACCGTCTCGTGCCATGCATAGAGCGGCCGGCACCTGCAAAATATTGTCATCGAGAATTCGCCGTCAGTCTGGTCATGGTATGCGATGGTGTTGGTCGGTGACGGGACGGGCTAGTGGGCAGCGTTTCATACTGATCGATACAAAGAATTTTTTTTTGCATGCGCCGCTACGGTTACGGTCATGGTATGGAATGATGTAGTGGGCAGAGACCTTTAAGAGTGCTTTACCAGAGAATACCGGAAATTAGTCATTTTTAAATCAAATTCTAGAAGAGTTGACTCTTTTTTACAAAAAAACATAAATTGATTTTGAAAGATTGTTATTTTATCTGGTACATGCAGTTTTAAAATTTTGAAAAGCTAAGTGCATTTATAATATACTAAGGTTATACCGTTGGTCGCTAACGGATTTGTTCAATTTTCAAAAGATAGATTCTATTAAACAACACAAATTTCAAATCATATAATCATACAACAAAATAAATCAATATATAATCTATTCAATATATTTTTATTAAAATGTCCTGCATTGGTTCAATAATAACTAAATGGTTGATTGGCTTGGGTAGGGAGGAGTCTGAAAAACTATTATATAATGTGACTTAAAACGATACATGGTTACCTATGAATGGCACATTTAGTAAAAACTTAGTACATAGGTATTAATTAAAAAAAAAAATAATAATTTAAATTGCATTTGGCACTTTACACACTTTGGTTCCTTAGAACAGGCAATCTGCCTAGCTAGGAACTAATATCGACCTAAAACAACGTAATAACACTTGTATTCATTTTAAATATATTCTCTTATTATGTAATATTATTTGTTATTTTGGCTTTAAATGTATCAAATGTAAATAAATAAATTCAACACAGTTTTCAAAGTTTTAATTTTAGATAAATTAAAATCATTAAAAAATAAATCCTAGAACGTGTTTTGTGACAAAAATACCTCAGTTTTTCTATTTACTTAAGGTCTTCTTACATTAGATATGAAAAAAAATTGTTTAATTTCATATCTAATACAATGGATTTCCACCATGAATTAACAGTTAAAAAACTAGACTCGTCTTCTTACATACTAAAATATTTCAGATTTTTTTTACACGCTTATTTTGTTTAGACATTATTGAAAAATTATAATTTATTTTAATCAAAAATTAATTATAAGAAGTATATAGTTTTCATTAATTTACCATCTCCCGTTTGATCATTTTAATGGCAGTTCGAGACATTATAAATGTCTCCGATTGCTTTTTGGATAAAAAACGCCAATTATCTCTTGATTCGGCAATTTAAAAAAAAAATATTTGTAGCTCCCACGTTTGTTATTTTGGTCTTAAAACGAAGCTATTGAAATGCTTTTTCCACTATGACTATAGATGTCGCAAATCCGAACTTCCTAGACTATTTTAGAACAATGTTAAAAATATAATTTTTTTTCGTGCAGAATTTCTGATCAGCTGTTTACGGTTAAAATTAGGTCCCTTTTCCATAGATTAAACATATTATTATTTGTATATTATTATTTTTTATTATTTCCATACCTTTCATTATCAAGTATACCACAGACAACATGCAGAAATTGAAAATATTCTATGTTGACTCCAATAAGTACCTCTGATGGCAGTTTCAAAAAAAGAAACACGCAGGATCCGCTCAGTTTTAAACTCAACGATTTTATTATATTTTTTATATTTCCTACAAATAAGCACTTTAATAAGTTTTTGTCTCTATGTTAAAATTCGAAGGTATTATTTTTTTAATGTTGGCAAAAAATTAAAAAAACGGTCGTCTGGAAATCTCGAGCAATCGAGGCAAATTTATTTATTTCGCTTGGTCGCTCCAGTGGTTAACAACAACCCATTCCCTTTAATAAAATTCACCAGGGTTTTCATTGGATATGTGGCTATGTCTTCTGGTTCTACTGTAAGTCTCCCTAGGTATCTGAGCCTAGTTCCCACCAGGGCAGGACATTGGCACCATAGGTGAATTGGAGTCTCTTCATCCTCTTCACATTTCCTGCATATATTGGTGTTTTCCACTCCCAATATCTGCATGTGTCTCCTGAGATGGCAGTGTCCCGTTAATAGTCCTACCAGTTCCCTCAGCGAGTTTCTGTCCATATCGAGTAGTTTCCTGGTTCGTCTAGGGTCTGGTAATTTTATGAGTACTTTGGATTGTCCCTCTCCCATTCTTTACAGTGCTGGGATTTAATCCACCTATCGATATGTAATTTTGTGTGCTCCTACGGCCGGCTCGGATCCCACAAGTGGTGTTTTCGCCCATTTCCTTGCTAGTTCGTTAGTTCGCTCGTTGCCCTCAATACCTTTATGTCCTGGTTATTCAGATCAGGGTTTTTTATTGATGGTAGTGACCCGTCTGGTCCTTTTACGAGTACTTTGGATAATGTCGCTCTTTAATATCAGTCAATAGTTTGCTAATGACAGGTCGAGGGTCTCCTTTCCGAACGCTAGCATTATTTTTTGAAAGGAGAGGATTTCTACTGTCACAAGCTGTCATTGAGAGAACAGGAATCGCAATTGACGAAAAATTTATTCATTTGGAGGTAAGGTGAGGATTGCTGTCGTTAAAAAGAACCGGAATCGCCCTATCTTATCTAATTTACGTGAAAAATTCGTCACCTTACCTTACCTTACGCAAGTGACACCATTAGAGTAGATTGTAGCTATCATTATAATTATTGTGGTAAAAGTTAATACCTTCACAATTGGAATCATGTAAAACAGGATGAAATCATCACTGAATGAAACCGCGATAACATATTCATATTTTGAAGGAATTGTATCCTGTGGTTTCCTGTCCGACAATCACTGCTTCTGTTAATATTATAATATTCAAATGGAACTACAGTACAATCTCACTAATCCGGCACTTCTTAGCCGGCATTTTCGCGGGCTTGATAAAATTCAAACTTATAGAATTAATTTAATTATGAAAACGAACAAAAAAAAAAAATACTAATATTTAAATTTGAACGTGAAAGAAAAAAAAAGTACTCAACTTCCTTATTGTTTGAGGATCATTCCGATAGACCTGCGATTCAAGTTAGCCCCAAAGGATGAACTCTAACTAACTAACTAACCATCACGTCGTTTCTCCGCAGGGGTAGGCAGAGAGGACGGACCGCCAAACACCTCGGTCTTGGCACACACTCTTTGCCTCATTCACATTCATACATACTCTTCTATTTTTCTGACTCTTGACATGGCCCGACTCAAGTATCTGATTCACTTGATCGTGCCATGTCTTTCTCGGACGTCCCCTACTTCTTATACCATTCACACTTGCATCATATATTCAATACGCTACATGCCCAAACCATCTGAGGGTTCCTTTCTTAATTTTACTCATTACGCTTACATCAGCCTTGCATTCTTTTCGAATCTCCACATTTCTCACACGATCATACATGGTTTTACCACACATACGCCTCAGGGATCTCATTTAAACAGCATTCAGTCTACTTTCATCCTTCCTCTGCCAGTTCCATGCCTCACTGCCATACATCAGGGTAGGTACAAGCACTCCATTGTGGACTGCTAACTTCGCTTCTTTGGACAGCTTTTTGTTAGCGCCAACGGCATTCAGACCTCCATTAATGGAGTTACCTGCATTTACCCTTCTTTCAATGTCTCTATCAGCCTTCCCATCTCTAAAAAAGAAGAACTCTAAAGGTGTTGAATTGCACGATATCGATGGCCAGTTCACGTCGCCATTGCGCAAGATAACCAATCCTTTTTTTGATCAAATTTGATGATTTGCAAGCATTGTTCAACCCTACAACCTTCCATGGTGATTTGCCGTACACTAATAAACAATTAACAATTAACGGTAAAGCTTATATTTTGAAAAATTAGATGGCACTCCTATTCTTCAATTCGCCAACCAGTTCCCAATCTTATTACAACAGACTGCCGGGATGCTGGCTTCATTATCTGACACACTTTTTGTGTGGAGGGACCAACGGATGCAAACATGCTGTGTACGGTAAGCGCGCTTGGCGCTACCTTAAAGGGGTCAGAATGGCACCTGAATGGCCACTCTGAACGCGGAACGCCTATGGGTATCGATACGGTCATGTCTGTCCAAAACAAATGGAACGGTATTTCACAAAATGTTAGATGCTGTATCTTCAAATGAATTGCATCCTTCTGTGGTGTAGACGCTTGCATAGTTTATGTAAAACCATAGGCACACGATAATACAATTTATAACGATTCACTTACATGGTGAGTCGCATAGTTTTGAAGATATCACATGGCGAGAAGGTAATATCACAAAAAGGATTGGAATAACACTTGCATGTGCAAAAGGTGACGATGAGAATCACTTCCATGCAGTGTGAAATATCATGATTCTGATGATTCTAGACGGACTAGCGGTGGGTGTCGATCCCATTGTATCCCACCTGAATTACTGCACAAGTGTAATCTTTCTGAGCAATTAAACCCAAGTTAAAAGAATGGAAACAATCCAGAATAGAGGCTTAAGGACTATACTGTGCTGTAGCAGATACACTAGAATAAAAACCGTGCAATGCCAACTCAATGTCCTAAGTGTGTGGCAACGATTAGTTTACAATATGCTAGTATTTATTTATATGTTAAAAATACAATGTTACCAGATTATATTATGTTGAATAATGTTAGAATTAATAGCACAGTTCATTACTATCCCACGAGAAGCTGCAACGATTTTAGGCTTCTAAAACAAATTTATGGGGAACACAAAACAATATTTATTACAAAGGTTTTAAAATGTTCAATGAACTCCCTGAAATTGTTAAGGAAGCTAAAAGTCTTGCAGTTTTTCGTGGATTACGTCTCAATGTTGTAAAGTCCAAATTTTAGTAAGTAGGTACCTAGTAAATAATTTTATAGTAGTCTTAGAACAGGATATATTAGATATAAAATGTAAAATTTTATAACAAATAAGTCGCATGTACCAAAATATGCAAATTCACAGCAATTCTGAATTCTGCCAATTCCACATTCCTACACTGGTTGAACAGAACAAACACCACAAGATACCATTTGGCCTTACGAAACATGTTATAACCTTCATTGCCAATTGTTGTTGACTGTTGACTGCCTCTCTTGTTCTTCCTGTACACGTGTCTAACGCATCAAAATGCACTTGTTTCAGGAACAGGAGTCATCATGGAAGTGGACCAGAGCTTGCTGATGGAAGATGAGCAGTTGAACCAACTGGTAGTTGTCCTCCTTGATTCCTCGGCGACATGTCCAGAGATCCTTCTGGACATGGAGCCGCACCCGAGTGACAAAACTTTAGCAATGTTTGCCCACCTGGTGTATATCAAGAAGACGTTTGGAGAATCAGACACAGATTACGGGAAGAGGATTCTCTCTGGTAAGCTAGACGGATGGAGACTTATGATCACCGCCAACAACACGGATTTTTCCAATGGTTACTTCGGTGCGGCATTCTATCACACCGGTTTGCAGCAAGTGGTTGTGGCGCATCGCGGAACTGATCCCAAATGCTTTGGAGCAGTGTACACAGACATCACAGGAATCTTCGCAAATAACTACACATCATGCATGAATTCTGCTGTAACATTTGTAGATTCTATACGTCGAGTTATTATTTTAGCAAACAGTAAACACAATAGACACTACACTCTCACAATTACAGGTCACTCCCTGGGGGCATGGCTCGCTCAAATAACCGCTTTCTCAGTCAAATATTTAGCCATTAAAGGTATAGAAATTCCTTGTAGGTTACAAAAGAACTCCGCAGCTGGTATACACGCTAAGACCGTCGGTTTTGATAGTCCCGGTGCCCGGGATATGTTGGCCCGAGTACTTAACGATCATTACGACAGGTATGCGACGAATGTACCCCGCTTAGACGGGCTGGACATTACTCTATACCTGTCGTCCCCCAATCATATAAACACATGCGGCGTGCACATAGGTCAGATTTATCGCGTTCATAATGATGTATCCAGCTTCAAGTGGATTGATAAGACATTGACGTACACTTTTAAGTCTCACTCAATGAATAATTTTGTCGATGCCTTTAAAAATGATCATTGTACTTTTGGTGAAGTGTTGGATTGGGCCAAAGGCATTGTAGAATATAAGAAAATATTTAAAATCTTAAATTGGGATAATAATTACCACGGACATGCGACAGTTAATAATCCAGACGACCTCAAAAAGTTCCTTCGGTATAAGGTGGCGGAAAAAAGAGATGTTTTTAGAAGTTCTTTTCGAGTTTTTTCAGAAGTAGAATTGCAAATGCTTTTCAGGATGCATATACTGCAGGAACAGAAAAGCAATTTGATCATTCTGAATGAATTCATTAAAAGTAATAAGCTTAAAGTGGAGTGTACTAAACTTCTTCCCAATTTTGATTTGAATCATTATAATCGAACAATAACATGTGAATCAGGAGAATCATTAGTGGCACTCTGCAAGAGCTTGAAGCAGCTGATGCGGTGGCTGAAGCCGCAGTTCACGCAGGCAGTGGAGGAACAGATTAAAGTCTTCAACCGAGCTGCAGACTTAATCTACCACGCGGAGGGACAGAGCTATCTCGACTCGTTGCCAGAGTGTCGGCTGGACTTTAAGGGTTCTGACGGTTTCAAGGAATTCCTGGTTTCCGACAAGGAACGCGTTATCTGCCTAGTCACAAGTAGTAAAGACGTTGCGTTCCAGATGAGCCGAATTCGGAACATCCTTCATCAAATCGGCAACGAAGAAAGAAGAAGCAACGACTCTGGCAGTTCCACCAAGTTAATCAGTAAAAAACTTTATACATTTATAAGATGGTCCCAGCTGCAAAAACTTCAATATTATGGTTGGCCTATTGAGAAAGACTATTTGATGGTGGTAGACTGCACTTCTTCCACCGTTTCTGCGAAGGACCGTACGCAATTGATTGAAGAGGTATGTTCCAAATCACTGAAGCTTGTTTTGATTGTGTCAGAACCAATGGATACATCCGACTCATCTAAATTCGATAACACTTTAAACTTTGCCGGCAATGTTAATTTCTCGGATCTAACTCCTGACTCGCAAAAAATCATGTTTAATCGAGTTGATGTCATAACTAACGGGGAAAAAGAGTATAGTTTTGAAAGATTTCTAGGAGAGGACCGTTCAGTTTGTAATATCAATCAAATCCTAAGTTCAGAATACTTGAAACATTTTGCAACAATCGAAAACTACGCTATTAACATAAACGACACGCGTCCCACCCTCAGTGATATACAGATGCCTTTCTTTAAATTAAATATTATAACTAGTATGGATTTCTTTGTGAGTTGTGTAAAGTCAGCCAAGACTAACATCCTGGTGGTGATGAGCGGGTTGAGCCGCGAGGACCTGGAGACTGGGGCCGGCTGGGACCAGCTCAAGGGGTTGGACATCATCCTCGCCGAGGGAGATGCACAGCTCTTCTTTAGAGACACCTGCAACAAGAACCAGGATAAATCCATTTACCTCTTTGAAGTGTTAGGCCGAGATGTGTACTGCAAAGAATTATTTAATAGACATTTATACTTAGGCAGAAAATTTCTTCATCGAGCGTATATTGACGTGAAAAAGTTTGCAGAAACTGAACATGCTGGTGACCTGTTTGTTGTTGACAGTGAGACAAACAAGAAGTTACTTGTAAAATTGACAGAGAATTGCAGAAAAAAAGAACAGTTCAGATATAATATACTTACAGTGCCCACAGAAAAGGAGATAAATGTTATTCAAAAATATATTGATAAACGTATCCATTTTGTAAAAATTTGTCAAAGCGAAGAAAGCTGTAAACTAGAGTGGCGATATTCCCACGGCTCCTTGGAGAACCTGTTCCCTTTTATGTCCACGGACTCCTGCGAGCCTATCAATGAAATAGATTTAAGTAAGACACAACGAAACTTTGTAATCATAACAGACGAGCCCGGGATGGGGAAAACAACTTCCCTGGTGAGCTTGTCAAGACTCATGGATTCACCGTGGGTCATTTATATAGAATTGAAACACTTCCAAACACATATACAAGACAAATTACTCGATAAGCTTACTGAAAAATGTGTAGCAAGTTTTCTACTGAGCGAGTGTTGCACCGAGACTCATTGTACCCCAGTTTATGGATTACTAGAGTATTTGCTTCAAAGTAAGTCGCATTCCAAACGGGTCGTACTGATGTTTGATGGCTTCGATGAAATAGATGATTACGTTCAAAAGAAAGAGAGTTCTAAAGATAAACTCGTCAGACTCTTTGTTTTTTTGCAAGGCAAACAGGCGATTCAAACATTTATAACTGCTAGGAAATATTTGAAAGAATCGTTAGAAGAGCAATTAAGACAAATCTCTACGTGTTTTGTAAGGATTACTGCACAAGAGCAACGGCATTATTTATTTGTTTTCTGGCGTTCCTGCCTCTCCCTTGAGCTGGGAGATTACGGAGAGGAAGAAGAGCGACGACTCGCAGAATATGCCGGAGAGGTGCTCCGACAAGCAAAGGAAGTACTGGGGTCAGACATGGACCGCTTCATGGGAGTTCCCCTGCAGCTGAGGATGCTGGCCGAAGTCTTCAGGCCGCAAAGTAGTCTGTTGCGACACTCTCCGGAACTTTTAATAAAACAAATCAATATAGTTAGTGCGCCAGATCTGTACAAGAAGTTTATAGATCTGAAATACGAAATTTATTTACAAGAAAAAACCTCTAAAGGCGAAGAGTTAGACAAAGATGAAATAATTAAATATATTGATTTTGTAACTAAAACGCACGGCGAACTCGCTATCAGAACATTCTTTCCTGATTTTTATAACGACAATTTCGACACCATCGATGACAACTGGTTAAATAAATTAAACAGACATGGTTTGGTACAGTCGGAGGGAAATGGAGGATTCCAATTTGTTCATAGAACCTACGCCGAATATTGCTGCGCACAAATGGTCGTCCACTGGCTCAATCAACGAACGTTCCATTGCAGGTATGAACTGATCAAGGAAACACTTGTTCCTCAAATACTGCTTCATCCAGACAGCAAGATAATCAGGTTGTTCATAAATGTTCAATTAAATGAAATACCAATGTCAAAGACTGCACTTGATTTAAACGCTAAATGTATTAGTCGACTGTGGCTTGAAGACAGTTCCATCTTCAGGAATCAGGAGCACCAAACTGCTCTGCATATTGCGGTCCTGGAAAAGAATGAACAAATTGTCAAATTTCTACTCAGCGGAGTCAACTTAGAATGTACCCAAGAAACCACCGTCTCTTTGATTACACAATACGATCTTTACAACAACACGGCACTGCATATGCCAAAACTGTACAATATTAGTGAAGATGACTTGGTATTGGACGGAATAACGACAAAACTTTTACAATGTTTCCAAACATGTTCCGATGAAACCAAAGAAAACATCTTTTTTGCCAGTTTATTTAATAGAAACATTTCAAATTTGGACGAAACTGAAGAAAAATTTTTTTTTGCACGTTTATTTAATCAGAATAATATTTTTGCAGCCAAAGAAATCAAGGAGGAACTCATTGTTATTGATTCAATTTATCGACTTATTAGAAATTATTTGAGTTGTACCGCGAGAATATTCGATAGAGTCAAAAAAGTAGAATTATTAATTACACCCTTTAAAGAAGCGATAATAAATAATAAAGTTGATATTGCGAGAGAAATATTATCAGAGCAATTAAATAATAATATAGAACGTTACTGTTTGTTGTTGATGAAACACAAAGATCATTACGGACAAACTGGCCTTCACCTCGCTGCGGAGTATGGTCATCTTGATATGGTTAAATTTCTTCAGGAGCAAACAGCCGTTCCCTTTGGTGTATTGATGGCGCAGTGGGAAGATTGGAGGAGGACTCCTTTGCACAGAGCCGCTGAGGAAGGACAACTGAATGTCGTCAAGTACTTGGTGGAGAGCTCTGCAGACATTAAAACACGCAGTGGAGATGGCATGTCTGCTCTGACATATGCGGCCATGACTGGACACTTAGAAACTGTAGCGTATCTCATTGAGAGTGGGGCTGACATCAACGCTACAGATAATGATGGCACCACTGCGCTGTATGGGGCGGCATTTTGGGGACAACTCCCTGTAGTAGATTACCTCCTCCGGCAGGGGGCGGACCCTGACAGGGTAGACCGAGGGGGAAGGAGCGCACTAACAGGGGCATCGCGGAAAAGGAAGTGGGATGTGGTTCAGCTGCTATTGGAGAGGGGAGCAGATGTTAATGCGGATGGTGGAAAAGCTCTCAAATATGCCATATTCATAGGGGAGTGGTCAAAGGTGGAGGCTTTGATAGACAAAGGAGCAGTCGCTGAAGAGAGTACTATATGGAAGAATTTATATGAATTTAAAGAAAAGTTCCCAAATTATGAATTTAAAAAATGATAATGTCGGGTCGGGGACGGTGCTACAATAAGTATTGGGATTACCAGAGTTACCTTGGAGACCAGATCTGAATAGCCATGCACTTCCCCTCCATCTCCTGCAGCCTAACAACACACCAATCAGGATTGTCACAGACTTGGCTCCGGGTTGTTTGAACCCTTGTCCGAAAACTGGCCTGTCCGGTGCTCTGTTGTCCAAAAGTTTTGTGCAAATTGGGAACATCAGTTTACTTTCGTATCGGTGAAGATTAAAAATTATGGGGATTTTCTGTCCTTTGTATTATATAACAAATCTGTCTAAATTCCCAACACGGATAGCTTCAATTAAAGTAACTATTTATTTAAAAGAAGTTAAAACAATTTATTTATTCTAATAGAGAAGTGAATAAAGAGTTACACTTTTATTTAGTTGCACTTTAACACATCTGTGTACAACTCATCCTGGTTTCACTTTAACGGCTTTACGTACAACTCCACCTTAGTTTCACTTTAAAACTACTTTACATACAACTGAATCCTGGTGTCACTTTAGCGGCTTTACGTACGACTCTACCTTAGTTTCACTTTAAAACTACCTTACATACAGTTCAATCCTGGTTTCACTTTAACGGCTTTACATACAACTCCACCTTAGTTTCACTTTAAAACTACGTTACATACAACTGAATCCTGGTGTCACTTTAACGGCTTTACGTACAACTCCACCTTAGTTTCACTTTAAAACTACTTTACATACAATTCTATCCTAGTTTCACTTTAACTACTTTACATGCAAGATGCATTCAACTTTAGTATTTAATAAAAACATAAATTTAATGTGTTAATGATAATACACATATGATTTATTTTAAGTACTGATTTCAATTTTGTTTGTTCTTATGATTAAGGCCCAGGTTTTACGGTAACATTTTGGAAATTTATTCAGTAATGAGTGGACATTTGAGGGGAGAGGTCGCGCGCTCGCATTGCAGTTCCGTCAAGCAATGAATGGGGAAATGGGTGTTTTACAAGCAAAGTAGAAATTAAATAATTAATTATTTTATCGTATAAAAATGAATGTTTCTTTGTTTGTTCCTCGTGCGGAACCTATAGCATTTATCCGATAGTGATTTGTCGTGTATGAAATTATTTCCTATCTAGCGTTATGAAATTATTTCCTATACCATTTATCCGATTGTGATGAAACTCTGGTGAGTTGTTATGTGCACACCCGCCAATGTTTCTATAAATAATAGTGAGCTCTGGCGTCTATCCATTCCATTGCTAATATGATTTTTTGTCTGTCTAGCTGTATCCATTATCTAGTAAACAAATTTAAATTTTATAGAGCAAGTGTATTTTTTATTTCGTACTTTATCAAAATGCTAAATGGTTTACCAATTTGGTGTCAATCTTACCCGAGTCTGCCCCATAGACGGCTAAAATTGTGGTTGGCTAGCGGGCCGTACAAGTACCAAAAATACCTAACTGCAGTCAAGCCGAGTTTTGATACCCCCCCCTTAAAGCAAACTGTTACAAATTGCTACTCTATTTGTGTAACTTACAAAGTTATTTAATTGAAGCATTAGTATGAGAAAAAAATATTTTTCTTGAAGTGTTATTTCAATTGTAAGATGTAAGAGAATTTACATGTATTTAAAGTTTCCATTGCATTATTTTTTAATTCTATTTGTTTTGATTTGTAAAACTTATTTTAATAATTACTTTCCTTTCTATACTATTTCTATTGGTGTGATTGTTGTTTTATTGATGTGAAGTTGTTGTTCTATTGATGTGACCATACCTACAATATTTCTAAATGATCTTCACAAAGCTATTCATCCCCTTGCCGCGAACTTGCTGGAAAACAAATTTGCTCCACGCAGTCCGACAAAAGGTACAAACCAATGCTTTGTGTGATCTTTTGACTGTGACTTTGTGCACTTTCTTTTTGATAAATGTTTTCGTAAACAAATATTTTTGGTTTTGGTGTTATTTTTAAGAACCACACGGCTTATCTTGATATACCTGGTCGAAGATATGAAATAAAATGTTGTATGGATCTCTAACCAGAAGCCTCTTAGAATATAATTCTACATTTTGGGCGCCTTGTTAAAGTCACCCCATAAATACCGTTGAAAGAGTTCTTTGTAATTATCTTGAAATGGGTGTGTACATATAACTTAGGTGTTTTACCAATGAGGATGTTTTAATGAAGTGTTGGGGGAATATTATGAATTACACCTGCTTGTTGTTAATCTTGACAGCCTTGAAATCTTGATGTAAATGTTATTGGAATTGTATTCTTATCTTGTCACTGTCGGTATGGTCACCCAATGAATACATTTGTTTGTCTGATAAGCCATCACAGGTACTTTGTACATATTTGGTTTACAGTAGAACATTATTGTTGCCAATTATAAACGTACTACAAAACTGTAATTATTAATGTTTGAATAACTGTATTCAGTACTTCTTTTGTAGGTTTATTTTTATATATGTTTTTTTTACCTTTTACGCCGATCCTACTTGAATGCCTGGAAACGCGTTGCTGTCAAATATTTTTATACGATTATTGTACACCAATGTCTTTGTAAGGGTCTAAACTATTTGTATATGTATAAAACATATAAATATCCACTCGAGCGCTCTTTGCCACAATATGGCACTATTTCCAAAACCACGCATTGCTTTGTTGCCAAAATATGGCAAATATTCTCTAGATTCTTTAAAATGTTTTAAAGTTTATGATTTAATAATATATATATATTTTTAAATCCTACGATATTTGATAATAGAAGAAAGATAGGTCAATTCATTGGCTATATCCACTCGAGCGCTTTTTGCCACATTATGGCACTATTTCCAAAACCTCGGATTGCTTTGTTGCCAAAATGTAGCAAATTTTCAAATAATTTTTTTTTTATTAAAACGACTATATAATATATTGTACATTCAAAATATAACAAAATAAATATTCTCTAGATTCTTTACAATGTTTTAAAGTTAAAGATTTAATTATATTTTTTTTATAAATCCTACAACATTTGATAATAGAAAAAAGATAGATCAATTCATTGGCTTTGTAGAACTATAATCAGTTTGTATGTCTCCATATAAATTCGGAGGTATGATTTTTTTATTGTGGGTGGAAAAATTTCCTTTAGCGATCCCAGAAAAAAGTTTTAAATTGCTCTGTCGCTCCAGTGGATATATAAGTAATATAAATATATATGTGAATGTGATACAAGATGGAGAAATCTTCTTATCTCATTGTATTTTATCTGGAAGAATATTTTATCAAAAGAAAGCTTCCTTTTTGGCACTTGTTCTTTTTTGTAATGATTTACACCAAAGCGAAAAAGAATTTTTTTGTAATAATGTAATAAAATATTTACATTTTTTTAACATAAAACGTCACTAAATGGCCCAACACTGACTTTAATTTCTGTTTACGGCGTCCAATTACAAAGTAGGTTATAACAATAATTTTTTTAAAGTTTTTCAATAAAGTTTTGACAATAATTTTAGTATGGTGAGCACTATATAAAAAAAATGAGTCAAATTATTTATTATTTTCAGAGATATATCGGTTTGAAACTAATTCCATTTTCTCGAACGGGCGCCTTGTTTTCGCCCGCCTTAAGTGTGCTATATATGTTTTTTTTTTGTTTATAATTATTTCTGGCTTTCACCCTTCAAGGGTGTTCTAGGCCATCATTTAAAATTATGAAGAAATGAAAGGCGAATTTAAATATTAATTTTATTTAAATGGAGAAATTTCAAAATTGTAATGAAGATTGGAGTCGAGTTCAAACTTAGAAGAGATGAGATATTGAATGGAGGCGAGGCAATTTTTGACAAGGCTTGATAGAAGAGAGGATATCTGTTTAGAGAGGGACAGCCAAAAAATATGTGATCTAAAGTTCCCACTTCTATACCACAGAATGTACAATCTAGGGAGTCAAGGACATGAATTTTAAAAAGGTGAGAAGGAACAGAACAATGTCCGATTCTCATTCGAATAAGTGAGGAAATTTCTTTTTTTAAAAAATTGGGGAATTATTGAAACCATGGTTTTGATGGGATAGTCCTTTGTATTGAGGCATAGAAGGCTCCATTGGATTGACTAGCAATGTGCCAATACTCTGTCCAAATATTGCGGGATCTGTCTTTGATGATAGAAAAAATGTCAGATAGGGGAATGTGGTTTACGAGGGTAACAACAGGGTTGGACGCTCCTTGTTTTGCCAAGGCATCCGCAATATCATTACCCATTATGCCAACATGTCCAGGAATCCAAATCAGGGTTACGGTTTTTCCAGAGCTTTGAATGGAGTCTATCAGCACTCGAATAAGACATACAAAGTGATCATCAGGATGAAGAAGAGGACTGGATTTAAGTTTTGGAGGGAACTGAGAGAGTCAGAGAGAACAAGGGAATGTTTAACATTATTTTTGATTATATATTTGAGAGATTCTATTATTGCAATGCACTCGGCTGAAAATATTGAAAATTGATTTGAAATTGAATGAAAAATTCTGTCATTGGAATTATTGTGGTAAATGTTGTTTTTATAATAATTCTATAATATTGTACATTATGTTTTTATGTAATACATTATTTTTTGGTTAACCTGTTGAAAGCCAGCATAGGAAAAATATATTTTTTCAATACGACGTAAAATATTTGACATTTCTCACCTTTCTTACAAATTCAATTTTTATAACATTTCTTTTATGATATATTACAAAATTTACATCAAAATAATGTAGATAAAACGAACCTAATAATCACTCAAATCTATGCTTTCCACAATGGATTTATGTATATCAAAAACAATGAAAAAATATAGACTTCGAATATGACTCCGTTCGTATTATCAAGCGGCAGCCATTTTTTCCGCCATCTTTGATGCCCGGCGCGTCATCGTGAATTATTTTGAATTAATTAATTATACGATATTGGAATTATATACAACTAGGAAATGTATACATTTCCCAGGATATGTATGTATTAAATAATTTTTAAAACAATATTTTATACATTTCCTAAATAGCTTCAGAATTGCATTCATTTCCTAGGAGTTGTATACAATTACTTGATTTTATACATTTCCGGTAACAGATATATCATGTTATTTTTCTTAGGTCACTACTAATAAGAAAGTGAATGATTTAAGAAGTTAGCTACCTATCATCAGTTTCGTGAGCCACCGGATATGACTAAAGTATTATTTACCAGAAGAAAGAGGGAAAGTGTTAAGGATCCGTCAAACAGAAGGCGTACTAACCGCGCGTCAAGGCGTCAGCGTAACGTCGCGTACTTTCTGTTTGAACGGCTTCTACGCGCAAGCCAGCGCGTTCGGCGTCAGTAACTGTCAGTCGGTCTTCGCCACGATGTCCAGCGATTCAGATGAAGATAAGTTGTTACTGCTGTGTGCATTATCATGTTCCCGTAGTAATAGAATATGGGTGCATGATATTAATAAGAAGAGGAAAGAATTTGGAGAATATCATCGTTTATTCCGGGAGCTTTCATAGCATGAAGATCGCTTATTTCAATGTCACGAAGTGAGTGCTTCGAAGAATTGCATTCACTTCTGCAACACCAAATAAGCAAATGCACCACAAATGCACTGTTCCTAATGTCATACAAACAAGGATGTTTTCGGACACATTCAATTAACTTTTCAGCAACCATTTTTACCACAGTCAAGCAAGAACTTCCGGCGTCAAAGGAAATTTTGTAACAAAAATACAACGTGGCGTTCTGCCGCGGCGGCAGAGTTTCGCGTATTGCTACACGCTCGCTCTGTTTGACCGGTTTAGACGTGTTCAGTACAACACAACATAGCGTTATACCTCCGGGACGTTTTAACGCCTTGACGCGCGTAAGTGCGCCTCCTGTTTGACGGAGCCTTTAATTTGTAAATAATTATTTCATTATTTATAAATATGTATTGTATTCTGTAAACCAATAAATGCGTGGATTAAAATATCTTGTTTTTTTATTACATTTACATATGTATTTGGTGCAAGTTGTGTCTTTCTTACTCCTGTTTTCCAATATGTTCCAGCAAAACTAACGGTCATATAACTTACTATGGGCTCCATCCAAGCCAGAGCCAAGTTGGCGTTTAAGAAGCTGGATGTACTGTACAGAGCCCGCAGATACTATAGTACACAACTGTTCACTCTGTACAGATTATAAATACAAACCCACTGTAGAATTTGGCAGCCACCTTTGTGTCTGCAGCTTCAAAATACCTGATAAACTATTGGCAATCTGCAAAAATAGGCAGTCTGTTTGATAAGATGTATCAACAGATTGCAATCTTTGGAGTACAAACTTCAGGTGCGAAATCTGGGCCTTGATCCTCCACACAGCATCCCCAAAGGCGACATAAGTATATTATGAAGGTTGCTTTAAACGCATATCAGACCAAAAAAGTAGGTAATAAGAACGTTGCTTGTGCAATAATGGAGGACTGGAGCTTGGAATAGAGGATTGAATCTGCGACACCACCCTGAGAACCACAGCTTTGGACAACTTGGCTACTAATCCATGAATAATCAACATAATAAAATTTATGAAAGTAAAATAAAATAAATCCAAATAATATTTTATATAACAATTATTATTATAAGCAATAATTATTAGCCTGAAATACTCATCCACATTGAAAAAATCTCCTGAGAAAAGATACATGTCGCCGACGGGACTCGAACCCGTGTCCTTCTGATTTCCGAAATTAATAATA
Source organism: Limnephilus auricula (assembly GCA_951813805.1). Classification (NCBI taxonomy): domain Eukaryota; kingdom Metazoa; phylum Arthropoda; class Insecta; order Trichoptera; family Limnephilidae; genus Limnephilus; species Limnephilus auricula. Next base: position 6,247,630 of record OX638414.1, on the reverse strand, counting down.
ATGTGGATGAGTGTTTCAGGCTAATAATTATTGCTTATAATAATTGTTACCCTTTGTGCTATGCATAAAAATCTTGTCTTAAGGGGATACCCGGCGGTGATTTTTCCATACAAACGTATTCCCTATTTATCTCTCTGGATTTTAACCCTAGAGAAAATATTGTTTTTACATAAAATAGATATCAACTACTAGCGTGTCGTTACTTTTTTTAAATTTTTTTGATAAGTTACTTTTAGATCTGTGAACGGTATATTTCATAGTTGCAATCGATCTTGGCCATAGTTAAGACAAATATGTCAATTTATGAATATATTTTGATTTATCTTCGAAAGTAAATTTAAGTTTTGTATAAAAAAAAACGTCAAGTTTGTCAGTTATTACAAATTGATAGAAAGCTGAAATGCACCCAGAATCGGCGTTTAACTAGAACCTTCCAAACTGAAAAACACAAACAGGATGGCACTGAAAACTCGACGACAAAATTAAATTGAATTTTTGCAAAACAACTGGGTTAAAGTAGATACGTTTTTAGATTTTCACGGCCAAAAGCATCTTCGTTGTTTGTTTTTGGGGTGTTATGCCCCACCGTATGCGTTATTATCGTCGGATCTGCCCTGATGATGGACACTGCAACGCTGTCCGAAACGTCGGCTAAAGAAGGAGATAGCGCAATACGGCATAACACCCCAAAAACAAACAACGAAAAGTAGTTCACATAAGTACGAAAAACCGGATCCATGTCCACTCAGAATCAATTCAACTCAAAACCATTTAAAAATACCCATGCCCTAACCCAGGGGTTCCAAACCTTTTTGTACTCTGGAGAATATTCTAAAATATCGGTAGGGTGGCGGGCACCACGACCGGGGGGGGGGGTTAAAATTCTTTTTAAGCGGCCGACAAGAGTCAATTAGCTGTACACACCAAAAAAATATAAAGGTTTGATGTTATAACTTTAAAATTGTTCCAGATCAACTAAAACAGTTAAAATAGGTATTATAAGTAGGAACCACTCATACATACAATATTGCAAACATACAAACTTATTTAATAAACCTAGGCACTCAAAAAAATTAGAACTCTAAGAAATAACAAATATTTGACGACCGTCCGTGGTCGAGTGGTAAGACACTTGACTCCCATTCGGAAGGTCGCGGGTTCGAACCCGGCGTGCGCAAATAAATTTTATTTGATTAATTTGTGTTATTTCACAGTTAATTAATAAAAATAATACATATTAAATTTGCGGCACGTTCCAAGATACTCTCAGTATCGCCCTGGTGTAAGACCACCATTCAGAATTGAAACGTTGCTTAATAATAGCTTTAGCCGTGTTTAGTGACTAGATCTGAATAGCCAGGTACTTTCCCACCTTCCTCTTCCCCATCTCCTTCCCTTCCCCACTTACCTTCAGCCTCACAACATACTTTAATTGGGGATGCCATAGTCTCACTGGCTCTAGAAGGGAGCAGTTGGGACTCTTGTGAAGTTTCTCTATTAAAAAAAAAAAAAAAATTAAATTAACGTTTATTAAAAAAATTGTGATCGTTCCGCGGGCGCCACGGTGCCCGCGGGCACGGCGTTGGGAACCTCTGCCCTAACCTAACATAACCTATTTTTTTATATATCACTCTCCAAAAATGTCGAAATTACAAATGCCAATCTATGCGCAATGTCCGTAGCTACAAGATGGTTTTTGAGATCCTTAGAAAAATCAACCACAAATTATGGAAAAATCGAAATGAAAATAGGGTTTAGGTGCAAAATCATTACTATCCACACCGAGCAAAATAACCACTTTCGTTGTTTGTTTTTGGGGTGTTATGCCGTGTTGTGCTACCTCCTTCTTTAGCCGACGTTTCGGACAGCGTTGCAGTGTCCATCATCAGGGCAGATCCGACGATGTGAAATTGTTGTGTTGTCGTCGGATCTGCCGGATCTGCCCTGATGATGGACACTGCAACGCTGTCCGAAACGTCGGCTAAAGAAGGAGGTAGCACAACACGGCATAACACCCCAAAAACAAACAACGAAAATGCTTTTGGCCGTGAAAATCTAAAAACGTATCAAAATAACCACTCTCCACAAAAGCCAATCACAAGCCTAAATTCAAAATTAATTCAACATGACCAATGAACACATTATTTAAAAAAAATTTATAATAATAATTCACTTTGCTAAATTAATAAAACTAAATCACACGAAAATGCGTAGTATTCTTTGAATCGGTTGTTTAGTGATTTACTTTTGTTGTTTTTTGATTTATTTTTTTAACAGTACTTTTGGAAAGTGGCGTTTTTGCTTCTACACCCCTCATTTTACGAGACGCCTAAATTCGAATTATTGTCCTTTGGCGCCATAGAAGTATGCTGCCCAACGATTGGTTTAAAACGGACCAATCAGAAAGCACCGTCGCGACGTCAATCGATTCGCAAGGAAGTTGCTTGACGTCCCAAAGCTGTCAAAATTTTAGGTAAATATTATTTTTTCTGAACTAAATTCATTGAAAACATAATATAACCTTATTTAGGCAAAATATTATAACTTAGTTTTAACTTTTGCGTAAAATTGCGATCTTTTTCAACCGTTTTTAGCTCGTTTTATATATTTCGTTGTGTGAAACATATTTTCGTAATTTTTAATACAATTTTGTAGCTTTTGTAACGTTTTCAACACTAAATAGAGAATTTTATCATATGAGGCTGTCGAAACAAAGACGGCAATATCCAATTATTTTCATTTTGAATAATATGAAATATGTCTTTTTAGTTCTTTTTTTTTGCTATGAATATAGCATTATAAGGACCAGTTGTTTCGGAAAATTTGACGTTAGATTTTCCTTCAAATCGTCAATCACCGCAAAATTGGGTTGTTTCAACCTCCGTCAGACGAAATTTCAACGAAAATTCCATACAAATGTGATTGGACATCACCTTAATGTGATCAGCCGAGTTCGAACCATTAAGCTTGAATGGCGCATGCGCAGACGTCAATATTGTGATCTGACAGGTCGTGGCGGGAATGTCTGTAATATTTTTAACTAAATATGGCTGGACAATTTTTGTACATAACGTAAAGAATGCACAATGGTTAAAACTTCAGAAGTTAGATATCCTCTCAAAGTAATTCTCTATAAGAAGTTAGATATCCTCTCAAAGTATATAGTTGTCGATAATCGTCAGTTTCAGAGATTGAAAATGACGTAAAAACTGGCGAAAACATTGAACAAAATAAAAGTTTTCTCTTATTGACCGATGGTATCACAATAATTGTCAACTGTAATACTTACATTATGAATCTACAATATATAAGAAACCTCTTTTTTTTATTGACATATCCCCGTCAAATTATTTTACTGATTATTTACCTTGAAACCACGGAGCTGCATGGAGCTATAGGTTCATGTACATGGATACAACTGAGGAACTCCCGATTTCGTACAAGATACGAAATTAATAGTATTTTATAATAAAAATCCTTTTGTGCTCAATATATATCTTTATTCAAATGTTTATTTATACACGTAAAACTTCCTCGTCATAAAAGTTATAAGAATAAGTACACGTATATATAAGTCAGTATTTGTACACAGTTGTATGTGGGTAAAAAAAACTGTTTATTCATTTCACTTGTATGTTTAATTGGCGACTTAAGAACAATGTTAAAATTATCTGTTCGTGATTATTGCTCCTTTGTACCCATATCTTTCGCATGAGATAAGTTGGTTTCTGTTTGGAGATAGCCTTTATCCAAAACACAGACTTGTCATAATTTCAGTTGCAATCCTCCATTATATATTTCTTTCCCATACTGCAATGCTGCTAAAACAAGTATCAATATTATAACATATTTTACTTCATCCGTTGGTACCTGATAAGTAAAACAGACAAACTTAATATTATATCAAATAATAACAATAAATGAGATGTCCGTCATTCATTGTTAATAATGTTAGTTGCAAATATAGTTATACGATTGTAGGATACCAAATAAACTTTAGTAGATACGTAATTATCGGAATTCGGACTTAAAAAATACTCATTATTAATAATACAAGTAACCTCTAATGTACGACGTTTTATGTTGTTAAACGTAGCTTGTAAATATGGGCACGTTGAATTCATTTTCCATATATTTTTATGTTTTCTTTAGCACTTTTCCCACGTTGCTTTCAGGTTACATCTCTGAAGTGGTCACATTCCGGAAAATCGGTCTAAAATTAAATAATATACAAATAATACGATTGAACGTTACCATATTAACTTTACTATGTATGTAATTGACTGAATACGAATAAAAACAACACTCATTCTCAATCATTTACGTTTTATATCGTAGAAAAATATTCCAACCGCAACGAAATAAAATAGCGGTAAAATCCTGACGGCCGTGGTCGGCGTGCGCATATATAGAAATTTTATAAGTGTTGCCATCATAAAAATATCTCGGTCTTCGAAATAAATAATTCTGCGGAATAAATGCAGGATTCGGCGGGGAACACTCAGTGAAATTTTCAACGTGGATTGGAGTGTGATCGGAGTTGAAACAACCCATTTGGTATTTGAAATGATGGAAGACGTGATTGCCAATCTAGTTTGAAGTGAATTAAAAGAATATTTTCATTATTTGAAACAACTGCTCCTAAGTATATGTATGAAGAATGAGTGCTAAATATAAGTAAGTATAAAGTCATGGTGTTTGAAAGCGAGAGTACGAAAACAGTGTGCAATATAGTTGTGAATGATGAATCCTTGGAGCAGGTGGATGAGTTTGTGTATTTGGGAAGCATGTTTTCGAGAGATGGGAAGGCTGATAGAGATATTGAAAGAAGGGTAAAGGCAGGTAACTCCATTAATGGAGGACTGAATGACGTTGGCGCTAACAAAAAGCTGTCCAAAGAAGCGAAGCTAGTAGTCCACAATGGAGTGCTGGTACCTACCCTGAAGTATGGCAGTGAGGCATGGAACTGGCAGAGGAAGGATGAAAGTAGACTGAATGCTGTTGAAATGAGATCCCTGAGGTGTATGTGTGGTAAAACCATGTATGATCGTGTGAGAAATGTGGAGATTTGCAAAGAATGCAAGGCTGATGTAAGTGTAATGAGAAGGGACGGTTTGGGAATGTAGAGCGAATGAATGAAGAAAGGAGTGTAAGGAGAATATATGACTCAAATGTGAATTGTTGAAGAAGATCGAGAAACCCGAGGAAGAAATGGCATGATCAAGCGAAACAGATACTTGAGTCGGGTCTTGTCAAGAATCAGAATAATAGAAGAGTATGTATGAGTTGATGTCTGAATGTGAATGAGGCAAGGAGTGTATTCCAATACCGAGTTGTTTGACGGTCCGTCCTCTCTGCCTACCCCTGCTGAGAAACGGTGTGATGGTTAGTTAGATAAGTATATATTATTATGAATAAAAAATTCGAAAATAAAGTTAATATATCAAATTTAATTCAACTTTTTCAGGTTTCGACCAAATACTGCAGCTGTAAGGATGGAAACCTCACCAGCAAAAGTGCAAAAACTGAATGACCTAGGTAAATTCTAGCACATTGTAAACTAAATTCCCCTATCTGACATTTTTTCCATCTTCAAAGATATATCTCGCAATGTTTGGGCAGAGTATTGGCACATTGCCAGTCAATCCAAGGTAGCGTCCCACGGCTCCATCCAAGCCAGAGTTAAGTTAGCCTCTCAAAAACTGGGCGTCCTGTACGGGGCCCGCAGATGCTGCAGATAGTATACAACTGCTAACCCTGTAAAAATGATTGAATTTGGCAGCCACCTCTGGTCTGGAGCCCTACAGTACTTAAAAAAACCCTCGGCTGCAGAAAGAGCCTCAGTTTGATAGATTCTCGCGTCTTAACAAACGGATTGCAATCTGTAGAGCACAGGCGTCGGGTGGGAATGCTGTCCTTATTCTACCGGTATTTCAATGGAAGGTGCAAACAAATATCCTATCTTTTATCCACTCGAGCGCTTTTTGCCACATAACGACACTATTTCCAAAACCACTGATTGCTTTGTTGCCAAAATGAGGCAAATTTTATTTTTTTTATTAAAGCAACTATATAATATTTTGTACATTCAAAATATAACAAAATAAACATTCTCTAGATTCAGGTTTTAAGGTTAAAGATCTAATAATATATTTTTTTTATAAATCCTACGAATATGTGACAATAGACAAAATATAGGTGAATTCATTGGCTATATAGAACTATAATCAGTTTGTATGTCTCCATATTAATGTGGGCGGAAAAATTTCCTTTAGCAATTCGAGAAAAAGATTTAAATTACTCTGTCTAAGCATTATCTAAAATTGCCTCCCCTCCATTCAAAATCTCATCTCTTCTAAGTCTGAACATGACTCCAATCTTTCTGAATTGATGGCCTAGAACACCCTTACACTAATTTATTTAGATCTTTTGACTGCTTAATTATTTATTTGCTAACTGAGAGCAGCTCAGTGTGTTTTGCGAGTATTTAAAAAAAATATTAACTGCACACAGGATGCCCTGAGGAAAATAATTTCCCTTACTCCCATGTCATCTGTGAAGATGCTGTGTGGAGGGTATTTTGTTATATATATATTAACTCCATACAGGAGGCCCTGAGGAAAATAATTTCCCTCGGGGCCTATGTCATCTTTGAAGATGCTGCGTGGAGGGTCTTTTTGAGGAGAGGAAGGAGTGAACATGGGTCTTGAAGAGACCCATGTTGTAGGAAGGAGGAAACACAGAGGCCGGCAAATCGTTCCACAGCCGAGCTGTTGAACTTAAGAACGAGTCGTAAAAACGACCAGTTCTCATGTGACAAATGTCAACCGTGTACATATGTTGGGCGAGCATTTGGCGTGTTTCCCGACTATGCACCGGTGCCGAGGGGATCAATGAGGCCAGTTCCTCGGAGCATCTCCCATTGAAATACCGGTAGAACAAGGATAGCATTCCTACCCGACGCCTGTGCTCTAAAGATTGCAATCCGTTTGTTAAGACGGGAGAATCCCGTTTCTGCACAGAGTCGAGGGTGTTTTTCAGGTACTTTGGGGCTCCAGACCAGAGGTGGCTGCCAAATTCAACCGTGGGGCGCACTTGCGATTTGTACAGGGTTAGCAGTTGTGTACTATTAAAGTATCTGCGGGCCCTGTACAGTACGCCCAGTTTCTGAGAGGCCAACTTAACTCTGGCCTCGATGGAGCCCCCATATCTGAGCTGGTCACTTAGAGTTACACCGAGCATATCAATGGAGGACCTGTTCGGAAGAATGCTACCGTTGAAGGAGACTAGATAGTCATTTCGATCCCTTTTAGACGTAATCAGACATGATTGGGTCTTTGAAATATTGAATTGGACGAGATTATTCTTACCCCAAGAGAAAACACTCTCGAGGTAAGCGTCCATTCTTTGCTTCAAAGCCCTCCGAGCCGTTGGAATTTGTGCACCCTTTAAGGGCTTGTCAAACAAAAAGCTATTATAGACTGTACTGTCATCCGCGTAACAATGCATTGGTGCAGGACTCATGTTATAGGAGGGAGGAAAGACGGGACAGATTCCAAGAGCCAAGAACGAGTCGTAGAAGTGACTCGTCCTCATGTGACAAATGTCAACTGTTTCCATTTGGTGTGTTTCCCGACTATGCTCCACTGCCGAAGGGATCAATGACGCCAGTTCCTCGTAGCGTCTTCCATTGTAATACCGTTAGAGCAAGGACAGCACCTGACGCCTGTGCTCTGAAAGATTGCAATCCGCTTGTTAAGATAGGGGATTCTATCAAACGGTCCGCCCGTTTCTGCACAGAGTCAAGTGTTTTTTTCAGGTGTTGGGTCTCCAAATCATAGGTGACTGCAGTGGCGGCTCGAGCACTTCTTTGATGGTGGTGACTGACATTTTTACATATACCCTATTGTCATCTCAGTATCAGTATAATATAAAAATTTCATGGTCAAATCATGCTAATCACATGTCTAACCATAAAAAAATGAAAATGTCTATAGATATACAATTTATAAGAGTATAATATAATCTTGCAAGATTATCATCAAAGTTAATTTGAACGCGAGCGATTCCCGCCCGAAACTGCGCAGTAAGTTCTGCGCACTGAGAAATGCACTCTGATGGTTCGTGTGCTGATTGGCCGTCCGCTGGCCAACCTGGGTGGTCACCGGGTCGCTTTAATTTGTTATATTTTAGTTCTGCAAAATGTTAATTGCTTTTATGTTTAAAGAATTCATTAATTTTGGTTAAGATTGTTATTTCTTTTATTAGGTTTCGAGTATAACTGGTGGGGACTGTCCCCACTGTCCCCCTGTGAAGAACCGCCACTGGGTAACTGCCAAATTTAATAGTGGGGCGCACTTGTGATTTGTACAGGGTTAGCAGTTGTATACTATCAGTAGTATTTCGGCCCCTGTACAGTGTGCCCAGCTTCTGAGAGGCTAACTTGACATTGGATTCGATGGAGCATATGAAGCTATCGAGTATTATTTGAATTTTCAGAAGAGGAAGATGTGAAAGCGCGAAGGAGCCACAACCCAAATGACACGCGCTATTTCGTCCAGTGGATCCTGTTGGGAGTTCTCCTGCTGACCACCATTGGTAACCTGATGCTGTCACTTGGTATTGTCTATGTGCTGCGTTTGGGCAGAGGTAATTATGTAATATTTAATTTTTATAAGAACAACTCTCTTTTTATATCTTTTGATCCCATTAATGTAATATATCATTGAAGAAGAAGATAACACTAGTAATTTGTTAATAATGATTTGACAGCCAGCGTAGTGCAGGGGTAAGGCTCTCAACTCCCAATCCGAAGGTCGCGGGTTCGAACCCGGCGTGCACAAATAAATTTTATTTGATTAATTTGTATATAGTATACTTGCAGCACGTTCCAGAGTGGAAGATACTCTCAGTATCGCCCTGGTGTAAGACTACCATTCAGAATTGAAACGTTGCTTGAAATGGCTTTAGCCGTGTTTGGTGATCAGATCTAAATAGCCAGGTACTTCCCCAACTTCCTCTTCCCCAGCTGCTTACCATCCCTACTACCTTCAGCCAATTCATTAATTTGGGATGCTATAGTCTCAGGGCTCCTGACGGGAGCAGTTGGAACCATCTGCTATATTCAAGAAAGTAAAATAAATAGTTAGGTTAGGTTGTTTTTTTTTTTATTAATTACAAATTGAATGTCAACAGGAATGCAGAGCATGGAGCTGATTGGCGACTCTTCAATCATAAAATTCTTTGGAGAAACCGATCTCGGTCACCTGTTCAAGCGCGACGGACTGATTCAGGGTTTTTCCGGCTCCCCGCTGTCGGTATCCTCGACTAAGGAAGTCAACTTCCACTCCGTCGGTCTCAAGTCCGTGGAGCCAAAGCTGCGCATGAACGCGACACACACCGTGCTACGAGGAAACAGCTTCAAGGTGACGGATCCGTACAACGGGCAGACTGTCTTCAATACCTGGGGACCGAGTGTGAACATTGTCGAACCTATGAAACAACTCAATGCCAAGGTTAGAAAACTGACAATTTTCATTTTTAACTTAATTTCTTGAATGTCGCATGAGATTTGCCCACATATGACCGTATTTTTTATATATTTTTTTTATTAACATTTGATACAGTTAAAGCCAAAATAACAGAAATAATATTACATAATAAGAGAATATATTGGAAATGAATACAAGTGTTATTACGTTGTGTTAGGTCGATATTAGTTCCTAGCTAGGCAGATTGCCTATTTTACCCACTGGAGCGATTTTTGGCTTATTTATGCGCCTTTTTAAATGTCTAAGATTGCTTTACGGCTTTAAAAAGCCAATTATCTTTTGATTCGGCAAAAAAAGGTTAAAAAAATATTTGTAGCTTTCAAGTTTGTTATTTCGGTCTTAAAACGAAGCTATTGAAATGCTTTATCTATTATAGCCGTAGATGTTGCAAATTCGAACTTCGTAGATTATTTTAGAACGATGTTAAAAATAGTTTTTTTAAATATTTTTTTGGCGCAAAATTAATGATCAGCTGTTTACGGTTAAAATTAAGTCCCCTTTTCAAAGATATGTATCTTTCATTATCAAGTATACCACAGAGAACATACAGAAATCGAAAATATTCTATATTGACTCGAATAAGTACCTCTGACGGCAGATTCAAAGTATCAAACACTCAGGAACTGCGCGGTTATAAACTTTACGATTTTTTAATATTTTTTTTATACATCCTACAAATATGAGATAAACGGTATAATAGAGGTTAATTCATGGGCTATATAGCATTTTAATATGTTTTTATGTTAAAATTCGAAGATATGATTTTATTTAATGTTGGCGAAAAATTAAAAAAATGATCGTCTGGAAATCTCGAGCAATCGAGGCAAATTTATTTATTTCGCGTGGTCGCTTCAGTGGCTAAGGAACCAAAGTTTGTAAAGTGCCAAATGCAATATAAATTATTATTATTTTTTAAAATTAATACCTATATACTAAGTTTTTACTAAATGTGCGATTTATAGGTAACCATGTATAGTTTTAAGTCCATATAAAATTAATAACACAGCTTTCCGAGAGGCTAGAGTACTGAAATAAGAAGCAACGTCTGGAATGATATTTACGCCAAATGAGAGACTAATAGGTAAAATCTCAAATTATAATATTTTAATTAATGAAGACAGTATAAGCTAAACTCAATCGAAAATCTGTAACAGAAAAATCAGAAAAAAATACAGTCACACCGGTGACCAGAATGTTCAGTGGAAACTTTTTAAGTGTATGAATATTGAGTACAAACTTTTCGTCGGATGTTAATTCCTCACATGATAATTCATCATGTCTCGAAGCGTCGAAAACTGATAATTAGGGTTTTTAACCTTAGGTTAGGTTAGGTTAATGTGAGTTATGATGTGATGAATTATCATGTGAGGAAGTATCATGTCTGAATAAATATACTATGAGAATTCAGACGCTGAGATCTCATAGTCCGATTAGACATGGAACCGGTCACACCTGGGACTCGAATCCCATAATTTGAGGATTTTCCTATTAACCTCTTGTATGTTGGTTGAAATTTTGTTACATGATGGCTGTATTAGCACAGAAAATTAATATCAGAGCATTCTGAGAGGTTACATTGCTGAAAAAAAACAACGTCTGGAATGATAGTGGCGCAAGCGATTCTGACCTCGTCCTTGTACAGTTTCTTTATACATAATGGAAAATGGCAACTATATACAGGGTGTTGAGCATCGTACGTGACTTACTTTAACCAGTGATTCCTCACATTATTTTAAGTAAAAAATGTAAATAAAATTTTTGTCTCCGGTGACATTTTTGAAGTTTTTTTTTTTTTTTCTACAAAAACATAAAATTAGATATGAAATTAAACAATTTTTTTCACTTTGTTCCACTTGTTTATTTACACCAGGACCGGTTTCGTCCTACTACGGACATTTTCAGACTGGACCAGTCTAAAAATGTCCGTAGTAGGATGAAACCGGTCCTGGTGTGCTAGCACGGTCGCTTGATATGAAGTTACCGACCGATTGTCGGTAACTTCTCATCGTTCCCTAGGACAACTGCAGATCTCAAACGTACAAACGACAGTTGATATCGAATATATTAAGGACACTTAGTCATTGTGAACTGTCACCTATTCGTTTGCGATCTGCTGTTGTCGTAGGGAACGATGAGATGTTACCGATAGTTATCCTACCGATCGTTATAGAGCAAGCGTGCTAGGGCCTCTGGTGTAAATAAACAAGTGGAACAAAGTGAAAAAAATTGTTTAATTTCATATCTAATACAATGGAATTCCACCATGAAATAACAGTTAAAAAACTAGACTCGTTAAAAACATAAAAATCAGTAAATATTGGGAAGTTAGGGGCGGGGTGAGGGGTTGGTTGGTTACTTGGTTTAGAGACCAGTGACAATATGATTTTGAAGAAAGAGTTTCTGAAAAAAAAAAATTGCATCAAAAAAGTCACCGAAGACCAAAATTTCATTTACATTTTTTACTCCAAATAATGTCAGGAATCACTGGTTAAAGTAGGTAACTCAAGTACGACGCTTAACACCTGTATAAAAGTGAGCTCTGGCATTACGAAATTATTTCCTATCTGAGTGAGATGAAATTTTGGTGATTTGGTGTGTGCGGGAGAAAGCGGGCGAGGGGAAGGGTGAACGCGGGAGGGAAAGAGGACGCGGGAGGGGAAGGGGAGTCGGAACGGGAATGGGGAAGAATGGAAAAGGACAAGTAGTAATTGAATAAAATCATTGACCAACCCTCTCCACCGCCTGCGTATGTTATGTATATAAATTGAAGATTAAGAATAATTTATACCAGTCTGAAGATGGCTTTAACAGGCTGAAACCGGTCACGTTCAAATAAATTAAAGTGGAAATAAGTTTTATATTTGTTACTAATTGTGATTTATTACAGATTCTGTCAACAAATCGCATCAGCTCTCCGTTGGACAAAGATCTGTGGATTCGCTCCGACTTGACGACAAAACTCACAGGAATGGAGGGCACGCACATGGACGCAAAAGAAATGCTCTGGTCCGCTGATCAAGATATCACCTTACGCGCCGCCAACGGTTCAGTAGTTCTAGGAGGTCGTGAAGGCGTGTTTATCGACGTCAAGAGCCTTCCCATAGCTACGGATATCGCTGGCACTGTGACAAGCACTCAGTACAAGCTCTGCGTTTGTATGCCGCAGGGAAAACTGTTCAAAGTTGAAGTCCCTAAGGGTGATGCTGCTAAAAAAGTCAGTTGTTCGCATATCAATATGTCGAGCAAATATAACCCTTGTATGTAAAGTAGAAATTTATTTTCACTTTAACTCCACACAGGAAAATAATCTCCCTTAGGGTCTGTGTAATCTTTTGGGATGCCGTGTGGAGGGTATGAATGAATATATGTTTGGTTAAGGTGTTTAAAAGGTTACACGACAAAACAGAACGGAGGCGTCTACTAATATCTACAGGAATTTCAAAAACTAAACAAAGCAGACTAATATCTATGAGAATCCATGTGTGGACTAATATCTATAGGAGGTATGTTGGAACAATATCTATGGGAACCAAAGTGAGGACGAATATCTACAGCTCAAATTGCTGACTAATATCTACAGAACAGGTGATTTGCAATTATGTATAGCATATTGGCATAACGTAATATTGCGTTTGCAGTTTAAAGAACTTTCTTTTGTATCACAAACCATGTTACACAAACCTAGCGTAGCCGCTAAACTACTCGAAAACTGGGATGTTTTTCTTGCCTTGACGCGAGCAGGCGCTATGCCAATTTCAACATTACAACAAAATACAGTGGTGCCTCACACAACGAACTTAATTCGTTCCAGGAGCAAGTTCGTTATGCGAAAAGTTCGTTATGTGAAACGCGTTTTCCCATAACAATACATGTTAAAAAAAATAATTCGTTCTGTAGCATAAAATATGGTAAGATGACATAAAAAAAAGATAAATTTTTTGTTATTATTTTTATTTAGATACATCTAAAAACATAATGAAAAAAACACACATTTTTTAATTTTAAGAAATAATCGAATCTTGCACATCTTCATCCATTTTCCGCTTTTTGGCCGATGGTGCAGTGAAAAACCTGTCCAAAGTCGTTTGTTTCTCTCGTTTCTATCGCCTTGTGACAGATAATATCTTGGGTTGTTACGTCACCTTTCACCTGCCTGTCCTTAATCCAAATCGCTAATAGCCTCTCCATTTCCTCGTGGATTGAAGATCTATGTTTTTCATTAAATAGTTTTGATACTCCTTTGGCTACTTTGGCTGATTTTATTGCATCCTTGTTTGTCAAAATGGTGAAAATGGTGGTCTTGTTGAGGCCAAACTCTTTGACGAGGTCACACTGTTTTACCCCACATTCACTCCTTCTAATTATTTCCTGTTTCATTTCAAGAGAAATCACCTTCCTGCTTTTTTTAGAACCCATCATATAAAAAAAATGTTGAGTTTATCTTAAAAGGATGACTGCCGTGATACGTGTGCGATTTAATTCGTAATGAAGAACGATTGCTGCGATACGTGCGTAAGTTAAGCGTACTACGCAGTGACTAACGAGTCTAACGACTGCCTGCGCGGGAGGATGCAATTAATCGGCAGTGATCGTAGAAGATCGGGCGACTTCGTTGTAATGATGAACGATTGCTGCGACACGTGCGTAAGTTAAGCGTACTGCTCAGTGACTAACGACTGCCTGCGCGGAAGGATGCAATAAATCGGCAGTGATCGTGTGAAGTGGGCGACTTCATTGTGTGAAGCGAAGTTCGTTGTGTGAAGCGAAGTTCGTTGTATGAATCGTGAAATGAACGAAAAGGAAGTTCGTTGTGTGCAGCGTTCGCTGTGCGAGGCGTTCGTTATGCGAGGCACCACTGTACGTAATATTATGTAAAAACTTCATGTACGTACTTTAAACGTTTAAGCCTTTACGTAATTGAAGTAATTTATGCTTTTCCGTACAACCTCTTGCTCAGCTGCCCTCTGTAGATATTAGTCCCACCTATGCTCCATAGATATTCGTCACAACTGGGACCCTCATAGATATTAATCCGACCTTAGCTCTGTAGATATTAGTCTTCACTCTGAAGGTCATAGATATTTGTCCAACATATGAGCTGTAGATATTCGTCCGACATACAGGCTGTAGATATTAGTATCTGGAGTCAACAGAACACCATTGAAAAGTGATCTGAAGTCATGAAAAGAATCCAAATGTTCTGTTTTGTCCAGTTACCGTTTCAAAATTCAATCAGCGCCATTTTGAATTATGTAAGACTCCATTACAGCAGATTCTCGGCCCGTTTGAGCTTTTGCTCAAATCATAACTTATCAAATGGTAACATATTACATTGGGCAGTTGGTTGTGCAGCTATGTTTGTTATCTTTATGTTTAATTTAATAAATAAAACTGCCATATCTAGTCAAATAAATATCATATCTCTTTAATTGTTTTAGTTTTTTTTCATTGTACCAGAATCCCGATATTTTATTGTATCTCCAATGTGTTGGCTGTTCAGATCTGAGGCCCTAGCACGCTTGCTCTATAACGATCGGTAGGATAACTATCGGTAACTTCTCATCGTTCCCTAGGACAACTGCACATCGCTAACGTACAAACAACAGTTGATGTCGAATATGTTAAGGACACTTAGTCATTGTGAACTGTCACTTATTCGTTGGCGATCTGTAGTCATGCTAGGGAACGATGAGAAGTTACCGATAGTTATCCTACCGATCGATATAGAGCAAGCGTGCTGGGGCCTCTGGTCATTAAACATAGATAAATCCATTTAGAAGCATTACAAATTATTCTGAATGCTAGGCAATATAAGAAAATCTGTTATGAACATGAAATAAGTAATGAGTGAATTCCAGAGTGGAAGAAACTCTCAGTATCGCCCTGGTGTAAGACCACCATTCAGAATTGAAATGTTGCTTAGTAATGGCTTTAACCGTGTTTAGTGACTAGATCTGAATAGCCAGGTACTTCCCCACCTTTCTCTTCTCCATCTCCTTCCCTTCCCCACTTACCTTCGGCCTCTTAACATACCCCAATTGGGGATGCCATAGTCTCACTGGCTCCAGACGGGAGCAGTTGGGAATCTTGTAAGGTATTCTCTATAAAAAAAAATAATTAAGACAACATTAGCGAAACTTAATCGAAAATCTAAAATAAAAAAATCAGAAAAATATACGGTCATATCTGAGACTCCAACCAAGGACCTTTGCCTTGCCGCTCTACCAACTGAGCTAATGTGTCCCTATCCGATACTTCAACTGAGAACAAACAACATTATCTTCATTTTCTTACTAACTAACTAACTAACTAACCATCAAGCCATTTCTCCGCAGGGGTAGGCAGAGAGGATGGACCGCCAAACACCTCGGTCTTGGCACACACTCTTTGCCTCATTCACATTCATACATCGTCTCATACATTCTCTTCTATTTTTCTGACTCTTGACATGGCCCGACTCAAGTATCTGATTCACTTGATCGTGCCATGTCATTCTTGGATGTCCCCTACTTCTTATACCATTCACACTTGCATCGTATATTCTCCTTACGCTCCTTTCTTTGTTCATTCGCTCTACATGCCCAAACCATCTGAGGGTTCCTTTCTTAATTTTACTCATTACGCTTACATCAGCCTTGCATTCCTTTCGAATCTCCACATTTCTCACACGATCATACATGGTTTTACCACACATACACCTCAGGGATCTCATTTCAACAGCATTCAGTCTACTTTCATCCTTCCTCTGCCAGTTCCATGCCTCACTGCCATACATCAGGGTAGGTACAAGCATTCCATTGTGTTTATTGGCTGCTATCTTTATGTATGATTGCAAGATTCAACTCAAACTAAATGCCATCTAGATAGTGTCTTGGATAAATTAAAACATTTTTAGTTAAGGTTATCTTACGGCAAGCGCAGCCCTGGGTTCGAGTCCCAGATATAACTGTATCTTTTTTTGATTTTTCTGTTTCAGATTTTCAATTGAGTTTTGCTATTTTCGATATTTTCTTGATTAATTAAAATATTACAATGTGAGGTTTAACTCATTAAGTTTTTATTTTATTTATATTTTATTTTAGCGACTTCATAAAATAATTGTACATACAAAATATAAAGGTGAATTGAATCATTGAGCCCCAATATCCCCCGTAATGAATTTTAGTTGAAAATGATTTGTAAATGCCATATTTTGCGTTTTCTAACCAGGAATGTAATGGTGTTGTTATTATTTTCAAATTCCTCCTAGTTTCTTTATCCACTGGAGCGACAGAGCAATTAAAATATTTTTTCTCGGATTGCTAAAGGAAATTTTTTTGCCCACAATAAAAAAAACTTACCTCCGAATTTGAATATAAAGACATACAAACTGATTATAGTTCTATGTAGCCAATGAATTTCCCTATCTTTTGTTTATTATCACATATTTGTAGGATTTATAAAAAAATATATAATTAAATCTTTAACCTTAAAACATTTTAAAGAATCTAGAAAATATTTATTTTGTTATATTTTGAATGTACAATATATTATATAGTCGTTTTAATAAAATTTTTTTTTTTTGAAAATTTGCCACATTTTGGCAACAAAGCAATCCGAGGTTATGAAATTGTGCCATAATGTGGCAAAAAGCGCTCGAGTGGTTATAAATCGTGTTTAAATATCGACCTTATAAAATTTTCAGTTCCATAATACTCTGTAATTGAGACGAATTACGGAGTATTTTGAATCAGAAGTCAGTATTTCAACAAACTCAAAATGATCACCAGTTTCTTTCCATACAAATTTTGGTCGTTTCGTTGATTTTTGTCATGCTTATTCTATTAATTTCTCAATAAAGCACGATACAGACACGAAGCTCACATCAAAAGATACTGTGTTATAAAGTATCTGTTCTACCGATACACTACGTTATAAAAGATTTCTTCCTACGCCAGGAGAGAGGGTCAGTTGAATTCGGAAGCGGTCGAGGGAGTATAATAATAATAATTGGATAATTTGTAGAGCGCCGTTTTTGTGAGAAATCACCTCAAGGGCGCTGTACATTTTATTATTACTTCTTAGGCTCTACCTAGAACTATTATTTACAAATAGACACAGAGAACATACTTACCTGACATGTCACTTCCGATAAACACACTTTAATTAGAAAGTTTATGCTTGGTGGAGATAAGACTTTGCACGCATATTAAAACTATATTAAAACACTGGACATTGCATAACTTTACATTTGCTACACCATCATTTTTCATATTTCATTTATAAGAAGATTACTGCCAAAAATGGAATTAATAAATTGAAGTTATTTCGAAAGACTTGAGAATTTTGGACTCATTAGGACTGGAGGATTTCAATGAAATTAGATGTAGAAATAATTCACCATTAAGAATTTGTTAACATTTTTATGCAATTAGTTTTTTACTATGTCGCGGGCTGAGAAGGTGAAAGTGAAGGTTTTTGTTTTTGGCTTTATGGGTAAGACTGTCTAAAAAGGTGAGTTTTAAGTTTAGCTCTGAATTTCACCGAGTCTGTGATCATTCTTAAGTCATGTGACAGTCCATTCCAGGCTTTAGGTCCCGACACTCCGAAAGCACGCTCACCGAACTTAGTATTTGGTGTGCGCTTTGGCTCCTTCAACCTTCCGATTGCTGATGATGCCGCTAATCTAAGAGTTGACTGTCGGGAATTGGAGTTTTCTGGAATACACATTTCTGATAAGTAAGCAGGAGCCATTCCATTTAGGGATTTAAATACCATCCAGCAGAGCTTGAACTGGATTCTTTCAGGACATTTGAGCCAGTGAATATTTTTGAGATGCTCTGAAATATGGGAATATTTAGATACGCCGGTGATAAGTCTCGCCGCAGCGTTGAAAACGGATTGTAATTTGTTGATTTGATATTTTGGGAGACTTGCATATATTCCGTTGCAATAATCTAGGCGTGAAACAACATACGAATTGACTAGTAATTTAGTCGCCTCTGTTGGCAAGTTTCTTCGCACTGCTTTAATTTGCCTTAATTGAAAGAACCCAGTGCTTACAGTTCTGTTCACTTGAGTTTTAAGGGAAAAATCAGCATCCAGATTGACACCGAGTAGTTTAATACATGTCTTAGGAGTGATATAACTTCCTGAAATGGATATTATTATGGAGTATCATTTCTTTGTACTGGATATGTCAATTTGCTGGCGCTCAGTGACGTGTATTAAAAATGACTCTTACTTCTTTTTACGTCTGGCGGGTCTGTATGGGATTGTATGGCGAGCGCTATTGTGTTATAAGTATATTTTTGATGTGAGCTGCGAAATTGTGGCTAACTTAAAACAAACAAAAAAAACTGGAATCTTGAAAACTCATCAGCCCACACGTCTTTCTTGATTTACTCAAAGTATGAAAATTCCTTTAGGGAGGGCTTTGGAACTCAACGATTCAATTTAAGTACAGATATTGAATTTCTTAGTCCTCCTCACTGGGAAGTACTGTCCCGAGGCGTACTAAAGTTATTTAATTCTAGTTTATTTGTCTTCTATGTAGTTTTTAGTGTCTTTATTAGGATTTTTTCATCAACCTCCTTCAGCCATACTTTGATTCTTGATTTGTAAGTACTCATTTAATTTTTTATATAATTTTATGTCTTGGGGAAGGATGTTGAGGATTTTTGTTGCAAAGTAAGTGTGGTTTCTTTGTCTTTGTTTCTTTCGTTATATTTTAACCATCGGTGCGCGCGCATTAGGTTCACGCATTTGGAAGGCGAATGTTGCTGGCGCATACTAATAATTCCGTATTACGAGTAATTTTTAAACGATTCGGGGAATATTTTAATGCCTCTGTGTTTCCTCCTTCCTGTAACATGGGTTTCTTCAAGACCCACGTTCACTCCTTCCTCTCCTCAAAAAGACCCTCCTCACAGCATCTTAAAAGAAGACATAGGCCCTGAGGGAAACCATTTTCCTCAGGGCCTCCTGTGTGGAGTTAATGTAAAAAATTTTTTTTTTATTTATTTATTAAAGAATTTTATACATAGTGTACTTATTGTGATATTTCGCCCGCCATGCTAGGGATGTCCCTGTGTTATTAAAAATTTAAAATTATATATTTAAAACTATATTTATTTTATCACGGCGCCCCTTCGGAGTTGGCGCCAGGTTTTTTGCATGTTTTTGAACGTATGGCAGATCCGGCGCTGGTTTCTTTATCCAAATGCGGTTTTATAACTTGGAATGTTTTTTATGTAGTTTTATTCTATTTAGTGTGATGGATACACGCAGGATATAAAGGATTCAGTATTTTTGAATAGCTTCAATAGCATATTTTTGGCATGTATTATTCGTTGTACATTTAATATATGTATTATCAAACCTGTTGAAAATTTCAATTGAAGGTGTTCTAATAGGTACTTCAGTACTGTCTTTACGATTCCTTTTTTAATTGTATTCAGGTTGTGTATGTACTTATGTGTAGCAGATCCCCATCCTATAATTCCATATTCAATTCGAGAATGACATAACGCGTAGTACACTTTTTTCATATCCTTTTTATTTAACACATTTCTTAGTTTTTTAACCACTTTAACGCTTTTTGCCACTATATGGCACTATTTCCAAAGCCTCGGATTGCTTTGCTGCCACAATGTGGCAAATATTTGATAGATTCTTTAAAAAGTTTTAAAGTTAACGTTTTTATAATATATTTTTTATAAATCCTACGAATATGTGATAATAGACAAAAGATAGGTGAATTCGTTAGCTACATAGAACTATAATTAGTTTGTATGTCTCCATATTCAAATTCGGAGGTATGATTTTTTTCAATGTGGGCGGAAAAATTTCTGAGAAAAATGTTTTATATTGCCCTGTCGCTCCAGTTAGTAAAAAAAAAAAGTAATCATTGTAATTTTTAATTTTATATGTGGTATTATGTATTTTATTTTACATGGAGTATATTATGTCGTGCTGAATTAACCATGTATATATATATATATATATATATATCTTCCTCCATCCAACTTACTTTTACATACCTATCCTATCTGACGGTGACCCGACACTTCATCCGGCAACACCTCATCCCTCAGTTAGTTCGTCCGGCGGACACTTCATCTGCTCAAATATTATTTTAGGGGATTATTTATTCAAATCAGTATGCAAAGAGGATAGTATGTCAAATTCAGGGTAAATAAGTGATACCCTGCGTTTGGTGCCCGAGTTTATGGGGTGAGGTTTGTCTAGGTCTTGGCGGGGGGTGCCTTTGCCCACCTGATGCGTGGCGGGCCAGGTCAGAAGAGACTGGTTGAGGGATACCTTTAGATCTCTCCATCTTGACTCCTCGACCCATCGCCTTGCACCACAGTGGACGGGATGGATTCATACGTCCACCACTCATTTTTTATGTGAATACCTCACAAGAGTCCCAACTTCTCCTCAGATGCATACAAAAATGCGACAGAGAGGCGTGCGCGGGGAGGCATATAGCTTTTTGGACCTTTTTAAACTTGCCTATTGCGATGATTTCTGTATCAACGTCAGGTCGATATTAAAGTTTGGCGTGTACCCCTTTTGAGATCTACGATGTAAAGCAAGTGTAAGTGAGACGGAGCGCTGGGCTCTTGGGCAAAATTGAGTATTTGTATTTGTACGTCTGGAGCCAGTGTAACTATGGCATCCTTAATTGGAGTATGTTGTGAGATTGAAGGTAAGTGGGGAGGGAAGAAGATAGGGAAGAGGAAGGTGGGAAAGTACCTGGCTCTTCAGATCTAGTCACTTAACATGGGTAAAGAAATTTCAAGCAACGTTTCAATTCTGAATGGTGATCTTACACTCGTAAGTACTCGACCAATTTACCAACTGAAAAAATTATTCTGTTCCAGGCAGGTACAATTTTATTACCTGAGATTGTAATTAAGGTATTTTGGAAGTGATGGACCTTCACCTTTTCAAAAACTACCAGGCGCTTTAGTTACAAATTAAAAACTTATAATATTTTTTGCATTATTTGTCAATTTTAAACCTTAAATTGACTTGACAATATACTCGTATAAGATGGAATAGGTATCCAACGAATTTATTTAGGTCCCTACTGGTCCCATCTGGAGCCAGCGAGACTATGGCATCCCCAATCGGGGTATGTTGTGAGGCTGAAGGTAGTGGGGAGGGAAAGGAGATGCGGGCGAGGAAGGTAGGGAAGTACCTGGCCATTCAGATCTAGTCACCAAACACGGCTAAAGCCATTTCAAGCAATGTTTCAATTCTGAATGGTGGTCTTACACCAGGGTGATACTGAGAGTATATTCCACTCTGGAACGTGCCGCAAATATACTATATATTATATTATTTTTATTTAATTGGCCGGCGTAGTCCAGAGGCAAGTCTTTGAACTCCCATTCCGAAGGTCGCGGGTTCAAACCCGGCGTGCGCAAATAAATTTTATTAATTAATTAAAATAATATGTACTATATTTGCGGCACGTTCCAGAGTGGAAGATACTCTCAGTATCGCCCTGGTGTAAGACCACCATTCAGAGTTGAAACGTTGCTCCAAATGGCTTTAGCCGTATTTAGTGACTAGATCTGAATAGCCAGGTACTTCCCCATCTTCCTCTTCCCCATCTCCTTCCCTGCCCCACTTACCTTCAGCCTCACAACATACCCCAATTGGGGATGCCATAGTCTCACTGGCTCCAGACGGGAGCAGTTGGGACTCTTATATTCACTATAAAAAATTTAAAAAAATTGTGAAATAACACAAATTAATTAAATAAAATTTATTTGCGCACGCCAGGTTCGAATCCGCGACCTTTGGAATGGGAGTCCAAAGACTTACCACTGGACTATGTCGGCTGTGTTAACATGCGTCTCTTCAAAGACCCACATTAAAGTAAGGAGGAAACACAGAGGCCGGCAAATTGTTCCACAGTCGAGCTGTTAAACTCAAGAAAGAATCGTAGAAGCGACCCGTTCTCTTGTGACAAATGTCAACCGTGTACAAATGTTGGGCGCGCGTTTGGCGTGTTTCCCGACTATGCACCGGTGCCGAGGGGATCAATGTTGCTAGTTCCTCGGAACATCTTCCATTGAAATACCGGTAGAACAAGGGTAGCATTCCCACCCGACGCCTGTGCTCTAAAGATTGCAATCCGTTTGTTAAGACGGGAGAATCTATCAAATGAACCGCCCGTTTCTGCAGAGTCGAGGGTGTTTTTCAGGTGGCTGCAAAATTCTACCGTGGGGCGCACTTGCGAGTTGTACAGGGTTAGCAGTTGTGTACTATTAAAGTATCTGCGGGCCCTGTACAGTACGCCCAGTTTTTGAGAGGCTAACTTCAATTTCAATTTCATTGCCGACAACCCGGGCGTTTATTAAGGTTAACTTAATTCTGGCTTCGATGGAGCCCCCGTATCTGAGCTGGTCACTTAGAGTTACACCGAGCACATCTATCTATCTTTATCTCTTCTTTTTTCTACAATCTTTTTAGGACAGTTAAAAAAAGCCTAAAAAAATAAAACACTTGATAATAAAAATAGAATAATTTAATTTACAAAAGTAGAAATTTATATATGTAATTAATATCAGCTTAACATCAATGGAAGGAATATAAATACATATAATTATTACATTTTATTGTATTAACTTTATATCATTGAATAAGAGGATAATACTAATAAATCTTAATGAAATATGAAACAGAACAAGACACAGAAAATATAATATTTTTAATGGTTAAATTGTGAAAACAATACAAATCAGTCATTTAAAATTTATTTGCGCATGCTGGGATTTGAACCTGAGACCTTCGGATTGCTAGTCAAGAGCTTGACCACGGAGGCCGTCACAAAAACACTTACGGGGATAAAAATTATTCATTACCTTTTTATTTTCTGTGTCTTGTTCTGTTACATCTTTCGTTTAGATTTATTAGTATTATTTTCTTAAATGATTAATATTACGTATAAATAATTAATAAATATTTTAGAATTTATTTATAAGGCAAGAATTATCATTATTATTGCTAACACTGAAGAGGGAAACCGATAGAAGGGTATTATAGGCATGTCAGTGTGTCTAATGTAAGGTCAATTTGACCTTACTTGGTTGAAATCAGTCAAACATTATATTTTGTAAATACTGAAATTCTTTTAAAATTTTTGGGGCCTGCGTTATCTTTGGGGATGCTACGCGAAGGGTCTTTGTGGGGAAAGGAACGAGTGAAAGTTCTTGTAAGGAAAAATATATGCGAGGAGTCGAGAGAGTCTGGCTGGAGATGTAAAATGTCTCCATCAACCAGTCTCTCTCGATCCGGCCAGGTGGGAAGCCGCAGTAGGTGGGCAAATGCATCCGCCGCCAAGACTGCGAGACGAACCGCTCACCCTTATGAACCCGGGCACCCCAAGTTACAAAACGTAGCTAACCACTTGGGGTAACCTAAGG
The DNA here is from genome assembly GCA_951813805.1 of Limnephilus auricula. Classification (NCBI taxonomy): domain Eukaryota; kingdom Metazoa; phylum Arthropoda; class Insecta; order Trichoptera; family Limnephilidae; genus Limnephilus; species Limnephilus auricula. The sequence goes on along the minus strand of OX638414.1, from coordinate 6,223,656 downwards.
CAGGGATGTTGGCTGTCCAATAAATGGTTACCAGGACGGCGGTACCCATACCTGCCTCCCAAATTGCTTTCAATGACTTCATTCTGAACAGAGTGTTAAGGAACGTACTTGACTTACTTTAAAAAATGATTCCTGACATTATTTGTAGTAAAAAATACAAATGAAAATTTTTTCTCTAGTGATATTTTTGAAGTTTTTTAAAATTTTTATTTTCATCTAAAATTTTTTAAAAAATCTGTTGGTATTGGACAGTTAGGGTCGAGGTGAGGGATTGGTTGGTTACCTGTCTGAGTGACCAGTGACGACAAGTGAAATATATTTTTTTGTTTGATTTTGAATAAAAAATTTAGAAAAAAAAAAAAACATCTAAATAGACATCGGAGTCTAAAATTTTATTTAAATTTTTTTCTCCAAATAATGTCAGGAATCAAATGGTTAAAGTAAGTCAAGTACAATCCTTAACCACTTGGCCTAATTTATAATTTTTTAATTTGCTTTTTGTAACAATTCATACAGGTCTCATAGAAATCGTTGTATCTCTCTTATTATCATGGTTAGAAATATGATCTAAACGGCGTTAAAAAGAGAAAACATTACGCTTTATATTCAAATCTAAAAGTTAACCACAATTTACACCTTTATAAAACCAAAGTTTCCAATGCAATTTGAATAAAATATATATAAAAAATTATTTTTACATGAAACTAGAAAAAAATGAGTGAAAAGTGTTTAAAATATGTGTTTTTTTTCGTTGTCCTTGTTCTATGGGTATTTCAATGGAAGATGCTCCGAGGAACTAGCATCATTGATCCCCTCGGCACCGGTGCATAGTCGGAAAACACGCCAAACGCGCGCCCAACATATGTACACTGTTGACATTTCGACCCCTTGGAATAACAAGATTCCATCTGTTGCGGTAACGTCATGCGATAATGAACTCTCAAGTAGCTTACTATAGATCTCATTATAGCACGACGTTACCAAGGCAGATGGAACCTTGTTATACCAAGGGGTCGATTTGTCACATGAGAACGGGTCGTTTCTACGACTCGTACTTAAGTTCAACAGCTCGGCTGTGGAATAATTTGCCGGCCTATGAGTTTCCTTCCTCCTACAACACGGGTCTCTTTAAGAGCCATGATCACTCCTTCCTCTCCTCAAAAAGACCCTCCATACAGCATCTTCATAGATGACATAGTCCCTGAGGGAATTTCTTTTACTCAGGGCCCCCTGTGTGGAGTTAATTAAAAAAAAACCTTTTTCCTTCTCAGATAATCCTCTCCTTGATTTCCTAAAGAGAACCCTCTACGCAGCATCTCCAAAGATGACACAGGCCATGAGGGGAATTATTTTCTTCAGGGCCTCCTGTGAGGCGCTATTGTAAAAAAAAAAAGCGAAAATATTTTGACCTTCCGACAAAATAGACCCGAGGCCACAGGGATTAACGCCCTGCATACCTATTATCACACTTCTAAAAGTTTCCTGTTCAGTGATTTTAAAAAATTAATATAGTATCACAAATACTTGGCGTAAAATATGTTGACAAATGTTAAATATTAATGGTTTCTTGTAGTACGTTATATATTACGCAGGTCTTCAATGGTAGACTCATTATAACTGAAAAAAAAATTTAAAAGTTGTTAAAAAAATGTTTTTATTTAATATGTGAATACCACACAACTTCCACAAAGAATATTAACCTCTATTTGGCCGATTGATCACCGGTTTTTGGAAGCGATTTTGTCCCTTATGTATAAAGAAATTGTATGAAGAACAAGGTCAGAATCGCTTGGGCCATTCTCGTTCTTGACATAACGAAATACTGGACAGCGTTTAGCCACTCCGAATAATTCAAATTAATTCACAATGACGCGCCGAGCATCAAAGATGGCGGACAAAATGGCTGCTGCTTGATAATATGAATGCTGTCACATTCGAAGTCTATATTTATTCATTGTTTTTGATATAAATCCATTGTGGAAAGCATAGATTTGAGTGATTATTAGGAAGTTCGTTTTATCTACATTATTTTGATGTTATTTTTGTAATATATCACAAAAGAAATGTTATAAAAATTGAATTCGTAAGAAAGGTGAGAACTGTCAAATATTTTACGTCGCATTAAAGTGTTAGTATTAAAAATGACACCGGAACCAAAAAATATTGATTTACGAAAACATTTATCAAAAAGAAAGTGCACTATCTCATAGTCAAAATATCACAAGAAGCATTGGTTTGTACCTTTTGTTGTTCTTCATGGAGCAAATTTGATTTCCAGGAAGTTCACGGCAACAGAATGACTAGCTTTGTAAAGATCATTTTTAACCTTTTGAAAGCTAGCATAGGAAAAATATATTTTTTCAATAAGACGTAAAAAATTTGACATTTCTCACCTTTCTTACGAACTCAATTTTTATAACATTTCTTTTGTGATATATTACAAAAATTACATGAAAATAATGTAGATAAAACGATCTTTTTAATAATCACTTAAATCTAAGCTTTCCACAATGGATTTATATCAAAAACAAAGAAAAAATATAGACTCCGAATATGACAGCGTTCATATTATCACGCGGCGGCCTTTTTGTGGGCCATCTTTGATACCTACCGCGTCATTGAGAATTAATTTGAATTATTTGGAGAGGCTATACGCTATGCAGTATTTCGTTACGTCAAGAATGAGAATGGCCTAAGTGATTCTGACCTTGTTCTTCATACAATTTCTTTATACATAAGGGACGAAATCGCTTAAAAAATCCAGACCCGCCGGGGGGACTGCGGCCTGCGACTGGATAAAACATAAAATTGAGGCAGTAAGAAATATTCTACAAATGGGGTGTCGCAGACTTTGTTATTAACAATTTAATTAGTTATATAAATACTTAAAAAAAATTATACGTAACCAATAGATTTGAGGCAGAATATTGAAAAAAGTAATATTGGATAAAAATGTTGAATTTCTTTCTAGCAAAACAACTATGTCACGCAAGAGATGCAACAAAATTGGATGGGTAGTTCTTATTATGAAATGACTCAGGTGGTGCTAGTGTTGGACTGAAATAAGGTATGAGAGGAATCTATAATTATTATACAGACTACCAACTCATATGATTTTTTTTTAAATTCGGTTTTAAATTTTTCTATTTAATTTTACGCCCCGTGTAGGAAGTTACGAATATCAGAGGCGGTAAATGTGCCGCGTTGAGACCTTTCAATGTACGGCTGGTTGTGATCCCCTGAAGAAGTGTACGAAGAGTACAGCCGCTTGTTGAGAACCTCTGCCGGAAAGGTCTTCAGGAAGTAGATCCAACATTCCACCTGAGTTTCGCTGCCATCACTGAAATAACAAAGAAAAAAATGTATGTATAAGAGGTTTGTTAAAAAAAATGTGACTTTTAAAATTTCGCAGGTTACGTACATACATTTTCGAAAGTTTTTTGTTTTGTTATGTTAGTACAAATATCCCCTACATATCGACCCTTTGGAACAACAAGGTTCCATCTCTTGCGGAAATGTCACGCGGTTATGGTATCTATGGTAAGCTACCTTAGAGTTCATTATCGCATGACGTTAAAGCAACAGATGGAACCTTGTTAATACAAAGGGTCGAATGTTGACATTATCAGCTATTTTGCATTTTTAGTTTGTTTTTGACAGATTTTTATTTATTGATTTATTTGCAAAATCAGAAAAAAAAACAATACATTGCAAAAGCGGTAAACAAAATTACAAAAAAACTTTTTGACAAAATAAATATGTACATTTAAATTTGGACAAAAATTTTGTTCAGAAGCACACAGTTAAAATACATACATATAATATTTCGCGCTTAAAATCTTTGTATGACATGTGGAAAATATCCAAGTTCCCTGCAAGGGAAGTTATTTATTCTAGTGAGTCTTCCCAGGGGTATCACCATTGGTAAGTTAGTTCTGCACCTGGGAAGAATTAAAAGCCTGTGCTGGCGGCCTCGCGTGAAATTATCTGGGACATAATGTCCTATTTTAGCCAGAATGTCTGGTATTGATGGTAAACCATTCAGAAGCTTAAAAGCCATCAGCAGTAATGCGACGTCACGACTGGAACTAAGGTATAAAGGTTAGTGGGCTAGGCGATTTTTTGCTATCGTAAAAAACGGATCAAAGAATCCGTATTAAATTTTATGTGAAAATTCCAACACACTAAAGCGGTCTACACACCATGCTGCGAACAGCCCGACATACTGGGCTGTTAGCAGCTGGCTATTAACACCTGTCTCTTTTTTCCTCGTGCGAACCCGTAACATTCGGTTTCACGTTGTCTTCTGTCTCTTTTATTAACACAACAAATTCAATATAACCATCTCATTTCACTGCGGCGCATCGGTTGGTACTAGCGGCAGACGGTTTCTTCCAATTTGCAGTCAACGTGAAACAGAGTGTTACGGGTTCGCATGAGGAAAAAAGAGACAGGAGACAACCTCCAACCTACGATTTTTAACCAGCTGCTAACAGCTGCTGTTCGCAGCATGGTGTGTAGACAGCTTTAGAATGTTGACTGTGGCATTTGGCGAGTTTACTTTGAACAAAAAAATGTTTTTAACCACTCAAGCGCTTTTTGCCACATTATGGCACTACAGTAAAACTCGCTTAAGAAGTTCCCATTTAAGAAGTTTTCACGCTTAAGAAGTTTTGATTTTCGGTCCCTTGAAAATTCCATACAAAAAACTGCAAAAAATACGAATTTTTCCCACTTAAGAAGTTTTAGAGCTAAAACTGCTTCCCGCTTAAGAGGTTTTAGAAATCCGGCGGTAAAATCAACACCAACAAAATATTGTGCCGCAAAATATCTAAAATGAACCTTTTTTCAAGTCATAAATTGAAAGATATTTGCTTCACAGATTTCGCGCGATCCTAGTACCCATAACTAGTACCTGAGACCATAAAACCCTTTGTCGGCCGCCGGGCCGTGAGCCATAACCTGCCGTAACCCATAAATAAACCAATACCCAGTCCCCTAATCCCCTAACTAGGTACAATAGCAATGCAACCTGTGGAACAAATAAGCAATGCGGAATTATGTAGGTAACGAATATGCAAGCATCTAGGTTGAGTTTAATATAACCTTTCATGTTTTTTCGGCCTCAATGACAACGTGGGCTAGATCTACATTTGCATACACTTGACGCCTCCTTCAATAATCTTCCTTTTGGTACTGAACACAGAGATGTTTCGTAATATTATTGTATAAAAATTTTATTCCGTCGAATTTGAACACGAAAAACTTTTGATAATCTATTGGATCGCGGTTAATACGGAATATTTCACCTTCAAATAAATATATTTACCTTTATTATTACATAGATAACATGATTAAATATGCCAGGGGAGATGGTAAAATATCCATTATAATTACGTTTTTTCAATCTTAAAAAATTGCCATGCATCATGTTTCATCTGACATTTGTCATAAATTAAGTTTGAAGGTTCGGAAATACATATGCATAAATTTAAAATTTAGATTGAAACAAAACTTCGCAAATGATTTTTGTAGTTTTGTATTCACCGCGAGACTGAATTCGATAGTTTTACCAACTTTGGATGCGTTAACCATTGATATATGGCGTTAACAGATATAATTCTAGAGTCAAACAGCTCATATGATACAACTTTCTGATTCGAGCATCAAGCCATTTATTTACGTGCGAAATCGTAACTATTCGACGTCTGGTAGGTGGGTAGGACATAATATTGGGCTGCGCGTATTATTTTCAGAAGGACCGCGAAATTTCGATTTCCGCAGAAATATAGCGTATTTTTACCAATTTACTTCAAATACCTAAATGTCAAAAACCGGCCGCGACAGAAATCGACCGCGAAATTTCGATTTCCGCAGAAATATATCGTATTTTTACCAATTTACTTCAAATACCTAGATGTCAAGAACCGGCCGCGACCGAAATCGACTGCGAAATTTCGATATCTGCAGAAATATACCGTATTTTTACCAATTTACTTCAAATACCTAGATGTCAAGAACCGGCCGCGACCGAAATTGACTGCGAAATTTCGATTTCTGCAGAAATATACCGTATTTTTACCAATTTACTTCAAATACCTAGATGTCGAGTAACGGCCGCGAGCGAAATCGACTGCGAAATTTCGATTTCTGCAGAAATATACCGTATTTTTACCAATTTACTTCAAATACCTAAATGTCGAGAACCGGCCGCGACCGAAATCGACTGCGAAATTTCGATGTCTGCAGAAATATACCGTATTTTTACCAATTTACTTCAAATACCTAAATGTCAAAAACCGGCCGCGACATAAATCGACCGCGAAATTTCGATTTCCGCAGAAATATATCGTATTTTTACCAATTTACTTCAAATACCTAAATGTCAAGATCCGGCCGCGACAGAAATCGACCTCGAAATTTCGATTTCCGCAGAAGTATATCGTATTTTTACCAATTTACTTCAAATACCTAGATGTCGAGTAACGGCCGCGAGCGAAATCGACCGCGAAATTTCGATTTCCGCAGAAATATACCTTCAAATACCTAATTTTCGGCCGAAAAACTCGATTTTTGGCAAATTTTTATGAATTTTTTTTCATAAATTTTTGATTTACACGGGAATTAGTTAATTCGAAATTTGATGTCCCATGAATTTCGATTTTTTTTTGACCGCTTGGAGCATATAAGCTTGTTTTCACGACAGTAGGCAGACATAGGAATGACGTATGCCTCGGACTCGAGTTATTAAATGGCTAAAATTGAATCCCACTTAAGAAGTTTTCCCACTTAAGAAGTTTTTTTTCCCCGGTCCCTTGGAAAACTTCTTAAGAGAGTTTCACTGTATTTCCAAAACCTCGGATTGCTTTGTTGCCAAAATGTGGCAAATATATTTATTTTTTTAAAAAATTAAAACGACTTCGATTTCGATTAGCCTATTTTCTTTTCGTAGGTCCCATCTATATTTATACCAAAATTCTTAACCTATTTATTTAAAATATCTATAATTCTTGATTCGATTCAAGGGTGAGCACTTCAAATAAATTACTAATTTAAATATTTTCTAAAATAGAATCTTGGTTTTACAATCATTGTTTTTCAAAATGTCATTCTCATTTTGACAACAATAATTATTATTTGTAATACATGGAAAATGGCAAGCTTTGGGTATAAATTATAGCCTATATGTTATTCTGATGTATCCATTCAGCGATTTTTGCGTGAAAGAGTAACAAACATACATACAAACTTTCGCGTTTATAATATTAGTAAGATTATAGCCTATATGTTATTCTGATGTATGAGCTATATTATTATAAAGTTTCATTAAAGTCCATTCAGTGATTTTTGCGTGAAAGAGTAACAAACATACATACATACATACAAACTTTCGCGTTTATAATATTAGTAAGATTATAGCCTATATGTTATTCTGATGTATGAGCTATATTATTATAAAGTTTCATTAAAGTCCATTCAGTGATTTTTGCGTGAAAGAGTAACAAACATACATACATCCATACAAACTTTCGCGTTTATAATATTAGTAAGATTATAGCCTATATGTTATTCTGATGTATGAGGTATATTATTATAAAGTTTCATTAAAGTCCATTCAGTGATTTTTGCGTGAAAGAGTAACAAACATACATACATACATACAAACTTTCGCGTTTATAATATTAGTAAGATTATAGCCTATATGTTATTCTGATGTATGAGCTATATTATTATAAAGTTTCATTAAAGTCCATTCAGTGATTTTTGCGTGAAAGAGTAACAAACATACATACATCCATACAAACTTTCGCGTTTATAATATTAGTAAGATTATAGCCTATATGTTATTCTGATGTATGAGCTATATTATTATAAAGTTTCATTAAAGTCCATTATGTGGATTTTGCGTGAAAGAGTAACAAACATACATACATCCATACAAACTTTCGCGTTTATAATATTAGTAAGATTGTACATCCAAAATATAATAAAATAAATATTCTCTAGATTCTTTAAAATTTTTAAGGTTAAAGATTTAATTATAATTTTTTTTTATAAATGTGGTTAAAGGTAGATAAACCGTGTCCAATTTGATATTGTACACAAATGATAAACACGTAGTAAAGATACTTTTAAATGCAACAATAACTTCGACACAAATTACTCTGTTAATTCACCAATTCCCAGAATTCATAGTTTGGCGAATAAATATTGTGAACTTATAAGATATATTCAGTGTTGACAATCTTGTAAGTTTCAAAAGACAATTGGGCGACAAACGCGAAGTTCACATCAAAAAGATACTTATAACACAGTAGCGCTCGCCATACAATCCCATACAGAACCGCCAGACGTAAAAATATGATCTGCTGTGATCGCGGTTTGAATCTTCGCTAATTGGCGTTATTTTTCGTGACCGCTACGATCGGGATATCAGAAAAGTTATGCGACGCCCCCTTCGCCGTAAACAGGAGAGGGGGTCATTTTTAATACACGGAGCTGTCAAAATAACATATCCAGTACAAAGAAATGATATTCTCTCGACCGCTTCCGATTTCAACTGACCCCTTCTCCTGCCGTAAGAAGGAATATTTTATAACGTAGTGTGTCGGTAGAAAAGATACTTATAACGCAGTATCTTTTTGATGTGAGCTGCGAGTCTGTCGCTACCTTTATTCTTTTATAACATCTTTCATTCTAAACGTTACGTGTAAATTATATTCTCATTTTTTGTTGTATTTTAAATAATGTATACAAATAATTTTATGCTTTTACCTACTAACTAGCTTTTATACATTACACCTTTTTGTATTGTCGATTTTAATTTTTTTTATTTAACTTTCCATATATATGTATGTATATATTTTTCTAAATTAGTTTTTTTTTTAGGTACAATTTTATTATTTTATTTTTAATTATCTGCTATAATGTTTCTTACTTCACGAGTAAAATAAATAATTACTAATTATACTTAAAAGGAAATACCGGAAATTAGTCCTTTTTAAATCAAATTCTAGACGAATTGACACTTTTTAACAAAAAAACATAAATTGATTTTGAAAGATTGTTATTTTATCTGGTCCAAGCAGTTTTAAAATTTTGAAAAACTAGGTGTATTTTTAAGATACTAAGATTATACTGTTGGTCGTTGGCAGATTTGTTCAATTTTCAAACGATAGATTCTGTTAAACAACACAAATTTCAAATCACATAATCATACAACAAAATAAATCAATACATAATCTAGTCAACACAGTTTTAATTTTTTAAATTTTAGTTAAATTAAAATATAAATCCGAGAACGTGTTTTGTGACAAAAATACCTCAGTTTTTCTATTTATTTAAGGTCTTACGAACTAAAATATTTCAAAGATTTTTGCACACAATTTTGTTTAGACATGATACGTTTTTAGATTTTCACGGCCAAAAGCATTTTCGTTGTTTGTTTTTGGGGTGTTATGCCGTGTTGTGCTACCTCCTTCTTTAGCCGACGTTTCGGACAGCGTTGCAGTGTCCATCATCAGGGCAGATCGCAGAGGCAGAACATCGACGGATCTGCCGGATCTGCTCTGATGATGGACACTGCAACGCTGTCCGAAACGTCGGCTAAAGAAGGAGGTAGCACAACACGGCATAACACCCCAAAAACAAACAACGAAAATTGTTTAGACATTATTGAAATATCATAAATACTTATGATATTACTTATGATCAAAAAATACTTACAAGAAGTACACAATATTTAACAATTTATCATCGTGAGTTTTGAGCATTTCTATTGCTTACTTAAATGTAGGTATATATTAAAGCAAGTTTTGAATGAAACAAAAAGATATTAAATTTTTAATTAAAAAAATTTGGTACAGGGAATAATCGATCTTTCTCATTGGAACCTCCCTGTACAGTTCCAAGCATTTTTAAACTTTTATTCTCAGCCACTGGTCAATCACTCTTAATTACTGTATAACCTGTTATACTTAACCTCTGGAGGGCCAGGTTTAAAAAAAAAAAATCAAAACGTCACTTCAGAATTTTTTGTGTCACATTTTATAGGTTTACAGTAACATATTTTTCAGATTTTGGTAGTTTATACAACTGTTGTTACTAATAATATTATTTTGTAATAGAAACACGTAAACAAATTATGCTAAAAATATATAATATAATATAATTATTCATTACAATGTAAAAAATTTGACATTTCTTAGGAACTTAATTTTTATAACATTTCTTTTGTGATATTGTATTACAAAAATTACATCTAAATAATGTATATAAAACGAACTTCCTAATAATCACTCAAATCTATGCTTTCCACAATGGATTTATATATAAAACAATGAAAAAATATAGACTTTGAATACGAACATATCAAGCGGCAGCCATTTTGTCCGCCATCTTTGATGCTCGGCGCGTCATTGGGAATTAATTTGAATTATTCAGAGTGGCTAAACGCTATCCAGTATTTCGTTATGTCAAGAACGAGAATGGCCCAAGTGATTCTGACCTTGTTCTTCGTACAATTTCTTTATACATAGGGGACAAAATCGCTTCCAAAAACAGGTGATCACTGGTGATCAATCAGCCCACTAGAGGTTAATTACTGTATAACCTGTTATACTTAATTACTGTAATCATCGTGTAAAATGTTCAATGTCTACCTACGTTAAATTGTCGTGAAAACAAGCTTATGTACCCAAGCGGTTAAAAGCCCATTAGTGCGTAAATACATAATAAATAAAAATAAAGTTAGTTATTCTGGGATAGCTTGTAACGATATTATCATGTATAATTTATATGAATAATACGATACATTATCTGGTAAACAGAAAACAATGGAAAAAAAAATCCTTCGTTTTTACACGGATATTTGACCAGAAGTCATCAAGGTAATTTCCGCGCGGTTTTTTGAAATATCGTCTGACAGTCAACAGATTAACCCGTTTAATCACAGGAGACCATATTTGTCCCAGCTCACATAGGTCTCACAGAAATCGTTGTTTCTCCCTTACTATCATAGTCAGAAATGTGAGATTTAAACGGTATTGGAAAGAGAATGCAACAAACTATATATTCAAATCTAAAAGAAAACCACAAAAAAATTAAAATTTACTTTCTGAAACCAAAGTTTCCGATAGCAATTTGAAAAAAAAATTATGGAACTTTGTGAATTATTTAAGATTTTTTTTTTACATGAAACGAAAAAAAGTGAGGTGACAGTAAGGTTTATAATTCATTTATCTAATGAAATAAGCACGTTTTTTATTTTTTTTTCATTATCAGTAATTTTAGTTAGAAAAAAAAGTAAAGTGAGCCATTTTTAAAACTTTTTAAAGTTTTAAAAAATACATAGTAATTTTTAATATAGAAATTTGAAAGCCTATTTCATCACCTTTCGAAAACAGTTTTTAGTTTTCGAACACGTTAACAAATGTTCCATTTATTTGGATTTTATTGCAGAGTGGGAATATTTTTAGCCTCTGACAAATACGCCAATTTTTTTAGGGGTTAAGGGGAAAATCAGCATCCAGATTGACGAATTATAATGTCATTGAGTAATTTTTTAAATCGGTTTTTACAAAATTTTAACATGACATACCCATTTTTCAAAATGAACTTGTCTGACTCTCGTACGTAGTAATCAGGGTGTCCCTCCAATTCATCCAGCTTGTCCAACATTGGCCGATCCACCTCATAGATCTCACCTGCAAACATAGACAATTTATTATTAAAGAAAAAGATAACACTGTTAATCTAAACGAAAATGTGAAAGAGAACAAGATACAGAAAAATTAAAGATAACGGTCGCAGCTGGGACTCAAACCCAGAACCTCTCATCTTATAGGGACAAACACCATACCAATTAGGCCACTGCCACCAATTATTTCAATGTCATATTTGTCAATCTCATATTTCAAATTTCAGAATTAACAATATTATTTTCGACAAATTTTTTTCCATATTATCGGCAGCTACCTTTTTCATTGGAAACAAGTATTCTATGAACGTTTTTCGTACCTAGATAGTGTCTCGGATAAATATATCCGATTTTATTTTTATGGAATACCTATGGACCTTTTTGTAAAAGTCTAGAAAGATCTGCAGTCACTCGTATCTAGGATGAACGAAGTATGTATAAAGAATGAGTTGATGATGAATGTAAGTAAGTCAAAACTAATGGTGTTTGAAAGAGAGAGTACGAAAACAGTGTGCAATATAGTTGTAAATGATGAATACTTGGAGCAGGTGGATGAGTTTGTGTTATTGGGGAAGTATGTTTACGAGAGATGGGAAGGCTGATAGGGATATTGAAAGAAGGGTGAATGCAGGTAACTCCATTAATGGTGGACTGAATGCTGTTGGCGCCAACAAAAAGCTGTCCAAAGAAGCAAAGCTAGCAATTCACAATGGAGTGCTGGTACCTACCCTGATGTATGGCAGTGAAGCATGGAACTGGCAGAGAAAGGATGAAAGTAGACTGAATGCTGTAGAAATGAGATCCCTGAGGTGTATGTGTGGTAAAACCATGTATGATCGTGTGAGGAATGTGGGGATCCGAAAAGAATGCAAAACCGATGTGAGCGTCATAAGTAAGATTAAAAAAGGGACGCTTAGATGGTTTGGACATATAGAGCGATTGAATGAAGAAAGGAGTATCAAGAGAATGTATGATGCGAATGTGAATGGTAGAAGAAGTCGAGGACGCCCGAGGAAGACATGGCACGATCAAGTGAATCAGATACTTGAGTCGGGCCATGTCAAGAGTCAGAATAATAGAAGAGCATGTATGATAAGATGTATGAATGTGAATGAGGCGAGGAGTGTATGCCAAGACTGAGTTGTTTGGCGGTCCGTCCTCTCTTCCTACCCCTGTGGGGAAACGGCGTGATGGTTAGTTAGTTAGTTAGTCTAAATGAATATTCGATTTTTATTAGAACAACTCTCTTTTTATAACTTTTGAAGGTTATTCTGGGTTCGAGTTGCAACCGTTATCGTTTATTTTTCTGTGACTTGTTCTTTTTCATATTTTCGTTTAGATTATTAGTGTTATCATCTTCTTCAATAATATATGTATTACATTGTTGGGAATTTCAAAAGGTATAAAAAAAAGATTTGTTCTAATACAAATTGAATAAGACAATTTACATTTAACGGCCCTTAACACCAGTGACCGAATTCTACCAAATTCTACTAAATAGCCCAAGTCTTTAGATAATAGAAACAAGGGAGATGGGCCATAAACCAATGCAATTAAAAATATAAAATAAAAATTATGAGAATACTGTACAAGAGGCCCAACTCTCAACCGTCTGGAGCCAATGGGATAACGGCGTCCTCAATCGGAGTGTCTGAAGGTAGTGGGGAGGAGAAGGAGATGGAGTAGAGGAAGGTGAGGATGTACCTGGCTATTCAGACCACGTCAGCAAACACGGCTAATGCCATTTCAAGCAGTTTTTCTATTCTAAATAGTGGTTTGTCACCTTTGTCTGTTTTTAACCCCAAGTCGCGAGTTACATTTGGTGACTTAGCAGGGGTGCTCGGGTTTATGGGGTGAGTTTTGTCTATGTCTAGGCAGCGGAGGCTTTTACCCACCTACTGCGTGGCAGGCCGGATCCGGAGAGACTAGTTGATGGATACCTTTTGACCTCTCCAGCAGGACTCTTTCGAAACATCGCCTTGTACCGCAGTGGGAGAGATGGATTCATACGTCCGTCACTCCTGGATACACTTACTCCCATATTCCTACCAATCTTGGTGTAACTTTAAGTGACCAGCTCAGGTACGGGGGCTCCATCGAAGCCAGAGTTAAGTTAGCCTCTCAAAAACTGAGCGTACTGTACAGGACCTGCAGATACTTTAATAGTACACAACTGCTAACCCTGTGCAAATCGTAAGTGCGCCCCACGGTTGAATTTGGCAGCCATTTTGGTCTGGAGCCCCGCAGTACTTTAAAAAAAAAACCTCGACTCTGTGCAGAAACGGGCGATCTGTTTGATAGATTCTCCCGTCTTAACGAACAGCAACTAAACTTAATAGACAGACAGGAGCTCAGGCGTCGGGTGGGAATGCTGTCCTTGTTCTACCGGTATTTCAATGGAAGATGCTCCGATTTTCTACCGATCTACATATGTCCCTTGAACACTTTAAGTTTCTATGTTTATAAAAAAAATATTTTATTTTTGAAGATAATCTCTCTGTATGTCGAACCACAACGGTAATTACATAAAATACCCACGATAGAAAAAAATCGCGAAGTATGCTCTGAAAATTAAAAAAAAACACATCCGTTTCTGTTATTTAACACATCATAGATTTAAAAAAATCACAGTGCTTCTTTAAATGCATTTTCACAATTTTCGCTTGAATATTATTGTTTTTAATATTAGCGCGCTCTCTGTAACAGTCGTATTTACGTGTCTTCCCTGCTTCTTCTTTTAGAGCGCCTACTACCAGCAGTGGCGGTTCGTGGTCTTTTTAACGGGGGGTTCAGAAATTCAAGAGAAGATATATTGTCTAATCAAAATTAAATCTAGTCACACAAATTAAATAAAGTTAGTGGAGGGGTACCTTAATAGGTACTATTGTTTTTAAATAACTTGATACTTTACTTGATGTTTTACAACACTCAATGTACGTTGCTAATTATTATTGTTTTTTTCAATAAGAAAAATTGCGTAGAATGTAGAATATAATATAATTGATATTTTAAAACATAAAAAAACAAGAAACACAAATAAAGGTGGCCACGAAATAAAATTAGCTTTTTTCACTTACACAAAAAATCCATACACGTATACAAAAAATAATTATATTTAATTTCCAAACTTTTTTCATAAGCATTAACGTTATTTTTTTATATATCACTGTATTCCGTCATTGTGTGAAAAAATTAGGACAGAATATTCGCGACAACCGATAAACGCAACCACTTTAGACCGGTCAGTGGTTGTGTGGGCATCGCGTTTGGCTCCCACCCAGGCGTTCCGTGTTCGATCCCTCGGCTGGCTAAGTCCTCCATCACAACACAAGCAATATCTTCCGCTTAGTGTGGTGGTAGTAGGAGATTTTCAAATGTTGTTGGGTTATTCGTAACCCGGGAATGTTTGTCTTTCTTTTTAAAAATTAAAAAAAAAAAAATTAAACTCTCAATTTGAAAGCCGAAACAATACTAGGAAAGCTCAACACAAAATTGCATAACTAGCGACGTTGTTTGCCGAAACTTTAGTAAATGTACTCGTAACTAAAGGATATAACGACTTATCTATAAAAAAAAAATACGAAAACAGAAGTCAAAATCGGTTCACTTCAATAGTAGATTTACAAATGCCTAGTAAACGGTTGGAGAAATGCAGAAACAAGAATATAATAAATGTACAAAAATGACTACAAAGTTAAATACCATAATATATAACATTTAACTTGCGTCGGTGCAAAAGTCGACCGTCAGCCGGTCATCCTGCGACAATCTCGGGCTTCGTTTCGGCGAGACTCGTCAAAGTTCAGAGGTCACGTGACATCTTGACTCGTGAGCAGCGCACCAAGCTGGGTTAATTCTGCCTACTTTTGTCCATTCTACCGTCACAGGGATTCGTATCGGCTATGATCTTTTCGTATGGACAAATGTGTGCGGATCGCAACGCGCACAAAATGGGAATAGATAGGTACCGTATTTTTCGGTGGCGCGAGTTTTAAAGACGGAATTTTAATAATCTGTGATGCGCTTATATTACTATACAACAAGATTGTTTTATTTTATCATCTTTTTAATGGGGGTTCACCGCACAACCGCACTTTAGAGAAAACCGCCACTGGCTACCAGGCCTTAATGCCAAAAATATTCTTTCAAATAAATAAAAAAAAATGAGTGGATATATCACACACAACTTGTTTCATTTACATTTTAAAATCGAGCGTCCTTATTGAAACACCCTATACAATATAATTTATTTGCTTTGTATGAAAAAGAAAGAAAATCGTACCATTGATAATGTTCCCGTAGCCGGGAGCATATAATAGGAAAGGTATGTTGAATTTGGTGCCAATGATGAGAGGATATTTCTCCGTGGTAACCGCTTTGCCGATGAGTTTGGAGTAGCCATTGTCTTTGTTCTGCAGCCAGTAGTGATTCGGTTCTCCTGTCTTCAGGGTTCCATAGACAAATACTCGGTGCATTTTGTGTCGGTGGAATCTAGAAAAAAATATTGAATTGTATTAAAACAAAAAAAGAAATGCCAATACTCACGGGTTACGAATAACTCTTTTTTTTAACATTAACTCCATACAGAAGGCCCTGAGGAAACTAATTTTTCTCAGGACCTATATAATCTTTGAAGATGCTGCGTGGAGGGTTTTTTAGAGGAGAGCAAGGAGTGAACACTTCCTATAACCCATGTTGTAGGAAGGACGAAACACAGATGCCGGCAAATCGTTCCACAGCCGAGCTGTTGAACTCAAGAACGAGTTGTAGAAGTGACGCGTTCTCAGACAAATGTCATCCATGTATATAATATTTTAGGCGCTCGTTTGATCAATGACGCTAATTCCTAAGAGCATCTTTTATTGAAATACCGGTAGAACAAGGATAGCATTCCCACCCGACACCTGTGCTCAAAAGATTGCAATCTGGGAAAATCCATCAAACGGACTGCCCGTTTCTGAGGGTTTTTCTTTTTCTGGGATTTTCTTGAGGGTTTTTTCAGGTATTTTGGGACTCCAGACCAGAGGTGGCTGCCAAATTCAATTGTGGGGCGCATACGATTTGTACACGGTTAGCAAAACAAAATTTACAATATTCCTTAGTAAAATTATTATTAAACAAAGCTGAATACGAACAAAGACATGATGTATCAAAATCATTACTATATAACTCTGTAAATTTATTATCTGTTCGTGCTATCGGTTAGCGGTTGCATACTATCTGCAGCATCTGCGGGCCCTGTACAGTACACCCAGTTTCTGAGAGGCTAACTTAATTCTGGCTTCAATGGAGCCCCTATATCTGAGATGGTCACCTAGAGTTACACCGAGCATATCAAAGGAGGGCCTGTTCGGAAGGTTTCTACCGTTGAATTGATTTGATTTTAGCTTGCCACTTTGAGATTTCTACAGAGCTTATATATATGTAATGTCGTTGGGTAACCCGGTAGTTATTCCTCTAAAAGCCGCAATTTTAGGCACAGACAATGGAAAATACACTATGTTTCAACAGTTTCAACAAGAAACAACTATTTACATGCGCAAAATAGGTTTTAGGTTCTTATTTTGGGTAAACTAAGTAATTCGTGCGTACATATTTAAATTAGAAACAAAACGATACCGAAAAATCCAAAATGGTGGCAAAGGAATCGCTTTAACATCTCGTAGGCCGCAGTCCCCCTGGCGGGTCCGGAATTTTGAAGCGATTTTGCCCCTTGTGCATAAAGAAATTGTATGAAGAACAAGATCAGAATCGCTTGGGCCATTCTTGATCTTGACATGACGAATTACTGGACGGCATTTAGCCACTCTGAATAATTCATATTAATTGCTAATGGCACGCCGGGCACCAAATATAGCGGACAAAATGGCTGCCGCTTGATAATATGAACGCTGTCATATTCGAAGTCTATATTTATTCATTGTTTTTGATATAAATCCATTGTGGAAAGCATAGATTTGAATGATTATTAGGAAGTTCGTTTTATCTACATTATTTTGATGTAATTTTTGTATTATATCACAAAAGAAATGTTTTAAAAATTAAATTCGTAAGAAAGGTGAAAACTGTAAAATATTTTAGGTCGTATTGAAAAAATATATTTTTTGTATGCTGGCCTTCAACAAGTAAAATGGAAAATTTTGAACTTTGATTGAATAAAAATCTATTAAAAGGTAATTAGTTGTTTCTTTTAGTAATTAAGTTGAAATGTAGTGTTATGGGCTCTACACACGGTGCTGCGAACAGCCGGCTGTTAGCAGCTGGCTATTGTCTCCTGTCTCCCTTTTCCTCGTGCGAACCCGTAACATTCTGTTTCACGTTGTCTTCTGTCTCTTTTATTAACACAACAAATTCAATATCACCATCTCATTTCCTCGGTTGGTACTAACGGCAGACGGTTTCTTCCAATTTGCAGTCAACGTGAAGCAGAGTGTTACGGGTTCGCATGGGAAAAAAAGAGACGGGAGACATCCTCCAACCTTCGATTTTTAGCCAGCTGCCAAAAGCTGCTGTTCGCAGCATGGTGTGTATTATTTTCAAAATCTGGTCCTAATAAACGTGCGGCGGTTAGTGAAATATTTACAAAAAAAAAAACCCTCACTTAAATTAATCACGGTTTCTTGTATGTTATTCTTTGACCAAATATATCAAGACAAGCCGTGTGAGTTTTAAAAATGACACCGGAACCAAAAATGCTGGTTTACAAAAACATTTATACAAAAGAAATTGCTCTACCTCAGTCAAAAGATCGTACAGAGCATTGGTTTGTACCTTTTGTTGGTCTACGTGGAGCTTATTTGTTTTCCAGCAAGTTCGCGGCAACGGAATCACTAGCTTTGTTGAAGATCATTTTTAAAACACAAAATTGAGGCAGTTAGAAATATTAAAATAAATATTATAATTAATAATAATCCAATTTTTAAAATATGAAAATGAACAAGACACAGAAAAATAATAAATGATACGGTAAGGGTACGGGTTCGAGTCTCAGTTGCGACTATTATCTTTTAATATTTTTCTGTGTCTTGTTCATTTTCATATTTGAAAAAAAAAAAATTGATTATTATTGTTATCTTCTTCTTCAATGATATATTAGTTTGTTTGTCTCCATATTCAAATTTGGAGGTATGATTTTTTTTAATGTGGGTGAAAAAATTTCCTTTAGCAATCCGAGAAAAAATATTTAAATTGCTCTGTTAAAGTTTCCGGTAGATATTTGAAAAAAGTTATGAATGCAAGGCTGATGTAAGTGTAATGAGTAAGTTTAAGAAAGAGACCCTTCAATGTTTTGAGCATGTAGAGTGATGCAAATGTGAATGGTAGAAGAAATCACGGACGCTCGAGGAAGACATGGCACGATCAAGTGAATCAGATACTAGAGTCGGGCCATGTCAAAAGTCAGAATAATAGAAGAGAATGTTTGAGAAGATGTATGAATGTGAGTGGGGCAGAGAGTGTGTGCCAAGACCGAGTTGTTTGGCAGTCGGTCCTCTCTGCCTACCCCTGCGGGGAAAAGGCATGATGGTTAGATAGTTAATTATCTTTGGAAATTTTTTATTAATTATTTTTACATGAAATGACAAAAACAGAGGTGACAATAATGGTAGATTCAGACTGGGTCGATGTACGCATGCATCGCTACGCCTAACAATATCTGGGCTACTTAGCAACCATACATCTTCTATGAAAATTTATGTTTTAGAATCACATTGGCCACACGCATTGCGACGTGCGATGTCTGTGGCCATTTTCATAGAAAATGTATGGTTGCTAAGCATTGTTTGGCGTAGTGATGCGTACGTACGTCGACCCGGTATGATTCTACCTTTACATTTGTATAAGTACTAAAATATGTATTAATAGTTTCGTACTCCGCCTACTGGTTAATACGGAATATTTTTTATTCAAACAGTTAGATTTTGCTTTATATTACGAAAATTGAGTATTTATGTCGGGGGAGACGAAAAGACATATTGTATTTCAATTTTATAAGATTATTTCACTTACGCAAAGTGTTTGACAGCCATGTTTGGCCAAGTGAAACGGGACTTATACAACTTCAATTACTACAATATACAACTATTTACGTACACAAAATAGGTTATTAGGTTCTTAGGCTGGGTAAACTAAATAATTCATGCGTATTTAGATTGAAAAAAAAAATCGCATATCGTCGACGGCAATCCATCACCGCGTAAATCATATTTGGCCACTTTTCAGGAGAGACATAAAACCACTTTTCGTAATATATATTCATCGAAATCGCGGCAAACCATTTTATTTTTCATGTTCAATTGTCTTTTCAACTATGTATTTAAACAAATATATGTTTTTAACCGAAAATAAAATAATAAATGACTTAAGCGGTGATGTTCAGTAAAATACGGCAAAAGTTTTGACTTACGCGGAAATGTATTCTTGTTGGAAGGTAGGTATATAATATTATTATAGTTTTAAAACACGGGAATGAGGAAACAAAATAATAAAAAAAAAATAAATATAACGAAGTAACATTATGTTACATGACATTATTTAGACAAATAAAATAGTAGATAGGTACCTAATCATAAAAATACACAAAATTATTAGTTACCCAATGACAGCGACAATCATTAACGTAAAAATAAAGCACATCAATTTTTTATAAAAAAAAAAAATAAACTTACATTGTAGGTACCTCGTGTAATGTTAAAAAAACAAAAAATTAAAGTAATTGATACAGTAATGAATCATAATAGCTATGACAATCTTGCGGTATTACAGATTTTAGTTCCTGTAAATGTTTCCACTTGGATTCTTTTATTTTAATTCTATCTTTGTAAAGTTTTGGAATAATATCATTTTAATTTATATTATTCGACAATTTTGGTCGTCGTGGCAATTCGGCAAATTTATTTTCGATTCTACTATGTACTGAGTCACATTCCATGTAGGTGTGTCCCTTCTCTAAGAATTTTTGTGTAATCATGATGTTTGAATTTCACGGAGAGACGAAGCAAAGCATTACTGAGGATCACATTCCTATTTTGATAGCCGCATCCATCGCTATAAATTATAACTGGACGAGCAGGGGCTTTGTTTAATTTTCCTACAATGTAATCAATAATGCCGGAGGTTAATACAGATGCCTCCAGTCCGACGTGGGTTTCGTCAAACTTATATGTCACTACAGTCTTACTTGCCAAATTAAAGACGGTAAAATTATGCACACATAATTTCATTTTGTAATAAATTGCACTTGCGTTTATAATATTTTATAATGTTTTAATGTTTTCTCTAATATTTTCAATGGGCAAAAAATACACCAACGTGCCTTGTCTACGAAAAGAACTGGTTTCCGATCTTCTTTGTTTGGGTTCTGTTTTTATTACATTAGATGCAACAAATTGTTTTCTCTGATCCCAATTTAGTTTTGACCAAAATATTTAAATAAAATAGATTCTCTAGAACCTTGGTTAAGTTTGGGACAGTTTAGTAGTTTTGATCCAATGCACATTTTGGATTTGCAACTGGACCCATTTGACGAGCTTCTTAAGGCACATCGTGTACCATGTTGAATTTCCCATTTTGCAGTAAACTTCGTCTGTAGCCTAAATAATCTTTCCCTTGCATCCTCAATTTCTTGTTTATTAATCTGGATGTATCTGCGTGTATGTCGCCATCACTCGGCCTATTTGATGGTGATGTTATTATTTCCGAAGGAGATAACATGGAACCTGGTGTAGGATTACTGTAATTCACTACCTGCATATCAATTGAAGTTGAATCAACTATAATTTTGTCATTATTTATAACAAACGATGTTGAATTATTATTAATGCTATGAATATCTTGGCATAATACGTATTCAGGAGATACCACTGAGATCAACTCTGCACTGTCTTCTGTTGTTGGTGGCTGATTTTGGGAATGATCAACGATTGAAAATTTCATATTATTTATATCATTGTTTTCTATGTTTTCATTTGTAGAACATTCACCTACTTTTTTTCCATTACCCTGTTTGTTAGATATTGTATTTATTCGGAGTTCTTTGCACATGGCATCAACAAATAACTCATCATCGCTAGAATCGAACATTTTGTTACTGAAATAAAATTAAAAAAGAATATTTAATATCTTTGTTTCGCTATATACTATTACTTAAGTAATAGTAAAGTATAATATATAATTATTAGTAAAGTATTTCAATTTGATTTAAAAAAAGCAGAAATCAAAAAAGAATAAATCAGCGCGTATCTCACGTTTTCCGATACAATGGAACGAATCATTGCGAGGTGTATCAACGCGTAAGTCCATAATGATTAATAATAACGTGTACCGTGTGCAAAAAACAATATTTTCAATATATAATTTCTAAGTGTCATAAAACATACCTTTTGTAAGACTTCCGTTGAAAAAAAAAACACATAAATTTATAAAAAAACGTTGTAATCAGTGAAATAACGTGTTGCGGCAATGACGGTTGGTCATCGACATGGTCATCGACTGAGATAGGCGATGATTTTACCGAAACGGAAGGCAAATGAGATGCGCGGTGATACTATTTTCGTTGTAAGACTATTTCCTTACATTAAAAAAATCCTATAATAATCCCACCGATGTAGATTTAGGACCGCCGTCGAATGGCATATCAGAATGACTTACGCGGTGATGTTACATACGCGGTGATGGAATGCCGTCGACGATATATCAAATCCAAACAAATGGCGGCAAAGGAAATGTTCCGCTCCGTATTATCCGTGCGTATCCGTGTATCGAACTTCGAATTCCGTATTATCCGGTAAGCGGAGTAGTAAACATTTACCGTGTATTCTGTTTTTTTTTCATTATTAAGAATTTTAGTTAAAAAACCTTGGTGAAACATGTGTTATTTTTAAAACTTTTTCATGTTTGGATTCAAAAATTTTATATTAACAACAGTGATGTGCTTTTTTGGATTCATAAAATTTGAAAGCGTATTTCACCACATTTCAAAAACAGTTTTTAGTTTTCGGATACGTTCAGAAATATTGAATTTATTTGGATTTTATTGTAAATTGGAAAAATTGTAACCATCTGACAAAATACGAAAGAGGACTGAGTAAAAAAATTTTAATGGAATATTACTCAACTTTAAAAATAAAATGTCACTCACTACTTTGTTCGTCAGATTCCAAATTCAAATAACATTCGGCGATTTCAATTTTGATAAACGTTTTTATCTTATTTTGTTATGACATGTATCTTCATGACAATATGGTGTACGTCATCCTTATCAGTATAACGTGGTAAAAGAAATCGAACTGACTCTATTGGTCAAGACATATCGGTTACATAATGTAAAAATTATAAATTATGAATTCATTAAAGAATAATAGCGATTTTGTTTAATAATACTGGCTGTCAAAGTGACAAGTCGAAGTTGCCAGAAAATAAAAATATATTGCTTTAATCTCGTTAGGTACTGAAATATTTGATGGGGCTTTTTTGAACGATGTAATACTGTGGTTTCATGACATGTGTAGTCGTAATATGGGATCTCAGCATCTGAGTTCTCATAATAAATTGACTTATAAACGATACTTCCTCACATGATAATTCATCAGCATCTCAGTAACGATTCAGAACAAACTATCTCAGAATTTACCTTTCATTGTGTAATTTCATACTATAAATGTTATAATATGCACTTTCGTCAATGGCAAAGTATGTTCAATATTAATATTCTTAAAATTACAACTCTCAGTTTTAATCACAATCGTTCTTATTTATTACCATGATCAATTATGACAATCTCTACGGCTTTAACATTACGAAAATTCATATTACTGAAAAGTTACCACTGAATAATATACAGCTAAACGTATTTATTATTTTTATTTTAGGGAAATCAACAGTTTACAATGTGGTTCATTTATACATGCGTAATTTGGTGACTTGAATGTTCCGTGGAAACTTTTTATGTGTTTGAATATTGAGTACAAACTTTTCATCCGATGTTAATTCCTCACATGATAATTCATCATGCCTCGAAGCGTCGAAAACTGATAATTGAGGTTTTTAACCTTAGGTTAGGTTAATGTGAGTTATGATGCGATGAATTATGACGCTGAGATCTCATAGTCCGATTAGACATAGAATCGCGTAATTTGCCTAACTGAGAAACCAATATTATAGATTTCATCATTAAACTATTGTATTATTTACCTAAAAATTAAACCCTATACTTACAACAACTAAAATATATTACGTTGTTATAACAAGAGAGATATTATTATAACAGATGATACTGCATTTATTGCACTTGTGCAATGTACACACCCGCATTAATACAGGGTGTCCGGGGAGGTAAAGTGCATTAACTTCGGAAGGTGATTCTACATGATGGTAGGAGTAAAAAAGCTAAATAACTTTTACCGAAATTACCGAAAGGAAGGAGATTATATATGTGTACACCCTCATGGCCTATGTTTCTTTTGCTACACTCTGTCTTTGCTGAATTTGTGTATAATTTATTATGTTGTCTTGTGTGGTGTTCATTGTTCTTGTACTTATGATGTTTTCATAAATTTAGCATTATTTGTGTGTATAAATTCATTTAGGATTTTGTAGATTAATAGGCATATAGCTGCCCTAGTGCTTGTATGTTCAATAGACCATTTTGCAAATTTTAAAGTGGACGTTTTTTTTTTTTATTTTTACTGGCAAATTCTAAATAATTCTGACTTTAGTCATTTCGTTTTATACATGTCTTTTGAATACGGTATAAAACGAAATGACTAAAGTAGAGAATTATTTAGAATTTGCCTGTAAAAAACAAAACAAAACGTCCCCTGTAAAATTTGCAAAATGGTCTATTGAACATACAAGCACTAGGGCAGCGATATGTTGTATTCGTACAGTTTTTTGATTTGCAGTAAGTTCGTTTCCTGGTATACTCTTTGATTGGGGGCAGTGGTAGTTTTCTCTAAAGTGCGTTAAGCCCCCATTAAAATGATGAGAAAATAAAACAAACTTGTTGTATAATAATATAAGCACATTATAGATAGCTCGACATTAAAATTCCACCTTTAAAACTCGCGCCTCCGAAAAATACGATACCTATTCCCAATTTGTGCGCGTAACAATCCGCACATAATCGTCCATATAAAAAAACCATAGCCCATACAAATCCCTGTGACGGTGAAACGAACAAAACTAAGCAATATTAACCCAGCTCGGTGCGGCGATCGCAGATTTCACGTGACCTTCGAACATTGCAGGTCCCGCCGATGCGATGCCCGAGATGGTCGCACTATGACCGGCTGACGGTTGACCTTTGCACTTTGCACCATAATATGGATGCAAGTTAAATGTTATATATTATGGTATTTAACTTTGTAGTCATTTTGGTACATTTTTTATTTTCTTGTTTCTGCATTTCTCCAACCTTTTGCTAATGGCATTTGTAAATCTACTATTGAAGTAGACCGATTTTGACTTCTATTTTCGTAATAATTTTTTTTTAGATAAGTTTTTATATCCCTTAGTTACGAGTACATTTACTAAGGTTTCGACAAACGTCGCTAGTTATGCAATTTTGCGTTGAGCTTTCTCCAGTATTGTTTCGGCTTTCAAATTGAAAGCGGTTTCGTTTATCGATTGTCGCGAATATTCTGTCGCAATTTTTTTCATAATGGCAGAATACAGTATTATATGTGCACAAAAAAAAACGCTAAGACTAATGAAAAAAGGTTGGAAATTATTATAATTTTTTGTATAAGTTTATAATGGATATTTTGTATAAGTGAAAATTTTTTATTTTATTTCGTGCCCACGATCATTTTTTTTATTTTTTTTTTTTAAATATCAATTATATATTTTGCCTTCTAAGTTATTTTTCTTACTGAAAAAAAAATATTGCAACGTACATTGAGTGCTGTAAAAACCATTAAGGTAGCGACATACTCGCAGCTCACATCAAAAAGTTATTTATAACACAATAGCGCTCGCCATACAATCCCATGAGACCCGCCAGACGTAAAAAGATGATGCGCTGTGATCGCGGTTTGAATCTTCGCTAATCGGAATTATTTTTCGTATTCGCTACAGTGGCGGTATCAGAAAAGTTATGCGACCCCCTCTCTACGGTAAACAGGAGAGGGGGTCATTTTTAATACACGGAGCATGCACGGAGCTGTCAAGTTAACATATCCAGTACAAAGAAATGATATTCTCTCGACCGCTTCCGATTTCAACTGACCCCTTCTCCTGCCGTAGGAAGGAATATTTTATAACGTAGTGTGTCGGTAGAAAAGATACTTATAACGCAGTATCTTTTTGATGTGAACTTCGCGTTTATCGCCCGCTTCAAACAATTTAATTTCTCTAAAACTTTTCTGGTTATCTAATAATTGTGTCGAGGAGTATCAAGTTATTTAAAAACAATATTTTGTAGGTACCCCTCCCACTAACTTTAGTTTGTAAATAATTTTTGATTAGATATTATAACTTCTCTTGAATTTCTGAACCCCCCTTTAAAAAGACCACGAACCGCCACTGATTGAGGGTATCTGATCTTTAGTTAAAATATATATATATGCAAAAATAGATTATTATTGTTATCTTCTTCTTTAATGATATATTACATTGATGGGAATTTAAAAGTTAAAAACAGAGTTTTTCTTATAAAAAAATGAATATTCATTCACACTTTTACAAAAAGTCAATAGGTGTTCCATAAAAATAAAATCGGATATATTTATCCGAGACACTATCTAGGTAACAAATACATTCTTTGAATACTTGTTTCCAATGAAAAAGGTAGCTGCCAATAATTTGGAAAAAAACATTAGTCGAAGTCGAAGACAATACGCTGCCCTGGTGCTTGTATGTTCAATAGACCATTTGCAAATTTTACAGGGGACGTTTGTTTTTGTTTTTTACAGGCAAATTCTAAATAATTCTCGACTTTAGTAATTTCGTTTTGTACATGTTTATTGAATACGGTATAAAACGAAATGACTAAAGTCGAGAATTATTTAGAATTTGCCTGTAAAAAAACAAAAACAAACGTCCCCTGTAAAATTTGCAAATGGTCTATTGAACATACAAACACTAGGGCAGCGAATATTGTTAATTCTGAAATTTGAAATATGAAGTTGACAGGAGGGCTAATCTATAGATAAAATCGATGGGAAGAGGTCATCTACGAAGAAATTTAGTGCGGAAACCATAGACAAAATATTTATCTGGCTGAAAATGATGTACCGAATAGCCACATAAACCATATCTGTCAGTTTCCCGTTATTTTTGTCGCCTGTCGCCGTATTCTGGTGATGCTTTTGAGTTTGGCTGCAGTTTTTCAGTTTTGTTGCCTGATATTATAGTATCCCATGATCTCTGATGTTACAGAGATCATATTTTTATACCAGCGATCAGCGGAAATGTAAATCACTTAGTAATTTCATATGAAAACCCTGGACATGATAGCCCTGCTTTACCAAGCCTAATAACAAAAAGAATTCCTCGAACTAAAATTATTTTTAATTACAAAAACAATATCAGGAGATGGGAAGGCTGATGGGGATATTGAAAGAAGGGTAAATGCAGGTAACTCCATTAATGGTGGACTGAATGCCGTTGGTGCCAACAAAAAGCTGTCCAAAGAAGCGAAGCTAGCAGCTCACAATGGAGTGCTGGTACCTACCCTGATGTATGGCAATGAAGCATGGATCTGGCAGAGAAAGGATGAAAGTAGATAGAATGCTCTAGAAATGAGATCCCTGAGGCGTATGTGTGGTAAAACTATGTATGATCGTGTGAGGAATGTGGAGATCCGAAAATAATGCAAGGCCGATGTGAGCGTCATAAGTAAGATTAAGAAAGGGACGCTTAGATGGTTTGGACATGCAGAGCGAATGAATGAAGAAAGGAGTGCCAAGTGAATATATGACGCGAATGTGAATGGTAGAAGAAGTCGAGGACGCCCGAGGAAGACGTGGCACTATCAAGTGAATCACACACTTGAGTTGGGCCATATCAAGAGTCAGAATAATAGAAGAGCATCTATGATAAGATGTATGAATGTGAATGAGGCGAGGAGTGTATGCCAAGACCGAGTTGTTTGGCGGTCCGTCCTCTCTGCCTACCCCTGTGGGGAAACGGCGAGATGGTTAGTTTACTAGTTAGTTATATCAGGACTAAGTCATTTAGATACTCGTTTGTACCTAGATTGCATGCAGTTGGAATGGAGAAAACTTTCTGAGAGTTAGTATATTTGTTCAACTGCACGGAATATAGTAAGGCTATAATAACGTACCTCTGCAATAATAATCAATGTTAGCATAATAACCTACTATCATTACGCATGGGTTCTACATAATTAATTTAGCATATTTTTATTAGATAGATTACTGTTCCACAAAATTATTAAGTATAATATCACATGTTTGTAAAAGCTTATATAGCCGTATATAGGGTCTTCAATAAGAACGCTAGATTTTAAAATATAAATAAAACAAGTTGTGTGTGAGATATCAACTCATTTTTTTTATTTCAAAATATATTTTATGACATAAGTGTGGAATAAAACGTTGTTTAAATGTCAGCCGCAGTTTCGCTTGGTGGCACGTATTCGGGAGATCCAAATTTCAACGACTTTGTCGCATAAATCTGGATGAATTTGCTGAATGGCGTTTGTTATGTTGACTTTGAGGGCGTCAATTGTTTGCGGTTTATCTCCATAGATTTGGGATTGAAGATAGCCACAAAGGAAGAACTTCTTCTAATTTTGCAAATTCACTCTGTGGCACCATTTTATTAATGACAAATTAAAACACTTTGTTTTTTCCACGATAATCTTTATTTTAACACATCGACATGTTTCGAGAACGATGTTCTTTTCCTCAGGACATAAAATGTACTAAAACTAAATAATCAAGTATACAAAGCTATGCGTGGGTAGAAATTGAAGTAGTAAGGGAGGGAGGTGCTTAGAAGATCAACAAGGAAGATTGGGGAGAGGTGGAAATGGGAGGTGCTTAGAACATCAAAGACAAAAAATTACAATGGAAATATGTTTAAAATAGGGTTAATCACAAAATTGATTTGATTATTAATAATATTTAAATTTCTATTGACATTTTTTCTAATTTCTAAAATTTCTAAAAGATCTAATTGAAAACCACTAACGTTAGTATGTAAAATTTTTAAACCAGTATTTATATCAAATGAATGGTTAAATTCAATTAGATGGTTAGCAAATTCCAAATATTTATTGCTATTTAGACATCTCCTTTAATGTTCCTTAACCCTCGTTTTAAAATTTCTGCATGTTTTACCTATGTAAAAATGGTTGCAATCATTACAATTCAATTGGTAAACTCCAGATTTTTTCATTTTTTGTTCTTTGTCTTGTTATTTAAAATATAATTTTTCAATTTATTATTTGTATAAAAAGCTGGCTGTATTGTATTAGGAATCTTTTTCATTATTGAATTGGAGGTTTGATGATTTACAAACAATATTTTTCTCCATTGTTCTCGAAACATGTCGATGTGTTAAAACAAAGATTATCATGGTAAAAACAAAGTGTTTTAATTTGTCATTAACAAAGGAAGAAGTCTAAGAAGGCGTTGAATCGCACCATTTCGGTGGCCGTCGCCGTTCACGCCGTGTTAAGTTATAGTAGCCGCTGCGCGAGACAACCGTTCCCTTTTTGATCAAATCTCAAATTTAATGATTTGCACGCGTTGTTCAACGATGTATCTTTCCATGGTTATTGCCGTATTGCCGTATTGCCAAACAATTGACAACAAATTTGACAGTTGTCACATTAACAACATGGCTGCTATAACCTATCAAAGTTTGAGCGTCTCTATTGAAATACCCTATATAATTAGAAAAAGGTCCTAATATTTAGTTTTTTATGCTTCATCAAACAAATCATCGTTAAACTGAAAAAAATCTAACGCTTTTTAAAAATCATTTATAGGTGAACTGGCTAACTTACTGGATCCATAAAAAAGTTCGTTAATCATACCTAAGTTCTACCATGAATAAAACTACCGCTGATATTGATGCTACTGTGTCTAGAGTAAAAAAACGTGATGCTACTACTTATAAATCGGTGAAAATTGATGCCATTTTGTCCAAACCCGAGAAAAATGATGGATCATCGTTCAAATCAGAGAAACTTGATGCCATTTTGTCCAAACCAGAGAAATATGATGCTACTTCATTCAAATCGGAGAAACTTGACGCCATTATATTCAAACCAGAGAAACTTGATGCCACTGTATCCAAAACAGAGAAACTTGATGTCACTTTGTCCGAAACAGAGAAAAATGATGCTACTTCGTTCAAATCGGAGAAACTTGATGCCATCGCGTCTAAACCCGAGACATCACCCGAAGAAGAAAGTCCCCCACTCCAGCGTGGTCCAGAATTTCAGTTTATTGATATAAAAGAGGAAATGGAAAATGACACGGCCACCAAGAGAAAACCAAGAACTCCGGTTGTAGAAGAACACGACGAAGTATGTGTCAAGACCACTGATAAAGATGTGAATACTTCTGATAAAATTGTGGAATATTTGGTTCCTCTGCAAACGCTTGAGGAAGGTCCAGGTAAGACGAAAACCGTTTTTTTTCAGTGCATTTATTATATTGGTCTATAATGTATTCATTGAGATGGCTTCTGTGGTCGAAAGCTAAGATTCTTGACTCGCAATACGAAGGTCGCGGGCCACGTTTTGGGGATTAGGCCCCACTGCGGCGTGCGCAAATCTTTTTTTTTTTAAATTTGTTTTATTTCACAATTAATTCAAAATAATATATAATAAGCTTATGCCTGCGACTGGATTAGTACTTCGAGTAGCCTATTTTCTTTTCCTAGGTCCTTTCTATGTTTATACCAGAATTCTTAACCTATTTATTTAAAATATCTATAATTCTTGATTCGATTAAAAGTATTAGGCGAGTGCTTCAAATAAATTCACTAATTTAAATATTTTCTAAAATAGAATTTGGTTTAGCAATCATTGTTTTGCAAAATGTCCTTCTCAAATTTTGACATTTTATAATAAGCAATAATTATTATAAAATAAATTATACCCTATATGTTATTCTGATGTATGAGAATCATTATTGTAAAGTTTCATCAAAATCCATTCAGTAGTTTTTTGCGTGAAAGAGTAACAAAAACACATACATCCATACAAATTTTCGCGTTTATAATATAAGCAAGAAAGATATGCGATACAAATGTCATAATTATTCATTATTAATCACCTTACGATGCTGATAGAGTTCTCAGGCGATCATGACTGTCGGATAAGTGTGTAAAATTGGTCAAATCCTTATACAAATATAATGTTATTTATTATATACTTAAAACCATATCTGTCTGTAATGGCTTCAATAGTTTTTGTACTCAAAAATGTTCTATATTTTTTTCTAGTAATCCAGTGGCCGAAGCGTTACGGCTGCACAGAATGCTCATTTAAGTGCAATTCAAAACATTCGTTACGAGTCCATTACAGAAAACACACCGGAGAAAAACCATTCTCGTGTCCCGACTGCGACTATGTGTGTTCCATGAAAAGCAGCTTAACGCGGCATGCTAGGTGTCATACCGGAGAAAAACCCTTCTCGTGCACGGAATGCAGTTATAAGTCCGCGGATAAACAAGGTTTAAATGCGCATTTACGCACGCACAGCGGAGAAAAACCATTCTCGTGCACGCAATGCTCGTATAAAGGCAGTCAAAGAGGCAGTTTGATTCAACATCTAAGAACGCATTCCGGAGATAAACCATTCCCTTGTTCAGAGTGCTCTTTCAAGGGATATACAAAAGATTCGGTGATTGTTCATGGCAGGACGCACACAGGGGAGAAACCCTTTCAATGTCCTAAATGCACATCTTCGTTTACTCTTAAAACCAGTTTGACTCATCACTTGAGGATTCATACGGGAGAAAAACCATTTTTGTGTTCGGAGTGTACGCTCAGTTTCAGCACGAGAAGCAGGCTGAATGTTCATATTAAAACCCATTCCGGGGTAAAACCGTTCGGATGTACAGAGTGCGGTTATAGGTGTTACGAAGGGAGCAGATTGAATGTGCATTTGCGTACGCACAACAAAAAGCAGCAATGATTTCAAAGTAAAAACACATTTTCTGATTGATTCAAATCATTTTCAGCTATTGAAGATTTAGAATTTTGAAGATAAATAGTTAGGCAGGTATTTCGTTCAGTTAAAAAGTTTCCGCTTAGTAGCTGAGCGAACAAATGCGCCCAGCCATCGTGGATTCAATGCATCTGCAAGCTAAGTCCTCCATTATGGAACAAGCAATATTTATCACATAAAATGGTGATATTGGAAGCTAAACACGGAATTTTTATCTTTCCATTCAAATATAACTTTATATTTTTTTTATTATGAAATTTTATATTATTAATATTATATTATGTCTTAAAAGCACAAACAGCTTATAGAAATAAAACTTAATTTTTTGTTTTATTTTCGCAATATTGTAATCGGATTTACCATGTTATGGTTTATTATATTAACTGTTCCTTTTTTTACATTAAATCGACACATGCTGTGTGGGGGGGTCTTTTTGAGGAGAGGAAGGAGTGAACAATTGGTCTTGAAGAGACCAATGTTGTAGGAAGAAGGAAACACAGAGGCCGGAAAATCGTTCAACAGCTTTTGAACTTAAGAACGAGTCGTAGAAGCGACCCGTTCTCATGTGACACATGTCAAACGTTTAAATGAGAGCGGGTTCGGCGTGTTTTCCGACTACGCACAGGTACCGAGGGGATCAATGACGTTAGTTCCTCGGATCATCTTCCATTGAAATACCGGTAGAACAAGGATATCATTTCCACCTGACGCCTGAGCTCTAAAGATTACAATCCGTCTGTTAAGACGGGAGAATCTATCAAATGGACCGCCCGTTTCTGCAGAGAGTCCAAGGTTTTTTCTGGTATTTTGGGGTTCAAAATCAACTGTGGGGCCAAATGTTAATAAACAATTAAAATGCAATGAATTCAATAACAATATGATAATTATACAATACGTTTATTATGTAGCCCAACTTTATTGTAGGTAATAAATACATTAGAAAAACAGTTAACCACTCGCGCGATTGGTGTTCAGTTTTTGATTTGGCCATTCGATTTAATTAACATCATTCCTCAAAACATTAATATGAAAACATATAAACTGCTTACTGTGGTTTAAAGCTACTGAATCCACCTACATTTAACCGTTTATCCCATATATGTAGGTTCGTTAAATGTGGTCCAATTTTGTACCGACCTAAATCGCTCCAGTGGTTTTAAATTAAAAATATGTGCCTACCTAAAGATTAGCTGAAAACTTCCTTCCACTCCTAAAATGACACACCAGCGTTACCTTTTGACAATTTGAGATATAAGAAGGAATCGCTGAGAGAGTTGACACGAATAGAGTGCTCATGTATGCATCAGAGGCCCTAGCACGCTCGCTCTATAACGATCGATAGGATAACTATCGGTAACTTCTCATCGTTCCCTAGGACAACTGCAGATAGCTAACGTGCAGACGACAATTGATATCGAATATATTAAGGACACTTAGTCATTGTAAACTGTCACCTATTCGTTTGCGATCTGTAGTTGTCCTAGAGAACGATTAGAAGTTACCGACAATTATCCTACCGATCCTTATCGATCGACTGTGCTAGCACACCAGATGCATTGATTGTATACATCATATTTCAAAATTGTTATTCGACCAAAATCCAAGACCTACTGAGGTCTGCAAAAACTAAGTTTCCTCTGGAAGCAGACGGAGTGTATAAACTCAGCTGTTCCGGATGTGACAAGGTTTATGTAGGCCAAACAGAGCGGACGATTTCCAAGAGGATAGCAGAACACTTTCGTGCTTGTAAACTTGGCCATCCTGATAAATCGGCAATCGCCGAGCACTTAATTGAAACCGGCCATTATTTTGGATTTGTTCCTGAGGTCCTGGGAAGACCTAAAACTTATAGATCACGCCTGATTACGGAGGCAATTGAAATCTACAAAAATCCAATTAATATTAATAGAGACGACGGAGCTAAGCTCAACAGCTCTTGGTATCCGGTAATTGACGGCTACACCAAAGCTAATCGCAAAAAACCATGTCTAAGTATACTTTAATAACATATAATAATTCAATACAAAAGTATAAAACCATTTGTTTATACCTTGATATTGGCTACATTCGCTTCAGATTGGTTTTTTCTATTTCTAGAATTCGCCACAAGATGACACTACTTTCGTTTGGAAATTTCGTTACATTTCTCCGTGGACGGGCCCCAGGCTAACGTAAATACTGCGCTTTCACCAAATTTCCCTTTCAAAGTAGTTCACTTTCTTCTGAAATAAAGCTAACGGCACGGTATCGCTTCCAACTAAATAAGCACACACTTAACACTACAAATTCACATCGACGGATCTGCCGGATCTGCCCTGATGATGGACACTGCAACGCTGTCCGAAACGTCGGCTAAAGAAGGAGGTAGCACAACACGGCATAACACCCCAAAAACAAACAACGAAAATGCTTTTGGCCGTGAAAATCTAAAAACGTATCCGTCCTTCGATTACATCAAAAATACACCCCACTATTCATTTTTTGTTAAAATCAATAAGTAGGCAACATTTCAAAATGTTCTCAATGATGTTTCATAACGACATCACTGTCGGATCATACGTACAAGTAAAGTGGTCAAAAGGTCTCCTTCAACCAATATCTTCCGATCCAACCTGCCACGCAGTTGCATCCACTACCGGGCAAGCCTCACCCCATTAACATTTTGCTACATATGAACCCAAACGTAGAATTTTATAACTACACTCGTAACAAGATAACGGTTTACTTCTAAATGCGTTAGCAGATGAATCCACAACTCGAATTTTATAATTGTACTTCTTCGGATCTGATGACTGGTTTAAACTTTAGAATGAATCTGCATTTAAGTCCACAAGCTGTACTAACTTACAGATGAAGTTATGAAAAATAAGTTAAAGGTGTAATGAGAGGAACAGCTCGAATACTTTTTTGCACTCGCGTAATACGGCAACCTTGTTTACGAACGCAGGGCGCCGCTGCCAACGTATTGGTTGCGCAATTTAGTAATAATTCATCTAATCAGTGGACGGCTCCCCGCTATCTGTCGAGGATGCACCACAACTGACCCTGTATAAGCAGACGCACGGCCTTGAACCACCGGATATCCATATCC
This sequence comes from Limnephilus auricula, assembly GCA_951813805.1. NCBI lineage: Eukaryota > Metazoa > Arthropoda > Insecta > Trichoptera > Limnephilidae > Limnephilus > Limnephilus auricula. Next base: position 6,188,717 of record OX638414.1, on the reverse strand, counting down.
GGATATCCATGGCTCAGTACCTGAAACTAATCATGAGATATGTTGTTCGCGTTAGTAAGGCGAAAGAGCTTCTAGTGATTTTCTTCCCTCCGAATACAATCGAGGATAACGCTGTGTCGATTATGCGAAGTGTAGATATATTCTGACACTTTACCCATATTTATGTTTAAGTCTTTATTCCTAAGTCAATAAAGACTTAATAATATTAAAAAAAGTAGAATACAGAAAAATTATGCATATTGAACAATGTACTTAGTTACAACTTGCAAACCACTATTGCTTTCAGAACGCTCTAGCCAATAAACACAAGCTTCTAGATCTATATTAATACGATAATGCCCGTACGGTTCAAATTAAGGAACCCGACTCCGAGTAAATCTCCACGCCACACTGTATGGACACCGTTATGAGCCGTCCGTGAACGTGCATTTTTCCACGGAGCTGCTGCCGTAATATACACACTTAGATCTCGCCCATACGCGTTTTGCAAACAGAAGTGGCGCCACCTATAATACTATATTTAAGGAAAAAAGTATGAAGAAGAGGAAACATTTTTCGCTTTTATTCAATATTAAGAAGATTTATGTTCCTCTCATTATTCACGGTATTAATGTAAGAATGTCTACTATTATATATCTACCTATTAAATATAAGTATTCTGAAGTATAATGTTAATAATAGTAGTTAGTTTTGCAAAAGGGTGATGCTTTATAAATAGTCACCAACACTTAAACTGGGCGAAGCAGAACGAAAAGCCGCCCGCAGGGCCTAGCAGCAAAAACCCGCGGACCGGGTTTTTCACTGCTAGCATGATATTAATATCATTCATAAACTTGTAAGATACAATAAAAGTCAGTAATAAATTAATAACCTTAGTCGGTATATTTACATTGAAATCATAAAAATATAACAAAATTTAAATAGAATCTGATGGCAACAAGAAAAAATACAATAATATTAAAAGATTCTTTGTGTTGATATATTATTTATAACGCCTTCCTCAATTAGTGAGATGGTGCGGCTCCATATCGTGAGAGAAACGCGCCCACATTCGCGCGTACAGTTCCTCCAGTCCTTGTGCGTACTTCTTACAATCAAACAGCGGGCTTTCTTCGCACATGGCCCAAACTTTGGCACGAATTTCTTTCAAATATTCCTTGTTATTGCCGAGACGTATGGAAATATCTTGGTATTCTTGTTGGGTACTGGCAATGAGTTCTGAGCAGCCAAGAGCAATCAACTGCGAAGCTGCCACTCGTGAAGCCATTGTCTCTCCTGGAAGGGTGACAACAGGCGTGCCGGTCCACAGAACATCCATGTTCGTGGTGTGACCGTTGCACAGCGGCGTGTCGAGGCAGATGTCAGCCAACTGTCCGCGTCGTACATGCTCTTCCTTTGGCGCTCGGTTGGAAAACATGATTCTTTCGGCTGGCAAACCTAGCTGCTGAGCGGCGAGAAGCAGATTACGTTCCCCCTCAGCTGGGAACCTCAGCAGCCAAATAACCGAGTTGGGCACGTTTTGCAGGATGTTGACCCACATGGCCAGCGTGGTGGGGTCAATCTTATACAGCTGGTTAAAGTTGCAGAACACGATGGCGTCATCGGGCAGGCCGTACTGTTGGCGGGAAGTCACAAGAATGCCCTGCGGGACTTCTTCACCTGTGGCTGCCTTATTGTTGGTCTGCGGTGTCACCAGTCCATTCTGTACTACCACGCCGTTCACGGAAGTTTGAATTACTTCACGAACTTCCTCTACAGATGCAGACTCTATGAAAGAAGACAGATCAGCACCATTGATAACACCGATGTTCTCAGCCAGCGAGGAGTCGGTAACAATCAATCTTTCACGTAAATGTGGGAACATTTGCTTATGGTCTCCGACAAAGAACGAATCGGGCATGTAAGCCAACTTCTCTGAGTATTGATCAGCTAGTTCAAGGGGACTCGTCACCGCATCGGTTATGATATAGTCCATGTAGTGTGCCCCACTGGTGCCCGGATAGCCCAGCCACATTAATTGTATGGGAGCAGGGCGTAGGGCAAATATCTCGTTACGAGCTCCCTTTGTGTATCCGCTCATGTTGATAAGTATATTAATTCCATCATTGTGGATGAGATCAGCCGCCCTGCCATCGTCCGGAATGGTAGAGAGGTCAACAAAGTTATCTGATTCTCGAGAAATTTTGGTACGGAATGTTGTTCCGTCATCAGGGCTCAACGCATAGCAGAATACTTCCACCCTCGATCTGTCGTGCATTCCTGGAATGGACTGCATGAGATGAGATGTGGGATGGTTACCGAAATCATTGCTGACATAGCCGATTCGCAGTCTTCCCTGAATCTCGCGTTTAATTTGATATGATAACTTGCGCAAGAGGCTAACTTTCTCTTCACATAAACTGGCATGTCGAGCAGCAATCAGTTTCCTACATTCGTGCGATAAAGGGTACAGCATGGAATGATGTGGGTGAATGGAAGGCAGCCTGCCTGCATCTAGCTGCTCAGTTGCGATTCTGATAAGTTTCTCCATTCGTACGTCGTAATCTGTCCAATCGCACACAATCTGCAAGCAGTGCGCTAGGTTACAGTATGCATCAGGGAAATCTGGCTTCAACTTGAGAGCTCTCCTATAAGACAGAATTGCTTTAGATATGTTTCCGGAATCCTTATGGATGCTAGCAAGGTTACTGTGGGCGTCAGCAAAGGCCGGATTGATTGTAATAGCTCGAGTATAACAATTAAGGGCTCCAGCGATATCTTGCATCTCTTTGAGTGTATTTCCCATGTTACTATACGCATCAGCAAATGTTGGCTGAATCCTTATAGCTTCCTTGTAGTGCGCCAGAGATTCATTCAGTTTTCCTTGCTGTTGCAGAAGTGATGCGAGGTTGCTATGCGCAGCAGCAAACTCTGGGGCGATTTCGAGGGCTTTCAAGTACAGGCTAGTGGCTTCCTCGATGAGGCCTCGCTCCCTTTTGATGTTGGCTAGGTTATTGAGAGAATCTGCGTGAGAAGGACACAACTGGAGCGCCATGTTATAGCATTCCTCCGCATCCGGATGCCCTTTCTCTTTAAGCGCGTTGGCGAGGTTACAATAGGCATCGGGGAAGTTGGGCTGCAGCTCGATAGCATGGCGGTACTTGTCGATAGCCAAATCGATGAGTCCCTGTTCGTAGTAGACGCACGCTAAGTTTCCGTGAACTACGACATTGTTCGGAGCAAACTTCAGCGCCCGTAGGTAAGCTGCTACCGCTCTGTCGAAGATGCGGGCCTCCTTAAGCACGTTGCCCAGATTGATGTAAGCATCCAAGAAGTTAGGATCAAGATTAACAGCCTTTTCGAAATGATGGAGGGCTAGCCAAACCTCCCCTTGAGAGTTGAAGACGCATCCGAGATTATTATGAGCCACGGCAAAATTGGGCTGAGTCTCGATGGATTTTAGATAGCAAACCTTGGCTTCCTCGAGCCTTCCCGATGCCTTCAGTAAATTTCCGAGATCGCTTCGCACACAGTAGAGGTCCGGGTTATATTTCAGGGCGGTGTTGTAGGCTTCCACGGCTTGTTCCACGTCCCCCGCGGCCACAAGTGCAGCAGCCATGTTGATGTGCCCATCGATAAAGTCTGGTTTTAGGCGAACAACGTGCCGGTAGTTCTCCAGTGCCTCCTGCAGTTGTCCGCGCTCTTTGCACACGTTGCCTAGATTATTGTATGCCTCGGCAAGCAGCGGGTTTTGCTTGATGGCCAGCGTGGAAAAGTGCGCCGATTGGTCAAGCCGGCGGCACTGAAAATGTATTGATGACAACAGCAGCAGAACGCCGGTATCGGTAGCATCCTGGCGCAAAAGTTGCATGCAGTGTATCTCAGCTGTATCGTAATCCCCGTTGCGGTATTCAAAATGTGCTAGGTCTAAAATATTAATACCTGTAAGTGAGACCGAGTCTGACATCGCGAAGTATGTTTCATTCAAGCGAGAGCGAAGACTTGAGATCAATTCTCACTGACCTTTTGTTTTGTACCTTTCTGAAACTTTTTTCTTAGTCTTTGATGTTGTATCACTATGTAATGTCGCGTTATTTCAGTAATGAATTTTCGTGTATTACCATAGATTCATTGATGGTCTTGCCATAGATACCAAAGGGTTCCACTAACATCTTTGGACCTGAGGCTAGACTCAAAACTAAATTACACAGCCACCTCTGCTCTGGGGCTCCAAAATAACTGAAAAAAAAAACCCCGACTCCGTGCAGAAATAGCGGTCCAATTGATAGATTGCAATCCTTAGAGCACAGACGTCGGATGGGCGTGCTGTTCTTGTTCTACCAGTATTTCAACGGAAGATGCTCCGAGGAATTAGCATCATTCTGCACCGGTGCGTAGTCGGGAAATACGCCAAACCCGCTCCCAATATATGTTCATAGTTGACTTTTGTCACATGAGAACGGAAGTCTTCAAGACCCAAGTTCACTGCTTCCTCTCCTCTAAAAGACCTTTTTACACACCATCCTCAATTATGAGATAGGCCCTAAGGAAAAATTATTTTCCTTAGGGCCTCCTGTGTGGAGTAAAGTATAAATAAAAAAAAACTAGGAGGGAACTTGGGAACAAATACAACAAAAACATGTTTTCAGTAACGTATACAAAATTACTGATGTTGCAAGAAATGAGTATGACTCATAACAATACTTATATTAGAATGAGACGAATTTCTAAAAAGGATATTCGAATGTGAAGTGAACATTTGTCATTGCTCCTACCATATAATTGGAACAATTCTTCTTCAACGTCGCTGTATTATAACCCTATTCGACGAATCCAAAATTTGGGAAATATATATACATTTATTATTTATATAATATATAAATTTATCTACAACATGCTTACTCCTACGTTGTCGATAAATTTAGTTTAACAGCGTTGCAATATAAGCTGGCTTTAATACGTTTTTGACATCGAATAAAGCTGATTTACATGATGAAATTGTATAACCAAGGCTTGCCTGCAATGTGCATCCAGTACACATTGCTTCTTGAACCTTTAATATAGCCTATCATTTTTCTATATTCCTTTTATAATATAAGTATATATAACGCCGACCAGTGACCACTAGCTTCCAGCCGAGGAAGCCATCCTTCACGCGCCTCTTCAAGCCACCGTCGAGGCTCTTCCAGATATTTCGCGTGCCCGCGAAGTAACCCACAAGTCGCAGGCCTCCTTCCGTCCCCGAACTCCACGAATTGCCGACCAGAAATTGCCAATGTCGTATTTAGGAGTCAGCTCCTGAATGCATTACGCTGCGCAGTGCCGTAGTGATTTCAGTTATATCCATACACCCAGTGCATTAATATCCAAAAATGAAAAGTTATTGTACGCGAAGATTAACAACCAGCCATCAAACAAAGGGAAGTGATTGAACATTTGATTACAATACTATTTTTGTAGGAATTAAAGACAATTCGCGTAGGCTTAAAAAAATTGACATTCTAATTTTAAGATGATCCACTAGTCCTTGACTTTCGGAATCGGGCGGAGCGAACGATTTTTGGGCGTTTACCAATAAAAAGCCTAATCTCTAGCAAACAACAGTATTTTGTTATTTCGCAAGTATATTTTTAAAGATCGAAGCGCCGCGTAGACTAAGGCATGTCCGTTTGCCCCGGGCTCTGGGCCGCTGGGCGTAGAATGAGCGACGGGCTAAAATCCTTCTGTACATGGCATAAGGATGAAATTCGCACTTACAAATTTGTTGGGTACCGCCTATTTTTATTCACTGAAAAGAAACGTCGCCAAAATGCACGTTTTAATTTATTTTGTGAAGTTCAGACACAAATATTAAAATGTTTTCCGATCACTCTATAAGAAACATAATTAGCTACATTATTCAATAAAACAACACGAGAAAAGGGATTTGTTAGCAAGAGATTTTTCACTTTTAACCATTTTTTATAGGTTAGACGCATAATTTTTTTCTAAGCTTATTAAAAAGCTTATCAAAAAAATACTCGATCACTTCAAAGGCCAAGATGTGTTCTACTCACAGTACTTAATTGAAGCATCTATATTATTTCTAAGCGATCAAATTTTCAAAACTAATACACAAGATTTTATACGATTTTGCATTTTTCCGCATGTCTTCACCTTAATGCTAAGACCACACCGAAGCCAACCTTCCAACTCCGAACTTCAACATGGCGGATGTCGAACAGCTGATTCGGCGCTTATGTTATCAGTTGCCTACAATTATTTCGTAGTTTTCAAACAACTGTTATACACTCTCCCGTAATTTAATTTTAATGGTACGCGGCACACGTGTCTTGATCGCCGGCCGTTAGCAGAGGTGTGGATGGCTGCGGCAGGCTGGTTCGTGTGAGTTGGCCGTCGTGATCCCGGGCCAACTCGAACTTCAACCTTCCAACTCGAACTTCCAACGCACGAACTACCCCTCCACACAATCGTTCAAACGTTTGAAGTTGGAAGTAGACCGCAGTGTGGCCTTACCATTATGCATTTAGATGGTATCAAATGTTCAATCACTTCCTTTTGTTTGTTGGCGGGTTTTTGGTCTTCGCGAACAAAAACTTTCATTTTTGGTTAGCCGATCATGTGGTGGCTGCGGCCAACCCTCCAACTCCGAATTCCGAACTTCAACATGGCGTATATCGAACAGCCGATTCGGCGCTTATCTTATCAGTTGCCTACAATTATTACGTAGAGGTTTATACACGACATGTTTTAAAACAATTGTTAAACCACTCTCCCGTAATAATATTTTCATTTTAATGGTATGCGGCACACGTGTCTTGATCGCCGGTCGTTCGCAGACTGAGGTGTGGACGTCTGCGGCTGGCTGGTTCTTGTGAGTTGGCCGTCGCGATCGCCTCGGAGGTGATCCCGGGCCAACTCGAACTCTAACCTTCCAATTCGAACTTCCAACGCACAAACTACCCCTCCACACGATTGTCTAAACGTTTGAAGTTGGAAGTTGGCCGCAGTGTGGCCATACCATTAAGATGTAATTAATTAAGTAGATAGTAAGACTAACCATAAGTTAAAATAACCCCTGCTAATTGTAACTATAGAATACTATTTAATGTCTAATAACCACTAAAGCGACCACGCGAAATAAATAAATTTGCCTCGATTGCTAAAGATTTCCAAATGAATTTAAAAAAAGTTTTAACATTAAAAAGTCATGCCTTTGAAAAACTTAAGTGCTATATAGCCAATGAATTAACCTATATTTTGCCGTTTATCTCATATTCATAGGATTTATAAAAAACATATTAAAAAATCGTAAAGTTTATAACCGTGCGGATCCTGCGTTTTTTGAAACTTTGGAACCAAACTACTTGTTCGAGTCAACATAGACTATTTTCAATTTTTGTATGTTGTCTGTGGTATACTTGATAATGAAAGGTAGGTACATATCTTTGGAAAAATGACATTTTAACCGTAAATAGTAGGTAGAACAGAAATTCTGCGCGACAAAAATATTAAATAATATTATTTTACTCGTTCTAAAATAGTTTACGAAGTTCGGATTTTCGACATCTGTAATGGGACTGCGAGACGAGCAAGCGGCTTGATGGCCAGCACGTAAATTTGTTATCTATTGTTTTCTATTATTCTCTATGCTTTTAGGCTTGCCGCGGCGCATCAAGCCTCTCCTTCAAGCCTGGCCACGCCTTCGGTGATTTCGTGGCGGTCGAAAGGGGGTTGAAAGTGAATTTTGTGCGAAATGGAATATAACAAAGAAAAAGCATTCTTTATTGTGTTATAATAAATTTTATATATTAATATTGTAATATAACATTAATTAGTAAAGTAAGGACAATTATTTTTCTTCATTTCTCAGATGTTTATTTATTTATTTAGGAAAATCAACAGATTGTTTACATCAATTAAATTAAAATTAAGAATACAAATAAAATCTAAACAGATTTTCACATTACTATAATTATAATAAAAAAAACTAAGTGGGCTGAGATAATATTTACAAAAAATACAACTTTGTGAAATTAAATAAAAATTAAAAGAAGATGTAAGAACATAAATAAATAACAATTTAAAGTTAACATATAACCTGCTTAATAAATTTCAAATCATAATGTTTGGAAATATTTTTTTAAAAAACACAAGTCCTGTACAATTTAACACATTTAATTAAGACAATAGCAGTTTCGTTATTATTAAACATTTAAGAAAATATTAAATTATTAACACCAGTAAAAAATCATTTTAAACTCCATGGATATTGAAATTGGACTTCGTTAATAGAATCGCATAAAGAAGTGGTCTAAAAGTGACCTAACTACAATTTAAAAATGACATTGAATGCCGAAACAGCTTTCATAATATTTAAAAAAACTAAAATACTTACAGAACTTAAAAATAACATTATTGAATTTGATGTACAATATTTTCATTAAAAATCAATGGATTTCTTGAATTGAACCCAGAAATGGACAAATTGAACACAGAAACAATAGCTGCCTACTTTATAATAATTTTATATAATTGTTTTACACGATACGTAATATCTAAAATCACCATTCATCGTAATGTTTTTTGTCTATGGGTACTTATTTATCTATTCTCGTTTGTCTATTCCCGAAAAAATATGAATTCGCATCAAGCCCCGTCGCCAGCACGTAGTATTGCGCAATGCTTGTGAGAAAGCCGCAAGCAAGCTTTGGAGACGGTCAAAAGGCTTGTCACAAAGTGCCATAGAAAAGAAACTACGTGCTTGCCATCAAGCGGCTTGGTCGTGTCGCATAGCCTTAACAAAATAGAGGCGTATCACATTCGCATACAAAAGGCGCTCTGCATAGCACAATTTTGAGTATTTATGAAGTAAAACTTTTTTACGCACGCACGCTCGACTTGGGCGGTAAACTGGCGAATGCTTGACGAGAGCGTTACGTAAAGGTGTTATATCGGGCGACTGTAGGAGCAAGAGAGAGCAGTGCACGCACATATTTTCTTTCCCTCTTCCTCTAATAGCCAGTGAATGAAATATCTCAGTATTTTGAAATACAAATTGTGCGTTTCAGTACCTTCACGCAGTGACGCGCCATGGACACGCCAAACGCTAGGGTAAGCGGACGTCCATGCGCACGGCTTGATCGGGCTAGGCGATAAATAATAAATATAAATAAATATTTGTAGAAAATTAATATATGTTATCTATATATATACATATAAACATATTTATATACATACATATAGATGGAGCAAAAGAAGTTTTACTTCAGTTGTGTGCTCTGAAGCACATTCGTTTTTTTTTGTATGAGGTGCTTTTTAGCGGTGCGGACCAAATAAATTGTACGTTACCGCTATAATAATATAATTATTGTCCTGACCTACGAAACTTTTCGAATTTGTGTCCATCACTAGTAGTAGCATGCTGACGCGTTATCAATACATTATCATATATAATGATAATATCTGTAGTCCATAGACATCGTTATTATCAGCACGATCTGACATTTGTCAATTTGTTCGTCACGTTTATTCGACGCTATGCTTTAAAGTGCAATGTTAATTCAAATTGAAACATAACACTTTGGGAATGGAACGACCTTGAATCTACAGATATCCCTTTGGTTTTAGATATCCTTTGTCTGCTGCATCTTACTGTGGTGCCATGGATCTGTGCACAGTTGTTCCCACCATCAAGACGGAACCAGTGGAAAAGGAAGATGATTCAGTGGAAGTACTCCATACGGAGATAGAAATTGGAAATATAAATATAAAGAAGGAATGTTTGACACTGTGTAGCGATAACAGCCATTCTGCAGGTAAATATAGTGTTACTAGCTGACCCGGCAAACGTTGTTCTGCCATTATTACTATTTCTAATGAATATTTTTGGTTTTTAAATTCTGCAGGTAAATATAGTGTTACTAGCTGACCCGGCAAACGTTGTTCTGCCATTATTACTATTTCTAATGAATATTTTTGGTTTTTAAATAAAAAATAACGAATTTATTTTAAATGTATGGGGATGGGATCTATGACAGAAAGAGGAATGGAGCGCTGTAGACGATGACCGCCGATAAAAACAAAAAAAACTACAACTGAGAGGAGTAACAGAGTACCTCCGAATAGTTTGTCGTTGTTTTTGGATTGGTTCGTCTGTTCTTTCTGCTCTACTATTTCGCATGTTTGTTGCTTTATTCTCGCTGGAATTGTTCACTTTAATACCCATACACAAACAGATAAATTAAAATAAATCGTGCAAAATTTTGCACGCAGCGGGTTGTGATACATGTCAACAAATTCCGAATGAAATGTCAAAATGACGAGACGCCTGTCATTGAACAACATAATTTTTTTTTTTAAATTTATATATTTGGCTTTCACCCATCAAGGGTGATCTTGGCCATATCTTAAAATTAGTTACATTACATTCGTTACAAATAAAATGAGAGAAGACAAGGAAGTTATACAGGTTCCCAAAAATATGAACCCATACAACTGTACACAACAAAATAACAAGAACAAATGCATACAGATTTGACAAATATAGAAAAATAGTGAAGACAGTTAAATAAGTAGTCAGATGGTTATACAAGTTGCCGTAAAATACAGAGTTGTGTATAAAGAGTGATCATAACATTGTAGAGACGAAAGTTGTACAGATTCCCAAAAATAGGAACCTGTACAACTGTACACAACAAGAACAAATGCATACAGATTTGACAAATATAGAAAAATAGTGAAGACAGTTAAATAAGTAGTCAGATGGTTATACAAGTTGCCGTAAAATACAGAGTTGGTATTAAGAGTGATCATAACATTGTAGAGACGGAAGTTGTACAGGTTCCCAAAAATAGGAACTTGTACAACAGTACATAAAAACGTAACAAGAACAGATACATACTGATTTAACAAATATAGAAAAGAAGAGAAGACGATTATACTAGTAGTCTGATGGTTTATACAGGTTGTCGTAAAATACAGAGTGGGTTTTAATAGTGACAAAATTGTAGAGGAGAAAGTAGTACAGGTTCCAAAAAATAGGAACCTGCACAACTGTACACAATGACACTACAAGAACACAGGCATACAAATGGAATTGAACATAATGTGATTGATGGTTAATGTTAAGGCCATTTTTATAAATAAATTTTGCTAACAAATAGTGAATTTCAGGAGTGTTAAGACTAAGAAGGCAGGGCACACTGGTAGGGAATTCAATTTTAAGTTTTACCAATTCATGAATGAAGTTTGGAAATTGATCATTGATAGGACACTCAAAAAAATTATGATCTAAAGTATCCAACAACATAAATAATTTAGTTATATTTAAAATACGAACAACGGTTAAATTTGTTCATACGCAAATACTAAAATCGTGATTAAAAAAAATTGAGGGTCGCGATTAAAAAATGGGAGAGTGAGGGTAGGAGAGTAAACATTTTGGGTTATAGGTATTTTTTGAGACAAAATTTAAAAAAAAAGTTTAAAAATTTTTTCTCGAAAAAGGAGAAAAAATATGGATAAGGGACCAAGTCATCATCATCGTCTAATCATCCAAGATTAACAGTTTCTCCCAAGATGCTTTTCTTCTCTTGCGCTCTCCACGTTGCTTGAAATGGCCTTAGCCGTGTTTGATGACCAGATCTTCCACTTTCCCATTTCCTTCTCCTTTCCCAATTTCCTTCTACTCCCCACTACCTTTAGCCTCAAAACATACTCAAATTGGAGATGCCATTGTCTCGCTGGCTCCAGATAGGAGCAGTTTGGACTCTTGTGCGGTATTCACATACGACCTGATTACAAAATTATTTATTTGTGATTACAGGGGTAAAACGCGAAAATTTGGACACACTCAAAGGAAATGAACATTCTGACGAAAATATTCAACCTAAAGTCAGCGAACGGAATTCTGACCTCAAATATATTTCTGATGAGCATAAAACAACTACGATTTCAAATGAAATCACAGTCAAAGAAGTGGTAAAACCATTCCCATGTCCAGTCTGCAGTTTCTCAAGTTCACATAGGTCCGGATTAAACCAACACATGGTGGTTCATAGCGGAGAAAAACCTTTCTCATGTTCCAAATGTAGCTATACCAGTGCCAGGAATACGTCACTAAAGAGACACATGCTGACTCACAGTGGAGAAAAACCATTCTCGTGTTCAATCTGCAGTTATTCATGTAAATTAAAGTCTAACTTAGATGTCCACATTCTTATACACTCTGGGATTAAGTCTTTCTCATGTTCCGAATGCAAATACTCAACTCCCAAACGTTCAGCATTAAAACAACACATGCTTATCCACAATGAGAAAAAAACATTTTCATGTTCCGAATGTGTGTATTCTTGTTCAAATGACTCAACATTAAAAAGGCACATCTTCATTCACTCAGGAGATAAACCATTCGCATGTTCAGAATGCTCTTACACATGTTCTTTGAAATCTAATTTAAATGCGCATGTTCTCCGGCACGCCGGAGAAAAACCATTTGCATGTGTGTATTGTAATTATTCGTGCGCTTTGAAGTCTAATTTGGATATGCATATTTTGACGCACACCGGTAGTAAACCATTCTCGTGTACACAATGTACGTATACAGGTTCACGAAAGACTAATTTAAAGCAACACATGCTGATGCACACTATCGATAAACCATTTTCATGTCCAGTATGCAACAAATCATTTCCTAGTGAGTCGAAATTAAATCGACATAGACGGATTCATAAATGAGTCTGGATCATTGTTATTTATCTGCTATTCCTTGAATACAGATTTTGCTGGGATTGTGAATTCATTTTACGTTGGTTCGGATTTATAATACTTGGTAACACGATTGAAGTGTTCTATAGTTATTTTTTTCTCTCATATTCTTATGTGTCTTTGAGAAATCTATTTATTTTTAGAATTTCTATCTGCGTAACTGCTTCTGTAAATTGCCAGCAAAAGTTTATTTAAAAATTGTGCCCGATAACTTACCTCCACGATAAATCAATATATTTTCGATTACACAATTACTTTGTGTTCTCTATTTTTATTAAAACATTATAAACTTCGTAAAAGAGGGATACATTCAAAGGAATTTCAATACAAATCTCTCATCACAATTTTTTTTTGTTTCACACGAAAAAGATCTCGTGTAGGTACATTTTTTAACTGATTACGAATGTAATATTTTCTGTTTAATTTTTTTTTAAGAAGTTCTGTTTTATTTGGTTATTTATAAGTGAAAATTATTTATTTCAAGTTGCTTTTAATATTAAATAAATAATATAACTCTAAATACATTCACTTAGAGTTTTATGGATAACGTTATCTTTATTGAAGAAGTAGGTATATTTTGTTTAGTTATAAGTACATGTATATTATATAACATTTCTAAGTGCGTTTAGAGTTTTAAGGGTACATTTATATTAATTAAAGAAATCGGTTTATTTTGCTTTATTATAAATACAAGTATCTTAATGTACTTACATAAAAAACATAGAATTTATATAGGTACATTTAGATATTCAAAGTTACAAGGATTGATCATTTATTAACTATAGTTTTGTTATTTTGAGGCAGGGTCTCTTATTCTCAAATTTAATATTGTAAAAAATCACTCACTAAAATCAAAAAATCACTCACAAAAATCACTGGATCAAATTTATATGATATTACAAAACAGCGTAATACTACATAATAAAAGATATTGATCACAAAATAACTTAATTAAAACAACAATAACTAAACAGATTACTAACATTTAAAAATATACACAGAGATGTAAAGAAATTTTGCTTAATAATTGTGCGAATTTGATATTTTTAAATAATCATTTTAAATAAGTCAAAGAAAGGAGGGTTTTTAAAATACGAAAAACTGTAAGGACTTAATATAAAAATAAATATATATAAATAAATAAAAATATAAAACACCTTTCTTTGACTATTTGATAAAAAAGTTGTGCACAAAGACAGAGATGTTCGGAACTGACACCGGAAGAATTTCGTAGAAAGTAGATCCCGGGATGACACACAAATATTCTTTAAATGGAGCTTGTGGGCGGGCATAACAAAATGAAAAAAAAAACAAGAATTAAATGTTCACTAACACGGGTTATTACGTACACTACAACATTGCATTTTGAACACAAGAGGGATTCTCTCTGAAACGAAGTACAGAATGGAACCACAGAAGTCGCTTAAAACTTATCCAAAACATGGTCCCCCTCAGCACAGGATCTCCTGGTGAGGAGAACTACGAATATAAACGAAATTTAAATATAATTAACCTAATAATCCTCACCATGCCATATAACTCACCCACAAAATACAAGAGCAAAATCACACAATCAATTCCAAGTGCCTACAATTAAATCAACTTTTGCCAAAAAGCACGAATCCTACCTCTCACCTCTAATATTCAACACCTTCTTAAAATAAACCACTTACTCCATCACTGATAAAAATCAAAAATGGCTACATAAACAATGCAACATATGGCTACTACACAAAAAAAGAGAATGCATCACCAAGTTAACGCTAATCTCTTCCTAATCGATAATTCCTCATCTTTATTTACACAGGTTTTTTACCAAATATAGAGATTTATTCTTTCTTCTTATTGATTTATTATTCTGCAACTTGTATTTTCATGTTTATTTTCTGACTATTTTCCTGTTTTTTCTAATTATTACCTTTTTTTCTGTTTATTTTCTGACTATTTTCCTTTACACTTTTATCTTTTTTAATGTTTTAATTATTACCCGTCTCAGAACAGACAACGTCTAGTGAGGCGGGTAACTTACTAGTTATAAAATTACTGTATTACCTCAATAAACGCCCGGGTTGCCGGCAATGAAATTGAATTAATTAAATTGAATTGAATGAATAGACTATTATTATTAGTTTATTATTATTACTGCAGTTAGAAACCATGATATATAATATTCGTAATTTTATTTAATTTGTGTAATTTAATTTATCAACCATATTATGAATTTCCAATCTGTAAACTTGACCCGCTATAACGCTGGGACATCCCTAGCATGGCGAATGAAATAACACAAAAATCTTTAAAATGTACAAAGTTCTTGTAATAAATAAATAAATATATTTTTAACACGTATATTATGAAAATGTAAGCATTCAAATATAATCGTTAAATATAAAAATTATCTTCGTTTTTTTTTTTAATTTTTCGAAGAAAACTTCTTCGGAAAGGTTTTCACTTTGTGATGTCATTATTTATTTTAATTAAAAGACAAAATAACTTTGTTTACATCATTTTTTATTTATACACAATCTACATGTTTCGTGAACGATGTTCACCTCATCAGGAACAAATGTATACTAAACTTAAAAATTAAATATAGATTACATATAGGAGGAAAGGCTAGAAGGGGAAGGGGTAAGGGTGGGGGATGTTTATTACAATTAAGGTAGCGACAGACTCGCAGCTCACATCAAAAAGTTATTTATAACACAATAGCGCTCGCCATACAATCCCATGAGACCCGCCAGACGTAAAAAGATGATGCGCTGTGATCGCGGTTTGAATCTTCGCTAATCGGAATTATTTTTCGCATTCGCTACTGTGGCGATATCAGAAAAGTTATGCGACCCCCTATCTACCGTGAACAGGAGAGGGGGTCATTTTTAATACACGGAGCATGCACGGAGCTGTCAAGTTAACATATCCAGTACAAAGAAATGATATTCTCTCGATCGCTTCCGATTTCAACTGACCCCTTCTCCTGCCGTAGGAAGGAATATTTTATAACGTAGTGTGTCGGTAGAAAAGATACTTATAACGCAGTATCTTTTGGATGTGAACTTCGCGTTTGTAGTCCGCTTTAGGAATTTCAAAGTCATTAGCAGGGAAAAGGTTCAAAAGAAGGTTTATAAAAATTTGCTGCTTATTTATTATGTGTGCTTTATATAAAAATAAATATTTTATTAAATAAATATAAATGCTTTATAAAATTTATCAGGCTTTATTAAATAAATATAAGTAAAAAGTGATGTAAACAAAGTTATTTTGTCTTTTAATTAAAATAAATTATACCAAATAAAACAAATAACTTAGTTTTAAACCACTTTATATTTATTATTATATTTGTCCACCGGTTTCGATTGGACTCAATCTTCATCAGGACAATAAAATAAACTAAATCATAATACAGAGAAACAATAAAAGGTAAACAAAATAGAGAGAGAAAGCAATATATGGGAGAGGGAGAGAACATCATAGACTGGTTGGTGGAGGGGTAGGGGGCGGGGTAAAGGAAGGGTGGGGGTTACATAAGGAGTAAGGGAACAACTTTAAAATTGGACTGTTTGTTAATTCTAGTTGTTTGTTTAAAATTTGCAAATTATTTTTATTTGATTTTGAAATTTCTAATGCTTCTAAATTATTCAGGCGTATTCCTATTTTATTTTTATGTATTATTTGGACTCCCGTATTTTTATTAAATGTGTGGTTAGTATTAATTAAATGTTCGGCAAATTCTGAAAAACCCGTGCTTGTTAAACACCTGACATGTTCTTTAACTCTAATATTTATATTACGCGCGGTTTTACCTATATATGTTGCTGGGCAATCATTACAATTTAATTTGTAAATGCCAGAATGGCTTAATTTATCCTCCTTATCTTTAGAATTTGTTAAAAATTTTGTTAAGTTATTATTAGTATAGAAGGCCGGCCTTATTTCTGACGGAAGGTTAGAAACGCAAAGGGAAGAGAATTTACTTATATACAAAATTCTGCGCCATTGGGTAGCAACATTATTATTATTAATAGATGGTAGGGCATTATATAGAAATTTATTTGTTGTGATTCGGCGAAGTTTTTTTGAGAGGATTTTATCAATTAGATCGGGATCATATCCGTTGTTGATAGCTATTTGTTTAATTGTAAGAAGTTCATTAGAAAAATTATTATTAGATAAGGGGATAGTAACTAGGCGGTGAATCATGCTGTGGAAAGAAGAATGTTTATGTGACATAGGGTGATTGGAAGTATTATGTATTATGGTGTCAGTAAATGTAGGTTTTCTAAAAATGTTGAAGGTTATTTTGTTGTTAATGATGGATAAGGAGAGATCTAGAAAATTTATATTGGAATTTATGCCTATCTCAAGTGTGAACTGGATTTTTGTATGGAAGGAATTAAGGAGTGATAGGAAGGCATTTAATTGGCGGTCTGAGCCCGTCCAAACGCAAAAAATATCATCGACATAACGTCTCCACAAAATAACATTTTTTAATAGTTTATTTTAGTTTCTTTTCTTGTACTGTACTGTAATAATTATTCCCAGAATGGAATATAACTCTAAAATTGAAGATTTTCTTAACAATGATGCATTTGAAATATTAAGATCAGACCCCACTAATAAATTCCAACAACATGTAAAGAATGCTTTGAAAGACTGTAAAAACCCAATGTTCATAGATTTGTCATATGACCAAGTTAAATTACTCACAAAAAATCCTAAAATACCCAGGTTATATGGGTTCTTAAAAATTCACAAGATTTTCTCCCCAATTAGGCCAGTGGTTGCCTGTTGTAATTCCCCTTCTTTTAAATTAGCCTCACTTGTTACTAATGTGTTTAATAATTGCAATGTTTTTTCCCCTAAATATACAATTAAGAATTCCATGGAATTAGTGAATCATTTGAAGGACTTAGTTCTCCCGTCTAATTCTAAACTCATTTCATTTGATGTTATAAATTTATTTCCTAATATACCTGTGAGTGAATGTAAATCTTTAGTAACTAACTTACTTAATAATTCCCATTTATCTAATGACATGTCTAATGATCTTTCTCGACTTTTTAATTTATGTTTAAATCAAAATTATTTTTAATTCAATGAGGTGGTCTACCAACAAAAAGATGGTCTCGCGATGGGAGCACCTACCAGTCCTGTATTAGCTGACATATTCATGGATAGTATCGAAAATAAGATATTTGAATGTAAATCCCCTTTATTAAAAAATGTTCTTTTGTGGAGACGTTATGTCGATGATATTTTTTGCGTTTGGACGGGCTCAGACCGCCAATTAAATGCCTTCCTATCACTCCTTAATTCCTTCCATACAAAAATCCAGTTCACACTTGAGATAGGCATAAATTCCAATATAAATTTTCTAGATCTCTCCTTATCCATCATTAACAACAAAATAACCTTCAACATTTTTAGAAAACCTACATTTACTGACACCATAATACATAATACTTCCAATCACCCTATGTCACATAAATATTCTTCTTTCCACAGCATGATTCACCGCCTAGTTACTATCCCCTTATCTAATAATAATTTTTCTAATGAACTTCTTACAATTAAACAAATAGCTATCAACAACGGATATGATCCCGATCTAATTGATAAAATCCTCTCAAAAAAACTTCGCCGAATCACAACAAATAAATTTCTATATAATGCCCTACCATCTATTAATAATAATAATGTTGCTACCCAATGGCGCAGAATTTTGTATATAAGTAAATTCTCTTCCCTTTGCGTTTCTAACCTTCCGTCAGAAATAAGGCCGGCCTTCTATACTAATAATAACTTAACAAAATTTTTAACAAATTCTAAAGATAAGGAGGATAAATTAAGCCATTCTGGCATTTACAAATTAAATTGTAATGATTGCCCAGCAACATATATAGGTAAAACCGCGCGTAATATAAATATTAGAGTTAAAGAACATGTCAGGTGTTTAACAAGCACGGGTTTTTCAGAATTTGCCGAACATTTAATTAATACTAACCACACATTTAATAAAAATACGGGAGTCCAAATAATACATAAAAATAAAATAGGAATACGCCTGAATAATTTAGAAGCATTAGAAATTTCAAAATCAAATAAAAATAATTTGCAAATTTTAAACAAACAACTAGAATTAACAAACAGTCCAATTTTAAAGTTGTTCCCTTACTCCTTATGTAACCCCCACCCTTCCTTTACCCCGCCCCCTACCCCTCCACCAACCAGTCTATGATGTTCTCTCCCTCTCCCATATATTGCTTTCTCTCTCTATTTTGTTTACCTTTTATTGTTTCTCTGTATTATGATTTAGTTTATTTTATTGTCCTGATGAAGATTGAGTCCAATCGAAACCGGTCGACAAATATAATAATAAATATAAAGTGGTTTAAAACTAAGTTATTTGTTTTATTTGGTATAATGTCAAGCCACAAAGTGTTTGCTTTCTTCGATAAGATAATAAAATAAATTATCTTCGGTTTGACAAAATGCTCAACATTTGTACTTAATATTCCGCGTACTGCAGTCTGCATTAGTATACAGAAATAGAAAATGTTTACTACAAATGTTGACATTTTTCACATGAGAACCGGTCATTTCTACGACTCGCTCTTGAGTTCAAGAGCTTTGCGGTGGGACAATTTGCCGGCCTCTGTATTTCCTGCTTCTGACAACATAGATCTCTTCAAGACTCAGGTTCACTCCATCCTTTCCATAAATAGACCCGCCACACAGCATCCCCAAATATGACAATTGCCCTGGGGAAATTACTTTCCTCAGAGCCTTCAGTGTGGATTTAATGTTTAAGAAAATAAAACCTGGTTTTAGCCATGTTAGGGTGACCAGATCTGAAAAGCGAGATATTTTTCAACATTCCTATCTCCTTCCGCTCCCCATAACCCTCAGCCCCACAATACTTCAGGATTGCGGATATTATACATCTGGTTCTTCGCGGGTAGAAGCAGTTGGAATTGGTTATGCTGTATGTAAGTTTAAACAAAAGTAAATCTGAAATGTACAATCATTGCGATTTTTTAACCCTGGTGTGGGTGCTAAAGTGAGCATTTAACCTACTTTTTTGAAAGCATCTGTATGGGCATATTGTACACGCAAATGGCTTAACTCCAGAATGTATTTTCATATGAAAATTCAGTCTACTTTTCGAGCGGCACGTAAAAGTACACTCTACGCACGAAAACGGTTTTTCTCCGGTATGCGTTCTAAAGTGCTGAATTAAACTGTTGTTAAGAGAAAACATAGAACTACACTTTGTACACGCGTATGGTTTTTCTCCTGAGTGCTTTCTGGAATGTACTACTAGCGAGGTTTTAGAACAGCCCTTGAAGGCGCACTCCGAACATGAGAATGGTTTTTCTCCCGAATGGGTTCTTCGATGAAGAATCAAACTGCTTCTTTGACTACACTTGTAATCGCATTGTGTGCACGAAAATGGTTTTTCTCCGTTGTGCGTTCGAAGATGAGCTACCAAGCTGCTTTTTTCCAAGCATCTGTAACTACACTCTGGACACAAGAATGGTTTCTCTCCTGAATGAGATTTTAAATGACGCGTCAAACTGCTTTTCATCGAACATACAAAATTGCACAGGGTGCATGAGAACGGTTTTTCTCCGGTGTGTTTTCTGTAATGAACTATCAATGTGTGTTTTGATTTGCACTTGAAGCTGCATTCTGTGCATGAAAATGGTTTGTCCCACTCGATATCTGGAAAAAAGGCGAAATAAAAATAAAATTTTGGCAATAAAATTTTAAATGTGAACGGATACAAAATAGAACACTGAAGAAACTTTAAGGAAAATATTTTTTTTTCTGTAAATTTTTTACAATTCATTTACTGAACCATTAAAACAGCCACCATCGTGAAACGTTATATTATATTTATCAGTTATTTTGACCCGAAACTAGCTTTTTAAGTTTTTTATTCTAGATATTATTACTTACTAGAAATCTGAACTACATATAATTTAGAATACATTACAATACAAAATTATTCTGTCATATTTTGTCGATTATGAATAAAAAATAATAAAAGTAAACAAATAACTTTGTATCAACCTCTATAATATAGTGGTTGATACAAAGTTATTTGTTTAATTTAATTAAAAATGACGCCACTAAGTGATTTTTCGAAATTTGAAGTTTTTTTTTTAAAATCTATATACACTTATTTCATTTTTAATGTCGTCTGGTATTCTAGCATGGCCGATCGATAACTATCGGTATCTTATCATCGTTCCCTAGGACAACTGCACATCGCTAACGTACAAACAACAGTTGATGTCGAATATGTTAAGGACACTTAGTCATTGTGAACGGTCACTCATTCGTTGGCGATCTGTAATCATGCTAGGGAACGATGAGAAGTTACCGATAGTAATCATATCGATCGTTATCTTTCGAGTGTGCTAGGGCCTCTGGGACATTATGTAAATTTCCTCCCTCGTAACCAATGGATTCCTGACCATACTTTGTAAGTATGGTGTTTAAATCAATTTCATCGTGTTGTCGTGTAAAGTATGTGTGAACATGGGACGATTTAATGATGCTTCGGTTCTTTGAATTTAATAATTAATTCAATCGTGAGTATGTTACTGTTAAGGTTAGGACAAGAATTCGAAACAACTATGGTAGACAACTTACCTGGGCCTTCTTCGAGAGTTTGAAGAGGAACTAAATATTCCTTTATATTATCAGTAAGCCCAACATCTACATCAGCGATTTTGGCACATTCTTCTTCATTGTGTTTCTCAGCATCTAAATCTTCTTTTATCTCCTGTTTAATATCCTCGAATGGAAATTCTTCGTCATGCTGGGATGAGGAACAAGCTTCTTCACGAAGTTTCTCTGGTTCGGAATTTTTGGTATCAATATTTAAGTGTGCATTATCCATTGTAGACGTACAGGACGACAGGAACTATGTCTGTGGACATTAAAGATTAACCTTATCAGTTTATATACATATACATAATCTTAATATATATATATACATATATATATATATATTAAGATTGTAGTTTATTGAAGATGTCAATATACCCACTTCACTAGTAAACGTTTAGTGCAATCCAGAAATCACCGATGTTTAAAATTAAAAATCGTTAAGTGTCGAAATTGCAAATCTGCCGACCATTTTCCTATCGATTTTCATATTCTAATTTTAAAATCATACACAGGATGTCTGGGGGTTAAGTGCATTGACTTCGGAAGGTGATTCTACATTATTGTAGGAGTAAAAAAGATTTACAATTTTTTCCGAAATTAAAACATTTTTCCCGAACCAAAAGACGTAGGTACCTATTAAAAATCTTTTGTAAAAGGTACAAATTTACCCGATAAATTTGCTGTGAGACTGCCGGACGCGAGAGTGACGAAATTTGATAGTTGTGATTGGCCCGTATTGTAACAGCGGAAAATAATAGTGCTGGCCGCACACGCCAGACTACTTTTATCTTTTCACCAAAAAATACCCCTAAAAGTTGGAATTTCGAAAAAAGTCTTTTTAAATTTTTTTTTAATTATACCATATAACGGAAACCCTGTATATCTACATAAGTCAAAAAAGTCGATCGACGTATATTCATACCCCTGTCTCGATAAAAACATTTTTTGAACATGTATATTCCGTTATTTTTTTACAATATTTTATTTGACATAAATCTTACAAAACTGTGTAAAACAGTTTTATTGTAAGAAATCACTCATTTTTCATATTGTTTTTTTTTTAACAATACTTAGTTGAATAATCAAATAAGTACTTTATATTCAAATTTAACTTCATACTATTAATTGCGGTAAGTTCGATTTTGAATAATTACACAAATATGTATAAGTATTTGTTTACATATTCAATGGATATATTAATTAGTTTGTTAAAGCAAGACAAAGGGCTATTACACAATGACCTTTGGCAAAAACATCGCTCTCCGTAAGAGTATACGCATGCACTAAGAAAGAACTAATAACAGAAAAAATCCCCGATTCCCCGTATACGTGCGCAAAACAACACAAAATTTCAGAATATAGACATTTTTAGTAATACAATTCACAAATATCTATTAGAAGAAACGCCTACGATTGCAAATTAACACAAGAGAGTAGAATATATCGGGAGCATCTCCTCTCCTTATCCTATATTCCTCATCCTCTCCTCCTCACCTAAAATTAATTTAAAGATAAAATAAAACTCCATCTCCATTCTAATTTTTGGGTTGACTTCATATAACAATGTTTATATTTCTGTATTTTATGTACGAGCTGTTTGTCTCTTCTGTCTTCAACATCAATAGATTGACTTACTTGTCAATAGTTTGTTCGGTTATTCAAAAGACGATAGACCGAATCCATGATATAAATCTATGTAAACACACTTAGGGTGGAATCTTATTTAGCAGTATTAATATGGAAATCTCACATTGTAGACAGCGCGGCGTTTGGGTGAAAGTTTTGCGTCTGAGGTGAACACGTGAACATTTAATGCTTTTGGAGATGTAAACGTCAAAATTCTACAAGCCATAGATATACAAAGTGCAGCAAGCGTTTGCCATTAAACCAGTGTTGCCAATAATACCTACCATTAAAAATATTTTTTTCAATATCCATAGAAATTTGACTGATTGATATCAATCAGTCAAATTATCTATGGATATTGAAAATAATATTTTTAACGGCAGGTACTGATAGAGATTTATCTATTAAGCTATTGCTATCACATTGCCCTTAATATATAATATGATGGACTCTTTGGTCGAGGGGTAAGGCTCCCGACTCCTAATCCAAATGTCGCGGGTTCAAACCCAGTGTGCGCAAACAATCTCAATATCATTAATTTATTATTTTTCACAAATTCAAGAAAAAACACCATTTAATGTTCCACAAGTGCCATTTCAACAATCACTACAAGAAACAACTACTATTTACGTGAACTAAGGTGGTTATTAGCACTTCTTAGCTTGGGTTAACTAAGTACTTCATACGTGGGCCGCCCGCGACATACGCTCTGTGCCCGCACGCAGCGATCAACCGACGAACCCACTCGCTAAATTCACATTCATTAACAACGCACCGCGGATGTGATTTACTGCCAGTAGACGCGGAATCCATCATCTTATAAAAATATAATTTTTTTGCCACTTACACAGTACGAACCGAAGCTCTTAAAGAATTCTGTGAAACAGCTGAGGTCGAATATAAACAGCTTCTGTATCATTCCAAGACGCGTTGGCTAAGACTGTTTCCAGCTATCGAGCGACTCCTGTTCTTCTACCGTCCATTAAACGATTATTTTGAAAGCATAGAAAGGCCATCTGTTTTAATTAAACAGTTTTTTGAAAATCCTCTCTTGGAGGCATACTTGTTTCTCATATACTCAATTATGCACACCGTTCACTCAAAAAAATACAGAAATTAGAGAAAAGCGATAATTCAGTCCTTGAAACCAGAAGCATACTTGCATCCATAACAAAAATATTAGATGACCGAATTAAGGAAAGTTTCGTGCCGTTGAATGTTCAGAGTATTATGAATAAAGAAGATGAAAACACGAAATAAGAGTTTAAAAAATGCACGCATGATTTCTACAAGGAAATTAATGGAACAAAACATTGAAATATTTGGAAAAATTCATAATTCAAAAAACAGAGTCCTTTTATTTAATGATTTTGAAATAAATCTGTCACCTCACTTTTTACTCCTTCACACAATAAAAAAATGTAAAAAAATCTATAAATTCGCTTTTCATTCAACATCATACACACATTCGCGACTGACTTTTTTTCGTAGAGTGCGCATTCGCGGCTATTTTTTCTCAGCGGGAAAGCAATGCGCAGGCGCATCAATCACACCACCTAGCGGATTATTATGAAAACTCCAATTTAAACAAGTAATATACAGCGTTGCCAAATCTAAATATTCACAAAAACACTGTTTAACGGCCGCGGAGTGTTTTTTTAGTAAGGCTGTTTATGTATAACGGAGGATTACCTTAAATCTGAACCCAGAATTTTCCATATTTACGGAGATATTAAAAGGTGCAAGAAGCAATGTGTAGTAGATACACATCGCAGGCAAGGGAGGGTTTGTTAATTTTAAATGTATAAACTTTATGTAGTGAAGCAATGTGTTCCATTTCCGACAGCACTCCTTTGTTGCTTCCTTCAGCCTTATCCTCTGGGCTCTCGAAAAATCTGATATCAACCCGGTAATTAGAAAAGAGTTATACCAGCTTATAAAAATCTGCGTAGAAACCGATTATTTCCCTTTCAATGATATCTATTATCAACAAAATGATGGACTTTCCGTGGGATCACCATTAAGCCCACTTCTAGCGGAGATATTTATTGAAAACATAATTCTTAAATCTCCCTTAGCTTAACATATGCTATGTCAGATACGTAGACGACATCCTTATTAGCGTGTGTCGCTCCCCACATAGATAAAATAAATTGCCTTGTTTTTAAACGCCCGGGGTCTCAAAAGTAGCGTTTCAACTGTAGCTATTCAAAAACGTAGAAATAAATGAAATTGGTTTTCACTATTAGCCCGCTAAAATAGCTGGAATTTTGAAAAAAAAAATTAGATTGCATGATTCGGGAAAAAAATAAAACAAGGGTTTCACATTTTATATTTTGTAGCAAATTTAATTTTTATTCCATAACTTTAGTCGAAAGAACGCAAAAAATTGAAACATATGTGATTTGTTTGCTGAAAATATAAATAAGGGAATATAACACTTTTTCTGGATAAAATCCATTCTTTTTTTTTCATTGTACAAAATACAATGAATAAAAAATTATGTATGCTCAAAATTGAATAATAACATGTTTTGACAACAGTTATTGTGAAAAAAATATTAAATTCCACGAATTATTTTTTTTTAAATTTTAAAACCATATTTTTAGTTTAAATTTATCTTTTTCTTATGTTTTTTTTCTTCACCAACATTCGATAAACATAACTACCTATATTTAAATGTATTTTGAATAATCTTTTGTATTATAAAATGGGGGCCCCACTGGTAGGCCACCCAGTGAGGCCAACATTACTGAATTGTACTATACTTATCAAGAAAAAAAACTCATTATTTAGTGTTCGAGCGTATTAGTACCCTAGCGACTGCACGGTAGAAATTTAAGAACGCGACTTCAAGCATATCTCTGACGCTGCGCCATAAGAAAAACAATCTTTGAACGTGAAGTTTGTTACAATGCCAGTGTCGTGTCTCCCGTTGCCCGCCGCCTCCAGGATTTAGCAGCAAAAACCCGTGAAGCGGATTGTCAACGGCTAGTTTGAATTATTACTGAATATTATAAACATATAAAGACAATTTAAATCTTCCCCTTCTCCAAGTTAAAGGTGGAGATAAAATCTACAGTGTACCTTCATTATATATTTCGTATACATCTTCTACTTTAGGTCAAGAAAACAAAATACATCGAGTATGCTTGAAAGAGCGCACCTTTTATACAAATTTTGCAAAACAGTCCGTACACGAAAAAGGTTTTTTTCTAGTGTGAATCCACATGTGTTTCTTCAAATCTCCATTTCAAGAACTTGAATAGTTGCAGTCCTAACACGAAAAAGATTTTTCTCCACTGTGAGACATCATGTGTGACTTCAAATGTCTCTTTTGAGAACATGAATAGTTGCAGTTGGAACATGAAAAAGTGTTTTCTCCACTGTGAGTCAGCATGTGTCTCGTCAAAACTCCCTTTCGACAACATGAAAAGTTACAGGAGAAACATGAAAAACGTTTGTTTCCAGTGTGAGTTCTCTTGTGCATCGTCAGATTACTCTTTTGATTACACGAATAGTTGCAGTCTAAACATGAAAAAGGCTTTTCTCCAGTGTGAATGCGCATGTGATTCTTCAAATCTCCATTTCGAGAACATGAATAGTTACAGTCCGAACAAGAAAAAGCTTTGTCTCCACTGTGAATCGTCTTGTGTATCGTCAAATTTCCCTTTTGAGAACATGAATAGTTGCAGTCCGAACACGAAAATGGTTTTTCTCCACTGTGAATCCTCATGTGAATCGTCAGACTTTCTTTTCGAGAACATGAATACTTACATTCCGAACATGAAAAAGGTTTTTCTCCAGTGTGAATCTGCTTGTGTTTCTTCAAAACTCCATTTCGAGAACATGAAAAGTTGCAGTCCGAACACGAAAAAGGTTTTTCGCCACTGTGGGTCATCATGTGTGACTTCAAATGTACCTTTTGAAAACATGAATAGTTGCAGTTAGGACATGTAAAAGGCTTTTCTCCAGTGTGAGTCATCATGTGTTTCGTCAAACTTCCCTTTTGAGAACATGAATAGTTACAGTCGGCACATGAAAATGGTTTTTCTCCACTGTGAGTAATCATGTGTTTCGTCAAACTTCCCTTTTGAGAACATGAATAGTTACAGTCGGAACATGAAAAAGGTTTTTCTCCACTGTGAGTCATCATGTGTCTAGTCAAACTTCCCTTTTGAGAACATGAATAGTTACAGTCAGAACATGAAAATGGTTTTACTCCCCTGTGAGTCATCATGTGTTTCGTCAAACTTCCCTTTTGAGAACATGAATAGTTACAGTCGGAACATGAAAAAGGTTTTTCTCCACTGTGAGTCAGCATGTGTCTCGTCAAAACTACTTTCTGACGACATGAATAGCTGCATTCGGAACACGAAAAAGATTTCTCTCGGGTATGGGTGCGCATATGCATTTCTAACTTTAATTTATGAGTGTAGGAGAAGGTACAATGGGGACAAATGAATTGTTTTTCCGCGGGATGGTTCTCTAAATCTGCCAATAAGTCTGAAAAAGAATACGTATAAATAAGCTTAATAAATGTAAGCGAGTACAGTTTATTCACAAATGCGTAAAAAAATAGGTCGGCACGATTTGTTAATTTAAAATAAAACGGTTTTACCTGCTGGCTTAGTAATGCTTTCCAAGCGTTCTAAGCATTCCTTTTTAATATCCGGCAGGTCTATATCAATTTCCATATAAGGAGTACCCCCATCATCTTCTTCTCGGGGTCCTGGTTCTGACTTGGTGGTAATCGACTCCACATTAATGCAACCTGAAAAAAAAAACACAATAGTTGATTATTTATTTGTGAAACATCATATTACAAAACAAATTACGATCGTCCCTCTCTGAGAGTACGTAATAAAACAAAACGTATTTAAAAACAAAAGTGATTTACACTACTTTTACTTCCTATTTCTTCAGTCAACGTTTCGGACAGCATTACAGTATCTATATTAGATGTGTAAGAATATTATTTATTTATTTATATATATCACGCCCTGTTGGGCTTTTACATGTTTTTTTTTTTAATTAACAAAGTACATCTAAATCATAAATTACATTCAATTCACACAAAATTAGTTGGCTCTTTTACACATAAAAGCAAAAAATAAAATTATAAAACTGAATCTAAAACAAAATCCAAAACAAAATCATAAACAAAATCAAAGTCAAAATCAAAAGCAAAATCAACAACATAATCAAAAACAAAATCAAATACGAGTTTGATAAAAGCAGGATACCCTATTGTGCAAGGTAGAGAAATAACAGAATGGGATAAGTACAATTCGTAGATTGAGTCAAGGAGAACTAGTGGTATATTCAATTAAATATTATTGATCTTATTTCCGATAAACATCTTACTATGAGGTGTTTATACTTAGTAAATGATGTGTCAAACATATCCGCAATGTCCTTATATTCATTTCCCAAATTCTGAATTCGGCGAATTGGAGTACATAATTGTGATTCCGTGTTGGAGTTTTCACAATTTATTTATTTATTTATTAAAGAATTTTATACATAGTGTACATATTGTGTTATTTCGCCCGCCATGCTAGGGATGTCCCTGTGTTATGGCGGGTGAAGTATGCAGATTATATGGGTAATGAAGTACATTTACTGATTATATAATAATTATGATAATGAGGTTTACAGTTAATGCAGCAATGAATTTATGATAATGAAATTTACATATAATATAGTAATTGATGATAATGATGTTTACAGGTAATACATATAACAAGGAATTTATGACAATGAAATATAAAACAATAAAACGAAAGATATTGCCTCGATGTTGGTTTGCGAGGTATACAGAAAGAAATCAAGTATAATAGTTCAGGCTTGTCAATTATTGAATTTACGATTTTATACAAACATGTTAAGTAATTAACTATTCTACTATTATGAGTAATCGGGAAATTTTTGCAAGCACTACAATTTGAAAAGTGGTGTAGTGTAGCAGTTTCCTGTAATGATACATTTTGGTAACTTCTGGACGTTATGGACAAGCACATGCTTTGATGACAAACAATGACAAACATTTGCTCAACAGCTTACGCAATGCAACTTACTGGCTACCCGAGTACTCTCCGCATTCTGCAAACATTCCTGTTTTATATCTGGGATGTAAAAATCTATATCCATATACGGCATTTTTTCACCTCCGCCTACTTCCTGGGGCCTGGTTCTGTTTTGATGGAAACAGTCTCGTTAGGTAGATCCATGGCACTGCTGTTGTAGCGTTAGGTAAGTGGTTTAAGCCTAAAGAAATATATCTGAAAACGAACAATGTTGTAATGGAACTCCAATTTTGTAAGAGTATTGCATATTTTGATATTCCGTCAAAAAAAAAATCTTACGCACAAAACATATTAAGAAAAAATGATATAATATTTTAAAACTTGAATACATTGAAAAATGGTTGCGAGAATCGCCGTCGATCACCGGATAACTCTATATGAATTGATTTGACAGTTCATCTATGTTTTTTTCTTGTTTGGCGTATTTGCATTTAGCATGGCAATTTATTTTAACAAATTTCTTCGAAATACTAACCTCAAAATAGATAGACGTCAAATTGACAGTCTAAAAGTTCTAAAACACAATGCCAAATGTATTCCCTTACTGAGGTGTACCGGTTGGCGTAAGTTAAGCGGGCGACAAACGCGAAGTTCACATCAAAAAGATACTGCGTTATAAGTATCTTTTCTACCGACACACTACGTTATAAAATATTCCTTCCTACGACAGGAGAAGGGGTCAGTTGAAATCGGAAGCGGTCGAGAGAATATCATTTCTTTGTACTAGATATGTTAACTTGACAGCTCCGTGCATGCTCCGTGTATTAAAAATGACCCCCTCTCCTGTTTACGGTAGAGAGGGGGTCGCATAACTTTCCGATATCGCCACTGTAGCGAATACGAAAAATAATTCCAATTAGCGAAGATTCAAACCGCGATCACAGCGCATCATCTTTTTACGTCTGGCGGGTCTCATGGGATTGTATGGCGAGCGCTATTGTGTTATAAATAACTTTTTGATGTGAGCTGCGAGTTTGTCGCTACCTTTAAGCTAGGTAGCGTTAGACACAGCGTCGAAAGCGTAAGCCCAAATTAAAGAGCATTAGTCGCTCAGTTTAATTCAGAAAAAACGGCTGCACCAAAATTAATACAGTGATTAATACTTGGGTAGAAAGTATCAGAAGTAGGACTTACCAATAACTGTCACAATCATGGGACGTTTGATTTAACTGTTGGAAACAGATTATGTAGAATTAGACATGGGAAATAGGTTGAAATGATTGGCGATATTGATAGGGCCCTAAAGGTAGCGACAGACTCGCAGCTCACATCCAAAAGTTATTTATAACGCAATAGCGCTCGCCATACAATCCCGTGAGACCCGCCAGACGTAAAAAGATGATGCGCGGTGATCGCGGTTTGAATCTTCGCTAATCGGAATTATTTTTCGTATTCGCTACAGTGGCGATATCAGAAAAGTTATGCGACCCCCCTCTCTACCGTAAACAGGAGAGGGGGTCATTTTTAATACACGGAGCATGCACGGAGCTGTCAAGTTAACATATCCAGTACAAAGAAATGATATTCTCTCGACCGCTTCCGATTTCAACTGACCCCTTCTCCTGACGTAGGAAGGAATATTTTATAACGTAGTGTGTCGGTAGAAAAGATACTTATAACGCAGTATCTTTTTGATGTGAACTTCGCGTTTGTCGCCCGCTTAATGGATTGGGTATGTTCGGAAGCAGGATTATATTGTCTATGGTCGTGCTTTTTTGAGTTTCCTCTATCCTCGTCTATGGTGTGTGACGTCAAAACTTGCCTTTGTTGCCAAATCCGTGGTAAAATAGTGACCAAAATTGCCCCATACAAAAAGCTCGAAGATATTAATCTAATAAGTGGTTTATTTATGCCAATGACCTTAAATTTTCACATCAGAGGCAAACTTATTATTATTCTATATTAATATTGCTGTATAAGATTCCATCCTAAAAAAGGATTACCATAAATGTACGAAAACCTCCGCTGAAGTGCGTTTACATACATGCTTATCATCCATATGGTCTATCGCTCTTTGAATAACCGAGCGGAACAATGGGTACGTCAGTTTAGTGATGTCAAATACAGTAGGTATGCTTTACATCCGTTGTTTAGGTCGCGGAAGTGGAGTTGACCCAAACAAAAACCTTAGATTAATAGTTTCGTACTCCGCCTACTGGTTAATACGGAATAATTTTTGTTCAAACAGTTAGATTTTGCTTTATTATTTCGAAAATTGTGTATTTATGTCGGGGGAGACGAAAAAACATGCATTTTATATTTCAATTTTATAAGATTATTTCACTTACGCGAAGTGTTTGACAGCCACGTTTGGCCAAGTGAAACGGACTTAAACGACTTCAATTTTTACTATATACAACTATTTACTTGCACAAAATAGGTTATCAGGTTCTTAGGCTGGGTAAACTAAGTTATTCGAACGTATTTAGAATGAAAAAATAAATCGCAAATATGAAATTAAAAGAAATGGCGACAAAGGAAATGTTCCACTTCGTATTATCCGTGCGTATCCGTGTATCGAACTTCGAATTCCGTATTATCCGGTAAGCGGAGAAGTAAATATTTACCAAACTTAGAATTGCGTGTATTGGTGCTCTTGTAGACCCTTTCGACAACAAGCAAAACATCATTGCTTAATGCCCTTTTGTCTTGCTTGCGCATCCTAAGTACTCATACTAAGTATTAGTACCAGATTATTGATGATATCTTGCCCCGCTACCCTTTGGCCGCGTTTGTAGTTGTGGGATACTTCAGCCTTTTCCCACGGATTGGAGCAAACGGTTCAGCAGCCTACAAAGATTCCTGATGTCCAGACTCACCGCTCCAATCTGTAAGACCTATTTCTAACCACTATGCCACACGGTTAGAATATTGAGGCCACAGCGCCTTTACGATCGTCCGACCATTGCCTGGTGATGACCTCAATCTCCGTCAACTTCAGACCGGCAAACGAGAGGCTGAAAAGAAAAGTGTGGCACTCTAGGGCATCAAATTGGTTTGGTCTGCGGACAGACTTCAATGCTTTCCCGTGGTCAGCTGTCTGTTTTCGGACTTCGGATCCCTCAAGATGTGCCCAGGAAATTGGTGAAGTAATCACATCCGCTTTGGATGGCTTCATTGAATCCGATTGGATGGCTTCATTCAATCCACTGTTAAAGAAACTGGTGTGGGCTCAAAGCCGTGGTTTAGTCGACAATGTCGACAGAGCCTCCTGTGTGGAGTTAATATAAAAAAAATAAAATATTAACAGACTTAACCAAAAGCAGGTCATTCTACCTTTGTAGAATATGAAAACAAATAAATATCTTCGTAATGCTTTCCTACTTACCGAAGTAATTGTTAAAAATAAAACTTTTAACAGCTTTTTCCTTAATAAGGTATTTCCACGATTTTATTGCTTAAAAAAATTACGATTATTATTTTATTTTTATATTATTTATATGTTGACGAATAAATTTTCTACAGCGAGTCTAAGTTGCCCATTTTTGTAATATCGTCAAAACGATATTTGTACGTGTGACGTCACAAGTATTTCCCGGCTTTGAAAAATTTCTGACAGTAGTACTTTGTTTGTTTGTTTGTTGACGTTCGTGTTAGGCGTAGTTGCCAACCACGGGCCTTTTTGGTTTTGTAGAGTTTTGAACGTTTTTAAAAGGAATCAATTTGAATGAAAACTTTAAAAAAAACAAACATTTTTTTTACGATGATTAATATCAGAAAAATGATCTTTAAATATTCCATACATTTTCAACAGAATCCCTCGTTTGTGAAAATACCTTATTGGTCCGTATTAACTCAAATTTAAAATAAACTACCCTTTAAAATTTTCGTTGTTTGTTTTTGGGGTGTTATGCTGTGTTGTGCTACCTCCTTCTTTAGCCGACCATCGACGGATCTGCCCTGATGATGGACACTGCAACGCTGTCCGAAACGTCGGCAAAAGAAGGAGGTAGCACAACACGGCATAACACCCCAAAAACAAACAACGAAAATGCTTTTGGCCGTGAAAATCTAAAATCGTATCTACCCTTTAAAATACTGAATCAAGTATTATTATTATTATAAACAAACAGATATGAAAGTGAGCGATTACTTACAATCAAACTGATTTACTTAATAACGGAATAAACACGATTAAAAATGTTTTAGTGAGATAGGGACATAAATACACGTTGATCGATTTTTCAGTTAATTTAATTAGAATAAGAAAAATCGATAGAAACATGGGCAAAAGATTTGCGATTTCGACACTTTGGCGATCTATATTTTTATATTTACGTTAAGTGGGGATGTAGACATTTAGGATGTAGACTTTAATCTGAATAAATACAAACAAATTGATTTGTGTTTAATGTATGTGTTATCCACAGGCACAGTTCCTGCCGTCATGTAAGTCTACAATGGATATTACAGCCCCAAATAGTGATGCCAATTTTTCCAAACCAGGGAAACTTCCCGTAGAAGTTTGTCGCTCATCCCAGCATGACGAACAATTATTACAGTTCGTGGATATTAAACAGGAGACAGAGGAAGATTTAACTGATGAGAAACAAAATGAACTTTGTCCCGAAACCGCTGATGTAGATGTTAGGTCTCCTGAAAACATTAAGGAATATTTAGTTCCTCTGCAAACTCACGAAGAAGGCCCAGGTAAGATTCCTTTTCTTGTTGTTTTCTTTTTGCTAAGGATCATGATACAACTATTTGCCCACTTAAATTATTGTCCCTGTGACAATAATTGTCCCTGAGACGTGGACACTGATGTTCAGTCGATATTTAATCACTTCTATGTATCGATGATCGTTGTCATGAGTGCGCTTGTTTGGTTTAAGCCCTCTTTGTCACTCGACTTCCAACCATAATATACTTTGTAATATACTCGCTCTCGTTATTAGGAGAGCTACTAACACCACATTGGCGCAACCGTCACCTTGCCAGTTACCGTGAGTTTTTTTCCAGGTTTCAGTATAAGATTAAAGAAATTCAAATTCTATGGTAGAATTTAGAATATTCGTGGAGAAGGAAATATATATTTTTTCTTAATTTTCTTCAGTGTTCTGTTTTTTCACTGTTCTGATTTGAAGTTATATTGTCAAAAATTAATCCGCTTTATCTTTTTTTTCCAGAATTCCAGAAGGAGAAGCCATATTCGTGCACAGAATGCAGTGTCAAGTGCAAATCAAAATACTCATTGAGAGTTCACTACAGAAAACACACCGGAGAAAAACCGTTCTCATGCACCCAGTGCAATTTTGGTTGTTCAATGAAAAGTAGTTTGACGCGCCATTTAAAAACTCATTCGGGAGAGAAACCGTTCTTGTGTCCAGAGTGTAATTACAGATGTTTGGAGAAAAACAGCTTGATAGCTCATCTTCGAACGCACAACGGAGAAAAACCATTCTCTTGTACACAATGCGCTTACAAGTGCAGTCAAAGAAGCAGTTTGGTTCTTCATCTAAGAACGCATTCGGGAGAAAAACCATTCTCATGTTCGGAGTGCTCTTTCAAGGGCTATTCTAAAACCTCTCTAGTTGTTCACTTGAGAAAGCACACCGGAGAAAAACCGTTTGCGTGTACTAAATGTAGTTCAGTGTTTACTCTCAATAAGAGTTTAATTGAACACTTGAGAACGCATGCCGGAGAAAATTCATTTTCGTGCTTAGAGTGTACTTTTAAGTGCAACTCGAAAAGTAGACTGAATATTCATATGAAAACACATTCTGGTGTTAAGACATTAGCGTGTTCAATATGTACGTACAGGTGCTCTCAGAAAAGCAGATTGAACGTTCATCTTAGAACCCACATTGAAGATAAAAAATCGTATTGATTATACGTTTTGGATTTAATTTTATTTAAAATTTAAATTAAAATACCGCGTAAAATAAATTAAAAAACCGCGTTAGAGTTCCAACTGCTTCTAGCCGTCGGGAGCCAGTGGGACTGTCAAATCCGCAGTCAGGGTGTATTTTTGTCCTGAGAATAATTTGGAAGGGAAGAGGAAGTTTGGGATGTATCTTGCTTTTCATATCTGGTAACCAAACGGCAAAAGTAAAGTCGAGCAAAGTTTCAATAATTATCGGTTGTCCTTCACAGGGGCCATACTGAGGATATATTCTATTCTAGAAGTCACTATCGTATTACAAATGTGGTGTTTTCATAAAAACAGTTTAAGTCTACATAAAATCCCACGTTGAAGGACGCCTCATCTGTTATGTGGTTTTCCATAAAACGCTTCCCTAAAAACTTCTTTCAAACAATTTATTTGAAAACCGTATTGTTGGGGACAGAAATCGGTCCCGCAAAGTGGAAGGAAAATGGATAAGACGGGATTGTCGATTTACCACTTTTCTTCCTTCGCTTTTCAATATCCGCTGGTTCTCACATCAAAATTTGAGGTCACTAGCACACGATTAAATTTTCTTTTTATAAGGTTCGGACACGGTCGAATAACAGCTCCGTATTCAACATTAAGATGTTGACAGGAAGGAATGCTAATTTTAACTGATAAATTCTGTGACATTTTATTGTATTCAGCCGACAATGAGGGTACGGAACAAAAGGATTTTGTGGGTAGAATTTATTTCGGGAAAAGGTACATAAGGATGAATGCAACACGTATTATCCCGGGATGTCATTTCTCCTGAATATTGTCGCCCTTTCTGTGTCGGTTCTAAAATTTATTGCATTTGCAACTTCGTTAACAAGTCTAGATTTAAAAAAGCTAATTTTTTTGCCGTTAATAGATTTTTAAAATTATTCGTTTTCCGCGACTAGGTGTAAACTGATAACCATTTAACATAGTAAATTCGGTTCAATGCCAACTCAGAATCAACTCAACCCAGCACCTCTTTGAAAAGTCATTAAAAGCTATGAAAAAAAGAGTGCGTCTAACCTTTAAAGGGGTGACAAACGCGAAGCTCACATCAAAAAGATACTTATAACACAATAGCACTCGCCATACAATACCATACAGACCCGCCAGAAGTAAACAGATGATGTGTTATAAGTAAGGTTCGATTCATCTCTATTCCGCGTTATTTTCCGTAACTGCTAGCGGCGCGATATCGGAAAAGTTATGCGACCTCCCTCCGACATTAACAGGAGAGGGGGTCATTTTTAACACGGGGCGCTGTGCTCAAGCCACTGTCAGCCGGCAAGTTGACATATCCAGTACAAAGAAAAAAGAAATGATATTCCCTTGGCTGATTCCGAATTCACCTGACCCCTTCTCCTGCCGTAGGAAGAAATATTTTATAACGTGGTGTGTCGTTAGAAAAGGTACTTTATAACACAGTATCTTTTGATGTGAGCTTCATGTCTGTCTGGAAGCGAAACTTCTTTGACTATTGTGGCAGGTATTACTATTCTAGCGAAGGCGAGAACCCTTTAAAAACGAAAAAACCCAGGTGGCAATAATTGTACCAATATTCGAACGTCATTTCCGTTTGAAAACGTTATTTCCGACCGCAAAAGATCTGAATTACTACTCGTCTTATCGCCTAAAGAATTTTTACTTCAAAAAAGAAACGTAACCTGGTGTCTGGTCACCAGTAAATTCGCATAGCCGAGCAAAACATCTTTACATCACTACGGGTATATTTTAAAATTTCATCAATTTTTTATGATATTTTTGTTGTTAATTAAGTTATTTAGTGATCATGATCATTTTTATTATTATAATTTACGCTATTTCGCAATATCATGGACGGCGGAACTTAATTTATAATTCTTCGTGTAAAATTACCATTATGGGCTTATTAACTGTATTTATTCTTAACTTTTTGCGCTAAAACTTGTTACACTTTTAAATGTATGTATTAAATATATTCTTACTTTTAAATTGTTTATTTCAATCGCTTTTTAAATAATGTTCGGGTTTATTTACGGAGACCGTACTTTTTTCCAGTGTATATGAATATACCCCTTGTATCCCCCCTTCCTTCACCGCATTAGCTTCCTTTAAACACATACGATGATTGCCGAAATGGGCCGTTAGAAGATAATATGTATTTTTAATTTTAACTTAATAAGTTAAATCTCAAATTGTAATATTTTAAATAATGAAGACAATATTAGCGAAACTCCCTCGAAAAATTGAATATAAAAAATTCAGAAAAGGATACGGTCACATCTGGGACTCGAACCCACCACCTTTGGCTTTCCGGGCGTGACTCTACCAACTGAGCTAATGTTCTCCTGTCGGATTCCGGATTCCAAGCACTAATCAAAAAACGGAATACCAGCTGCAGAACGCGACTAGAAAATAGTGAAAATGGTCTTGTGATGGTGGAACTGCACTTCTGGTAGGGTCTCATTTACAAGCGTTGGGACCAATTTTCTGATGTTATAAATTTCTAAAGGCTTAATTTTGTTTTCATTTAATTTTCTTTAAATTTAAATTTGTTTTCTTTTTCTTTTGGGGATGCTGTAGTCTCAATGGCTCCGGACGGACCATCCTTGTGCGGTATTCATATAAAAAACACGGGCAATATTTATGAATTAATGTTAAGTGTCCGATGACACCGAGTGGATTGTAAAACTACTTATGTAGCGATAACGAGGGTACGTAAGATTGCGTTTTTATTTCGACAAGTGAAGGACATAACGGGAATGGCGCTTATCTTGATTATGATGTTGCAGCTCCCAGCTCTTCATTCACGGTCACTTTCCACTGTTAGATGACTCGATGGTCTACACGAAATTTCATAAATATTATTGTAATTAGCGAGATTTGCGAAATCACGATTGATGCTTGTGCCAGCGCGACAGAATTTCAAATCATAACAATTGAATGTTTTTTTCAAAAACAATGGTGGATAGTTTTTTATTCGTCTTCTTCTTTGGATTCCTAGGTAAGGGCCTTGAAAAGAAAGGAAGGGAATCAAAAGGAAAGAATACTTGGAAAGGAACATGGCTAAAATGGATTAAAGTCCTAAAGTTATTTCGACACTAAACAATTAATGATCCTTTATTTAAAAGTAATAAAAAAAACACGGGCAATATTAAAGATATTTTATTTCTATTAAAATAATACCTGATTTTCGCACAGTTTCGATTTAAAAGTATTTTACTTGTAATCAAAATTCGTTACACGCTTACAACACAACAACTTCTTTCAAATTAATGAGAGTAAACAGCATCTAACCATTGACCTATTTACTGATACTTTTGCAAAATCTGTAAGGGAAAGAGTTTAAGTAGACTTGGTCCACGAACGGTTAGCATTGTAGAGCAAAAGATAAAAAAAATGTAACGGAAAAAAGGCCGTGTGACAGTTAGTTTTCTATGTCGTCGCCTTAGTTCGTAATTGTCCATAAGACCATTAGCAAATTTTACACGAGGAGGAGGTTTTCTTTCATTATTTCAATTAAAAATTATGAAAATTGTTATGATAGTTAATCTGAAGCTATTTTCGTAAAGATCTGTTTAGGTAAAATAATTCTTAGTTTAGTCATTATTTAACGATTTTGATACTTGATTTTTACTTTTAAATCCGAGATTGAACAAAAGCGGAAATTGTCAATTAAGAGCTGAAGCGACGATGTAGTAGGAGTTTTATAGACTACTAGTAATATATATTTTTAACATGAACGTGGTTCTCTTTTCTTGACCATGAAATCACTGCGGTTTTTTATTGTGCGTGCGCAAATGAACATTTAATCTGCTCCCCTCATAGCACCTATAACTGCACTCTGTACATCCGAACGGTTTCACCCCGGAATGGGTTTTAATATGGACATTCAGTCTGCTCCTTGT
Organism: Limnephilus auricula; assembly: GCA_951813805.1. Classification (NCBI taxonomy): domain Eukaryota; kingdom Metazoa; phylum Arthropoda; class Insecta; order Trichoptera; family Limnephilidae; genus Limnephilus; species Limnephilus auricula. Next base: position 6,149,817 of record OX638414.1, on the reverse strand, counting down.
GCTGAAACTGAGTGTACACTCTGAACACAAAAATGGTTTTTCTCCAGTATGAATCCTCAAGTGGTGAACCAAACTAGTGTTAAGAGTAAACGAAGATGTGCATTTAGGACATTGGAAAGGTTTCTCCCCTGTGTGCGTTCTCAAATGAACTTGCAACGAGTTTTTTGTGTAGCCCTTAAAAGAGCACTGTAAACACGAGAATGGTTTTTCTCCGGAATGCGTTTTTTGATGAAGGATTAAACTGCCTCTTTGGCTACACTTGTACGAGCATTGCGTGCACGAGAATGGTTTTTCTCCACTATGAGTCCGCAAATGCGCCTTTATTCCGTTCTTATCTGCTGACTTATAACTACACTCTGGGCAAGAGAAAGGTTTTTCTCCAGTATGGCATCTTGCGTGTCGCGTCAAGCTGCTTTTCATGGAGCACAAATAGTTGCAGTCTGGACACGAGAACGGTTTTTCTCCGGTGTGTTTTCTATTATGGACGCGCAGGGAATGTTTTGAATTGCATCTGAAGCTGCATTCGTTGCAGCCATAACGTTTCGCCCAATGGATTACTGAAAAAAACAAAGAATGGTTATACCCTTCTGATGAGATTTTATAATTATTATAACACGATGCAGGCAGTAAAAAATATTACAGATTTATGCATGAGGAACTGCGCCACGAACTGCGACCAAACCGACCCAGAATTAGTTAAGAGGTTTTGTTTACCAAAAAAAAACAATTGTTTCATCTTACCCGGGCCTTCTTCGAGGGTTTGCAAAGGGACCAAATATTCCACAATTTTATCAGAAGTATCAACTTCTACACCAGTAGTTTTTATAGAATTCTCACCATATTCCTCTACAACTGGAGTACTCGGTTTGCTTTTAATCGCTGGATCTTCTTTTAACTCCTCATTGATACCCACAAACTGGATTTCTGCATCATTCTGAGATGAAGGACTTTCTTTTTTGGAGAGTGTGTTGGTTTTGGATACAGTGGAATTACGTTTCTTCGTTTTGGATGGAGTGGCGTCAAGTTTCGTCAGTTTGCATGCACCGACATCTGATTTATTTGCTTTTGACACAGTGCCATCGGTATCTGGTGTAGTTTTATCCATCGTAGAACAAAGGTTTTTTTTAAATAACTCCTTAAGATTTTATTTGCGGAAAGTTAGCCTGAAAATAAATAAGAAGGAAAATTGTAACGGATATACTGTCAAAAGTTATCGCTAACGAGAATTGGAGCGAACAACAAGGTAGCATTGACATACATAAACAAACATTTCACAACCATCCTAAATTATTACACATCCGTCCTGATTTGTCCACAAACTGAAAAGCTGTTCGAAACTTTGGCTGACTAAGGTGGTAGCAGAACATCCTAAAATTATAATATTTTAATTAATGAAGATAACATTAGCGAAAGTCAATCGAAAATCAGAAACAGAAAAATCAGAAAAAGATACGGATACATCTGGGACCATCGTGTCCCATATGTATCCGTATCTTTTTCTGATTTTTCTGTTTCGGATTTTCGATTGACTTTTGCTAATATTATCTTCATTAATTAAAATATTATAAGTTGAGGTTTAACTCTTTAAGTTAAAAAGTTAAAAATAAAAATATCCTAAAACATGATAATACTTCGGACCGTGAAAACCACAAATTTTCATGGTGGCCTTTACATTCAGAACGTGAGAAATTACTTTATAACGTGTTTAAAGACTTCCAAACCATCATGCAAGACAAAAAGAAAAAAAATGTGTTAGGACCTTCTGCACAATACACACCTAAACTTATGTACACACATACATCTATATATCACGAACCGCTGTACTTGAAAGTTAATATTGTTACCTATTCTCTTCCTATCCTGCTCCTGTGGAGAATTGTCATTTTTATTACCCGCACCTCCAGTCATCAATTAATTCCGCTACAAGAAACTTCATCCTGCTGAATTACGAACATTAGCCCGCGATCTTTTCCTGCACCCGCCGCTAAATAAAAATCCAGCGAATAGCTAAAAATCTAGTGTAACGCAGCCAGAAGAGAATGCCACAAGCCCCACATTAAGTCATTACTTCCTTAGCTGTATGTGACATATTTTCTACTTTTAGGATGGATAATTAGTAGACTAACTGTGCAGTAGTTCATTACACACACAACATACAAAAGGTCATTCGATTTCACAAATTACACCCTGAATTAGATTTAAAAAATTGAACAATAAAAATACAGAAATGTTTACTGCATAAAGGCAATCAAATGTACAGCTTAGTTCCCAATGGAATTACCTTGATGCACATATGAATGTAAAAAAAAAAATTTTTGTTTATTTTTGGGATATTATGCCGTGTCAACACATCTGCCCTGATGATGGACACTGTAATATTGTCCGAAACGTCGGCTAAAGAAGGAGTTAGCGTAACGTAAGATAGAGTGTGCTGAAGTAGATATTTTCGTCGATAATTTGTACGGATTAAAAAAAAAGTTCTGGCGCTGTTAAAAAATATGTTTAACTAATTATATTGTGTAAATTGTCTCTATTTGCATGCCTCTCGTGATTCCTATGTATTTGCCTCTCATTGTAATATGTGTTACTTGAGGAGCTTGTATAAAATTTTGTATTTTTTATTTTATTCTTATTTGTGTTTTTTCTGTTTTTCTAATTGTATGTATCTGTATTTAATTGTATGTATCTGTATTTAATTGTATGTAATTGTAGATTTTTTGTAATTGTATGTTTCTATTTGTACAATAACTAAGTTTTTATACTTGGATGTTCTCACGTACGTGCGGACATTTGTAAAAATCCAGTATAAATAAATAAATAAGTAACACGGCATAATATCCCAAAAATAAACAACAAAAATACTTTTGGCCGTAAAAATCTTAAATCATATGTAAAAAATATGTATGTAAGAAGTGTTATAACAATTTAAAATATACCACAAAAAGCGTAACTATTAAAAATTTAATAAATAAACAAGATCTTTAAAATGATCCATGGTTTCCATTGTGCCTGAAGAAAAAAGATAATAGTTGATCTGCTTAATCAAGACGAAAATTTTAGCTAACTTTTCTGAACACGGACCCTCCCGCATCGGTTTATTTATTAATAAAAATAAAACACTTATTTTGTGTAAACCAACGATTTTAACTAATTTATTTCCCGACCGGTTTCACTTTGCTCAAGCATCACTTGGATACACAATAATACAAAGCAAGATATACATAGTGTGTACTTATTTACAAATACAGAGGGAGACAATAAGATAAAATATAACGAACAATAATGTAATACAAAGGAAATGCTAAAAAAACCGACAAAACTATTATACAGACAATCGTTTATAATAATATATCGAAATAAACAAAGCACTGACTTATTAAACTATTGGTTTATTTCGTAATAATTACTGAAACAAGTGATTTGACAGCAAGGTTAATAACCCTTTAAACCGCATAGATATAGATTTTGATAATCGTATGAAAGGTTTGAATTAACTAATAAAAATAAAGATTTACTAAGTTATTTGAAAACTCTTCATCATGTAAGCGTTTATAACACCAATTTACTTACCTGAATACTCAATAATTACGCGTTAAACTAGATTCTTTCATTGCAAAGCATTCTGCAACGCAAGTATGGCCATTTTGATTTCCATAGAATCTGACATCTGACAATGGAAACGCCGGTGATTTTATCTACGACTATTAGCGATGGGCACAATCGATGAATAATCGAAGATTTACTCTATCTTTTTTACCATCGAATGATTTCGATTCATTTCCATAGAAAAATCGATTCTCGCTTCTCGATGTCAAATTCATTCGAATGCACAGTCCGAGACAATCGGTTTGAAACGTCATCGAACTTGGAATCGATTCTCGCTTCTCGATGTCAAAATTCTTTCGAATGCACGGCCGAGACAATCGGTTTGAAACGTCATCGAACTTGGAATCGATTCTCGCTTTTCGATGTCAGAATTCGAATGCATTGTCTTGAAACGTCATCGAAAGTGAAATATTTTATAGGTACATGTTATAAACAACCTGATGTGTGAATTTTAAATTATGAATGAATACTTTTAGGTAACGATTTACGTTTTCAGTATAGTTTATACGTAAAAGATTGCGATGGTGATAGCTTTCAACAATTTAAAAATGTTTAGTATGAGGTTATGTATCATCTATTTGGGTATTGTATATTTAATTTAAAATAAAACAATAACTTAGTATATACCATTTTTATATTTAATGCCGACGTTTCGCTAAAACCGTAGTTTCTTCAGGGCAGTAAATAATACTCTACTGAAATCAGCAAGTAATATGTTTTCATTTGGACATATCTGCTTTATAAAACCAAATATATTTAATTTATTTGAAATTAACAGGTGTTTCTTAGTTTGTAATAAAAATGAAACGATTTCTATAGTAAGAAAACTTTATTTAATGATAAACTACAAATATAAAAATATAAATACAAATAATTGCATACGAAAAGGTGTCCATAACCTACATGTTATTTAGAGGTTATTTTTTTAACAAAAACGACATAAAATTATTATCTTCGTATTAAACACAGACACACTGTCAATATTATTAATGGGAATTTGTACCAACCGGCTAAACTAAATATCTTATTAGTAATTTTATTGTTGTGAGATGCCCACATATTTGAAATTCGTGGAAAATGGAATAACACTAATGTTGCCATCAAACAAAAAGGAATTTGCCAATTTGCCATTGCCAGGAAATAAAAACGGTGATTGAATTATTGTTGCAGTACTTACTTACTAATGTTGCGTTATTTAAACATGTTATTTAGAGATTGTTTTTGATCAAAAATGTCATATAATTATAATTATTTTCATATTATTAAACATACATAAATATTTTTAATGGAAATTTTTACCAATGGGCTAAACTAAGTAGCTTAACAATAATTGTTATGTTGTGAAATGCATACCAAAAAACAACAAACAATAAGCGTTGCCATACATGATGCACCATAATAATTTTCGACTTCCTACCACCCCCCCCCCCCCCCCCCCGTCACAGACAAAAATCCTGCCCCTGACCGTAGCTATTGCTCCCGAACTCCGAGCAAAAAATCGATTAATCATTCGATTATTGTGATGTCTCGATTAAAAAAAATTGATTATATAAAAGTTTCGATCATTCCCATCGCTACTTTCTTCCATGCTACCATTCTTGCTCTACTTTTCTCAAGGAACATTGTAGAAACTGAACGGTTCTTGTCTTCCGCTACAGTTAAGGGCTGTAATTTTAGTAACCATTACATTTAAATCCCGAAGTTGAAATTCTTGCATTTCTACTATTTTCGCCACGTTTCTTGGAACACATCCAATTTAACCGTTGCAATTCGTCTTGTACGTAAGTAAGTTCGTGTTTTATAAGACAGAAGCCCATCACCTGTTGCTCGTTTATCATAAGAGTACACCGCATCAGGATTTTTAATTCTATCCAATCAGGTTTTACAACATTCGTGATATGATACATTGAACCCTACCGGTATAATCTTTGATATAAATCGTTACATAATTAATATTGAATCGTTTATATATACTCAAACCAGTGTATTCCGATAGTCCCACATTAATGTTCTCCGCGGTCAGCTTATGTTTAGCTCTGGAAATAACTCCTAGTGACCCATATCACCTTTTAGTACAGGTTGTTACTGACTTTTTCATGCCATGATTGGCATAATGCCGAGACATTTAGATATTGGTTTCAGAACAGTTCATCTACATTATTTCCTTTTTTGTTGATGGTCCAATCATTCCATGTTTCAAAGTTTTTAAACCGATTGTTATACTAAATGAAACAATATACTTTGTGTAAACCACTAATCACATGTTATAATATCTACATTTTTGAAAACTGATGGTTTCTTCGTCAGAACAAAAAAATAATAATAATCACATGTTATTATATCTACATGTGATTAGTGGTTTACAAAAAGTAATTCGTTTCATTTAATTAAAATGATACCACAAAGTAATTTTGCAAAGATTGAAGAAACGATTGTTATATTTTTTCTATTCTTCCACCCATACATAATTTCACCTTTACCCCAGCTGAGCAAAGGAGATTTTTTATAGCAGTTTTTTAAATTGACAATTGACAGAATAACAATTTATCTATGAACAGCTGATGCATACCATAACTTTAAGAACTTGAAGCCAGTGACACACACAGCGTTAAAAGCGCCAGCGTTATTTGGCTTGGCCTATTCCAGCATATCCCTCGCCATAGATTACCATTGTAAATGTATGGCGAGCGATGTGTTTGTCCCTGGCTTGAAGCACGGTACAGACTCAAAGCTCACATACAAAGATACTGTGTTATCTGTTCTACTGACACACTACGTTATAAAATATTTCTTCCTATAGCAGGAGAAGGGGTCAGTTGAAATCGGAAGCGGTCGAGAGAATATCATTTCTTTGTACTGGATATGTCAACTTGACGGCTCCTTGTATTCAAAATGACCCCCTCTCCTGTTTACGGCGAAGGGGGGTCGCATAACTTTTCTGATATCGCGATCGTAGCGGTCACGATAAATAACACCGATTAGCGAAGATTCAAACCACGCTTATAACACGTGATCTTTTTACGTCTGGTGGGTCTGTCGCTACCTTGACCGTACCTCTTAATAATTACCATGAATACCGTCGATATTGATCATTGTTACATTATGTCTCCTAGAACACATTTATAATGCTTTTTTTTAAATTAGCTCCACATCGACTATGTGTCATAGACTCCTTCACTCCACGCACAGGTGATACTTGATCACACCATTGCATCAATGGTCTTCCACTGCTTCTTCTGCCTTCAACTTTGCCAATTATTTAGAGTTCTTGCAACCATATTACGTTATACTTGATGCTATAAATTGTGGAACAAGAAAATTCACTATCTCAGTTTAACGTTCACGATAGCAGAGTTGCGAAGTGCGATATGAAATTACGATTTGTTTTCCAGAAAATCTTGCCAAGATAGAATCAGAAAGCAGTTTACCCATAATGGATCCTTTGATCTCAGTTGTCGGTGTCATAAAGTCTGAACCGGAGATAATTCCCAAAAAAGAGAGTCCAACATCCTCTTGTGATGTGATATTGCAGTACGGGATAGTTAAACAAGAGACGGAAGACGCTTCTGCGATCAAGTGTGAACCAGGGGCTCTAGCGGTAGAGGAACGTGCATACAAATATCGCACAAACTCTGAAATAGATATTGACAACCTCGACATTAAAAAGGAAAGTTTTTTTCATCTGGAAAGGACCGATGAAAGTCGAGGTAAGCTATTAACCCGTTCTTCCGCTCTCGGAGGTTGGTTTAGTCTGTCTATCTGTTCAAGATTTTTACTAATTTTACGCACCAGACTTTTACGTCCGGGTTTAGTTTTCCCCATAGGAAAAACTAAACCCTTTCATACACTTTTCCATATAAATGATCATCTAGTAAATCCACGTTATGCAAGTGTATTATATAAGTATAATTAATACAAAACAATACAAGAACAACATATTAATCTACCAAACTATTAAATGGGAATATAATTCACCGACTCCAGATATTTTTATATCAGAGGGTTCGGCTCGGTGGAATTCCTAATTTGACCGATAAATCCTACAGATCCCTCAATATAAATATTTAAAAAATCTTTCATAATCCTACATGTATTTAAAATGACTGATTTTTGCATTTTTATATACAAATTCTTGGACAAATCTAATATGCCTAAATTTTTAATGAGAGAACTAGTAACGAGCGGAAATAACAAATGGTAATATTTTTATAGTCTGAGAATGCCAAATTCTTATTTATTTATTATTATATATTTATTTATTATTATAAGTATGCAGTGGTACACAAAAGGATATCAGTATTATATTTTTTCATTTCATTTATGTAAGAACTGACACAAAACAAAGTATGATATATGTATTCTTTATAAATAGTAATAAAAAAAACATTTCTACAACATTAAAATCATAGAATGAAGATGTGCCTTGTAGGCGCGTTTTGTGGTCCAAACAATTTCGTTATCGGGGCCTATATTTCCATACGAAACTTTGTTTGTTGAAATTCAAATGCGATAGAGATCTACGATATCAGGCGAGTGTAAGTGAGACGGAAATCTTAGCGGTTGGGTTAAATCTTACATTTGTTTTCATTTCATGGGTGGAAGGCACTTCTAGTGTTATTCTTTATACTATAATGCAAATCTTATTTTACTATTATTAAATACTGACTGGCCTCAATGGAATATAATCTAACATGAATAAAAACTTAGATAACAAAAAAACGAAGTGAAAATACCGAAGATGTGACATGACCGCTGAAACGAGTTCTGTTATCATATTTGCGGTTTTTGTGAAGGTATTAAGGATTTTAGACTTATAGAGAGAACTACGTCATAGAAAAGATTTCCAACTATTAGAAAACGAAAACGTCATTTTCTGTGTTTGGGTTATAGGTTATACGAAGAAAATCACAATGTTCGTTTTAATTTGAATTAACTCAGGTCGTCCTATGGTAAACTTATGTTTTTCTGGCAAATACCCGAAACCGTTGTTCATTTTATATTTGTTTTTTTTAGATTTCGTTTCGTCGACATCAAAAATCCCAAAGACTAAAAAGTCAATGAAAGAGCCAAAAACAATATGCTGCCCTTCCTGTTCCTACAGGTGTAGTTATAAATCTAATCTGGCTGCACACTCAATAATCCACACTGGAGAAAAACCATTCTCATGTCCGGAATGTTCTTACACGTGCAGTCGGAAAAATCGTATGCTTATACATGCTAGAACCCACACTGGAGAAAAACCATTTTCATGCTCGGAATGCACATACACGTGCAGTCAAAACGCCAGTTTGGTTTCTCATTCTAGAACCCACTCAAGAGAAAAACCATTTTCATGCCCATTATGCACTTACATATCCAGTCGTAAAGATCATATGGTTAGGCATGCTCTGACACACACTGAAGAAAAACCGTTATCATGCTCGGAATGCGCATACAGGTGCCGTCAAAAAAGTACTATGGATTGTCATTCTAAAACCCACACAAGGGAAAAAATATTCTCGTGCCCGGTATGCGCTTACACGTCTAATCGTAAAGACCTTATGGTTAGGCATGCTAGGACACACACTGGAGAAAAACCATTATCATGCTCGGAATGCTCTTTCAGGTGCAATCAAAAGAATAATTTGGTTACTCATATGAATACCCACACTGGAGAGAAACCATTCTCGTGCTTGGAATGCACGTACAGTTGCAGTCAAAAGAATAATTTGGTCTCTCATATGAAAACCCACACCGGAGAGAAACTATTCTCATGCTCGGAATGCACGTACATTAGCGGTCACAAAAGCAGTATGGTTTCTCATACTAGAATTCACACGGGAGAGAAACCGTTCTCATGCCCGGAATGCACTTTTAGGTGTCGTCAAAAATGCCATTTGGCTTCTCATATGACAAAACACACTAGAAAATAACCATTTTCAAGTCGGAAATGCATTTGAAAGTGCTATTTAAAAGTGCGTACTAGTATCCACAAAACCATTCGCATGCTCTCAATGCGTCTGAAGCGAAAACAGATTTTTATTTATTTATTCATAAGAAGCATTGTTGTTAGGCATTATCTTTTTTAATAAAACAAACACTTAGTAATTAACCACAAATATTTCTTATTTTATAAATCCTATACATTTGTCATTACATTTCCTGTTATATTTTATTATCTATAATAGTTTATGATATTATGGGTGACCGGATAACTCAACAAGAATGAATTCAGCTCAACACCTCATTTGAAAAGTCACAAAATTTATGAAAAAATATATAAAAAAATGTTTTAATAAGTTAAGTTAAGTAAGGGTAAGGGCTTTTATCAAATTTATTTTTTTCGTAGCTTTTAACGATTTTTAAAAGAGTTGTTGAATTGAGTTGATTCTGAGTTGACATGACACAGAAAATAATATAATCATAATGGGGCCGACAGAATCGCAGCTCACATCCAAAAGATATTTATAACACAATAGCGCTCGCCATACAATCCCATGAGACCCGCCAGACGTAAAAAGATCATGTGTTATAAGCGTGGTTTGAATCTTCGCTAATCGGCATTATTTTTCGTGACCGCTACAATCGCGATATCATATATCACGAAAAAAATGCATTTTAGACAAAAAATACGCATTTTGTATAAGATTTTTCCACTTCACGCAGACGCAGGGCAAGTGAAGCGGCCTTTTACACTTCTATTCAAGAATTACTACAAGAAACAACCATATACGTGCACAAAATAGGTTATAAGGTTCTTAGTTTGGAGAAACTAAGTTATTTATGCGTATTTAGATTGAAACAAAATTACAAATATCAAATCCATACAAAAGTAAGCGAAGTATTACACATTTACCCCTATTTTATGAATATTTTCCATGATCTTTGATGATGGCTGCAAAGTTTTTAGAAATGAAATGGTCGAATTTTCGAATGAAATGGATAACCATAGATTCGGAATGAGTTGACGTTTTGTTTCGAGTAAAGTCATAGACAAAATGAAAGAAAGACGAATTTGTAGTACATATTTAAAATAAATTGCCACACAGACGTTACATTGAAATTAAAAGAGTCCATAGACCGAAATGAATCAATTTGATTTTAAATATAAAATTACCGGTAGAAAATTAAGTTAAATATTTTAAAACAGGCTACACAAACCTCAACAGGATAATTATTGTTTTTTTTTCCTTTAAAGCATGCCATTTAAACATTCTCAACGCCCTACATTATTGTTTTCAACTTCTGAAGCATAAAATATCTATGGTGAGCTCTTGATGACGTTTGCCATAGGTGTCTCGGACAACATTTTACATACATCTGACGTCCTGTATTATTCGTAATAACAGTCATAGCGGTAAGTTAAATAAATATCTCGTCAGCATGTATTTTATTGCGATGTTATTATAAAGCCCATAATATACATATTCATCTGTTGTTTTGTGTAGAGTACCGTTTTGTTTCATACCTTTGAAAGAATATCCTTCGTCCCATTAAAAGGACATTTAGCAGACTAACTCATTTACTACATCGCAAACTTCGGTTTTTTCTACACCCACTTTTTGTTTATCTACTAATCTACACTTCGTTGCCCGAGTGCTTATTGTCCAAATGACGATATAAGTTTTTGTTCATTCTCAATTTTAAAATTCAAAATAATGTAACCAAGTATCTAAAACGATAATTAATCACATTAATAAGAATTATTTAATTTAATGAGACCCCTATCTTTATGGAAATAGCTTCATCGTAAACTCCTCTCGTAATTTTAGTTTAATTATTTTTATTGAAATAATGAAAAAAACCCTCCTGTAAAATTTGCTAAAGCTCATGTGGCGATGTACTTATCACCTACGTGTGTGCGATGTACCTGTCCGTACCAGGCGTTGCACTGAGTACCTGCCGGCATTATTATTACTACTCGATAATTCCTATCGAAACTGGAAGTTTCTACGGCATACACAAGGTCGTGTCCATATTCTTGCGAAGGTTCTCATGCGTACCGACCTTTCGCGGAGTTGGCGAGAACGCCTATATAATACGGCCCCAGCCGGCCAGTCACTTAGCTCTCTCGTATTCATTCTGATAAACTCTACAAATTTTATCGTAGTAATTTTTACGCCACAAGTGAAAATTGTAAATAAACAACTTAACCATCAAACGTTTATTATTGTAAAACACGCCAGGGTATTGTAATACGATACCTCCAAACTCGTTTGGACAATTAAGTACACGGGCGATGATTTTATCTGCCGTTTTAGACAATTTTTAGAGATCCTCATAAAATAACATAGCTAACATTGAACTTGATACTTTCAAATTGTTTAACATGAAAATTTTGATTCGTTTATCATATTCATATAATTTATAACAACACCCCATACACACAGGTATAGATTTTTATGGGGTAAGGACATTTTTAAATTTTATAAAAATTACATAATTACAAAAGTTAATTGTAACTATCAGATATAAATATGAATTATTACTCTTTTATCATTTTTGTTTATATTGTGTAAATAAATTTCATGTTTCAAAGCCATAAAAGAAATAAATAATCATTAAAATAATTTGTCAAAAAGTCCATAGATGAAGTTTGACGTTGACGGCAGTGCATTTGTGGAGTGCAATATATGAGTGACAATTTCCTCTTCAGAATATCTGCTAACATCAGAATCAGAAATCAGTAATTATATATCTGAAATGGATCATCTGACCTCACATGTCGGAGTTATAAAGTCAGAACCGGATACAAGCCCCAAAGAGGAGAGTCCAACACCCCCTTGTGATGCAATATTGCAGTACGGGATTATTAAAAAAGAGATGGAAGACGCTTCTGAGATCAAGTGTGAACCAGGGACTCTAGCGGCAGATGAAACAGCGCAGGAATGTGGCGCATGCTCAGAAGTAGATATTAACGGTCGTAATATTAAAAAGGAATATTTAGTTCCTCTGGAAAGAGTCGATCAAAGTCGAGGTAAGCTATTAACTTATTCTCACATCGGAAGTTACTTTAGTCTGTTTATCTGTCAAAAAAAGCAAAATCCACAATGATGTGTCAAAAAACACTTTTGAAAAATTAAAATTAATGTTGACAAGGACACTTGAACGCTATCTGTTGTCCCTCCGCAGTTCAACGTGTACAATATGTTTTTGATTTGAAGAGTTTTAATTTTCAATGTTTTTCCTTAACTGTTCTGTTACTTAAATTTTTAATTTTTCTGTTACCGGTTTTAGAAACTTTAGAAACCTTAGAAATAAACAAAAAAAAATTAAAAATTAATTTAGTTAACAAAATAATAGCACCCAGTAAATCACCCCTTTTGACAATATTCCCGTGCCATGTTGACTCCTCCCTCTGTTCTCCCCCTCCCCAAAAATCACCCCTCCCACTATCCCCACCTAATAATAGCTAATCATTTCTATATTTGTATAAATCTTAAGTTTTATTTGCTAGTGAATCACATGGATGTTTCGAAACGTATTTTATGATTAAGGTGATTGTCAAAAGAATTCATATTCTACTATTTCATAGATGGCGCGCGTATAATTATTTTACTTATAAACGCTTTTTACAAGTTATGCTTTGAAAGATTAAGATAAATTAATTATTTGCGCACGTACACAAGCAATATGAATATTAATAAACAGTTTTGTCAATTAATAAATAGTCTTGTCAATTAAAAACCTAAAATCTTTCGAGAAAGGCAAACAAATATAATATTGGATTGAATAGGCAAACAATTAATAAATAGTCTTTGTCAATTAATAAACAGTCTTGTCAATTAAAAAACTAAAATCTTTCGAGAAAGGCAAACAAATAGAATATTGGATTGAAAGGCAAACAAATACAATATTGGATGCAATATTGTATTTGTTAGCCGTTCTTGAAAGATTAGAGTTTTTTTTTGACAAAACTATTTTTTAATATTCATATTGCTTGTGTACGTGCGCAAACAATTAATTTTTCTTTATCTTAAAAGCATAACTTGTAAAAGTTTTAAATTTGAGTAGAATGTAAATTCTTTTGACGATCACCTTAAATAAATTTGCTTTTTCCTTCGAAAATAGTTTTGAATGCTAATTTTTTTTTTCATTGTGATTCGAATTACTAGTTGGCTTCATGGGTATTTTTTTTTTATTATTATGAGAAAATACACGGCACAGAAGTTGAAAAAAAATCATTCAGATTCTAACATGAATAAATATGACGATCACATAATAGAAATTACCCAGTAATAAAATTATCGAAAACTCTGATTCATCTTCGTAACTAAAGCTTTCATGGAGGGATTTAGGATTGCCAACTTGCAGAACTATGCAATAGAAATTATTACCAACTACTAGAAAAAAAACTTGTTTTTTTATATGTTTTGGTTGCCGGAAAAAATCACAAAGTTTCTTTTAATTTTATTTAACCCCGGTCGAAAAATACTTAATTTGTCTTTTGTCTGTCAAAAGCGTGATGCGATTGTTAATTTAATTTTTGTTTTCAGATTTTGTTTCGTCTACATCCAAAAAGTCAGCCACGGGGCAGAAATCATTGTTATGCCCTTACTGTTCCTACAGGTTTAGTTTTAAATCTAATCTGGCTGCACATGTAAGAACCCACACTGGAGAGAAACCATTCTCATGCTCGAAATGCGCTTACACCTGCAGTCGTAAAGGTGATTTGGTTAACCATGCTAGAATCCACACTGGAGAGAAACCATTCTCATGCTCGGAATGCACGTACAGGTGTGTTAAAAAAAGCGATATTGTTTCTCATGCTAAGATACACACAGGAGATAAACCATTATCATGCTCGGAATGCACTTACAGATGCATTAAAAAAAGCAGCTTGGTTTATCATACTAGAACCCATACAGGAGTGAAACCATTCTCATGCTCAAAATGCAGTTACACTTGCAGTAGGAAAGATTATTTGGTTAACCATGCTAGAACACACTCTAGAGAGAAACCATTCGCATGCTCGGAATGCACATTTACGTGCTCCCAAAAGGGCAATATGGTTTCTCACAATAGAATTCACACTGGAGAGAAACCATTCGCATGCTCGGAATGCACTTACAGGTCTAATCAAAAAAGCGGTCTGGCTACTCATGCTAGAACCCACGCCAGAAAGAAACCTCGTAATGTTTGAAATGCGTTTACTAATGTTTACATTCTGACGAAGCGGGTTCTTTTTATAGTTAAAAATATTGAAAATGAATCTAAGTAATGCGTTCGGTCGAAGATATTTCGAAAAAACGTTCGTTTTAAAATATGCTACAGTTTCTCTTCATTCAAAATTCGCGTTTTTTGTAGTATATAATTATAATTACATAAGTGAAGAGTTGAATATGATATCAACGAACTCAAATATGAAAATCATGATGTTATACCAAATACATACTCGCAGAAGACCTATTTAAAAAAAATAGTTCATTCATAGTCCTCCTCACTAATGTATATTTCGCGCCTTGGCAATTAGTAAGTCAAGTGGCGAGTAACTCGCTGCTTCTTGACTCACCAAAAGGTGTTCGCACTACTGTCAAGTAGAGTTCATTAGTAAGCGGCTCGCCGCAAGATGAGCGGGCTTAAACGCAATGAAGTAAATACGCTAATTAAGCAGATTGTAATGCTTATTTTAGAAGAGGTGGAAGATTAAATTAGTGAGATGAAAATAAATAAATCATGGACACGAAAATATATTAAGTAGCAAAAATAAAGATTTTCGCTTCGACGGGACGACATTTTGCGCGCATCTGCGTCTACAAATGAACATCGCATGTCAGTGCGCAAGGACGCGTGGTGGGGGACTCTACTAGCCGAAAAAATAGAACCAAATGGATTCAATCTACTAAATAGTTGACTAACCTACTCTACTAAAATTGTAGTGTTCGGAGACGTTTAGTTATTAATATTCTCGCCACTCGACTAAACTACTCTCCCAGTGCGAACATCTCTCAAGGATTTCTGATCTGAGGTGTACTGAGTATAATTGTATTTGTGTTACTAGATTTTTATATTTTTTGTAATTTAATTTGTCAAATTAAAAACATATTTAAAAGGTAAGTAAATAACAGAATAATAAAGTATTTCAAATTATAAATAAATTTTATTTTACCTTTTCGAGAGTGTAGTCCTCGTGTGACATAGTATAACTTACCTGTTATTTTTGTTAATATTTATTTATTCACGCTTTCCCTCTTGTCATTTGTCAGTATGGTCATCCTATGATTGTGGCTGATAAACCACCACAGGTTCCTACATTATAATACACTTGTTCAGTTTGCAGTAGAATGTTATTGTTGCCAACTATAAAAGTATTTAATAAAAATTAAATACTTTTTTGTTTTAAAACCACGATATTTATTAATTTACTTTACCGACCGGTTTCGCTTTACTCAAGCATCTTCAGGGAACAAATTAATACTAAACAATAAATACACAATGTGTGCTTATATATATACATATAGAGAGAGACAACAATATGTACATATAAAAAGAGACAACAATTTAAAATTATTACAAACAGTGGGGATACATTAATACAAATATACAATAATACAAATATACATTAATACAAATATCCCCACTGTTATACATTAATACAAATATACAATAATACAAATATACATTAATACAAATATCCCCACTGTTTGTAATAATTTTAAATTGTTGTCTCTTTTTATATGTATATATTGTTGTCTCTCTCTATATGTATATATAAGCACACATTTTGTATTTATTGTTTAGTATTAATTTGTACCCTGAAGATGCTTGAGTAAAGCGAAACCGGTCGGTAAATTAAATTAATAAATATCATGGTTTTAAAACAAAAAAGTGTTTTGTTTTTATTAAATATGTCAAACCACAAAGTGATTGCTTTCTACAATAATATAAAAGTACTACCCAGCTGTAAACTTAATTTTGAATAATTGTATTTAGTGTTTATTTTGTAATAATAGGTTTATATTTGTAATATTATATTAATTTAAAATTTATGTGTTTTTTTCTCTATTAATTTCGACAAGTCGTCGCCTGCGTTCTTAATTGTCCAAAAGAACATTTGCAAGTTTTCAGGAGGATGAGGTTTTCTTTCATTATTTCAATGAAATATTATGATAGGTGTTTAAGATGAAGCTATTCCCGTAAATGTAAAGGTCTCGTCAATTTAAATAGTTCTTAGTGAAGTGATTAATTATCATATGTTCGTAATAAGCATTAACTTTGTAGCTCGCCATAATATACAATAAAATATATAAATTTGTTTTATACCACTTTAATTTTAATTACACTCTACCCCTTCCTTTGTCAGGAGAATATTAAAATAGAATATTATAGTTTTAATATTCTCCTGACAAAGGAAGGGTTCTTCCGAAACCGGTGTGTAATTAAAATTAAAGTGGTCTAAAACAAATTTATATATTTTATTGTGATTAATTATCGTTTTTGATTGGTGACGTATTGTGCCCATTTCGACACAGGAATCCCCAGCGAGATGAGCTGCTCACGATTTTAGTTGTATGACTGTTATTTTTTTGAAAAAATAAATATGAATTAAAATGTGACCACGTCGACTGTAACACAATTATATTGGAAAGATGGGAGTGCCTCCCCATCTCAACATTGAAGTATGATCTAAAATGGTAGGTACACGTCCTATTTAAATATTTACCTTTAACATACTATGTTAAATTAATCACTTTACACAAGATTCAATCTCAAATTCAGAAATCAGTATTCGGTATTTATTTTGATAAGTTGTCTTCGCAAACTTTGACAACTATGATCTCAGAACAAGGTCAAGTCAAATTAACGTTCATGCCACAAGGAGTTCATTTCCTTCAATCCAGATTGGTGGAATAGTTGTTGGAGCCTTTTGAATTTGAATACAGCTCTAACCTGACTTTTTAGAATAAATTGTACAAGTTATGTGAGTTTGCGTACTCTTTGCATGTTTTCACAAGTTGTGCCATGACGCTTTCCCACTGAACATTCGATTTGTGTTGAAATGAAAAAAAAATGTAATCCAACGTAACCCAAATTTTACAAAACATTAAGATGATTTTTTTTTTTACATTAGCTCCACCCAGATCCAGTCATCTTTAAAGATGCTGTGTGGAGGGTTTTTAAGAAGGAGAGGAAGTCCCGCGAAGGAAAAACGCTTGAAGGGTGGGTAGGAATCTGGGGATAAATATGTCCAGGAGTGATGGACGTGTGAAGCCATCCCTCCCATTGCGGTGCAAGGCGATGGGTCGAGAGGGTCCGGCTGGAGAGATCAAAAGGTCTCCCTCTATCAGTCTCTCCTGACCCTGCCTGCCACGCAGATGGTCGGCAGACGCATCCACCCCCAAGTCTCGGACAAAGCTAACCCCATGAACCCGGGCACCCCTTCTAAGTCACCAAACGTAGCGAACCACTTGGGGGTGACCTGTGGCAGAGGTGTTGGTTGTCCAATAAATGATTCCCTGGGCGGCGGTACCCATACCAAGCTACCATAATAATAAAAATTATAATTGAATAATTTGTATAGCGCCGTTTTTGTGAGAAATCACTTCAAGGGCGCTGTGTCAATGTATTGGAAAATGATTAATTACGTTACAAAAAAATACATGCGTAGTTATATTCATTCTTGTAAAATTATTAATAAAAAAAAAATAACAACTTTGGCGCTAATTTCTATGTGCAGATAATACCAAAAACACGCGGAATTCTAAAGGGCTAAGAAGTCAATTATTTCTGGCGTTTATATTCATCAAAATAGAAATGTAAAGAAATTATTTGGTTGTCGTAAATTCACTACTATTTTTACGAATTAATAATACCTCAATTAAAAATGAAGAGTTTCTACTTTTGACAAAAGTAGGAACTCTCGGGTTGTGACTTATGTAATTATTTTCTTAATTTACTGTTTTTCTATGGAAATTTATTTGACGTTTCTCCTAGGACTTTGTGGTCGCTCAAAACCATTTTGAACAATACTTGTCTTTCATCACAGTTTTAAGCTATCTCAATGATTATTCAAATTCTTGCACTCTACTATTCTCGCTACGTTTGTTGGAACAATTAAAATAACCGCAGCAATTCGCCTTGTACGTAAGTTAATTCGTTTTTAATAAGATAGAAGCCCCTCACCTGCTGCTCGTTTATCATAAGACTATATTACAACAAGTTTCTTTACCAGCTTTACCTCAACATTAAACATAATTTGGTTGAAACTAGTCTTTTTTTATTGTAAGTCATTTTCGAATTTATTTTTCATTCCTCATAAAAAATTTAATTTTGTTTGACAATTTGCCACAAAAGAAATCGAAATTAGAAATATTATTTTTCAATTATGTTTTATAATCATGAAATACTCTTTTAATTATTATTAGTCGGTTCTCATATAGTAGAATCCCGGTATTTTACCCACAAAATACCCAATTGGTTTAAATTCTTAAAAATTCTCCGCAATTTCGGGAATTCTCCGCAAATTTACAATCTTTGTCTTTGAACATTTGAATTTGAACAGTTCAAGCCATTAGCGCGGTGTATATTGGTATTGTCGTATGAACTTAAAACATGTTTTAAATCAGTGAAAAAAATCATGATTGCACATAATTGATTACACATCGTAGTTACAACGCTTAGGAAAAAAATCATATATATTATTGCATACTTAAATTATATCTAATATTGTAAATTTTAATGTACTATGTATTATAAGCTCACACTTCTAAACCCGTAACCTAAAATAACTTCATATTTTTATGCTGTAAAATTTTTATAATTCCTACATCCTGTTATCACGTACCTGGTTTATACTTTTCAATACAGAGTTTTGGTTTCAGAGAAAAATAATATTTTTTTGTTTTTTATGGTTTTCAGTTTTTTGTTATGTAATTATGTACATTTCTTAAGGACTAATAATATGAACTAAAACCTGTCGATTTGTCTGTCCTAGAACGGGAAACTTTCCTAGTTGGACAGGCAAAGCTTTCTTATATGTAAAATGTACTTTTTTTTGTATCCTTCTATAATAAATAAATAAATAAAAATAAATAAATAAATAAACATAATTCATTAAAAAATTATTACAAATTATTTATTTGCGTTTTTTCGCTTATAATTACTAAAAGTAGGAACTGCATTTTGAAATGATTTTTTTAATGTATTCTTAGTTTGCGCTTTATCTATGGACATTTCTTTGACGTTTCCATTGCGGTTCGTTTGTTTCATTACTCTTTTAAGTATTCTTGCAACTGGCTGCCATTAGTCCTAACTCTGTTGTTTTTAGTAGAGTTTCGTTTTGTTTTATCCCTCTTAAATCCCTGCGTAAAAGTAAATGTTCAAACTAACATGTTTAATGCTTGTTGAAGAATTGGCTCGCTGAAAGTAATAGTTTATATTAGACTAATACAAACTATTTCTAACTGCATACATATTTTAACGGTTGTTATGACATGTTATGTTACACCTTTTAGGCTGTACCTCTTATGCTATAAATGTATACAATAGTTTTATTGTTGTTAAATAGTATCTCTGTTAATCTTTTCATGGTTTTTTCTTTCAACAAAAAAAAGGCTTTCATTTTGGTTATATCTGTGGTTTATATTATTATTTATTTGTAATGTGCATGTATGTTTACGTCATTATGTTTTGTATAAATTGCATAAAATGTATTTCTACATTTACATGTCCGTTATATTACATACATGTACAATATTTCAATAACTAAGTAAAAAAGTTTTATTTTTATTTTCAAAGTTAAAAGCACCCATTGACAAACTACGTAAAAGTAATTTATTTGGACTTTTATCTCTTTTTGTATTATTTTTTTTGGTTTGATATTATATTATTTTGTTTTTATCTTTTTTAAAAAAATACATTGCATTGCTTTGGTTTTTTTAAAATCATTTTTTTGTGTTTGAAATAAACAAATCGGCAATTTTGCACAGTTATTTGGAGCTCTTAATAGTAGATAACATTTTCAACAAGCCTCGTGTTTTCAGATTGTGTAACATGAAAATCTTTATTCAGTTCATATACCGATCGTCCAGTTGACTATTCAGACATCTCCACGTACTAAGTTTTTAGATAATGAGGAAAGCAAAATTTGATTGTTCACCATAAATCAAATAATATTTACACGTGCTTGCGCTTTAAGCGGGCGACAAACGCGAAGTTCACATCAAAAAGATACTTATAAAACAGTAGCGCTCGCCATACAATCCCATACAGACCCGCCAGACGTAAAAATGTGATGTGATGTGATCGCGGTTTGAATCTTCGCTAATTCGCGTTATTTTTCGTGACCGATACGATCGCAATATCAGAAAAGTTAAGCGGGCGACAAACGCGAGGTTCACATCAAAAAGATACTGCGTTATAAGTATCTTTTATACCGACACACTACGTTATAAAATATTCTTTCCTACGGCAGGAGAAGGGGTCAGTTGAAATCGGAAGCGGTCGAGCGAATATCATTTCTTTGTACTGGATATGTTAACTTGACAGCTCCGTGCATGCTCCGTGTATTAAAAATGACCCCCTCTCTTGTTTATGGTAGAGAGGGGGTCGCATAACTCTTCTGATATCGCCACTGTAGCGAATACGAAAAATAATTCCGATTAGCGAAGATTCAAACCGCGATCACAGCGCATCATCTTTTTACGTCTGGCGGGTCTCATGGGATTGTATGGCGAGCGCTATTGTGTTATAAATAACTTTTTGATGTGAGCTGCGAGTCTGTCGCTACCTTTATGCGACCCCCCTTCGCCCTAAACAGGAGAGGGGGTCATTTTTAATACACGGAGCATGCACGGAGCTTTCAAGTTGACATATCCAGTACAAAGAAATGATATTCTCTCGACCGCTTCCGATTTCAACTGACCCCTTTTCCTGCCGTAGGAAGGAATATTTTATAACGTAGTGTGTCGGTAGAAAAGATACTTATAACGTAGTATCTTTTTGGGGAATACCGGGAGGCATACCGGTACTTTAGTATGACACTTTGAAATATTCCACTTGTTACCCAGAAAATTAAAGCATTTTGTTTCGCTACATTATTTTCTGCATTATTATTGATTTGGTGGTGTTTATGAGTAATCTGAGTATTAAACCAAATAGTGGGAACACTTATAGATAAATGCATGATTATTTGTTTGCGTTTACGTCAGTATTTTTGACAGCCGGCGTAGTCCAGCGGTAGGGCGTTGGACTCCCGTTCGAACCCGGCGTGCTCAAATAAATTTTATTTAATTGATTTGTGTTATTTCACAATTAATTATTTCAAATAATATATAGTATATTTGCGGTCCGTTCCACAATGAAGATACTCTTATTATCGCCCTGATGTAAGACCACCATTCAGAATTGAAACGTTGCTTGAAATGGCTTTAGCCGTGTTTAGTGACTAGATCTGAATAGCCGAGTACTTCCCCACCTTCCACTTCCTCGTCTCATTCCGTTCACCACTTACCTTCAGCCTCATATCATACCCCAATTGGGGATGCCATAGTCTCACTGGCTCCAGACGGGAGCAGTTGGGACTCTTGTGAGGTATTCACTATAAAAAAAGTTTAATTGTGGAGTGAAATATGAATGTTGATTTGCTTTTCAGAATAGCTTGCTAACATCAGATTCAGAAATCAGTGTATCTGAAATGGATCCCGTGACAATAGTTGTCGGTGTCATAAAGTCAGAACCGGAGACAATCCCCGAAGAAGAGACTCCAACACCCCTCTGTGATGTCATATTTCCATTTGTGACTATTAAACAAGAGACGATAGACGCTTCTGCAAACAAATGTGAACCAGGGACTCTAGCGGTAGAAGAAGACGTGCAAAAATGTGGTGCATACTCTGAAATAAATATTGAATATCCCCCTATTAAAAAGGAATTTTTGGTTCCACTGGAGCCGATCGACCAAGATGGAGGTAATTTATCTAATTGTTCCGGTGCCCTTTCTTATCGGAGGTTAATTTAGTCTGTCTGTCTGTAATAATTTAAGTATCCATGTTTTGGTATCGACGTGATAAAGCATTGTGCAATTAAACTCTTTGCTGACGATATATTGTTAAACATAGCAAGTAAAAATTTACAGGAAGCCATTGAGAAAATACAAATTGACTTAAATTATGTAACGCTTTGGTGTTTGGAGGGGTTTTCGAATTTCAAATGAGATGGAGATTTTCTACGATAATCAGGCACTGGTAAATGAGACAGCTGGGCAGTTAGGCAAAATGAAATATTTGTTTTTAATCAAATTTGTATTGAAGGCAGTTCTGGTGTTATTTCTTTATACTAAAATACAAACATAATTTTATGCTTAAATTTGTTTTTTCCATCGAAAATTATTTATAAATTTTAAGTGTAATTTTTTTCGGTGTTCATTTAAATTGTTGGTTGGGCTGGAATGTATTTATTATGACTACGAAAAAAACCTATATATATATATATATTTTTTTTTTCAATCTTTTGTAGTCTAAAATAATTTTTAAGATAACAAAACGCTATAAAATAATACCTGGAGATAAAAATATTATAGGTTTAACATAAAAACGAGAGCTATCACTTTATTTGTGTTTTTTATGGATTGAAAAATTGCAGAACGATGCCATAGCGAAGATATCCGCATATTTGAAAAAAAACTCATCTTTTTATGTTTTAGTTACCGAAAAACATCACAAAGTTCGTTGAATCAACCCTGGTCGGAAAATTGATAACTTATCATTTGTCTGTTAAATCCTCGAAGCCATTATTAACTTGTTTTTGTTTTTCAGATTTCTTTTCGTCGACATCACCTATTACTGGTTCAATAATCCCAAAGACCGAAAAGTCAGTAAAAGGCATGAAAACATTGTTTTGCCCTTCCTGTTCCTACGCTTGTAGTTATAAATCTAATCTGGTAGCACATTTAAGAACTCACACTGGAGAGAAACCGTTCGCATGCTCAGAATGCACTTACGCTTGCAGTCGGAAAGATCAGTTGGTTAGCCACATAAGAACCCACAATAATAAGAAACCACTATCATGCTCGGAATGCACTTACAGATGTCGTTTTAAAAGCAGTTTGGTTTATCATTATAGAACCCATAAAGGATATAAACCATTCTCTTGCTCGAAATGCACGTTTAAGTGTTTTCAAAAAAGCAGTTTGGTTAACCATGCTCGAACTCACACAGGGGAGAAGCCCTTCTCTTGCTCGGAATGCACGCACAGGTTCAGTCGAAGAGGGGATATGGTTGTTCATCTTAAAACCCACACCGGAGAGAAACCATTCTCATGCTCGAAATGCTCTTACACTTGCAGTCGGAAAGATAATTTGCTTAAGCACGGAAAAACCCATACTGGAGAGAAACCATTCGCATGTTCAGAATGCACGTTTAGGTGCTGTCAAAAAAGCAATTTGGTTTCCCATGTGAGAATCCACACTGGAGAGAAGCCTTTTTCATGCTCGGAATGCCCGCATAGGTTCAGTCGAAAGACGGATATGGTATCTCATTTAAGAACACACACTGGAGAGAAACCATTCTCGTGCTCGGAATGCCCTTACACCTGCAATCGAAAAGATATTTTGGTTAGTCACGCTAGAACCCACACTAGTGAGAAACCATTCGCGTGTTCGGAATGCACGTTTAGGTGCCGTCAAAAAAACAATTTGGTTAACCATGCTAGAACCCACACTGGAGAGAAACCATTCTCATGCTTGGAATGCCCTTACACTTGCAGTCGGAAAGCTAATTTGGTTAGCCACGCTAGAACCCACACTGGTGAGAAACCGTTCTCATGCTCGAGATGTACTTACACTTGCAGTCGGAAAAGCGATTTGGTTAACCATGCTAGAACCCACGCTGAAGAAAATCCATTATAATTGTCTTAATGTGTCTAAATGCGTACTCGAAAAATTACATGGTTTGTCGAACCAGAATGTATAGATACCACTGTATACCATTCATATAATAACACACACAAGAGAGAACCCATTCTCATTCTCAGGAGGCACTTACACTTGCATTCGGAAAGATTATATGGTTAACATGCAAGAACCCACACTGGAATGAAAACATTGTCATGCTCGGAATGCATTGGTGCTGTCAAAAAACAAAAAGATTTCTAATACTACAATTTACACTGCAGAGAAACCTTTCGCATGTTCGGAATGCTCTTACAG
The DNA here is from genome assembly GCA_951813805.1 of Limnephilus auricula. NCBI lineage: Eukaryota > Metazoa > Arthropoda > Insecta > Trichoptera > Limnephilidae > Limnephilus > Limnephilus auricula. The sequence goes on along the minus strand of OX638414.1, from coordinate 6,125,087 downwards.
GTTTAATAAAAGAAAATCAACTGGTGTCTCGCGCTAAACAAAGCAGGAGAGAAACTTTTCTCACGCTCGGAATATGCTAACAGGTGGAATCTTAAGAATGATTTGGTAACTCGTACTCGAACCAGTTTTCCTTGGGATTGAGGGAGTTTGAACCTGAGGGATTTTCCATCCTATCTCTACCCGCAATATTGGCAAAAAAACTATGTCACAAATTCAGTGCCGTGACAGGTGACAACTGTGCGTGAGGGATCAATTCTATCCGTAGAATAATTATTTTAACTTACTTTGTTTTATGTCTTGTCTTATTATTCAAATTCTATAATGTTATAGGTTATTTCTTTTACTTACTCTTTCAGTAATTTATTACTATTATATTTTTTTATAACCGTGTTCGTTTTTGCTTACTTCTACTTAATAATATTATATACATGTGTTGGTTTCATGTTATGCTTACACAGACACGAATGTATTAACACCGATATCTGCAATTGCCCCACTCTAGAAAAAAGAGAACAAATAAATTATCTAGGAGTCATAATTGACTATAATCTCAAATGGACACATGATATCAAGTAAATCACAAATAAATTCATTAAAACAATTCACATTTTCCTCGACATGCGAAACATGTATAAAATGAAAAAGATGATATCCATATATTTCGCTTTCTATCAATTCAAAATAGAATATGGAAACATTGTTTGGGGAGGAACAACAAAATTAGTTATAGGTCATTTGGAAATAGCACAGAAAACCATCCTTAAAGTAATATTGAAAAAACATAGAATAACTGACACAGACCAAATTTTCAACATGTTTGACGTATTAGATACATAGATATATAGACAAACGTACAAAAACAACATAAAAACTTTGACAGTAAAATCAAGCTTGGACAAAGACACCATAAATATCAGGCAATAAAATCATCCAAAAACTCACACTTGACATAAAAAATGAAGCAAACAAAAAATATTTCAAATGCAAAATTAATCAATGGATTATAAAACAAGAATGGATATCATAAATTTTATCTTAATTTTAACTTTAACTTGAATTTTAATTAAAGTTCTTATCCTAAATTTCAATTTTAATTTTAATTTTGATTCTAATTTAATTTTTTTTAAACTCGAATTTTAATTTAAATTTTGATTAAAATTTAATTATGATTTTAATTTTATTTTTAATTTTCATTTTCATTTCTTAATAGTATTTCAATTTTTTGAACAAAATAACTCAGGTCCGGGGCATACGTCATTCCTATGTCTACCTACGTCAAATTGTCGTGAAAATAACCTCATGTGCCCAAGCCTTTTAATTTCACTTTGGATAATTATTATCTTGTAATTTAATTGTAAAATAAGAGCCGCGGCCCGGGTAAAGTACCCAGTGAAGCTCACATTATTAAATATACAGTTTAAAAATATTTATGTTATCGCATTAAATAAAAAAAACAAATTCTGTAATCAATTGTAAAATGTTCATGTAAAAGCTAGTGGGCTTTAATAAATAATTTTAAAAAAAATTACCAGATTATATGTTAAAGAGTGGTAGGATTCAATCATTCTGAAGCAGTGAAGGTTGGAAATAAACAGACTAACTTCGCAAAACTCTCTTCAGGGGTACTTCAGGAACCCGTTCTGGGTCCATTTTACTTCATTCTCTTCACAAATGATGTTGCAAAAATTATCGAGTCATTTGGTCTTTTATCTCGCTGTTATACTATTGATCAGTTTGTTTACTAGTACTGCTCACTAAATGAGATCACCGGCCTTAAAATTCGCATAACTGAGTGTCTAGAAGCAATCAGTCTCTGGATGTCCTCAACCAAACTGAAGCTGAATCCTTCAAATACCGAGTTTCTGTGGGCAGCCACGAATAGACGCCAACATTTAATAGACAACTCGCCAATTGCTATTTCCGGCAACCACGTAATTGCGAAAACAACCGCAAAACTTCTGGGAGTTTATCGGGATTCAGACCTTTCGTTAAAAAATCAGGTGAATGGGACCGTTAACAAAGGGTTATTTTAGCTAAGACAATTTAAGTCACTTCGTTGGAAACTGTCAACAAAGGCAACCAAGCGTCTTGTGAGCTCATATATAATATCATGTCTTGATTACTGCAATGGCATCTAAACAAATCTTCCTAAATGCCAAACTGATAAATTGCAAACAGTGTTCAACGCCGCAGCACGGCAAACATGGGGTTATATAATGGGGTACCGCATATTTCGGAACACTTCCAAAACCTTTACTGGCGGAATAAAAAATGAGTGCACCCTCCCTTCATCGTGGAGGCACTGCAGAACTGCTAAAGTTGCGTAATTCTATTTTGCCTGTTTTTATTGATTATTGATTTTTGTAGAATACCCTCAGCTTGTCCCATTGCGCTCTTGGGTATTGTGTCCATAGCTCAGATGTGTACATCATATTGTCCTATCAAAGACTCCCGATACTAATATCTACAGCCTGTATGTCGGACGAATATCTACAGCTCATATGTTGGATAAATATCTATGACCTTCAGAGTGAAGACTAATATCTACAGAGCTAAGGTCCGATTAATATCTATGATGGTCCCAGTGGTGACGAATATCTATGGAGCGTAGGTGGGACTAATATCTACAGAGGGCAGCTGAGCAAGAGGTTGTACAGAAAAGCATAAATTACTTCAATTACGTAAAGGCTTAAACGTTTAAAGTACGTACATGAATTTTTTGCATAATATTACGTATTTTTCTGTAATGTTGAAATTGGCGTAGCGCCTGCTCGCGTCAAGGCAAGAAAAACATCCCAGTATTCAAGTAGTTTAGCGGCTACGTTAGGTTTGTGTAACATGGTTTGTGATACAAAAGAAAGTGCTCCCTTCGTAGTGCCTGCTCGCGTCAAGGCAAGAAAAACATCCCAGTTTTCAAGTAGTTTAGCGGCTACGCTAGGTATGTGTAACATGGTTTGTGATACAAAAGAAAGTGCCCCCTTCGTAGCGCCTGCTCGCGTCAAGGCAAGAAAAAATATCCCAGTTTTCGAGTAGTTTAGCGGCTACGCTAGGTTTGTGTAACATGGTTTGTGATACAAAAGGAAGTTATTTAAACTGCAAACGCAATTTACGTTATGCCAATATGCTATACAGAATTGCAAATCCAACCTCTGCCAGTACTGTAAATATTCGTCTACATCACCTGTTCCGTAGATATTAGTCCGCAGTTTGAGCGGTGGATATTCGTCCTCACTTTGGTTCCCGTAGATATTGTTCCAACATACCTCGTATAGATATTAGTCAACACATGGATTCTCATAGATATTAGTCCGCTTTGTTCCTGCAGATATTAGTAGACGCCTCCCTCTCAAAGGTTAATTTTCTGACATCGTCGCAAACGTTGTTTGTGGAACGGTCTTGAGAGCATTCCGTGCCATATATTATTTATTGTTGTCCTTTGTCGTTCCACATCTTCTGTAAGGATATTTGTCTGTCTGATCAATCAATTTGTGGTTTTAATTAAATTATTAAATGTAGTCGAAATTTTCCAGAACGCTAAAACACGTTTTAGAAGAAATTATTTCTTTGCCGTAAATTTTTATTATTTTTTAATGAAATGTCAAAAGTAGGAACTGTCAGAAAAAGACTTTGATTATTTTCTTCGTCTGTTCTTTTTCCATGGAAATGTTTTTGACATTTCCATTTCGATTCTGGCCTGCGTGGTCGCTCAATATCATTCTTGGTACACTTTTCTGAAATAATATTGTACATTCTTGGTACACTTTTCTGAAGTAATATTGTACATTATTGGTACACTTTTCTGAAGTAATATTGTACATACTGGACAGTAATTGTGTTCTATAAAATTTTAGAGCCATTTCAGCGACCATCACATTTACTTCGTGATGTTATTGAAATTCTTGCATTTCTACTGTTCTCGCTATGTTTCTTAGAACACATTGAATTTAACCACCGCACTTCGCCTTTTACCTTAGTATTTTCGTTTTTAGTAAGAGAAAAGCCACTTACCTGCTACTCGTTTATCATAAGAATATATCGCTTAAGGCTTTTTAATACGATTTTACAACATTCACGGTATAATATTTTGATCTACCCAGCCGGCACGTGACCTTTTCATATATAGTCTGTAGGGGGTCGTAGTTCTTGGAGGCTCGAACCAGTCTGTGATCCGATAGTCCCACACTAATGAATTCCATGGTCAGCTTATCTTTAGCTCTGGAATAACTCCTAGTAACCCATATCACCTTTTAATACAGGTTCTGATTTTTTCATGCCATGATTCGCATAATGCTAAGACCTTTAAGGATTTATCCCGGAATAGTGCAATAATATATATTTTTTAATGGTGATTTATCAATAATTTCATGTTGCAATGTATAGAAACCGATGGTTATATTTAGAATATTGAATATTTTTCCTATTCATACATACTATCACTTTACCCTGAGTTCTACAAAGGTACGACCGTAACCTTGTTGGTACTTTTTTAGATTTTGTTATTCGACAGTTGACAGAACAACAGTTTATCGAGTTTATCTATGGACCGTTGATACATACCAGTTCCACGTTTACAAGTTTTTTACATTATTTTTCTTTACATACGTTTGTCAAAAAGTCCAATAAAGTGAAATATAATTGACGATTTGATCTTCAGATTATCTTGCTAACATTGAATTCAGAAATCAGTTTATCTGAAATGGATCGTATGACAAAAGTAGTCGGTGTCATAAAATCCGAACCGGAAACAATATCCGAAGAAGAGAATCCAACATCCCCTTGTGATGCGAAATTGCAGAACGGGATTGTTAAACAAGAGGTGGAAGACGCTTCTGCGATCAAGTGTGAACCAGGGACTCTAGCGGCAGAGGAATATGCACAGGAATGTAGCGCATACTCTGAAATAGATATTGACTATCCTGATATTAAAAAGGAATGTTCTGTTCAATTGGAAACAATCGACCAAAGTGGAGGTAAGTTATTAACTATTCTGTCTGTCTGTCTGTGCTGATTATTTTAGGTAGTTGTGTGTAGACCCAAATTCCTAAAACCTTTCTTTCAAATCTTACAGTTTTCAAATCTGTTGAATGCGTCTTTTCTTTAACTTCAAAAGGTTTTCAGTTTCTTTAAATTTAAATACTGAATCACCACCACCATTTGCCACAGTTTGACAAAACTTTCCGTAGGCGAAACCGCTGTCACGAGTTATGATTTTTAGAATATTTAATGTGTCATATTTTTCCTTGTGCTTTGTTCTGTTTCATGTTTCGTTTTGGTTTATTAGTATTATCTTATTATTCAATGATACATTGCATTGATGAGTATAGCCTTCAAAAGTTAATCAAATAAAAATTGAAAACCATTTCTGACAAAACTCGCCTTACGGGTTAAGGTACTCAAATGAATTCAAAATTTTTTTTATCTTATAAGCTAATAAGTTAATAAATAAAATAAATATATAAAATGAGTTAAGTAAGTAAATTATAAAATATTGCAATAACAAAGGGATAAGTTAGAAATAGCCAAGATTTATCATTAACAGATTTCAAGATCTAAAAGAAATAGTTATAGTAGTTATTGATTCATAGAGTACTTTTTAGTTATTTTTTAAATTTTAGCTGAAATTCGTAAATATTTTCGATAATTTTTCAATATAATGGGAGGTTGTTAAAATAAATTATACCTATAAAGTTACGTATGTTGTATGTGCTTTGAATTACATTTTGGAATTTTGATATTATTCTGATAAATTGAATTATAAGTTATTCAACTGTATTTCTTTATAAATTTGTAGTATTGAATATTTTGTTTGTATATATTGTCTACTGTAGGTACATTAAATATAGAATAGAGTTTTTCAGAAGAAAATTTTGATGGATTTTTCAATATTACTTTAATTATCAATGTTTGAAGAATTTTGAGTGTATTTAAAATATTATTATATCTTCCTCTTCCTAATACCATGTTGTATTATAGATTGAACAATTGCAGAGTACACTCTTTTTAGATATTCTCGTCTAAGAATATATCATGGTCTTATAAATATATAAATACATTTTCTAATATTTTTGACAAGTTCACAAATTTGTTTTTTTCCATTTAAATTGTTGATATATATAAGATATTTAATTTCAAAATTTAGAGTATAGTACCTGCTTTATTGTTTTTTTCTGTTACATTGTTGGTTTATTATAATTATTAATTCTGGTTTTTATTTAAATTTATTGATAGAGAATGGGATAAATTTTGTTATTTCAGTATTTAATGAGAGGAGATTTTTATCGGACGAACTTTTCAGAATATTATTATCACTATTTGCTATTAACAGTATTCCAATCAATATCTTTATTTTCTATGACAGTGTCGTCAGCATACGATATTATTTTTCCATTAAATATTTATATGATTATGTTATTTACATAGATGATAAACAGTTACAGTCCCAGGACTGTACCCTGAGATATGCTGAAGTGACTTGTTTTTTGTTGACTAAGTAAATCGTTAATTTTTACGGCTTGAGGGCGTTTGAAAATGTAGCTTTTTGTCCATTCTAGAGCTATATCATTCAATCAAATGTTTCTTAATTTACTTATAAGTTTGTGATGTGATATGCTATCAAACGATTTTTTGAGATTTTTGAAAATTTAAATGCATTTTAATGATTTATCTAATGAATTATAAACAAGGCTACAAAATTCCTAAGACCTTAGAACTTACATGACCACCGAAACAAAAGTCTATATAAACGAAATCACTATATTTACGGTTTTTGTGGTGGGTTTAAGAATTGAAAATTTGCAAAGATGCAATAGTAAAGATTTGAATCTGTAGGAAAACCAAAACTTTTGTTTTAGTTTTCAGATAAAAATTACAAATATCGTTATAATTTTATTTAACCCAGATAATCAAATTGTGAACGTATGCTAGTCTAATTAATAATAAGTAATACTCGATATCATTGTTATTTTTTTTTCAGATCTCGTTGCATCGACCTCACATCTCGTTTTATCGCAAAGAAGTGGTACAAAACCCCCAAATACTAGAAAGCCAGCAAAAGGGCAGAAATCATTTTTCAGTTGTAAATCTAATCCGACTGCACATTTAAGAACACACACTGGGGATAAACTATTCTCATGTTTGAAATGCACTTACGCGTGCAACCGTAAAGATCGTATGGTTGTGCATGCTAGAACGCATACCGGAGAGAAACCATTCTCATGCTCGGAATGCACTTTCACGTGCAGTTTTAAATATTACATGGTTGTGCATACTAGAACACACACTGGAGAGAAACCATTCGCATGCTCGGAATGCACTTTCAGGTGTCGTCAAAAAAGCGATTTGATTAAACATGCTAGAATTCATACTGGAGAGAAGCTATTCTCATGCTCAGAATGCACTTACAGGTGTCGTCTAAAAAGTGATTTGGTTATTCATGCTAGAACTCAAACTGGAGAGAAACCATTCGTATGCTCACAATGCACTTACAGTTGTCGTCAAAAAAGCGATTTGGTTAAACATGCTAAAATTCATACTGGGGAGAAGTCATTCTCGTGCTCGAAATGCGCGTACAGGTGCATTCGTAAATATCAGATGGTTTTGCATACTAGAACACACACAGGAGAGAAACCATTCGCATGCACGTACTGAACTTATAGCTGCATTTCAAAAAGCAGTTGGGTTTTTCATACTAGAACCCATACAGGTGAGAAACCATTATCATGCTAGGAATGCGCTTACACGTGAGGTCGTAAACATCAAATGGTTTGGCATGCTAGAACGCGAACCCGAGAGAAACCATTCTCATGCTCGAAAGGCACTTCCAGGTGCTATTAAAATTATACTGTTATTCATTTAATGTACTCACTGGAGAGGTATCATTCTCATGCTCAGATTGCGTGTTCTGGTGCAATAAGACATATAAATAACAACATAATTTCTGAAGAGATTTTTCCCTAATCCAATACGAAAAGGGATGAAAAACTCTAATATATTTTACTTTATGAAGACAATATTAGCAAAACTAACTCGAAAATCTGAAACAAAAAATCAGAAAAAGATATCGTTACATATGTCACTCGCACCGAGGAGTTTCGCTAATATTCGTTAGGTGAGAGTTGAAAGGTTCCATCCGCTCCAACCAAAGTTTTGAGATATGAGAGCTCAAACTTTCTAATTAATTTATCTTAAAATTCAACAAACCTTCCGTATAGATCGCTATTGCAAATAGTTAGCATTATGTACGTATTATGCAACTAAAACACGAAACATATTGTAGATAACAGTTTATTTGTTATACCTAAAATACCCGATGGAACATTTTAACTGCAAAGTTTAGTCAGTTCAAAAAAATTCCATGTGTTTTTTTCTTTGTTTTTAACCGCTTTATAATTATGGGTTTTATAAATATCAACAAATATTGTTAACAATTATGGCAACAATACTTGGTTTTTCTGTTTTTTTTCCTCCAAATATACATATGTTTGTATATAACACAATAAAACACTTTTAAAAAAAGTATACTAGGTAAAATACGCGGAATAATAAAAAATTAATCCTTTATTATTTTATTTACATACACGGTGACATACGGTCTCACGCACTAAGCAGTTTCGTCATGAACGGTGGGGGACTTGCAATGCGGCAGCTGGGTACTCGAAATTGCTACAAAAAACAATAACGGAGAATACCATTATAATTGGTTCTACAATGAATTTTGTGGCAGTACATACTAAAACATCCTTTGGCCAAAGAAACTATTTTTATCAGCCTCCACTTATGTTTAATATTCTTCCAGATTATATTAAGTCTTCCAATTCATTGGCTATATTTAAAAATAATGTTAAGATATTTACGTTGACAGAAGATTGGCATACCAATTTTTTCACCCTTGTCCTTTTTTAAATAATAAGATTTTTTTTAAAGTAGTAAGATTTTATTAAAATTCCATCTGCCAAAATCAGAGTGTCACCCTAGTTGTGTTGAACTGTCACTTTGCTTCTCAATGAGTATAGTGATTAATAATGTATTTATGGTTTAAACATTGTTACAACTTCATCCTCAAGTTCTACTCATCTGGCCACAATGTAACATTTCTTTCTTTCTCCATGTAATATTTTAGTGTTATGTATGCAGTTTTTGTGTTTTTTTTTTAAATTTAACTTTTGTGTGTAAATTTTGTTTTTTTTGTTGTATTTAACTTATGCTTCTTCGCAATGTATTAAATTTAACCTCAATACGGGCTATTATAGCCCTAGTGAGGTTAATTTCTATGTAAAAAAAATAATATTCATAATATGTGAGAAGATTAATAAATAATAAATAAAGTTATTCGAATTTTTTAACCTACCCGGTCTCACAGACCAATTGGTCACCATTGGCGGGTTAATCCCATGAAATGGTCTTTTTATTACTTTTTATTTTATTATATAACATATTTTCATCGGAGGTTTGGCCAAAACCAGCCGAAATATTTTTTTAATAAATAATTACCATGAACTCGCAATTATTGACTGCACTGCCTCTAAAACTTGGATAAGTTGCATTATAAATTGGCCTATATTTTATAATTAAAACAAAAATATGCAAATTGGCTTGCAAGGCGTACTAGAAAATTAAATGTTTTTTGATATGAATAAGGAGAGTTAATTTTGGTTGCATGTTTTGGATTCAAATCCAAAATTAAATTTTAAAGAAGTTAGATGGAACCTTTTCGAACTAAAATTTTGGTAATTTGAAATGCATGGAATAAAGGTTCCAACTGTGGTTAAACCCTTATCAACCCAAACGTAATCTAAATTTAGGCGCAGTTTTAACAATCGGTTTATAGACATCAGATGGCGATGATTTTTTTTCAGAGTAGTTATTATAATTAATATGTAACAAAAACTTAATTTTCTCAAAAACACCTATTGGAACCTTTTCACTCCCACCTAGCGTATTTTCTTCATTAATTAAAATTTTACAATTTGATGTTTTAATCTTTAAGTTAAAAATAAAAAAATATTTACTCGTATACAGTGTTCTTTATTACTATTAACGTGCATTTTGTGTATACTAGTACCAGCGAGAGATCGTACTTGGCGTCATCGTCCTAGTATCTTCGGTTTCAAACAAGACACTCGATAAGGAAAAGCACGAACGTCGATGACGTCCGTATGAGCTCTCGATGTAACTAGTAAGTACCTAGCAGGTTTGATGTTTGATGAAATAGGCTTTCAAATTTCTATATTAAAAATTACTATGTATTTTTTTAAATAAAATTCTTTTTGCGAAAACTTTAAAAAGTGTTCAAAATGGCTCACTTTACTTTTTTTTCTAACTAAAATTACTGATAATGAAAAAAAAAAACACATACTTATTTCATTAGATAAATGAAGTACAAACCTTATTGTCACCTCACTTTTTTTCGTTTCATGTAAAAAAAATTATTAAAAAATTCACAAAGTTCTATAATTTTTTTTCAAATTGCTATCGGAAACTTTAGTTTCAGAAAGGGGTAAATTTTTTATTTTTTTGTGGTTTTCTTTTAGATTTGAATATATAGTTTGTTGTATTCTCTTTCCAATACCGTTTAGATCACATTTCTAACTATGATAGTAAGAGAGAAACAACGATTTCTGTGAGACCTATGTGAGCTGGGACAAATATGGTCTCCTATGATAAATATGGATTATTATTAACGTGTCACGGCGTGCACCATAAATAAACCAATCATTAGTTTGATAAGTTCCGGCTTTTTGCATGGCGCAATTTTCGACACTATTTAACTTTTTTTCCATGAGGATTTGTGACGTCACACATACCATAGACGAGATTAGAGGAAATTAAAAAAAAGAATCATTCCTACGTACTCAGTTTCGTAGTTCGTATTGTTTTACGCGAGTCGATGGGAAACGAACCTTCATCTACACATTAAAAAAATATAGGAATGTGGTACATGCGGGACGCTTTAGATGATTTGCGGGACTATTTTATTAAATATTGCATTGCGGGACGGTTGGTCGCCTAAGTATTGTGTCCACAGCTCAGATGTGTACAGGGTAGTGCCGTATAACAAAGGGTGATTTTCCGACATCGTCGCTATAGTTGTAGAACCGCCTTAAGAGCATTCGGGGCCATATATTATTTATTGTTTTTAGTTGTCGTTCCATGTCGTCTGTAAGGATATGTGTACCAGGAATTCAACCTGAAAGGCCACGGACTGTTAATTTCCTTCTATCCAGATTGGTGGAATATTTGATGGCTCTAACTATCAAAATAGAGGCGTCTACTAATATCTACAGGAATTTCAAAAACTGAACAAATCGGACTAATATCTATGAAAATCCATGTGTTGACTAATATCTATACGAGGTATGTTGGAACAATAACTATGGGAACCAAAGTGAAGACGAATATCTACAGCTCAAACTTCTGACTAATGTCTACGGAACAGGTGATGTAGACGAACATCTTCAGTACTGGCAGAGGTTGGATTTGCAATTGTGTATAGCATATTGGCATAACGTAATATTGCGTTTGCAGTTTAAAGAAATATCTTTTCGTCGCTCTAGTTCGTTTTTGACCAACAGACCATTTTTCGTGAAATTGAATTAAGTATGAAAATGTTCTCAAAAAGCCTTTATTTTTGCGATACTCGTTAAAAAAAATATAAACAATTATTTAAAGGGATTTCAAAACGCACTTTGTCTTACATCCTCCAAAATGTATGTGCTCCTATCGCCTTTTCTCCCGATTCGCGTTTTGGTCTGTTGGATAAAAACGAACTGAAGCGACGTTTTGTATCACAAACCATGTTACACAAACCTAGCGTAGGCGCAAAACTACTTGAAAACTGGGATACCTTTCTTGTCTTGACGCGAGCAGGCGCTACGAAGGGGCACTTTCTTTTGTATCACAAACCATATTACACAAATCTAGCGTAGCCCCTAAACTACTTGAAAACTGGGGTGTTTTTCTTGCCTTGACGCGAGCAGGCGCTACGAAGGGGGAACTTTCTTTTGTGTCACAATGTTATAATTCCATGTTATACAAACCTAGCGTAGCCGCTAAACTACTTGAATACTGGGATGTTTTTCTTGCCTTGGCTTCGTGGTCGAACTATTTCATTCTTTCAACACTTTTCTGAAGTAATATTGTAAAAAGTGAACAGTTCTTGTGTTCCATGACAGTTTAGAGGCATTTCAGCAACCATTACAATTATATCCCGAAGTTTTTTAAATTCTTGCATTTCTACTGTTCTCTCTACCTCTATTGGATCTCATTGAATTGAACCGCCGCGCCGCACTTCGACTTGTACGTAAGTAAAAGTTTTTAGTAAGACGGAACCCCTTACCTGCTTTGTCATTAAAATTTATTTAGGCTTTTTATACAGTTTTAGAATATTCGCGATATAATGTATTGAGCCACCCAGCCGGCACGTGACCTTTTCATATATATTCCGTGGTGTATCGTAGTTCATGGAGACTCGAACCAGTCTTTGATCCGATAGTCCCACATCAATGATTTCCACTGTCAGTTTATCTTAAGCGCTGGAAATAACTATAGTAACCCATATCACCTTTTAATACGGCTTTAATTCTAATTTTTTCGTGCCATGATTCGCATAAGGCTAAGACATTTAGGGATTTAGCACGGAACAGTTCAACTACATTCTTTTTTTTAATGTTGATGGATTAATCATTTCATGTTGCAATATTTAGAAACCGATAGTTCTATTTAGAAAATCAAGTATTTTTCCTTTTCATATATACTATCACAGTTATTCATATATTACCCCCATTTATTGGTAGCTACGATCGTAACCATGTTGGTATTTTTTTGTACATATTTTGATATGACAGTACCATTAAAAGTACCACTTAAAAGTTATCGTTTGATATTGTGGTGAAAATATAGATTATAGTGATAGCATGTGGCATTAAGCGGGCGACAAACGCGAAGTTCACATCAAAAAGATACTGCGTTATAAGTATCTTTTCTAGCGACACACTACGTTATAAAATATTCCTTCCTACGGCAGGAGAAGGGGTCAGTTGAAATCGGAAGCGGTCGAGAGAATATCATTTCTTTGTACTGGATATGTTAACTTGACAGCTCCGTGCATGCTCCGCGTATTAAAAATGACCCCCTCTCCTGTTTACGGTAGAGAGGGGGTCGCATAACTTTTCTGATTTCGCCACTGTAGCGAATACGAAAAATAATTCCGATTAGCGAAGATTCAAACCGCGATCACAGCGCATCATCTTTTTACGTCTGGCGGGTCTCATGGGATTGTATGGCGAGCGCTATTGTGTTATAAATAACTTTTTGATGTGAGCTGCGAGTATGTCGCTACCTTAACTTTTTGATGTGAGCTGCGAGTATGTCGCTACCTTTATTTTACCTTACAAGCATTTTTAAAATACCTCTTGATCATGTTACGGGCATGAGCCTAGTATAGCGGTTAATAGAGCGGAAATAATAATGTTACTTGTTCAGGGAAATAGGGCCGGTATATCAGTCTTTGCTAAGGAGCACATTCCTCGCTCAACTTAAACCGCCGAGATCGGCCGCTTCAGCCGTGGTAAGCCGCAGAATAGTTCCTTTGCTAGACGCTGTAGCGCTATTGGCAAAAACACATCTGTCATCTGTTAGATTTCACATTGCTTCGGTTTCGATCTGCTACGTACATGCTACGTACGAACGCAATAGATTACATTGGGGGAATAAGTTTACCTATGAACATGGAATTCGAACTTTCTTCGAGTGATGACGATTTAGACATCGTTTGACGTTTGACATTTTTTATGCGTCGGAACATGAACATGTTTATTTTTTTGTTAATTTATTTTAGACGAATTCGTTAAATTTTCCCGCGATTCAGCCATTTGAATTATAAACAAAGCTATTATTATTGTCACACTACTGCCACTTTTTACTTCAATTTCTACCTTTGATTGACTTTCGCTAATATTATCTACATTAACCAGAGCCTTGGGTTCGAGTCCCAGATGTATCCGTATCTTTTTCTGACTTTTCTGTTTCGTTAAATATTATCGTCATTAATTAAAATATTATAAAAAGAATCAGAGATATAAATAAGATAAACCAAAATGTTCATCTAAAATCGAATAGAAGAGCATGTATGATAAGATGTATGAATGTGAATGAGGCGAGGAGTGTATGCCAAGACTGAGTTGTTTGGCGGTCCGTCCTATCTGCCTACCCCTGCGAGGAAACGGCGTGATGGTTAGTTAGTTAGTTAAGTTAGGGTAGGTTAATACTGTCTCAAGCACTCTGCAATATTCGAGTTACTATATAATTCATGACCTATCCTTTTCGAGCATAATATAATTTACTTGCATAATCCTATTTAAACACGTCAAGATTTAAACAAAAAAGATAATCTTATCGACTTTCCAAAGGAAATAAGAAACAGAAAAAATCAACAACATTATTTTTTTTTCTTAACACTATGTATAACCATTATTCGTTACATAGAACTCTGGTAGTTCTACAGAATGCAGGAATGTTAAGATTATTTTAAGAACCTGTTTTTTATCGTCTACAGAAATAAAAAACTCAGCTGTTCAGAAACTACTATAGATATTAAGGTTATTTATTGAAACTAATCTTCTTTCAGATTATCATAAAATAATACATGTTTAATTGTGTTAATGCTGTATTTCTAAACACAGGTGATTTGCGATTTCATTTAAATAAATTTATTATTCAAATCGACCGATCCGACATTTTCGAATACTTTTTTATTTTTCAATATTTCTTCGCCGTTTACGTATCTTCGAAAGTAGGAACTACCCATTCAATTGATTTTTGTGACTATTTTCTTATTTTGCGCGTTGTCTATGGAATTTTTTTTGACGTTTTCTCCTGAAAGATCATCCCAGCAAAAAAGGTAAATTATCACACCCACAAGTTCACTACATGGCATTAACTTTAGTTTTATACACCTATTTTTTGTATGTTAGAAATCTACTAATCGGCCAAGATACACAGTTATTTAGAACTCCTAATACTACATAACAGTGAACGTCATGCGACCAAGTTGACATATATATGCTAAATGATAACAGAATAATAGCGCATATAGGTGTATTATACACACGTGCTATTATTCTGTTATCACTTAGGTTTATATTTTAGTACAAGTCAATGAATTTCTTTTAAAATACATACACGTTTGTCAAAAAGTCGAATAAAGTGGAATATAATTGACGATTTTCGTTTTAGATTATCTTGCCAACATTAGATTCAGAAATCAGTTTATCTGAAATGGATCCTATTCCTATGACAACAGTTGTCAGTGTCATAAAGTCAGAACCGGAGACAATATCAGAAGAGGAGAGTCCAACATCCCCTTGTGATGCAATATTGCAGTACGGGAATGTTAAACAGGAGGTGGAAGACGCTTCTGCGATCAAGTGTGAACCAGGGACTCTAGCGGCAGAGGAACATGCACAGGAATATGGCGCATATTCTGAAATAGATATTGACTATCCTGATATTAAAAAGGAATGTTCAGTTCGTTTGGAAAGAATCGACCAAAGTGGAGGTAAGCTATTCACTTATTCTTCCAGTGCCCTCTCCTATTGGAGGTTGGCTAAGTCTGTCTGTATGTCTGCGCTGATTATTTTAGGTAGTTGTGTGTAGACCTAAATTCTTAAAACTTTTCTTTCAAATCTTACAGTTTGAAATCTGTTGAATGCGTCCTTTCTTTCATTTTAAAAGGTTTTCAGTATTTTTTTAAATCAAATACTGAATCACCACTACCATTCGCAACAGTTTGACAAAGCCTTCCGTAGGCGAAACCGCTGTCACGAGATATGATAGCCAGAATACTTAATATGTCACATTTTCCCCTGTGATTTGTCTTTGTCTTGGCGATGTGCAGTGACAATAAACATCGACCTTTATGGAGTCTGTTTTTCGGCGATGTGCAGTGACAATAAACATCGACCTTTATGGAGTCTGTTTTTCGGCGATGTGCAGTGATGTACCTTCATCACACTTCGCCTTTTAACATCGACTGATATTCGAAAGAGTCTGTTTGCAAGTAACAGCGACTATTATTCGGAATCTATTATGTGTACTGTGCAATGAGTGACTGGCGCTTATAATATCGATTGAAAAGGATTAACGGTGACACAATAACTCCACAAGAACGGAACAAAGAATTCGGTGTAAGTCAGATTCCTTTCCAAAGTCCATAGTTGTGTCACGCCACCTTATATTTTGTTTTTATCAAGACCAACCATTGATTACAGTCCACTTCTTATAATTCACATCTACTTTGCGACTACATTATTTGGTCCAGTCGTAGCCGGATGAGACTAGACTTTAATTTAAGATATACATTCATTATATTTACTTTTTATTGAAGCCATCTGCATAGGTTTTTTTCTGTGTGACAATAATATTATACGATATACTTATTATGAGACAAAAACATCATCATCAAAATGGATGATAAAAGGATTGCAGTATTGAAAGTACGTCGCAATCGTTTTTTTACAAAGATTACAAACAACGCATCAATTAATTCCATTCTTAAAGTTGGATGTGAAAAAACAAATATTTCTGAGTGGGTAGGGGAGGTCAAGTAAGTCAGATTCCTTTCCAAAGTCCGAAATTCCTCATAGTTGTGTCATTGATTACAGTCAGGGCTGCCACCTCTCCGGGTTTGACCCGGAGTCTACGGGTTTGCATGGTGCATGTCCGGGCTACGGGTTTAACATCGATATCTCCGGGTCAGACCGGGCGGTGGCAAAATGTCGACGAAGATAAACTTTATGACGAGACCCGAAAATTAAACCAAGTATTTCCTCAGTTCGTACAATCTAGTGATTCAACATTGCCTCTTGATTTGTGATGGGTTCAGTTATTCAAAGTCACCTCAATCGTTACCGAACTGCCAAAAATAATTGGATTTTTTTTTCAATCAATATAAGCAATGTTTTTGTTGAACGCGTGTTTTTTTTAATGGGAAATTTGTGGACAGACAAGCGAAACTGTTTGTCAGTGGACATGGTGAAGGCAGAGTAGATTGTGAAGATTAATTACGATATGAATTGCCAAGAACTTTTGTAGTTTTTGAAAAAACCTGAGCAAGAAAAGACGCTTAAATAAGGTCCAAGTCCAAGTCATTTCTATTTTTAAAAACATTACCAATGGTAATTTACCACGACATTTGGCCTTAAAATAATTCACACTAAAAAAAGTTTTATTTTCATAAAAAAACTATATTTCTAAAATCTCCGGGTCTAGAATTTATCGAAGGTGGCAGTCCTAATTACAGTCCACTTCTCATGATTCGCATCTTTGCGACTACAGGTACAAAACCATGTAATTTATCTAACACACATTACAAGTAATATTTAAGGTACTGTGTATATCTTATAAACAAATAAATAAATTAAATGTATAAAATTATTTAAGTAAATAATAAAATATTGCAATAACAAAGGGATAAGTAAGAAATAGGCAAGATTTATCATTAACGGATTTCAAGATTTAAAAGAAATAGTTGTAGTAGATATTGACTCTTATGGTACTTTTAGGTATTTTTTTAAATTTTAGCTGAAATTCCTGAATATTTTCGATAATTTTTAGACATAATGGGAGGTCGTTAAAAACCATTTAGATATCACAGCGATGCACCGTTTGAAGTATCACGAGTTCTGGATGTTAGACAACTGTACACGAGGAAATTTATTTTAAACACCCATAAACAACGCCACCTCTATCCATCTTTTAACCATCAATCAATCTTATGACACTCGACACTCAATCGCTGTATGATAATGTCATTTAAATAGATGATAAACAGTAACAGTACCAGGACTGTACCTTGAGGTATGCTGAGGTGACTAGTTTTTTGGGACTAAGTAGATCGTTGATTTTTACGACTTGAGGGCATTTGAAAAGGTAGCTTTTTTGATTCTAGAGCTGTACCATTTAATCAAATGTTTTTTTGATTTTCTTATTAGTCGATCATATGATATGCTACCAAATTAATTTTTGAGATCTATGAAAATTCAAATGCATGTTAATGATTTATCTAATGAATTATGAACAAGTCTACAAAATTCCTAAGACCTAACATGACCGCTGAAACAAAAACTATCACTTTATTTGCGGTTTTTGGTGGGATTAAGAATTAAAAATTAGCAAAAGGATGCAATAGTGAAGATTTGTATCTTTAGGAAGACAAAACTTATGTTTTCGTTTACGGTTAAATATTACAAAGTTTGTTTTGATTTGATTTAACCTAATTCATCAAATTGTGAAATTATGGCTGTCAAATACTCATTAACATTGTTAATTTGTTTGTTTTTTTTTTCAGATCTCGTTTCGTTGACATCGCATATAAGTACAAAACCCCCAAATACTAGAAAGCCAGAAAAAGGGCAGAAATCATCCAATCGTTACAAATCTATTCTGACTGCACATTTAATTTCCCAAACTGGGGAAAAACCATTCTCATGTTCGAAATGCACTTACTCGTGCTACCGTGAAGATCACATGGTTGCGCATGCTAGAACACACACTGGAGAGAAACCATTCTCATGTTTGGAATGCGCTTATACCTGCAGTCAAAAAAATAACATGGTTAGGCATGCTAAAATACACACTGAAAAACCATTCGCATGCTCGGAGTGCACTTACAAGTGTCGCGAAAAAAGGGATTTGGTTATTCATGCTAGAACTCACACTGGAGGGAAAACATTCTCATGTTTGGAATGCGCTTATACATGCCATCGAAAATATAACATGGTTAGGCATGTTAAAATACACACTGAAAAACCATTCGCATGCTCGGAGTGCACTTACAGGTGTAGTGAAGAAAGTAATTTAGTTATTCACGCTAAAACTCACACTGGAGGGAAACCATTCTCACGTTTGGAATGCGCTTATACGTGTAGTCAAATCCATAAAATGGTTAGGCATGCTAAAATACACACTGGAGAAAAACCATTTACATGCTCGGAATGCACTTACAGGTGTCGCGAAAAAAGTGATTTGGTTATTCATGCTAGAACTCACACTGGAGAGAAACCATTCTCATGTTTGGAATGCGCTTATACGTGTAGTCAAATCCATAAAATGGTTAGGCATGCTAAAATACACACTGGAGAAAAACCATTTACATGCTCGGAATGCACTTACAGGTGTCGCGAAAAAAGTGATTTGGTTATTCATGCTAGAATTCACACTGGAGAGAAACCATTCTCATGTTTGGAATGCGCTTATACGTGCAATCGAAAACATGACATGGTTAGGCATGCTAAAATACACACTGGAGAGAAACCATTCTCATGTTTGGAATGCGCTTCTACGTTCAGTCGAAAATATAAAATGGTCAGGCATGCTAAAATACACACTGGAGAAAAACCATTCGCCTGCTCGGAATGCCCTTACAGGTGTCGTGAAAAAAGTTATTTGATTATTCATGCTAGAACTCACACTGGAGAGAAACCATTCTCATGTTTGGAATGCGCCTATACGTGCCGTCAAAAACATAAAATGGTTAGGCATGCTAAAATACACACTGGAGAGAAATTCTCATGATCGGGATGGATTACAGGTGTCTTGAAAAAAGTAATTTGGTTATTCGTGCTAGAACTCACACTGGAGGGAAAACATTCTCATGTTTGGAATGCGCTTATACATGCAATCGAAAATATAACATGGTTAGGCATGTTAAAATACACACTGAAAAACCATTCTCATGCTTGGAATGCACTAACGCGTGTAACCATAAACATAGTATGATTCTGCATGCTAGAACACATACCGGAGCAAACCTTTATCATGCTCGGATTCCACTTACAGATGTCGTGAAAAAAACAAATTGGTAAATCGTACTACAACTCACACTGAAGAGAATCCATTCTCATGATCGGAATGCGTCAAAAGGGTCATATGGTTTCTCATACTAGAATTCATACCCGAGAGAAAGCATTCACATGCTCGGAATGCGCGTACAGGTGCAGTCAAAAGGGTAATATGGTTTCTTATACTAGAATTCACACCTGAAAGTAATCATTCTCATCCTTTAAAGTAACTTCCCGTGTGCAATTAACTTAATAGTATTGTTTAATTTTTTTTATTAAAACATAACATTTTTTTTCCAAGTTTACATTATACCTGCAAAGCTACTTCAAGTAGCTTGTCGGCAGGAAAAAGGCGTGGAAAAAAACATTGTTCAATACTAGATGTCTTTAAATTTTATTCAGTAGAAGAAAAAATATTGCAATTATATAAAATACATCATAAAAATATAAATATGTATAAAAAAATAAAATTTAAAAACTTTTTCGGAAAGGTCAAATTATTTTGTTTACATCATATTTATTTATATTCAATCAACATGTTTCGTGAACGATGTTCACATCCTCAAGAATAACTGTACACTAATGTTAAAAATTAAATATTGATCACATATTGTAGGAAGGGGTAAGATTGAGGAAGTTTATTAGAATTAGGGATTTCAAAGACGTTAGAAGGGAAAAATTTCAAAAGAGGAATTTAAAAAATTTGTTGCTTACTTATTATGTCAGCTTTATTATTTCTAAAATCTCTTAATTATCAATCTGCGATGTCTTGTAACCCTAATTCTAATAAACTTACGGGTCGAGCAATTGGATGTTTGTCATGAGTGCCTCCAAGAAGTTATACCATATTTCACATTAGATTCAGCCAGGGACAAATAGATTAATTTCATTGTTTTGATGGGCACCTAATATTTAAGTTTGTACAGTTTGCCTATCACGGCTCGAATGCGCTTAACAATATGGATATCCCATTTCTTATAACAATGCACTGTCACCCCTAAGTAGACATACTCTTTGACAGGGTCAATACTTCCACAGGCACAGGGCTTTACACCATTATTAATAAATTAATGTAATTTGAGTACGGGTCTAATAATGATTTAATGCTTTCAAATATTTTATTAATTTGTGAACCACTGTTTTATAGACCACGGTCGAAAAGTGAACATTGTGAACATCAGAACTGCGGAAGTTGCATAATGCTATTTGTGCTTAAAATATTTTCATTTCTGTAGCACATCCTCAGCTTGTCCCATTGCGCTGTTAGGTATTGTGTTGTCTCCACACTCCAGAGCTCAGATGTGTACAGGATAGTGCCGTATTTCGTAGGGTAATTTTTTTGACATAGTCGCTACAGTTGAAGAACCGCCTTGAGAGCATTCCGGGTCACATATAAATTTTCACATGTAGCAAAAAAAAAAATTAAACAGCTAACTATATCGTAAATAAATTAGCTATTAAGAATCACCATATATCTTATTAATTTCTAATAGATACAATCACATATTTGTTTTCCCCCCTTTTAAACTTTCGTGTATAACCTATATATTTAAAAAACAAAGTGTCTGTTTTTCAATGCATGTACAATGTACACATCTGTTTTTTAGTGAATATATATTAACCAATGTAAATGTCTATGAGTTAATTTTAAGTAGAATTCAAGAAATTATTTAAATCATGAAAAAAACTCCTTTTCTAAACACGAATTATTCTCAATTAGGGAGGTATTCATTTACATCCTGAAATATATTACACATATGTTTACTAATATAAATAAAATAAAATATTTACATAAAAAAATTGTAAATTATGTGCTGTATGTATCATGTTAATATTTCTTAATAAATAAAAAATAAAACACTTTGTGGGAATACATAATTATAATAAACACAATAAAACTTTGTTTTAATTCCACTATATTATTTATTTATCCAACCGGTTTCAGTTCGACCTGAACCTTCCTCAGGGATGAATAAAAATACATTAGAAGAGGGAGAGAGAACATCAACTAAGGTGGGGGAGGTGGCTTTGCGGGGGGGGTGAAAGTGGGCGGGGGTAACGGAAATATTTGAAAACTAGGGCTATTCGACAAATCTAATTGTTTATTAAGTAAATTTCATTTTATTTATTTTGACTGCCTTTTTTATTTCAAGGGCTTCAAGATTATTAAGTCATGGACCTATCCCATTTCTATAATACTAGTAATAATATTTGGATGGCTTGTAAAGCGCCGTTTTTGTGAAAAATCACCTGAAGGGCGCTATATAAATTAACGATGCTCTCTAAAAATGTACATTGACATGTAATTTTTATTTTTAATTATTTATTTCTTTAATTTTTTTTATGGATTACATCTGTACCGGAAGATTTATTAAATGAGTGATCTTTATCTTTTGGGTTGGTAGTGAATTCTGAGAACCCTACACTTTTTAGACATCTCCATCTCCATGGCCAGCCCACTACTTATTTTCTCTTTTTTTTTGTAATAAATACTCTTCCTTAAAGCCAGTATTCTGTTTATTTCTCTCTCTCTCTCTATTGTTCCTTGAAGGTCCACGAGCCTTCACAGGTTTTAGTCTAGGTCTTGGTGACGGATGCATCTGCCCACCTACCGCGTTGCGGACCGGATCGGGAGAGACTGGTTGAGGGTGACCTTTTAACCTCTCCAGCCGGACTCTCTCGATTCATCGTCTTGCACCCTCCGCTGTGGGAGGAATTAATTCATACGTCTTTCACTCCTGGACACACTGACCCCAGATTCCTACATACCCTCATACCTTTTCCCTTCCCGAACTTTGTTTCACACAGCTTCTTCAATGATGACATGGGCCTCAACGGAAATTATATCCCCCAAGGCCTCCTGTGTGGAGCTCATGTAAAAAATAGTACAATAATTGCAGAACTTCATACCCTGGGTATGTTCGTTCTGTACGTTATTATAATATCGTTATAACCATTCGTCAACACTGCTTATGCAGGGGTACGGCTTCTACAGGGTAGAGAACGATAGTCTTTCAATAAGCATAGTGTACTACTGGAGAATACTAGTTTACTGTATTTAGAAATAACTAATATCTCTGAAGAGAACATTGGAGATATTACAATAAGATAATACGTTAGGGTAGGTTAATACTGTCTCAAGCACTGTGCAATATGGGAGTTACTGTATAATTTATGACCAATCCTTATCTCACAACTATTAAGGATTGCACCTTGAAAATTACAGAAATAGACTGCACCTTACGAGGATCAATGAATTTTATGCGTATCACGAGTTATTGGACTGCACCTCACGGCGAAAAAAAAACCGAACCGTATTGCCCATTTCGAGCATAATATAATTTACTTCCACTAATTCTATTTAAACAAGTCAAGAATTAATCAAAAAAGATAATCTTATCGACTTTCCAAAGGAAATAAGAAACAGAAAAAATCAACAACATTATTTTTATTTTCTTAACACATATGTATAACCATTATTCGTTGCATAGAACTCTGGTAGTTCTACAGAATGCAGGAATGGTAAGATCAGGGGGGTATATCTCCGAATAAATAAACCACGTGACGTCGATGTGACGTCAAAGCTGCCCATCTAATAGGAAGCTTTTTAGCTTTATATGCTAATAGGCCACTTGCACGGATCTCATAATGACTTGGAAAAAATCGTGTGGATAGATTTTTCTACTAAGCTTATGGAAATGATAATGATTTTTTTTAGAAATTGCTAGTTTTTTTTCTTTTTAAATAAATAAATCCGTTTTTTGGGCTCGTGACGTCACTAAATTAAAATGTCCCGTCCCCGATTTTATTCAATTAATTTTGTAAAATTCCACACTGATATTTTTTTGTTATATAGCAACACTTTGATTTCCGGCGATTTTTTTTGACACATTTGACATTTCATGACGTATTTTGTCCGACGGTAAAAATATTTCCGCTTTCCAATAAAATCCAAATAAATAGAATAATTGTGAATGTATCCGAAAAATAAAAACTGTTTTTGAAAGGTGATTAAATACGCTTTCAAATTTTACTACTACAAATAACCCCGTAAATTTTAAAATATAAAAATTTTTGACGCACTCTTCAAAAAGTTTTCAAAATGGATCACCTTACGTTTTTTTCTAGCATAAATTACTGGTTACGAAAAAAACTAAAACTTACACATATTTTCTTAGACAAATGAATTATAAACGTTATTGCCACCTCACTTTTTAGTCGTTTCATGTAAAAAAAAATCATAAAAAATTCACAAAGTTTCAACATTTTTTTTCAAATCGCGGTCGGAAACTTTGGTCTCTTGAAGGTGTACATTTCAATTATTTCGTGGTTAATTTTTACATTTGAATATATAGCGTGTTGTATTTTCTTTTCAATACCGTTTATATCATACTGCTCACTACGGTAATAAGGGAGAAACAACGATTTCTATGAGACCCATAATCGCTGGGTCAAATTAATTTTTCTCCAAACTTACGAAATTATTGCAATCAACAGCTGAAATAGGATAGGATTTGTTCAGAGTCAGTCTGACAATGTGCCGAAATTAGATACATTTATGATGGCTACTTTTCTAAGTATTAATAACTAAAATTCATATTGAAGCACTCGGTTTGACCCACAAATGAACCTCTGCATAACCTCTGTTTAACGTTTTGACAGATCTGATGTTATGAATGAACATCGTGCAGGCCGTTGCCGTTCCGAAGCGGCGTTTTAGGACAATAACGGTGATGGTGCCGATTTTAACAAAATCAAATTTTATAATATATGTTTTTTAATCATATTTTACAAGTACATTTTTATAAGTATAATTTAAATCACAACATTTGAATAATATCAAACAAGAGGCACAAGAACAATGTATATGTTTAAGAACAATAATGTTCAGCTGTTCCAAATAATCTCACTGCAAAAACAAAGACCAACCTAGGTAAGAGGTACATACTAAATGCTATAGGTATAGACCAACTAAATAAATTTGATGTGAACATTCTTCATACTTGTTTACATGTTTCATATTGTTGATAAACCTTTCCCTTTAATTAATTTTAATAATTATTTTTAATTTGGTTCATGTAAAATATTTGGATTTGGATTTTTTTACACCAAACAGGAGGCCCTGAGTAAAAAAATTCCCTCAGGGCATAATATGTCATCTTTGGGGATGCTGTGTGGGGATCTTTTAAGGGAAACGACGGAGTGGAAGTTCTGGGAAGGAAAAAGGTATGAGGAGTGGGTAGGAATCTGGGGATCAATGTGTCCAGGAGTGACGAATAATGTGCGAATCCATCCCTCCTACTGCGATGCAGGGTGATGGGTCAAATGAGTTTGGTTGGAGAGATTAGATCTCCCTAAACAATTCTCTCCCGATCCAGCTCGCAAAGCAACCGCATTCACCGTCAAGACCCAGACAAACCTCACCCCGTAAATCTGACCAAACGTAGCGAACCACTTGGGGTGACCTATGGCAGGGGTGTTGGTTATCCAATAAATGGTTCCCAGGACGGCGGTACCCATACCCACCTCCCAAATTGTAAAAGTCATATATAATGATTAATGATCAATAAGAGGTTCAAGGAAAAAATATATATGAGTTGTAATATTTTTGGTATGCTTCGTTATTCTCCTCTGCCATGCGTTTGGAATTCGTCAGTTTTTTTTTAAATGATTTTCGGCTATCTAATTATTGTTTTTTCGCACCCATAAAATTATGTCCCGTCCTTCCGGTTTATAAAAAATGGTCCGATTTTTCGGATTGAAATTTTCATAAAATCGCCAGGGATTCAAAAATACGATTAAAAAAAAAAAAAAAATACAGAATGTCTTAGAATATTTTCCTAAACCGGAAAAAAATTTTAAAAAATGTGGTGCAAGTGGCCTATTCTATGGTTGGTCACCTGTCAAAGGTCAAAACGGGTACACGATTCGCGAACGACGATTTCCCGGCGCGAACATATTTATCGAAATACTCGATAATGCAGTGTCAAAGGCTCTACAGATTTTGGTTCAAGTCGATATAAGGGACACACAAGATTATGAAGGTATACGTCGGTTTTATATTATGTGAAAGGAAACATTTTACATGTTTTGTTCGCGAAATTTGGTTAATGTATAATGTTAATGTTTCAGAGCGTGACAGTGACTTCAGAGTCATGCACTGTGTCGATTGCTGCCGGAAGGATTACAAAAGATTACGAAGCAAATCTGTGTTTCATTTTCCATACAAATGCATCGGCTCATTCCAGGATTCATCGTTGCAGCATTTTTGTTTAAAAGGTATTACAGACTACCGGACGTTCTGAATAATGTAAGGCGCTCCGCCCACTGAGGCAACTAAAAACCAACTAAAACCGGCTGTTTTCTCTGTCTTGATTGGTCAAAAAGCTTGGTTAACCATAGATGACGAACAATCAGCTGACAGTTGGCAACTATCAATAGCCGCCCAGGGAAATCAGCAGTGACAGTCGCAAGTCACCGCTTGCGTTACCATTGACAACGGGGTTTTGTGTGATTGTGTAGTGCGCGGGCCATCACATTGTCATACAAAGACAGTTGGCAGTTGAGAGTTTTCAGTTGCCTGAGTGGGCGAAGGCGCTTAATCATCTTGCTTTGGTGATCCACGATCACATGAATTCATTCATATTCACTAGCTAATATCGTCCAATAGAGAGACTGCACCAATATTCTTGTATTTCTTGTTTCTGTATTAGATATCAGATCTATATCAATATATAATAAAATTGTTAAACATACTATTATGAGTTTTCATTTTTCTGTTTTAAGCAGAGAAATGTCAAAATTCGATAATATCGCAAGAACGACCAATTATATTTGAAAATATCCTTTTAGAGGAATTGAAATTTCAAGTGTTTTAAGGTTAATTTAACGATATCTCGATTTCTTTACAGAGCAACGGGTTCCTATCTGACACAGCGCTATTCTGAGAATATGAGCTGTAAAGAAAGATACTTTAAAGCTCATTTTCTCAGGACAGCACTTTGTCAGATGAAACCTTCTTGTCCTGTAGGATCATTTTGACATTTCATTTTTTAAATAATATTTTAGGCTAATGGATTGGGTATGTTCGGAAGCAGGATTATATTGTCTATGGTCGTGCTGTTTTGAGTTTCCTCTATCCTCGTTTATGGTGTGTGACGTCAAAACTTCACTTTGTTGCTATATCCATGGTAAAATAGTGACCAAAGTTGCCCAGTACAAAAAACCCGAAGATATCAATCTAATATGAGTAATAAAGTGGTTTATTTATGGGTAAGCGCCTCCGCCCACTCAGGCAACTGAAAACTCTCAACTGCCAACTGTCTTTGTATGACAATGTGATGGCCCGCACACTTCACAATCACACAAAACCCCGTTGTCAATGGTAACGCAAGCGGTGACTTGCGACTTGCTCTGCTGGTTGCTCTGGCCGGCCATTGATAGTTGCCAGCTGTCAGCTGATTGTTCTTCGTCTATGGTTAACCAAGCTTTTTGACCAATCAAGACAGAGAAAACAGCCGGTTTTAGTTGGTTTTCAGTTGTCTCAGTGGGCGGAGCGCCTTAGATTATTTTAAGAACCTATTTTTTATCGTCTACAGAAATAAAAACTCAGCTGTTCAGAAACTACTATGGATATTAAGGTTATTTATTGAAACTCATCTTCTTTCAGATTATCATAAAATAATACATTTTTAATTGTGTTAATGCTGTATTTCTAAACACAGGTGATTTGCGAGTTCATTAAAATAAATTTATTATTCAAATCGACCGATCCGACATTTTCGAATACCTTTTTATTTTTCAATATTTCTTCGCCGTTTACGTATCTTCGAAAGTAGGAACTACCCGTTCAATTGATTTTTGTGACTATTTTCTTATTTTGCGCGTTGTCTATGGAATTTTTTTTGACGTTTCCCAACGTTTTCTCCTGAAAGATCATCCCAGCAAAAAAGGTAAATTATCACACCCACAAGTTCACTACATGGTTATTAACTTTAGTTTTATACACCTATTTTTTGTATGTTAGAAATCTACTAATCGGCCATGATACACAGTTATTTAGAACTCCTAATACTACATAACAGTAAACGTCATGCGAACATATTGTGTAACATGTTAGTCTTGTTTTAATTATAATAATGACACTTTAATGTATATGTATTATATACATATATGTGCTATTATTCAGGGTAAATATTGGATATAGATGGAAACGGTTAATACGCACTTTTTTTTGAAAAACTCTTTTGACTCGCCTTAATTACATTAAAAGACAACTATTTGCATTGGGGGCAGTGGAAAATATTTAATTTTAAATTTCAATTACGTAAAATTAAAATTAGCTTTCGTTCTGTGAAATGTGACCGACATTTACAAAAATTTTTGTCAAATGTCATTTTGTTATGTTAGTATTCTTGATACTATACGAAAAACAACGAGCGGCTAGATTTTTTTTTTTAGTGTTAAAAAAATAACATTCCGCCTAATTAGTACCTACCTAATACGCATGCATTGTGATTAAAATTTATTAGCTTGCAAAATGCAAGCTTCTTACCCCAAAATTTAATTTTTTTATGACTATTTCTGTGATGATATAGCGCCTGCTCGTTTCATGGCAAGAAAAGCATCCCAGTTTTCATGTATTTTAGCGGCTACGCTAGGTTTGTGTGACATGGTTTGTGATACAAAAGAAAGTACCCCCTTTACAGCGCCTGCTCACGTAAAGGCAAGAAAAACATCCCAGTTTTCAAGTAGTTTAGCGGCTACGCTATGTTTGCGTAACATGGTTTGTGATACAAAAGAAAGTGCCCCATTTATAGCGCCTGCTCACGTCAAGGCAAGAAAAACATTCCAGTTTTCAAGTAGTTAAACGGCTACGCTAGGTGTGTGTAACATGGTTTGTGATACAAAAGAAAGTGCCCCCTTTATAGCGCCTGCTCACGTCAAGGCAAGAAAAACATCCCAGTCTTCAAGTAGTTTAGCGGCTACGCTAGGTTTGTGTAACATGGTTTGTGATACAAAAGAAAGTGCCCCCTTTACAGCGCCTGCTCACGTCAAGGCAAGAAAAACATCCCAGTTTTCAAGTAGTTTAGTGGCTACGCTAGGTTTGTGTAACATGGTTTGTGATACAAAAGAAAGTTCTCCATTTACAGTGCCTGATCACGTTAAGGCAAGAAAAACGTCCATGGTTTGTGATACAAAAGTGAATGTATTATTTAAAAAAAAATTATTACTAAAGAAAAAAGCAAGTTATTTTTACTTCATTTTATTTCCAAAACTCCGGTTCCTAAATTAGTGCTTACCTAATACGACCAGATTTCGTGTATCTTCAAAATCTTCTAGCCTCTCGTTATATATAAAAATGTATCAGGAATTCCAACATACCAAAGTGACATTTATTACAAAATGGGCAACATTTCTCAAGACGAAGCTAATTTTAATTTTACGTAATTGAAATTTAAAATTTAATATTTTCCACTGCCCCCAATGCAAATAGTTGTATTTTAATGTCATTAAGGTGAATCAAAAGAGTGTTTTAAAAAAAAGTGCGTATTAACCGTTTCCATCTATATCCAATAATTACCTTATTCAGTTATCATTTATGTTTTCATTTTATTATAAGTCAATGAATTTCTTTTAAAATACATATACGTTGGTCATAAAGTCGAATAAAGTGGAATTGACGATTTACTTTTCAGATTGTATTGCAAACATTAGATTCAGAAATCAGTTTATCTGAAATGGATCCCATGACAACAGTTGTCGGTGTCATAAAGTCCGAACCGGAGACAACATCAGAAGAGGAGAGTCCAACATCTCCTTGTGATGCAATATTGCAGTACGGGATTGTTAAACAGGAGGTGGAAGACGGTTCTGCGATCAAGTGTGAACCAGAGTCTCTAGCAGCAGAGGAACATGCACAGGAATATGGCGCATATTCTGAAATATTTATTGACTATCCTGATATTAAAAAGGAATGTTCAGTTCGTTTGGAAAGAATTGACCAAAGTGAAGGTAAGCTATTCACTTATTCTTCCAGTGCCCTCTCCTATCGGACGTTGGCTAAGTCTGTCTTGTCTGTCTGCGCTGATTATTTTAGGTAGTTGTGTGTAGACCTAAATTCCTAAAACCTTTCTTTCAAATCTTACAGTTTGAAATCTGTTGAATGCGTCCTTTCTTTCATTTTAAAAGGTTTTCAGTATTTTTTTTAAATCAAATACTGAATCACCACCACCATTCGCAACAGTTTGACAAAGCCTTCCGTAGGCGAAACCGCTGTCACGAGTTATGATAGCCAGAATACTTAATATGTCATATTTTCCCCTGTGATTTGTCTTGTTTCGTAATTCATTTTGGTTTATTAGTATTATCTTATTATTCAATGATACATTGCATTGATGAGTATAGCCTTCAAAAGTTAATCAAATTAAAATTGAAAACCATAAGAGACTAAAACGCCCAGTGATTAGTCTGCAGTTTCTGTCAAAACTCGCTGTACGGATTAAATATTACCTTAAGTACACAAATCAAACTTTTTTTTTCATTCAAAATTTTTTTTAATTTTTGGATTCGGCTAAACTTCCGGGAAGACAGGACATGATTAATACGACCCTTTTTTTTCTCCTTAATTACTTTAAAAGATAATTGTATAATTTCGTAAAAGAATTATGTTCAGATTAAATAGTTACGAGGACTCACACCTCTCCAAATAGATTTTGTATGTTTTTGTGAGAACTAGAAAAATTAGTTGGAAGAATTCGCCATAGATGTCAGTAGGGGCAAATTCCTTTAAAGACCTAGGGGACAGTAAATAAATATCCTGTTTTTTAGGTCTTATCTCTCTCATCAACAGCTTCTCGACAAGTAAACAAATAAACTCCTTGGTCTGTCTTGGGTAGTTTGGGCTTACTGATATTCACAATGTAATTGGGAATAGAGCATGTATATATATATATTTTTATTATTTAAAATACATATACATAAGATTTAGAAAAATAAATACAGTTGGTTCTTAAAAGCTATTTACAAATAGATTTTTTTTTTAACAAACTACTCAACTCAACGGAGAAAAAATTTCTCGTGTTTGAGTTGGGGAGTAAAGCCTCTTAATTAAAAAAAGTTAGAAATTATAATGTTTTAATTATTGTTTACAATAATTGACTTACAATCTACATGAATGAAAAATAAAAATTACAAATTGAATATAAATGTAGAAATAAACATATACTAATAAACTAATTAATAGATAGGTACATACAGTTCGTTCTAAACATTGAAATTGGCCTCAGCCGCTGATAAATATTTTATTTGAAAGTACATAATAATGAAATGCAACAATTATCGTTTACCAATATGACAGTACATAGGTATAGTACTGGTAAGGTAAGGCACTGTCTCAAAAGATTGATATAATATTTGTAGAGGATATGTTTAAAAAAGGAAAAATATGAATATTTTTTAATATAAATTAGTAATTATGTTAAGTGATTAATTACATACTAATAGTTACATATTATAGTTAATACTTAATCAATTATCACTAATAAGGGTACATACAATAAAAAAATATGTAGACTTTTTTCAATGAAATTAAAATTTGTAATTATATATACGAGTCCTTTTAAGTTTCCTGAAGATGCGTTATTATTTTACAAGTTCCTTCATCCAAACATTTACAATAACTATTTGCTTTCACGGCGATGGAAAATTGTGCATTTAAAATTTCTCTCTTCTTGCTTGCACTGTCCCAACTCATTGCCTACGTAGGCTGTTGGGGTCGGCTCTCCTCGTTCTCAGGTTGTAGCTTCTTCGGTTCTGGGTATCGCTCTCTTCCAGGCCGTTTCTACTTAGGATTTTGGAGCATTGAGTTATCCAGGAGTTCTTTGGTCTAAAATAAAAATTTCTATTACGTAAAAAAAAAGTCGAAAATATATATCCGTATTCTGTGATATTTTGAATGCTGTGTTTTCCATCGCCCGAACGCAAACATTTGTCTTTCATTGTGCCAAATGGCTTTAGCCAAACACGGCTAAAGCCATTTGACGTTGCTTGAAATGGCTTTAGCCGTGTTTGGTGACCAGATCTGAATAGCCAGATCCTTCCCCACCTTCCATTTATTTATTTAATATTTGTTTTTTTTAAGAATAAACATGCATTTTGCACGAGTTCTGGATGTTAGACAACTGTGCACGAGGAAATTAATTTTAAACACCCATAAACAACGCCACCTCTATCCATCTTTTAACCATCAATCAATCTTATGACACTCGACACTCAATCGCTGTATGATTATGTCATTTAAATAGATGATAAACAGTAACAGTACCAGGACTGTACCTTGAGGTATGCTGAGGTGACTAGTTTTTTGGGACTAAGTAGATCGTTGATTTTTACGACTTGAGGGCATTTGAAAAGGTAGCTTTTTTTATTCTAGAGCTGTACCATTTAATCAAATGTTTTTTTGATTTTATTATAAGTTGATCAAACGAATTTTTGAGATCTACGAAAATTCAAATGCATGTTAATGATTTATCTATTGAATTATGAACAAGGCTACAAAATTCCTAAGCTATCACTTCATTTGCGGTTTTTGTGGTGGGATTAAGAATTAAAAATTAGCAAAAAGATGCAATAGTGAAGATTTGTATCTATAGGAAGACAAATACATATGTTTTGGTTAACGGCTAAAAATTACAAAGTTCGTTATTATTTGATTTAACCTAATTCGTCAAATTGTGAAATTTTGGTTGTCCAATACTCGATAACATTGTTCATTTGTTTGTTTTTTTTTTCAGATCTCGTTTCATTGACATCGCATATTAGAACAAAACTCCCAAATACTAGAAAGCCAGCAAAAGGGCAGAAATCATCCAATCGTTACATATCTATTCTGACTTCACATTTAATTTCCCATAGTGGGGATAAACCATTCTCATGTTCGAAATGCACTTACTCGTGCTACCGTGAAGATCACATGGTTGCGCATGCTAGAACACACACTGGAGAGAAACCATTCTCATGTTTGGAATGCGCTTATACCTGCAGTCAAAAAAATAACATGGTTAGGCATGTTAAAATACATACTGAAAAACTATTCGCATGCTCGGAGTGCACTTACAGGTGTAGTGAAGAAAGTAATTTAGTTATTCACGCTAAAACTCACAATGGAGGGAAACCATTCTCATGTTTGGAATGCGCTTATACGTGTATTCAAATCCATAAAATGGTTAGGCATGCTAAAATACACACTGGTGAAAAACCATTTACATGCTCGGAATGCACTTACAGGTGTCGGGAAAAACGTGATTTGGTTATTCATGCTAGAACTCACACTGGAGGGAAACTATTCTCATGTTTGCAATGCGCTTATACGTGCAATCGAAAACATGACATGGGTAGGCATTCTAAAATACACACTGGAGAGAAACCATTCTCATGTTTGGAATGCGCTTATACGTTCAGTCAAAAATATGAAATGGTCAGGCATGCTAAAATACACACTGGAGAAAAACCATTCGCCTGCTCGGAATGCCCTTACAGGTGTCGTCAAAAAAGTTATTTGGTTATTCATGCTAGAACTCACACTGGAGAGAAACCATTCTCATGTTTGGAATGCGCTTATACGTGCCGTCAAAAACAAAAAATGGTTAGGCATGCTAAAGTACACACTGCAGAGAAATTCTCATGATCGGGATGCACTTAAATGTGTCTTGAAAAAAGTAATTTGGTTATTCATGCTAGAACTCACACTGGAGAGAAATCATTATCATGTTCGGAATGCACTTACGCGTGCAACCATAAACATAGTATGATTCTGCATGCTAGAACACATACCGGAGACAAACCATTATCATGCTCGGATTCCACTTACAGATGTCGTGAAAAATGCAAATTGGTAAAACGTACTAGAACTCACACTGAAGAGAATCCATTCTCATGATCGGAATGCGTCAATAGGGTCATATGGTTTCTCATACTAGAATTCATACCCGAGAGAAAGCATTCACATGCTCGGAATGCGCGTACAGGTGCAGTCAAAGGGGTAATATGGTTTCTTATACTAGAATTCACACCTGAAAATAATCATTCGCATTCTTTCAAGTAACTTCCCGTGTGCAATTAACTTAATAGTATTGTTTAATTTTTTTTATTAAAACATAACTTTTTTTTTGCAAGTTTACATTATACCTGCAAAGCTACTTCAAGTAGCTTGTCGGCAGGAAAAAGGCGTGGAAAAAAACATTGTTCAATACTAGATGTCTTTAAATTTTATTCAGTAGAAGAAAAAATATTGCAATTATATAAAATACATCATAAAAATATAAATATGTATAAAAAAATAAAATTTAAAAACTTTTTCGGAAAGGTCAAATTATTTTGTTTACATCATATTTATTTATATTCAATCAACATGTTTCGTGAACGATGTTCACATCCTCAAGAATAACTGTACACTAATGTTAAAAATTAAATATTGATCACATATTGTAGGAAGGGGTAAGATTGAGGAAGTTTATTAGAATTAGGGATTTCAAAGACGTTAGAAGGGAAAAATTTCATGGGAGGAATTTAAAAAATTTGTTGCTTACTTATTATGTCAGCTTTATTATTTCTAAAATCTCTTAATTATCAATCTGCGATGTCTTGTCACCCTAATTCTAATAAACTTACGGGTCGAGCAATTGGATGTTTGTCATGAGTGCCTCCAAGAAGTTATACCATATTTCACATTAGATTCAGCCAGGGACAAATAGATTAATTTCATTGTTTTGATGGGCACCTAATATTTAAGTTTGTACAGTTTGCCTATCACGGCTCGAATGCGCTTAACAATATGGATATCCCATTTCTTATTACAATGCACTGTCACCCCTAAGTAGACATACTCTTTGACAGGGTCAATACTTCCACAGGCACAGGGCTTTATACAATTATTAATAAATTAATGTAATTTGAGTATGGGTCTAATAATGATTTAATGCTTTCAAATATTTTATTAATTTGTGAACCACTGTTTTATAGACCACGGTCGAAAAGTGAACATTGTGAACATCAGAACTGCGGAAGTTGCATAATGCTATTTGTGCTTAAAATATTTTCATTTCTGTAGCACATCCTCAGCTTGTCCCATTGCGCTGTTAGGTATTGTGTTGTCTCCACACTCCAGAGCTCAGATGTGTACAGGATAGTGCCGTATTTCATAGGGTAATTTTTTTGACATAGTCGCTACAGTTGAAGAACCGCCTTGAGAGCATTCCGGGTCACATATAAATTTTCACATGTAGCAAAAAAAAAATTAAACAGCTAACTATATCGTAAATAAATTAGCTATTAAGATTCACCATATATCTTATTAATTTCTAATAGATACAATCACATATTTGTTTTCCCCCCTTTTAAACTTTCGTGTATAACCTGTATATTTAAAAAACAAAGTGTCTGTTTTTCAATGCATGTACAATGTACACATCTGTTTTTTAGTGAATATATATTAACCAATGTAAATGTCTATGAGTTAATTTTAAGTAGAATTCAAGAAATTATTTAAATCATGAAAAAAACTCCTTTTCTAAACACGAATTATTCTCAATTAGGGAGGTATTCATTTACATCCTGAAATATATTACACATATGTTTACTAATATAAATAAAATAAAATATTTACATAAAAAAATTGTAAATTATGTGCTGTATGTATCATGTTAATATTTCTTAATAAATAAAAAATAAAACACTTTGTGGGAATAAATAATTATAATAAATACTATAAAACTTAGTTTTAATTCCACAATATTATTTCTTTATCCAACCGGTTTCGGTTCGACTCGAACCTTCCTCAGGGATGAATAAAAATTAATTGAACGTAATACAGATATACACGGTATTTAAAATAAAATTAGAAGTGGGAGAGAGAACATCAACCTAGGTGGTGGCGATGGGGGAGGTGGCTTAGAGGGAGGGGTGAAAGTGGGCGGGGGTAACGGAAATATTTGAAAAATAGGGCTATTCGACAAATCTAATCGTTTATTAAGTAAATTTCATTTTATTTATTTTGAGTGCCTTTTTTATTTCAAGGGCTTCAAGATTATTAAGTCATAGACCTATCCCATTTATATAATAATAATATTTGGATGACTTGTAAGGCGCCGTTTTTGTGAAAAATCACCTGAAGGGCGCTATATAAATTACCGCGATGCTCTCTAAAAATGTATATTGACATGTAATTTTTATTTTTAATTATTTTTTTTTTTTTTTTTATGGATTACATCTGTCCCGGAAGATTTATTAAATGAGTGATCTTTATCTATTGGGTTGGTGGTGGATTCTGAGAAACCTACACTTTTTCTCCATGGCCAGCCCACTACTTATTTTCTCTCTTGTTTTGTATTAAATACTCTTCCTTAAAGCCAGTATTCTGTTTATTTCTTTCTCTCTCTTGTTCCTTGACGGTCCGCGAGCCTTCAGAGGTTTTAGTCTAGGTTTTGGTGGCGGATGCATCTGCCCACCTATCGCGTTGCGGACCGGATCGAGAGAGACTGGTTGTGGGAGAACTTTTAACCTCTCCAGCCGGACTCTCTCGATTCATCGGCTTGCACCCTCCGCTATGGGAGGAATTAATTCATACGTCTGTCACTCCTGGACACACTGACCCCAGATTCCTACATACCCTCATACCTTTTCCCTTCCCAGAACTTTGTTTCACACAGCTTCTTCAATGATGACATGGGCCTCAACGGAAATTATGTCCCCCAAGGCCTCCTGTGTGGAGCTCATGTAAAAAATAGTACAATAATTGCAGAACTTCATACCCTGGGTATGTTCGTTCTGTACGTTATTATAATATCGTTATAAACATTCGTAAACACTGCTTATGCAGGGGTACGGCTTCTACCGGGTAGATAACGATAGTCTTTCAATAAGCATAGTGTACTACTGGAGAATACTAGTTTACTGTATTTAGAAATAACTAATATCTCTGAAGAGAACATTGGAGATATTACAATAAGATAATACGTTAGGGTAGGTTAATACTATCTCAAGCACTCTGCAATATGGGAGTTACTGTATAATTTATGACCAATCCTTATCTCACAAGTATTACGGATTGCACCTTGAAAATTACAGAAATAGACTGCACCTTCCGAGGATCAATGAATTTTATGCGTATCACGAGTTATTGGACTGCACCTCACGGCGAAAAAAAAAACGGAAACGTACTGCCCATGTCGGGAATAATATAATTTACTTCCACTAATCCTATTTAAACAAGTCAAGATTTAATCAAAAAAGATAATCTTATCGACTTTCCAAACGAAATAAGAAACAGAAAAAATCAACAACATTATTTTTATTTTTTTAACACATATGTATAACCATTATTCGATACATAGAACTCTGGTAGTTCTACAGAATGCAGGAATGGTAAGATTTTATTTATGGGTAAGATTATTTTAAGAATCTATTTTTTATCGTCTACAGAAATAAAAACTCAGCTGTTCAGAAACTACTATGGATATTAAGGTTATTTATTGAAACTCATCTTCTTTCAGATTATCATAAAACAATACATTTTTAATTGTGTTAATGCTGTATTTCTAAACACAGGTGATTTGCGATTTCATTAAAATAAATTTTTTATTCAAATCGACCGATCCGACATTTTCGAATACCTTTTTATTTTTCAATACTTCTTCGCCGTTTACGTATCTTCGAAAGTAGGAACTACCCATTCAATTGATTTTTGTGACTATTTTCTTATTTTTCGCGTTGTCTATGGATTATTTTTTGACGTTTCCCAACGTTTTATCCTGAAAGATCATCCCAGCAAAAAAGGTAAATTATCACACCCACAAGTTCACTACATGGTTATTAACTTTAGTTTTATACACCTATTTTTTGTATGTTAGAAATCTACTAATCGGCCATGATACACAGTTATTTAGAACTCCTAATACTACGTAACATTAAACGTCATGCGACCATATTGTGTAACACGTTAGTCTTGTTTTAATTATATTAATGACTCTTTAATGTTTGCTATTATTCAGTTATGTTTTAATTTTATTATAAGTCAATGAATTTCTTTTAAAATACATATACGTTGGTCATAAAGTCGAATAAAGTGGAATGTGATTGACGATTTACTTTTCAGATTGTATTGCAAACATTAGATTCAGAAATCAGTTTATCTGAAATGGATCCTATGACCACAGTTGTCCGTGTCATAAAGTCCGAACCGGAGACAACATCAGAAGAGGAGAGTCCAACATCCCCTTGTGATGCAATATTGCAGTACGGGATTGTTAAACTGGGAATAGAGCATATATATACACGAGTCCTTTTAAGTTTCCTGAAGATGCGTTTTTATTTTACAAGTTCCTTCATCCAAACATTTACAATAACTATTTGCTTTCACGGGGATGGAAAATTGTGCATTTAAAATTTCTCTCTTCTTGCTTGCACTGTCCCAACTCATTGCCTAAGTAGGCTGTTGGGGTCGGCTCTCCTCGTTCTCAGGTTGTAGCTTCTTCGGTTCTGGGTATCGCTCTCTTCCAGGCCGTTTCTACTTAGGATTTTGGAGCATTGAGTTATCCAGGAGTTCTTTGGTCTAAAATAAAAATTTCTATTACGTAAAAAAAAAAGTCGAAAATATATATCCGTATTCTGTGATATTTTGAATGCTGTATTTTCCATCGCCCGAACGCAAACATTTGTCTTTCATTGTGCCAAATGGCTTTAGCCAAACACGGCTAAAGCCATTTGGCGTTGCTTGAAATGGCTTTAGCCGTGTTTGGTGACCAGATCTGAATAGCCAGATCCTTCCCCACCTTCCATTTATTTATTTAATATTTGTTTTTTTAAGAATAAACATTCATTTAGCACGAGTTCTGGATGTTAGACAACTGTGCACGAGGAAATTAATTTTAAACACCCATAAACAACGCCACCTCTATCCATCTTTTAACCATCAATCAATCTTATGACACTCGACACTCAATCGCTGTATGATAATGTCATTTAAATAGATGATAAACAGTAACAGTACCAGGACTGTACCTTGAGGTATGCTGAGGTGACTAGTTTTTTGGGACTAAGTAGATCGTTGATTTTTACGACTTGAGGGCATTTGAAAAGGTAGCTTTTTTTATTCTAGAGCTGTACCATTTAATCAAATGTTTTTTTGATTTTCTTATTAGTTGATCATATGATATGCTACCAAATTAATTTTTGAGATCTATGAAAATTCAAATGCATGTTAATGATTTATCTAATGAATTATGAACAAGGCTACAAAATTCCTAAGACTTTATTTGTGGTTTTTGGTAGGATTAAGAATTAAAAATTAGCAAAAGGATGCAATAGTGAAAATTTGTAACTATAGGAAGACAAAACTTATGTTTTCGTTTACGGTTAAATATTACAAAGTTTGTTTTGATTTGATTTAACCTAATTCATCAAATTGTGAAATTATGGCTGCCAAATACTCGATAACATTGTTAATTTGTTTGTTTTTTTTTTCAGATCTCGTTTCGTTGACATCGCATATAAGTACAAAACCCCCAAATACTAGAAAGCCAGAAAAAGGGCAGAAATCATCCAATCGTTACAAATCTATTCTGACTGCACATTTAATTTCCCAAACTGGGGATAAACCATTCTCATGTTCGAAATGCACTTACTCGTGCTACCGTGAAGATCACATGGTTGCGCATGCTAGAACACACACTGGAGAGAAACCATTCTCATGTTTGGAATGCGCTTATACCTGCAGTCAAAAAAATAACATGGATAGGCATGCTAAAATGCACACTGAAAAACCATTCGCATGCTCGGAGTGCACTTACAAGTGTCGCGAAAAAAGGGATTTGGTTATTCATGCTAGAACTCACACTGGAGGGAAAACATTCTCATGTTTGGAATGCGCTTATACATGCAATCGAAAACATAACATGGTTAGGCATGTTAAAATACATACTGAAAAACCATTCGCATGCTCGGAGTGCACTTACAGGTGTAGTGAAGAAAGTAATTTAGTTATTCACGCTAAAACTCACAATGGAGGGAAACCATTCTTATGTTTGGAATGCGCTTATACGTGTAGTCAAATCCATAAAATGGTTAGGCATGCTAAAATACACACTGGAGAGAAACCATTATCATGTTTGGAATGCGCTTATACGTGCAATCGAAAACATGACATGGTTAGACATGCTAAAATACACACTGGAGAGAAACCATTCTCATGTTTGGAATGCGCTTATACGTTCAGTCAAAAATATGAAATGGTCAGGCATGCTAAAATACACACTGGAGAAAAACCATTCGCCTGCTTGGAATGCCCTTACAGGTGTCGTCGAAAAAGTTATTTGGTTATTCATGCTAGAACTCACACTGGAGAGAAACCATTCTCATGTTTGGAATGCGCTTATACGTGCCGTCAAAAACATAAAATGGCTAGGCATGCTAAAATACACACTGGAGAGAAATTCTCATGATCGGGATGCACTTAAAGGTGTCTTGAAAAAAGTAATTTCGTTATTCATGCTAGAACTCACACTGGAGAGAAATCATCATCATGTTCGGAATGCACTTACGCGTGCAACCATAAACATAGTATGATTCTGCATGCTAGAACACATACCGGAGACAAACCATTATCATGCTCGGATTCCACTTACAGATGTCGTGAAAAAAGCAAATTGGTAAAACGTTCTAGAACTCACACTGAAGAGAATCCATTCTCATGATCGGAATGCGTCAAAAGGGTCATATGGTTTCTCATACTAGAATTCATACCCGAGAGAAAGCATTCACATGCTCGGAATGCGCGTACAGGTGCAGTCAAAAGGGTAATATGGTTTCTTATACTAGAATTCACACCTGAAAGTAATCATTCTCATCCTTTAAAGTAACTTCCCGTGTGCAATTAACTTAATAGTATTGTTTAATTTTTTTTATTAAAGCATAACATTTTTTTTCCATGTTTACATTATACCTGCAAAGCTACTTCAAGTAGCTTGTCGACAGGAAAATGGCGTGGAAAAAAACATAGTTTAATACTAGATGTCTTTAAGTATTATTCAGTAGAAGAAAAAAATATTGCAATTATATAAAATACATCATAAAAACATAAATATGTATAAAAAATAAAATTTAAAAAAAACTTTTTCGGAAAGGTCAAATTATTTTGTTTACATCATTTTTATTTATATTCAATCAACATGTTTCGTGAACGATGTTCGCATCCTCAAGAATAACTGTACACTAATGTTAAAAATTAAATATTGATCACATATTGTAGGAAGGGGTAAGAGTGGGGAAGTTTATTAGAATTAGGGATTTCAAAGACGTTAGAAGAGAAAAAGTTCAAAAGAGGAATTTTAAAAATTTGTTGCTTACTTATTATGTCAGCTTTATTATTTCTAAAATCTCTTAATTATCAATCTGCGATGTCTTGTAACCCTAATTCTAATAAACTTACGGGTCGAGCAATTGGATGTTTGTCATTTATTTATTTATTTTATTTATTTGTTTATAAGATTTACACAGTACATTAAATATAAGTTGTAAGGTATTTTAAATAAATTACATGGTTTTGTACCTATTACGTAAATCTGTAAAATATCAATAGGTAATTTCGCCTGGGTTTTAAAACTATATTATGATGAAACTAATGAAAAGAATCAAACATTGGTTGACTAATAAAACATAAATGAAAGAGTATGGGTGGAGAAAATTTTACATTTTAAAATAAAAAATTATTTGCTCACTAAAGTTTAATAAAATGATAAGAAATTTAATAATTTTGTTTTGTATGTTCGCAATGAATCGTGAAAAATGTCTAATTGTAATAATTTTTCATAATGGGTATAGGTTGTGATTGCGCGAGTGATTGGTGAGTTATTTGCTGCATTGGTGTTGTGGGCTTCTATATGAAGAAGAGAAGTGTGCCTGGTACGCCTCATTGGAGCATTTAAACCAATGACGGATAGTAATTCGGGACTATCAATATTATTATTAAGCAGGTTATACAGAAACAATAGATCCGACAATGTGCGTCTTTTTTGTAGTGTTAACATATTATTTGTAGTTTTGTTGTATTTTAAAAGTAAATGTTTCGAAAATTTATTTTGTATATTTTCTAATAAATCTATGTATACCTTATATTGAGGATTCCATATTGTGGACGCGTACTCCAGTGGACTTCTGACTAATGAACAAAACAACATTTCTAGTGTCTTAGCACTTTTGAAAGCTTTACATATTCTTAATAAAAAACCTAGCATCTTGTAGGATTTTGTGATAATTTTTTCGATATGCTTATCAAAAATTAATTTGCTGTCTAAGTAAACACCTAGATCTTTACATATAGACATAGATTGTAAAGGTTTATCATTCAAGTTGTAATGATAGTTGATTTTATTTTTATTTCTAGTAAACGTAATAGAATGACATTTAGAAATGTTTAAGGACAATAAGTTTGATTCACAGTATATGCACAAATTATCAAGATCGCTTTGTAATTCCATACAATCGGATAAAGACTGTACAGGTTTAAAAATTTTCATGTCATCCGCGTATAACACAAAATGACTATTTTTAAAGCATACATAAATATCATTTATGTAAATATTAAATAGGAGTGGTCCGAGATGCGACCCCTGGGGCACACCTGAGACGATTTCCATTAAGCAGGATGTGAAGCCATTGACAACCGTAATTTGGTGCCGATTACTAATATATGATGCGATCCATCTATAGAGATCACCGTGAATTCCTAGACCTAATAACTTCTGTAAAAGAATATAATGGTTAACACGGTCGAATGCTTTGGAATAGTCCGTATAGATGGCATCTACTTGGCATCGCATATCCATTTGAGCTTGAAGAAAATTTATAAAAAATGCAAGATTTGAGGTTGTGGAGCGATTTTTCATGAAGCCGTGTTGATTACTTAAGAGTGAAGGTGAGATAGTAGAATATAATTGATCAATAAACAATTTTTTCCAGTACTTTACTTAGAATCGGTAGTTTGGATATAGGTCGATAATTGGATACATCATTTTTACTGCCATTTTTAAAGATTGGGGTAATTAAGGCTGTTTTCCACTTTTCGGGAAATGTTCCTTCAGATAGCGATAGTTTGAAAATAGCAAAAATGGGAGGAGTCAATTGTTTACTACAATAATTTATAAATATCCCTGGAAGTTGATCATTCCCTGGTCCCTTTTTGATATCAATGGACTTAAGGTATTTGAAGGTGATGTCTTCATTGATCTCAATTGAGTTAATTACGCTATTTGAATTTGAACAATCACTGGTATTGCTTGTATGAGTAGGTTGAACATTCGAAAATACAGATCCAAAATATTCAGAAAATAAATCAGCTACTCCTTTACTGTCCTTAGCAGTTTTTTCACCGTAAA
Source organism: Limnephilus auricula (assembly GCA_951813805.1). Lineage (NCBI taxonomy): Eukaryota > Metazoa > Arthropoda > Insecta > Trichoptera > Limnephilidae > Limnephilus > Limnephilus auricula. The sequence continues at coordinate 6,081,826 of OX638414.1, read as the reverse complement.
TCATATGATCGGGGATGGTAGGAGATTTTCTTTGAGAATTGACATAGGACCATATTTTTTTAACATTATGCTGTATACCGGATTCTATCGTAGAAATATAGGTTTTGTAAGCCGCTGAAGCAACCGTTTTTTGCCTTTTTCGGAGCAAAGAAAATGAGAGATAATCGAGAGGGTTCCGATGACGCTTCCATGCTCTAAAGAACTTCAATTTTTCGTTTGTTATATTTATTAAGGCTGCTGTGTACCATAGAGGATATTTACCAGATTTTACGACTTTCTTGGGAATAAACGCATTGATAATTTGTTCAATTATAACATAAAACGAACTTAGTGCTGTGTTTACATCCGTTGCATTTATAACAGTAGACCAGTCAGTCTCTTTCAGTCTCTCGTTGATTTCGGCATAATCTGCTTTATGGAATAATTTTATTGTTCGAGGAGTTGAGAGGGTTGCATTAGTGGATGGGAAGTCTAGTTCTACAATCAATGATTTATGATGAGCATCCTCTTTAACTAAAGGGTGATCGGCAAGCGACACTTTAGCTAGAGTATTACAGATAACGAGGTCCAAGATTCGTCCATATTTGTTAGGTAAATGGTTAAATTGAGTTAAGTTTGCAAAACATAAGCAGTTAAGTAACGCAAGTGAACATTGGTCTCTGTTAGTTGACGTATGTTGACTATTCCATTCAATATTCGGCATGTTATAGTCGCCGATTATTAAAAACTTGTCATTGTCATGAGTGCCTCCAAGAAGTTATACCATATTTCACATTAGATTCAGCCAGGGACAAATAGATTAATTTCATTGTTTTGATGGGCACCTAATATTTAAGTTTGTACAGTTTGCCTATCACGGCTCGAATGCGCTTAACAATATGGATATCCCATTTCTTATAACAATGCACTGTCACCCCTAAGTAGACATACTCTTTGACAGGGTCAATACTTCCACAGGCACAGGGCTTTACACAATTATTAATAAATTAATGTAATTTGAGTACGGGTCTAATAATGATTTAATGCTTTCAAATATTTTATTAATTTGTGAACCACTGTTTTATAGACCACGGTCGAAAAGTGAACATTGTGAACATCAGAACTGCGGAAGTTGCATAATGCTATTTGTGCTTAAAATATTTTCATTTCTGTAGCACATCCTCAGCTTGTCCCATTGCGCTGTTAGGTATTGTGTTGTCTCCACACTCCAGAGCTCAGATGTGTACAGGATAGTGCCGTATTGCATAGGGTAATTTTTTTGACATAGTCGCTACAGTTGAAGAACCGCCTTGAGAGCATTCCGGGTCACATATAAATTTTCACATGTAGCAAAAAAAAAATTAAACAGCTAACTATATCGTAAATAAATTAGCTATTAAGAATCACCATATATCTTATTAATTTCTAATAGACACAATCACATATTTGTTTTCCCCCCTTTTAAACTTTCGTGTATAACCTATATATTTAAAAAACAAAGTGTCTGTTTTTCAATGCATGTACAATGTACACATCTGTTTTTTAGTGAATATATATTAACCAATGTAAATGTCTATGAGTTAATTTTAAGTAGAATTCAAGAAATTATTTAAATCATGAAAAAAACTCCTTTTCTAAACACGAATTATTCTCAATTAGGGAGGTATTCATTTACATCCTGAAATATATTACACATATGTTTACTAATATAAATAAAATGAAATATTTACATAAAAAAATTGTAAATTATGTGCTGTATGTATCATGTTAATATTTCTTAATAAATAAAAAATAAAAAAACTTTGTGGGAATAAATAATTATAATAAATACTATAAAACTTAGTTTTAATTCCACAATATTATTTCTTTATCCAACCGGTTTCGGTTCGACTCGAACCTTCCTCAGGGATGAATAAAAATTAATTGAACGTAATACAGATATACACGGTATTTAAAATAAAATTAGAAGTGGGAGAGAGAACATCAACCTAGGTGGTGGCGATGGGGGAGGTGGCTTAGAGGGAGGGGTGAAAGTGGGCGGGGGTAACGGAAATATTTGAAAAATAGGGCTATTCGACAAATCTAATCGTTTATTAAGTAAATTTCATTTTATTTATTTTGACTGCCTTTTTTATTTCAAGGGCTTCAAGATTATTAAGTCATAGACCTATCCCATTTATATAATAATAATATTTGGATGACTTGTAAGGCGCCGTTTTTGTGAAAAATCACCTGAAGGGCGCTATATAAATTACCGCGATGCTCTCTAAAAATGTATATTGACATGTAATTTTTATTTTTAATTATTTATTTTCTTTTTTTTTTTTATGGATTACATCTGTCCCGGAAGATTTATTAAATGAGTGATCTTTATCTATTGGGTTGGTGGTGGATTCTGAGAAACCTACACTTTTTCTCCATGGCCAGCCCACTACTTATTTTCTCTCTTGTTTTGTAATAAATACTCTTCCTTAAAGCCAGTATTCTGTTTATTTCTTTCTCTCTCTTGTTCCTTGACGGTCCGCGAGCCTTCAGAGGTTTTAGTCTAGGTTTTGGTGGCGGATGCATCTGCCCACCTATCGCGTTGCGGACCGGATCGAGAGAGACTGGTTGTGGGAGAACTTTTAACCTCTCCAGCCGGACTCTCTCGATTCATCGGCTTGCACCCTCCGCTATGGGAGGAATTAATTCATACGTCTGTCACTCCTGGACACACTGACCCCAGATTCCTACATACCCTCATACCTTTTCCCTTCCCAGAACTTTGTTTCACACAGCTTCTTCAATGATGACATGGGCCTCAACGGAAATTATGTCCCCCAAGGCCTCCTGTGTGGAGCTCATGTAAAAAATAGTACAATAATTGCAGAACTTCATACCCTGGGTATGTTCGTTCTGTACGTTATTATAATATCGTTATAAACATTCGTTAACACTGCTTATGCAGGGGTACGGCTTCTACCGGGTAGATAATGATAGTCTTTCAATAAGCATAGTGTACTACTGGAGAATACTAGTTTACTGTATTTAGAAATAACTAATATCTCTGAAGAGAACATTGGAGATATTACAATAAGATAATACGTTAGGGTAGGTTAATACTATCTCAAGCACTCTGCAATATGGGAGTTACTGTATAATTTATGACCAATCCTTATCTCACAACTATTACGGATTGCACCTTGAAAATTACAGAAATAGACTGCACCTTCCGAGGATCAATGAATTTTATGCGTATCACACAATTTCGGGAATAATATAATTTACTTCCACTAATCCTATTTAAACAAGTCAAGATTTAATCAAAAAAGATAATCTTATCGACTTTCCAAACGAAATAAGAAACAGAAAAAATCAACAACATTATTTTTATTTTCTTAACACATATGTATAACCATTATTCGATACATAGAACTCTGGTAGTTCTACAGAATGCAGGAATGGTAAGATTTTATTTATGGGTAAGATTATTTTAAGAATCTATTTTTTATCGTCTACAGAAATAAAAACTCAGCTGTTCAGAAACTACTATGGATATTAAGGTTATTTATTGAAACTCATCTTCTTTCAGATTATCATAAAACAATACATTTTTAATTGTGTTAATGCTGTATTTCTAAACACAGGTGATTTGCGATTTCATTAAAATAAATTTTTTATTCAAATCGACCGATCCGACATTTTCGAATACCTTTTTATTTTTCAATACTTCTTCGCCGTTTACGTATCTTCGAAAGTAGGAACTACCCATTCAATTGATTTTTGTGACTATTTTCTTATTTTTCGCGTTGTCTATGGATTATTTTTTGACGTTTCCCAACGTTTTATCCTGAAAGATCATCCCAGCAAAAAAGGTAAATTATCACACCCACAAGTTCACTACATGGTTATTAACTTTAGTTTTATACACCTATTTTTTGTATGTTAGAAATCTACTAATCGGCCATGATACACAGTTATTTAGAACTCCTAATACTACGTAACATTAAACGTCATGCGACCATATTGTGTAACACGTTAGTCTTGTTTTAATTATAATAATGACTCTTTAATGTATGCTATTATTCAGTTATGTTTTAATTTTATTATAAGTCAATGAATTTCTTTTAAAATACATATACGTTGGTCATAAAGTCGAATAAAGTGGAATGTGATTGACGATTTACTTTTCAGATTGTATTGCAAACATTAGATTCAGAAATCAGTTTATCTGAAATGGATCCTATGACCACAGTTGTCCGTGTCATAAAGTCCGAACCGGAGACAACATCAGAAGAGGAGAGTCCAACATCCCCTTGTGATGCAATATTGCAGTACGGGATTGTTAAACAGGAGGTGGAAGACGCTTCTGCGATCAAGTGTGAACCAGGGACTCCAGCCGCAGAGGAACATGCACAGGAATATGGCGCATATTCTGAAATTGATATTGACTATCCTGATATTAAAAAGGAATGTTCAGTTCGTTTGGAAAGAATTGACCAAAGTGGAGGTAAGCTATTCACTTATTCTTCCAGTTCCCTCTCCTATCGGAGGTTGGCTAAGTCTGTCTGTCTGTCTGCGCTGATTATTTTAGGTAGTTGTGTGTAGACCTAAATTCCTAAAACCTTTATTTCAAATCTTACAGTTTGAAATCTGTTGAATGCGTCCTTCTTTAATTTTAAAAGGTTTTCAGTATTTTTTTAATCAAATACTGTATCACCACCGCCATTCGCAACAGTTTGACAAAGCCTTCCGTAGGCGAAACCGCTGTTTCGAGTTATGATAGCGAGAATACTTAATATGTCATATTTTCCCCTGTGATTTGTCTTGTTTCGTAATTCGTTTTTGTTTATTAGTATTATCTTATTATTCAATGATGCATTGCATTGATGAGTATAGCCTTCAAAAGTTAATCAAATTAAAATTGAAAACCATAAGAGACTGAAACGCCCAGTGATTAGTCTGCAGTTTCTGTCAAAACTCGCCGTACGGATTAAATATTACCTTAAGGACACAAATCAAACTTTTTTTTTTCATTCAAAATTTTTGGATTCGGCTAAACTTCCGGGAAGACAGGACATGATTAATACGACCCTTTTTTTACTCTCCTTAATTACTTTAAGGGAAAACTGTATAATTTCGTATAAAATTATGTTCAGATTAAATAGTTACGAGGACTCACACCTCTCCAAATAGATTTTGTATGTTTTTGTGAGAACTAGAAAAATTAGTTGGAAGAATTAGCCATAGATGTCAGTAGGGGCATATTCCTTTAAAGACCTAGGGGAAAGTAAATAAAAAGCATGTTTTTTAGGTCTTATCTCTCTCATCAACAGCTTCTCGACGAGTAAACAAATAAACTCCTTGGTCTGTCTTGGGTAGTTTGGGCTTACTGATATTCACAATGTAACTGGGAATAGAGCATATATATACACGAGTCCTTTTAAGTTTCCTGAAGATGCGTTTTTATTTTACAAGTTCCTTCATCCAAACATTTACAATAACTATTTGCTTTCACGGCGATGGAAAATTGTGCATTTAAAATTTCTCTCTTCTTGCTTGCACTGTCCCAACTCATTGCCTAAGTAGGCTGTTAGGGTCGGCTCTCCTCGTTCTCAGGTTGTAGCTTCTTCGGTTCTGGGTATCGCTCTCTTCCAGGCCGTTTCTACTTAGGATTTTGGAGCATTGAGTTATCCAGGAGTTCTTTGGTCTAAAATAAAAATTTCTATTACGTAAAAAAAAAAGTCGAAAATATATATCCGTATTCTGTGATATTTTGAATGCTGTATTTTCCATCGCCCGAACGCAAACATTTGTCTTTCATTGTGCCAAATGGCTTTAGCCAAACACGGCTAAAGCTATTTGGCGTTGCTTGAAATGGCTTTAGCCGTGTTTGGTGACCAGATCTGAATAGCCAGATCCTTCCCCACCTTCCATTTATTTATTTAATATTTGTTTTTTTAAGAATAAACATGCATTTAGCACGAGTTCTGGATGTTAGACAACTGTGCACGAGGAAATTAATTTTAAACACCCATAAACAACGCCACCTCTATCCATCTTTTAACCATCAATCAATCTTATGACACTCGACACTCAATCGCTGTATGATTATGTCATTTAAATAGATGAAAAACAGTAACAGTACCAGGACTGTACCTTGAGGTATGCTGAGGTGACTAGTTTTTTGGGACTAAGTAGATCGTTGATTTTTACGACTTGAGGGCATTTGAAAAGGTAGCTTTTTTTATTCTAGAGCTGTACCATTTAATCAAATGTTTTTTTGATTTTATTATAAGTTGATCAAACGAATTTTTGAGATCTACGAAAATTCAAATGCATGTTAATGATTTATCTATTGAATTATGAACAAGGCTACAAAATTCCTAAGCTATCACTTCATTTGCGGTTTTTGTGGTGGGATTAAGAATTAAAAATTAGCAAAAAGATGCAATAGTGAAGATTTGTATCTATAGGAAGACAAATACATATGTTTTGGTTAACGGCTAAAAATTACAAAGTTCGTTATTATTTGATTTAACCTAATTCGTCAAATTGTGAAATTATGGCTGTCAAATACTCGATAACATTGTTCATTTGTTTGTTTTTTTTTTCAGATCTCGTTTCATTGACATCGCATATTAGAACAAAACTCCCAAATACTAGAAAGCCAGCAAAAGGGCAGAAATCATCCAATCGTTACAAATCTATTCTGACTGCACATTTAATTTCCCATACTGGGGATAAACCATTCTCATGTTCGAAATGCACTTACTCGTGCTACCGTGAAGATCACATGGTTGCGCATGCTAGAACACACACTGGAGAGAAACCATTCTCATGTTTGGAATGCGCTTATACCTGCAGTCAAAAAAATAACATGGTTAGGCATGTTAAAATACATACTGAAAAACCATTCGCATGCTCGGAATGCACTTACAGGTGTAGTGAAGAAAGTAATTTAGTTATTCACGCTAAAACTCACAATGGAGGGAAACCATTCTCATGTTTGGAATGCGCTTATACGTGTAGTCAAATCCATAAAATGGTAAGGCATGCTAAAATACACACTGGTGAAAAACCATTTACATGCTCGGAATGCACTTACAGGTGTCGGGAAAAAAGTGATTTGGTTATTCATGCTAGAACTCACACTGGAGGGAAACTATTCTCATGTTTGCAATGCGCTTATACGTGCAATCGAAAACATGACATGGGTAGGCATGCTAAAATACACACTGGAGAGAAACCATTCTCATGTTTGGAATGCGCTTATACGTTCAGTCAAAAATATGAAATGGTCAGGCATGCTAAAATACACACTGGAGAAAAACCATTCGCCTGCTCGGAATGCCCTTACAGGTGTCGTCAAAAAAGTTATTTGGTTATTCATGCTAGAACTCACACTGGAGAGAAACCATTCTCATGTTTGGAATGCGCTTATACGTGCCGTCAAAAACAAAAAATGGTTAGGCATGCTAAAGTACACACTGCAGAGAAATTCTCATGATCGGGATGCACTTAAATGTGTCTTGAAAAAAGTAATTTGGTTATTCATGCTAGAACTCACACTGGAGAGAAATCATTATCATGTTCGGAATGCACTTACGCGTGCAACCATAAACATAGTATGCTTCTGCATGCTAGAACACATACCGGAGACAAACCATTATCATGCTCGGATTGCACTTACAGATGTCGTGAAAAAAGCAAATTGGTAAAACGTACTAGAACTCACACTGAAGAGAATCCATTCTCATGATCGGAATGCGTCAAAAGGGTCATTTGGTTTCTCATACTAGAATTCATACCCGAGAGAAAGCATTCACATGCTCGGAATGCGCGTACAGGTGCAGTCAAAAGGGTAATATGGCTTCTTATACTAGAATTCACACCTGAAAGTAATCATTCTCATCCTTTATAGTAACTTCCCGTGTTCAATTAACTTAATAGTATTGTTTAATTTTTTTTATTAATACATAACATTTTTTTTCCAAGTTTACATTATACCTGCAAAGCTACTTCAAGTAGCTTGTCGGCAGGAAAATGGCGTGGAAAAAAACATAGTTTAATACTAGATGTCTAGTATAGTAGAAGAAAAAAATATTGCAATTATATAAAATACATCATAAAAACATAAATATGTATAAAAAAATAAAATTAAAAAAAACTTTTTCGGAAAGGTCAAATTATTTTTTTTTACATCATTTTTATTTATATTCAATCAACATGTTTCGTGAACGATGTTCACATCCTCAAGAATAACTGTACACTAATGTTAAAAATTAAATATTGATCACATATTGTAGGAAGGGGTAAGAGTGAGGAAGTTTATTAGAATTAGGGATTTCAAAGACGTTAGAAGGGAAAAAGTTCAAAAGGGGAATTTTAAAAATTTGTTGCTTACTTATTATGTCAGCTTTATTATTTCTAAAATCTCTTAATTATCAATCTGCGGTGTCTTGTAACCCTAATTCTAATAAACTTACGGGTCGAGCAATTGGATGTTTGTCTTACATGAGTGCCTCCAAGAAGTTATACCATATATCACATTAGATTCAACCACGGACAAATAGATTAATTTCATTGTTTTGATAAGCACATAATATTTAAGTTTGTACAGTTTGCCTACAATCGCTCGAATGCGCTTAACAATATGGATATCCCATTTCTTATTACAATGCACTGTCACCCCTAAGTAGACATACTCTTTGACAGGGTCAATACTTCCACAGGCACAGGGCTTTATACAATTAAAAATAAATTAATGTAATTTGAGTACGGGTCTAATAATGATTTAATGCTTTCAAATATTTTATTAATTTGTAATCCACTGTTTTATAGACCACGGTCGAAAAGTGAACATTGTGAACATCAGAACTGCGGAAGTTGCATAATGCCATTTGTGCTTAAAATATTTTCATTTCTGTAGCACACCCTCAGCTTGTCCCATTGCGCTGTTAGGTATTGTGTTGTCTCCACACTCCGGAGCTCAGATGTGCACAGGATAGTGCCGTATTTCATAGGGTAATTTTTTGACATAGTCGCTACAGTTGAAGAACCGCCTTGAGAGCATTACGGGTCACATATAAATTTTCACATGTAGCAAAAACAAATTAAACAGCTAACTATATCCTAAATAAATTAGCTAATAAGAATCACCATATATCTTATTAATTTCTAATAGATACAATCACATATTTGTTTTCCCCCCTTTTAAACTTTCGTGTATAACCTATATATTTAAAAAACAAAGTGTCTGTTTTTCAATGCATGTACAATGTACACATCTGTTTTTTAGTGAATATATATTAACCAATGTAAATGTCTAATAGTTAATTTTAAGTAGAATTGAAGAAATTATTTAAATCATGAAAAAAACTTCTTTTCTAAACACGAATTATTCTCAATTAGGGAGGTATTAATTTACATCCTGAAATATATTACATATATGTTAACTAATACAAATAAAATAAAATATTTACATAAAAAATTGGAAACTATATGATATATGTATCATGTTAATATTTCTTAATAAATAAAAAATAAAAAAACTTTGTGGGAATAAATAATTATAATAAACACTATAAAACTTTGTTTTAATTCCACAATATTATTTCTTTATCCAACCGGTTTCGGTTCGACTCGAACCTTCCTCAGGGATGAATAAAAATATATTGAACGTAATACAGATATACATGGTATTTAAAATAAAATTAGAAGTGGGAGAGAGAACATCAACCTAGGTGGGGGCGATGGGGGAGGTGGCTTAGAGGGAGGGGTGAAAGTAAGCGGGTGTAACGGAAATATTTGAAAAATAGGGCTATTCGACAAATCTAATTGTTTATTAAGTAAATTTCATTTTATTTATTTTGACTGTCTTTTTTATGTCAAGGGCTTCAAGATTATTAAGTCATGGACCTATCCCATTTCTATAATAATAATAATAATATTTGGATGACTTGTAAAGCGCCGTTTTTGTGAAAAATCACCTGAAGGGCGCTATATAAATTACCGCGATGCTCTCTAAAAATGTACATTGACATGTAATTTTTATTTTTAATTATTATTTTTTTTATGGATTACATCTGTCCCGGAAGATTTATTAAATGAGTGATCTTTATCTTTTGGGTTGGTGGTGAATTCTGAGAACCCTACACTTTTTAGACATCTCCATATCCATGGCCAGCCCACTACTTATTTTCTCTTTTTTTTTTGTAATAAATACTCTTCCTTAAAGCCAGTATTCTGTTTATTTCTCTCTCTCTTGTTCCGTGAAGGTCCACGAGCCTTTAGAGGTTTAATTCTAGGTCTTGGTGGCGGATGCATCTGCCCACCTACCGCGTTGCGGACCGGATCTGGAGAGACTGGTTGAGGAAGACCTTTTAACCTCTCCAGCCGGACTCTCTCGATTCATCGTCTTGCACACTCCGCTGTGGGAGGAATTAATTCATACGTCTGTCACTCCTGGACACACTGACCCCAGATTCCTACATACCCTCATACCTTTTCCCTTCCCAGAACTTTGTTTCACACAGCTTCTTCAATGATGACATGGGCCTCAACGGAAATTATGTCCCCCAAGGCCTCCTATGTGGAGCTCATGTAAAAAATAGTACAATAATTGCAGAACTTCATACCCTGGGTATGTTCGTTCTGTAAGTTATTATAATATCGTTATAACCATTCGTCAACACTGCTTATGCAAGGTTACGGTTTCTACAGGGTAAAGAACGTGTACGTCTAAAACAAATTAAAATTATATGTTCCAATATGCACACTTCAAATAATTTATTTATCATTAGCTGAATCTATTATAAGGTATGGAATTACAGCTTGGAGATTTTCCTGTAAAACAAATATAAATCATGTTCAATCAGTTCAAAATTCATTAGTCAATTTTTTAGCTCATAAAACTTTATACGAATAAATGCACGATGTCCCATACCTTTATCAAAATCTTAAAATTCTGTCAGTGAGAGAAATTCTATGGTATAAAATTATTTTTCAGCATATAAATAGCCCTTTGTACATAAATAGACTAGAACACTCTTACAATACTCGTTTTACGATAAATGAAGGACTAATCGTACCTAAACTTTTTCCGACCACCATGTAAATTATATTGTTACCAATTACTGTTAACTATAACGTACATTATCATAAGCTTATTAAAATATCGTGCTGAAATTTATTTAAATCTGTCTAAGTATATCGAGACCTGCCACACTGCGCAATATTGTAACCCTGCATCTTAGGCGCTAACTCAGTTGAGTCTTTGTCATGTATTTTTATTGACAGTAGCCCCGCCCTTAGTGCTCATAGCTCCGCCCGAAACTGAATATTTATTCATGTCCTGTGGCCCCATAACGCTGCTATCCTCAATCATATCACAATCCTTGTTTCTTAATCATGAATATTTTCTACCTGCGAGTAAGTATAACACAATACATTGCGCAAATTATAATAAAATATATTTATACAATGGAATCTGGATATAACGACCCTCAAAGGACCGGTGATATTTTGTCGTACTAACCGGACGACGCACAAAACGGCCAGATAATTTAAGCTTGTTTTTATGATACATATTAATGTTATTGTAATTATTGTTATGAAATATGTAATAGTATAGATAGATAAATATACTTTTAGTTAAATAAAACATTTAATACAAATTATGGATTTAATGGTAGGTACTTAAACATTCCACATAACAAGCACTAATATTGTACTCGAATGGAATGTAAAAAATGTACAATGTACCTACACCCTACACTCTACGCAAGTAAATGTGTTGTTACTAAAGTAGAAAGTCTGTAATTTGTGTTTGTTTTTGGCCAATTTTTGTTCGATAGTAAGAACTTCGCACAGCATTGAGAAAATGCGACATCATAGTCTTCATAAAAAAGGTGTACTTAATATAATATATTTCATGTAAAAGCCTTCAAGGCGTAAAATAAATAAATAAAGAAAAGGTTAATTCGGTCAGGTTATTTAACAAGAACGCTATTTTACGTTCAGGTGACCATATTTTATCATCCTTATAAAATGAATGCTAGTTCAAATCTCTCTAGACAGAGACCAATTTCCTGTCTTACGACAGAAAATCCCAAAGTTTCTACGCATTCCGTCCATGGGAGGAGAGCTGAAATAAATGATAATAATGAATTATCTCAGCGCTTCCGGGAGGACACGCTCCAGAGCTGACGACGTCCACGCCACTACAGATTCTCCGAGAACAGCAACCGGATCCTCGTGTCCAGCAAACCCCGTTCGGCTGCTGGTCCCACGCGTCCTTCTCAATGCAGCTACGGATCATCAGCTCTTTGTCCAAGGTCCTCGTTCAGGCTGCAGCAACAGAAACTAAGCCCTTGCCTCAGTTTCTGTTTCCCAAATACCAGATAGCGGTTGCCCTTCTGTAATATATGTTTTAACTTTCTCAGTAAAAATACTGCGACGTCTGCTGTAGACACCGCCATGCAACAATTTAACCCCAAAAAATTATTGCCCGTTTCTTCTGGTTGTTTGCCAATGTCGTTTTTTCTTTCCAACTGGATTGCACTCCGATTTTTCTTGCTATATTTTTTTGCTAAACTTATTTTAGCAATTTGGAAATATCCGGTTACGTCAAATTAATCTTTTTTTTAAACCACAAACCGACTGTTCAGATATACAGCATCACGAGACAACTTGTGCAAACATGCTAATAGTACGCAAAATCACATAACTTGTACAATTTTCTTAAAAAGCAATCGTCGCCCTATTCAAATAAAACAAGAAGCCAATAAATATTCCACCAATCTGGATAGAAAGAAATGAACTGTTCGTGGCCTCATACGTGTTAAATACCTAGGACATATTCTCACAGCAGTTGTTGAACGACAAAGCAAAACAATGAAAAGGAGAAAATGGAAAAACACACCTAACAATAAAACATATGAAATCGAATACAAAAAATACAGAAATAAACTAAATTAAAAAATATTAAACACAAAAAAAATATACTATAATAATAAATTTAATCATTGCTTCAAGGACATTAAAAAAACATGGAATGAAGTAAATCAAACATTGGGAAGGAAAAATAAATCTGATTGTAATGAAAATATTTCTAAATATTTCTTAAATTCTCAAACTTCGGATGTGGTATTAGAAAACTTTGTAAATTTCTTTGACGAGGGCGTAAATCAGTTATTGCACGAATGTAACGTTCGAGCGTCTGAGTGGAAGCATGAACATTTGCAACATTCAATGTACCTACCAAGAGCTAATACAAAACAAACTGAATGCATTCTCGGAAGAATGAAAAATTCTAAGACACCGGGCATGGATCTAATTCGCATGTATGATCTAAAAAAACATGTAAAATTATTTAGTCCTATAATTACACATTTAATTAACAGAATTGTTGACACAAGCATCATTCCAGCTGAACTAAAATGCAGCATCATAAGGCCGATTTATAAAAATGGAGATCACACAGTTATAAATAATTATAGACCTATTTCATTGTTACCTGCATTAGAAAAAATCTTAGAAAAATATATATCAATAAATTTGGATAAATATTTAAATAAATTGGGCATTATTGATAAGTGTCAGTATGGATTCCAAAAAAATAAAAACTGTGATAAATTGCTCGAAAATTTTTCTAATTATATAAACTCTCAACTTAACTCTAGAAAACATGTACTAGTATTATTTATCGATTTCTCAAAAGCTTTCGATACACTTAGCCATACACAATTAATTAAGGTACTTGAAATCATAGGAATCCGTGGTAAACTCCCATCATTTTTCAAAAACTATTTAACAAATAGAAAAATGTATTTAAAGATATTAAAATTAATTAAGTAAATTTAGATTTATCAAATCAGGAGTACCTCAAGGGTCAATTTTAGGCCCTAAATTATACATTATATATGTTATTGCCTTGTCTAAACTTTTTAAAATAGCTCGTAGATTCATATTTGCAGATGATACTGCACTAGTTGTATCAAATGAAAACCCAGAAACAGCTATTATAAAATTACAAAGAGACTTCAACGAGCTACTCAAATGGTCTCATGATGTAGGACTAATTATTAATGTCAAAAAAACTAAATGTATGTATATAAGATCACCGAGTTTGAAAATGTGGAATTTAGCTAAAATAACTGCACATAATTTTGAATGTATACATAGAAAAATTGATAATATTTGCTACTGTGAAAAAATTGATTTTATAAATGAATATACCTACCTTGGCATAATCGTAGACAATAACTTTAAATGGGATAAACAAGTGATCAAAATTTGTAACCAGCTCCGATGTTTGGCGAGTAATTTTTATAAATTAAAATTTGTTTTGCCTCTCTTTGCACTCTCAAACTTATATATTATTCTATGGTCGAATCCATACTTAGATATGGAATTCGAACCTGGGGACACTCGAGCATAATTAATATCAAATACATTCAAAACTTACAAATTGCCATAATTAAAAAAATTGTCAAACTTAGCATATATAAACAAAGAAACGACTTAAAATTACTGTATGGGTCTGAGGGCATACTTCCAATTAAAGGGCTTCTCTGGTACATAATAATTATGGACAATTCAGGAGAAAGCGCGTATAAAAAGTTATTGGTGCATAGTCACACAACAAGATTTACCGAAAACGAAGGCTTAAAAATACCACGAATATCCAATAAGTATGGTAGCAGAACGCTCGAATATATGATACCTTTAATATACAACATATTTCATAAAAAACATTAAATTTAAAAAAAATGAGAAACCCTGCCCTAAACTGACAAAAAAGTGGCTAATAAATGAAGAACAAATTTATCTTTCCTAAATCTTATATTAGGTATAAATATTGTAACAAGCTAAATTGTATTGTGTAATAATATTAAATGGTAGAACCTACAGACAAGCTGATCTTTCACAGCTTTGTGGGACTACCCATATTTTATACTGTATTACATGTAATTATATGCAAATTTAATAAATAAATATATAAAAAAAAAAAAAAACTTAATTAATGTATGGCCCGGAAAGCTCTTCAAGCGGTTCTACAATTGTAGCCAAGATGTCGGAAAATGACCCTTTGGCATACGGACTACCCTGCTCTGAGCTGTGGACACAATACCCAATTGAGCAATGGGACAAGCTGAGGGCATGCTACAAAAATGAATACAGGCAAATATAGCATTATGCATCTTTCGATTTTCTGCAGAAGTTCTCTGAAGGGAGAGTGCACTTATTCCCAGCATTACAGCCACCGACTAGACCGCTTCTGTAGCAGGACACTGATTTCAACCAACATAATAAATTGTCGTGGCTGCATCCGAGTGATTTAACTCTCCACTCAACGAGCTGTGGATGCGGTTTAGCTGTGACCTCTCAATGGACGATCCTTTTATTTATGCGTTTTATATTCTCATCAGGTATTTACTTCGTTGGTTTTTCGATTTCTATTTTTTGTAAACTTCTGAAGGAAATAATTGTTTTTTTTTTTTTTTTTTTTTTTTTATTAAAAAGAAAGACAAACATTCCCGGGTTACGAATAACCCAACAACATTTGAAAATCTCCTACTACCACCACACTAAGCGGAAGATGTTGCTTGTGTTGTGATGGAGGACTTAGCCAGCCGAGGAATCGAACACGGAACGCCTGGGTGGAACCCAAACGCTATGCCCACTCAACCACTGACCAGTCGTGTTTACATTGCACGTATTACAATATATTATGGCAGACTGGGATTTCAAATTCCTCCTAGTCCTAGATCTGCTGGATCTTAAGCTGTAACTAATTAATAAAACTGGGGGATTACCAAGATACATTGCTTCAGACTGCAGACATTGATTCATCTTATTGTAACGGGTCTGCCAGATTATATAAAAATAATTTTAGAATATATTAACACTACATTTTACATACTATCCTCTTTGCTTGTTTTACTTATTCCGCTGTACAGAGCACATTTGAAGAAGCACTAGGGAGACGTATAAGCTAAGAAAAATGAAACCAATTATGTACACTGCTTTTTTAAACTTTATTAAATTGTTAACCAAAAGAGCGAAATAATAATTTGCGTACTTGCTAAAATAATTTTGATTGAGAAAAATATTTCATTTATAAAACAGCAATAGAGCAATAAAAACATTTATTTTATCACTTTATCAGTCAGTGGCTTGAACCCTTTATACTTTTTGTAGAAGCTATTGTAATATTTTTTTAATTAATTACGTATGACAATCCTTGTTTTTTTAAAACCATGAATATTTTCTACCTGCGAGTAGGTATAACACAATGCATTGCGCAAATAATAATAAAATATATTTATACAGTAGAATCTGGATAAAACGACCCTCAAAGGACCGGTGATACTTTGTCTTACTAACCGGACGACGCACAAAACGGCCAGATAATTTAAGCTTGTTTTTATGATACATATTAATGTTATTGTAATTATCGTTATGAAATATGTAAAAGTATAGTTAGATAAATATACTTTTAGTTAAATAAAACATTTAATACAAATTATGGATTTAATGGTAGGTACTTAAACATTCCACATAACAAGCACTAATACGCGTAAATGCATTCCGAGCATGAGAATTATGTCTTCCCTGTGTGGGTTCTATAATGATAAACCATACTGCTTTTTGTATTGCACCTTTACGCGCATTCCGACCATTAGAATGGTTTCCCTCCAGTATGTGTTCTAGCATGCACAACCATGTGATATTTACGACTGCACTTGTAAGGGCATTCCGAGCATGAGAATGGTTTCTCTCCAGTGTGGGTCATACAATGTAAAACCATATTTCTTTTATCACGACATCTGTAAGTGCATTCCGAGCATGATAATGGTTTCTCTCCAGTGTGGGTCATATAATGAACAACCATACTTCTTTTATCACGACATCTGTAAATGCACTCCGAGCATGATAATGGTTTCTCTCTATTGTGTGTTCTAGCATGCACAACCATGTGATATTTACGACTGCACTTGTAAAGGCATTCCGAGCATGAGAATGGTTTCTCTCCAGTGTGGGTCATACAATGTAAAACCATATTTCTTTTATCACGACATCTGTAAGTGCATTCCGAGCATGATAATGGTTTCTCTCCAGTGTGGGTCATATAATGAACAACCATACTTCTTTTATCACGACATCTGTAAGTGCATTCCGAGCATGATAATGGTTTCTCTCCAGTGTGGGTCATATAATGAACAACCATACTTCTTTTATCACGACATCTGTAAAAGCACTCCGAGCATGATAATGGTTTCTCTCCATTGTGTGTTCTAGCATGCACAACCATGTGATATTTACGATGGCACGTGTAAGTGCATTCGGAGCATGATAATGGTTTCTCTCCGGTGTGGGTCATAGAATGAAAAACCATACTTGTTTTATCGCGACACCTGTAAGTGCATTCCGAGCATAAGAATGGTTTCTCATCAATGTGGGTTTTCATATGAGAAACCAAATTATACTTCTTACTGCAGCTGTACATGCATTCCGAGCACGTGTATGGTTTCTCTCCAGTATGTATTCCAGCATGCACAACCATGTGATATTTACGACTGCACTTGTAAGTGCATTCCGAGCATGAGAATGGTTTCTCTCCAGTGTGTGTTCTAGCATGCAGAACCATGTCATAATTACGACTGCACATGAAAGTGCATTCCGAGCATGAGAATGGTTTCTCTCCAGTGTGTATTCTAGCATGCACAACCATGTGATATTTACGACTGCACTTGTAAGTGCATTCCGAGCATGAGAATGGTTTCTCTCCAGTGTGTGTTCTAGCATGCAGAACCATGTCATAATTACGACTGCACGTGAAAGTGCATTCCGAGCATGAGAATGGTTTCTCTCCAGTGTGTATTCTAGCATGGACAACCATGTCATATTTACGACTGCACGTGAAAGTGCATTTCGAACATGAGAATGGTCTATCCCCAGTGTGGCTTCTTACATGTGCAGTCAGATTAGATTTATAACTGAAAAACGATTTCTGCAATTTTACTGGCTTTCTAGTATTTGGGGTGTTTGAACCACTAATATGCGATGTCGACGAAACGAGATCTGAAAAAACAAAAATAAACTTAACTACTGTATCGAAAATTTGACAGCCATAAGTTCACCATTTGACTTCATAACGAATTTCGTGAATGTTTTCGAAAACGAAAAAAAAACGATTTTTTTCTAATTTATTCAAATGTTCACTCAGTCAATTTTCTGCAAGTTTTCAATTTTTAACCCCACCACAAAAATCGCCAATATTGTGATAGCTCTCGTTTCGGCGGTCATGTTATGTCTTAGAATTTTTTTTCTCAAAAGTATTTTTTTTTTCTTTTTTTTCTTTTAAAAAGAAAGACAAACATTCCCGGGTTACGAATAACCCAACAACATTTGAAAATCTCCTACTACCACCACACTAAGCGGAAGATATTGCTTGTGTTGTGACGGAGGACTTAGCCAGCCGAGGAATCGAACACGGAACGCCTGGGTGGGACCCAAACGCAATGCTTACTCGACCACTGACCGGTTAGTTTAATCTTTGAAGTAAGACTTATTTAGGAGCATTACGACGGGTAACGCAAATCTTTTTTGGACGGAAGTAACAAGTAACATCAACGGAAATGACGTTCGATTTATATCATATTAAAGTCGTTGGTGGAAACTCATTGTTGCTATGAGTGCAAAGCCTAGCAACTAATAACAAACAAACTCAGACGTCAGACGTTACCCGTTTATTTTTGTTTTATAATCGCTGCCGTAGTGCTTGTATGTTCAATAGATTATTTTGCAAATTTTACAGGGGACGTTTTGTTTTGTTTTTTACAGGCAAATTCTAAATAATTCTCGACTTTAGTCATTTCGTTTTATACCGTATTCAAAAGCCATGTATAAAACGAAATGACTAAAGTCAGAATTATTTAGAATTTGTATGTAAAAAACAAAAAAAACATCCCCTGTAAATTTTCGTTGTTTGTTTTTGGGGTGTTATGCCGTGTTGTGCTACCTCCTTCTTTAGCCGACGATGTCGGATCTGCCGGATCTGCCCTGATGATGGACACTGCAACGCTGTCCGAAACGTCGGCTAAAGGAGATAGCACAACACGGCATAACACCCCAAAAACAAACAACGAAAATTTACAGGGGATGTTTTTTTTGTTTTTTACATACAAATTCTAAATAATTCTGACTTTAGTCATTTCGTTTTATACATGGCTTTTGAATACGGTATAAAACGAAATGACTTAAGTCGAGAATTATTTAGAATTTGCCTGTAAAAAACAAAACAAAACGTCCCCTGTAAAATTTGCAAAATAATCTATTGATTTTATAATCGCTGCCGTAGTGCTTGTATGTTCAATAGATTATTTTGCAAATTTTACAGGGGACGTTTTGTTTTGTTTTTTACAGGCAAATTCTAAATAATTCTCGACTTTAGTCATTTCGTTTTATACCGTATTCAAAAGCCATGTATAAAACGAAATGACTAAAGTCAGAATTATTTAGAATTTGTATGTAAAAAACAAAAAAAACATCCCCTGTAAATTTTCGTTGTTTGTTTTTGGGGTGTTATGCCGTGTTGTGCTACCTCCTTCTTTAGCCGACGATGTCGGATCTGCCGGATCTGCCCTGATGATGGACACTGCAACGCTGTCCGAAACGTCGGCTAAAGGAGATAGCACAACACGGCATAACACCCCAAAAACAAACAACGAAAATGCTTTTGGCCGTGAAAATCTAAAAACGTATCCGTCCCCTGTAAAATTTGCAAAATGGTCTATTGAACATACAAGCACTAGGACAGCGTGTGATATGTATATTAAATGATATCTGAAAACAAAGACAACAATACATTATTCGATAGCATCAAGTATTTGACAGCGATTAGATAAACATTTGACGACCTGGGTTAAATCAAATAAAAAAGAATTTGTGATTTTTATTCGGAAAACAAAAAAAACTCTAGTTTTAGTTTTCGAATAGATATAAATGCTCACTTAGGCATCTTTTTGGAAGTTTTCAATTCTTAACCCCTCCACAAAAACCAAAAATATAATGATAGCCCTCGTTTCCTCGGTCATATTAAGTCTAAGGAATGTTTATCTCAAAGTATTTTTATTTTGTTTAATTTTTCCTTGTATTTCGAGATGGACTATGAATGATTTTTTCTAGAAAATAATTAATTGTGTGTCTTAAAATCGTTAAATAATATTTGAAGAAAAGGTGCGAATTTATGAATCAGCCCAAATTTTGCATGTTGGAGAAACTTGCGAGTTTCAAATGGTTAAAAATTATGTTTTCCCGTGAAACTTTCTCAATTTTCACATAAAAATGTCATGAACACGTGTGAGTAGTTTGGGAACACAATGAAAACATTTTCAATGTTTAATTTGTAAAGGACTGCTGAAAAATCAATTTCCAGAAAAATATTAAGAATATTTAATTAATAGCATGTTTTAAAAAATGTAATTTTCGTAGATAAAATTATTTTTGAAGTATAATTTTTTTTAAACTCTCCTAAACTATCTATATAATCTAGCGGAATAGGCATGACATAACGCCATACAAACCTCAGTTTTATCAACGGTATGGACATTGCCACACCCGTCGGTGTCAAATCATCGAATCAAATCACGGTAAACTTTGGGGTCGACTGGACACGCTTAATTCCAAAGTATTTTTTAGAAAAAAACTTTTGATTCCCTTAATTACTATAAAAAACCACTATTTGCGTTCTGGGCGATGGAAAAAAAACAGCATTAAAAATTTCATAGAAAACGGACATAAATTATTATAAATCCCGTACGACTAAAGCGAATTTTCATTTTACGTAATTAAAATTTTAAATGCAATATTCTCGATCGGCCCGAATGCACATAGTTATATTTCATAGCAGGGGTAACGAACCTGCGGCCCACGAGCACTTTTGGAGGGGTCTGCCGAAAGCATGACAAAATATTACAATCGGACAGCGAAAATAGCTTTCTTTCACGGTTTCAGATACATTTTAAAGATATTATTGGAAAACCCAGAGAAAGATATACCTTAGCTAACATGTACTCACGTATGCACCTAGGTTACTAGAAATCAGTTTAGACATAAATAAATACGTGATCCTAAACCCTTTTTCAGATTTATTTTAATTTGGGTACATGATTTTTTATTGGAAAAATACCCATCGCATGTGATATAAATGAAGTCGGTACTTGTTTGGTAGAATGAGATCCTAAAGGCCCCCGAGGAAAAAAAGGTTCCCGACCCCGATGTAGAGGTTTTTCAGATGAGGTATCTGGCCTATAATCTTTTCCCAAAGAAATTTTCGAAATAAATATTGAACGGACGAACGTTGGAATATCAGAAGAGGCATGTATCGAACTGTATCAGCTACACAAAGTGATCTGTTTACACCCACCAGAATAATTTGGGATAGCCTTGGCTAAAAGTAAGAAAGATATAAACAACAATGCCTGAGCAAGTGAAATATAAAATCAAGAGCGTTTTTCCAGCTCAAGCTACTAGTATATTTGGCTTCATTTGTGTAATAAGGATAGAGAATAAAAAATGAGAAAATATGGAGTTAATAAATTAAATCGTAATAATTGTGGATTCTTTTGTAAAGGTACGACTTCGAGCAAATGGTTTGTGAAAACATACTAAAAACTGGATTTTCTGTACAATCCTTTCTCCATGAACAAAAAAAATAAGTGGGATGAAAACCGGGACACTTTGCCAAAGCAAATTAAAATTGGATAGAGAGAAACTCCAAACGAACCTGCGATTGGAAAGTGGAAGAATAGGTTAATAGCTTACCTCGGCTTTGGTCTATCTTTTCCAGGCGAACGAAACATTCTTTTTTAATGTCGAAGCACTCAACATCTATTTCAGAGAATGCGCCACATTTTTGCGCGTGTTCTTCTGCCGTTAGAGTTCCCGGTTCACAATTGATTGTGGAAGCGTCTTCCGTCTCTTGTTTAACAGTCACAAACGACACTATTGCATCACAACGGGATGACGGACTCTCTTCTTCGGCAGTTGTCTCCGGTTCTGACTTTACGACACCGACATCTGGGATCATAGGATCCATTGCGGGTAAACTGCTTTCTGATTCTAAGTTAGCAAGATATTCTGGAAAACAAATTGGAATTTTCATATCGCACTTCGCAATTACACCACAGGGAATATCAAATCAATGTACTGTGAAGTTTTGCATAACTTATATAATATATTATGTAGGACAAAATAAGCAAAACAAGGGCAAGTTTTTCTTGTTCTACTATTTTATAGCGACTCAGAAGCGCATAGTGAGCGCAAATCGCTGTTCCTTCCGCCTACAAAAGCAGATAAATTCCAGACTGTTGTCCAGAAACACCAAGATATTAGTGTACAAAACTCTTATTAGTGCTCACGTACGTAGCTGAGACATGGGTACTTACTAAGAGGAATGAGCGAGCACTGGACATTTTCATAAGAAAAATTTTTAGGTGTATCTTTGGACGGATTCTAGAAAATGGATTTTGGCGTAGACGTTACAACGATGAGCTCTACATTCTGTTTAAGGAACCAAAAGTGACACAATTTATAAAGTTGGGAAGACTTCGGTGGCTGTGTCATGTGGAAAGAATGACAGAGTATCAAGCATTAAAGTCCCTGCTAAAATCTAGACCTGTAGGGCTAAGGAGCCTGGGAGGACCAACATTAAGATGGAACGACAACGTCTTCAAAGGCTTACGTACTTGGAGCTTCCAAATTGGAGAGAACTAGTGCAAAACAGAGATGAGTGGAGGAAGACTCTTGAGGAGACCAAGACCCACCACGGGTTGTAGAGCCAAATGTGATGATGATGACTTTTTTATGGCATCAATTATAATATTATCAGGGGCTATAAATAACTAGCAAATGGGAAGAGAGAGGATCAATCTATATTAAACATATGATAATATTTTAAATCAACTCAAAATTGGTCAAAGATTGATAATTAAAGTAATATTGAAAAAAACCATCCAAATTTTCCCAAATTTTCCAAGTTCTTATTTTGAACGAAGCTCCAAAAGATAACCATTTGACTTCAGATGAGATATTCAATTCAAACTATCGTGGAATTGGATATGCCGCTGCCATGAGATGCAAAATATTTGATTTTCTTGTAAGATGTTTGCCGTTTTACGATAGAAATGTTTGTACGATCTCTTTACGCCCATCAGAATAATTAAGTATAGCCTTGGCTAGAAGTAGGGAAGGTATAAACAACAATGCCGAGGAAGTGAAATATAAAATCAAGATAATAAAATCAATGCAAATAATAAAAAATAATTTTAAAAAAAATTTACATAATAAGGACAGAGAATTAAAAATGAAAAAATCTTAAGTCTATAACTTACATTGCAAAAATTGTGGATTCTTTTCAAAAAGTAAAACTTCGAGCAAAATGGATGGTGAAAACAAACTAAAACCTGTATTGTGTCTATAATATTTTCAGAATAAAAAAAAATGTGGCATGGAAACCAGGACACTTTGCCAACGCAAATTAATTCTCTGGCTAGATAGGCAGACCAAACCAACTTTCGATTAAAAAGCGGAAGAATAGGTTAATAGCTTACCTCGGCTTTGGTCAATCTTTTCCAGACGAAGGAAACATTCCTTTTTAATGTCGGTCAAGTCAATATCTATTTCAGAGAATTCCCCAGATTCTTGCACATGTTCATCTGCCACTAGAGGTCCCGGTTCAAAACTGATTGCGGAAGCGTCTTCCGTCTCTTGTTGAACGGTCAAAAATGGCAATACTGCATCAGAAGGGGGTGATGGACTCTCTTCTTCGGAAATTGTCTCCGGTTCAGATTTTATAACACAGACATCTGAGGTCATAGGATCCATTGCGGGTAAACTGCTTTCTGATTCTTTGTTAGCAAGATATTCTGGAAAACAAATCGTCATTTTGATATCGCACTTCTTAACCTATTTCAAATCAATGTACTTTGAAGTTTTGCATAATTAATATAATATAATATTATGTAGGACAAAATAAGCAAAACCAAGGCAAGATTTTCTTGTTTTACAATTTTATAGCATCAAGTAAAGTATTATATTGTATTAGGGGCTATAAATAACCAGCAAAATGGAAAACAGAAGAAGCAGTGAAACATCACTGATGCATTAGCTTGGTCAAATATCACCTATATAAGTAACATCAGTGTCCGCAGTTCTCCATGCAGCGGAGGACCGCGAGCAGTATAGCGGTTTCTTCAGACAAGTGTCACGATCCTCAGCAATGAGGAAACGACTAAAGCAGCCTTCTAAAATACTTAAAACAAACAAAAGAATTGATCTTATAATACTGTAGTTCGCAAAATAGTTAACATGTCAGTTTGAGAATTGACAAAGTGTGTTCTTTCAAGTATATAATAGAAAAAACGAAATATACAACACAAAACACCTAATTTGGACTTATATTATTATGATTTGGCCTAGTTGTATGGAATAAATACGGAATAACGAAATAAATGCTAACAAGACATTAGTTTGACTTACACTTGATGACATATAGGTAAAATGAAGTCTTAGACACCAGGTAAAGGTCATCAAAAGATTACCAAAGACATGTAGGATTACAGTCTGAACCAAAATTGCCGACAAAAATGGAGGGCGGTGCGATCGTTTTGTTTGTTATATATATAATGTTACTTTTTCATTTCCCAGTATTACAAGTTAAATTATTATTTCCGCTCTATTAATCGCCATACTAGGCTAGTTGCATGGAGTAAATACGGAATAACGAAATAAATTCTCGCCAGACATACTTTTGACTTACACTTGATGACAGCTTTTTTTTAAAGTATTTATTCCAGAAAGAAGAAAATAACATTTTCACTTATTTGACTAGAAAATTGCATTTTAAATGATTTTGAACTAAATACATCATACATTGCTTTGTACATAATACAATATTATTCTGTTTCACTATTTTGTTGTTTAAGAAAAAAAAATAAGGATTTTGATTTTAAACTATCCAGTCTCTTTTCGTTTTTAATTTTGTCTAGAAGGCAATTATATAAATTATATAGAACATCAAGTCGTAGACACCAGGTAAACGTCGTCAAAAAATTATCACTGACAATATGCATACTTATGCACGCCATCAATGCGTACCAGTTTTGGACAACACTACTACAAGTACAATGGAGTGGTGCGGGTTAATCAACTAGAGGCAGAGCTAAGATTAGAATCTGATTAATATAAATTTCAAAATAAATTAAACAATAACATCATAAATAAATTAGCTAATTAGAATCACGTACTTGTTTTCTTCCATTTCAAACTTTTAAACTCTCATAAAAGGCATTATATATGACCTATATATTTTTAAATAGTGTCTGTTTTACAATGCATTTACTTATCTGTTTTTCTTAATATATATGAAAAGGTCACGTGCCGGCTGGGTGGCTCAATATATTATATCGCGAATATTGTAAAACTGTATAAAAAGCATAAATAAATTCGACTGACAAAAGAGCAGCAGGTGGGGCGTCTGTCTTACTAAAAACTTTTACTTACGTGCAAGGCGAAGTGCGGCGCGGCGGTTAAATTCAATGAGATCCAATAAAGGTAGAGGGAACAGTATAAATGCAAGAATTTCAAAAACTTCGGGATATAATTGAAATGGTTGCTGAAATGCCTCTAAACTGTCATGGAACACAAGAACTGTTCACTTTTTACAATATTACTTCAGGAAAGTGTTGAAATAATGAAATTGAGCGACCACGCAAGCCAGAATCGAAACGTCAAAGACATTTCCATAGAAAAATAACAAATGAAGAAAATAATCGTAAAATACCATAAGACAGTTCCTACTTTTGATAATTCTTTAAAAAATTATAGAGAATTTACAAAAAATAAATAAATCCATCAAAAATATGTTTTAACGTTTCGAAAAATTCCGGTTACGTCAAAATCAATAATTCAAGTAATTTTTATGAAAAAAAAAATAACAAAATAAACAAAACTAGCATAAAAACTAAATTATAATATTACACTTTACATTCCCTTCTCAATAAATAAGTTCAGAACTCACCCAAACATCGATATAATTATACACAATAATAAATGTAACAAAAATGTCTGTAATAAATTAAATCATACAACTGAAATAAAGTACCTCGGTGTAATTGTAGACCAACATATGTGAACTTGTTAAGCGCATTAGGAAATGTATTTATATATTTATTAGATTAAGAAATATTCTCAAGGTAAATAATTTAAAAAAGGTGTACTATGCACTAGTACAGTCAGTAATTCAATATGGAATTATTGGATGGGGAGGTGCATATAAAAAAATTGTAAACCCTGTAAATGTGGTTCAAAAACTAATTATTATAGTCATTTTAAAAAAACAACCTACATTCCCTTCTGCAACATTGTTCAAAATTTTCGAAGTTCCAAAAATTGAAGATCTCTATAAAAAAGACTCAATATTACAAATATTCAAAGATAAGACATTAAAAAATAATAAAGTTAACTCATCGTTGAGACGTAAATATAATATCCAAATTCCATTATTTTCTACTCAACAAATGCAAAATAATTATGTATACAAAGGGATAACTTACTTCAATAGCCTTCCCGAAGAAGTAAAAAAAATAAGAGATTTAGCATTATTCCAGAAAAAGATCAAACTATTCTTAAAAAACTGTATGCAATAAAACCATGTAACCTTAATCCTGTAATTCAAACCATCAAATATTGTATAATGTCGTCCTTAATATAGTCCTTAAGATATTATATTAATTATGGAATAAAAATTGTATATTCTTACATAACACCTACACCAAGCTCAAGAGCCAGTTCTCTTAATTGGTGTAGAAACCAAAAAAATTATGTTTTCACCTTTTTGTTATACCTTTTTATTATATTTTTGTTTTTATTTAGTTATTCTATTGTTAAACAATGATTAAAATGTAAAATTGTTGTGTGTAAGAGGTGAAATAAATTGAAATAAAAAAAAAAAAACATATGTTTTAAGATTACATTAAAAAATAAAAAAAAACCCGTTTAAATATTAGTTTGAATCTGTGGTGCATTTAGGGTATTAGTGTTGTATGTGTATCACATTACAAATCACAAGTAAATATACTAAAAAGTTTGTGGTATTCAATGAGATATTAAAAGTTAATAAAAATTACAATAATTAGATACATAATAATATTACTAAAGCGCCATTCAGACGGTTTACTAATTGCTCATTTCCGCATTTCATTCGGCCTAGTTTACTCAGAATGACACGTCTGAACATGAAATGAAACGAAAGTGCCGAATACTGCCGAATGAAATCTTCAAGTGAACCGATCCAACAATGTTGGATATTTTCCTTCGGCATCCTTCACTCGCGCGCGCATGCGCGCGGAAGAGAGCAAAGTGAAACGTCTGAACACCGAGTGAAATCTCAATCAGTTTGTCTCGCGTCCTGTACGGGAAGGACCATGGAAGGGCGCTATCACGTCGCACGCAAAACGTCAAAATGGTATTCGTTCGGCTAATTTGTTTGCTTTTGTAGAGCCAAATGTGATGATGATGACTTTTTTATGGCATCAATTATAATATTATCAGGGGCTATAAATAACTAGCAAATGGGAAGAGAGAGGATCAATCTATATTAAACATATGATAATATTTTAAATCAACTCAAAATTGGTCAAAGATTGATAATTAAAGTAATATTGAAAAAAACCATCCAAATTTTCCCAAATTTTCCAAGTTCTTATTTTGAACGAAGCTCTAAAAGATAACCATTTGACTTCAGATGAGATATTCAATTCAAATTATCGTGGAATTGGATATGCCGCTGCCATGAGATGCTAAATATTTGATTTTCTTGTAAGATGTTTGCCGTTTTACGATAGAAATGTTTGTACGATCTCCTTACGCCCATCAGAATAATTAAGTATAGCCTTGGCTAGAAGTAGGGAAGGTATAAACAACAATGCCGAGGAAGTGAAATATAAAATCAAGATAATAAAATCAATGCAAATAATAAAAGATAATTAAAAAAAAAAATTTAATAATAAGGACAGAGAATTAAAAATGAAAAAATCTTAAGTCTATAACTTACATTGCAAAAATTGTGGATTCTTTTCAAAAAGTAAAACTTCGAGCAAAATGGATGGTGAAAACAAACTAAAACCTGTATTGTGTGTATAATATTTTCAGAATGAAAAAAAAAATGTGGCATGGAAACCAGGACACTTTGCCAACGCAAAATAATTCTCTGGCTAGATAGGCAGACCAAACCAACTTTCGATTAAAAAGCGGAAGAATAGGTTAATAGCTTACCTCGGATTTGGTCAATCTTTTCCAGACGAAGGAAACATTCCTTTTTAATGTCGGTAAAGTCAATATCTATTTCAGAGAATTCCCCAGATTCTTGCACATGTTCCTCTGCCACTAGAGTTCCCGGTTCACAACTGATTGCGGAAGCGTCTTCCGTCTCTTGTTGAACGGTCAAAAATGGCAATACTGCATCAGAAGGGGGTGATGGACTCTCCTCTTCGGAAATTGTCTCCGGTTCAGATTTTATAACACAGACATCTGAGGTCATAGGATCCATTGCGGGTAAACTGCTTTCTGATTCTTTGTTAGCAAGATATTCTGGAAAACAAATCGTCATTTTGATATCGCACTTCGTAACCTATTTCAAACCAATATACTTTGAAGTTTTGCATAATTAATATAATATAATACTATGTAGGGCAAAATAAGCAAAACCAAGGCAAGATTTTCTTGTTCTACAATTTTATAGCATCAAGTAAAGTATTATATTGTATTAGGGGCTATAAATAACTAGCAAAATGGAAAACAGAAGAAGCAGTGAAACATCACTGATGCATTAGCGTGATCAAATATCACCTATATAAGTAACATCAGTGTCCGCAGTTCTCCATGCAGCGGAGGACCGCGAGCAGTATAGCGGTTTCTTCAGACAAGTGTCACGATCCTCAGCAATGAGGAAACGACTATAGCGGCGGTCTAAAATACTTAAAACAAACAAAAGAATTGATCTTATAATACTGTAGTTCGCAAAATAGTTAACATGTCAGTTTGAGAATTGACAAAGTGTGTTCTTTCAAGTATATAATAGAAAAAACGAAATATACAACACAAAACACCTAATTTGGACTTATGGTAGCCTAGTTGTATGGAATAAATATGGAATAACGAAATAAATGCTAACAAGACATTAGTTTGACTTACACTTGATGACATATTAGTAAAATGAAGTCTTAGACACCAGGTAAAGGACATTGATTCATCTTATTGTAACGGGTCTGCCAGATTATATAAAAATAATTTTAGAATATATTAACACTACATTTTACATACTATCCTCTTTGCTTGTTTTACTTATTCCGCTGTACAGAGCACATTTGAAGAAGCACTAGGGAGACGTATAAGCTAAGAAAAATGAAACCAATTATGTACACTGCTTTTTTAAACTTTATTAAATTGTTAACCAAAAGAGCGAAATAATAATTTGCGTACTTGCTAAAATAATTTTGAATGAGAAAAATATTTCATTTATAAAACAGCAATAGAGCAATAAAAACATTTATTTTATCACTTTATCAGTCAGTGGCTTGAACCCTTTATACTTTTTGTAGAAGCTATTGTAATATTTTTTTTAATTAATTACGTATGACAATCCTTGTTTTTTTAAAACCATGAATATTTTCTACCTGCGAGTAGGTATAACACAATGCATTGCGCAAATAATAATAAAATATATTTATACAGTAGAATCTGGATAAAACGACCCTCAAAGGACCGGTGATACTTGGTCTTACTAACCGGACGACGCACAAAACGGCCAGATAATTTAAGCTTGTTTTTATGATACATATTAATGTTATTGTAATTATCGTTATGAAATATGTAAAAGTATAGTTAGATAAATATACTTTTAGTTAAATAAAACATTTAATACAAATTATGGATTTAATGGTAGGTACTTAAACATTCCACATAACAAGCACTAATACGCGTAAATGCATTCCGAGCATGAGAATTATGTCTTCCCTGTGTGGGTTCTATAATGATAAACCATACTGCTTTTTGTATTGCACCTTTACGCGCATTCCGACCATTAGAATGGTTTCCCTCCAGTATGTGTTCTAGCATGCACAACCATGTGATATTTACGACTGCACTTGTAAGGGCATTCCGAGCATGAGAATGGTTTCTCTCCAGTGTGGGTCATACAATGTAAAACCATATTTCTTTTATCACGACATCTGTAAGTGCATTCCGAGCATGATAATGGTTTCTCTCCAGTGTGGGTCATATAATGAAAAACCATACTTCTTTTGTCACGGTTTCTCTCCATTGTGTGTTCTAGCATGCACAACCATGTGATATTTACGTTGGCACGTGTAAGTGCATTCGGAGCATGATAATGGTTTCTCTCCAGTGTGGGTCATAGAATGAAAAACCATACTTCTTTTATCACGACATCTGTAAGTGCACTCCGAGCATGATAATGGTTTCTCTCCATTGTGTGTTCTAGCATGCACAACCATGTTATATTTACGACTGCACGTGTAAGTGCATTCCGAGCATGAGAATGGTTTCTCTCCAGTGTGTGTTCTAGCATGTAAAATCATGTTATATTTACGACTGCACGTGTAAGTGCATTCCGAGCATGGGAATGATTTCTCTCCAGTGTGGGACATATAATGAAAAACCATACTTCTTTTATCACGACATCCGTAAGTCCACTCCGAGCATGATAATGGTTTCTCTCTAGTGTGGGTCATAGAATGAAAAACCATACTTGTTTTATCGCGACACCTGTAAGTGCATTCCGAGCATAAGAATGGTTTCTCATCAATGTGGGTTTTCATATGAGAAACCAAATTATACTTCTTACTGCAGCTGTACATGCATTCCGAGCACGTGTATGGTTTCTCTCCAGTATGTATTCTAGCATGCACAACCATGTGATATTTACGACTGCACTTGTAAGTGCATTCCGAGCATGAGAATGGTTTCTCTCCAGTGTGTGTTCTAGCATGCAGAACCATGTCATAATTACGACTGCACGTGAACGTGCATTCCGAGCATGAGAATGGTTTCTCTCCAGTGTGTATTCTAGCATGGACAACCATGTCATATTTACGACTGCACGTGAAAGTGCATTTCGAACATGAGAATGGTCTATCCCCAGTGTGGCTTCTTACATGTGGAGTCAGATTAGATTTATAACTGAAAAACGATTTCTGCAATTTTACTGGCTTTCTAGTATTTGGGGTGTTTGTACCACTAATATGCGATGTCGACGAAACGAGATCTGAAAAAACAAAAATAAACTTCACTACTGTATCGAACATTTGACAGCCTTTTTTTTTACCAACATTTGTTCACCATTTGACTTCATAACGAATTTCGTGAATGTTTTCGAAAACAAAAAAAAAACGATTTTTTTCTAATTTATTCAAATGTTTACTAAGTCAATTTTCTGCAAGTTTTCAATTTTTAATCCCACCACAAAAATCGCCAATATTGTGATAGCTCTCGTTTCGGCGGTCATGTTATGTCTTAGAATTTTTTTTCTCAAAAGTATTTTTATTTTTTTTCTTTTAAAAAGAAAGACAAACATTCCCGGGTTACGAATAACCCAACAACATTTGAAAATCTCCTACTACCACCACACTAAGCGGAAGATATTGCTTGTGTTGTGACGGAGGACTAAGCCAACCGAGGACGGTTGCTGATGGCTTCACCTCTTCCTCGCACTCGATAAATGCTGGCGTCCCACAGGGATCGGTTCTGTTTCCGACTTTGTTTTTGTTGCACATCAATGACCTTTTGACATGTGCACCAATTCATTGCTACGCGGATGACAGGACAGTCCATGATAGATTTTTGTTTGACAAGCCCCCAAAGGGTGCACAAATTCCAACGGCTCGGAGGGCTTTGAAGCAAAGAATGGACGGTTACCTCGAGAGTGTTTTCTCTTGGGGTAAAAATAATCTCGTCGAATTCAATGTTTAAAGACCCAATCATGTCTGATTACGTCTAAAAGGGATCGAAAAGACAATCTAGTCTCCTTCAAGGTTAGCATTCTTCCAAACAGGTCCTCCATTGATATGCTCGGTGTAACTCTAAGTGACCAGCTCAGGTACGGGGGCTCCATCGAGGCCAGAGTTAAGTTGGCCTCTCAGAAACTGGGCGTACTGTACAGGGCCCGCAGATACTTTAATAGTACACAACTGCTAACCCTGTACAAATCGCAAGTGCGCCCCATTGTTGAATTTGGCAGCCATCTCTGGTCTGGAGCCCCGATGTACCTGAAAAACACCCTCGACTCTGTGCAGAAACGGGCGGTCCGCTTGATAGATTCTCCTGTCTTAACAGACGGATTGCAATCTTTAGAGCACAGGCGTCGGGTGGGAATGCTATCCTTGTTCTACCGGTATTTCAATGGAAGACGCTCCGAGGAGCTAGCGTCATTGATCCCCTCGGCACCGGTGCATAGTCGGGAAACACGCCAAACGCGCGCCCAACATATGTACACAGTTGACATTTGTCACATGAGAACGGAACGCTTCTACGACTCGTATGTGTGTTCAACAGCTCAGCTGTGGAACGATTTGCCGGCCTCTGTGTTTCCTCCTTCTTATAACATCGGTCTCTTCAAGACCCACGTTCACTCCTTCCTCTTCTCAAAAAGAGCCTCCTCACAGCATCTTCAAATATGACATAGGCCCTGAGGGAAAGTATTTTCCTCAGGGCCTCCTGTGTGGAGTTAATAAAAAAAATAAAAAAATCGAACACGGAACGCCTGGGTGGGACCCAAACGCAATGCCCACTCGACCACTGACCGGTTAGTTTAATCTTTGAAGTAAGACTTATTTAGGAGCATTACGACGGGTAACGCAAATCTTTTATGGACGGAAGTAACATAACACGGAAGTAACAAGTAACATCAACGGAAATGACGTTCGATTTATATCATATTAACGTCGTTGGTGGAAACTCATTGTTGCTATGAGTGCAAAGCCTAGCAACTAATAACAAACAAACTCAGACGTCAGACGTCACCCGTTTATTTTTGTTTTCTAATCGCTGCCGTAGTGCTTGTATGTTCAATAGATTATTTTGCAAATTTTACAGGGGACGTTTTGTTTTGTTTTTTGGTTTGTGTTACGTTTTGTTGATTATAATAAAATTTAACTATAGATTTTAGATGAACATTTTGGTTTATCTTATTCATCTATCTGATTCTTGTGAATTCTAGCTATTGAAGTAAAAAGTGGCAGTAGTGTGACAATAAAAATAGTTTTGTTTATAATTCAAATGGCGGTAACGCAAGAAAATTTTACGAACTCGTCTAAAATATTTATAAACAAAAAAATAAATGTCTAAAAGACAAAGATGTTTTACTTCAACCGCGTGTAAAGGCACGCAATTTCTCCTTATATGTCGAGTTGGATATGATATTAAACCAATCTCCGATAGGAGACGGCACTGATAGAATAAGTTGTTTTTAAGAGGCTAGACTTTAAACGACACGCGGAACACCCGCGACTGTCATTCTGTCCCGCTCAGAATAAGCTCAGGCATACTTACAATACATGCGAATGCGAAATGTGCGAATGAGACAACGCTCAAATTTACCTACAGAAATCGCTCGAAAAGGGGTTTATGGAGAATACACTTTTCTACACCGAAACTTTCACGAAATTGAAATTTTAAAAAATATATATTTTTTAGAAAGAAGAAGCTACGTCGGTAGCTTTTTATAATTTTATAATTCTTTATGAGAGTTGAGTTAGCAGCACTTTTTCCTTAAATAATATTTTTTGATAAATCGTACATGTTTGACAGTGAATGTTTACGTTAATACGAAACGCATCAAAAATTCGAAAACATACCGACATAGTTTTCACCCTTTAGAAGGCAGTATAAAAAAAATATATTCATTTTGTGCAATTTTCGATGTAGAAAAGTGTTTTTTCCCGGGCGTCCTTTTTGTATGGGCCGAAAAGCGAAGTCTATCGTCTTAATGTCTTACCCTCACTTAGGTCAATCCTTTCCAGTTGAACTGAACATTCCTTTTTAACATCAGGATACTCAATATCTTTTTCAGAGTATGCGCCACTTTCCTGTGCAGGTAGCTCTGCCGCTAGAGTCCCTTTTTCACACTTGATAGCAGAAACGTCTTCCGTATCCAATTTAACAATTAGAGACGGCACTGATAGAATAAGTTGTTTTTAATGTCTTACCCTCACTTAGGTCAATCCTTTCCAGTTGAACTGAACATTCCTTTTTAACATCAGGATACTCAATATCTATTTCAGAGTATGCGCCACTTTCCTGTGCAGGTAGCTCTGCCGCTAGAGTCCCTTTTTCACACTTGATAGCAGAAACGTCTTCCGTATCCAATTTAACAATTCCGTACTGCAATATTGCATCACAAGGGGATTTTGGAATCTCATCTTCGAATATTGTCTCCGGTTCGGGTTTTATGACACCGAAAACCGTTGTCATAGGATCCATTATGGGTAAACTGATTTCTAAAAATGGTAAATGTTCCATTTTATTCGACTTATTAACAAATGTATCTGTAGTTTACAAGAAATTTATTTAAACAAAAATATAACCATAAACGACAATAAAATAATAGTTCATTTTGTATAATATATAGTAATGTGACAGGACACGCTTAATATGCACTAAAAAAAATATATTTATATTGTGGTAGATAGATAATAACTAGTAGTAATCAATTCAGCAACCGGAATTAAAAAATTATGCATTTTAATACTTATTTTTAAACTTTCAAAATACGAAATGTCATTTTTCACGGA
The DNA here is from genome assembly GCA_951813805.1 of Limnephilus auricula. NCBI lineage: Eukaryota > Metazoa > Arthropoda > Insecta > Trichoptera > Limnephilidae > Limnephilus > Limnephilus auricula. The sequence continues at coordinate 6,046,991 of OX638414.1, read as the reverse complement.
CCGCCATGTTACGAATTACGACGGTAAATACGCACTAAAAAAAAGGAAATTCTATTGTGGTAGTTAGATATTAACAAGTTGTAATCAATTCAGCAACCGAAATTGAAAAATAATGCATTTTAATTGTTATTTTTTAATTTTCAAAATACGAAATGTCACTTTTCACCGACCGCCATGTTACGAATTAAGACGGTAAATACGAACTTTTAAAAGAAAAAAACACTACTTTTCAAATAAAAAAAACCACTTCGTATCAGTTAGATAATAATAAATAATACATATTAATCAGTATTTTGTTCGATTTAGAAACGCGAAAACTCGGTGAAAACCCCGATCGGTGCCATATCTGAGCGACCGACGCACATTTAGCAAATAGGCACTGCTAACCTAAAAACAAAAGCATTTGTGTTACCAGTGGCTAGAAACAATATTTAAACAATAATACCCGTAGGTTTTAATGCAAGTTTTTTATTAATGAAAATTTTTTGAAATAATAAACAATTATATTAAAAAAACGCCGGTTTTTAATTTCAGTAATTATTTTTTATAAATAATACATTCACTTTTGTATCTATATTGACGCGAGCAGGCGCTACGAAGGGGGCTCTTTCTTTTGTTTCACAAACCATGTTACACAAACCTAGCGTAGCCGCTAAACTACCTGAAAACTGGGATGTTTTTCTTGCCTTGACGCGAGCAGGCGCTACGAAGGGGGCTCTTTCTTTTGTATCACAAACCATGTTACACAAACCTAGCGTAGCCGCTAAACTACTTGAAAACTGGGATGTTTTTCTTGCCTTGACGCGAGCAGGCGCTACGAAGGGGCTCTTTCTTTTGTATCACCAACCATGTTACACAAATCTAGCGTAGCCGCTAAACTACTTGAAAACTGGGATGTTTTTCTTGCCTTAACGCGGGCAGGCGCTACGAAGGGGGCACTTTCTTTTATCTACCCTTACATTACAAAAATACATTACAATATACAAAAACGGTTGTAAAAAAACAAAAGTCAATGTAATATGTGGTTGTGCAAACTTACTTTGCCGCAGGTATGTTCTTTCAGGGGTATAAAACAAAACGACAGATTTTGAACAAATGGCAGCCAGTCGTAGAAATACTAACGGTATGTTGAAATGAATGTAATAATGGAAACGTCAACGAAATTTCCATAGACAAAGCGCAAATTAAGAAAATGATCACAAGTGTCATTGAATGGGTAGGTCCTACTTTTGATAATTATAAAATTAAGCGGCAAAGAAATATAAAAGCGAAGGAGCCTGGGAGGACCAACATTAAGATGGAACGACAACGTCTTCAAAGGCGTACGTACTTGGAGCTTCCAAATTGGAGAGAACTAGTGCAAAACAGAGATGAGTGGAGAAAGACTCTTGAGGAGGCCAAGACCCACCACGGGTTGTAGAGCCAAATGTGATGATGATGATAATAACTTTTTATGACATCAATTATAATATTATCAGGGGCTATAAATAACTAGCAAATAGGAAGAGAGAGGATCAATCTATATTAAACATATGATAATATTTTAACCCGTTTAATCACAGGAGACCATATTTGTCCCAGCTCATATAGGTCTCACAGAAATCGTTGTTTCTCCCTTACTATCATAGTCAGAAATGTGATCTAAACGGTATTGAAAAGAGAATACAACAAACTATATATTCAAATCTAAAAGAAAACCACAAAAAATTAAAATTTCCCTGTTTCTGAAACCAAAGTTTCCGATAGCAATTTGAAAAAAAATTATGGAACTTTGTGAATTTTTTAAGAATTTTTTTTACATGAAACGAAAAAAAGTGAGGTGACAGTAATGTTTATAATTCATTTATCTAATGAAATAAGTATGCGTTTTATTTTTTTTCATTATCAGTAATTTTAGTTAGAAAAAAAAGTAAAGTGAGCCATTTTTAAAACTTTTTAAAGTTTTCGTAAAAAAAAATTATATTTAAAAAAATACGTAGTAATATTTAATATAGAAATTTGAAAGCCTATTTCCTCACCTTTCGAAAACAGTTTTTAGTTTTCGAATACGTTAATAAATGTTCCATTTATTTGAATTTTATTGCAAAGCGGGAATATTTATAGCCTCTGACAAAATACGCCAATCAACTCAAAATTGGTCAAAGATTGATAATTAAAGTAATATTGAAAAAAACCATCCAAATTTTCCCAAATTTTCCAAGTTCTTATTTTGAACGGAGCTCTAAAAGATAACCATTTGACTTCAGATGAGATATTCAATTCAAATTATCGTGGAATTGGATATGCCGCTGCCATGAGATGCTAAATATTTGATTTTCTTGTAAGATGTTTGCCGTTTTACGATAGAAATGTTTGTACGATCTCCTTACGCCAATCAGAATAATTAGGTATAGCCTTGGCTAGAAGTAGGGAAGGTATAAACAACAATGCCGAGGAAGTGAAATATAAAATCAAGATAATAAAATCAATGCAAATAATAAAAAATAATTTATATAATAAGGAAGAGAATTAAAAATGAAATAATAATAGAATTAAAAATGAATAAATAAAAGTCTATAACTTACATCGCAAAAATTGTGGATTCTTTTCAAAAAGTAAAACTTCGAGCAAAATGGATGGTGAAAACAAACTAAAACCTGTATTGTGTGTATAATATTTTCAGAATGAAAAAAAAATGTGGCATGGAAACCAGGACACTTTGCCAACGCAAAATAATTCTCTGGCTAGATAGGCAGACCAAACCAACTTTCGATTAAAAAGCGGAAGAATAGGTTAATAGCTTACCTCGGATTTGGTCAATCTTTTCCAGACGAAGGAAACATTCCTTTTTAATGTCGGTAAAGTCAATAATTTTGAATGTATACAGAGAAAAATTGATAATATTTGCTACTGTGAAAAAATTGATTTTATAAATGAATATACCTACCTTGACATAATCGTAGACAATAACTTTAAATGGGATAAACAAGTGATCAAAATTTGTAACCAGCTCCGATGTTTGGCGAGTAATTTTTATAAATTAAAATTTGTTTAGCCTCGATGCACTCTCAAACTTATATATTATTCTATGGTCGAATCCATACTTAGATATGGAATTCGAACCTGGGGACACTCGAGCATAATTAATATCAAATACATTCAAAACTTACAAATTGCCATAATTAAAAAAATTGTCAAACCTAGCATATATAAACAAAGAAACGACTTAAAATTACTGTATGGGTCTGAGGGCATACTTCCAATTAAAGGGCTTCTCTGGTACATAATAATTATGGACAATTCAGGAGAAAGCGCGTATAAAAAGTTATTGGTGCATAGTCACACAACAAGATTTACCGAAAACGAAGGCTTAAAAATACCACGAATATCCAATAAGTATGGTAGCAGAACGCTCGAATATATGATACCTTTAATATACAACATATTTCATAAAAACATTAAATTTAAAAAAAATGAGAAACCCTGCCCTAAACTGACAAAAAAGTGGCTAATAAATGAAGAACAAATTTATCTTTCCTAAATCTTATATTAGGTATAAATATTGTAACAAGCTAAATTGTATTGTGTAATAATATTAAATGGTAGAAACTACAGACAATCTGATCTTTCACAGCTTTGTGGGACTACCCATATTTTATACTGTATTATATGTAATTATATGCAAATTTAATAAATAAATATTAAAAAAAAAAAAAAAAAAAAAAAAAAAAAAAAACTTAATTAATGTATGGCCCGGAAAGCTCTTAAAGCGGTTCTACAATTGTAGCCAAGATGTCGGAAAATGACCCTTTGGCATACGGACTACCCTGCTCTGAGCTGTGGACACAATACCCGATTTTCTGCAGAAGTTCTCTGAAGGGAGAGTGCACTTATTCCCAGCATTACAGCCACCGACTAGACCGCTTCTGTAGCAGGACACTGATTTCAACCAACATAATAAATTGTCGTGGCTACTTCCGAGTGATTTAACTCTCCACTCAACGAGCTGTGGATGCGGTTTAGCTGTGACCTCTCAATGGACGATCCTTTTATTAGTAGAAATAATTGTTTACATTGCATGTATTATAATATATTATAGCAGACTGGGATTTCAAATTCCTCCTAGTCCTAGATCTGCTGGATCTTAAGCTGTACCTAATTAATAAAACTGGGGGATCACCAAGATACATTGCTTCAGACTGCAGACATTGATTCATCTTATTGTAAGGGGTCTGCCAGATTATATAAAAATAATTTTAGAATATATTAACACTACATTTTACATACTATCCTCTTTGCTTGTTTTACTTATTCCGCTGTACAGAGCACATTTGAAGAAGCACTAGGGAGACGTATAAGCTAAGAAAAATGAAACCAATTATGTACACTGCTTTTTTAAATTGTTAACCAAAAGAGCGAAATAATAATTTGCGTACTTGCTAAAATAATTTTGATTGAGAAAAATATTTCATTTATAAAACAGCAATAGAGCAATAAAAACATTTATTTTATCACTTTATCAGTCAGTGGCTTGAACCCTTTATACTTTTTGTAGAAGCTACTGTAATATTTTTTTAATTAATTACGTATGACAATCCTTGTTTTTTTAAAACCATGAATATTTTCTACCTGCGAGTAGGTATAACACAATGTATTGCGCAAATAATAATAAAATATATTTATACAGTAGAATCTGGATAAAACGACCCTCAAAGGACCGGTGATACTTTGTCGTACTAACCGGACGACGCACAAAACGGCCAGATAATTTAAGCTTGTTTTTATGATACATATTAATGTTATTGTAATTATCGTTATGAAATATGTAAAAGTATAGTTAGATAAATATACTTTTAGTTAAATAAAACATTTAATACAAATTATGGATTTAATGGTAGGTACTTAAACATTCCACATAACAAGCACTAATACGCGTAAATGCATTCCGAGCATGAGAATTATGTCTTCCCTGTGTGGGTTCTATAATGATAAACCATACTGCTTTTTGTATTGCACCTTTACGCGCATTCCGACCATTAGAATGGTTTCCCTCCAGTATGTGTTCTAGCATGCACAACCATGTGATATTTACGACTGCACTTGTAAGGGCATTCCGAGCATGAGAATGGTTTCTCTCCAGTGTGGGTCATACAATGTAAAACCATATTTCTTTTATCACGACATCTGTAAGTGCATTCCGAGCATGATAATGGTTTCTCTCCAGTGTGGGTCATATAATGAACAACCATACTTCTTTTATCACGACATCTGTAAATGCACTCCGAGCATGATAATGGTTTCTCTCTATTGTGTGTTCTAGCATGCACAACCATGTGATATTTACGACTGCACTTGTAAAGGCATTCCGAGCATGAGAATGGTTTCTCTCCAGTGTGGGTCATACAATGTAAAACCATATTTCTTTTATCACGACATCTGTAAGTGCATTCCGAGCATGATAATGGTTTCTCTCCAGTGTGGGTCATATAATGAACAACCATACTTCTTTTATCACGACATCTGTAAATGCACTCCGAGCATGATAATGGTTTCTCTCCATTGTGTGTTCTAGCATGCACAATCATGTGATATTTACGATGGCACGTGTAAGTGCATTCGGAGCATGATAATGGTTTCTCTCCGGTGTGGGTCATAGAATGAAAAACCATACTTGTTTTATCGCGACACCTGTAAGTGCATTCCGAGCATAAGAATGGTTTCTCATCAATGTGGGTTTTCATATGAGAAACCAAATTATACTTCTTACTGCAGCTGTACATGCATTCCGAGCACGTGTATGGTTTCTCTCCAGTATGTATTCTAGCATGCACAACCATGTGATATTTACGACTGCACTTGTAAGTGCATTCCGAGCATGAGAATGGTTTCTCTCCAGTGTGTGTTCTAGCATGCAGAACCATGTCATAATTACGACTGCACGTGAACGTGCATTCCGAGCATGAGAATGGTTTCTCTCCAGTGTGTATTCTAGCATGGACAACCATGTCATATTTACGACTGCACGTGAAAGTGCATTTCGAACATGAGAATGGTCTATCCCCAGTGTGGCTTCTTACATGTGGAGTCAGATTAGATTTATAACTGAAAAACGATTTCTGCAATTTTACTGGCTTTCTAGTATTTGGGGTGTTTGTACCACTAATATGCGATGTCGACGAAACGAGATCTGAAAAAACAAAAATAAACTTCACTACTGTATCGAACATTTGACAGCCATAAGTTCACCATTTGACTTCATAACGAATTTCGTGAATGTTTTCGAAAACAAAAAAAAAACGATTTTTTTTCTAATTTATTCAAATGTTTACTAAGTCAATTTTCTGCAAGTTTTCAATTTTTAATCCCACCACAAAAATCGCCAATATTGTGATAGCTCTCGTTTCGGCGGTCATGTTATGTCTTAGAATTTTTTTTCTCAAAAGTATTTTTATTTTTTTTCTTTTAAAAAGAAAGACAAACATTCCCGGGTTACGAATAACCCAACAACATTTGAAAATCTCCTACTACCACCACACTAAGCGGAAGATATTGCTTGTGTTGTGACGGAGGACTAAGCCAACCGAGGACGGTTGCTGATGGCTTCACCTCTTCCTCGCACTCGATAAATGCTGGCGTCCCACAGGGATCGGTTCTGTTTCCGACTTTGTTTTTGTTGCACATCAATGACCTTTTGACATGTGCACCAATTCATTGCTACGCGGATGACAGGACAGTCCATGATAGATTTTTGTTTGACAAGCCCCCAAAGGGTGCACAAATTCCAACGGCTCGGAGGGCTTTGAAGCAAAGAATGGACGGTTACCTCGAGAGTGTTTTCTCTTGGGGTAAAAATAATCTCGTCGAATTCAATGTTTAAAGACCCAATCATGTCTGATTACGTCTAAAAGGGATCGAAAAGACAATCTAGTCTCCTTCAAGGTTAGCATTCTTCCAAACAGGTCCTCCATTGATATGCTCGGTGTAACTCTAAGTGACCAGCTCAGGTACGGGGGCTCCATCGAGGCCAGAGTTAAGTTGGCCTCTCAGAAACTGGGCGTACTGTACAGGGCCCGCAGATACTTTAATAGTACACAACTGCTAACCCTGTACAAATCGCAAGTGCGCCCCATTGTTGAATTTGGCAGCCATCTCTGGTCTGGAGCCCCGATGTACCTGAAAAACACCCTCGACTCTGTGCAGAAACGGGCGGTCCGCTTGATAGATTCTCCTGTCTTAACAAACGGATTGCAATCTTTAGAGCACAGGCGTCGGGTGGGAATGCTATCCTTGTTCTACCGGTATTTCAATGGAAGACGCTCCGAGGAGCTAGCGTCATTGATCCCCTCGGCACCGGTGCATAGTCGGGAAACACGCCAAACGCGCGCCCAACATATGTACACAGTTGACATTTGTCACATGAGAACGGAACGCTTCTACGACTCGTATGTGTGTTCAACAGCTCAGCTGTGGAACGATTTGCCGGCCTCTGTGTTTCCTCCTTCCTATAACATCGGTCTCTTCAAGACCCACGTTCACTCCTTCCTCTTCTCAAAAAGAGCCTCCTCACAGCATCTTCAAATATGACATAGGCCCTGAGGGAAAGTATTTTCCTCAGGGCCTCCTGTGTGGAGTTAATAAAAAAAATAAAAAAATCGAACACGGAACGCCTGGGTGTAGCGATGGGAATGATCGAAACTTTTATATAATCGATTTTTTTTAATCGAGACATCACAATAATCGAATGATTAATCGATTTTTTGCTCGGAGTTTGGGAGCAATAGCTACGGTCAGGGGCAGAATTTTTTTCTGTGAGGGGGGGGGGGGGGGGGGGGTAGGAAGCCGAAAATTATTATGGTGCATCATGTATGGCAACGCTTATTTTTTGTTGTAATTTTATTTGTTGTTTTTTGGTATTCATTTCACAAAATAACAATTATTGTTAAGCTACTTAGTTTAGCCCGTTGGTAAAAATTTCCATTAAAAATATTTATGTATGTTTAATAATATGTTAATAATTATAATTATATGACATTTTTGTCAATCAAACAATCTCTAAATAACATGTTTAAATAACGCAACATTAGTAAGTAAGTACTGCAACAACATTTCAATCACCGTTTTTCTTTCCTGGCAATGGCAAATTGGCAAATTCCTTTTTGTTTGATGGCAACATTAGTGTTTTTCCTTTTTTTCACGAATTTCAAATATGTGGGCATCTCACAACAATAAAATTACTAATAAGATATTTAGTTTAGCCGGTAGGTACAAATTCCCATTAATAATATTGACAGTGTGTCTGTGTTTAACACGAAGATAATAATTTTATGTCGTTTTTGTTAAAAAAAATAACCTCTAAATAACATGTAGGTTATGGACACCTTTTCGTATGCAATTATTAACAAATTTTCATTAAATATATAAATATTATCATTAAATATATAAATAAAGTTTTCTTACTGTAGAAATCGTTTCATTTTTATTACAAACTAAGAAACACCTGTTAATTTCGAATAAATTAAATATATTTGGATATGTCCATATGAAAACATATTACTTGCTGATTTTGGTAGAGTATTATTTACTGCCCTGAAGAAACTACGGTTTTAGCGAAACCCGGTCGGCATTAAATATAAAAATGGTATATCCTAAGTTATTGTTTTATTTTAAATTAAATATACAATACCCAAATAAATGATACATAACCTCATAATAAACATTTTTAAATTGTTGAAAGCTATCACCATCGCAATCTTTTACGTATAAACTATACTGAAAACGTAAATCGTTACCTAAAAGTATTCATTCATAATTTAAAATTCACACATCAGGTTGATTATTACATGTACCTATAAAATATTTCGTTTGACAAGCAAAATCACTTTCGATGACGTTTCAAGACTATGCATTCGAATTCTGACATCGAGAAGCGAGAATCGATTCCAAGTTCGATGACGTTTAAAACCGATTGTCTCGGACTGTGCATTCGAATGGATTCTGACATCGAGAAGCGAGAATCGATTTCAAGTTCGATGACGTTTCAAACCGATTGTCTCGGCCGTGCATTCGAAAGAATTTTGACATCGAGAAGCGAGAATCGATTCCAAGTTCGATGACGTTTCTGTTGTGTTGTGGTGGATATTAATTATAACACGATTGTATTTGGTACGTTATTTATTACCAGCCGAGCGGACATTTAGATTACAAGTAATGACAGGCAGGATTTATATACCACAGACCATCGGGTAGAAAATGGGCATAGACAATAATACCAACATCCCTCTTTTCCTAATAAAAAAAAACAAGTTATAATAACATAAACAGTACAAATATGAGATTTGATCTTTACATTATACATGACATAGTAATAAATCATACAAGTGGAATAAATGAACAAAATTAATTATAATCAGATGGATTATATCTATCGGGTCTATTGACAGTTCTGCCCGAACGGGTTCGAATGCTTGCCTCATTGCTAGTCATCTCAGTAGAAGTTGTGGGATATGAATAAAACGGAATTGAATGAAAATCATTGTCAAAACGTACACCTTCCTTCGATGAATTATTTCCATTATGCGGTGATGATGATTCCTGACGTGATCTGTCTAAATTCAAGTGTTTCCTATTCCTGCGGTATCTTGAACCATCAGGAGTTTCAACAATATATGACCTTGGGCATCCTTTAACAATTTCTACTACAGTAGCTGGCGACCATGAACATGACACATTTTTCTTAAATACTACTTTATCGCCTATCTTTAACTCAGCCAAGTTGCGAACCTTTTTGTCGAAATATTTTTTCATTTTGTTTTGACGATCTTTAAATTTAATTTCATAATCTTTAAAGCGTACAACTTTTGGTCTAAGTTGACTGGATGTTACTGGTAAATTACATCTAAGTTGTCGTGACATTAAAAGACTTGCAGGGGATGGAAAATTATTTTTTGGACTATTTCTGTAATGTAACATAGCGAGATATGGATCAGTTTTGGATTCAAGGCATTTTCTTAAAATATTCTTAACTATTTTTACTGAACTCTCAGCTTGACCATTTGACTGAGGATAGTTTGGACTGGTGGTGATATGTTCAATATCCCACTCATATAAAAAGTTTTTAAAAATGGCTGATTGAAATGGTGGTCCATTATCACTTACAAGCGTTAACGGTATTCCGTGACGTGAAAATATTGATTTTAAGTGTGTGACGACAGTTTCCGCATTATAATTGTACAAAATTGAATGTTCTATGTATTTTGAATAATAATCAGTAACGATGAGATAATTTGAGTTGTTAAAATGCATTAAATCTACACCTACTTTTTCCCAGGGAAAATTAGTGATACCATGTGGCAAAAGAGGCTGTGAAGGGTTATTAGGTTTAAATTTAGTACAAATCTGACATTGATCGACAACATTTTGAATATCAGAATTAATATTCGGCCAAAAAATCATATTTCTGACTAGACTTTTTGCTTTTGACATACCTAAGTGACCTTTATGTATATCTTTTAAGATCTCAGGACGTAAAATTAATGGTATAATTAAACTAGGTCCCTTAAATACCAGATCATTGACAACATGAATTTCTGCTTGAAAATTCCAATATGGTTTAACGCAAGGTTCAATCTTATTTTTACTTGACGGCCAACCGGTTTTATAATATTTAATTAAAGTTAATAACGTCTGATCTTGTTTTGTCGCCTCGGTGATTGATTTCAGTTTTTCTTCTGAAACGGCCAGACTGGACATCAATAAATTGATATGAATGTCAATTTCTTTTTCTGCATCCGTTACTTCTGTATCAGGCAACGGTGCTCTAGATAATGTATCGGCAATATACATAAATTTACCAGGTACATAATTGACCTCTAGGTGGTAGCATTGTAACGACATCATCATTCGCTGTAACCTTGCGGGAACTTCAGAAAGTGATTTCTTAAAAAGTGTAACTAATGGTTTGTGATCTGTTTCCACATCTACAATGTGACCATAGATATATTGATGGAATTTTTGACAACCGAATAAAATCGCATATAATTCCTTTTCTATTTGTGCATAATTTTGCTGACTGGATGTTAGTGTTTTTGATGCGTAAGCAATCGGTCTACTTTCCTGCAAAATAACTGCGCCCACTGCGCTCTGTGAAGAATCTACAGATAATTTTAGTGGTTTTTTAATATCAAAGTTAATAAGTACTGGAGACGAACTTATAATTTTCTTTAAATTGACAAAGGACTGATCGTGGTTGGCATCCCATAACCAGCTGACGTCTTTCTTTAACAAAGTCCTTAAAATTTCGGTTTCTTTTGACAAATCTTTTATGAAAGAACCCAAGTAATTAATCATACCTAGAAACCGTTGTAAGTCTTTCTTACAAGTGGGAGTTGGTAATTCACGAATAGCTCTAACTTTTGACTCGTCTGGCCTGATCCCTTGATTGCTAAAAATATGACCTAGAAATGTTACTTCCTGTAAGCCAAAATGACATTTATTTAGATTGAATTTTAAATTGACTTCTCTGGCTCTTTTAAACACATTTTCTAATCTCCTTTCATGAGATTCGAGATCCTCTCCCCATACTAAAATATCGTCAACGAAAACTATCACCCCTTCTAGATCAGCAAATATTTCCGTCATTATTCTAGAGAAAAATTCAGGGGCGGAATTTATTCCATACGGAAGTCTTAAAAATTGATACCTGCCGAAAGGCGTTTGAAAAGTGCACAAATCAGAACTTTCTTCATCTAAAGGTATCATCCAAAATCCTGAGAATGCGTCTAAATTTGAGAAATAATTTGCTCCTTTAATTTTAAATCTAATCTCATCCATGGAAGGTGTTGGGTAATGTGTTCTGCAAATAGCCCTATTTAAATTTCGCGGGTCTAAACAAACTCTTAACTGTGAATTTTTTTTCTCTACAACAACAATAGAACTCACCCACGGTGTTGGTTTTGTAACCTTGACAATGACTTTCATTTCTTCCATTCTACCTAATTCTTCTTTTAACTTATCATGTAGCTTGAATGGAATCTTTCTTGGCGCATCGATTTTTGGTTGAACATCAGCTCGAACTGTTAAATGACATTCGTGAGGCAAACATCCGAGACCCTGAAAAACATCATTAAATTTCTTTATTACGTTGTTCGTATTATACATTGACAAATCATTGTTGGGAATATTTTCTGAATTATTCGTATTAGAGTAAACACGTTTTATTATTCCCATCGCATGACATGTGGTTAGCCCTAAAATAGTTTGACAAGATTGCAATTCAGTAATGACGAAGGAAATGGACATATTTTTATCATTATTATAAAAGCAATTTAATTTACACATTCCTTTTGTAGGAATGTGAGTACCACCGAAAGAATTTATTTTAAATGCCGATTCTGTGATAATTTCTTCGGACAAACCAAGTTTTTTAAAATTTGTAAAAGACATTACATTTACATTGGCACCGGTATCTAGAAGACATGAAATTATAACATTATTTATTCTTAAATTAATGTGCCATGAATTCAATGTTGTATTTATATTGTTGCAATTTAATGTATCAATTGTGTAGTCGTAGTTAGGTATCTTACTTTGTGACAATGTATTAACATTAATTTTCCTACCTTTTAACTTCCTATTAAAACAAAATTTCGAATAATGACCAATCTTGAGACAATTAAAGCATTTAGCTAATGACGCTGGGCAGTTTGTGCGGTGGATTTGTCCACATTTGGTACAGACTCCGCCCTGACTTCTGGATTGACCTCTCAATTGACTGTTTGGACTTCCGGATTGACTTCTGGATTGACTTCTAGATAGACTGCTAGGACTTCCGGATTGACTTCTGGATTGACTTCTGGCTGATAACGAAGATGAAGAAGGGCTTCTTTGAACTTGTTGTATATTATTCTCCTCAATACTTCTCGTGTTTTCCCTCGATACAACAATCGCTTTTGATAAAATAATCGCTTTTTCCAAGTTTAAAGACGGTTCTTGTAAAAGTCTTTCCTTCAAGTAATAGAAGTTTCGGTTCAGGTTGCATATAAATATATCTTTTACTAATGATGACTTTAGGTTGCCGAAATCACACGTTTGGCTAAGATTTTGCAATGCCGCGATAAATTCATCCACTGATTCACTTTCGTCTTGCTTCCTCGTGAAAAATTTGAATCGTTCCACTGTTACGTTTATTAATGGAATGAAATGTTTATCATAAAGTTGAATGATTTCTTGAAGGGTACTTTTTTCAATTGTAATTCCGAAAGAGTTGAAAATTTCTACTCCTTTCGGTCCGATGTTATGTAAAAGCCTTGCTACTTTTTGCACTTCCTTTTCCTCGTTGAAATTATTGGCCATCATGTAAATCAGGAAAGATTGCTTGAACCTCTTCCACTCGCCCGACATATCCGGAACAATCGCCATTTGAACGACGTGACTCGACATTTTATTTGTTCTTGCGACAGTTTGTTTGGCACGACAAAATATTGACTTGACTTGACTTGACTTCACTCACAACGTTTTTAAAAAGACACACCTGACACCATGTTGTGTTGTGGTGGATATTAATTATAACACGATTGTATTTGGTACGTTATTTATTACCAGCCGAGCGGACATTTAGATTACAAGTAATGACAGGCAGGATTTATATACCACAGACCATCGGGTAGAAAATGGGCATAGACAATAATACCAACAGTTTCAAACCGATTCTCTCGGACTGTGCATTCGAATGAATTTGACATCGAGAAGCGAGAATCGATTTTTCTATGGAAATGAATCGAAATCATTCGATGGTAAAAAAGATCGAGTAAATAATCGATTATTCATCGATTGTGCCCATCGCTACCTGGGTGGGACCCAAACGCAATGCCCACTCGACCACTGACCGGTTAGTTTAATCTTTGAAGTAAGACTTATTTAGGAGCATTACGACGGGTAACGCAAATCTTTTATGGACGGAAGTAACATAACACGGAAGTAACAAGTAACATCAACGGAAATGACGTTCGATTTATATCATATTAACGTCGTTGGTGGAAACTCATTGTTGCTATGAGTGCAAAGCCTAGCAACTAATAACAAACAAACTCAGACGTCAGACGTCACCCGTTTATTTTTGTTTTCTAATCGCTGCCGTAGTGCTTGTATGTTCAATAGATTATTTTGCAAATTTTACAGGGGACGTTTTGTTTTGTTTTTTGGTTTGTGTTACGTTTTGTTGATTATAATAAAATTTAACTATAGATTTTAGATGAACATTTTGGTTTATCTTATTCATCTCTCTGATTCTTGTGAATTCTAGCTATTGAAGTAAAAAGTGGCAGTAGTGTGACAATAAAAATAGTTTTGTTTATAATTCAAATGGCGGTAACGCAAGAAAATTTTACGAACTCGTCTAAAATATTTATAAACAAAAAAATAAATGTCTAAAAGACAAAGATGTTTTACTTCAACCGCGTGTAAAGGCACGCAATTTCTCCTTATATGTCGAGTTGGATATGATATTAAACCAATCTCCGATAGGAGACGGCACTGATAGAATAAGTTGTTTTTAATGTCTTACCCTCACTTAGGTCAATCCTTTCCAGTTGAACTGAACATTCCTTTTTAACATCAGGATACTCAATATCTATTTCAGAGTATGCGCCACTTTCCTGTGCAGGTAGCTCTGCCGCTAGAGTCCCTTTTTCACACTTGATAGCAGAAACGTCTTCCGTATCCAATTTAACAATTCCGTACTGCAATATTGCATCACAAGGGGATTTTGGAATCTCATCTTCGAATATTGTCTCCGGTTCGGGTTTTATGACACCGAAAACCGTTGTCATAGGATCCATTATGGGTAAACTGATTTCTAAAAATGGTAAATGTTCCATTTTATTCGACTTATTAACAAATGTATCTGTAGTTTACAAGAAATTTATTTAAACAAAAATATAACCATAAACGACAATAAAATAATAGTTCATTTTGTATAATATATAGTAATGTGACATTTTTAGGTATTTTTTTACCTAACCAGGACACGCTTAATATGCACTAAAAAAAATATATTTATATTGTGGTAGATAGATAATAACTAGTAGTAATCAATTCAGCAACCGGAATTGAAAAATAATGCATTTTAATACTTATTTTTAAACTTTCAAAATACGAAATGTCACTTTTCACCGACCGCCATGTTACGAATTAAGACGGTAAATACGAACTTTTAAAAGAAAAAAACACTACTTTTAAAATAAAAAAAACCACTTCGTATCAGTTAGATAATAATAAATAATACATATTAATCAGTATTTTGTTCGATTTAGAAACGCGAAAACTCGGTGAAAACCCCGATCGGTGCCATATCTGAGCGACCGACGCACATTTAGCAAATAGGCACTGCTAACCTAAAAACAAAAGCATTTGTGTTACCAGTGGCTAGAAACAATATTTAAACAATTATACCCGTAGGTTTTAATGCAAGTTTTTTTATTAATGAAAATTTTTTGAAATAATAAACAATTATATTAAAAACACGCCGGTTTTTAATTTCAGTAATTATTTTTTATAAATAATACATTCACTTTTGTATCTATATTGACGCGAGCAGGCGCTACGAAGGGGGCTCTTTCTTTTGTTTCACAAACCATGTTACACAACCTAGCGTAGCCGCTAAACTACTTGAAAACTGGGATGTTTTTCTTGCCTTGACGCGAGCAGGCGCTACGAAGGGGCTCTTTCTTTTGTATCACCAACCATGTTACACAAATCTAGCGTAGCCGCTAAACTACTTGAAAACTGGGATGTTTTTCTTGCCTTAACGCGGGCAGGCGCTACGAAGGGGGCACTTTCTTTTATCTACCCTTACATTACAAAAATACATTACAATATACAAAAACGGTTGTAAAAAAACAAAAGTCAATGTAATATGTGGTTGTGCAAACTTACTTTGCCGCAGGTATGTTCTTTCAGGGGTATAAAACAAAACGACAGATTTTGAACAAATGGCAGCCAGTCGTAGAAATACTAACGGTATGTTGAAATGAATGTAATAATGGAAACGTCAACGAAATTTCCATAGACAAAGCGCAAATTAAGAAAATGATCACAAGTGTCATTGAATGGGTAGGTCCTACTTTTGATAATTATAAAATTAAGCGGCAAAGAAATATAAAAGCGAAGGAGCCTGGGAGGACCAACATTAAGATGGAACGACAACGTCTTCAAAGGCGTACGTACTTGGAGCTTCCAAATTGGAGAGAACTAGTGCAAAACAGAGATGAGTGGAGGAAGACTCTTGAGGAGGCCAAGACCCACCACGGGTTGTAGAGCCAAATGTGATGATGATGATAATAACTTTTTATGACATCAATTATAATATTATCAGGGGCTATAAATAACTAGCAAATGGGAAGAGAGAGGATCAATCTATATTAAACATATGATAATATTTTAAATCAACTCAAAATTGGTCAAAGATTGATAATTAAAGTAATATTGAAAAAAACCATCCAAATTTTCCCAAATTTTCCAAGTTCTTATTTTGAACGGAGCTCTAAAAGATAACCATTTGACTTCAGATGAGATATTCAATTCAAATTATCGTGGAATTGGATATGCCGCTGCCATGAGATGCTAAATATTTGATTTTCTTGTAAGATGTTTGCCGTTTTACGATAGAAATGTTTGTACGATCTCCTTACGCCCATCAGAATAATTAGGTATAGCCTTGGCTAGAAGTAGGGAAGGTATAAACAACAATGCCGAGGAAGTGAAATATAAAATCAAGATAATAAAATCAATGCAAATAATAAAAAATAATTTATATAATAAGGAAGAGAATTAAAAATGAAATAATAATAGAATTAAAAATGAATAAATAAAAGTCTATAACTTACATCGCAAAAATTGTGGATTCTTTTCAAAAAGTAAAACTTCGAGCAAAATGGATGGTGAAAACAAACTAAAACCTGTATTGTGTGTATAATATTTTCAGAATGAAAAAAAAATGTGGCATGGAAACCAGGACACTTTGCCAACGCAAAATAATTCTCTGGCTAGATAGGCAGACCAAACCAACTTTCGATTAAAAAGCGGAAGAATAGGTTAATAGCTTACCTCGGATTTGGTCAATCTTTTCCAGACGAAGGAAACAGTCCTTTTTAATGTCGGTAAAGTCAATATCTATTTCAGAGAATTCCCCAGATTCTTGCACATGTTCCTCTGCGACTAGAGTTCCCGTTTCACAACTGATTGCGGAAGCGTCTTCCGTCTCTTGTTGAACGGTCAAAAATGGTAATACTGCATCAGAAGGGGGTGATGGACTCTCTTCTTCGGAAATTGTCTCCGGTTCAGATTTTATAACACCGACATCTGAGGTCATAGGATCCATTGCGGGTAAACTGCTTTCTGATTCTTTGTTAGCAAGATATTCTGGAAAACAAATCGTCATTTTGACATCGCACTTCGTAACCTATTTCAAACCAATGTACTTTGAAGTTTTGCATAATTAATATAATATAATATTATGTAGGACAAAATAAGCAAAACCAAGGCAAGATTTTCTTGTTCTACAATTTTATAGCATCAAGTAAAGTATTATATTGTATTAGGGGCTATAAATAACCAGCAAAATGGAAAACAGAAGAAGCAGTGAAACATCACTGATGCATTAGCGTGATCAAATATCACCTATATAAGTAACATCAGTGTCCGCAGTTCTCCATGCAGCGGAGGACCGCGAGCAGTATAGCGGTTTCTTCAGACAAGTGTCACGATACTCAGCAATGAGGAAACGACTAAAGCAGCCTTCTAAAATACTTAAAACAAACAAAAGAATTGATCTTATAATATTGTAGTTCGCAAAATAGTTAACATGTCAGTTTGAGAATTGACAAAGTGTGTTCTTTCAAGTATATAATAGAAAAAACGAAATATACAACACAAAACACCTAATTTGGACCTATATTATTATGATTTGGCCTAGTTGTATGGAATAAATACGGAATAACGAAATAAATGCTAACAAGACATTAGTTTGACTTACACTTGATGACATATAGGTAAAATGAAGTCTTAGACACCAGGTAAAGGTCATCAAAAGATTAACAAAGACATGTAGGATTACAGTCTGAACCAAAAATGCCGACAAAAATGGAGAGCGGTGCGATTATTTTTGTTCGTTATATACATACATTTTTTTATGTTACATTTTCATTTCCCAGTATTACAAGTTAAATTATTATTTCTGCTCTATTAATCGCCATACTAGGCTAGTTGCATGGAGTAAATACGGAATAACGAAATAAATTCTCGCCAGACATACTTTTGACTTACACTTGATGACAGCTTTTTTTAAAAGTATTTATTCCAGAAAGAAGAAAATAACATTTTCACTTATTTGACTGGAAAATTGCATTTTAAATGATTTTGAACTAAATACATCATACATTGCTTTGTACATAATACAATATTATTCTGTTTCACTATTTTGTTGTTTAAGAAAAAAAAATAAGGATTTTGATTTTAAACTATCCAGTCTCTTTTCGTTTTTAATTTTGTCTAGAAGGCAATTATATAAATTATATAGAACATCAAGTCGTAGACACCAGGTAAACGTCGTCAAAAAATTATCACTGACAATATGCATACTTATGCACGCCATCAATGCGTACCAGTTTTGGACAACACTACTACAAGTACAATGGAGTGGTGTGGTTTAATCAACTAGAGGCAGAGCTAAGATTAGAATCTGATTACAATACATTTAAAAATAAATTAAACAATAATATCATAAATAAATTAGCTAATTAGAATCACGTACTTGTTTTCTTCCCTTTCAAACATTTAAACTTTCGTAAAGGGCATTATATATGACCTATATATTTTTAAATAGTGTCTGTTTTACAATGCATTTACTTATCTGTTTTTCAGAGCATACATAAGTTAATCAATTTGAATGTCTATAGTGTTAATTATAAGTATAATTCCAGAAATTATTTAAATCATGAAGAAAATTCCCTCACTAAACACGAGTTTTCTCAACAAGTGAGGTATTAATTTAGATCAAGAAACTCTTATACATATATTTACCATTATAAATAAATGGATTATAAGAGCCCTGCGATTCTTTTGTTATATATTATGCATACAGGATATAGATATATTTATTCTTATTTTATTTATTCACCAGATTTACAGGAACGGGTTTAGTTTTTCCCATAGAAAAAACTAAACCCTTTCATACACTTTTCCATATAAATGATCATCTAGTAAATCCACGTTATGCAAGTGTATTATATAAGTATAATTAATACAAAACAATACAAGAACAACACGTTAATCTACCAAACTATTAAATGGGAATATAATTCACCGTCTCCAGATATTTTCATATCAGAGGGTTCGGCTCTGTGGAATTCCTAATTTGACCGATAAATCCTACTGATCCCTCAATATAAATATTTAAAAAATCTTTCGTAATTCTACATGTATTTAAAATGACTGATTTTTGCATTTTTATATACAAATTCTTTGACAAATCTAATACGCCTAAATTTTTAATAAGAGAGCTAGGTATAATGCCAGTAGCCGAAATAACAAAAGGTAATATTTTTATAGTCTGAGAATGCCAAATTCTTTTAATTTCATTTCCTAAATCTGTATATTTTCTTATTTTTTCAGAAACAGATTTTTGATTATTACAGGAATTTGGAATAGCTACATCAATAATATAAGTTATTTGGAATAGCTACATCAATAATATAAGTTATATATATTTATAAATTTCACCAGATTTACAGGAACGGGTTTAGTTTTTCCCATAGGAAAAACTAAACCCTTTCATACACTTTTCCATATAAATGATCATCTAGTAAATCCACGTTATGCAAGTGTATTATATAAGTATAATTAATACAAAACAATACAAGAACAACACGTTAATCTACCAAACTATTAAATGGGAATATAATTCACCGTCTCCAGATATTTTCATATCAGAGGGTTCGGCTCTGTGGAATTCCTAATTTGACCGATAAATCCTACTGATCCCTCAATATAAATATTTAAAAAATCTTTCGTAATTCTACATGTATTTAAAATGACTGATTTTTGCATTTTTATATACAAATTCTTTGACAAATCTAATATGCCTAAATTTTTAATAAGAGAGCTAGGTATAATGCCAGTAGCCGAAATAACAAAAGGTAATATTTTTATAGTCTGAGAATGCCAAATTCTTTTAATTTCATTTCCTAAATCTGTATACTTTCTTATTTTTTCAGAAACAGATTTTTGAATATTACAGGAATTTGGAATAGCTACATCAATAATATAAGTTATTTTTTTAATTTTGTCATGTAAAACTATATCAGGTCTATTATGACCAATTGGTCTGTCTGTTAGTATAGTTTTATCATAGTAAATTTTAAAGAAATTATTTTCTAAAAATGAAATTGGTTCGTATTCATAATATGGTACTATATTATGACAGTCAATCAAGTTATGTTTAATTACCAAACTTTGGTGAATTATTTTTAAAACCTGATTGTGCCTAAATGTATACTCAGACGGCGCTAATATAGAACATCCTGATATAATGTGTTCTATAGTTTCCGGAAAAGCCATACATTTTCTACATAAATCATCAATTTGATTTGGATCTTTGATTATATGCTTCCTATAATTTTTGGTATTAATTACTCTATCTTGAATAGCAAGCATAAAACCTTCTATTTCTGCGCTCAACTCTCCAATACTCAACCATTTGTTTGACGAAAGTTTGTCAACATACGTTTGGTTGAGATAATTGAAGTGTTTTGCGTGAATAATTTTATTTGACCAGGAATCTAATAATTCCTGGTTGGTATTTATAAAAATGTTGGCATTCTCGTCGTATAAATTTAAAGGTGAAATATTTCTGTCTGCCTTGCAAATTATTTTATGCAGTTCTGAGCTATTAGCTTTTCTATGAAAAAAATTTCTTAACATTTCTACCTGATTTTGTTTTAAAGAAGTTATTTTGACAATACCTCTACCTCCTAAATTTCTAGGTAAATTAATTCGTTCTATAGCTGAATTTGGATGATGACAATTAAACTTTGTTAACGTAGTTCTAATTAATCGTTCTAAGCTATCTAAATCTGTATTAGACCATTTAATTATACCAAATGAGTACGTTAATAGAGGTATTGCCCAACTATTTATTGCCTTTACTAAATTTTTAGCAGATAGATTGCATTTTAAAATTTTTCTTATCCTAGTTTGAAATTTAATCCTAATATCATTTTTAATACTAGTATGATCTAATATATTCGATTGCGGGTATCCTAAGTATTTATAAACCTCATCCCCTTTCATACTTTTAATTTTGAAATTTCTAAATATACCCTCATCTCCATCTATAATTTTGCCTTTCTCTATATGGATCGTTCTACATTTATCTAGACCAAAAGTCATTTTAATATCATCTGAAAAAATTTTAACTACCTTAATCATTTTCTCTAAATTTGATTCAGAATTTGAAAATAATTTTATATCATCCATATATAATAGATGCGAAATTGTACTACTCTCTCCTGTATTTCCCTTAATTTTTATTCCAAACTTGCTTTTTATTAACATTTTGGATAGAGGATTTAATGCTAAGCAAAACCAAAGAGGACTCAACGAGTCTCCTTGAAAAATTCCTCTTTTTATTGAAATGCCCGGTACTACTATTTTCTTACCCTTTAAATTGATAAATAAATCTGTATTCCAAAATGACATAATATTTTCTAAAAAGCTAATAATCATTGGATTAATTTTATATATATTTAATACTTTGATAAGCCACGAGTGCGGGACACTATCAAAAGCCTTTTGGTAATCTATATAGCAAGTATGTAAATTACGTTTTTTATTTCGAATCTGTTTTAGAATTACAGAATCAATAACTAATTGTTCTTTACATCCCATATGTTTTCTGCGACAACCTTTTTGTTGTTCAGATAAAATATTTTTTTTATCTAAATGATTATATATTAAATCTGTCAAGCAAGAGGTTAAAATTTTATATATTGTCGGTAAACATGTAATGGGTCTATACTGAGAGGGATTATTAATATTTTCGCTTTTAGGCAACATATAAGTAATGCCTTTAGTTAGAAAATTTGGAAAATTTTGAGTTTGTCTAACAAATTTTGAAAAATGTTTTGCCAAAAGAGGATGTAACGTAGTCAGACGTTTGTACCAAAAATTATGTATCCAATCGCAACCCGTGGCTTTCCAATTATGCGTATTTTTAATAATTTTGGCTAACAATTCAACCGATATATCAGAAAAACTCATTTGTTCAATGTCTGAACAATTGAGTTCTTCATTTTCTATCCAGGGACCTGACTCATTGTGTTTTATATCTTTACTCCAAATTTTAGTCCAAAAATCGTGCATATCTGTTTTAGATGGCAACGGAATATTATTATTAGAAATAATATTTTTTTTATCGTCAAGTTTGGAATAAAATATTTTCTCATTTTTCTGGAATAATCTGTTATTATTTTTTTTATTATACGTATAATTATATCTTTTTAATCTACTAGCTTTTACACCTAATTTTTGTTTTAATAAATCCAATAAATCATTGATTATATTTTCATTATTATTACTATCAATGCTATAACCAAATTTTCTCCCAATTTCGTCTACATGTCTCAAAATATTCCTACTTCTATTTCCATTTTTATATTCTATTATTCTAGCTATGCTACTTCTTAAAAATACTACATCATTTTCTAATCTAATCTGCCATTCTGGTTTACTATAACTATATGATCTATCATCAGAGGACTTTAATTCAATTCCTAACTTATTACATATAGTGATAGCGCTGGCATATACTATTGTATGAAGATCTAAAAAACTAATGTCCTCAAATATAATTTTTGGTAAAATTATATTATTTAAATCAAAAATTAATTTAGATAATTTTTTTGACGTATGTAATTTTGGTAATTTTGGTCTATGTGTGGGCTCTACATCTATAAATCTAATTATATTATTATGAAGTAAGTTAGCTAATTCTACTACATTATCATCTACTAAGTTTAAGTTTGCAATATTGATTTCCCTAAGATTATAAATAACATCTTCGTTATTTGAATCTACTGTAATATCATTGGTCATGTCTATTAGATTATTATCTAAACTATCTACATTCAATTCATCTAATATAACATTATTACTTGCATTAATTTGTTCTAAATTATTCCCCTGTTGCAATCTATCTGCTACTTCATTTTTTATCTGATCTAATGTAACTACAGGAATTAAATTATTTTTAAATATTGTTAAATTATTATTTCCCTGAACAAGTAACATTATTATTTCCGCTATATTAACCGCCATATGCCCGGCTCATGCCCGTAACATGATCAAAATGCATTTTTAAAATGTTTGCAAGTAAAATAATGCCACATGCAATCACTATAATCTACTTTTTTACCACAATATCATACGATAACTTTTAAGTGGTAGTTTTAATGGTACTGTCATAACAAAATATGTACAAAAAAATACCAACATGGTTACGCTCGTAGCTACCAATAAATGGGCGTAATATATGAATAACTGTGATAGTATATATGAAAAGGAAAAATACTTGATTTTCTAAATAGAATTATCGGTTTCTAAAAATTGCAACATGAAATGATTGATCCATCAACATTTTTTTATTTTTATTTTTTTTTTTTTTTTTTTTTTTTTTTTTTTTTTTTTCTTTATTTAACATTCTTTTTTTACATATTTGAACATTAAGTCCCGTTAAACTGATTTATATCAGTTTGTCAACGGGTTCTTTTACAAATAATTTTTAGAGAATTTATAAAATATACATTATATATACATACATTCACATATTTTTACATATATAAAATAAAGAGCAGAGGAAAAACGAAAGAAAGAAGAAGAAAAAAGATTATAAAAATGGAAAAAACATTAAAAACGAAAATTAGAAATACGGACGTTAGTACAAAAAAATTCTTTCACATAACCATTTTTTTAGCATACATTTTCTTCTGAAAGTCAATTCACAGTTTTTTATTGAATTTGGTAACATGTTGTAAATTATTGGTACGAGGTATTCTAGAGTTCTTTGACCGTATTTATTTAGGTATCTGGGAATAACAAGTCCATTGTTTGCAGTTAGTCTTGTATTATGAACATGAACCACTATTTTATTATACTCAGATTGAGATGTATGCTGATTCGCAATTTTGAACCACAATATAGCACGAACAGATAATAAATTCACAGAGTTATATAGTAATGATTTTGATACATCATGTCTTTGTTCGTATTCAGCTTTGTTTAATAATAATTTTACTAAGGAATATTGTAAATTTTGCACTGAAAGAAGATTTGTTTTTGTTGAAAGTCCCCATGTAGTTATTCCATATCTTATTAGGGATTCTGCCAATGATAGATATATTATTCTAAGGGTATTCAGTGGAATAAAAAACTTCAGTCTATAAAGTTTGCTCACTATAGCTCTAAGCCTTGTGCAAACTTTTTGTATATGTAAATCCCATTTAAAATTACAATCTATTGTTAAGCCTAGATATACATATTTTGAAACAAGTTCAATACTTTTACAAGAGCATGGTTGTATTACAGAATTATGGATGCAATCAAAATCATGAGAAACAATTTTAGGAGTTATGGTGATATTGGCATGAGGAGATCTTATGTGCATAAGCTTCGTTTTTTTAGCATTGATTATTAATCCTACATCATGTGACCACTTTTGAAGAGTGACAAAGTCAATTTGCAGTAAAATACTCGCCATTAATAAATCCTCGTGTGAAATAACTAAGGCAGTGTCGTCAGCATAAACATAATGTTTTACATGAGAGAAAATCAATTTCATTGCAGTAACATATATAATATACAAGGTAGGGCCTAGTATGGACCCTTGTGGTACGCCGGCGAAAACTTTCTTTTTTTTGCTATAATGATCTAAAATTTTTACACAAATCTTTCTATTTTCAAAGTAATTAACAAATAATTTATGTAAGTTTCCTGTAATTCCAATTGCTTCAAGAGTTTCCAGTAATTTACTATGATCAATAGTATCAAACGCCTTTGAATTATCAATAAATAATACGAGTACATGTTTTCTTTTATTAAGATCATTATTAATTATGTTTGAAAAATCTTGAAGTAGTATATCTGTGCTCTTTTTTTTCTGGAAACCATATTGATGGGTATCAATAATAGAAAATTTTTCAAGGTACTTTATTAATTTTATAGATATGTATTTTTCTAGGATCTTTTCAATTGCAGGTAAAATACTGATCGGTCTATAGTTTTCAATTTCACTGTGTTTACCACCTTTGTAGATGGGTCGGATGATGCTACATTTGAGGTCCTCTGGTATAATTGCCTCCGTTAAAATCATATTAATTAATTGAGTTAAAATAGGTCCTAAGATATCAAAATGTTTTTTAATATCAGACATTCTAATTTTATCTATCCCCGGCGACTGGCTATTTTTTAAACTTCTAACTACTTTTTCGATATCACAGAGTTTTGCTTGTGTTAAGAGCATGCTGTGTGGAAGTCTATGTGTTTGAATATTAAAAGCTTTTTTATCACATCTATGTAATAATTGCCTAACATTATCAGAAAAGAAATTAGCAAAATTGTTAGATGTTTGTTCAGTGGTTTGTTCTTTTAAGAAATATTGTGATATTACTTAATCGCAGTTACTTTTACTCTTTCTTCCTAACAATCTGTTTATTTCATCCCACGTTTTCTTTGAGTCTGCAAAATAATTTTTAAATTTTGAGTTGAAAAATTTTAATTTGTAAACACTGATTAATTTTGTAACTTTGTTTCGGGTGCATTTATACTCTCTTTCATAAAATTTATTTGTAGGATTACTTTTCCATCTTTTGTAAAGTGTATCTTTTAATTTGATTTTTAATAATAAATCATCATTTATCCATTCGTTTATGGCATTAGGTCTAATTTGGGGTTTAAAAGACTTTACTACAATACTCTTTTCATAGATTTCATTAAATTTAGTTTTAATTTTATTGTACAGAGCAACGCAATTCAGTTCTTTCAAAAGGATATTCCAATTATATTTTTTTATTTCTTTATCAATACTTTTTTGAGACAGAGTGGTAGTTTTTTCATTTTGTACAATATTTTTGACATGGTAATATACATTTAATCCCGTTATAAAATGATCAGCAATTGTCGAATCAATTACACATGCGGACAAGTTATATTTATTAGACCTAACATATATGTGGTCAATACAAGATTTAGTTATTTGACCAGAAACTATTGCTTCCCTTGTCGTATCATTTATACATTTTATAAGGTAATTACTAGTTAGAATATTTTCATAAGTCATTATATTTGTATCACTTTGATTTAATAAGTTCAGATTAATGTCTCCAAAAAATATTACATTTTCATTAGAGTTTATATAATTACTAAAAAAACAAGAAATTTCATTTAAGAATCCCCCTTTATTGAGGTTAGGTGGTCTATAAATTGCTAAAATATAAAAATTGCATTTATTTGGTAACGTCAATATTCCAAACACATTTTCAAAATGAATGGTTTCAATTTTTTCTTGTTTAAAATATAAATGTTCCTTTATATAAAGCAAAATACCACCTCCTTGTTTATTGCTTCTGCAATAGTAATGCGAATTATAACCTGGAATATCATACAATTTAATAAGTTCCTCATGAATTGCAGTTTCACAAAGCATAATTACATCTATATGTTTTAAACAGTTTTTTAAATAAGCATGGAGAATATCCCAATACTTGTTTAGTGATCTGATATTTATTTCGACACAGATTAGGTTAGTATTGCAATTTTTTATAATTTGTGCTTGGATCCAACTTTCTAAATTACTTCCGCGGGTAAATTCTACCTCATTATCATTGTCAATATAGTTGAAAGCCATATTAAGTATAATAAAATATCTCACTCATAGCAATCAGTATAAAAGAAAGAAGTCGAAATATAGCATTTATTAATAGA
Source organism: Limnephilus auricula (assembly GCA_951813805.1). Lineage (NCBI taxonomy): Eukaryota > Metazoa > Arthropoda > Insecta > Trichoptera > Limnephilidae > Limnephilus > Limnephilus auricula. The sequence continues at coordinate 6,019,985 of OX638414.1, read as the reverse complement.
TAACCTAGTTGCAAGTCATTGGACATAATAGTGTATGTAGAGAAGGTGTATAAAATATACTTTAATATTGTAGGCATATAAAAAATAAATATAAAAATAGATTTTAATTTTTTGAATCTTGTAAAGAAAACTATCGAACTATTTTTAATAATAGTATTATCCTTGTATATTTTAATATTGGGTTTAGTATTATTTGTTAACATGTGCAGAGAATAACGTTGTAAAGCTATGTACAAAATAGTATTGAAGAATACAAAATAAACTTGAAGAATGTTGCATGAAAGTAGAAAATGTAAAAAGAGTTTTTTGTCTGCATTTTGAATCCATTCATGCAAATGATTAATTTTAGAATAATTTACATTTCTCTCATCATCAATATAACTAAAATACATTTTTCATTTGAAAATATTCACCTGAAATCCTACCATCAGCATGCTTAGAATGTAATAGGAGCGAATAATATAAATAAACAATTATTTTTGTAAGAAGGTAACATGTAAGTAAGAATGTAGTTGTCAAATCCCTAAATGTCTTAGAATTATGCGAATCATGGCACGAAAAAATTGGAATTAAAGCCGTATTAAAGGGTGATATATTACAAATATTTATGTCCAGCGCTTAAGATAAACTGAAATCATTGATGTGGGACTATCGGATCAAAGACTGGTTCGAGTCTCCATTAACTACGATACACCACAGCATATATATGAAAAGGTCACGTGCCGGCTGGGTGGCTCAATATATTATATGGCGAATATTGTAAAACTGTATAAAAAGCCTAAATAAATTCTAATGACAAACGAGCAGCAGGTAAGGGGTTTCTGTCTTACTAAAAACTTTTACTTACGTACAAGGCGAAGTGCGGCGCGGCGGTTAAATTCAATGAGATCCAATAAATAATTGTAATGGTTGCTGAAATGCCTCTGAACTGTCATGGAACACAAGAACTGTTCACTTTTTACAATATTACTTCAGGAAAGTGTTGAAATAATGAAAGTTAGCGACCGCGCAAGCCAGAATAGAAATGTTATGGGACTGCGAGACGAACAAGCGGCTTGATGGCCAGCACGTAAATTTGTTATCTATTGTTTTCTATTATTCTCTATGCTTTTAGGCTTGCCGCGGCGCATCAAGCCTCTCCTTCAAGCCTGGCCACGCCTTCGGTGATTTCGTGGCGGTCGAAAGGGGGTTGAAAGTGAATTTTGTGCGAAATGGAATATAACAAAGACAAAGCATTCTTTATTGTGTTATAATAAATTTTATATATTAATATTGTAATATAACATTAATTAGTAAAGTAAGGACAATTATTTTTCTCCATTTCTCAGATGTTTATTTATTTATTTAGGAAAATCAACAGATTGTTTACATCAATTAAAATAAAATTAAGAATACAAATAAAATCTAAACAGATTTTCACATTACTATAATTATAATAAAAAACTAAGTAGGCTGAGATAATATTTACAAAAAATACAACATTGTGAAATTAAATAAAAATTAAAAGAAGATGTAAGAACATAAATAAATAACAATTTAAAGTTAACATATAACCTGCTTAATAAATTTCAAATCATAATGTTTGGAAATATTTTTTTTTTAAACACAAGACCTGTACAATTTAACACATTTAATTAAGACAATAGCAGTTTCGTTATTATTAAACATTTAAGAAAATATAAAATTATTAACACCAGTAAAAAATCATTTTAAACTCCATGTATATTGAAATTGGACGGCGTTAATAGAATCGCATAAATAAGTGGTCTAAAAGTGACCTAACTACAATTTAAAAATGACATTGAATGCCGAAACAGTTTTCATAATATTAAAAAAAAACTAAAATACTTGCAGAACTTAAAAATAACATTATTGAATTTGATGTACAATATTTTCTTTAAAAATCAATGGATTTCTTGAATTGAACCCAGAAATGGACAAATTGAACACAGAAACAATAGCTGCCTACTTTATAATAATTTTATATGATTTATATAATTGTTTTACACGATACGTAATATCTAAAATCACCACTCATCGTAATGTTTTTTGTCTATGGGTACTTATTTATCTATTCTCGTTTGTCTATTCCCGAAAAAATATAAATTCGCATCAAGCCCCACCGCCAGCACGTAGTATTGCGCAATGCTTGTGAGAAAGCCGCAAGCAAGCTTTGGAGACGGTCAAAAGGCTTGTCACAAAGCGCCATAGAAAAGAAACTACGTGCTTGCCATCAAGCGGCTTGGTCGTGTCGCATAGCCTTTAAAGACATTTCCATAGAAAAAGAACAAATGAAGAAAATAATCGTAAAATACCATAAGACAGTTCCTACTTTTGATAATTCTTTTAAAAATTATAGAGAATTTACAAAAAAGAAATAAATCCTTCAAAAATGTGTTTTAACGTTTTGAAAAATTCCGGTTACGTCAAAATCAATAATTCAAGTAATTTTTATAAAAAAAAAAAACACAAAATAAACAAAAATAGCATAAAAATTAAAATGATAATATTACATAAGTTTTAAGATAACATTCAAAAATAAAAAAAATCACCTTTAAATATTAGTTTGAATCTGTGGTGCATTTAGCGTATTAGTGTTGTATATGCATCACATTACAAATCACAAGTAAATATACTAAAAAGGTTGTGGTATTCAATAAGATATTAAAAGTTAATAAAAATTTGAATAATTAGATACATAATAATATTACTAACTAAACATCTCGGAACAATAAAATACAAAATTCCCAACTGCTCCCTTCTGGAGCCAGTGAGACTGTGGCATCCCCAATTGGAGTATGTTGTGAGGCTGAAGGTAAGTGGGGAAGGGAAGGAGATGGGGAAGAGGAAGGTGGGAAAGTACCTGGCTATTCAGATCTAGTCACAAAACACGGCTAAAGCCATTATTTAGCCAGGGCGATACTGAGAGTATCTTCCACTCTGGAACGTGCCGCAAATATAACATATATTATTTTTTTAATTAATTGTGAAATAACACAAATTAATCAAATGAAATTTATTCGCGCACGCCGGGTTCGAACCCGCGACCTTCCGAATGGGAGTCAAGTGTCTTACCACTCGACCACGGACGGTCACTTAACGACCATTAAACGGTGTTTCTATGAATATTTAGATTTGGCAACTTTGAATTTTGTCTGTTTTTTGCAAAATATTGTAAACACGCGGCACAAAACCAAAGAACTCATACAAATACCTAAAACATACACAACATTTGGTCAAAGAAATTTCAAATAAATTGCATCTAAAATATACAATAACCAAAGTGACAAAACGAATAATATTAACAAATACAAAATCCTGTTCAAACAATGGATCATCGTAAAAGGTCGTGCTATAATTAACCTCTAGATCACTTCACCCAAATATAATCGTCTATCACATTATTGTTACCACTTCCTACCAACCTGAAAATTTTTGTCATTTTTTTTTTCTTTTTTGAAAAATTTACTTTATTTAGTATTTAAAAATATTTGTAAACTAGTCTGTCTCGACACAGGATTTCCTAGTGAGACAGGCAAGGCCAAAAAAAATGTAATCCTTTTTATATAGATGCACATAATAAATAAATAAAAATAAAATAAATTATATCGCGATTGTTGTTAAACCGTATTAAAAACCTTATGCAATTATTCTTATGACAAACAAGCAGCAGGTAAGGAGCTTCTGTCTTACTGAAATACGAATTTACTTACGTACAAGAAGTGCGGCGGTTAAATTCGTCGTGTTCCAGAAACGTAGCGAGAACAGTAGAAGTTTAAGAATTTCAATAACTTTGAGATATTAATGTGAGATCTGTTGAAATGGCTCTAAACTGTCAAGGAACACAAGTACTGTTCAATTTATACAAAATTACTTCAGAAAAGTGAACCAATAATGATTTTGAGCGACCACGTAAGCCAGAATGGGAACGTCCAATAAATTTCCATTGAAAAAAAAACTTTTAAAAATAATCAGAAAATGACCCTCTCACAGTTTAGCGATGGGCACAATCGATGAATAATCGATTATTTACTCTATCTTTTTTACCATCGAATGATTTCGATTCATTTCCATAGAAAAATCGATTCTCGCTTCTCGATGTCAAATTCATTCGAATGCACAGTCCGAGAGAATCGGTTTGAAACGTCATCGAACTTGGAATCGATTCTCGCTTCTCGATGTCAAAATTCTTTCGAATGCACGGCCGAGACAATCGGTTTGAAACGTCATCGAACTTGAAATCGATTCTCGCTTCTCGATGTCAGAACCCATTCGAATGCACAGTCCGAGACAATCGGTTTTAAACGTCATCGAACTTGGAATCGATTCTCGCTTCTCGATGTCAGAATTCGAATGCATAGTCTTGAAACGTCATCGAAAGTGATTTTGATTGTCAAACGAAATATTTTATAGGTACATGTTATAATCAACCTGATGTGTGAATTTTAAATTATGAATGAATACTTTTAGGTAACGATTTACGTTTTCAGTATAGTTTATACGTAAAACATTGCGATGGTGATAGCTTTCAACAATTTAAAAATGTTTATTATGAGGTTATGTATCATTTATTTGGGTATTGTATATTTAATTTAAAATAAAACAATAACTTAGTATATACCATTTTTATATTTAATGCCGACTGGGTTTCGCTAAAACCGTAGTTTCTTCAGGGCAGTAAATAATACTCTACCAAAATCAGCAAGTAATATGTTTTCATATGGACATATCCAAATATATTTAATTTATTTGAAATTAACAGGTGTTTCTTAGTTTGTAATAAAAATTAAACGATTTCTATAGTAAGAAAACTTTATTTATATATTTAATGATAATATTTATATATTTAATGAAAATTTGTTAATAATTGCATACGAAAAGGTGTCCATAACCTACATGTTATTTAGAGGTTATTTTTTTTAACAAAAACGACATAAAATTATTATCTTCGTGTTAAACACAGACACACTGTCAATATTATTAATGGGAATTTGTACCTACCGGCTAAACTAAATATCTTATTAGTAATTGTATTGTTGTGAGATGCCCACATATTTGAAATTCGTGAAAAAAAGGAATAACACTAATGTTGCCATCAAACAAAAAGGAATTTGCCAATTTGCCATTGCCAGGAAAGAAAAACGGTGATTGAAATGTTGTTGCAGTACTTACTTACTAATGTTGCGTTATTTAAACATGTTATTTAGAGATTGTTTTTGAACAAAAATGTCATATAATTATAATTATTAACATATTATTAAACATACATAAATATTTTTAATGGAAATTTTTACCAACGGGCTAAACTAAGTAGCTTAACAATAATTGTTATTTTGTGAAATGCATACCAAAAAAACAACAAATAAAATTACAACAAAAAATAAGCGTTGCCATACATGATGCACCATAATAATTTTCGGCTTCCTGCTAATAGTATGCAAAATCACATAACTTGTACATTTTTCTTAAAAAGCAATCGTCGCCCTATTCAAATAAAACAAGGAGCCAATAAATATTCCACCAATCTGGATAGAAAGAAATGAACTGTTCGTGGCCTCATACGTGTTAAATACCTGGGACATATTCTCACAGAACATGTTGAACGACAAAGAAAAACATATTTAATTAATATATGGCTCGAAATGCTCTTAAAGCGGGTCTACAACTGTAGCGAAGATGTCATAATATTACCCTTCTTTGGCATACGGACTACCCTGTTCTGAGCTGTGGACACAATATCCAATTGAGCAATGCGACAAGCTGAGGGCATGCTTCAAAAATAAATACATACAAAAATAGCAATATGCTTCTTCCGCATTTCTGCAGAAGTTCACTGAATTCCCAGCCTTACAGCCACCGACTAGACCGCTTCTGAAGCAGGTCTCTGATTTCAACCAACATAATAAACTGTCGTGGCTCTCCACTCAATGAGCTTTGGATGCGGTTTAAGCTGTGACCTCTAAATGGACGATCCTTTAATTTATGTGTTTTATATTCTCATAAGGTATTTACTTCGTTGGTTTTTCGTTTTCTTTTTTTTATAAGCTTCTAAAAGAAATAATTGTTTACACTGCATGTATTATAATATATATTATGGCAGACTGGGATTTGAAATTCCTCCTAGTCCTCGATCTTAAACTGTACTAAATAAATATAACTGGGGGATTACTAAGATACATTGCTTCAGAGAGCAGACATTGATTCATCTTATTGTTACGGGTCTACCAGATTATATAAAAATAATTTTACAATATATTAACACTACATTTTATATATTAAAAGATTATATAGAAATTAACAAAACATAATCAGTTTATTAAAACAATAAAAAGTTTACTACATTTTATATATTTGTTTTTTACCACATTTGAAGGTAATTAAACACCTCTCCGTTTAATATTTGGTCTATTGTTCTTTTTGTCTATACATGTTTGTTTCTTTTGTAATATTTATTCATGTTATTATCCTGAAGAAGAAACCATCGGTTTTGAAACATGTACAAATTATGACATATGATTATAGTGGTTGACACAAAGTAATTTGTTTAATTTAATTCTAATATTTTTAAATGTATATTACTTCACAATTGTCACTCATTTGTAATTTCAAAATAAAAAGAGTTACGAAAATAATTCCATCAAATTGAAAAACGTGTATATATAGTTAGTCCTGAGAATGATTTGTATTAAAATGTTTTAAAGAAATTCCGTCGTTATTGATGTGTGTTATTGCACCAAAACACGCATTCCAAGCACGGGATTGGTTTCTTTGCAATGAGGGCACTACCACGAGTAAACAAATTGTTCTTTCTAATACACCCTTAAGCGTATTCCGAGCACGAGAATACTATCTCTCCAGTGGGTATATTCATATGAATATATCATTTTAATTGCACCTGGAAGTTCCTTTCGAACATGCGAATGGTTTCTCTCGGGTGTGTATTCTAGTATGATTAACCAAATTGCATTTTTTACTGCACCTGTACGTGCATTCCGAGCATGAGAATGGCTTCTCTCCAGTATGAGTCCTAGTATGATTAACCAAATTGCTTTTTTCACGACACCTGTAAGTGCACTCTGAGCATGAGAATGGTTTCTCTTGGGTGTGAATTCTAGTATGAGAAACCATATTTCCTTTTTGACTGCACCTGTACGCGCATTCCGAGCACGAGAATGGCTTTTCTCCAGTGTGAGTTCTAGCATGTTTGACCAAATTGCCTTTTCCACGACACCTGTAAGTGCACTCTGAGCATGAGAATGGTTTCTCCCGGGTGTGAATTCTAGTATGAGAAACCATACTACCTGTTTGACTGCACCTGTATGCGCATTCCGAGCATGAGAATGGCTTTTCTCCAGTGTGAGTTCTAGCATGTTTAACCAAATCGCGTTTTTCACGACACCTGTAAGTGCATTCTGAGCATAAGAATGGTTTCTCTCGGGTGTGAATTCTAGTATGAGAAACCATATTACCTTTTTTACTGCACATGTACGCACATTTCGGGCATGAGAATGGTTTCTGCGTAGTATGGGTTTGAGTACCACTTTTATGCGATGTGGACGAAATGAGATCTGTAAAAAAAATATATAACAATGGTATCGAGTATTTGGCAGCGATAAGTTAACCATTTGACGACCTGGGTTAAATCCCCTTTTTATTTTTATTTTAGCGACTATATATTACAATTGTACATATAAAATATAATGGTGAATTTAAGAATACAGTTTGTATCTCTCGCTAGGGGGTCCTGTGACGCGGATTGAAGTTATTTAATTATAGTTTATTTTTTGTCTTCTATGTAGTTTTTATTATGATTTTTTCATTGGCCTCTTTCACCTATACTTTTATTCCTGTTTTGTACTTATTAAAATTTTAAATTAGTTTAATGTCTTGGGGAAGAATGTTGTGGAGTTTTGATGCAAAGTAAGTGAAATTCTTTCTCCAAGGGTGGTTTTATAACTCAGAATGTTATGTCATTTTAGTTCGATCTATTGTGAAGAATTGCAAGAAATGTTCTACTTCACGGTAATTTAGATACATATAAATAGGTAATTTTAAGGTAATTTAAATAAAAAAGAAATTCAACTTCGTGTTCACTGCGCAATTTTGTTTTTTTTACATTAACTCCACACAGGATGCTCTGAGGAAAATAATTTACCTCAGAACCTATGTCATCTTTGAAGATGCTGTGAGGAGGGTCTTTTTGAGGAGAGGAAGGAGTGAGTGACTGTCAACTGTGTACATATGTTGGGCGCGCGTTTGGCGTGTTTCCCGACTATGCATTGGTGCCGAGGGGATCAATGACGCTAGCTCCTCGGAGCATCTTCCATTGAAATACCGGTAGAACAAGGATAGCATTCCCACCCGACGTCTGTGCTCTAAAGATTGCAATCCGTTTGTTAGGACGGAATAATCTATCAATCGCCCGTTTCGGCACAGAGTCGAGGGTGTTTTTTAGGTACATCGGGACTCCAGACCAGAGATGGCTGTCAAATTCAACCGTGGGGCGCACTTGCGATTTGTACAGGGTTCGCAGTTGTGTACTATTAAAGTATCTGCGGGCCCTGTACAGTACGCCCAGTTTCTGAGAGGCCAACTTAACTCTGGCCTCGATGGAGCCCCCGTACCTGAGCTGGTCACTTTAAGTTGCACCGAGCATATCAACTGATGCAACTTAAACTGATGGACTGGTATATAGCTGATATTCATTACAAAACCAGTCTAGTGCTCAGAATTCGCGACAAAAAATAATCGGTTTCATTATAGTATAAACCAATTTTGTGTTTCGAATGCACAGTTAAAATGTATTTTATTTTATTTATTTATTTCCATTCTCGAACATACATTTTATAAAAGATTACAGCAGTTTACAGATGATGAGTTCCATTAATACGAAGCAATGTTCATAATCATAATATTTCGTGTGAAGATTACATAGAAGCAATTAACAAAATAAACGAAGACCTACAAAATATAGCAAAATGGCTGAAAGTAAACAAGTTGAAACTGAACGTAAACAAAACAAAATATTTGGAAATAGGCAATAAAACGTGTAACACAGGGTTAAATTTGACAATTAATGGTGAAAAAATTGGAAAAGTAAATGAAATCAAATACCTGGGTGTAATACTCGACTCAAAACTGACTTTCACAGCAAACTTTGAATATGTGTTAAAAAAGGTATCAAAAAAGGTAAATTTTCTTAGAAGACTAAGACGTAAATTAAATAGAAACACTACGGAGCTCATTTATAAAACTATCGTTGCTCCACATTTGGACTACTGCTCTACGATGTTATATTTGGCCAATGAAAGTAATTTGAACAAACTAGAAGTTATACAAAACAAAGCCATGAGATGTATACTGGGGAAAGGCAAATACGCAAGGATTAATCAAATGAGAGAGGAACTAAATTAGATTCCAATAAAAAAGAGACTAATATTTAATGTATTAATTTTTGTGCATAAAATTATGAAAAACCAAATGCCAAAATACTTTAAGGATGAAATTGTTTTTAATAGAGACGTTCATAACTATGAAACAAGAAATATAAACAGAATTCGATTGCCACAAATGAAGAAATCAAAATCACAGAACTGCATAATGTACAGAGGACTAAAGATGTATGATGAAATGCCTGAAACTATGAAGAATGAAGAAAGAATGAATGTATTTAAAAAGAAATGTTATGATTACTGTAAAAATATTTAAATTTATCAAATGAAATGTTACATTGTGCTTATTAGTTTATATTCATGTAGTATAAACTAACTCAATAATAATAAAAATAAAAAAAAATAAAAAAATCAGAAACTGTATGTATATAAGTAGTAGTATAACTATGAAGAATGAAGAAAGAATGAATGTATTTAAAAAGAAATGTTATGATTACTGTAAAAATATTTAAATTTATCAAATGAAATGTTACATTGTGCTTATTAGTTTATATTCATGTAGTATAAACTAACTCAATAATAATAAAAAAAAAAAAAAAAAAAAAAAATCAGAAACTGTATGTATATAAGTAGTAGTAGAGATTTGCGAACACCTCCTTAGGAGAACCTGTGCTGAGGTGTTCGCATGTAGGTAAGGGCTACTCTGTGGTCATAAGTAAAAACACACTACACTATTCATAAGCAAATTCTTAGAAACTTAATATGTTTAAGCATCTTGGGGTGTCTATAATGTTTTTTCTACATCAAAGGACCATTGAAATGTGTGTAAGTATGTATATAATTTGACCACTGCACAAGTAGAAATTACTTACTGTGTAATTAATTAAAAGTAAATAAATGACTGACCGTAAGTTTTTTATTATTTTTTATAGAGAATACCTCACAAGAGTCCCAACTGCTCCCGTCTGGAGCCAGTGAGACTATGGCATCCCAATTGGGGTATGTTGTGAGGCTGAAGGTAAGTTGGGAAGGGAAGGAGATGGGGAAGAGAAAAGGGGGGAAGTGCCTGGCTATTCAGATCTAGTCACTAAACACGGCTAAAGTCATTATTAAGCAACGTTTCAATTCTGAATGGTGGTCTTACACTAGGGCGATACTGTGAGTATCTTCCACTCTGGAACAAGTCGGCAAAGTAAGTCATTTCTCTCTAGAGAATAAAAATGAGATACTGTGGTTCTTTCTTCTGTTAAGAAGAGCAAAAAATATGGATTATAGATGCGTAGATATTAACGTGAAGAGGATCGATTAATAATTGCATGTGGGTAATAGAAAAATTAATGAGGTATGTAGGGAAGGGTACGAAGGAAATGTGGTAATAATATTAACTACAAGTACAGCGGTTTATGATACATGATGTATGTAGGTAAGTGGCGGCAATCCGTGGTCGAGTGGTAAGACTCTTGACTCCCAATCGGAAGATCGCGGGTGCGCAAATAAATGTTATTTGATTAATTTAATTAACTGCACAACTAATTATTAAAAATAATATATACCCTATTTGCGGCACGTTCCAGAGTGCAAGACACTCTCAGTATCGCCTTGGTGTAAGACCACCATTCAGAATTGAAACGTTGCTTAATAATGGCTTTAGACGTGTTTAGTGACTAGATCTGAATAGCCAGGTACTTCCCCATCTTCCTCTTCCTCATATCCTTCCCTACCCCACTTACCTTCAGCCTCACAACAAACCCCAATTGGGGTACCATAGTCTCACTGGCTCCAGACGGGAGCAGTGGGAATCTTGTGAGGTATTCTGTATAAAAAATAAAAAAAGTGTAGCTATATATTGTGTAAATGCCCAACCACATCTCATATGTTCCTTAATTGTAATTTCAAAGTTCATTTATATAAAAATGATGCACTAAAAAAAAAAACATTTTAAATAATAAGTACGCGCGCGCGCCCGAATGTGGGTAGTTGTGTATCGCCGGATCGCTCCCGCCGGCGATGAAACGTCAAAATAAGTGACGGCGCGTATTCGAGCGAAAACAGTTTGCTTGCCACAAGCTTTTTAGCATGGAGAAAGGCACCATGAACAAACCTAAAGCATCAAAGCTGAGGATCGGTACATGGAATGTCACCAGTTTAGCCGGAAAGGAATTTGAACTAGTGAATGAGGTTAAAAAATACGCGCTAGACATCTGCGGCATTGCATCTACGAAAAGGAAAGGTGTTGGCGTAGAGAACATTAATGATTGGCATTTGTATTATTCGGGAGTTGAGCAATCGGTACACGCTAAGTCAGGAATCGCGTTTCTTGTAAATCCTAACCTTACGGACAGTATAATTGAATGGAAACCGGTTTGCGATAGAATAGGTATTCTGCGAGTACAGCGAATAGACAAAGTGATAACGGTAATTCAAGTATACGCGCCAAATGCTATCGGCGAATATCAGTTGTTTATAAACATATTAAGTGAAGTGCTGGCTAGTGAAATAAATAATGAATACGTCATGTTAATCGGGGATTTAAATGCGCATGTTGGAAACGACACAGAGAAATGGAAAGGAGTTATTGGTAAATTTGGCTTGGCTAATGTCAACTCTCAGGGAACAATGCTACTAGATATGTGTGCAGGGAGTAGCTTAACTATTATGAATACAGTGTTTCAACACAAAAATATACATAAAATAACCTGGCAACAGAGAAGACCGAATGAAATAAGACAATCCCAGATTGACTACGTTATAACTACCCACGAAATGCGAAAACTGGTGACGGACGTAAAAGCTAAAAGAGGTGGGGAAATTTCAACAGATCACTTCCTGGTAGTGTGTCAGATTAAACAAACACTAAATACACGGAAAAAACCTACAAGCAAACCGAAAGCATGTCACAGGATAAAGTGGGAACAACTTTCCGATGAAAGAGTAAAAGAAAAATACAATAGTACGATTGACCGACTCTTCTCAGTAGTTCCGAGTGTCACATCAAACGCGGAAAACGAATGGGAAATGTTCCAACGTGCAATAGTGGAGACAGCGAAAGAAACCTGTGGTACGAAGCGAGTTAAATCAAGTTTGAATAATCAGAGAACGCCTTGGTGGACGGAAAATGTAAAACGAGCAGTTAACGATAAGAAAAATGCATACCGAGAGTATATTGCTAACCCTACACAAGAAAACCGTATAAAATACTCAGAAAAAAAAACGGTTGCCAATAAAATGGTCAAGGAATCCAAAAAAAGAGCCTGGGAAGAGTTTGGATCCAAATTAGAAGAAAACTACCACACGGCAAATAAAATTTTCTGGCAAACAATACGTCGACTTCGTAAGGGAGACGCAATCGAGACCAGGTGTATTAAAGATGAGGCAGGGAACCTGTTGAGGGAGGAAAATGAAATTCTCAGTAGATGGAAAGAATACTTTGAGAAGCTACTGAACGCCCCCCAGACAGGGACCCAAGAAGAGCTAAATAGCAATGAAACAGACGAAGAAGGCGAAATTTGGTTAGAAGAAGTAATACTGGCAATTAAGTCCCTTAAAAGGGGAAAAGCAGCCGGAGTAGATGAAATAAGGCCAGAAATGTTAAAAGCTATGGGCAACCAAGGCCTCAGGTGGTTAACGCGAGTTTTCTCAGTAGCTTGGAGAACAAGTAAGACCCCTAAAGCCTGGAGGACAGGAATTATAGTCCCAATATTTAAGAAAGGGGACCAGAAACTGTGCTCCAACTACCGAGGAATAACACTTCTTAGTCAACCAGGAAAAGTTTACGCTAGAATCCTGGAAAAAAGATGTCGAAGAGTGACAGAGAACAAGATCCAAGAAGAACAGTGCGGCTTCAGACAAGGTAGAGGCACTACGGATCAGCTCTTCACACTACAAGTGACCATACAAAAATGTTGGGAATACGGTAAGCCATCATATATTGGATTTATAGATTTAGAGAAGGCATACGACTTAGTACCGCGCCAACTACTGTGGGAGGTGCTTAAAGAGTACGGAGTTGAAGGCAACCTACTAAAAGGCATAGCATCTCTATACGAACATAGTAGCAGTAGGGTCCGGATAAACGGTAAAGTTTCGGAAGAATTTGAAGTGGAAATCGGCCTCAGACAAGGATGCCCTATGTCGCCAATCCTCTTCACTATATTCATGGACCGAATCAGCCGAAACAGCCAAACACCGGATGCAGCACTGGTAGGCAATACTAGAATCAGCTCCCTACTATTTGCTGACGACATCGCGAGACTGACGACATCACAGGAAGGATTACAAGAGTGGATCAACCGATTCAGCGAAGAGTGCATGGCGGCGGGAATGAAGATGAGTACCTCCAAAACAGAGGTGATGGTTATAGGAAGGGACCAAACTCAGTGCAACATACTCGCTGAACCAGGTGGACAGGTTCAAATACCTTGGGGTCGAATTCTCCAGCGACGGTCGGCAAGACGGAGAGATTGATCGAAGAATTAGTGCGGCAAGCAGTGTGCTACGTCCTCTCTACAGCTCAGTGATAAGAAAAGCCGAGCTCAGCATCAAGACAAAGATGGCAGTGTTTAAAACGGTATACCGCCCGACGCTCACTTACGGCCACCAGATATGGATGCTAAACGAACAAACACGCTCTAGAGTCCAAGCTGCCGAAATGAGGTACTTGAGAGGAGTGGCAGGGGTTACGAAATGGGATCTTATAAGAAATTCTACGATCCGAGATGATCTAAACATTGAACCACTGCTACTCTTCGTAGAAAAATCGCAACTGAGGTGGCTTGGACATGTACTAAGAATGTCTGATGACCGAATTCCGAAGAAAATACTGAGTGCCATTCCAGAGGGTAGACGTCCAGTAGGCCGCCCCAGACACAGTTGGGCGAGGCAACTCCAAAAACTGTGCGAGGAGAGGATGGATCTGCCATGGACGGAGGCCGATCAATCGGCGCAAGACAGGGACGTATGGAGGAGCCTTGTCGATGCAGTGGGTCCCCGACCCGAATAGGACAAGGGGAAGAAGAAGAAGAAGAAATAATAACGATAGAGCAGGGTTTCAAACACCAGTGTTCCGTTGAACCTAAATAGGGGTTCCGCGACAATTTGTCGGGGGAATTTAATTTAATATAAAATACACATATTCATATTTCAACACCACTGATATTATTTGCAAGAAATTATTATTTGTATAAATATTTCACAATAGTTCTTAAGTCAGGTACTAGATAGATACTTACAGGTAGATCGACTAAGCTTTAAAGAAGTAGAAAGAGCCGTTTATGCTGTTAGTTTAAAAAAATTTCGCAAAAATTATTACTGTGCTGAATAACACTGTGATATTTACATGAACATCTTTGCGATGTAGAAACAATAACAACAAGATAGTGGATCTGCACGTGTTTCGTGAAATTTCGGTTCCTAAGAAACCGAACTATATTTATTTCTAAATCGACTAAATAATGTAAAATCCATCAGTTTTACTACATTCTTGTTAACAAATAGCCGAACTATAATTGCGCATGGTGCAGTAAATGTTGATGAAAAAGTCGTGTGCAATTAGTTTGTGGAAAACAATCGTTATCATTCAAATTTCAACGTCTGAAGGAGAACACAAAGTTCATGTAAAATACCCTAATATGTATGCTAGATGTTTGTACTTTCACTACATATATGGATGATTATACTTAATATTTTATACTTAATATAACATCTTATGAATCTCGACTACCATAATACAAGCATTTGCCTAGCTTGGTAGTCGAAAAGCCATGTAAAACAAACCTGTAACAAACAAAATGAATAAAAAAAAAAAAAAAATTTAAAATATATATATGTGTACAACTACATTTGGAAAACAAGCCATAATTCCAAATTTGTGAAAACAAAATTTTTAAAATAACATCTGGTACATTTTTGACACCTTTTTTACACAATGCCTCAATGTTGGGAACCAATTGGTCAAATTTACAATAGATGGTTGTTTTTGCGTGTTTTTTTTCAAGACCAATTTATTGCGTTAAAACGGGATTGAGTGTTTACTTTAATTAGTGACTCTGACTTAAAATGAAATACACAGATCAGCCTTTAAATTCAATTTATCAAAACAAGCTATAATTGTTTTACTTCCGTTTTCTACAACCTATTTATGCGGAGCGGGATTTTCTAATTATGATGTGATTTATATTCCATTTTTTGTTTATGTTATACAACCTTAAAAATAAGCAAGATTATTTTGTAATAAAGATTGTGGATCCTTTTACATCGGTAAAACTTCGAGCTAAATGGCTGGTGAAAACATACTAAAAACTCATTTTCTGTTCAATATTATCTGCTTTAATAAAACTAAAGTTATGTGGCATGGAAATCAGGACACTTTACCAGTGCACATTAATACTCTTGATAGATAGACAGACCAAACCAACCTTCGATTGGAAAGCGGAGGATTAGGTTAATAGCTTACCTCGGCTTTGGTCGATCTTTTTCAGACGAACGAAACATTCCTTTTTAATGTCAGCATACTCAATATCTATTTTAGAGAATGGTCCTCTTTCTTGCAAATGTTCCTCTGCCTTAAGAGTCCCCGCTTCATACGTGATTGCAGAAGCGTCTTCCGTCTCTTCCTTAACAGTCACAAACGGCAATATTGCATCACAAGGGGATGAAGGACACTCTTCTTCGGGAATTGTTTCCGGTTCAGATTTTACGACACCGACATCTGAGGTCATAGGATCCATTGCGGGTAAACTGCTTTCTGATTCTATTTTAGTAAGATATTCTGGAAAACAAATCGGCATTTTCATATCACACCTCGCAACTACACCGCTGGGAATATCAATGTACGTTATATGTATTTGTATAAGTAACATAATGTATTTAATAGGACAGAATATGTTCAACCAAGGCAAAAATTTCTTGTTCCAAAATTTTATAGCATCAAGTACAATATTATCTTATATCGGGGGCTATAAATAACTAACTAGCAAAGTGGAAGAAAGAAGAAGCAGTGAAAGATCACTGCTGCATTGACCTGCTCAAATATCACATATATCAGTAACATCAGTTTCCGCAGTTCTTCATGCAGCGGAGGACCGCGAGGAGTGGTTGGGTCTCTTCTCTAAAGAAATCGGACAAGTGTTACAATCCTCAGCAGCAATTCTCCAAACAAACAAAAGAATGGATAAAAAAATATATAAGTTTGCAACGTAGTTAACATGTCTGTTTGAGGATTCACGTCGGATATATTCATTGAAAGGTAGAAGACAAAAACGAAATATACAATTTAAAACTAGGTACCGATTTTGGACTTACGGCAGCCTAGTTGTATGGATAAATACGAGAATATTGAAATAAAAACTCACAAGATACTATTTTGACATGTCTTGATGACCGATAGGTCATAAATAAACCAATAACTAGATTGATAACTTCGGGCTTTTTGTTCTGCGCAATTTTACGGGTTTTTTTGTTCTTTGGGGAATCGTGACGTCACACACACCATAGAAGAGATTAGAGGAAACTAAAAAAAAGGCGCGGCCATAGACAATATAATTTTCTTTCGGAGCCTGCCCAATGCATTTATAGCCTAAAATACTATTTTAAAAATAAAATTTTCTCCGCAAACAGAGAAATGAAATACTTTTGAAATTAGCTATCACTTGGTGGTTATCCATTTTATAATTAAAAGAAACAATATAACTTAGTTACAACCACTGATTTATTTAGTTAAACGCCGACCGGTTTCGGAACAACCGTTCCTTCTTCAGTGCAAACATAAAATGTATGTAATTATATGTTTGCCCTGAAGAAGGAACGGTTAGACGTTTGCCCTGAAGAAGGAACGGTTGTTCCGAAACCGGTCGGCGTTTAACTAAATAAATCAGGGGTTGTAACTAAGTAAAATTTTTTCATTTAATTAGAGAAATGAAAACTCATAACTACATTTTATTATAAACAGGTAGAAACGGGAAATACAAGAATAGCCATAAAATTGAAGTGACACATGATGTTTGATGCTTCATACGGGGCCCATAAATACATTATATTTGTATTTGAATGTTTGTACGAGTAGCTTAGTTTAGTTAGTTTAGCTCAGCTCATAATATTTGTTTTGAAATCATAAAAGATGGGACTCAAGATGTTATATTTTCTAAAAATTATATTGGTTCAGTGATTGGAATTTATTAAAAGTATGCAATTTTTATTGTATACTTATGTATTTTGTTACAGGAGATGTCATTTCCTCTTATTCCTTTTAATTTATGACTCCCACATATTAAATCAAGCTCTGATATACCTACTAATATAAGGAAACCTACTCAAATTCGATATATTTGTTCGACATTATTGGGTAAGATGCGTTGGGGATAAGTCCGGATTTGGGGGAAAACCGACAAATGTAATTTTTTCGGAGACTTATAAAATTCGCAAATATCTCTAGAGGAGTGCCATTTCATTATGCTTCCCCCCTCCTTCAGTTGGCTCGAGGCGGCCAAAGGGTTATGTTTTTGTGGCGCGGTTTATAAACAGTCCAAATTTATCGTAAAATTGTGAGATATTCGATCTAACCTCCATCGTAAATATCTTCAGATCCAGGTAAGCTATCGAACTGGTTTCAAATTCGTTGTGTTTTATTTTTAAATAAAATATGGTTAAAGAAGACTCCAGTGCACAATCTGCTTCGGTTTTGGCTGTAGCTTTCTTTACGCTCTTCCCCTTTGATATTTTTCCGGGGGAAGATCGGAATATGACCCTTTCGATCTTACCCCGTTTTCGATTTCCATACAAAAAAACAGATATTCTTAAGAGGTACGAATGATGCTCATTTTCGGTGGTTTTAATGCTTTACTCCTTCGTAACAAAGCATCATTTTCGTTATTTATTTTGTTCTAATTAAAAAAGAGTTCATTTTATATGGTCCTGGGTTTATTTCCAAAATGTGACCATATATTTGTCTGATTTCTTGATTAAAATTTTCGATTGCGAGTCGCTAGTATTGTCTTTAGTTATAAAAAAAAACTGTCTGTACAAGTTACCCGAATATTGTAACAGTTTTACTTGTTACCCCATCTAATTCGGTTGTTGACTCATGAAACGCCGCGTTGTGTGAGCCTGTTGCTAGCTTCAGACGAGACAGCGGCGAGATCTATGATCTATGATCAATGACCGTGACGAGGCACTCAACGGATTTTTGGTGAAGAGACGGGAGGTTTG
This sequence comes from Limnephilus auricula, assembly GCA_951813805.1. Taxonomy (NCBI): domain Eukaryota; kingdom Metazoa; phylum Arthropoda; class Insecta; order Trichoptera; family Limnephilidae; genus Limnephilus; species Limnephilus auricula. The sequence continues at coordinate 6,001,392 of OX638414.1, read as the reverse complement.
CTGGAACCTGGAAGCTCCGGCTGACATCGTGTGGCGTTAGATCCTTTTACTGGTTTTAATTGTAGTTTACATAATGTAGTTAAATTTACGGTGAAGTTTTTAGACTGGCCTGGCGCCCGACAATTTACAAGATTAAGGTTAGTACCCGTGTTATGCGCTGACCAGACTCGTGGCGAGCCACGACAACCCTTGACAAGTCCCACGTGTGTGGTCAGACCGCGTGCCGACGCCTGCCAGAGCGTGCCATAGCTTGCCGTTGACCCAGGGCCCGGTGGATATTTCGGCCACCAAGCGACAAGCTCGGAAAGCTTCAGTGACGAGCGCGCTCGGCACGTATGAGGCCGTACCATTAGATAATATGGTCATACATCACTGATTCTTATTGTAGAATGATTTGCTAATTTCATTATCAAAGTGATTCCTATGGAACCTTTGACCACGTCCTGAGTTATAATGCTTTAGAAATAAACTTTAGAGTCTCATGTTTTGCAAAACTTTATTTAATCTGTTACTGATTACCAACAATAAATGTTAAAGTTGAACATTTGGTTTCATTTGATTAACCCGTGGTTCACTGGAGAATGTAGTCACTGGGATTATAACTTAAACATATTATGCAAATGATATAAGCTACAATATGTTATTAATAAAAACACCACAATATAAGAACCACAATTGCAGTTTTTGTTTTGTATTGTTATTCCCTAAAAAAATTGGCATATTTTGTCAGAAGGTAAACATATTTCCGCTTTACAATAACAAATAAACAGAATATTTCTTGACGAATCCGAAAACTAAAAACTGTTTCCGAAAAGCGATGAAATACGCAGTCTCGAAAATTTTTTAAATTTTTTTATTAGAAATAACCATGTTAATTTTTAAATATAATTTTTTTATGTAAACTATTAAAAATGGCATACCTTATCTTTTTTCTAGCTTAAATTACTGTTAACGAAAAAAACCACACACATATTTTATTGCGCAAATAAATTATAAACGTTACTGTCAGCTGCCTCCGTTCTGGTTTCATATATAAAAAAATAATAAAAATTTCACAAAGTTTTATAATTTTTTTTTTCAAATTGCTGTCGGAAACTTTGGTTTCTAAAATGTGTACATTTTAATTATTTTGTGATTAATTTTTAGATTTGAATAAATAGCGTGGTGTGTTCTCTTTCCAATGCCATTTAGATCATACTTCTCACTACGTTAGCAAAAGAGAAAAAATACTGTTTATGAGACCTATGTGAGCTTAGACAAATATGGTCTTACCCCAACGCACCTTATATGAAATAAATTAAAAAATAATATTTACCTGCATCGTACACCATGACTGACAGTGTTTCCCTTAAGCTCATGTAATCATCTCCAGAAACAGGATAATAAAATAAATCACTTGTACTAGATTGATAATATTATGTTAATTCTTGTTATATTATCTTCTAAAGGGCTATTTACACTTAAGAGAGATAAGGATCGGAAAGTTACTTTTTATATCAATTTTAAAAAATTATTGTTTTGGTTCCTAATTACTTGATCTCCATTGTTGTTAATTATTTTAATACTTAAATTTAAATTTACGTATCTTTTGAGCAGTTTTTTTTTTCGATTACTGTAAAATAACGTCTAGCCATTTCAAAAAATTATGTTTTGAAATCCTCTGTATTAATAAATTGGAAATTCATATGTCATACAGTATTTATTCTGGTTTAGTAATGTATAATTTCTATATCTTAAGAATTTCAAAAAAATATAGTACTTTAGGATTCATAATATTATGTTTTATACTAGCGTATAAATGTGGAAATTCTAACTATGCAATTGTAAATGTTCTCCAAAATGCCCTGGAAAGAATCTCAGACTTGTTATCTCCCGAAAGAAACCATTCATCTGTTCTGTATGAAATTACTATAATGTTATCCAAAATGACCCTGGTAAAATAATTACATCTTGGCGATTCTTTCAAGGAAAAAGAAACAATCCCGTCACTACAAATGCAACTACTAATGTTCTCAAAATTTGTCTTGACAGAATCGCCATTCCTTTCCATTGTAAGAATATGTACTAAAACACAATTTGGCTGTCCTGAAACGGGAATCCTTCCCAGTTGGACAGACAAAGGATCATCTTGTATTGTATGTTTGTATTATATAAATAAATAAATAAATAAAAAAAATAAATTCAATGTGAGACATGGTATAACTTCTTGGGGGCACGCATGTAAGACAAACATCCAACATGTACAGTCAATCCCTAACGCCATGGTCAAATTACTCGTCAGCAAAGCATTTTATGATCAGCGGCAAAATATCACAATAATTTTTCAGTTTCAGTGCCGGCAACCCGGGCGTTTATTTAATATAAATTGATTGATTTACAGTTTTCTTTTCTTTTTCCTGCCTCACTAGACAACGTCTGTTCCGAGGCGGGAAAATAACATAATACTATATTTATTTAAAAAAGATATGTATCAGAAGAGACATGCATTAAAAGGATATGTAATAATATAGATATGCATTAAAACAGATATGCGTTAAAAAGATATGTGTGCAAAAAAACAAAACAAAAATTAAATATATTAAATATTTACATACCTTCTTATTTTGATTTTATTATTTTTTACTACTTCCATCAAAAGCTTGCATACATAATAAAAATAAAATGAATAAATCCATAAATATTTTGTCTATTAGAGCTGTTTTTTGGCATAAAATATGTAAGCAATATATCCTAGACAGCCCATACAAAACAAATGGTGGATCACGTGCACAGTACTAAGCTTACATAAAATGAAGGGATGATATTATCTAAATTTCTAATAAACATGGCCCGTGAACTTTTGAAGACATGGTACCACTTATGTGTAAAATGCTGCCACATGATTTGAAAAAATGTTGCTCGACCCCAAAGTTTATTAGAATTAGGGATATAAGACATCACAGATAAATAAAATTAAGAGATTTTAGAAATAAGAAAAAATGTCAATATAAAAGCAGAAATAAATAAAAAGCAGCAAATTTTTAAAAATCCTCTCTCGAACCTTTTCCATCTTAACCGGTCTTTCCCTTCTAATGACTTGAAAATGAAAAATATATTTTCACCTCTTCCTCCCATATGTGATCTATACTACTTAATGTTTAAAGCAACTTTCATTGGATTTATCCTGAACATATTTCAAGTAATCGGAATCACTGGGATCCAAGAACGTTACAGTGCATTTATAAAAACTAAGGATATGATTATAAAATGCACGGAATAAAAAGGTTGTCTTTCTTGGTTAGACAGTTTCACATACTTAAAGGAATATTTCAAAGGTAAAATCAAAAGTACCGATGAATAACAAGAGTGGAAGGGTGGAAAAGTGGAACCACCAGAGTTCTTACTAACACATAATTGTTATAGATAGGCGTTAAGAAAATAAAAATAATGTTGTTTTTGTTAGTCCTCATTCGAAGCATGATCAGTGGCGGCCAGCTCTAAGCTGCGCCAGTGCGACGCACTCCCAAAATTTCTGCTAATCCAAAAACTCTCGAGCGCCGAATAATATACTAAATAATATAATTCCGACACACCTTGTCATAAATCACAATACACACTTCAGTTAGGTATACTGCGTACATAATATAAGAATCTATATAACTGTGTGCTTATCAAAGCAGATCGTTGTGTGCCCATATTCTCAGAGCGGTGGATCGTTTTAAAACCGCTCCAAAGAATGATGATAATATTATCTTATAAGTTTAAACCGTGGGAAGGTATAATCTTTAACAAATATTACATGAACGTGATCGGCGATGTTACATTTTCCTCCACATCAGAAGGAACGGTTTGTTCACCAGCAAATTTACAATTTGGGAGGCGGGAATGGGAACCGCCGCCCCGGGAACCAATTATTGGATAACCAACACCTCTGCCATAGGTCACCCCAAGTGCTTCGCTACATGTTGTCACTTAGAAGGGGTTCCCGGGTTCATCGGGTGAGGGTTGTCTAGGTCTTGGCAGTGGTTGATCTACACACACTGAACCCCAGATTCCTACCCAACCATCACACCTTTTTCCATCCCAGAATTTCCTCTCATTCCTTTCCTTAAAACTACCCTCCACACAGCATCCCCAAAGATGTAATAGGCCCTAAGCAAAAATATTTTCATCAGGGCCTCCTGTGTGGAACTTATGTAAAAAAAAATTAAAAGGGGAGGCGTTTGTGAAATATTATTTTCGATATTGTGTATTTAATTTAACATCTACTCTTTTTATTTTATGTTCCGATTAGCGTACTACCAAAAACAATGCAGACATGTTGTGACAGGTAACAAGTGACCGGTCAGTGGTTGAGTGGACATCGCGTTTGGGTCCCACCCAGGCGTTCCGTGTTCGATTCCTCGGCTGGCTAAGTCCTCCATCACAACACAAGCAACATCTTCCGCTTAGTGTGGTGGTAGTAGGAGATTTTCAAATGTTGTTGGGTTATTCGTAACCCGAAAATTTTTGTCCTTCAGAAAACATTTGCAGAATATAAACATGAAAAAATATTGAATAAGCACTACTGAGACCGTAATTAATTAGGAATTTTAATAGAAAATTTGGAGAAATGAGATCCCTGAGGCGTATGTGGATAAAACCATGTATGATCGTGTGAGGAATGTGGAGATCCGAAAAAAATGAAAGGCTGATGTGAGCGTAATAAGTAAGATTAAGAAAGGGATGCTTAGATGGTTTGGGCATGTAGAGCGAATGAATGAAGAAAGGGGTGTAAAGAGAACTTATGACGCGAATGTGAATGGTGGAAGAAGCCGGGGACGCCCAAGGAAGACGTGGCACGATCAAGTGAATCAGATACTTGAGTCGGGCCATGTCAAGAGTCAGAATAATAGAAGAATATGTATGAGAAGACGTATGAATGTGAATGAGGCAAGGAGTGTGTGCCGAGACCGAGTTGTTTGGCGGTCCGTCCTCTCTGCCTACCCCTGCGGCGAAACGGCGTGATGGTTAGTTAGTTAGGAACTTTAAAAAATGTTGCTCGACCCCTAAGTTTATTAGAATTAGGGATATAAGACATCGCAGATAAATAAAATTAAGAGATTTTAGAAATAAGAAAAAATGTCAATATGAAAGCATACATAAATAATAAGCAGCAAATTTAAAAAAATCCTGTCTTGAACCTTTTCCAACTAAACCGGTCTTTCCCTTCTAATGACTTTGAAAAATATATTTTCCCATTCTTACCCCTTACCCTTCCTTCTACCTCTTCCATCCATTGTGATCTATACTATTTAATGTTTAACTTTAGTGTACAGTTAATCCTGATGATGTGAACATCGATGTGTATAAATAAAAACGACGTAAAAAAAGTTATTGACCTTTCTGAAGAAGATTTTTGTATTTATGTTTTTATCATGTATTTTATTGAATTGCAATATTTTTTTCTTCTACTGAATTATACTTAAGTCATCTAATATTGAATTGGGTTTTTTTCCATGCCATTTTACCGTCGACAAGCTACTTGAAGTAGCTTTGCAGGTATAAGGTAATCTTGGAAAAACAGATGTTCTGCATAAAAAAAAGTAAACAAAACAATTATTTTTATTGCACCTGGGAGTACCTTTCAAGCATGAGCACGGTTATTTTCAGGTGTGAATTCTGTTATGAGAAACCATATTTCCCTTTCAACTGCACCTGTACGCGCATTCCGAGCGTGAGAATGGTTTCTCTCCGGTATGTTTTCTAGCATGCAGAAGCATACTATCCTTACGGTTGCACACGTAAGTGCATTCCGAGCATGAGAATGGTTTCTCTCCAGTGTGAATTCTAGCATGAATAACCAAAGCACTTTTTACACGACACCTGTAAGTGCATTCCGAGCATGCGAATGGTTTCTCTCCAGTGTGAGTTCTAGCATGAATAACCAAACCGCTTTTATCACGACACCTGTAAGTGCATTCCGAGCATGCGAATGGTTTCTCTCCAGTGTGAGTTCTAGCATGCACAACCATACAATCTTTACGGTGAGACGCGTAAGTGCATTCCGAGCATGAGAATGGTTTCTCTCCGGTATGTTTTCTAGCATGCAGAATCATATTATCTTTACGGTTGCACACGTAAGTGCATTCCGAGCATGCGAATGGTTTCTCTCCAGTGTGAGTTCTAGCATGAATAACCGAAGCACTTTTTGAAAGACCCCTGTAAGTGCATTCCGAGCATGAGAATGTTTTCTCTCCGGTATGTGTTCTAGCATGCACAACCATACTGGTTTTTGATTTGCACGTGTACGAGCATTCCGAGCATGTGAATGGTTTATATCCAGTGTGAGTTCTAGCATGAATAATTAAACCACTTTTATCACGACACCTGTAAGTGCATTCCGAGCATGCGAATGGTTTCTCTCCAGTGTGAGTTCTAGCATGAATAACCAAAGAACTTTTTACACGACCCCTGTAAGTGCATTCCGAGCATGAGAATGGTTTCTCTCCGGTATGTTTTCTAGCATGTAGAAGCATATAACCTTTACGGTTGCACACGTAAGTGCATTCCGAGCATGCGAATGGTTTCTCTCCAGTGTGAGTTCTAGCATGAATAACCAAAGCACTTTTTGAACGACCACTGTAAGTGCATTCCGAGCATGAGAATGTTTTCTCTCCGGTATGTGTTCTAGCATGCACAACCATACAATCTTTACGGTGAGACGCGTAAGTGCATTCCGAGCACGAGAATGGTTTCTCTCCGGTATGTTTTCTAGCATGCAGAATCATTTTATCTTTACGGTTGCACACGTAAGTGCATTCCGAGCACGAGAATGGTTTCTCTCCGGTATGTTTTCTAGCATGCAGAATCATATTATATTTACGGTTGCACACGTAAGTGCATTCCGAGCATGCGAATGGTTTCTCTCCAGTGTGAGTTCTAGCATGAATAACCAAACCGCTTTTATCACGACACCTGTAAGTGCATTCCGAGCATGCGAATGGTTTCTCTCCAGTGTGAGTTCTAGCATGAATAACCAAAGCACTTTTTACACGACCCCTGTAAGTGCATTCCGAGCATGAGAATGGTTTCTCTCCGGTATGTTTTCTAGCATGCATAATCATATTATATTTACGGTTGCACACGTAAGTGCATTCCGAGCATGGGAATGCTTTCTCTCCAGTGTGTTTTTTAGCATGCCTAACCATCTTATGTTTTTGACTGCACGTATAAGCGCATTCCATACATGAGAATGGTTTAACCCCAGTGTGGATTCTTAAATGTACAGTCTTCTGTAGTACTTCTGTAGAAACAGGAAGGGCAGAATAACGATATCTGCCTTTTGCTGGTTTTCTAGTATTTTGGGGTTTTAAACAACTAATATGCGATGTCGACGAAACGAGATCTGAAAAAAAAACCAAAAGCAATTAAAAATTTTATCGAGTATTTGTCAGCCGTAAGTTTATAATCTGACGCCCTAGGATTAATTAAATCATAACGAACTTGGTAATTACAGTCCAGGTACTGTTACTGTTATACATATTATATATGTATACATTTTACATATTATATATGTAAATAACATAATCATACAAAGATTAATTGGAAAAATAATATCTTTGCTGACAACACAGTCATAGAAAATGAGGATACTGATTGGAATGCTGTTAATAGCAAATACTGATAATAATATTCTGAAAAGTTGGTTGGATAAAAATTAAATATATATATACAGATATATATATATATATATTAATATACAGATCAACAATTTTTGACAAAAAAAGAAATTTGTGAACTTCTAAAAAAAGAATTAGAAAATGTATTTATATATTAAGACTGCGAGATATTTTTAGACTTGAAAATCAAAAAAGAGTGTACTCTTTGTTCAAATTATATAACAAAATGGTAGTATTGGCTGGGGTGGAAAATATAATAATATTTTAATTATTTCAAAATTGTTCAAACATTGATAATTAAAGAAATATTGAAAAAACCATCACAATTTTCGACTGAAATACACTTTTCAATATTCAATGTACCTACAATAGATAATATATATTAAAAAATCAATACTACAAATATAGAAACAAATACAGTTGAATAACTAACAATTCAATTTATCAGCAAGATATCAGAATAATATTAAAATCCCAAAATTTAATACATAGCACATACAAAATACTTAGCTAGCTAGGTATAATTTATTTTGACAATCTCCCATTATATCTAAAAATGATCGAAAATATTCAGGAATTTTAGCTAAAATTTAAAAAAAAATATCTAAAAGTACTACAAGAGTTTTTCATAGACTTTTAGGTCCGGGTTTAGTATTCCCCATAGGAAAAACTAAACCCTTTCACACACTTTTCATAAAAATGATCATCTAGTAAATCAACGCTATGCAAGTGTATTATTTATTTATTTATTTATTTACATTTGATATAATTAAAGCAAAATAACAAATAATATTACATAATAAGAGAATATATTTAAAATGAATACAAGTGTTATTACGTTGTTTTAGGTCGATATTAGTTCCTAGCTAGGCATATTGCCTATATATTATATAAGTATAATTAATACAAAACAATACAAGAACAACATGTTATCCTAGCAGACTGTTAAATGTGATAATAATATACCAACTCCAGATATTTCTATATTCGTTTTAATTGTTACGTTTCAATTCGGAATGCTGATCTTTCACTAGGGCGATACTGAGAGTTACTTCCACTCTGGAACGTGGCGCAAATATTCTACATATTATTTTTAAATTATGAAAGACCAATATCTGCGTTCGGGCGATGGAAAAAACAGCATTAAAAATATCATAGAATGCGAAAATAAATTAATTTAAATCCCATACGACTAAAGCGAATTTTCATTTTACGTTACTGAAATTGTATGCACTATTCTTCATCGCCGCGAGAGCAAATAGTTATATTTTATAGAAATTATGGAGAGTAGAAAAAGGGTCGTATTAATCATGTCCAGTCTTCCCGGAAGTTTAGCCAAATCAACAAATCGCAAATATAAATATTTAACAAAAAAAAATTTTTTAAATTGTTTGTATTCATTTTTATACCTGTCAGAAGTTTTATACCTGAGTTCTGTCAGAAACTGCAGACAAATCACAGGGCTTTTCAGTCTCTTATGGTTTTCAATTTTTATGTGATTAACTTTTTAAGTCTACACTCATCAATGTAATTTATCATTGAATAATAAGGTAATACCAATAAACCAAAACGAAACATGAAATAGAACAAAGCACAAGGAACCATATGACATATTATATATTCTGGCTATCATAACTCGTGACAGCGGTTTCGCCTACGAAAGGCTTTGTCAAACTGTGGCGAATGGAGGTGGTGATTCAGTATTTGATTTAAAAAAAAAACAATGGAAACCCTTTGAAAATAAAGAAAAGACGCATTCAACAGATTTCAAACTGTAAAATTTGAAAGAAAGGTTTTCAGGAATTTGGGTCTACACACAACTACCTAAAATACCCAGCACAGACAGATAAACAGACAAAACCAACCTCCGAAAGGAGAGGGCACCGGAAGAATAAGTTAATAGCTTACCTCCACTTTGGTCGATCGTTTCCAATAGAACTGAACATTCCTTTTTAATATCAGAATAGTCAATATCTATTTCAGAGTATGCGCCATATTCCTGAGCATGTTCCTCTACCGCTAGAGTCCCTGGTTCACAGTTGATCGCAGAACCGTCTTCCACCTCCTGTTTAACAATCCCGTTCTGCAATATTGCATCAAAAGGGAATGTTGGACTCTCCTCTTCTGATATTGTCTCCGGTTCTGACTTTATGACACTGACAACTGTTGTCATAGGATCCATTTCATGTAAACTGATTTCTGAATCTAATGTTTGCAGGACAATCTGAAAAGTAAATCGTCAATTATATTCTACTTATTCGACTTTTTGAGAAACATACATGTATTTTAAAAGAAATTTTGGTAAATGTTTACTACTCCGCTTACCGGATAATACGGAATTCGAATTTCGATACACGGATAATACGGAGCGGAACAATTCCTTTGCCGCCATTTCTTTTGATTTGATATTTGCGATTTTTTTCAATCTAAATACGCACGAATTACTTAGGTTACCCAGCCTAAGAACCTAATAACCTATTTTTGTGCACGTAAATAGTTGTATATTGTAGTAATTGAAGTTGTATAAGTCCCGTTTCACTTGGCCAAACGTGGCTGTCAAATACTTCGCGTAAGTGAAATAATCTTATAAAATTGAAATATAAAATGCATATTTTTTCGTCTCCCCCGATATAAATACTCAATTTTCGTAATAATAAAGCAAAATCTAAATGTTTGAATAAAAAATATTCCGTATTAACCAGTAGGCGGAGTACGAAACTATTGTTGAAATTTATTGACCTATACGAAAAAAAAACATAAATGATAACAGAATAATTGCACATATAATGAATAATATGCAGTAACATATCATTATGATTAAAACAAGACTTACTTGTTACACATTATGTTCGCATGACGTTTACTGTTATGTAGTATTAGGAGTTCTAAATAACTGTGTTTCATGGCTGATAGTAGATTTCTAACATCCAAAAAATGGGTGTATAAAACCAAAGTTAATGCAATGTAGTGAACTTGTGAGTGTGATAATTTATTTTTTCGCTGAGATGTTCTTTCAGAGGTATAAAACAAAACGGAACTCTACTAAAAACAACAGATGTTGAACTAATGGCAGCCAGTTTTATGAATGCCAGTGTAATGTAATAAACGTAATAATGGAAACGTCAAAAACATTTCCATAGACAAAGCGCAAATTATGAAAAAAAAATCACAGAAGTCGGTTGAATAGGCAGTTCCACCTAGCGATAGCGATGGGCACAATCGATGAATAATCGATTATTTACTCGATCTTTTTTACCATCGAATGATTTCGATTAATTTCCATATAAAAATCGATTCTCGCTTCTCGATGTCAAATTCATTCGAATGCCAGTCCGAGACAATCGGTTTGAGACGTCATCGAAAGTCTTTGCTGTGATTGGTCAGAATTAATCGAAGTGAGATGAGCGTTGTCATTGGTTAGAATTAATCGAAATGTTAAACCGAGTGAATCGGGTTTGAAACGACATCGAACTTGAAATCGATTCTCGCTTCTCGATGTCAGAATCCATTCGAATGCACAGTCCGAGACAATCGGTTCTAAACGTCATCGAACTTGGAATCGATTCTCTCTTCTCGATGTCAGAATCAATTCGAATGCATTGTCTTGAAACGTCATCGAAAGTGATTTTGCTTGACAAACGAAATATTTTATAGGTACATGTTTTAGGAAGGAATATTTTATAACGTAGTGTGTCGGTAGAAAAGATACTTATAACGCAGTATCTTTTTGATGTGAACTTCGCGTTTGTCGCCCGCTCAAACGAAAACGTCAAATAAATATTGTGAATAAAAAATGTATTCGAAAATTTCGGATATGTCGATTTGAGTAATTACTTTGTTTTAATGATATCGCAAATCACCTGTGTTTACACAATTATTTAATATGTATCATTTTATGATTATCTGAAAGAAGATGAATTTTTGAATTAATAACCTGTATTTCTATTGTAGTTTCTTAACAGCTGAGTTTTTATTTCTGCAGACGATGAAAATTAGATTTTTAAAATAATCTATGTTGATGATTATTTATATTTTGTTGGATTAAAGGCTCGTTTATAATAGGAACAAGCGATAAGAACAGGCCGGTGCCATAATTTGTAATCCGTAATATTTTAGATTGTCGTTTGTAATGGGCCGTTTTCGCACGATTTTGGCCGCTAGGTTCGCTCATAGTCCTACCGGTCCAACTATTTTATTTAACTGTCAGATCCCATACATTTTTTAGGCCGTTTGACGCAATTTAGTGTTTTTAAATATTATAATAATGCCTTCAACCTGTTGTAGTGTTCTAATGTGTACAAATAGGAGTGGGCACGAGTTTCCCAAAGATAGAGACTTGAAAGCGAAATGGAATCATTCCATCAGGCGTTCCAAATGGGCACCGACTCGTACTTCTGTAGTCTGTAAAGCTCATTTCAGGGACACAGATTGTGTATTCAATAATATTAACCATAAAAGTAATTACATGACTCATTTAATTAATATCTTACTATAATTGAATCCCCAATATAATATATAGAGTACTTGTATAGTATAATGAACACGTAAATAAACATTTGACAAAGAATGCACAAAATTTTGCATTCTTTCGCAGCTGACATTATTTGACAAACGTACCTTTAAATATAAGTGTACTCAATCACAGCTAACATTAATAATTATGGTAGATATAATATCTTATTTCCCTTTTATAAATTAACCATATTTTCAATTATTGCAATAATTTTATTACACGGTTATCAAACTGTCTGGCACGAGATTTCTGGGCGGCTGATTCTTCATTGTTGGCGATCTAATTTGCTTTCATTTCTCGTCCCATGTCTGTGTATCTTGTGATTGTAATTTAATATTCAGTAGGAAAAAAGCAAATTATTATTATTTCTTAACGTAGACCGTTATGTATTTTGTATCATGCAAGGATGGAAGTTTGAACCTAATTTATTTTCAGATGTACTGTAAAGGCAAAAGCTACTGAAAGGTGTAGTTTCTTCTAAAAGTAGAAGTAGGTAATTTAGAATTAAGAAACAGACAGGAAAGGCGTCTGATACGTGAAAAAATATATATAAATTCTACAAAACCAAAACCACAAGATGAAGCGGCGTTGCTTGTGAATCTAGAATACGTGGCAGTGGAAGTCATATTGCCCGGTCTCCGGTGATATTTTCGATGTTCAGTGTGACATTTTGAAAGTCACAGAAGACCAACATTTTATTTACATTTTTTCTCCGAAAAATGTCAGGAATCACTGGTTTAAAGTAAGTCAAGTACGTCCCTTAACATCTTGTATATATTAAAATAAACTTTTGTTTCACCGCAGGGGAAGCTTATGGCGCAGACTACGCCAGTCAGTCGAAGAATACCATCATCACTGCCATGGTTGCCTGGATGGAGATGGAGTCCCTCCTTCTGGAAATGGGAGCCTGTCAAATATCCCCCATGAACGGATTTTGCATATTTTTTTGGATTTATTATTATATACCTACTATATTTTTCATTTATTTTCTGTTTCATTCTACGTATAATGCATTGTTATTTTGTCAGTATTTGTGCTATTTCAAAATATGGATTGTATTGCATTGCGCAACATTCTGAAATAAACGATTGTTATTATATTTGTTTTATTAAATAAAGTGTGGGTGTCGGTGCAGTTTTGTCATGGTTTTCTGAGACCTTGCACGACAGCTACTACCGTGGTTAAAAAAGATTGTTGTTTGGTTGTACTAAATAACACAAAATAATTTTAAATAAAACAAACACTTAGTATTTAACCACGTATATTTATTATTTGATATATCGACCGGTTTCGCTCCGACCGAGCTTCATCAGGATATAATAATAACTAAATTTAAATACTAAGTGTTTGTTTTATTTAAAATATAATGCCTAACCACAAAGTGATTGCTTCTTACGACAAAATAATTTAACAAATATATAAATAAATTTAAAAAAACTTTCTTTTATTTCTCGAGGTCAATATGAAAAGAACAAGATTACAGACATAATATAAATATGTCGTAAAACATTTACAAACATTATACACATAGAAGAACATATCAGTACAGTAAATAGTTAACATTATACATAAATTATTTATTGTTTTGGCACTTATTTTATTTTTTTACATCCAAATATTATATGGTTGTGGTAGCATCGGTCAACGCGTGATAAACTTTCTGAACAGTCAACCTGTTAAAATAAAGAAAATAAGATTAGCAAATTAAATATGCAACTTAAAATTAGAGGAGGCCTATGCCAAGAGGCAAACTGAGCTTCGGGGCATATTATAAAAAACAAAAAATGTCTAAATTCATGTACCTAACCGAAGTCCAGAATAAAGGGCTTATTATTATTATATTAGTGTAGAATAAAAACATAAATATTTTCAAGTAAGTTTGTCAAATCAATGCCTTCAGAAGGCGAAACAGCTGCCATGCATAGTAATAGATACACTTAGTAAAATATTTTAAATCCTATTTGATTTAAAATAATTATATTAAAAATATGCAAGATATTATTTATCCAATAATTATATTTGGATGACATGTATTTAATTACTAGTTATTTACACTCTATACAGTCATTGGAGGTTGTCCACTAATTACCCGCCCTGGTATAAGTAACATAAGGTCACTCCTTCAAGGCTCTCGCAAGGATGCAATTTTTTTTTTATAAGAACGATTCTACATTTAATAAAGCGAAGCTAGACCTCCAATGTCCGTGCGTATGGTGTTAGGTAGCAGTATGCAAGTGCTTACACATACACAAGACGGAAAGTAGTAGACTTAATGCAAGTAGTAGGCCTAGGATCAAAATCAAGGAGCTGTTGTTGAGACAACTGCTGTTTTTTTAGTTGCAGATATTCCGCTTTTATAGGCGCACCATGATATTTCCTCGGTGTATGAAAATTTTGTAGCATGCTTGAACAACGATTTTTTTTATTTTCACTAAAATCTACTATTCCATGTAGAACTACAAATGCGTGCTTGCAATGTGCCAATACGCCAGCTACATACGTAAAGTGTTACAATTATAATGTATATAGACAGCATAAGAAAGATGTTTCCTGTACTACGAAGCACACTTTCCTAAAATATCAATTGTGCCATATTCATGTGCACTTCGAACACTCAGCGCTCACATACTTACCGCTTTGTCGGTGTTCTTCAAACTTTCCCAGGAAACACTGAATTTATGAAGTTCTTCCCGCATCAGTGCTGGAATATTGGAAGCCATGTTGATGTCTTGAAAATCTTCTGGCTTCGGCGTAACCATTTCCAAGACATCTTCGTCCTCAACGCCAGCAGAATTGAAATTATGATGTTTATCATAGTCTTCGAGTCTTAAATAAAACGCATTATGATAATAACTTTTAGTGATAAATTAGAAAAGAAATTATCGTAGGCAATACAAATAAGCAATAGTGGTTTTACTAACCTTTCTACGAGAATTGTTTTTTTACCAAAAGTTTTGGCATTACGTCCTTTCAACTGTTCCTTCAATTGGAAAATAGTCCACTGACCGTATTTTTTGTGCATTTTACTTACAAATAGAGCAAACTAGGTTTGGCTAAACTCATAAATAAGCCAACTTGTCGGAAAACAAATTGCAAATAGCTATCGAAATGACAGATCATTGAAAGACGTCAGTCCATAGATTTGGTCCACAGCTTAGATGACAGGAGGACCGGTAACGACCGTGCTGCCATCTCGTGGATATTTTGGAATTACTCAGAAAACGGCCCATTAAGCGTATATTATACCCTTGGAACAATTCATTTCCTGTCAAAATATCTTCATTTTTACATCGCTAGGTGGCGGTGATAGTCCCTTCTCGGACTTAAAATGTTCAACATTTAACATGCGTATATTGCCAACGTCCGTTGGACGGACAGGGCACGAGAAGAAGAATGGTTTGGAATTTCGCGGTTCACATTTAAAGTCAATTTTATGGTGTTTTTTTATTTAACTTCTAAATATTCAGCCTTTTAAACTATATTTTATAGAACTCATCATTATGATTACTACAGTAGAACCCCGTTAATTCGAAATCCATGGGACACCAAAAATCTAATTTCGAATTAACAAATTCCCACGTAAATCGAAATTTTATGAAAAAATAAATTATAAACAGTCGCCGAAAATCGAGTTCTTCGTTCGAAAATTTAAATTCGGGTAGGTTCTTCGGAGTAAATTCGTAATAATACGACTTATTCCTGTGAAAATCGAATTTTCGCAGCCGTTTACCGCCACGGTCGGTCTTATATTCGAAAAAATATATACCAATATATAATTTTTCCGTGCAAATAAAATTTTCGCTGCCATTTTCCAGCCCTTTAAATTCAGATATTCTAAATAAATTCGTAAAAATACGATATATTTCCGCATAAATGGAAATTTCGCGGCCGACATCCTTCGCAGCCCGCCTTTTAAATTGATATATAAAAAGTATATTCGTGTTATATTTCAAAGCCTAAATCGAAATTTGGCAACCGATTTCCGTCTCTCTCTTCTAATTCAAAAATTCTAAGTAAACTCGTAAAAATACCATATAATTATCGCGAAAAAATATTTTGGTGCTCGAATCCCTTAGTATCCGGCCATTAATTCAGATACCTACTCGTAGTAATTCATAAAAATACGATATATTTCCGTGTAAATAAAATTTTCGCTGCCGATTACGGCCGCGGCTGGCCCTTTAAACTCAGAAATTTGAAGTAAGTTCGTGAAAATACGATATGTTTTCGCATAAATTCGAAATTTCGCAGTCGATATCCGTCACAACTAGCTCTTCATATTCAGAATTCAAAGTAAATTCGTAAAATTTCGCATATTTTCCTCGTAAATCAAATTCTTACGACCGATTGCCGTCGCGGCCGGTCCTTGACATTTAGGTAAATTCGTAAATATACCACATTCCACTGGAAACCGATTCCGATTTACAAAATAATAGTACGAATTAGGACGATTTCCAACCGCTTAAATCCACATTTAAGCTCGTTTTACCGCCATGGCTGTCTGTCAGATTCCGATTTACGAAAAATATCTGATGATTATCATAATTTTTTTCGTGTAATTCGAAAATCGATGTTTTTCTCGAATTACACAAACAAAAAGTGTGCGGACAAAAATTAATTTCCAATTAAGAATTAAAGAATTTCGAATAAAAAACATTTTGTATAAAATATTTTTTTGAAAATGTCGAATTATCTACGCATTTTTCGAATTATCGGGGTTCAAATAAACGGGGTACTACTGTATACATAATTGTTAATTTCCTTAAAAAGATTTTGGTCTGTTTCTCAAACACCGTGTACATTCAACTTCATTGACTTCATTAGAAATTTTAAAGATAAAAAATAAGTAAGTATTTATTTCCAAACACTGTGTACACTGCCCAACAAGACATAACATAAAAAACGTTCACTCACACAAGGTCAGAGCTCGTAAAGACAATGAATTCTTACATATACTTGTAACTGAAAACAACACGAAGATAGTAACAAACAATTCGGAATACACTGAACTAGAACACCCTTTCAAACATAATATTTCTTGCATTTGAAAGAAATGTGACAGTTTATGTTAAAAATTACGTAAAAAAAGGGAATTTGTGAGTTCTGACTGTTTTTCTGGCTTCTTAAATTATTGCAATGTTTCAAGTAAGTTCCTTTAGATCTTTTACACCCAGTAATAAAACATTTTGATGGCATATTGTAAATACGTATGCTGTGAAACACGGAACGTACAGTTTCACCTCTGTTCAACGGGGGCTTCTCTCCCGGAATGCGGCGGAATGGCAAGAAAGCTGTTGAAGTGTTGTAAAATATGGTGAAATTGAAGTATTTATTTAATTGTTAATATTCACAGATATCATAACGACAATATGAACCCGTACCTTGACAGATATGTGTATTACATACATAATTTAAATTAAAGACATTGTGTAAAATCATTAATTATACCATAGTCATAAATCGAAGTTTGAAAAGTGGGTTGTATGGTGTATCAATGTTTTTATTTTTTATGGTCGAATGCTTACATCATTTACAAAAAAAAATCCGCTGTTTGAAAAATAATAGTCCATTATTTGGTATTAAAAAATATGAAGTCTGACAATGTCATACGAAAGGTAGTAATTCAGCTGTTTTAGAGGGTCGTTTTGCTGCAAATCACCTTTTTGCCCTATAACCTACTCTTAAGAAACAGACAGGAAAGGCGTCTGATACGTGAAAAAAACATATATAAATTCTACAAAACCAAAACCACAAGATGAAGCAGCGTTGCCTGTGAAACTAGAAGACGTGTCAGTGGAAGTCATATTGCCCGGTCTCCGGTGATATTTTCGATGAATGTGATATTTTGAAAAAGTCACAGGAGACCAACATTTTATTTACATTTTTTCTCCGAATAATGTCAGGAATCACTGGTTAAAGTAAGTCAAGTACGTCCCTTAACCCCCTGTAGATATTAAAATAAACTTTTGTTTCACCGCAGGGGACGCTTATGGCGCAGACTAAGAATACCATCATCACTGCCATGCTTGCCTGGATGGAGATGGAGTCCCCCCTGGTCCACTTCTGGAAATGGGAGCCTGTCAAATATCCCCCATGAACGGATATTTGCATATTTTTTTGGATTTATTATTATTTAGTATATTTTTCATTTATTTTCGGTTACATTCTATGTATGTATGCATTGTTATTTTGTCAATGTTTGTACTATTTCAAAAAATGGAATATATTGCATTGCGCAACATTCTGAAATAAACGATCATTATTATATTTGTTTTATTAAAATAATGTGTGGGTGTGGCCGCAGTTTTGTCGTGGTTTTCTGCGATCTTGCACGACAGCTACTGCCATGGTTAAAAACGATTGTT
This sequence comes from Limnephilus auricula, assembly GCA_951813805.1. Classification (NCBI taxonomy): domain Eukaryota; kingdom Metazoa; phylum Arthropoda; class Insecta; order Trichoptera; family Limnephilidae; genus Limnephilus; species Limnephilus auricula. The sequence goes on along the minus strand of OX638414.1, from coordinate 5,982,874 downwards.
GTTTAGTTGTATCAAATAACAAAAAATAATTTAAGAAATATATAAATAAATAAAAAAAAACTTTCTTTTATTTCTTGAGATCAATATGAAAAGAACAAGATTACAGACATAATATACATAATATATATATCTTGATTCTCTTGTCAAATGGTCGGAACTGAACAAATTACCCTTCAGCATCCAGAAGTGCAATGTCGTTACATTTACAAGATCCAAAAATACATTTCTATTCCCCTACCAGATTAATAAAAATATATTAACACGGAAAAATGAGATTAGAGACCTTGGCGTGATTTTTGAAGCAAATCTCTCTTTCGAATCCCACATATTTGACATTGTCTCCCGCGCCAACAAAATGCTTAGATTTGTTCTTCGTAATGCGAGATCATTTACTAATGGAATTGCAATACGTCAAACATATGAAGCACTTGTTCGTAGCATCCTGGAATATAGTTCCATTATTTGGGTCCCTTCTGAACAAAACCATATCCTAGAAATAGAAAAAGTACAAAAAAGATTTTTGCGTTACCTGTATATGAGGGAATATACGTACTATCCATTCCTTTATCCATCCTTGTTCTTAACAGGGATGCTCGATTTCAACACCTTAGAAGCCCGCAGAAAAATATTTTTAGGTAAACACTTTTTTAAGCTAATCTCTGGTATCACACTCAATCCGCCTATATTAAAAGAGGTTAATTTTTACGTCCCTAACAAGTATACTCGTGGTAAATCCCATGCACTTTTTTATGCTCCGAAAGTGAGGACTTCTACATATCAGAACGCGCCAATAAACAGAGCGACTCAACTGCTTAACGATTCTGCATTGACCATCGACATTTTCAATGTCACTTACAGACAGTTAAGCAACTATCTTTTAGCAAATGTCACTAAGTAGTAAAACTGCCCTTGTGTACTTTGTAATTTATAATCTTCTCTATGATATATATTGGTGTATAACTGTTTTATAGAGAACATCAAAAAATAAATAAATAAATAAATAAATAAATAAGTATGTCGTAAAACATTTACAAACATTATACACACAGAAGAACATATCAGTACAGCAAATAGTTAACAGTATACATAAATTATTTATTGTTTTGGCACTTATTTTATTTTTTTTACATCCTGATATTATATGGTTGTGGTAGCATCGGTCAACGCGTGAGCAACTTTGTGAACAGTCAACCTGTTAAAATAATATTAGCAAATTAAATATGCAACTAGTGTAGAATAAAAACATAAATATTTTCAAGTAAGTTTGTCAAATCAATGCCTTCAGAAGGCAAAACAACTGCCGTGCATAGTAATAGATACACTTAGTAAAATATTTTAAATCCTATTTGATTTAATAATTATATTAAAAATATGCAAGATATTATTTTTCCAATAATAATATTTGGATGACAATTACTACCTATTTACATTCTATACAGTCATTGGAGGTTGTCCACTATTTACCCGCCCTGGTATAAGTAACATAAGGTTACTCCTTCAAGGCTCTTGCAAGGACGGAATTTTTTTGTGTAAGAATGTTTCTACATTTAATAAAACGAAGCTAGACCTCCAATATCCATGCATATGGTGTTAGGTAGCAGTATGCAAGTGCTTACATATACACAAGGCGGAAAGTAGTAGGCTTAATGCAAGTAATAGGCCTAGGATCAAAATCAAGGAGCTGATACTTATATAATAGGAATAAGCGATAAGAATAGGCCGGTGCCATAATGGCCCGTTTATAATAGGTCTGTAATCCGTATTCGATAAAGCGCCATTCAGACGGTTCACTAATGGCTCATTTCCGCATTTCATTCGGCCTAGTTTACTCGGAATGACACGTCTGAACATGAAATGAAACGGAAGTGCCGAATACTGCCGAATGAAATCTTCAAGTGAACCGATCCAACAATGTTGGATATTTTCATTCGGCATCCTTCACTTGCGCGCGCATGCGCGCGGAAGAGAGCAAAGTGAAACGTCTGAACACCGAGTGAACTCTCAATCAGTTTGTCTCGCGTCCTGTACGGGAAGGGCCATGAAAGGACGATATCACATCGCACGCAAAACGTCAAAATGGTATTCGTTCGGCTAATTTGTTTGCTTTTGGGAACACCTCTCATATAAAGTTTTGGGTCTCCCTTATTATCCTTGTATTTTATATGTTTTTTAATATATGTAAGATTATTAATTTGTAGGAAAATGTTCGTAATAAAAAAGGTAAAATCAAATAGTGTTATTATGTCATAAAAAATAAAAAGGTTTATAAGACGAAACAATACTGTTTTCTTTATTTATTTTTATTTAATTGTGTCAACAAAATTGCGTAAAAATCGATGCATCTGACAGGTTTTTCCTTAAAATTCGGGGCCGGACAACGCTGGAAATCAAACGAATTCCAGCGCGGTTGACCTCGCTCGGCGACGCTTATTTCTATAGCGCCGTCTGAACATGGAATGAAACGAAGATGGACGATTAGGCCGAAAAAACATGGCGTAAACCTTCACTCGAGTGAACTGTCTGATTCCAGCTTAAGCCCTAGGCCGTAGAAGTTGGAAGATAGGAAACCTGTGTATCCGTTAATAGTAGATGGTAGCGATGGGAATGATCGAAACTTTTATATAATCGATTTTTTTCAATCGAGACATCACAATAATCGAATGATTAATCGATTTTTTGCTTGGAGTTCGGGAGCAATAGCTACGGTCAGGGGCAGGATTTTTGTCTGTGTGGGGGGGGGGGGGGGGGGTAGGAAGCCGAAAATTATTATGGTGCATCATGTATGGCAACGCTTATTGTTTGTTGTTTTTTGGTATGCATTTCACAACATAACAATTATTGTTAAGCTACTTAGTTTAGCCCATTGGTAAAAATTTCCATTAAAAATATTTATGTATGTTTAATAATATGTTAATAATTATAATTATATGACATTTTTGATCAAAAACAATCTCTTAATAACATGTGTAAATAACGCAACATTAGTAAGTAAGTTTAATAATATGTTAATAATTATAATTATATGACATTTTTGATCAAAAACAATCTTATTGTTAAGCTACTTAGTTTAGCCCATTGGTAAAAATTTCCATTAAAAATATTTTTGTATGTTTAATAATATGTTAATAATTATAATTATATGACATTTTTGATCAAAAACAATCTCTTAATAACATGTGTAAATAACGCAACATTAGTAAGTATGTTTAATAATATGTTAATAATTATAATTATATGACATTTTTGATCAAAAACAATCTCTTAATAACATGTGTAAATAACGCAACATTAGTAAGTAAGTACTGCAACAATATTTCAATCACCGTTTTTCTTTCCTGGCAATGGCAAATTGGCAAATTCCTTTTTGTTTGATGGCAACATTAGTGTTATTCCATTTTCCACGAATTTAAAATATGTGGGCATCTCACAACAATAAAATTACTAATAAGATATTTAGTTTAGCCGGTTGGTACAAATTCCCATTAATAATATTGACAGTGTGTCTGTGTTTAATACGAAGATAATAATTTGATGTCGTTTTTGTTAAAAAATAACCTCTAAATAACATGTAGGTTATGTACACCTTTTCGTATGCAATTATTAAAAGTTTATCATTAAATAAAGTTTTCTTACTATAGAAATCGTTTCATTTTTATTACAAACTAAAAAACACCTGTTAATTTCAAATAAATTAAATATATTTGGTCATATAAAGCAGATATGAAAACATATTACCTACTTGCTGATTTTAATAGAGTATTATTTACTGCCCTGAAGAAACTACGGTTTTAGCGAAACCCGGTCGGCATTAAATATAAAAATGGTATATACTAAGTTATTGTTTTATTTTAAATTAAATATACAATACCCAAATAGATGATACATAACCTCATAATAAACATTTTTAAATTGTTGAAAGCTATCACCATCGCAATCTTTTACGTATAAACTATACTGAAAACGTAAATCGTTACCTAAAAGTATTCATTCATAATTTAAAATTCACACATCAGGTTGATTATAACATGTACCTATAAAATATTTCGCTTGTCAAGCAAAATCTCTTTCGTTGACGTTTCAAGACTATGCATTCGAATTGATTCTGACATCGAGAAGCGAGAATCGATTCCAAGTTCGATGACGTTTAAAACCGATTGTCTCGGACTGTGCATTCGAATGGATTCTGACATCGAGAAGCGAGAATCGATTTCAAGTTCGATGACGTTTCAAACCCGATTGTCTCGGTTTAACATTTCGATTAATTCTAACCAATGACAACGCTTATCTCACTTCGATTAATTCTGACCAATCACAGCAAAGACTTTCGATGACGTCTCAAACCGATTGTCTCGGACTGGCATTCGAATGAATTTGACATCGAGAAGCGAGAATCGATTTTTCTATGGAAATGAATCGAAAACATTCGATGGTAAAAAAGATCGAGTAAATAATCGATTATTCATCGATTGTGCCCATCGCTATCGCTAGGTGGAACTGCCTATTCAATCGACTTCTGTGATTTTTTTTTCTTAATTTGCGCTTTGTCTATGGAAATGTTTTTGACGTTTCCATTATTACGTTTATTACATTACACTGTAAGTATTCATAAAACTGGCTGCCATTAGTTCAACATCTGTTGTTTTTAGTAGAGTTCCGTTTTGTTTTATACCTCTGAAAGAACATCTCAGCGAAAAAATAAATTATCACACATCACAAGTTCACTACATTGCATTAACTTTGGTTTTATACACCCATTTTTTGTATGTTAGAAATCTACTATCAGCCATGAAACACAGTTATTTAGAACTCCTAATACTACATAACAGTAAACGTCATGCGAACATAATGTGTAACAAGTAAGTCTTGTTTTAATCATAATGATATGTTACTGCATATTATTCATTATATGTGCAATTATTCTGTTATCATTTATGTTTTTTTTTTCGTATAGGTCAATAAATTTCAATAATAGTTTCATACTCCGCCTACTGGTTAATACGGAATATCTTTTTTTCAAACATTTAGATTTTGCTTTATTATTACGAAAATTGAGTATTTATATCGGGGGAGACGAAAAAATATACATTTTATATTTCAATTTTATAAGATTATTTCACTTACGCGGAGTATTTGACAGCCACGTTTGGCCAAGTGAAACGGGACTTATACAATTTCAATTACTACAATATACAACTATTTACGTGCACAAAATAGGTTATTAGGTTCTTAGGCTGGGTAACCTAAGTAATTCGTGCGTATTTAGATTGAAAAAAATCGCAAATATCAAATTCAAAGAAATGGCGGCAAAGGAAATATTCCGCTCCGTATTATACGTGCGTATCCGTGTATCGAAATTCGAATTCCGTATTATCCGGTAAGCGGAGTAGTAAACATTTACCTAAATTTCTTTTAAAATACATGTATGTTTCTCAAAAAGTCGAATAAGTAGAATATAATTGACGATTTACTTTTCAGATTGTCCTGCAAACATTAGATTCAGAAATCAGTTTATATGAAATGGATCCCATGACAACAGTTGTCAGTGTCATAAAGTCAGAACCGGAGACAATATCAGAAGAGGAGAGTCCAACATTCCCTCGTGATGCAATATTGCAGAACGGGATTGTTAAACAGGAGGTGGAAGACGGTTCTGCGATCAACTGTGAACCAGGGACTCTAGCGGTAGAGGAACATGCTCAGGAATATGGCGCATACTCTGAAATAGATATTGACTATTCTGATATTAAAAAGGAATGTTCAGTTCTATTGGAAACGATCGACCAAAGTGGAGGTAAGCTATTAACTTATTCTTCCGGTGCCCTCTCCTTTCGGAGGTTGGTTTTGTCTGTTTATCTGTCTGTGCTGGGTATTTTAGGTAGTTGTGTGTAGACCCAAATTCCTGAAAACCTTTTCTTCAAATCTTACAGTTTGAAATCTGTTGAATGCGTCTTTTCTTTATTTTCAAAGGGTTTCCAGTGTTTTTTTTTTTAAAATCAAATACTGAATCACCACCTCCATTCGCCACAGTTTGACAAAGCCTTTCGTAGGCGAAACCGCTGTCACGAGTTATGATAGCCAGAATATTTAATGTGTCATATGGTTCCTTGTGCTTTGTTCTATTTCATGTTTCGTTTTGGTTTATTGGTATTACCTTATTATTCAATGATAAATTACATTGATGAGTGTAGCCTTCAAAAGTTAATCACATAAAAATTGAAAACCATAAGAGACTGAAAAGCCCCGTGATTTGTCTGCAGTTTCTGACAGAACTCGCTGTAGGGATAAGGTATAAAAATGAATACAAACAATTTAAAAAAAAAAATTTTTGTTAAATATTTATATTTGCGATTAGTTGATTTGGCTAAACTTCCGGGAAGACTGGACATGATTAATACGACCCTTTTTTTACTCTCCATAATTTCTATAAAATATAACTATTTGCTCTCGCGGCGATGAAGAATAGTGCATACAATTTCAGTAACGTAAAATGAAAATTCGCTTTAGTCGTATGGGATTTAAATTAATTTATGTTCGCATTCTATGATATTTTTAATGATGTTTTTTCCATCGCCCGAACGCAGATATTGGTCTTTCATAATTTAAAAATAATATGTAGAATATTTGCGCCACGTTCCAGAGTGGAAGTAACTCTCAGTATCGCCCTAGTGAAAGATCAGCATTCCGAATTGAAACGTAACAATTAAAACGAATATAGAAATATCTGGAGTTGGTATATTATTATCACATTTAACAGTCTGCTAGGATAACATGTTGTTCTTGTATTGTTTTGTATTAATTATACTTATATAATATATAGGCAATATGCCTAGCTAGGAACTAATATCGACCTAAAACAACGTAATAACACTTGTATTCATTTTAAATATATTCTCTTATTATGTAATATTATTTGTTATTTTGGCTTTAAATGTATCAAATGTAAATAAATAATAAATAAATAAATAATACACTTGCATAGCGTTGATTTACTAGATGATAATTTTTATGAAAAGTGTGTGAAAGGGTTTAGTTTTTCCTATGGGGAATACTAAACCCGGACCTAAAAGTCTATGAAAAACTCTTGTAGTACTTTTAGATATTTTTTTTTAAATTTTAGCTAAAATTCCTGAATATTTTCGATCATTTTTAGATATAATGGGAGATTGTCAAAATAAATTATACCTAGCTAGCTAAGTATTTTGTATGTGCTATGTATTAAATTTTGGGATTTTAATATTATTCTGATATCTTGCTGATAAATTGAATTGTTAGGTATTCAACTGTATTTGTTTCTATATTTGTAGTATTGATTTTTTAATATATATTATCTATTGTAGGTACATTGAATATTGAAAAGTGTATTTCAGTCGAAAATTGTGATGGTTTTTTCAATATTTCTTTAATTATCAATGTTTGAACAATTTTGAATGTAATTAAAATATTATTATATTTTCCACCCCAGCCAATACTACCATTTTGTTATATAATTTGAACAAAGAGTACACTCTTTTTTGATTTTCAAGCCTAAAAATAAAAATACATTTTCTAATTCTTTTTTTAGAAGTTCACAAATTTGTTTTTTTTTTTAATTGTTGATCTGTATATATATATATATATATATATATATATGTTATGATTAAGGTTTTCACGGGTGGAAGATGTAGAATAATTTTCTCGGTTTACCCGCGTAACGTAGTCCTTAGAAGGACTTTTTAACTCCTGACGTTTCGGACAGATCTCACTGTCCATCTTCAGAGGCCTTATGTCTTGAGTTTTGTATTAAACTGACAGCTTGCGCATGTCTGTTCAGTCCAGAAGTCAAGACTCAAGTGAATGCATTTCAAATCTTATGTCGAGAACGAAGAACACGGGTAGAAGGTGATTTTACGATGGAGGGGGTAGGCGATTTGCGTGTAGAGACCTGATTGGGTGGCTTTGAACTAATTGGAGGTGCTTCTGAGGATTTTGGGAATGCCGTTTTGGGGGAATTTTGGTCAATTATAACTTTCCAGGTGTTGGGAATTCTGATTGAGTCATTTCTGGTGTTCATATTATTTTTATGTTTATGAATTTCTATAGCTTCGCGGTAAATCCTTTTTGTTTCATTATAAATGCTAGCAATTGTAGTGGTTTTATTGAAGTCTATTTTATGACCCTCATTAAGGACGTGTTGTACTATGGAAGAAGTTAAGCGTTTATTAGTAACATCTACTTTATGTTCTGCGATTCTACACGATATTTTTCTATTGCACCGTCCTATATACACCTTTTCACATGCCCCACATGGTATTTTATAGATACCATGTGACTCTAGTGGGACGTGGTCTTTCGGACTTCTTAATAGAGACGAGATTTTGTTTTCCGATTTATAAATCGTTTTGATTTTATTTCTTTTAAGGATTCGACTGATTTTATCTGTTGAGCCTTTGATGTATGGGAGAATTGCTATAGAAAGGGGGGTTTCTTCTTCCGTTTCAGGGTTAGTTTTTTTGCTTATCTATTTTGATTTATCTATTAAATATTTGGAGAAGCCGTTTGCTTGAAGAGCATTACTAAGAAGATCTAGTTCTTCATCAATATGATCTTTATCCGCTAGTCTTTTTGACCGGGTAACTAAAGTATTTATAACTGATGACAATTGAGATGGGTTGTGATTTGAGTTGGCGTTTAAGTATCTATTTGTATGTGTCGGTTTACGATACACGGTATGGCCAAGACTGCCGTTATTTTTCTTTTTAACTAAAATATCGAGAAATGGGAGACAATCGTTTTCTTCGATTTCCATGGTAAATTTAATATCTTCATGGATACTATTTAAATGAATAAGAAAGTTATTTAATTCTTCAATTCCGTGTTGCCAAATAATGAAGGTATCATCAACGTACCGCCGCCATAGTGAAGGTTTCAGAGGAGCGCTCTCTAATGCCTTTATTTCAAAGTACATCATGTAAATATTAGCGATCACCGGGCTGAGAGGCGACCCCATGGGGGCACCTAGAATTTGTTTATGTATTTGCCCCTCAAACTGAAAGTAGGTATTTTTAAGACAGTGTTCCGTCAGAGTGTTTCCTCTGTTGTTTCTCAGTGTTTGTTGCTCAGTGTTTACTCTGACGGAACACTGTCTTAAAAATACCTACTTTCAGTTTGAGGGGCAAATACATAAACAAATTCTAGGTGCCCCCATGGGGTCGCCTCTCAGCCCGGTGATCGCTAATATTTACATGATGTACTTTGAAATAAAGGCATTAGAGAGCGCTCCTCTGAAACCTTCACTATGGCGGCGGTACGTTGATGATACCTTCATTATTTGGCAACACGGAATTGAAGAATTAAATAACTTTCTTATTCATTTAAATAGTATCCATGAAGATATTAAATTTACCATGGAAATCGAAGAAAACGATTGTCTCCCATTTCTCGATATTTTAGTTAAAAAGAAAAATAACGGCAGTCTTGGCCATACCGTGTATCGTAAACCGACACATACAAATAGATACTTAAACGCCAACTCAAATCACAACCCATCTCAATTGTCATCAGTTATAAATACTTTAGTTACCCGGTCAAAAAGACTAGCGGATAAAGATCATATTCATGAAGAACTAGATCTTCTTAGTAATGCTCTTCAAGCAAACGGCTTCTCCAAATATTTAATAGATAAATCAATAAATAAACGCAAAAAAACTAACCCTGAAACGGAAGAAGAAACCCCCCTTTCTATAGCAATTCTCCCATACATCAAAGGCTCAACAGATAAAATCAGTCGAATCCTTAAAAGAAATAAAATCAAAACGATTTATAAATCGGAAAACAAAATCTCGTCTCTATTAAGAAGTCCGAAAGACCACGTCCCACTAGAGTCACATGGTATCTATAAAATACCATGTGGGGCATGTGAAAAGGTGTATATAGGACGGTGCAATAGAAAAATATCGTGTAGAATCGCAGAACATAAAGTAGATGTTACTAATAAACGCTTAACTTCTTCCATAGTACAACACGTCCTTAATGAGGGTCATAAAATAGACTTCAATAAAACCACTACAATTGCTAGCATTTATAATGAAACAAAAAGGATTTACCGCGAAGCTATAGAAATTCATAAACATAAAAATAATATGAACACCAGAAATGACTCAATCAGAATTCCCAACACCTGGAAAGTTATAATTGACCAAAATACCCCCAAAACGGCATTCCCAAAATCCTCAGAAGCACCTCCAATTAGTTCAAAGCCACCCATTCAGGTCTCTACACGCAAATCGCCTACCCCCTCCATCGTAAAATCACCTTCTACCCGTGTTCTTCGTTCTCGACATAAGATTTGAAATGCATTCACTTGAGTCTTGACTTCTGGACTGAACAGACATGCGCAAGCTGTCAGTTTAATACAAAACTCAAGACATAAGGCCTCTGAAGATGGACAGTGAGATCTGTCCGAAACGTCAAGAGTTAAAAAGTCCTTCTAAGGACTACGTTACGCGGGTAAACCGAGAAAATTATTCTACAAATATATATATCTGTATATATATATTTAATTTCAGAAGTTGGAGTCTATATATTGTTGGTTTATTATAATTATTTATTCTGGTTTTTATTTAAATTTATTGATAGAGAATGGGAAAATTTTGTTGTTTCAGTATTTAATGTAAGGAAATTTTTATCCAACCAACTTTTCAGAATATTATTATCAGTATTTGCTATTAACAGCATTCCAATCAGTATCCTCATTTTCTATGACTGTGTTGTCAGCAAAGATATTATTTTTCCAATTAATCTTTGTATGATTATGTTATTTACATATATAATAAACAGTAACAGTACCTGGACTGTAATTACCAAGTTCGTTATGATTTAATTAATCCTAGGGCGTCAGATTATAAACTTACGGCTGACAAATACTCGATAACATTTTTAATTGCTTTTGTTTTTTTTTCAGATCTCGTTTCGTCGACATCGCATATTAGTGGTTTAAAACCCCAAAATACTAGAAAACCAGCAAAAGGCAGAAATCGTTATTCTGCCCTTCCTGTTTCTACAGAAGTACTACAGAAGACTGTACATTTAAGAATCCACACTGGGGTTAAACCATTCTCATGTATGGAATGCGCTTATACGTGCAGTCAAAAACATAAGATGGTTAGGCATGCTAAAAAACACACTGGAGAGAAAGCATTCCCATGCTCGGAATGCACTTACAGGTGTCGTAGAAAAAGTGATTTAGTTATTCATGCTAGAATTCACACTGGAGAGAAACCATTCTCATGCTCAGAATGCAGTTATGCGTCCAACCGTAAAGATCATATGGGTGTGCATGCTAGAACACATACCGGAGAGAAAACATTCTCATGCTCGGAATGCACTTACAGTGGTCGTTCAAAAAGTGCTTTGGTTATTCATGCTAGAACTCACACTGGAGAGAAACCATTCGCATGCTCGGAATGCACTTACGTGTGCAACCGTAAAGATAATATGCTTCTGCATGCTAGAAAACATACCGGAGAGAAACCATTCTCATGCTCGGAATGCACTTACAGGGGTCGTGTAAAAAGTGCTTTGGTTATTCATGCTAGAACTCACACTGGAGAGAAACCATTCGCATGCTCGGAATGCACTTACAGGTGTCGTGATAAAAGCGGTTTGGTTATTCATGCTAGAACTCACACTGGAGAGAAACCATTCGCATGCTCGGAATGCACTTACAGTGGTCGTTCAAAAAGTGCTTTGGTTATTCATGCTAGAATTCACACTGGAGAGAAACCATTCTCATGCTCGGAATGCACTTACGTGTGCAACCGCAAGGATAGTATGCTTCTGCATGCTAGAAAACATACCGGAGAGAAACCATTCTCGGAATGCACTTACAGGTGTCGTGATAAAAGCGGTTTGGTTATTCATGCTAGAACTCACACTGGAGAGAAACCATTCGCATGCTCGGAATGCACTTACAGGTGTCGTGTAAAAAGTGCTTTGGTTATTCATGCTAGAATTCACACTGGAGAGAAACCATTCTCATGCTCGGAATGCACTTACGTGTGCAACCGTAAGGATAGTATGCTTCTGCATGCTAGAAAACATACCGGAGAGAAACCATTCTCACGCTCGGAATGCGCGTACAGGTGCAGTTGAAAGGGAAATATGGTTTCTCATAACAGAATTCACACCTGAAAATAACCATGCTCATGCTTGAAAGGTACTCCCAGGTGCAGTAAAAATAATTGTTTTGTTTACTTTTTTTATGCAGAACATCTGTTTTTCCAAGATTACCTTATACCTGCAAAGCTACTTCAAGTAGCTTGTCGACGGTAAAATGGCATGGAAAAAAACCCAATTCAATATTAGATGACTTAAGTATAATTCAGTAGAAGAAAAAAATATTGCAATTCAATAAAATACATGATAAAAACATAAATACAAAAATCTTCTTCAGAAAGATCAATAACTTTTTTTACGTCGTTTTTATTTATACACAATCGATGTTCACATCATCAGGATTAACTGTACACTAAAGTTAAACATTAAATAGTATAGATCACATATGGAAGGAAGAGGTAGAAGGAAGGGTAAGGGGTAAGAATGGGAAAATATATTTTTCAAAGTCATTAGAAGGGAAAGACCGGTTTAGTTGGAAAAGGTTCAAGAGAGGATTTTTTAAAATTTGCTGCTTATTATTTATGTCTGCTTTCATATTGACATTTTTTCTTATTTCTAAGTTCTCTTAATTTTATTTATCTGCGATGTCTTATATCCCTAATTCTAATAAACTTAGGGGTCGAGCAACATTTTTTAAAGTTCCTAACAAACTAACCATCACGCCGTTTCGCCGCAGGGGTAGGCAGAGAGGACGGACCGCCAAACAACTCGGTTCGAAACACAAATACATGAGTAAATAGCTGTATAAATTTGAATTTGGAATTCCTAACCAAAGAGAAGATATTAGAAATCAAAGTTGCCAGTACGCCCAAACGCAAATTTCATATGTAAGGACCTAATATTAGTTTATTCATGAGGCACAAACTAACTCAATAAATAATAAAACATTTAAAAAATATCTTTTTTCCAAAACAAGTATTCATGTGCCAAAAAGAAACAGATAATATGTTGTCAAAAATGTGACATAACGTGTCAGCATATCGTCTATGGCTCTTTGCCATAAATAAACCAATAACCTCTTTGCTGCTTTCCGAATCACGCACGATTCATGATTCATTGTGTTTTTTTTTTAAATTATATTAAGGCATAGCGTTTATTATCATCAGCCTATCGATCTCAATTTACCGTGAAAGTGTGACGTTACAAGTCCATTAGGGTTGTGGACATGCCCACCGTGCCCACAACGGTGGATCCGCCCTTGATTATCGTGCTCTTGAGGTAATTTTTCACAAAAACGGCGCAATCAAATGAATCAATTATTTGAGAATGGTCAGTTGGAATAATAGAATAGTAAATATGACACGATGTATGAATGTGAATAATCGCTTTCTTCACATTCACTTTTAACTGTTTGAGTGGTGATCCATCCTTCATTCATAATTTTAATTACTAAAAATTACATAATAATTAAGATTGTAGGTACCCAGAAATTTTTTGTAAAAAATTTCGTAATATATACCTGAATAATTCGCCATGGTGCCGTTTCAACAAGTTTTTTTTTATATTACCTCCACACAGGAGGCCTTGAGGAAAAAAAATCCCCTCAGAGACTATGTCATCTTTGAAAATGCTGTGTGGAGGGTCTTTTAAAGGAAAGGACGTCCTGGGTAGGAAATAGGTTTGAGGGGTTGGTACACGAAGAAAAATGTTATTTTAAAATACGATAATTTTATTCGTAAAAACGGTTAAAAAAGGGACTGAAGTTCTTACGAACAAATTAACAGGGATTCAATGTTTATTGGCGGGAACATGTAAGAATAATTTGTTGGTATACGTAATTTCGTACGTATACCAACAAATTATTCTTACACTCTGAATATCTTCCATTCCGAATCAGCTGTTCGACATCCGCCATGTTGAAATTCGGAGTTTGGAATTCCAAACTTCCAACCTTCAAACTCCGAACTTAGTTCGGAGTTTTAAGGTTGGCGTATCGTGTGGTGGCTGCGGCCAACCTTCCAACTCCAAACTCCGAATTTCAACATGGCGGATGTCGAACAGCTGATTCGGCGCTTATCTTTTCAGTTACCTACAATTATTACGTACAAGTATATACACGACATGTTTTCAAACAATTGTTATACCACTCTCCCATAATAATATTTTCATATTAATGGTACGCGGCACACGTGTCTAGATCGCCGGCCGCTCGCAGACATGTGTGCGGCAGGCTGGTTCGTGTGAGTTGGCCGTCGCGATCGCCTCGGAGGCGATCTCGGGCCAATTCGAACTCCAACCTTCCAACTCGATCTTTTAACGCAAAAACTACCCCTCCACACAATCGTCCAAACGTTTGAAGTTGGCCGCAGTCTGGACGTAGCATTATGAGATAGGCAAGTACCTTTTGTAAGGATTTATAATTTATTTATTTACGTATCGATGTAATAAAGATAGCAACACCAACTTCTCAATAAACGTCAGCAGATAAGCCGATAATAGCCGGTTCCCACGGGGCGACTTTTGTCGGTCAACTCGACAGTTGAAAGCTAATCGACACGTGTGAACACGTTGTCAACAAAGTTATCAACTTTTTTTGTTGCTAGCGAAAGTTGATAGCCCGTCTACTTTTGTCGTTCAAGTATGACTATCGCCATTTTGGTTTTACTAATCGTTCGAGTTTTACATCGAATCGTCGCGTCTGAACACATGTTTCAAGTCGCTTATCATTTTTAGTTACTCGCGGGAAAAAGTAAACGTCAGGCGTTTCATTTATTCGGTACTATTTCCTACCGTCATGGAATCCGTTTCAACCAAAAAATATCTGAAATGGTCGGACGATTTAATGTTCAGATTTATGGATCTGTGTCTTTCGGATCAAAAACAAGAAGTATACAAAAATAGAATATTATTTTTGAAATGTAAATAATATTATTTTGAAAAAAAATGTGTTGGATGCGCCTAATTCACTCCTTCTCATGATCCATTTTCTCATCCAAGTACGACGTTTTTTATATTTTTTCGTAATCTCCAGCTCCTCTCACAGAACATCAGAAATTAGATAGACGCACGCACTAACAATTTCAGTTGACGCCATTTTGAATGTCAAAATCGGTTCAACTTAAATTGAAACGTGTGAACAAAATGTTGCTCAACTTTTTTCGTAAAATAAAAGTTGGTCAACAAAAATCGAAACGTCTGAACGCCCCATTTACGTCAAATTATATTGAAAATATTATTTCATTTCATCTTTAGATGTAGTGAAATATTGATAATGGCGAACGAAACACCAGAAAGCGAATTCGTGGCTGGCGGGAATCGTGAACCAGACTGATGTTGAAACCATGATCCGGTCCCAAAAACAAATGTAATTATTGATATTTCTGTATAGTTCTTAAATTATGGCTTGCATTGTTGTGTTTCATTACAATTTTAGCATTGGAATGTATTTAAAAAAAAAAAAATTATAGCGAATACTTCGCAAGAGTCTCAACTGCTCCCGTCTGGAGCCAGTGAGACTATGGCATCACCAATTGGGGTATGTTATGAGGCTGAAGGTAAGTGGGGAAGGGAAGGAGACGAGGAAGAGGAAGGTGGGGAAGTACCTGGCTATTCAGATCTAGTCACTAAACACGGCTAAAGCCATTTCAAGCAACGTTTCAATTCTGAATGGTGGTCTTACACGATATTACTTGTGTTCTATGGCAGCCATTTGTTTAGAGCCATTTCAGTGACCAATCACATTTACATCCCGAAGTCATTGAAATTCTCGCACTTCTACTTTTCTCCCTGCGATAACCGTCGCACTTCGCCTTGTATGTAAGTAAATTCATTATTAATAAGATAGAAGCCCCTCACCTGCTGCTCGTTTATAAGAACATATCATAACAAGTTCCTTTTCCTCGACATAAAACATAATTTTGTTGTACCTTTTTTATTTTTAGTCATTTTCGATTTTCTTTTTCATTCACTCATAAAAAATCGAAATTCGTTTAACAATTTGCTGCACAAGAAATCAATTTTTAAATTTTATTTGTCACGATAGTTTTGTAATCGGGAAATGCTCTTTTAATTAGTATTAGTTATGTTATTATAGTATTGTAAAATCCCGGTATTTTCCCCATAAAATACACAATCGGTTTAAATTCTTAGCCATCCACGCAATGCAATTTTGGGAATTCCGCACGAATCGGCAACCCATATCTTTAGTAGTCCAACTTAATTCATTCAAAAATATTTTTATTACTCAAAATTTCCTTGCGGTTGTGTGGTTTTGCCTTTATTACCAAGATTTTTTTTATTCCGTTCTTAACTTGCGCTTTATCTATGGAAATATCTTTGACGTTTCCTTTGCGTTTCGTTTGTTTCATTGCACTGTATTACCTGCATCCTTACGTCTGCCATTTATTTAAAATTTGTTGTTTTGAGTAGAAGACCTCTGAAAGAACGTCCCTGCGATAAAGTATATTCTCAAACAATTCCATTTTTTTGTGTTTGAAATTTACTAATCGGCTTTTCTACATAGTTATTTAGAACTCCTAATACTAGACATTATTTTAAACCTCGTGTTATCAGATTGTGTTACACGAAAATCTTTATTCATTTCTGCATATATATCGATCGTCAAATTGACTAGTCTGACATCTCCACATACTAAGTTTTAAGATAACTAGGAAAGCACCATTTGATTGCTCACCATAAATCAATAATTATTTACACGTGTTTGCGTTTTACGTATTAATAATGCTATAAAATAATACCGGGGCTTCCGGTACTTTAGTATACCATTTTGAAATATCCCACTTTGTTCAATTCACTACTTTTAGATTTTCACGGCCGAAAGTATTTTTGTTATTTATTTTTGGGGTGTTATGCCGTGTTACGCTATCTCCTTCTTTAGCCAACGTTTCGGACAACGTTACAGTGTCCATTATCAGGGCAGGTGTGTAATTGGTAGTGGTAAAGGGTATGCTTAAGTACGTCTAAGCGATACCGTGTTGCCAGCTCCACTCCTCTACGAGTTGGTAATATTACAAGTCAAAAAGTTATAGTATAAGTAAAAGTTACAATATAAGTCAAAAAGCCCTGATAATGGACACTGTAACGTTGTCCGAAACGTTGGCTAAAGAAGGAGATAGCGTAACACGGCATAACACCCCAAAAATAAACAACAAAAAATTCACTACTTGTTTTTTTCCATCATAATTGATTTGGTGGTGTTTATAAGTAATACGAGTATTTAACCAAATAGAGGGTACACTTTTACATATAACTGCATGACTAACTGGTTGGCGCTCGCGTCAGTGTAGTGAAATATAAAATTATATTTGCTTTTCAGAATATCTTGCCATTATCAGATTCAAAGAAATGGATCCCCTGACAACAGTTGTCGGTGTCATTAAGTTAGAACCGGAACCAATATCAGAAGAGGGGAGTCCAACAACCCCTTGTGATGCAATATTGCAGTACGGGATAGTTAAACAAGAGATAGAAAACGCTTCTGAGATCAAGTGTGAATCAGGGACTCTAGCGTCAGAGGAAGATGCGCAAAAATGTGGTTCATACTCTGAAATACTTGAATATCCCGCTATTAATAGGGAACTTTTGGTTCAACTGGAACCGATCGACCGGAGTGGAGGTAAGCTATTAAAAAGTTCTTCCAGTGCCAACTCCTATCGGAGGTTGGTTTAGTCAGTCTGCCTGTAATAATTTAAGAATGCGAGTTTTGAGCCATTTTCCTAAAGTTTTTCTTTTAAATCTTCTCACGTGGAATCCGTAGAAATCGTTTTTTTTTTATTTATTTTCGAAAGGTTTTATGAGTGTTTTTCAATAATAATAATGCCTGTGTCATGCATAATAAATATTTAGAAATTCAATTTTAATTCCTAATAATAATAATTAGGAATTAAATGAAAAATGTTATGGCTATTATTATTACAAAATATACAAATTCATTCAGGGCAACGCAGATTCTGAAAATATTTTCTTTTCCATATCTGCCATTTACACAATACACCTTTCATTTATACACATCTGTACTTGGGAAGTAACTAGGATTAAGTGGGACTCTTTCGCAGAATCATTGGTTGACAGAATCAGAAGTTAAAACCAGTCCTGTGTTCTAAACGTAACGTTAGTATAGATTGGAGACAACTCCCTCGAAAGGAAAATGAGCACAAAATATTTCTAATCGTAGATTCCTAACTCTCGTGGGATCTCCACATAAATCATGTAAAGGAGAAAATTACTCGCATAACTGGTGTACTATACAGGCTTCCAGGATTACTACCCATTCCTTTATTAACTTCAGTCTACTACGCCATGGTACACTCACACCTTTCCCATCTCTGCTGTATCTGGGGCTTTGCCTCAAAGAAATTGATAGCAGACCTGCAATACCGAACCAGGTGGTTCAAAACCAAGCGCTTAGAAATGTTTGTGGACTTCCATGGGACACTCATGTCAGGGACATCTATTCAGTTTCCGGTATTCTTCCAATCACAATCCTTCCTAAACATCAAATCACAAGCACCATCCTACAAATTACCCAAAAATCAACTCACACTAACATCAAGCCACTTTACAATCAAGACATCCACAACCATAATACTCGAAATAACAATAAAATCCGCGTTCCTCAAACATACACTACAAAATATGGGATAAAATTTCTGAACTATAATGCCTATACACTATATAATTCGCTTCCAGATATGTACAAAAACAGCATAATAAAAAATTGCAATCCGATGCTTTAAAGGAATATTTTTTAACTACATTAAAAAATGAAAATATGTAATTGTCTTGTCATTTTTTGTTCTATCTTATATACCTACTCGTATCATGTTTTCTCTCTTTACTTGTTTTTTCTTGTTGTTTGTTCTACTTAACCTGTCTTTATTTTTATTTTTATGCTGTACTGAATATAAAAAATAATATTATGATATCAAAATACCTTTGTAGAATTGTAACTACTACCTCCTACCTATGAAATGTAAGTTCCTCCTACCCTAAAATGAGTTTTGTAACCCATCGGGATCGCTCTAGCAAGAAATAAAAAAAATAAAACTATAAGTGACCAGAGTTATCTTGGCCTCTCAGAAACTGGGCGAAATGTACAGGGCACGCATACACTTTAATAGTGCACAACTGCTAACCCTGTACAAATCGCGTGTACGCCCCACGGTTGAATTTGGCAGCCGTCTCTGGTCAGGAGCCCCAATGTGCCTGAAAAAACCCTCCTGTGTTGTGCTGGCTGGGCTCAGGTGTATTTATTTTTTGTAAGAGAAAACAAATTTATTTTTTAAACATCATTCGTAATCTATCATAAATTTGAGATAACATCAAAACAGTATTAAAAAAAACATGGAGATTAAAATATCTTAGGTCAACATAACTGTCGAAAATAGAGCTCTCACTATATTTTCATTTTTTGGGGATTCAAAACTTGCAGAAACTTGCCATAGTGCAGATTTGAAATCAGAAACTTCACTTTTATGTTTTAGTTACCGAAAAAAACACTAAGTTCGTTGAATCAATCCATGTCGTAAAATGGATATTTTATCTTTTGTCTGTTGAATACTCGATGCCATTATTAATTTTATGTTTGTTTTTCAGATTTCGATTCGTTGACATCACCTGTTATTGATTCAAAAGTCGCAAAGACTGAAAAGTCAGTAAAAAACCTGAAAACAGTGTTCTGCCCTTCCTGTTCCTACGCATGTAGTTTTAAATCTAATCTGGTTCCACATTTAAGAACCCACACTGGAGAGAAACCATTCTCGTGCTCGGAATGCACTTACGCTTGCAGTCGGAAAGATCAGTTGATTAGCCACATAAGAACCCACAATAAAGAGAAACCCTTCTCATGCTCGAAATGCACTTACAGGTCTCGTTTTAAAAGCAGTTTGGTTTTTCATTCTAGAACCCATACAGGAGAGAAACCATTCTCTTGCTCGGAATGCTCATTTAGGTGTTGTAAAAAAAGCGGTGTGGTTAAACATGCTAGAACCCATTCTGGGGAGAAACCATTTTCATGCTCGGAATGCACGCACAGGTTCAGTCGTAAAGGGGATATGGTTTCTCATTTTAAAACCCACACTAGAGAGAAACCATTCTCCTGCTCAAAATGCTCTTATATTTGCAGTCGGAAGGATTGTTTGATTAGACACGCAAGAACCCACACTGGAGAGAAACCATTCTCTTGCTCAGAATGCCCTTACACTTGCAGTCGAAAACATATTTTAGTTAAGCACGCTAGAACCCACACTGGAGAGAAAGCATTCTTATGCTCGGGATGCACTTACACTTGCAGTCGGAAATGCGATTTGGTTAACCACGCTAGAACTCACACTGTCTAGAAAACGTTATAATGGTCGGAATGCATGTAGAGCTGCAGCCGAAAAAGTGATATGGTTTTTCGAACTCGAACCCACACTTTAGAGAAACCATTCCAATGATCGGAATACAACTTACAGGTTGAATAAAAAAGTCAAATGTTGTATTCACGCTAGCCCAGCGGTCGGCAAACTTATTAGCCAAGGAGCCAAATATGTACATTACTATGATAAAATAAAACTTGAAAGCCGAATCTGTTTATTGATTAAGCAGGCATTTATTATAATTTTAGCCCTTTATTGATGAAGCCCCTGAATAAAACTTGATATCATACTAAATTAACATTTTATTTATTGATAAAAAATAATATGTAATTAGGGAATCCATAAATTTAAATATTGTTTTATTTTTTATAGTGAATACCTCACAAGAGTCCCAACTGCTCCCGTCTGGAGCCAGTGAAACTATGGCATCCCCAATCGGGGTATGTTATGAGGCTGAAGGTAAGTGGGGAAGGGAAGGAGACAAGGAAGACGAAGGTGGGAAAGTACCTGACTATTCAGATCTAGTCACAAAACACGGCTAAAGCCATTTCAAGCAACGTTTCAATTCTGAGTGGTGGTCTTAGACCAGGGCGATACTAGGAGTATCTTCCACTCTGGAACGTGCCGCAAATAATCTATATAATATTTTAAAAAATTAATTGTGAAATAACACAAATCATTTAAATAAAATGTATTTTCGCACGCCGGGTTCGAACCCGCGGCCTTCAGAATGGGAGTCTAATGCCCTACCGCTGGACTATGCCGGCCGGCCAAAAGCATGAGAATGACTGACAAATACTATGTAAATAATGCCGACAATATCCTTGCATCTCTTTGGAGAGTTTGAGTAGGTAAGTCGGGTTGGTACGTTGTTTTTCTTAATTTTAGGCAGGATTCCGGGTTGTCATCGATAAGGCGAATTTTCACTTTAATCTTGATAAATTGCATGCTTCAAAATCATTGTTCGCACGAATAATAACCGTAAAGGGAAAAAACAGCCAACGTGAGTTTTTTCAGCATAAGAGTTAGGAAAACAATTCCAGGCATATAATATGATCATGTCTTCCTGCTCTAGGTCTTTCAAAGCAGATCAGTTTCGTTGTGAACTAAGCTCACATTTTTGTTCTTCAATATTTCCAAATCAACACAAAGACGTTCAAATTTACTGCTATATATTTCCTTGTTTTTTAAATCCAGCAAATGTAAATGTATTAAAGTTGCCATGTTACCAATGTCAATTGTTCGTGAACATTTGTGCCAGAGCCGCACTTAAGAAGCCAAAGAGCCGCATGCGGCTCCGGAGCCGCACTTTGCCCACCAATCAGCTAGCCCATAGAGGAGAAAAACCTTTCTTATGCCCGGAATATGCTTTCAGTTGGAATCATAAGAACAATTTTCGCTCCTTTTCCTACCCGCAACCTTGGCATAAAAATATATATTCCGTACCGTGACAAACTTCAACTGAGCAACAACCGTGCGAATTGGATCATTTGTATTATTCGAATAATTACTGGTTATTTTTGTTGTTTATTTTTGGGTTATTATGCCGTGTTACGCTCCTTCTTTAGCCGACGTTTCAGACTACATTACAGTATCCATCATCAGGGCAGATGTGTTATTGAAAGTGGTCAAGTCTATGCTTAAGTACGTTTAAGCGATACCGTGTTGCCAGCTCCACTCCTCTACGAGCTGGTAAGACAGTATAATTCAAATTTGTTTTTTGCGTTTAGTTTTGGTGTAGCCGTCAATTACCGGATACCAAGAACTATTGAGCTTAGCTCCGTCATCTCTTTTAATATTTATGGGGTTTTTGGGAATTTCAATTGCCTCCGTAATTAGGCGTGCTCTATGAGTTTTAGGTCTTCCCAGGACTTCAGGAACAAATCCAAACTAATGGCCGGTTTCAATCAAATGCTCGGTGATTCCTGATTTGTCAGGGTGGCCGAGTTTACATGCTCAAAAGTGTTCCGATATCCTTTTGGAGATAGTCCGCTCTGTCTGGCCTACATAGACTTTGTCACATCCGGAACAGCTGAGTTTATATACTCCATCTGTTTCCAGAGGGAACTTAGTCTTTTCAGACCTCAGTAAGTCCTGTATATTTGTCGTGGTTCCGAAGACAGTCTTGTTTCTTTCTTTTCTCAATAGCCATAATTAAATCATAATTACTGGTCAGTTTAACTACGAGATAACGTGTGTTTATTTGAAATCCAGCGAAATGTACTGAGCGCTTCAAAGTGTAAGATGACTCCTCCATTTTTCTGCTGAAGTTATGTGAGTAACTTTTTATGCCATCCATGTTCCTCCAATTCCTGAGAATTTCTAACAGAACTCACACCGGAGAGAAACCATTACAGCACTTGGAATGCACATACAGGTGCATTCTTAAAAAGGATTTGGTTTTTTATACTAAAATCAACACCCGATAGAAACTATTCATACTTCGACCGGTCAGTGGTTGAGTGGGCATCACGTTTGGGTCCCACCCAGGCGTTCCGTGTTCGATTCCTCAGCTGGCTAAGTCCTCCATCATAACACAAGCAACATCTTCCGCTTAGTGTGGTGGTAGTACTCGTAGAAGATTTTCAATGTTGTTGGTTTATTCGTAACCCGGGAATGTTTGTCTTTCTTTTTAAATTTTTTTTGTTTAATGTGAATGGGTAGGAAGAAATATAGGTATGCTTAAAAAATGGTTATGCGAATTACTTTTGAAAACTTAAACACTGTTTTTCTATTAATATCGTAATTTTTTTCGTTTATTTTATCGGATTTTTTATTTTTTTTTTTATTTATAAATGCTATTTTATATGTGCTATTTTGTGTAATATATTTATATAGGTATGTATTTTATGTACCTGCCTCAATTGTTAAAAAGCTGTTGTTAAAATAATCCGTTGACGAACTGAATGAAATCGATCAGAGTATGGGAATATTAAAAAAAACATAGAATATTAATAAATTAAAAAATCAGTGTATTAATATTTTTTAATTTGCAGTAAATTTTTATCATATACATACGAGTATGTGTCGTTTCCTTACAATTACCACAACTGTATTTATGTTGTTTAGTTTCATTGTTATTATTATTCCTTTAATCAATTTTATTGTTATTTTTCATGTAAAAGCCCACAAGTGCGTTAACAAATAATAAAATAAATAGATACATTTATTTAACTCGTAAGTCCAGAGGCCCTAGCACGCTTGCTCTATATCGATCGGTAGGATAACTATCGGTAACTTCTCATCGTTCCCCAGCTTGACTACAGATCGCTAACGAATAAGTGGCAGTTCACAATGACTAAGTGTCCTTAACATATTCGACATCAATTATTGTGTGTACGTTAGCGATGTGCAGTTGTCCTAGGGAACGATGAGAAGTTACCGATAGTTATCCTGCCGATCGATATATATATATACTCGACTCTTCTCTGAAAACAACGTCTTAAACATACGGCAACTCCATCTAAAATTTACACAAACTCATTTCTTGTTTAAATATACGAAAAAACCCTCTTACATCACAATTACACCACCAGAACAATAACAAACCGAAACTACAATGTACCTACACTACATACCACGTCAGCTCGAAGACACTTCATGTACCTAGCTCCAAAAATATTTAACCTTCTCCCCGACAACTTAAAAACTGAAACCCAACCCCATAACTTTAAAAAACAATTATCTCTATGGATCGTCACACTTAGGAACTATGATATATAATCTTTTTTTTACTTAAATTAATTTGTATAACTCTAATATCTATTAATATTATAATTAACCTATTATTATAAATTATTATTAAGTATCAAAATATTTAGAAACCTCGATGTATATAATTTGTAATTTAATTTAATTTGATTTGTATAATTTAGTAAATTATAATTCAATTTATCAACCATCATACTATGTAACTTATAAATAAATTATTATTTATCTGTAACCCACATTTTCATAAATTCATTGTCATATTATCCGTAAACTACACTATAATCAATTATTGTATTATCTGTAACTTCGTTAACATAAATTCAATGTTATATTATTTGTAAATTTCATCTATCAATTATTATTTTATCTGTAAATTTAATTGTCATAAATTCCTTGTTATATGTATTACCTGTAAACATCATTATCATCAATTACTATATTATATGTAAAATTCATTATCATAAATTCATTGCTGCATTAACTGTAAACCTCATTATCATATTTGTATAATTTAGTAAATTATAATTCAATTTATCAACCATCATACTATGTAACTTATAAATAAATTATTATTTATCTGTAACCCACATTTTCATAAATTCATTGTCATATTATCCGTAAACTACACTATAATCAATTATTGTATTATCTGTAACTTCGTTAACATAAATTCAATGTTATATTATTTGTAAATTTCATCTATCAATTATTATTTTATCTGTAAATTTAATTGTCATAAATTCCTTGTTATATTTATTACCTGTAAACATCATTATCATCAATTACTATATTATATGTAAAATTCATTATCATAAATTCATTGCTGCATTAACTGTAAACCTCATTATCATATTTGTATAATTTAGTAAATTATAATTCAATTTATCAACCATCATACTATGTAACTTATAAATAAATTATTATTTATCTGTAACCCACATTTCCATAAATTCATTGTAATATTATCCGTAAACTACACTATCATCAATTATTGTATTATCTGTAACTTCGTTAAGATAAATTCATTGTTATATTATTTGTAAATTTCATCTGTCAATTATTATTTTACCTGTAAACATCATTATCATCAATTACTATATTATATGTAAAATTCATTACCATAAATTCATTGCTGCATTAACTGTAAACCTCATTATCATAATTATTATATTATCAGTAAACGTACTTCATTACCTTAAATTTTATAATCTGCATACTTCACCCGCCATAACACAGGGACATCCCTAGCATGGCGGGCGAAATAACACAATATCTCTCTCTCTGGTTTCAATCCTGGGATTGGTTTGCAGCAATTTCCTTTATTTTTTTCTTCCATTCTTCCCTGTCTTGTGCGGCTCTTTTGAGGTCTGCATATGATGAGCAGCGCATGTCCACCAGCGGGTCCTCCAGGTACTCTCGGCGTGGACGTCTAATTTAATTCTAATGCGTTTTTTTTAAGGTATAAAAATACACGGACAAAAGGTGGATATGATAAGGTTTGCTGACGATATTGCTATGGTTGCTGAAAGCGAAGAAGAACTGCAAGAGGCCTTAACAATCATGCAAAGCATTCTTCAAAACAACTACACAATATCTACACTATGTATAAAATTCTTTAATAAATAAATAAATAAATATAGAGCAAGCGTGCTTGGGCCTCGGAGCAGAACCTTTTCTTCTATCCATATTAGCGGAATATTTATTAGCTCCTTGTTGTATTTGAATACAGCGATGATTGACTTTTTATAATGAACTTACAAGTTCCCGGCATGCGTTGCTATGTCACTTAAGTAAATAAATTGCTTCTCCCTGGGTGTTCTTTCCCATTCGTCCCCGTACCCCTTCGGTTTCCCTTTCCCCGAATGCCCCCCCTTTGTTTCCCTCCCCACTCCCTTTTACCCTCCCCTTGCCACCGTCTTCATGAAATACACACATTCTTCACCTATTGTAATTTTTTTATTCAAATTTCATAATACCATTGCTCCCTAGTATATATAGGAATTGCTAAATCAAGGAAATAATTTCATGATGCCAGAGCTCACAACTATAATGTAAAAAACCATTGCTGGCATGCGAGCATCAAATCACCACGGGACAAACAAAGAAACATTATTTATTTTTTAGTTGATAAACTAATGTTTAAGACAAGATTTTTGAAAAAATGTAATTAGCGGTAATTGTTGAATGAAACACTAGGTATATGTTCAATCATTTGGCGGGTAGGTGGTAACCCGCCGTAGCTTAAAGGTAGAGCTCCTGACCGGCAGTCAGAAAGGTGCGGGTTCGAGTCCCGTCGGCGACATGTATCTTTTTCTCGGGATTTTTTTTCAATATGGATGAGTGTTTCAGGCTAATAATTATTGCTTATAATATTAATAAGGAAACATTAATTTTTATATACTGGGGTTGTACAAGTAATAAAACGTATTCTTTGCATGTTCGCACAAGTTTTGGAAAAATTCGAAGATATAGGTCTTTCTGAAGTAGCTCTAAATCTTTTCAAAGAATATCTCCATGAAATGTAACAAAAGTTAAAAGCTCAGAATCAGAACCGATAGAAAACAACCTTGGTGTTCCGCAAGGGTCAGTATTAGGTCCAATTCTCTTCATAATTTACATAAATGATATAATTTAAACCATAATACATTGCCAAATTTATATTATTTGCAGACGATATATTAATCTATATTTCATGTAAAGACTACGTAGATTCAATTAACAAATAAAATGAAAACCTACAAAATATATCAAAACGGCCGAAACTAAACAAGTTAAAACTGAATGTAAACAAAACAAAATGTATATAAATAAGCAATAAAATGCACAACACAGAATTAAATTTGACAATAAATAATGAAAAATTCAAAAAGTAAATGAGATCAAATACCTGGGTGTAATACTGGATTCAAAACTAACGCTCACAGCAAATTTTGTATATGTGCTAAAGAAAGTAAAAAAAGGTTAATTTTCTTAGAAGAATAAGAAAAAAACTGAATGGAAACACTACAGAGCTCATTTATAAAACAATAATTGCTCCACATATATATATATTAATGCTCGTAACCACCAGATTTTAAGACAATCGCAGTCTTGCGAAAAACGACCACTTTGCCCCTCAAGTTTAACCGACCTCAAAGCTGATTTTCGCGAGAAAGCGACCGTGGATAAAAATACATACGATTTTTTCAGACCTGATTTGTATGGGAAAAATTCAGCCAGAATTTTACCAATTGCAAATTTTCATATAAAAAAACTGATGCAAAAAAAATAAACTGCTAAAAAAACTGATGTATTAAAACCTAGCGGCGAAAACTAGAAGCGCTCTTTATTCGACGATGAAATTCAAAGTTATATTGCCAGCCGCCAGGTTCGCCCCTCAAAAAAGGAATAATTTATCGTCAGACCTTCACGAAAAATTTCTGAAAGAGCCTCAGTACTGAAATCGTAAAGTGTATATTTTTTAAATATATGGCGTCTCACCTCAAAATTTTACATTTCGACGAGCCTCGAGGTAAATCAAAATTGCGACTTAAAAAAGATACCTGGCTTAGATGTTTTTGTATTATTTCGACTACGACAGGTTTCGGAACATTAAAAATATATTATATTTATGACTTTTCATGGAAATTTTGTCAGGATTCGTTTTCAAACGTCGGTAATTTCTGACGTTTACGAAAAAAATTCCGAGTTAAAAACTGTTAAAATGTTCGTAGCCAGTAAAAAAATTGCTTTATTACGTATAAAATAAGTTTCACTTGCCAAATAATTCGAGTTCATTTGTTTTTTCTAGGTTGTGTAATGTCATTTATTGATTTTGTCGACACCCAGCTCGAAAATACGAAATGGCTTTAAAAATATCGATCTGGGCTTTCAAAATTTAGTAAAACCTTTTCGACAAGAGTTTTACGAATGTAAATCGACAGTCATATTGACAATGTTTCTTGAAAAAACGTCCGTTATTTTAATTTCCAATCTGACATTTGAAAAAAAAAAACATCTCAAAGGCGCATTCGGAAACCGGTATAAAATAATGGTTGACACGATTTACCTGCTCCACTGGCGGCAAGATTTAGTACCACTCTAATTTGCTAAGAAACATTTCAACATCGGTCGAAATTCAAATTATTCCCAAAGAAACTGGAGTGTTGAAAATGTTACTACATTTTAATCATAGCTTCAAATATCGAATGTCGAATGCATTGCGGTGAAAAATTTCCTTTCTGATAAATATGAATTTTTTTTTTAATTATTATTAACGATTTTTTTTCTTATTTTTTTTTTTAAAGAAAAAAGAGTCGTTCGGTCGCGATTAACGCTGGTGTGTCATAGAAATATTTCTCCAATTAAGGTTCTTAGATTTTTTTTATTTTTCAGTACAATTATCGTTATGAATAATTATTTATTACTAAAATAGTATGTTTGTTGATGAATTCAAAAACTGGACACTCGACCGATGTCATTTCCAGAAAAATATTTTAAGAAAAACAAAAACAAAAAAATTCTTCTGAAAATGCACAATTTTTAAATCAATTTATTTGGATTGAAAATCGGGAAAGAAATTATTCTGGATCATGTACTATCAGGGAATTCAGTAGAGATGGCCCATTTTGTTGTGTTCAAATAGTGATGTTAAACTGCATAAGTACTTACCCGCTAACTTGAAATATTTTCTATGTAATTTTTAGGCGATAACGAGTAGGTACCTATCCGGACAATAAATTATTGGTTTGATGTGATTATTTTTGATTTAAAAATTTCAAATAAATAATATTGGGCCATTTCTGTGCAAAAACTTAAGTAAAAAAATTATCAAAGATGGTGGCAAATATTTGCCAAAATTCGTATTGTTGGTTTGTTTTTCAATAAATAATTTTTTTTTAACAGGTTTGTGAAAGATTTTTTCTGAAAATTTTTTATTGCAATTAAGTTTAGTTTCATATAATATTTTTTTACCAAGTAGTAAAAATTTGTAAAGCGCCGTTTTTGTATTTTGCGTGTTTATAGTAACTTTCAAGGTGAGTTGTGTGCATTGGTACCGCCGCCCCGGGAATAATTTAATGGATGACTTAATTAATGGGGTACTTAACTCGAGTATTTTTATTAAATGTTCGGAAAATCTATTGGAAGCCGTTTTTACAATAGCTCCATACAGGAGGACCTAAAGAAAATAATTCCGCTCGGGGCCTATGTGGTCTTTCGGAATGCTGTGTGGAGGGTAATTTTTAGGAAGGGAAGGAGAGGATGTTCTGAGAAGGAAAAGGGTATGAGGGGTGGGTAGGAATCTGGGGATCAGGGCGTCCCCTCAACCAGTCTCTCCCGATCTGGCCTGCCACGCAATTGGTGGGCAGACGCATCCACCGCCAAGACTCGGACAAACCTCACCCTATGAACCCGGGCACCACTGCTAAATCACCAAACATAGCGAACCACTTGGAGTGACCTATTGCCAAGGTGTTGGTTATCCAATAAATGGTTCCCGGGCGGCTGCACTTCTTGCTTCATCCACATTCAAACACATCCACATTCAAACATCATATTTGCATTTAAGAATTGTTTTTGAAGACTTTTCTTAGGTTAGTCATGCGACATATCGATTCTGACCGAACCGACCTGAAAGCCGATTTTCGCAAGACAGTACGAAATTTTCAGACCAAATTTGTATGGGAAAAATTCAGTGCGGATAATTTTACCAATTGCAAATTTTCATATAAAAAAACTGATGCAAAAAAAAAACTGATACACCTTCACCCAAGCGGCGAAATCTAGAAGCACTCATTATTCGACGAACAAATTCACTAAAAGTTATATTTCCAGCCGACAGATTCGCCCGTCAAAAAGAAAATATTTAGCGTAAAACCTTCACGACAAATTTCACTACAAAACAGTAGCAGTACTGAAATCGTAAGGTGTATATTTTTTTTAATATAAGGCATCCTCACTTCAAAATTTTGCATTTCGACGAGCCTCATGTAAATCGAAATTGCGGCTTAAAAAAGATTGTCGGCTTACATGTTTTTGTATTATTTCGACTACGACAGGTTTCGGAACATTGATAATATATTATATTTTTGACTTTCCATGGAAATTATCTCAGGATACGTTATTAAACTTCGGTAAATTTTGACGTTTATGAAAAATTGCCAAAAATAAAACGTTTAAAATATTGGCAGCCAGCTAGCTACCTAACGGTGATTTTAAATACTGGGTAGGTACTTTATAACTTGCGGCTAACTTCACGGCTAAACACAGCGAGCATAGTAACACGGCCGATAACAACAACCCGTAGCATTTTCCTTATAGGTTTTGTATGAAAATGTTTTTTAAAAAGATGGCGGATTTCGATTTTCGGGCTTTGATTTAAGGGGTTTGTGCTAATGTTTGTGTTCAGTCTTGCCATTATAAAAAAATATGGAGAAGCTTATCACTGGGTAGGTACTGTATGTATGTACTGTAGGTAAAACTTTTTTTCACGTATTTCAAATTAATGATATGAAATAAAAAAGGCACCAAAGATGGTAGGTACTTTCTTCCATCGTATTACAAATTAATGATATGAAATTTTTAAAAATTACCAAAGATGGTAGCATATTTTGCCAATACATAATTGTTGGTTTTTTTATAGACATTTATTTTTTTAACCGGTTTTTAAAAGTTTTTTTTCGGTAATTTTTTATTGCAAGTAAATTTATTTTCATATTATTTTTTGTTCAGTAATAAAAATTTGTAGAGTGCCGTTTCTGTGTAAAATCATCGATGCCAGGGATGGTTTCTACATATGATATTGAGATTTGGAATTATTTGATATACTATTCATCCGATTGAGATGAAACTTTGGTAATTTGCACGTATAATGGTAAGCTCTGGCGTCATGAAATTATTTCCAATGCTATTCATCTGATTGCGACAAAACTTTTGGGATTTGATGTGTCCATGCCCGGGATAATTGTTATGCATAATAGTAAGCTTAGGCATTATGAAATTATTTCCTATACTTTTCATCCGATTGAGATGAAACTTTGGGAATTCGATGTTGGCATGCTCGGGATGGTTTCTATATAAAAGAGTAAGCTCTGGCATTATGAAATTATTTCCAATACTATTCATCCGATTGTGATAAATTTTGGGGATATGATGTGTGCATGTTCGAAATGGTTTTTAAATATAATAATAAGCTCTAGCGTAATGAATTTATTTACAATAATATTCATCCGATTGCGATGAAACTTTGGTGAGTTATTGTGCGCACGCCCATGAATTTTTCTTTATATAATGGGAAGCTTTGGCGTTATCAAATTTTTACAAAAATTTTCAATAGGTGTAACGGGCGTTATTAGGAAAGTGAGTGTATATCATATAATTTAGAAACAATTTATTAGTGAAAAAATTGAGCGGTAAAATTCTAGGCCCCTTTTTGCGAGAAAAGGCCCATACTGAACGCCTTAACCAGGGCGACTAAAGTGGCTAAGTAGCGGGTGTACAAAATAGAGCGATTAACTTACAGTACTCTTGCTTCATCCACATTCAAACATCGATTATTTATCTTCAAATATTTAATTTTTCAAAAAATGTAGACACACACTTCTTGCTTCATCCACATTCAAACGTCAAATCGCTTAGTGCTTTAACCAATTAGTTGCCTTGCAACGGGCAAAAGCTAGTATATATTAATGCTCTAAACGACCATATTTTAAGACAAGCCCTGCAGGCGAAAAACGACCACTCTCCCCCTTAAGTTTAACCGACCCGAAAGCTGATTATCGCGAGACAGGGACCGTGGATGAAATCACATACGATTTTTTCAGACCTGATTTGTATGGGAAAAATTCAGCCAGAAGTTTTACCAATTACAAATTTTCATATAAAAAAACGGATGCAAAAAAAAAAACTGCTAATAAAACTGATGTATGAAAACCTAGCGGCGAAAACTAGAAGCGCTCATTATTCGACGAAGAAATTCAAAGTTATATTGCCAGGCGCCAGGTTCGCCCCTCAAAAAAGGAATAATTTATCGTCAGACCTTCACGAAAAATTTCTGAAAGAGCCTCAGTACTGAAATCGTAAAGTGTATATTTTTTAAATATATGGCGTCTCACCTCAAAATTTTACATTTCGACGAGCCTCGAGGTAAATCAAAATTGCGACTTAAAAAAGATACCTGGCTTAGATGTTTTTGTATTATTTCGACTACGACAGGTTTCGGAACATTAAAAATATATTATATTTATGACTTTTCATGGAAATTTTGTCAGGATTTGTTTTCAAACGTCGGTAATTTCTGACGTTTACGAAAAAAAATCCGAGATCAAAACTGTTAAAATGTTCGTAGCCAGTAAAAAAAATGCTTTATTACGTATAAAATAAGTTTCACTTGCCAAATAATTCGAGTTCATTTGTTTTTTCTAGGTTGTGTAATGTCATTTATTGATTTTGTCGACACCCAGCTCGAAAATACGAAATGGCTTTAAAAATATCGATCTGGGCTTTCAAAATTTAGTAAAACCTTTTCGACAAGAGTTTTACGAATGTAAATCGACAGTCATATTGACAATGTTTCTTGAAAAAACGTCCGTTATTTTAATTTCCAATCTGACATTTGAAAAAAAAAACATCTCAAAGGCGCATTCGGAAACCGGTATAAAATAATGGTTGACACGATTTACCTGCTCCACTGGCGGCAAGATTTAGTACCACTCTAATTTGCTAAGAAAAATTTCAACATCGGTCGAAATTCAAATTATTCCCAAAGAAACTGGAGTGTTGAAAATGTTACTACATTTTAATCATAGCTTCAAATATCGAATGTCGAATGCATTGCGGTGAAAAATTTCCTTTCTGATAAATATGAATTATTTTTTTAATTATTATTAACGATTTTTTTTCTTATTTTTTTTTTTAAAGAAAAAAGAGTCGTTCGGTCGCGACTAACGCTGGTGTGTCATAGAAATATTTCTCCAATTAAGGTTCTTAGATTTTTTTTATTTTTCAGTACAATTATCGTTATGAATAATTATTTATTACTAAAATAGTATGTTTGTTGATGAATTCAAAAACTGGACACTCGACCGATGTCATTTCCAGAAAAATATTTTAAGAAAAACAAAAACAAAAAAATTCTTCTGAAAATGCACAATTTTTAAATCAATTTATTTGGATTGAAAATCGGGAAAGAAATTATTCTGGATCATGTACTATCAGGGAATTCAGTAGAGATGGCCTATTTTGTTGTGTTCGAATAGTGATGTTAAACTGCATAAGTACTTACCCGCTAACTTGAAATATTTTCTATGCAATTTTTAGGCGATAACGAGTAGGTACCTATCCGGACAATAAATTATTGGTTTGATGTGATTATTTTTGATTTAAAAATTTCAAATAAATAACATTGGGCCATTTCTGTGCAAAAACTTAAGTAAAAAAATTATCAAAGATGGTGGCAAATATTTGCCAAAATTCGTATTGTTAGTTTGTTTTTCAATAAATAATTTTTTTTAACAGGTTTGTGAAAGATTTTTTCTGAAAATTTTTTATTGCAATTAAGTTTAGTTTCATATAATATTTTTTTACCAAGTAGTAAAAATTTGTAAAGCGCCGTTTTTGTATTTTGCGTGTTTATAGTAACTTTCAAGGTGAGTTGTGTGCATTGGTACCGCCGCCCCGGGAATAATTTAATGGATGACTTAATCAATGGAGTACTTTCTTGAGTATTTTTATAAAATGTTCGGGAATACTACCGGGAGTAGAGAACTTTTTTTTTTTACAATCGCTTCATACAGGAGGCCCCGAATAGTATTAATAATTCCTCTCAGGGCCTATGTCATTTTTGGGAATGCTGTGTGGAGGATTTCTTTTTGTAAAACGCCGTTTCTGTATGTTGCATGTTTATATTATCATTCAATGTGAGTGGTGTGCATTGGTACCGCCGCCCCGGGAATTATTTAATGGATGACATTCTAAACGGGGTACTTAACTCGAGTATTTTTGTACAATATTCGGAAAATCTACAGGGAGTAGTTTTTACAATAGCTCGATACTGGAGGCCCGGAAGAAAATAATTCCCCTCGGGGCCTACGTCGTCTTTGGGAATGCTGTGTGGAGGGTTATTTTTAGGAAAGGAAGGAAAGGATATTCTGAGAAGGAAAAAGGTATGAGGGGTGGGTAGGAATCTAGGGATCAGTGTATGGAGTGACGGACGAATGGTCGTATCCCTCCCACTGCGGTGCAAGATGATGTTCCGAGAGAGCTCTGCTGGAGAAACCAAAAAGTCTCCCTACTAATATATTGTTATAGCGCCAAAATTTCTCAAGAAATTCCAAATTTAAAAAAATTTCCAATTTAAAAAATTACATTTAAAATTTTTTTTATGGGTATCCCAAATGTTTCGCTACCCGAGGATTATAAAAAATATATAAAGGACCAAAGAGCATTAAATTCTTTGGGAATGCTGCGTGGAGGGTTATTTTTAGGAAAGGAAGGAGATGATGTTCTGGGAAGGAAAGAAGGTATAAGTGGTGGGTAGGAATCTGGGGATCAGTGTGTGGAGTGACGGACGAATGGTTTTATCCCTACCACTGCGGTGAGGGGTGATGTTTCGAGAGAGCTCTGCTGGAGAAGCCAAAAAGTATCCCTAAACCAGTCTCTCCCGATCTGGCCTGCCACGCAATTGGTGGGCAGACGCATCCACCTCCAAGAGCGGTAAAAACCTCACCCTATGAACCCTGGCACCCCTGCTAAATCATCAAACATAGCGAACAACTTCAAATGACCTATTGCAGGTGTGTTGGTTCCCGAGGCGGCGGTACCCATACCCACCTACCAAATTGAGGTTTTTTGCAATTCTTGCTTCATCCACAGTCAAAAATCATATTTGTAATTTTAAGACTTTTCTAAGGTTAGCCATGTGACATCGTTTTTCAAAAAAAGGTGGGGTTTTCATATTAGTCAACATTTTGGTGGCCATTTTGTTTTTTAAGACTTTTCTACGGTTAGTCATGTGACATATCGTTTTTCACAAAAAAATGTGGGGATTTCATATAAGTCAACATTTTGGTCGCCATTTTGTTTTTTAGGACTTTTCTAAGTTAGTCATGTGACATATAGTTTTTCCCAAAAAAAGGAGGGGGTTTCATATTAGTTAACATTTCTGTCGACATTTTGTTTTTTAAGACTTTTCTAAGGTTAGTCATGTGACATATCGTTTTTCACAAAAATAGTTGGGGATTTCGTATTAGTCAACATTTTGGGCGCCATTTTGTTTTTTAAGACTTTTCTAAGGTTATTCATATGACATATCGTTTTTGACTAAACTGAGGATGGGGATTTCATATTAGTAAAAATTTTGGTCGCCATGTTGTTTTTAAGCCTTTTTTTAGGTTAGTCATGTAACTAATCGTTTCTGGTAAACCGAGGATGGGGATTTCATATGGATTTCATAGGTCGCCAGCGATTAACTCACAGGACCCTTTGAGTAGTTCTCACAATTCTTGCTTCATCCACATTCAAACATCGTTTTTTTTCTTCAAATATATATTTTTTTTTAAATGCAGGCTTACACTTCTTGCTTCATTTACATTCAAACGTTAAATCGCTTAGTGCTTTAACCAATTAGTTGCGTTGCAACGGGCAAAAGCTAGTTTAGATTATTGCTCTACGATGTTATATCTGGCCAATGAAAGATATTTGAACAAGCTAGATGTTACAGAATAATACAGAATAGAGCTATGAGATGTATACTGGGAAAAGTCAAATACGCAAGGGTTGATCAAAAGAGAGAGCAGCTTAATTGGATGCCGGTAAAATAATAAAGTATTGTCCATAAAGTCATGAACAACCAAATGCCAAAATATTTTAAGGATGAAATTGTATTTAATATAATGTACATAATTACGAAACCAGAGTTATCAATATATTAAGATTGCCACATATGTATATATGAAGTTGATATCATGAAATCTAAATCACAGAACTGCCTAATGTACAGAGGACTAAACATGAATTATGAAATGCCTGAAAGTCTGAAGAATGAATGTATTTAAAAAGAAGTGTTATGTTTATTGTTAACTTTCTTCATTTCAAAATGCATTTTTCGTCCCGCAACTTCGCGCTATTTTCCTCTAACACTGTCATATCTTTTTTAAGCCTTAAAATCGTGTTCTTATACGTCTTTGCCAAACTTCAAGATGTCATCTATAAAGTTGATGACTTCTTCCCAACCTAAAATAA
This sequence comes from Limnephilus auricula, assembly GCA_951813805.1. NCBI lineage: Eukaryota > Metazoa > Arthropoda > Insecta > Trichoptera > Limnephilidae > Limnephilus > Limnephilus auricula. The sequence goes on along the minus strand of OX638414.1, from coordinate 5,946,473 downwards.
TTCGTTCTAGTGTTTTCTGGAAAATCTCCGGCGCACACGAGATACCAAACATCATCCTTTTGTATTGATACAATCCTTTGCTGGTAATGGAGGTCGTTATATGTCTTGTGTCTGGATAAAGTTCGATATGATGGAACGCATCTCGTATGTCTAGCTTACTAAAGATTTTAGCTTCTCGAACTTTTGGCAACAGTTCTTCCATCGTTGGCAGTGGATGTTTTTCACGTTGTATGACCGCGTTAGCTCGACGCATATCGACACATAATCGGATGTCGCCTCCGTCTTTAAGCACTGGGATTGTAGGCGAGATCCAGTTAGTAATTTTCAGCAAATCTTCCAGTTTTCTCTTTTTAGTTTGTCTTGTCCGACATTGATTTCTGAAGTGTCCTAAAATGCCACATTTAAGGCAAGCCTTTCCTTCTGCCCGGCAGTTATTGTTATGGCCAAATGTCTGGAACTTCCTCATCAACTACATTCCAATCTGTTATTAGGCCTCCCCTTCCATGTCTCTGTACCGACTCTGTTGATTGACTGATTTTCCACAGGTTTCGTACCAAAATTTCGTAATTAGCGAATAAAATGACTTTTTTCAATATCTTCTTTCGTAGTTTCGGAGACCGAAATCTAACCCTTTTCAGTTATTTGGTCTATGATATGCTCGTCTTCTTTTTCACCTTCTGTGTCACCAAACTGACACTTCTTGGCCTTTAGTAGAAGTCTGACAAGAATTTTTTCGAACTTCTCATCCTGTTCCTGTATAGGGAGACGAAACAGATGTCGCGCATGCACTTTGCTCTGTTTAGGTGCAAATTAGTTGTCTAATTTTTCGATCGCGATGTTAAAAAGTTCGCCTTCATTTGCATTAGCTCCCGGGATGTTGTAGAAGATTTCTTGTAACTCGGGAGCACCGAAATGTAAGACTAACTCTTTTCTTTGCCTCGGTGTCTATGCCTGCCGCCTCGAGGAAAGTGTTCAGACTTTTTTTCCATCTTTTCCAACGGACGGTGACTGAACCCACCTCTCCTTCACATTCGAACCTCTCTAAGGTGAATTATGCCATGGAGCTACCTGTTAAGGTAAGTAACTATGTTGCATATACAAATATGCAATTTTTCAGATTTTTTACATGCTATCGCAATCTAATGCTGGTAATAAAGTGTCTACTGTACGTGACTGCACCGTACTGTAACTAAATATAAGTCGTAAATTAATGCCCGCCCGCAATTTAATTGAAAGTCGCAATTTAATGCAGGGTCGTTATTTTATGCAAAGTCGCAATTTAATGCCAATTTGCAATTTAATGCAAAGTCGCAATTTAATGCAAAGTAGCTCTCTTTCCTTCCACTTCCCCCTACTGGATTCCCCTTCCTCTCCGTGCTGTTGAACTATATGAAATTCACTCATTTTTCAAACAACTAGCGCTAACTATTGTATTTTTATAAAAACTTCATAACGCCAGAGCTCACCATTATAAATTGAAACCCTATGCGCACAACAACTCACTCAAGTTTCATCGCAATCGGATTAATGATATGGGAAATAATTTCATAATGCCATAGCTCACCATTACATACATAAACTTTCACGGGCATGCATACAAAAAATCATCAAAGTTTCATCGCAATAGGATAAATGGTTTGGGAAAGCCAAAGGGACGAACAAAGAAACATTAATTTTAAAATATTATTTTTTTTCTTTATTAGTACATTGTAATTAATCACTGAACACAATATTAACAACTTTCAAAGGAAATAAATTAAGACCACAAAAAAAAAAGATAACGGTCGCAAGTGGGATTCGAACTCAGATCCTCTACTAATCAACCGGGACCAATGTGGTGCAAAAGTCATCACCCTATTAGCCGGTTCACACGGGGCGATTTTTGTCGGTCAACTTTTTTGTTGAAAGCTAATTGACACGTGTGAACACTTTGTCAACAAAGTTATCAACTTTTTTTGTTGCTAGCGAAAGTTGATAGCCCGTCTACTTTTGTCGTTCAAGTATGACTATCGCCATTTTGGTTTTACTAATCGTTCGAGTTTTACATCGAATCGTCGCGTCTGAACACATGTTTCAAGTCGCTTATCATTTTTAGTTACTCGCGGGAAAAAGTAAACGTCAGGCGTTTCATTTATTCGGTACTAGTTTCTACCGTCATGGAATCCGTTTCAACCAAAAAATATCTGAAATGGTCGGACGATTTAATGTTCAGATTTATGGATCTGTACCAAAGCCATCCCTGTCTTTCGGATCAAAAACAAGAAGTATGCAAAAATAGAATATTATTTTTGAAATGTAAATAATATTATTTTGAAAAAAATTGTGTTGGATGCGCCTAATTCACTCCTTCTCATGATCCATTTTCTCACCCAAGTACGACGTTTTTTATATTTTTTCATAATTTCCAGCTCCTCTCACAGAACATCAGAAATTAGATAGAGGCACGCACTAACAATTTCAGTTGACGCCATTTTAAATGTCAAAATCGGTTCAACAAAAATCGAAACGTCAGAACGCCCCATATCGGAAAATGCCATAATTTTTGCAAATAGCGGCAAATATTTTAAGAAACTCGCAGCACTAGACATTCGCCAACTATATATTAAGATAGTGCTTGTCCATATCTGGAAAAATGGTATGATAAATTCCACACAAAAAAATATACATACACGCTACTCAACACATGAAAAATGCATAATTCCTACAACAAGAACCACCTTTTCACAGAGACAATACTCTTACATTGCACCCAAAATATTCAATGAATTAAATATGGACATCAAAAGATCTAGTACCGTTACTCAATTTTCAGCCGGTGTCCAAAAATGGATATCCGGAAAGGGTCGAAATTTCTTTAAAGAATTTCTTTAGGGAACTCCTTTGAATAAGTTCTATAGAGAATTTGTTTGGGGAATTTTTCTGAAGAATTACTTTAAATAACATAGCTATCTATACCACCGATTAAAATTTTCATTTGTAATTAACTTTTTACTAGCCGAAAGTTTAAATATTATTTTATATTGTTAGTTTAAAATGTTTGACACCTCTGATATGTTCGAATTATTTGGTTCATCACTACAAAATGTAGCAATAACAATCTCGGCATTATTATTAGCCGGAGTTTCAATAAGAAGTCATTTGTACATAAATTTGTACTTACCATTATAATTTTACGTGCACATATAAAATATAGTCATTGTAATAATCCGTTGCTATTTGCCCACTCTACAGTGCTAATTTTGCTTTTATATATAATTAATATTTCATCCTCTTTATAGTTTTACATCTACTATACTTTTTATACTCTTTCATCTCTGCTGTATTCTTCCAAACACTCTTTTATTATTATTTTTTTTTCATTTACATTCCTTCATATGCTTTGATTATGTTTCATTTTGTATTATAATATAGTTCTTCTTACTTTCCTTTACATTATTTTATGTTCTTTTATATTCTATATCCACTGTTTAAAAAATCGGCCACCATAACACGGGCATGTGCCTAGTATGGCGGCCATAAATTCCACAATTGTTATATATTTACTATTCAAAGAATAAAGAAACATTAAAAAAAAAAATATATTAGTATTGCTTTGACATTTGTGAAGTAAATAGATTCAAAATAAACGTCAATAAGACGTGAATCTCTATACCTCTTAAGAATGCGAATTTTTTTTTTTGCAAGATCGCCTGGTTTAACCGTTGCAGACTTATTTTTGTGGGGTTTCTTGAAATCACGAGTCTACGTCCACAAGCCTCAGACTTTTGAAGCCCTCAAAGACAATATCCGTCAAGAACGCGTGAACCTATCGCCGGAAGGGTGATGGAAAATGCTATAAATCGGGCGCGTATGGTCACAATTCTGGCGGCAAAAAAGACATCAAATAAACAAATTCCAAAAGTAGAACCAAAATGTTTCATTTATAAAAAAAATTACAGCCGAAGAATATCGGCTGACTACTTTTGCGCCACCCTGTGTATCGTGAGCATTTATTTCATTGCACGGTAATTATTCGCATGCATAATTTGGCAGAAACATCCATTTTCAGCAGTAGCCAGTACACTACTTATTTTTTTGCATCATTTTTATTTTTTGTAATAAATACTCTTCTTTTAAAGCCAGTATTCTGTTTAATTTCTCTCTCTCTTGTTCCTTGAAGGCTCGCTCTTTTCGACTTTCCCTCCGCCGCATTTCATTTTCCCTCCGCTCCAACGCCCGTTCCTTCCGCTCCAACGCCCGTTCCTTCCGCTCCAACGCCCGTTCCTTCCGCTCCAACGCCCGTTCCTTCCGCTCCAGTTCTTTTTCTTTTAAGTCCTTCATATTTTCGGCTCGTTCTTCAAGCAGTAATTTTCTCTGGAGTCTGATCAGACTTCGACGTTCATCTAAAATATTGCCACTTCGACTAGATGGCGTATGATGTACGGGCGTGAGGAGTTGTGCGATTTTACGACGGTTTCGCTCCTGATATCCCATTCTGTCTGCCTCGGAACTGACCCCTGCAGAGCTGGAAGGAGCCGGTTTGTCCGGTTCCTCTTCTATCACAGCTGTGTTGTGACTGTGATGTTGCACGGAACTTGCAGAAACTGTGGAAGAGGACGGAAACCTTTGAACATCTTCTGTGGTAGATCGGCACGGAGTTGGCAGCACTTCCTCTTCCATGTTCAGTAGACGGCAGTCGGTATTGGAAGCTGGGTTATCTGGAGATAAACATATTAACAAACAATGAGATATTGACATAAAACTCGGCTACCATGGAGAGCATACATTTCTATGTTCCTTGTTGTTATCTTCGCCACCGACAGCAGAGACTGTTCTATCTCCCAGCCTGCAGGACTAAATTGCCAATGGTCATGCTGGTCGGGAAAGCAATCTTGCTGTTGAATGAATCAATTCGGATATTAACATTTTCTCGAACTGGTTCCTTGTTTTCACCTGGTTAGCATAGTTGACATATGTACCTACCGCTTTTTTAATGTAAACAATACTATTTTACAAATGTATACTTTTATAATGTTTTTAAAGGGTAGTATGTTTACGAACAGGGTGAGATCTAGCATAATAAGGGAGAAAATTAAAGTTGCCGATATAGTTACCCGAATAGACCAACACAAGTGGAGATGGACAGGTCACATGATCCGCGATTCACAAGAGAAATGGTGTAAAAATGTCACTGACTGGTATCCCAGGGATGGCAAGAGAAGTAGAGGACGTCAACACATAAGATGGGAAGACGACCTAAAACTCACGGCTGGACATCAATGAAGAAGAGTAGCGCGTGACAGGTCCCAATGGAAAATGTTAGAGGAGGCCTATGCCAAGACGCAAACTGAGCTTCGGGATATATTATTACAAACAAAACATGTCTTATATTCATATACCTAACAGAAGTCCAGAATAAAAGGCTTATTATTATTATTATTGTATATGTTTACGAAAGATGGGAAGGCTGATAGAGATATTGAAAGAAGGGTAAAAGCAGGTAACTCCATTAATGGAGGAATGAATGCCGTTGGCGCCAACATAAAGCTGTACCAAGAAGCGAAGCTAGTAGTCCACAATGGAGTGCTTGTACCTACCCTGATGTATGGCAGTGAGGCATGGAACTGGAAGAGGAAGGATGAAAGTAGACTGAATGCTGTTGAAATAAGATCCTGAGACGTACGTGCGGTAAAACCATGTATGATTGTGTGAGAAATGTGCAGATCCGCAAAGAATGCAAGGCTGATGTAAGTACCCCCAGATGGTTTGGGCATGTAGAGTGAATGAACGAAGAAAGAGAATATATGACGCAAGTGTGAATGTTATAAGAAGTAGGGGTCGCCTGAGAAAGACATGGCACGATCAAGTGAATCAGATACTTGAGTCGGGTCATGTCAAGAGTCAGAAAACTAGAAGAGTATGTATGAGATGATGAATGAATGTGCATGGGGCAAATTGTTTGGCGGTCCGTCCTCTCTGCCTACCCCTGTGCAAAACGGCGTGATGGTTAGTTAGTTATGTCTTTAAAGCAATACATACATTGAATTGAATTAAATAAATAAAATTATAAATATGTACTTAACAAGAAAAACAGTTTGTCTTATCTAGTGATGCATCATCACCATCGGCGCAGCTGGTGGCACTCTGGGTGTCCATGTGGATCATGTCCAAGACGATAATTTCCGTGGCGTCTAGATGAGCTACGGAGCTGGCAACTTCACCAGACCTGATGAGCGCACTCTTCTTCCTCACAGCCCTTTTGAAACCTGTTATAGTATAATAGATTGACAATTTTTTTAATTATGGCAGTTTGTAAGTTTTTAAAGTATTTGATATTAATTATGCTTGAGTGTCCCCAGGTTCGAATTCCATATCTAAGTATGGATTCGACCATAGAATGATATATAAGTTTGAGCGTGCATCGAGGCAAAACAAATTTTAATTTATAAAAATTACTCGATAAATAAGTGTATTTTAATCGACTATAAATAAGTGTTCATGATTAAACTATTTTTGTGGCAATATTCTACCTTCGTAAAGTGAGTGAGAAACCTAGCAACGAATAACAAAACGTCAAAGCAAACTCAAACGTCAGACGTCATACGTTTATTTCTCTTAACTAAAGTATAAGGTAAGTTCAACAGGTTTTGCTAATTATTAGGTCCTTACATATGAAATTGGCGTTTTGCCGTACTGGCAATTTTGATCTCAAATATCTTCTCTTTGGTTAGGAATTCAAAATTCAAATTTATACAGCTATTTACTCATGTATTTGTGTTTCGAAAATTATAATTCATTTGTTTTTTCCTTAATTGTTTTTTTTTTTCTTTGCGTCACTTAGTTTACAAAATGGAAAACTTGAAATATCGCGTTATTTACGAGTACGAGTTCCACCGTGGCACCCGCGCTGCAGAAACGGCTCGAAGGATTAATGATGTGTATGGCGACGGTGCCGCAAAAGAAAACATAGTGCGTTTTTGGTTCCATCGTTTTCTTTCTGGAAATTTCGACCTGCAGAACAAGCCCCGTGGACGGCCAGAGACCAAAGTTGATAATGAAGAATTGAAGTAACCATTGAAACAACCGAGGCTGGTTAATCGCTCTAGGTCACTGCTGCTTCATGATAGCGCTAGACCACACACTGCACAACAGATGGCTACCAAACTAGAGGAGCTTCAATTGGAATGTCTGAGACATCCACCGCACTCTCCGTACCTTGCCCCAACAGATTACCACTTTTTTCGAAATTTGGATAACTTCTTGCAAGGGAAAAAATTCAACTCCGTTGGGGCAGTCCAAACCGCCTTCAAAGATTTTATTGATTCCCGTCCGAATGGTTTTTTAGTAAAGGGATCGATGAACTACCTATGAGATGGCAAAAGTTCATAGATGGCAATGGTACATACTGTGCTTAAATAAATATATTATATATAAAAATATCGACTTAATGTTCCTCCCATACAAAACGCCTATTTCATAGGTAAGGACTTAATACGTTTTTTTTATTTAAGTAAAACTTCTTTAGGCGCATTACGACGATTAATGGTGGAGTTATACTTGTAAGGCGTGTTGTGTCGTTATGTTCTCTGCCGTGATGGCTAGCGTTCACATCTATAAGTTGTGTTCTGACGCCTTATGACGATATTTTAAATCAATACAGCACGTGGTACGTACACGCTAGCCAAGACGCGGCAGTCCCCACGCCCCTTACCTTCACCGCTCTGTCGAAAATCGAGATCGCTTCTGATGCATCACGACAGATCGCATCATGACACCACACAACAGACTAATATAATCGTCACCATACTAAATTTATGAAACTGATACCGTTATGACGCGTCACGTCACGACAGACAAGTATAACTCCACCAAAACTCAGATCTTTGTTGGACGGAAGTAACAATTTAAAATAAGGAAATGACATTCGATTTATATTTCATTATATTAACGTCGTAGGTATGGTAACAATGAGTGCGACAGCTGTCGGTGAATTACAAAATGTCAAAGCAAAATCAAACATCAGATGTTATCCGTTTATTTTTGTTTACCAACGTATAAGGTAAATTCAACCGGATCTGCCCTGATGATGGACACTGCAACGCTGTCCGAAACGTCGGCTAAAGAAGGAGGTAGCACAACACGGCATAACACCCCAAAAACAAACAACGAAAATGCTTTTGGCCGTGAAAATCCAAAAAACGTATCTAAATTCAACAGGTTTTTGTTGATTATTATATGAGGTGAGTAAAAGCAAAGCCAGCAATCTCCATTTCGGCCAGATTGCTATGTTTGCTTTTGAAATTACATGGAGATTGCTATCTTTCCTTTTACGTACAATATTACATACACTTTTAAATGAGTTGTAGAAACGACCCTTTCTCATGTGACAAATCGTCGCTTCAGTTCGTTTTTATCCAACAGACCAAAACGTAAAAGCACATGCATTTTGGAGGACGTAAGGCAAAGTGCGTTTTGGAAACCACTTAAATAATTATTTATAATTTTTGTTTTAACAATTATCGTATAAATAAAGGCTTTTTTAAAACAAATGCATACTTAACAAAATTTCACGAACAATGGTCTGTTGGACAAAAAAGAACTAGAGGGACGAAATGTAAACCGTGTGTTGGGCGCATCTTTGCTATTAGATCAAGTTCATCTTCAAGCATCTTCCATTGAAATACATTGAAAGTTTAGAACGTCGACAGCATTCTAAAATTTGTTAAGATAGAGGAACGTATAAAACGGACCGCCCGTTTCTGCACAGAGTTGAGGTTTTTAAAGAAGGCATTTTAATTTATTGGATAACCGAAATTCCTGCCAAAGGTCATCCCAAGTGGTTCGTTACGTTTATTGACTTAGCAGGGATGCCCGGGTTCATGTCTGTATGTTCAGGTCCTGGCGTCGGATGCTTTTGCCCACCTGCTGCATGCCGGCCCGGATCGGGAGATTGTGACTGATTGAGGGACATCTTTTAAGCTCTCTAGCCGGACTCTCTCGGCCCATCGCCTTGCACCGCAATGGGAGGAATGGATTCAAACGCCATCACTACTGGAGACATTGACCCTTAGATTCCTATCCACTCCTCATAACTTTTTCCTTCCCAGAACCTTCCTAAGTAACTAACCATTACGCTGTTTCCCCGGAGGGGTAGGCAGAGAGGTTTTACCGTCAAACAACTCAGTTTTGGCATACACCCTTTGCCTCATTCACATTCATACATAGTATCATACATACTTTTCTATTATTCTGACTATTGACATGGCCCGACTCAAGTATCTGATTTACTTGGTCGTACCATGTCTTTCTCGGGCGTCCTCGACTTCTTCTGCCATTCACATTTGCGTCATATATTCTCTTGACACTCCTTTCTTCATTCATTCGCTCTACATGTCCAAACCATCTAAGCGTTCCTTTCTTTATCTTACTTATTACGCTCACAGCAGCCTTGCATTCTTTTCGGATCTCCACATTTCTCACACGATCATGCAACGTTTTACCACACACAAGCTTCAGAAATCTCGTCTCTACAGCCTTCAGTCTACTGTTATCCTTTGTTTGCCAGTTCCATGCTTCACTGCCATACATCAAAGTAGGTACCAGCACTTCGCTGTGGACTGCTAGCTTCCCTTCTTTGTACAGCTTTTTGTTGGTGCCAACGGCGTTCAGCCCACCATTCCTTGCTCTTTTCCATAAATATGCATTCTGTGTGGAGATAATGTTAAAAAAAACTAGTGTGCTTTAGACTACACGACTGAAGTAAAACTTCTAGAGGGAAAGAAAATGTACGCGCGCACTACTCTCTCTTGCACCTACAGTATTTATAAAATTGTTCAAGAACGAAATGAAATTACGAATAATCTTCATGCACTGCTGCGCGCACTGCTCTCTCTTGCTTCTACAGTGTGATACAGCCCGTTCGACTCGCCCATAACGCATTACACTTTTCGTAACGCATTCGTCAGCTTACCCTCAAGTCAAGAGTGCGTATAGAAGTTTTACTTCAAAAATATAAAATAATATGGAAAAGTAACAAACCGTCATATTTAATTTTCAAAGTCTTGCAGGATCTAAAAGTGGAGGAGGTTGCGTTAAATTCTTCTTCAATCTTTTTCCAAGTGGCTTCTTTTCTCTTCCACCACACCGTATCACTTTTTTTATTCTCCACCACGTATTTGTAACGGCTCACTATTTTCACCAGTTTCTCACATTCCTCCCTGGTGAAGTTGATGGAACGCTCGCGTTTGTCCGTTTTTCCATTTTCAATCTGCAAAAACAAGACAAATCTATTATCAATCGGTTCACGGCGAGTTCATCGAAAACGTGTTCAACCTAACCAAACCTAACCTAACATTACCTAAACTTACCTAACCTAACCTAACCTAACCTAACCCAACCTTACCTTACCTAACCTCACCTGTCGTTGTCGATGAATTTGCTTTCGATGAAATGATTTTCGATGAACTCGTCGGTTACCTATCAATCAATGAATCATTTAAATTATTTACAAGCATACTACATTTATTTATTACTAGCTGATACCCGGCATGCGTTGCAATGCCAATTAAATAAATACATTGTTTCTACCTTCGTGTCATTTCCCATTCGTTCCCGTTCCCCTTCATCTTCCCCTGCCGCGTTCCCAAGATGTCTCAATACTAAATACATCCAATTAGAAACAATGACACATCCAATTAGAAACTGTAATGTTGGCCGCTTTTCAATATCTTTTCAACATTGGTATCTCTAGGAGGAGAGGAGATATCTCTGAACGAGCCACAAAGCGACGAAAATATTTTTTTTAAATTTTTTTTTTATTTATTTATTAAATTTGCATATAATTACATCTAATACAATATATAAAATATGGGTAGTCCCACAAAGCTGTGATAGGTCAGCTTGTCTGTAGGTTCTACCATTTAATATTATTACATAATACAATTTAGCTTGTTACAATATTTATACCTAATATAAGATTTAAAAAAGATAAATGTGTTCTTCATTTATTAGCCACTTTTTTGTCAGTTTAGGGCAGGGTTTATCATTTTTTTAAATTTTAATGTTTTCAAGAAATATGTTGTATATTAAAGGTATCATATATTCCAGCGTTCTGCTACCATACTTATTTGATATTCGTGGTATTTTTAAGCCTTCGTTTTCAGTAAATCTTGTTGTGTGACTATGCACCAATAACTTTTTATACGCGCTTTCTCCTGAATTGTCCATAATTATAATGTACCAGAGAAAGCCCTTTAATTGGAAGTAGGCCCTCAGACCCATACAGTAATTTTAAATTGTTTCTTTGTTTATAAATGCTAGGTTTGACAATTTTTTTAATTATGGCAGTTTGTAAGTTTTGAATGTATTTGATATTAATTATGCTTGAGTGTCCCCAGGTTCGAATTCCATATCTAAGTATGGATTCGACCATAGAATGATATATAAGTTTGAGCGTGCATCGAGGCAAAACAAATTTTAATTTATAAAAATTACTCGATAAATAAGTGTATTTTAATCAACTATAAATAAGTGTTCATGATTAAACTATTTTTGTGGCAATATTCTACCTTCGTAAAGTGAGTGAGAAACCTAGCAACGAATAACAAAACGTCAAAGCAAACTCAAACGTCAGACGTCATACGTTTATTTCTCTTAACTAAAGTATAAGGAAAGTTCAACAGGTTTTGCTAATTATTAGGTCCTTACATATGAAATTGGCGTTTTGCCGTACTGGCAACTTTGATCTCAAATATCTTCTCTTTGGTTAGGAATTCCAAATTCAAATTTATACACCTATTTACTCATGTATTTGTCTTTCGTAATTTATAATTCATTGGTTTTTTTCTTAATTGTTTTTATTCTTTGCGTCACTAAGTTTACAAAATGGAAAACTTGAAATATCGCGTTATTTACGAGTACGAGTTCCACCGTGGCACCAGTGCTGCAGAAACGGCTCGAAGGATTAATGATGTGTATGGCGACGGTGCCGCAAAAGAAAACACAGTGCGTTTTTGGTTCCAACGTATTCGTTCTGGAAATTTCGACCTGCAGAACAAGCCCCGTGGACGGCCGGAGATTATTAAATTTGTATATGGAATTCCTAACCAAAGAGAAGATATTTGAGATCAAAGTTGCCAGTACGGCAAAACTCCAATTACCTATGTAAGGACCTAATATTATATGATTTTACTAAAGATTTAGATTTTTTTTATTTTTTATTATTTATTAACCAAAAATACATTTTAAGTACATTTTTTTAGGTATATGCCACCTCAATAGGCTGAGCCTGTTCCGAGGTGGCAGTAATTTAATATTTTTTATATCATTTTCTTAAAAGAAAGAATAAAATCAATTATCAATTAATAAAGAGAATTTGGCAAAATAAACATAAAATGAAAATTAATAAGAGAAATAGAAAAGAAAAAATGAAGAAGAGATGATATAAAGAAATCAAATTATTTGAAAAGAAGAGAAATAAAATTTAATACAGGTAGATATTATATTGTAGAAGTTATAATATGTCCGCAGTATACAATGCCCTTGTTTACTATCCATGTATGTATTTTGTGTTTTAGATTTACGCTTTTTATCAGGTGAATGTCTTTAATGTCTTTTTCAATTAAATTTAAAAGTTTTGGAGCCAGATTACGGTAATGTCTTTCCATGGTCTTTGATAAACTTTGTCTTTTTATCTTTCTGATTCTTGTGAATTCTAGCTATTGAAGTAAAAAGCGGCAGTAGTGTGACAATAAAAATAGTGTTGTTCAGAATTCAAATGGCTGAATCACAGGAAAATTTTACAAATTCGTCTATAAATAATTATTAACGAAAAAATCAGCAACTCATCATGTTCCGCCGCCTAAAAATGTAAGTTTTTTTATTTAGTTTTTAGTCAAAGTTAGACGCACTCATTTTTTTTTTACAGTCGGGTGTCACCCCCCCCCCCCCCCATCGGGTAGCCGGTGCCTCCTATTTACGCCACTGCTCCAACTTACTGCAGACCAGGAGACTAAAATAAAATAAAAAGATGAAGCTGAAGAGTTATGGGAGGGAATGGAGCTGAAGAAGAAAAAGGTGGGGTATAATGAAGTATAATAATTACCCGTGTACCGCAGTTCCCCTCCCTTCCCGGATAGACTGGCTCCACCAGGCCACTGAGGTTATCAGCATTCCTCATCATGTCAACTCCTAAACAATATACACTTTCTTTATTTAATGTCAACGGTATAAATCTTTAGATGGTTTGGGCATGGAGAGCGACTGAACGAAGGAAGGGGTGTAAGGAGAATATATTTATTTATTTATTTAGAATTTACGGCACTAGTGCCATTTACATACATAAGTTTTTTTTTTTTTTTTAACACAGGCATAAATAGTACAGTATTACATTTTGATGAGTGAAAATTATATAATTATTAATTATATTGAAACACATAACAAATAAAATAATAATGACTTTAAGAAAGACGGAAGCAAAAACAAAAACCTGTTATACAATGACCTCATTAAAATGTTTAATTAGTGTAGCTTTATACTTCACAAGGGGTATATTAAGAATATCGGCGATTTTAGCATAAAAGTTACCAAGTGTTTGCAACCTATTTATAACTGAGTTATATCCTGAGACTGTGGTATAATTGTCACAATAATACATACTAGAGGACCTCGATCTAATGGTAGGTACATGAAATTGAATCAACATTAATATATCAGGGCTATCCAAATGATAATTTACAATTTTACATAAAAATATAAGATCAAAAAATTTTCTTCTATCACTTAACTTAAGCAATTTCAATGAATGTAATAAAAAATCATATTCTATTGTTTCTAAAGGAATTCCAAGTCTAAAGTTAATACACCTCAAAAATTTGCGTTGGACTCTTTCAATGGTATTAATGTGATTATTAAAGACAGGTGACCAAATTGAAGAGTTGTATTCTAGAATACTTCTAACGAGAGATGTGAACAGAAGTTTTAATGTATTGATATTTTTAAAATCCTTGGAAATTCTTACTATAAAACCTAAAATTTTCATAGCCCTGTTAGCGATAGTAGTTATGTGAGATACAAAGCAGAGTTTCTGATCGAACATGATGCCTAGGTCGAGTATTTCGATTACAGAGATTAAGTCAACATTACACAATGAATAATTATACATTATTGGATGTTTAATTTTGTGGAACCTCATAACTTGGCATTTGTTAATATTTAGTTGCAGTTTATTACTAAAACACCATTTGAAAAAGTTGTTAAGATTCTCTTGCAAGATTATACAGTCGTACGCATCATTAATGACCTTAAACAACTTCATATCGTCGGCAAAAAGTAAAACTTCGACATTGTAGAAAATATTGGTAACGTCAATAATGAATAGGATAAATAATAAAGGTCCCAGGTGTGAACCTTGTGGGACTCCGCTGGTAGCAACAAATTCATAGGATAGACAGTAATTAATCTTAACAAAGAGTAATCTATCCGATAAGTAACTGATCAACCATGCTAGTAAATTGCCACTTATCCCCAATTTTACAAGTTTATTGATTAGTATTTTATGGCAGACCTTGTCGAACGCATTGGAAAAATCAGTATATACGGAGTCTACCTGTTTCCTGTTAGTCAGTGCTGTATTTATGTAGTTAGCATATACTGTAAGGTTTGTGAGAGTAGATCTGGATGAGACAAAACCATGTTGGCAATTTGTAATAACATGTTTAATATTAAAGGATATTTTGCTTAGAATGATTTTTTCAAAGAGCTTAGGTATACTAGATAAAATACAAATAGGTCTGTAATTGCATACATCATTTTTAGAACCCTTTTTGAACACTGGAGTGAGATAGCTAGATTTCCAGCTATCAGGGAACTGACCTGTTTTAAGAGATTTGTTAAATATTAAGTACAATGGATAGGATAGACTATTTACACAATTTTTTAGAAATATGGGTGGATTATTATCCGGACCAGAACTTGTTTTTGGCTCCATGAGTTTAATAGAGGCTATAATATCATTGTGTTCAATCAATAGATCAGACAGTTGCAAGTTAATATCAGTGACAAATTCAGGAACACTATCAACAGAGATATCGTCCTCATATACGCTTTTGAAAAAGTCAGCAAATAGATTGACAATATCCTCAGTTTTGGTACAAGTCTTACCACCATAGCTCATAATACTAGGGATAGATGCATAGTTGTTTTGTAATGATTTAGAATAATTAAAGAAAGATTTAACATTAGATTTTATAGAGGTTTCAACTTCTTTTATATAGTTCTTGTAACATTTATCTGAACTTACAGCACACTGCTTACGCAATTTGTGAAATTCAGTATAATCATGGAGTGTTCTCATTGTTTTCAATTTATGGTGGGCAATCTTTTTTTTTTAAACTAAGTTAATAAGATCATTGTTGAACCATTTAGGAAAAGTTGATGTATTATGACACAAATGAGAATGGTAGAAGAAGTCGGGGACGTCCGAAGAAGAAATGGTATGATCAAATGAATCAGATACTTGAGTCGGGCCATGTCAAGAGTCGGAATCATAGAAGAGTATGTATGAATGTGAATGAGGAATGCCGAGAACGAGTTGTTTGGCGGTCCGTCCTCTCTGTCTACCCCTGAGGTGAAATAGTGTAATCGTTAGGTAGTTAATTTGGCGGTTTAGAGCGAAAGTGGGTAACTGCAGTTACACCGTTCTGAGGTTTATAAATCAAAATTTAATTTTTATATTCTATAATAATGCATTTTGGCTTAGAATAAAAGTGTAGATATATTATTGCATTTTTTAAAATTCTAGGTGTCAATTTATGCATAAAAGATTGAAAAAAAAAAAAATTAACATAGGTAAAACCTCAAAAGTGTATTATTTGGTATAATTAAATAAGAAAATATTAGCGAAACTCAATCAAAAAAAATAAAACAGAAAAATCAGAAAAAGATACGGTCACATCTGGGACTCAATCTGTTTTCTGTTTCAGATTTTTGATGAGTTTGGTAAATGTTGTCTTCAATAATTAAAACTTTATTTTATTTATAACTAGCGAATACCTGGCATGCCACTCAAAGAAAGAAAGTGTTTGTGTTTGTTTTTTTTTTATATTAGCTCCACAGGAGACCCTGAGGGAAAATTCCGTCAGGGCCTGTATCATCTTTGAAGATGCTGGGTGGAGGGTTTTTTAAGGGGAAGGAAGGAGAAGAAGTCCTGCGAAGGAAAAAGGTTTGAGGGGTGGGTAGGAATCTCGGAATAAATATGTCTAGGAGTGATGGACGTGTGAAGAAATCCCTCCCACTGCGGTGCAATACGATGAGTTGAGAGGGTCCGACTGGAGATATCAACCAGTCTCTCCCGATCCGGCCTGCCACGCAGATGGTCGGCAGACGCATCCGCCCCAAGTCCTGAACAAACCTAACCCCATGAACCCGGGCACCCTTTCTAAGTCACCAAACGTAGCGAACCACTTGGGTTGACCTGTGGCAGAGGTGTTGGTCGTCCAATAAATGGTTCCCGGGGCGGCGGTACCCATACCCACCTCCCAAAATTATTAATTATGTTTTTTGAAATATTTTTCGTTTTTCCGTCTGGTGCGTACACGAATAAATCAGAAGGTTTCCGATGCGTAAAGAGGCCACATATAGCGATCCGCATTAGAAGTATGGATTTTCAAAAATTTACCTCCTGCTATCTTCTACCGCTAGTATGTTTCCTTTACAATCCATCCTTCTGTCTCACCCTCGTCCCCTACCCCACGTCACCGCTCCCCTAACTGTCCATTCCCATGCTTCCCCTGTATCATGTTTCTTTTCATACCTTCATAACACGGTCATGTTATGCTCGACTTATGTGGACAGACTCCTTTAAAAATAAGAGGTTTCAGTTGCCAAATAAGTAGAGGCACTTGTCCCGGTAAGACGAGAAATCCTGGATTCTGGTCCCAGTTGCTTTTTTATATTTTCATTTAGATTTATCAGTATTATCTTCTTTTCCAATGATATTTTACATTGATTGGAATAACAGTTAAAATTATTATAGAAACAGAGTTATTAGATTAGTCCTCCCATACTTTATTTCAATCCAAAAGTAACACCACCTACGAGTATTTTTATAATACAAACTATATGTTACGTATATATTTTTTTAAGTATTTCTATAACTGTTTATACTGTTCTAATAAAGTCCGCAACAGCCCAAACCAAAAATATTTCTAACTGCCTCAATTTTTTTTATTGTTTTTTTTTTCTTGCTAGTGCAATCCCGATGAGTTACAAAACTCATTTTAGGAAAGGAGGAACTTACAATTCATAGGTAAGAGGTAGTAGTTACAATAATTTTACAAAGGTATTTTGATATCATAATATAAGTTTTACATTCAGTACAGCATAAAAATAAAAATAAAGACAGGTTAAGTAGAACAAACAACAAGAGAAAACAAGTAAAGAGAGAAATCACGATACGAGTAGGTATATAAGATAGAACAAAAAATGACAAGAGAATTACATATTTTCATTTTTAAATGTAGTTAAAAAAATATTCTTTTAAAGCAATGCTTTGCAATTTATTATTATGCTGGATGTTTTTGTACATATCTGGAAGCGAATTATATAGTGTAGGCAATATAGTTCAGAGATTTAATCCCAAATTTTGTAGTGTGTGTTTGAGGAACGCGGATTTTATTATTATTTCGAGTTTTGTGGTTGTGGATGTCTTGATTGTAAAGTGACTTGATGTTAGTGTGAGTTGATTGTTGGGTAATTTGTAGGATGGTGCTTGTGATTTCATTCATTTCATTTTCAGGAAGGATTGTGATTGAAAGGATACCGGAAACTGAATAGATGTCCCTGACATGAGTGTCCCATGGAAATCCATAAACATTTCTGAGAGCTCGGCTTTGAACCACCTGCAGGTTGGCTATCAATTTCTTTGAGACAAAACCCCAGATACAGAGAGATCATTTTCTTTTCGAGGGAGTTCCAGTTTTGTGTGTCCAATTTTGATATCGAGGATGACATTTTTCTTGTTACCGAAAAGTATATAATGGGTTTTTTTTACGTTAATGGTGAGTTTATTTATTCTCAACCAGCTTGTGAGATGGGAAATATCAGCATTTATTTCCGTTTCAAGCTCCGCTAGGTTCGGTTTGGTATAAAAAATTATATGTATCATCCGCATAAAGTTGTATACTTCCTTTAATATACCACTTTGTTACGTAGATTAGAAAGAGCAACGGACCAATAATTGATCCCTGTGGTACTCCACGTGATATTTTAGCTAATTCACTCGTTTCTCCTCCTAGTTCTACTGCAGAAAAGCGATTTGATAGGTAAGATCGGAAAAGTTCCAGAGGTGAACCAACAATTCCCAAATGTTTCAGTTTTTCGATCAATACGTTATGATCCACCGTGTCAAACGCCTTCTTTAGATCAATAAATATTGCGCCGTAAAATCACCGTGATCTATATGTTTCTGCAGATTTGATATAAAATCGAAGGCTGCACATTTAGTGTTAGATCGTCGTCTGAAACCATATTGTTTTGACGTGAGAGTTTTGTTGTGTTCGATATATTTCAGTAGTCTTTCTTTAATGACACATTCAAAGATTTTAGAGATAGCTGGAAGTTTAGAGATTGGACGATAATTTTGGACATTTTCTTACATTCGTCTTTATGTAGGTACAGGAATATTATATTATTATGATAATATTATATTATGATCTTCACAAAAGCTAGTTATTACGTTGCCGCGAACTTGCTAGAAAACAAATTTCCTCCACGCAGACCAACAAAAGGTACAAACCAATGCTTCGTGCGAACTTTTGACTGTGAGATAGTGCACTTTCTTTTTGATAAATGATTTCGTAAACCAATAGTTTTGGTTCCGGTGTCATTTTTAAGACACAAACGGCCTGTCTTGATATACTTGGTCGAAAGTTATTCGGTAGTTATTGGATATAGATGGAAACGGTTAATACGCACTTTTTTTAAACACTCTTTTGATTCACCTAAATGACATTAAAACTATTTGAATTGGGGGCAGTGGAAAATAATTAATTTTAAATTTCAATTACGTAAAATTAAAATTAGCTTCGTCTTAAGAAATGTTGCCCATTTTGTAATCACTGTCACTTTGGTGTGTTGTTATTCCTGATACATTTATATATATATGTATTTATTTATTTATTTATTAAAGAATTTTATACATAGTGTACATGTCCCTGTGTTATGGCGGGTGAAGTATGCAGATTATATGGGTAATGAAGTACATTTACTGATAATATAATAATTATGATAATGAGGTTTACAGTTAATGCAGCAATGAATTTATGATAATGAAATTTACATATAATATAGTAATTGATGATAATGATGTTTACGGGTAATAAATATAACAAGGAATTTATGACAATGAAATTTACAGATGGATATTGGATTAATATACAGGTTGGATAACGAGAGGCTAGAAGATTTTGAAGTTATCACGAAATCTGGTCGTATTAGGTAGGCACTAATTTATGAACCGGTGTTATGGAAATAAAATGAAGTAAAAATAACATGCTTTTTTTGTAATTATTTTTTTTTAAATAATACATTCACTTTTGTATCACAAACCATGGATGTTTTTCTTGCCTTGACGTGAGCAGGCGCTGTAATGGGAGAACTTTCTTTTGTATCACAAACAATGTTACACAAACCTAGCGAAGCCACTAAACTACTTGAAAACTGGGATGTTTTACTTGCCTTGTCGTGAGCAGGCGCTCTAAAGGGGGCACTTTCTTTTGTATCACAAACCATGTTACACAAACCTAGCGTAGCCGCTGAACTACTTGAAAACTGGGATGTTTTTCTTGCCTTGACGTGATCAGGCGCTGTAAAGGAGGCACTTTCTTTTGTATCACAAACCATATTACACAAACCTAGCGTAGCCGCTAAATTACTTGGAAACTGGGTTGTTTTTCTTGCCTTCACATGAATATCATCACAGAAATAGTAAAAAAAAATTTAAGCTAATAAGTTTTTATCACAATGCATGCGTATTAGGTAAGTACTAATTAGGCGGAATTTTATTTTTTTAACATAAAAAAAAAAAATCAAGCCGCTCGTTGTTTTTTGTATAGTATCAAGAATACTAACATAACAAAATGACATTTGACAAACAAATTTGAAAATGTCGGTCACATTTCACCGAACGAAAGCTAATTTTTATTTTACATAATTGAAAATTAAAATTAAATATTTTCCACCGCCCCCAATGCAAATAGTTGTCTTTTAATGTAATTCGGGTGAGTCAAAAGAGTGTTTAAAAAAAGTGCGTTTTAACCGTTTCCATCTATATCCAATATTTACCAGTTATTCTAATAAAAATTACGACTATTAAATAAATGGAAACTTTAACTACCTGTCGGCTGGTTGTATCCGTAGTACCCTCCCAAATAATCATCTGCGTTTTCAGAATATTCTATAGCCATCTCCGTTTGGAGTACTTCCCTTCCATCTTCTCTATATGGTACTGGTTCTGACTTGATTATGGGAATGTCTGTGTTGAAATTCATGGCACCGGAATAATATAACACAGCAGACAATAAATAATAATGCAATAAATATCTGACACCAAAGTCACGTTTGCAGATTCAAATTCTACTAGCCCAAGAAGTTAACTGTATTTCAATTTGTGAAAAATACCGTGTAAGACGAAATTAATAGAGATATCCACGATTTGTGCGGATGTATAACAGAAATCTAGGCATAATCTAGGCAATCGAAGTGACAGATGTCATGTCAAATTTATCGTAAGAGAAAGGTAAATATCTATGGAATAGAACATCGCCATGGTTCTACTAGTGATGCACGCAAACAAATGTTGAAGACATAATCGATATTTTCAGCTATGCACCAAATATTTATATATGTCGATCGTCCAGTTTTAGTCAGACGGACATTACTGAAAAATAAAAATTTGAGAAAGCAGAAAACTTTTAGTAAAATAAACAAACAAATAAATGTATTCTGGGCCACGTATATGATATTTCAAAGTGCCACACTAATGCTGAAATAAATTGACCGGTCAGTGGCTGAGTTGGCATCGCGTTTTGGTCCTACCCAGGCGTCCCGTGTTCAATTCCTCGGCTGGTTAAGCCTCCATCACAACCCAAGCAACATCTTCCGCTCACTGTAGTGGGAGCAGGAGATTTTCAAACATTTTCAGGTTATTCGTAACAAGGGAATGTTTGATTTTCTTTTATGAAAAAAATATACCGGTAATAGTTTATGACACATCCGTAAAACACAGACACGTGTGTGACGGACGTACTGATGTAGTTTTGTTATTTTGTATTTGTGAGATTAAGATAATTAAGTATGTAACTGATATGTGTTTTTAATAAATAAATCGTAGGGGTGGGGGTAGGGCGAGAAGCGCGGAGAGTGTTCTACCAGCAGGAGCAACGCACTCGAGTGCGTCGGCGGTGTTGCCACCCGCTATAAGTAGGGCCGTTTTCAAATCAGTCTATCTTCAACCTTCTGCCAGTACACCGCGCCCTGCCAACCTCTCTGCCCTGCTCGCCCTATCTCGCCCCGACCTCGCTTCAACTTGCCTCTTTCCTTAACTGACCCTCGCTTTACCCTGGACCTCGGATTACCTTACACCCTTAGGAGCAGACCCTGCTGGAACAGTTCGATCTACCTCTACAGCGACAAACAGATGACGTTCTCCCTCCACACGTGGTGAAGGGGGCGACATTTTGCGACTTCGTGGATTGGGACCTCCAGCCTATTAATTATAGTTCTTGTGTACCTCACCTCGTCTGGTACAACGTGTAAATAATATTTTATTTATAGTGAGCATCAAAATATTGCTTTCCCCGTTACCTCAAAACATGACATTTTGATATGTCTGGCTAATCTATTGGACTATCGAAGTATCATATTTTAGAATATATTTATTTTAGACAAAACTTTTAGAAGAAGTTTTGGAAAATATCAAAGAGTACCGAAGATATTAGCCGTCAAAATTTTAACACTACTTGCGACCGGATAAAATGCGTGTGACATCACAGTTCATGCTCGGCAGTTATGCAATACTACCACTATTCGAAGTCACCTGACACATTTTCATAATTTAATGAAAGTTTATCAATTTAACTGTAAAATGAATATATCAAAATTACTTTAGCTATTTAACTCTTTTATAATATAGTTAAAGGTAATAAGGTTCTAACTGCGCCTAAATTTAGATTTCGTATGGTTTGATAAGGGTTCAACCACAGTTGGAACCTTTATTTCATATATTTCAAATCACCAAGAAAAAAATACATGGAACCTTTTCGAACTGACTACATTCTAAAGTTTCGCCGTAAAAAGGTTCCATCGGCTATTTTAGGTAAAGCAAATAAACCGTTATCTACAATATATTATGCGTTTTATTTGCTTAATACGTATGTGGTGGTTATGGTGGTGACGGGCGAAGGGATCGGAAGGTGAGTTTGGAAATTAAAAGTGATTCGTCGTAGATAAGTTTATTGCGTCTTAGGAGAACCACTGAGAGCCAAATTAAAATGATACAGTAATGATTCGTGATATAACAAGAGAGAGAGAGTCGAACGGACGTTGATTGTAGGACGGGTGCGTGGCTTCTGTTGGCTAGGCGCGTTGCGCGCTATCCCGTCGTGGTGGCGCTGTCATCGTAGTGGCGTGATCGGTAGGGCAGTCACAAATGGGAAGATGGTAGGTAGGGTTGACCCCTACACGTACATAAATAAATTGCAAACTATTTTCAATAGCACACTATAGCGAAGGATTGTAAAATTTTAAAATAAATGAATTCAAAAGTTTGGGCTCTCATATCTCAAAACTTTGATTAGAGTGGATGGAGCCTTTTCACTCTCACCTAACGACGTATCGCCCATCTCTAGGGCTGCAAAAATGTTTTCGTCGCTTAAGCAGATTAAAATACATCTTATTGAATAATATTATTCTGGTTTGTATAATGAACCATGTACCAAAGTCAATTATTAAGATTTTTAAGAACAATATAAAACATTTTTTTATTTAATTAAAAATCATAAAAAAAACGTGGTTTTTTATATTCCAATGAAAATTATTTCGTTTGTAAAATGGTTTCGATTTCGAACCCATTGTATTATAAATACGCATCACTAGTGTCATGGTGACGTAAATTCCATAGAAATCGACCATTCTCCCACAACATGACGTTTGTAACTTCATATGCCTAGTTTACTCAACGCGCTGTAATTTATCCGCATTTTTCGTCAAAAACTCTTCTAAATTGGTATTAGACAGTGTTTTATTCGAATTGAAACATCGTACACTTCTAAAGATAGTAGAATTTGAGTCTGAAAGTGTGATTTTGATGTCCGATACTGGATCATTTGTTGAATCTTACTGCGGTGTCATGGATCCCAACACAGATCTTTCCCCCATCAAGACAGAACCAGAGGCACCTGAAGAAGACGGAGAAGAAACGTTACACACACAGATCGATGTAGACTGCACCAATATTAAAGATGAATGTTTGCAACAATGCAGCGAAAACAGCCAAACTTCAAGTAAGAAAAGATTTATTTATTGTATTAAAATATCTTTCGAATGTTATACCCATAAATGTAGCATTTAATCATTGAAGAAGAAGATAAACTTAATCAAACTAAACGAAACACCAATAGAACGAAAAATAAGCACAGAAAATAAAAATTAAGTGTAACGATTTAACAAATGTCCCATACAAATAAAAATCGGATAATTATTCCCAAACCGCTGCGTTTTAGACACATATTATGAAACTTACACTTCTTTTCAGCAATTTATAATAGAAACAACTATTTACACGCACAAATTGGGCTATTTTAGTTCGGGTTACCTAAGTAATGCACGAGTATTTAGATTGAAACTAAACTCACATCAACGTCAAACCATATAAAACAAAATTAAAATGGGGAAATTCTTATTATACCTAAATTTGTTAACTTTGAATACAAATTGTATTTTAATGCATCTTTTACCATCTACCCAAACGCGATTAGTTATTTTTTGCAGTAACTAAGTTAATTAATTGAATGATTGGGGAGAGTACGATTTCCGTGGCACCATTTGCGTTGTTTTTTATCCGAGGTCAAAGGACACAAATTTTTGTTTTTTTGCGTATATCTCTGAAACGGTGAGGACTAACAAAAAAAATGTAAGAAGAGTTTGTAGATCGTTAAATTTTTTTACAAAAAAGATATAAGTACTTCTTTCCCTACGAAGCACCGTTCTCAAATCATGTAGATTCAAAACTGACTGGTTTTACTAGGGTTACGTCCCTCGAAAAACGCGGGTTTCTTTGGAAAATCCGATAAATGTAGGTGTACACCGGTTTCTATGGAAAATCCGAAAAATGCAGGTATATCCCGTCAGTCGCAGGCACATGTTACTCAAGGCCAACTAACTAATGAAATTAGGGATTGACAATGACTTACTCAGAATCGTATATTTTCCACGTAATGAGTGCACGAGTCACAAAAACCAATATTCCAATATGACCCGATGTTGTGCGCATATGAGTGTATATTAGTTCGGGAGGTGATTCTACGTGATAATAAGTAAAAAAGATAAATGACTTTTCGAAATTCCAACCATTTTTCTCATACAAAAAGACGCACCTGTTAAAAATCCTTAGTGTAAGGTACAAACTTACCAATAAACCGCCCGCGACGTTGGATTGTTGTGAGTCACCCGTACCGTAACAGCGTAAAATATTACCTAGTGCTGGCCGCATACGACGGACTGATTTTATTGTTTTACCTAAAAAGTACATATATTCAAGTTGGAATTTCGAAAAAAGTCACTTTTTATTTTTAAAAAAGTCATTTACTTTTTCATTTTATTTTTATTATTATGTAGAATTACCTCCCGAAGTTACTGCACTTTACCCCCGGACACCCTGTATAGCAGACACTACTGACAGACAGTATTGCACTTACCTATTTGTTCTAATCAAATTAGCAATACGTAATTTTAATTACACTATATAAATTTGCTAATATATCAACTTCTTACAGCATTTTGTTGATTATTGAAAGTATTGATTTTTCTGAGTTTTTTTTCTAATTTCAGGTGAAACGATAAAGACCATCAAAGAAATTGAATATATAAACTTCCACACCCAGCCAAAGGTCGCCGAACATCAACCTCCCCTGCAATATCACTTTGCGGAGCCAGCAACTACGATACTAAAGAAATACCTCTTGAATCAGTCTGATGAAAAACCGTTTTCGTGTTCTGAGTGCAGTTATTCAGGTTCACAACTTGCAGGATTAAAGCAACACTTACTAATTCACACTGGCGAAAGGCCTTTCTTATGTTCGGAATGTGGGTATACAAGCTCTAGAAAAGGAGCTTTAAAACAGCACATGCTGACTCATAAGAAGGAGAAGCCATTCTCGTGTCCCAACTGTAGTTATTCGTGCGTTTTGAAGTCAACTTTGAAAGAACATGTTTTGATTCATACAGGAGAAAAACCATTCGCATGTTCCCACTGCAGCTATGTGAGTTCACGCAGGCAAACATTAAAAAAACACATGCGGACTCATTATAAGGATAAGTTATACTCATGTTCAAACTGTAGCTTTTCAAGTGCAAAAAAGACAGTACTGAAAAAACACTTGTTGACTCA
The DNA here is from genome assembly GCA_951813805.1 of Limnephilus auricula. NCBI lineage: Eukaryota > Metazoa > Arthropoda > Insecta > Trichoptera > Limnephilidae > Limnephilus > Limnephilus auricula. Next base: position 5,920,831 of record OX638414.1, on the reverse strand, counting down.
CAAAAAGAAAAAGACTTTCTCATGTTCGACTTGCCGCTATTCAAGTTCGCGAAGACACACATTAAAGAAACACATGTTAACTCATAATAAGGAAAAAACATTTTCGTGTTCTAGCTGCAGCTTTTCAACTACGGAGAATGAAATATTAAAAAGACACGAGTTGATTCACCTTGGTGGTATCGAAATACCTATAGAACTAGCATAGTATTATCTCCGGACGCATTTTCAATAAGGGTTGAAATCCATCTGAATTTGGCTATTTAGATAAATGTTTATTATAGTATTTATAGTTCCTAATAAGACAAGGATGTAAAGCGTAACGCACTCCGCAATTAGTAAGTAAAAATAACCTTATGAGGTGTTAAAAATTATTTTGGCATCTTCATGGGGCAATGGATTTTTGCTTTTGGCAGTGCAGTTGCGAAAGTGCGATAGATAAACTTAGTATTAGCTTATAAAATAAGATTTTAAGACTTTTTAAGACATATTGTTTACTTTAGATGCGTATCTTTAACTTAGGAAAATAAGTAACACAATTTTTTATATGAACTCCACACAGGCCTCCTTGAGGAAAATATTTTCTCTCAGGGGCTAAATCATCTTTGAGTATGCTGTATGAAGGGTCTTTTTAAGTAAATATGGGAGAGGAAGTTGTGGGAAGAAAAAATGAATGACGGATGGGTAGGATCTGGGGGTCAGTGTACATTTGCATCCACTACTCCCACTTCGTTACAAGGCGATTTGTCAAGAGACTCTGCCTGGAAATGTCGAAATATCCCTTAAAGAACCTCTCCCTATCCGGCCTGCCTCGCAGCAGGTAGACGGACGCATGCAAGGATTAGGACAAACTCCACCTCTATTAACTCTCCAAACGTAAATTGCCACTTGTGGTAACCTACAGCAAAACTGGTTAGCGAATTAGTGATTCCAGGGGCTGGTTTACCCGTACCCTCCTCCAAATTGACGAAAATTATTACAATTCAATTATGATGAAATCTCTGGAGCATATTATATTCACGGAAAATATATTTCGAGGGAAGTAGCTCGTGGTTTATCTGTGTATTGGAATTAGCTCATTTTTTTCTTCTGTTGGGATAGATCAATCATGGTAATACCCAACTTCTTTATAAAACATTCGCACATGGAGATGCTATTTTGCTACCGTAATTAGATGTCGACACCCGTTGACTACGGGTTTAACGCCAGTTGCACGCTACTGACGGTGCTGAAAAGGGATTTAGCGGAGAAGGCGGGAATCGAGGTTAGAAAAAAATGCGGCGACGAATGTCATATGTATATAAAATAAGATCAAGTTCGATATATTTGGTGCTGCGCCGTGTATCCAGCATATCGGTAGGCTACTTGTGATTGCATCACAGTCATGTAGCCTAAGTATTTCCATGTACGAAGGGTCATATACAGATAATCCATGTTATTTGCCGGACTGGGGGCCTTGGCGTCAATAATGCTTAAGTAAATTGATGATATCAGTTTTCAAATCAGCATATAGATCACATTCTTGTTTTTTATGTTTATAATTTTATAAGCTAGGTTAAATCTTAAATGAGAAGACTAAATTTAGATATTTTATCAATTTTACGCTTTGATTTAAATTTTAATGTAGTGAACATTAAATGGAAACTTATTTTATTTTTATCATTTCTTATACGTATGTATTATGTAGTATTTAGGCAATTGACTTGTACCTAAGTAATCACTGTTTTGACTTCATGACTATTTATGTTGTGCATAAACTATTATTGTCGATCAGTGTAATTTAGTTGAGCATGTCCCAATGTAATACAATAATAGGTAAATTTTCTGTTTCTGAAGAGTTCTTTACGCCTCGAATGTATCCTCCGAAATTTTTATGATAATAAATGAAAAGAAAATACTTTGTTTTAAAATCACTTTATTTTTATTCAACGTCTACCGGTTTCGGTACCTCCTTACCATCATCAGGACTGTTACTATCTAGTATACTGTCCCTTTCTTTCATAACATTATGTATATATCTTACTAATATTATAAACGCGAAAATTTGTATGGATGTATGTATGTTTGTTACTCTTTCACGCAAGAACTTGTGAATGGATTTTAATGAAACTTTACAATAATATAGCTCATACATCAGAATAACATATAGGTCATAATTTATAAAGCTAGCTATTTTCTATATATTAAAAATAATTATTATTGTTTAATAGAAAATGTCAAAATTTGAGAATGACATTTTGCAAAACAATAATTGGTAAATCTAAATTCTATTTTAGAAAATATTTAAATTAGTGAATTTATTTGAAGTACTCGCCTAATACTTTGCATCGAATCAAGAATTATAGAAATTTAAAATAAATAGGCTAATCGAAGTACTAATCGTCGAAGTCGCGGGCATAAGCTAGTATATATATATATATATATATATATATATATATATATATCTACAAATACAGAAGTACACACACATATATATATATATATGTGTGTGTACTTCTGTATTTGTAGACATTATTTTTGTAACAGTCCCGATGATGGTAAGGAGGTACCGAAACCCCAAGACGTTAAATAAAAATAAAGTGACTTAAAACAAAGTATTTTCTTTTCATTTAGGTATTTAAAATGTCAAGTCACAATGTTTTTGCTTCTTTTGAAAGATTATGATAATGCTGTAATAGGTAAGCGATACACGGTGGTATGTTTCTCGTTCTGCAGTTAAATTTCATTCGCTCTTTCTAGTGGAGTTGAAACAAGTATTTGCACAATATGGTATCGAAGATCGGTGACCGGCAGCTCAACAAAAAGGGGAACTTCACCACTCCTCTGAAAAGCCATTAAAAGTTTAAATAAAATAATGTAAATAGATTTTGGTTAGGTTATGAGCTTTTTCTAGTTAATAAATGAAAATATATTTCTTTGTTAGAACCACTTATATATTATTTTATTTACGCCTACCGGTTTCAGAACGATTGTTCCTTCCAGCGTGTACATTATGCGGTTTGCCGTATTCGACGCAGCTCGTTTTCGGTCACTGACTAGGGTTAACTGTTATTCGATTGGCCGTATTCGGTCGCAGCCATTCGTCACCGTCATTCGGTCATCGACCTAATGTAAACAGACCAATTCGGTTAAGCGCCAATCAGACGGTTCACTAATCGCTCATTTCCGCATTTCATTCGGCCTAGTTTACTCGGAATGACACGTCTGAACATGAAATGAAACGAAAGTGCCGAATACTGCCGAATGAAATCTTCAAGTGAACCGATCCAACAATGTTGGATATTTTCATTCGGCATCCTTCACTTACGCGCGCATGCGTGCGGAAGAGAGCAAAGTGAAACGTCTGAACACCGAGTGAAATCTCAGTTTGTCTCGCGTCCTGTACGGGAAGGACCATGGAAGGGCGCTATCACGTCGCCCGCAAAACGTCAAAATGGTATTCGTTCGGCTAATTTGTTTGCTTTTGGGAACACCTCTCATATAATTTTTTGGGTCTCCCTTATTATCCATGTATTATATATATATATATATATATATATTTTAATATATGTAAGATTATTAATTTGTAGGAAAATGTTCGTAATAAAAAAAGTAAAATCAAATTGTGTTATTATGTCATAAAAAATAAAAAGTTTTATAAGACGAAATAATACTGTTTTATTTATTTATTTTTATTTAATTGTGTCAACAAAATTGCGTAAAAATCGGTGCATCTGACATATTTTTCCTTAAAATTCGGGGCCGGACCGCGCTGGATATCAATTCCTGCGCGGTTGACCTCGCTCGGCGACGCTGTGGTGGGAATGGACAAGTGAACGCTTATTTCTATGGCGCCGTCTGAACATGGAATGAAACGAAGATGGAAGATTGGGCCGAAAAAACATGGCGTAAACCTTCACTCGAGTGAACTGTCTAATTCCGCCTTTAACGAATTCGGTTAAAACGAATGCGGTCGACGCATTCGGTCACCAACCTAATGTAAACGCACTAAGTAGCGGCTCTAATAAAGAAATATTGTTTTATTTATTTATAATGGTTAACCACAAAGTTATAGCTACATTCAAAAGGATATATTTTTATAACTTTTAATGACTTCATGAGGCGTTGAAATGCCACTGTTTGTGTTGTTACTGTTTGTTTGTTAATTTGATACTGTTAGTGCCATCTGTGTTTCCTTTATTGAATCCAAACATAGAAACAAATGTAATTACTTCTACCGGCTGCGCCAGTTTTTTTGTTTATATGAATTCTTGAAATAATAACTACAACAAAACGCTGTATCTTCTATTTAGACTAAAAATCTTTATAATCAGGAAAATATATGTTAAAAACGGCCTGTGATCTTCGATATATCTACTCTAGAGCCATCTATGCCTCGTTGTTTAAAGCGATCCGCTCACTGAGGCAACTGCAAACTGTCAACTGGCAACTGTCTTTGTATTACAATGTGATGGCCCGCACACTGCACAATCACTCAAAAACACGTTGTCAATGGTAACGCAAGCGGTGACTCGCGACTCACACTGCTGATTGCCGTGGCCGGCCGTTGCTAGTTGCCAGCTGTCAGCTGATTGTTCTTCGTCTATGGTTAAACGAGCTTTTTGACCAATCAAGACATGGAAACAAGCCGGTTTTAGTTTGGTTTTAGTAGCCTCGACAGCGGAGCGCCTTACAGTTACGAATATAAAGGATCTAATTTAAATCGACATACATTTGCACAAATATGTACTTTGTAATATTATGAAAACTGTGCTACATCTTCAACATATACGGAAAAGGACTATTTTGTAAAAGTGTTTTTATTATTACTAATAAATAATTGGTTAAAACAGTATAAAAGTTTGTTTTATTTTTAAGACTTATCCTTAACCACCCGATTGAGAAAGACCCTTTAACCTCTCCAGGCGGACTCTCTCGACCTAAGAGTATGGATATTAGAGAGACGGCATGTGAAGTGTGCCCGCGCGCTCCAAGTGTGCCTTTTCGAGAATTCTACCCACATGGCTGACTTTGGCTGTCACCATGTAAAATGGCTGCTGTCGGAACGTATTAAACGTCCAAAAACCAGCAGCCAATGTAAGCCGTTTGGGTAAAATTCTCGAAAAGGCACACTTGGAGCGCGCGGGCACACTTCACATGCCGTCTCTCTAATATCCATACTCTTAGCTCTCGACCCACCGACTTTCCTACCCACCCCTCATACCTTCTTCCTTCCCAAATCTTCCTCTCCCTCCTTTCCTTAAAAGTACCCTACAAACAACATTCCCAAAAATGACACAGACCAGTGTGGAGCTAATGTAAAAAGAGGAACGTCACTGTCTAAGTCTCGTTTTGAAAAAATCGGTGTAAAGCCAGAGCAACTCCGGGGAGTTTAGCTAATATAAAATAATAATACTATTTAAACATTCATAAGAGAAATTCTATTTACTTTTTATAGCACCACGTAAGAGAGGCATACATTTAGATTATCTAGTCATAATTAATAACTAACAGTGATTTATAAACGCCTAAATTGAACAAAAATGTTAAAGATGAATGCATTAATACGGATAACCACACATATAACACGAGAATGGTTTTAACCAAGTGCGAGATTGAATATGCACTTTTAGGTTTGTCTTATAAGAAAACGAGCAACTGTAGTCGGAACATGAAAATGGCTTTTCCTTCCTATGCGTTAACATGTGCATTTTTAAAGTGGTTTTTCGTGCGGATGAATCAAATTGCGCATTTTTAAGGTGAACTTTAAAGAGCACGAGAAATCGCAGATTGAACATGAGAAAGACTTATAATTCGTGTGAATCAGCAAGCGTCTCTTTAAAGAAGCCTTTCGTACAGATGAATAAAAGCATACAGTACACGAGAAAGGCTTTTCCCAGGAGTGTATCTGAACGTGCCCTTTTAAAAGAGCTTTATTTGAACATGAATAACTGCAATGGGGACACGATAATGGCTTTTATTTACTATGAGTTGAAATTTGATGTTTTAATGCCACTTTTGTAATACTTACCTGAAAACGTACAATCATAACATGAAAATGGCTTAAAACCACTGTGAGTCGTAATAATATGCTCATTAAAATTTGACTCAACTGAACAAGAAAAATAGCACGCAAAACATGAAAATAGTTTCTGCTTATTGTGGGTCAGCATGTGGTCTTTTTAATGTTGCATTTCTTGAAATTACATAACTACACCTGATACATGAGAATGGTTTTTCTCCGACGTGAGTCATATTGTGCACCTTTAAATTTGAAATAGCATGTAAATTCGCATTGGGAGCATGCACATGCTTTTTTTTAGAGTGCGTCAGCATGTGCAGTTTTAATGTGTGTTTTCGTGAACTTAAATAGTTGTGACGTTTTCAATGTTTACTTATTCGAAAACGAGAAACTGCATTCGTAACATAAAAATGGTAATTCTCTACGGTTATTCAGCACACGTTCTTTTAAACTGGATTTATTTTGATAAGTAATTTCTTTCTTGGCTTTTGTGTTTTCGTCAAAGTGTTCATTTCCTATCCAAAGTGATTATTTTCATCTTTTGTGAGTTTTCGCTGAAATAAAAAAAACATTCAGATATAAATACTTCGTTTGAAAATTGAACAAATCTGCCAACGACCAACGGTATAACCATAGAATTTTAAAATTACACTTAGTTTTTCAAAATTTTAAAACTGCGTGTACCAGATAAAATACCAATCTTTCAAAATCAATTTATTTTTTGTTGTAAAAAAGAGTCGATACATCTAGAATTTGATTTAAAAAGGACTAATTTCCGGTATTATCTGGTAATACCCTCTTGATAAATATGACATAACACATATTTATTAAATGAAACAAAAATGCGCATGCCGGTATTTGAACCCGCAACCTTTGAGGTTGTAGTGGAGGATCTAAACACTCGACCACGCCAAATTAATACAATAGGTTTACCTAAGTTTTTTTAAATTTATTTTTTTATTGAATTTTCTTCAATGTTCTAATTTGTCATATATGTTCAACAACTTTTATGTGAGGGGTAAAATGTTTCCTACATTCCGTATGTGTGATTTCGCTGCCCACTGTCAAACATTCCTTTATATCAGTGTATTCTATATCGATCTCCGTAAGGAGCGCTTCCACTGATTCTTCTTCATGTGCCTCAGATTTTGACTTGATTGTTGGAATATCTGTGATGAGATCCATGTCATTGTCTAAGATTTATTCACCAATTTAACTGACTATTTTATGCAATGTAAATAAAATTAAAATAAACTAGGCAAACTAAAACGTCAAAATGCAAATGTGCTGACAATTTCTTCTATGGATTTGTAGTGTTGGATTTTGAAATGAGAATGATTTTGTTCCTATCGGGATGTCATTTATTCAGTTCCTACCTTTTCCTAAAGCGCCATTCAGACGGTTCACTAATCGTTCATTTCCGTATTTCATTCGGACTAGTTTACTCGGAATGACACGTCTGAACATGAAATTAAACGAAAGTGTCGAATACTGCCGAATGAAATCTTCAAGTGAACCGATCCAACAATGTTGGATATTTTCATTCGGCATCCTTCACTTGCGCGCGCATGCGCGCGGAAGAGAGCAAAGTGAAACGTCTGAACACCGAGTGAAATCTCAATCAGTTTGTCTCGCTTCCTGTACGGGAAGGACCATGAAAGGACGCTATCACATCGCACGCAAAACGTCAAAATAGTATTCGTTCGGCTAATTTGTTTGCTTTTGGGAACACCTCTCATATAATTTTTTGGGTCTCCCTTATTATCCATGTATTATATATATATATATATATATTTTAATATATGTAAGATTATTAATTTGTAGGAAAATGTTCGTAATAAAAAAAGTAAAATAAAATTGTGTTATTATGTCATAAAAAATAAAAAAGGTCTATAAGACGAAACTATACTGTTTTCTTTATTTATTTTTATTTCATTGTGTCAACAAAATTGCGTAAAAATCGATGCATCTGACATGTTTTTCCTTAAAATTCGGGGCCGGACCGCGCTGGGAATCAAACGAATTGCAGCGCGGTTGACCTCGCTCGGCGACGCTATGGTGGGAATGGACGAGTGAACGCTTATTTCTACAGCGCCGTGTGAACATGGAATGAAACAAAATGGACGATTAGGCCGAAAAAACATGGCGTAAATCTTCACTCGAGTGAACTGTCTGATTCCAGCTTAAGGGTACGATCATAAAGAAAGCGGGTTTGGCTTTCAGATTAACGGCGCTCAGTGCCCCAGTCCGTCGACGACAATTGGCGCCGAGTTGTGGACATACAGAACGCCGATAAAACCTGCGCAACCTGCGCGGTAGCCTGACAACGGCTGTCAGCTTGTATTTTGTAATTACAGCAAATGTCATTTAATACTTAATATACATACAAAATATTTAGTATTTATCACCCTCATACAATGCACACGATAAAGCAATGATTTTTTATCTTTAAATATTTAAAAAAACTCAGGAGAACTATTAATATTCTGTACACGCACGCCTAAAAGGAATTTACTTGTGACATTTGAGGTTATTTCAAAATGTTATCAGTTTGCACTTATCGTCTTCGCACTGATTTCTTTCCAGCACTTGTCAACAACATTTCTGTGGCTATGAAATGCATCTCTTTTATCCCAGGTTGGCGATTTGTTGAAAACAGCGACAATTAAAAGATCGCTCATTTTGATAATAGACTTCCTTCAAAACAAGAAACAAGCTTCACCAGTGTTGCCAAAATGAAAAACCATGTTTCAGGAAAAAAAAAATACTAAACTGAAGTTTAAGAATAACATTCCTGATTTCAATCAGCAATCCAATCAAAAGTACACACTTTTGTTAGTTAAAGACATGTTTGACATAGTTTTAAATAACCGTGGAGGTGACCATAGAGAACACCAAATCATAAAATAACCAAAAATCCACGAAAACGTGGTAAAAACCATGCACATAACAACACCGAGTTTCACTGACCGGCGTCACCGGCGAGCAGGAATTAAGAATTCATTCCGGTAAAGCTTCTCGGCGCCGCTTCGCGCGGACACAAATCTGAACCTGCATTCATTGTGTTCGACCTCATACGTTGACATACAAACATTCTCGTCGGCGCGGCCGCGCCAGTCGGCCGTCCATGCGCCGACTAACCAGAAAGCTGAAACCCGCTTTCTTTATGGTCGTACCCTAAAGCGCCATTCAGACGGTTCACTAATCGCTCATTTCCGCATTTTATTCGGCCTAGTTTACTCGGAATGACACGTCTGAACATGAAATGAAACGAAAGTGCTGAAGACTGCGGAATGAAATCTTCAAGTGAACCGATCCAACAATGTTGGATATTTTCATTCGGCATCCTTCACTTGCGCGCGCATGCGCGCGGAAGAGAGCAAAGTGAAATGTCTGAACAATCAGTTTGTCTCGCGTCCTGTACTGGAAGGACCATGGAAGGACGCTATCACATCGCACGCAAAACGTCAAAATGGTATTCGTTCGGCTAATTTGTTTGCTTTTGGGAACACCTCTCATATAAATTTTTGGGTCTCCCTTATTATCCATGTATTTTATATGTTTTTTAATATATGTAAGATTATTAATTTGTAGGAAAATGTTCGTAATAAAAAAAGTAAAATCAAATTCTGTTATTACGTCATAGAAAATAAAAAGGTTTATAAGAAACAATACTGTTTTTTTTTTAAATTGTGTCACCAAAATTTCGTAAAAATGGATGGATCTGACATGTTTTTCTTTAAAATTCGGGGCCGGACCGCGCTGGAAATCAAACGAATATCAGCGCGCCTGACCTCGCTCGGCGATGCTGTGGTGGGAATGGACGAGTGAACGCTTATTTCTATAGCGCCGTCTGAACATGGAATGAAAGAAGATGGAACATTAGGCCGAAAAACCATGGCGTAAACCTTCACTCGAGTGAACTGTCTGATTCCCGCTTAAAGCGCCAATCAGACGGTTCACTAATCGTTCATTTCTGTAATTCATTCGGCCTAGTTTACTCGGAATGACACGTCTGAACATGAAATCAGTTTGCCTCGCGTCCTGTACGGGAAGGACCATGAAAGGACGCTAAACAAAGACAAACTGCTCATCGTTCCCTAGCATGACTACAGATCCCCAACAAACATGTAATAGTTCACAATTACTAAGTGTCCTTAACATATTCGACATCAACTGTTGTTTGTACGTTAGCGATGAGCAGTTGTCCTAGGGAAAGATAAGAAGTTACCGATAGTTATCCTATCGATCGTTAAAGAGCGAGTGTGCTAGGGCCTCTGGGCTCCATCATAACGCAGGACAACGAAGACCAAGTAAAAGTAAGAAAGCGCATCACAGCCGCTAATAACACTTAGATACTTCGCATTGCTGCCAGTCTTCAAATCACGAAACGTCCATAAGAAAACAAAATAACCTTATAAAAAAAACTATTATTAGAACGGTTTTGACCTATGGATGTGAGGCGGGAACACTGACTGCAAAGTCAGCGGATTGGCTGGAAATCTTCGAAAGAAAGGTACTTCGAAGAATCTTAGGAGCGGTGTGAGAGGGACAGGCATGGAGAATCCGCCACAAAAAATGAGCACTATGATATCTACCAAGCTCCCAGACTCTACACATTTAAGGCTGCAAGGACTAAAAGATGGGCCGGACATGTGCACTGAATGCAAAACACACGAGTACCGAAGAAGGTTCTAACAGGACACCCGGGAAGTAAACGAAAGGCGGGAAGACCTAAGCTGAGATGGGAGGATGATGTCAGGAAGGATGCCAGAGGATTACTCCATGTTGCAGATTGGAAGACGACGGCCGAGGACAGAGGGCGGTGGAGGCTCATGTTGAAGGAGGCCAAGGCCCGAAATGGGCACTGTTGAAGAAGAAAAGAAGGTGGGCGGTCCTCCTGTTTTCAATATAACTGGTTTATGCATTGTCCAGGGTTATCAAATTGATTAGAATTTCCAAGAATTTAAACCGATTGAATTTTTGTGCAGAAAATACGAGGTTTCTATATTAAGAGGCTAGACTTTAAACTACACGCGAAACACTCGCGACTGTCATTCTGTCCCGCTCACAATAAGCTCACGCACACTTACAATACATGCGAATGCGAAATGTGCGAATGAGACAACGCTCAAATTTACCTAAAGAAATCGCTCGAAAAGGGGTTTTTGGAGAATACACTTTTCTACACCGAAACTTTCACGAAATTGAAATTTTAAAAAATATATATTTTTTAGAAAGAAGAAGCTACGTCGGTAGCTTTTTATAATTTTATAATTCTTTATAAGAGTTGAGTTAGCAGCACTTTTTCCTTAAATAATATTTTTTGATAAATCGTACATGTTTGACAGTGAATGTTTACGTTAATACGAAACGCATCGAAAATTCGAAAACATACCGACATAGTTTTCACCCTCTAGAAAGCAGTATAAAAATATATTCATTTTGTGCAATTTTCGATGTAGAAAAGTGTTTTTTCCCGGGCGTCCTTTTTGTATGTGCCGAAAAGCGAAGTCTATCATCTTAAGAGAACTGACGTAACGACCACCGATTAAACCAAATATATCAAAAAATAATATTAACATTTTCGTGTTAGAATGTACTGTAATTTCGTTCTCTTTCGTTATACGTTTGAACTCCAATTTACATTATTTATGTATTTTTATTTATTTTTCTCTATCTATTATTTATATTGTGTGTAATGACTCAAGCTTCGTCAGGGCTTCTTGAGCTAAGCAAATCCTGATTGGTGTTAGATATTAATTCAAAAATTAAAATGATGTTTTACAAAGTGTGTTTTTTCATTATAATATATAATGTCACACCCCAAAGTATTTTCTTCCTTCGATAAAATTATTCTTACATTTCCCCGCCAATAAAGGTAGCGACATACTCGCAGCTCACATCAAAAAGTTATTTATAACACAATAGCGCTCGCCATACAATCCCATGACCCGCCAGACGTAAAAAGATGATGCGCTGTGATCGCGGTTTGAATCTTCGCTAATCGGAATTATTTTTCGTATTCGCTATAGTGGCGATATCAGAAAAGTTATGCGACCCCCTCTCTACCGTAAACAGGAGAGGGGGTCATTTTTAATACACGGAGCATGCACGGAGCTGTCAAGTTAACATATCCAGTACAAAGAAATGATATTCTCTCGACCGCTTCCGATTTCAACTGACCCCTTCTCCTGCCGTAAGAAGGAATATTTTATAACGTAGTGTGTCGGTAGAAAAGATACTTATAACGCAGTATCTTTTTGATGTGAACTTTGCGTTTGTCGCCCGCTTAAACATTGAAACTCTGTTAATTTGTTCGTAAGAACTTCAGTCCCGTTTTTACAAATAAAATTATCGTGTTTTAGAAAAAACATTTTTCTCCGTGCAGACGGAAAGCAGTTGGGACTCTAGTAAGGTATTCACTTTAAAAAATAAGTATAAGGTGTACAAATAAAAGGTAAACGTACAAATACAATTAAAAAAGTTCACAAATTAGGTAAAAGGTAAGATAAAATAGTTCAAAAACGTAAAATGCGATGTTTCCAAAAATATTTTAATATGGACAATTATTTTCACATACAGTTTGCGTACATCAAAACTTCATTATATAAAACAGTAATAAATTAAAAACAATAATGTAACAAAATAGAAAATATAAAATGCACTTGTGCTTTTAAGTAATTTATTTCACAACGATTTTTTTGTTATATACAGCTTTGTGAAATTACTGGCTTGGTTCTGAAACGAGAGAAAAATAAAAATTATAAACACAAAACTATAAAAATCGTTTGCCAAAGTTTGCGGAAAATTCCGGACTTGGTGAAATAAGTACTCAGGTTAGGATATATGAATAAATTTTGTTTTGGAAGGAAACACGTGAACAAGAAATTCATTTTTTTTAAGTTGAGAAAAATACTAAAGTAGGTCCGAAAATTATAAGATCAATTGCATAAAATAATTATTTTGAATTCAAATATGATTTGTTAAAAAAAATTAAATTGCACAAATTTTAAAACTTTTTAAATGGTGTTATTTTTTATTTATTTATGGGATTATTTGTCTATTTTGTTGTGTTTGAAAGAAATGTATTCATTCAGTTATGACAAATCAAATTGTTAAAGGAAAACATCTACGAAAGGAGAGTAAAAGAGCATACAAGACGTTTCAAAAATCAGACGTTTATAACAAGAAAATTGGTTAATTACTGAATTAGAAAACAATCAACAGAAAGTAGAGAAGTCATTAAAAACAGAGCTACAAATCAATTCACTGAACACAATATTTAAAAAGAGTAAATGGAATTAGAAAATAAACTTAATGAGAGCAATGAGCTGAACATTGTGAGAAGTTACGATAAATAGAATTAGGTAGTTATATTTTAACAACTTAGAAGTTAAAAAAGAAACAGAGTGACAAAACAATCAGTTGAACGTACCTACGAGAAATTATAAAAAACATATTTAGAATACACTCAACTGAATATACTTTGTATCATAAAAAAGCTTTATGAAAATATTGGACTTTGCGTAAATATTGACAGAAATGCCTAAAATGTTGTAGATTGTTGTAACTAATTAGTGGCATCTGCTTCTTGGTCTATAGTGTACCGGTTCCCGTGCCTTTCTAGGGGATGATTTCTTGTATCGAACGTCTCGTCGCTTGCTCTTTGCTTTACGTGCGTCTCCCTCGCTCACAGAGTAGCTGGTCGACCCGTCTCCGTTTCCCGCATAGCTCGCCGCTTTAGCGTTGCCGGAAGTATACGTGAATGTTTTTGGTTCTCCATTCCCGTCGCTAACACTGCTGGAATAGCTGACTGCTCCGTCATCATCAGTGTTACTACTCCACGAAGAGCTTTTGGACTCTCCGCTACTGCTGTTCCTGTTACCTTTTTTCTTGTAGTTTTTTTTCTCACCTTTTTCGTTGCTTGAGTGGCTCCACTTTCCCTGCTTGTTAATTGCGTCGCTTGAAGCTTCTCCTTTTCCAACAGCGAATGCTTTAGTTTTAGGGTCTTCGTTTCCATTGCTCTTGCTGCTTGAATAACTGGCAGAATCAGATCCGTCTGAAGCCATGCTCGCTGCTTGTCCATCTCCAGTTGTGTAGGTATAAGTTTTGGGTTTGCCGCTGCCATCATTGACGCTGCTGGAGTAGCTGGTGCTCCCGTCACTGTTGGTTGAGCTTGAAAAGCTGTGACTGGTTCCTCCGTCGTTGCTATCGCTAGATGAAGAGCTGCCGCTTGAACCGCCGAATGGGCGGAATGGTATAACTGGCATTGGTATAACTCGCATTGGAAAAACTGGGGCGTCTGGAACCACTGGGGTGTCTGGAATCACTGGGTTGGAAGGCCTTGAGATATGATGGTTCAAAGCACCCCCTGCACTAGACCAAGCGCCCATAGGGCCTGCGAAAGCATTGCCTGCACTGGCGAAGGCTCCTCCAGGGCCTGCATAAGCCCCCGATCCAGCGCATGCTCCACCCGCTCCAGCGAATGCGCCACCCGATCCGGCCATGGCCATTGCTCCTGATCCAGCTGATTCTTCCACCCAGCCATTGTGGCAACCGTCATCATCACACCATGATCTGAGGACTAGTTGAGATTTAGCCTGCAAATAAAAACCAGAAGACATTAGTTTAGGCAAACTCAAATTTGTAAATAGTGACGGATTATTCTCGATTATTGACTTAATCAGCTGACTTGCGAAATTCCCATTCTACACATGAACCACTGAGAAACAGCCTGGGTTCTCATTGCCTCATAAACAAAGGTCTTCCATCAATAGGATAAGGTGCTCCCACAGCCTTTATGTCCACATATTTAGGGATTTCCTGGAGAGACCACATTACAAATGAGGAGGTTCTCCAAAGAATTGAAGGAGGAAGGCACCTGCTCAGGACCTTGTCCGAGAGGCGTGCAAGATGGATCGGCCATAAAGGAGGGTATGACCGAGGGGACAAACTCTGGGGGGCGCCCACGCTGAGAGTACCTGGAGGACCTGATGGTGGACATGCGCTGCTCATCATATGCAGACTTCAAAAGAGCCGCACAAGACAGGGAAGAATGGAAGAGAAAAATAAAGGAAATTACAGCAAACCAATCCCAGGATTGAAACCAGAGAGAGAGATTAAAGAGCCGACAATGTGTTGTGACTGCGGTGTGGTGCAGAACTCCGAACACGTGGTCGATTCATTCCCCACAGGGATTGTAGAGGCCCACAGGGCGATATTCGATACCCTAAATTGACTCGCAGACCTCTAACTAAAGAATAACTCCAACTAAACTACACGAAAGAAAAAGAAAAATAGAAGAAAAAAAATAGAAAAAAAAAATTTGATGAATCATAACAACCTCATTACCGATAATCATTAATACTAAGACAAACTGATAAGCATTTTTCTCCTTCTTCCAAATAATGACGTAAATTTCTTTAAATAAAATAAATTAAAATATTTTCAAGTTTAAGTATTTGTAACCCAGGAATGTTTGTCTTTCTGTCAACAAAATAGATATGATTTGTTTTTAAATTAGCTCCACACTAGAAGCCCTAAGGGGAAAAATATTGCTGGTGTGTGGAGGGTCATTTTAGGGAAAGGAAGTTCTGAGAAGGAAAATGGTATGAGAGGTTTGTAGTAATCTAGCGGTCAATGTTTCTAGTAGTGAAGGACGTATAAATGTATCTCTCCCATGGCGATGGGTCCAGAAATTCCGGCTGGAGAGATCAAAAAGTTTCCGCAACCAGCCTCCCCCGATCCGACCTGTCACGCAGAAGGTGGGTTAATGCATTCGCCGCCAAGATCTAGACAAACTTCACCCCGTGAATCCGGACACTTAGAGTCACCTAGCAAACCACTTCGGGTGACCTAAAGGCTTGTTCGCACTGGGCAAGTAATTTATCGAATAGCAAGTAACTCGCCACTTGAATGACCAAAATGCAACTACTAACTACTAAATGTATAGTGTTCGGACATGTGTAGTTACTAAAATACTCGCTACTCGGCTAAACTACTAGCATAGTCCGGGCCATATATATGTTGGTTATCCAATCCAAGCCGGTATCAATACCCGCATGTCAATTTGAAAAGATATCAAATAGAAGAAACAAAGAAAAAACACAACACCAAAAAAAGACTGCACGACCAAAAAAGATTTGAAAAAATCTTATAGGTAGTGCATAAATTTGGTTCTAACTTCTTGTTCCATTTTAGTATTATATGTATAGAAATATCACTGAAAACTATCCGCTTAAATAATAATGACAATGAAATAAAAACTTGACTGATGTTGATCCAGGCAAAACTTTCATTTTATCTTTAAATTGCTGCATAAATATTTCTACGTGTTATTTGAACAAATGTTTTTTTTTGTTTGCTCCGCCGTTTAAAAATCTGTATTTACATAAAAGTGAATTCTATTGTTTAGCTATTGCGTTGTGTTTGGCGCTGTGTAAATTGGCACAGTTGGACAATTATTCTAAGAAGTGGATGAGCTATGGACATGTGTTTTGAATTGTTTTTGAAGAAATATTGAATATGTTGAAATTATTAACGAATTGCGATGAATTCATACTATTGGATCGTGATTCAGTGTAAACTGAATGAAGAATGATAGATACATAATAATATAATATAAGTCACTTTGGTTGGACAGGATTCTAACTTCACTTTGGTTTGTTAAGTTTGCAAGATGGTTTTACATATTCGTTGTTTGTTTTTGGGGTGTTATGCCGTGTTGTGCTACCTCCTTCTTTAGCCGACGTTTCGGACAGCGTTGCAGTGTCCATCATCAGGGCAGATCCGGCAGATCCGTCGATGTGAATTTGTAGTGTTAAGTGTGTGCTTGTTTAGTTGGAAGCGATACCGTGCCGTTAGCTTCATTCAACGGCACGGTATCGCTTCCAACTAAATAAGCACACACTTAACACTACAAATTCACATCGACGGATCTGCCGGATCTGTTCTGATGAAGGACACTGCAACGCTGTCCGAAACGTCGGCTAAAGAAGGAGGTAGCACAACACGGCATAACACCCCAAAAACAAACAACGAAAATGCTTTTGGCCGTGAAAATCTAAAAACGTATCTGGTTTTACATAATCTATTTGTTGTATTGTTTAAAAAGTTAGTAAAAAATGTTATAGCATTGATAATATTATGTTAATTTTTATTATATTATCTTCCAAAAGGCTATTTTATACCTAAGAGAGATAAGGATCGGAAAGTTACTTTTTATTTCAATTTTAAAAATGATTATTTTGGTTCCTAATAACTTGATCTCTATTGTTGTTAATTATTTAATACTTAAATTTAAATTTACGTATCTTTTGAACAGTTTTTTTTTTCGATTACTGTAAAATAACGTCTAACCATTTCAAAAATTTAAGTTTTGAAATCCTCTATATTAATAAATTGGAAATTCATGTGTCATACAGTATAGATATATTCTGGTTTAATAATGTATAATTTCTATATCTTAGGAATTTAAAAAAAATTTAGTACTTTAGGATTCATAATATTATGTCTTATACTAGCTTATAAATGTGGAAATTCTAACTATGCAATTGTAAATGTTCTACCAAATGCCCTGGAAAGAATCTCAATCTACTTGTTATCTCCCGAAAGAAACCATTCATCTGTTCTGTATGAAATTACTAATGTTATCCGAAATGACCCTGGTAAAATAATTACATCTTGGCGATTCTTTCAAGGAAAAAGAAACAATCCCGTCATTACAAATGCAACTACTATTGTTCTCAAAATTTGTCTTGACAGAATCGCCATTCCTTTCCATTGTAAGAATATGTACTAAAACACAATTTGGCTGTCCTAAAACGGGAATCCTTCCCAGTTGGACAGACAAAGGATCATCTTGTATTGTATTGTTTATAATATATAAATAAAAATAAATAAATTTACCGATTTCTGGTTTTAGGTTGAATCTTGTGTTAAAGTACGAGGTAGTAGAAGAAGAAGTAAGTAAGCATGTGCCAAACGCCAGCGACCGACTTCATGTTTAGCATGAAGCCTTTGCTTTTGAACGCAGTAACTCTCGCTTTTGTAAACAAATCCGTATAGCCGTAGCCTACGTTCAAGTTGTTTTTTTCGTTTCGCCGGAAAAATGTTAAGTTTTGTTTTTGTTTTTGTTATGTTTATTTAGATGTATGCACATTTTTTTCATACACCTAGTAAGAAAATACGATAATACAATTTAATAAATACGTTTAAGAAATACAAATTAAAAAATACAATTTAAGAAATACAGTTAACTACAATTTAAGAAATACATTATAATATTTGTAATCTAATCAAAGATTGTTTTTTAACAAATATAGCACATGTCCTACGAAAAGTGCTAAGGTTTGAGGCTTCCTTAACGGCATTCGGTAGGTTATTATATAGTTTTTGTCCTCTATAAAAAACGCTATTTTGGGTGCACGAAAGCTTAGTTTTGAAAGTGTACCAAATAGAGCAACGAATTGTTGTGAAATTTGGAAAAACCGCTACTTAAACTTGTTATTTATTGAGGGAGGTTTATAGAAATGAATGTTTATCGTGTGCACGTGTTTTGAGTGGTTTAAGCATTTTCAATATGACCGAGAAGTCGTTGAAGAAATTTACGCCCGAGTCGCCCCTCCACGTCAAAAACGAATGACAATATCGAAAAATCGTTAATCTGGGTAGACCTGACCATCAGTTACGTAGGTATTTGTGAGAGAATATCGGGAATTAGTCCTTCTTAAATCAAATTCTATACGTATTGACTCTTTTTTACAAAAAAAAACATAAATTGATTTTGAAATATTGTTATTTTATCTGGTACACGCAGTTTTAAAATTTTGAAAAACTAAGTGTATTTTTAAGATACTAAATTTATTTCGTTGGTCATTGGCAGATTTGTTCAATTTTCAAACGATAGATTCTACTAAACAACACAAATTTCAAATCATATAATCATACAACAAAATAAATCAATACAAAATATAGTCAACACAGTTTTAAATAATTTAATTTTAGTTAAATTAAAATCATTTAAAAATAAATCCGCGAACGTGTTTTGTGACAAAATTAACTCAGTTTTTTCTATTTATTTAAGGTCTTACAAACTAAAATATTGCAAATTTTTTTTACACTTTTTTTTTGTTTATACATCATTGAAAAATCATAAATACTTATGATCAAAAAATACTAACAAGAAGTATAGGTACTATATTTAATAATTTTACATCGTGCGTTTTGAGCATTTTTATTGCTCTTGAATGTAGTTATATATTAAAGCGAGTTTTGAATGAAATAAATCAATATTAAATTTTTAATTTTTTAAAATTGATACAATAAAATGTGTTTGTTTTTTATACGAATCTACAGTTTAATCCGGAATTTAATGAAAATTTGTAAACTTGACCCTCAAAACTAGAGAAAGGTCACTGTTTATGTAAAATTTTGATAAAACTATCTTCAACCCTTTTTCCCACCCCTTAATGATATTTTACATTCATGACGTTCAAAATAAGAGGAAAGTAAGTTACTACTGTCTACATTTGATTTAGAAAAACTCTGCTTAAAGCCCGTGCAATGCTGGAGACTTCAGTTAGTCTAACAAGAACAAGTTTTACCTGCCATGTCGCAAAGGCATGTCCAAAAAATTACAAAATCCAGCAAGCCAAGTTATTATTTTTTTTACATTACTTTTTCTACACCCTTAGGAAAATAATGTCCATTTTCTTAGAGGATGCTGATTCTTAAAGGAAGTTTTCGGAATGAAATAGGTGTGAGGAATTGGTAGGAATCTGGGGGTCAGTGTGTCCAGGAGTGACGGACGTATGAATCCAACGCTCCAACTGCGGTGGAAGGCGGTGGATTGAGAGATTCCGGCTTAATAGGTCAAAAGGCCTCCCTCAACCAGTCATTATTGATCCTGCCCGCCACACAGCAGGTGGGCAGACGCATACGCCGCCAAGACCCATTCTAACCTCACACCATGATCCCCTTCCCCTAAGTCACAAACGCAAACGGCCGGCGTAGTCCAGCAGTAGGGCGTTGGACTTCCATTCCGAAGATCGCGTGTTCGAACCCGGCGTGCGCAAATAAATTTTATTTAATTGATTTGTGTTATTTCACAATTAATTATGTAAAATAATATATAGTATATTTGCAGCACGTTCCAGAGTGTAAGATACTCTTAGTATCACCCTGGTGTAAGACCACCATTCCGAATTGAAACGTTGCTTGAAATGGCTTTAGCAGTGTTTAGTGACAAGATCAGAATAGCTACCGCCCTCTTCCTCGTCTCCTTCCCTTCCCAACTTATCTTCAGCCTCATAACATACCCCAATTGGGGATGCCATAGTCTCAATGGCTCCAGACGGGAGCAGTTAAGACTCTTGTGAGGTATTCACTGTAAAAAAAACACACACACACACATGGGGTGACCTATGGCAGAGGTGTTGGTTAACCAATAAATGGTTCCCGGGGCGGCGGTACCCATACCCGCTTCCTAAATTGAAACACTAATCCTGAACACTTACAATAAACAAATGATAGACATACCTGTGCAATGATGACAACTGCAACAATCAAAAATATATTCGCCATGTTCGTATAGTACGTAAACTCCTTCTGACTTCAAAAAGCAAATATCTTTGTTGGACTATCAGTTTCCCTGACAGTTCTCTATATGCTCCGTTCCTGAAGTAATTTAATGAACTAACGTTTTGCTGACACCTGTATGAATATATACAAATGTTTGTATATTAGCAAGTTGTGTATTGCAGTCAACATCAAAGGGCTGGATTGGAAAATTTAAAAAAAATGTTTTGTTCCAGCAAAATCGGTCTCAATAAAGAAGTTGAGTGAAAAATATTTTGACTTATGTTAAATATGTTCATGTAGATCACATGCAAACTTAAATGCCAGTATTTTTTTTCTTTTTAAACTTCGTTTTCATAATTAAATTAATTCTACAAGTTTGAATTTTATTAAAGCCCGCGAAAACGCCGGCAAGTGTATAATATCGTGCGGGAGAGTTCGTGACGTCACCCGGTCCTTGATTGTGTGAAATATAAGGGAAAATATTTACAAAACCTGGACACGCTTAATATAGACGAAAATAATAAATTTAAAAAGTTGTAGTAGTTAGATATTAACTAGTACTAATTAATTCAGTTATAAGAATTTCGAAAAAGTGCATTTTAATGGTAATTTTTTAATTTTAAAAACACGAAATGTCATTTTTCACCGACCGCTATGTTAGGAACTGTTGCAAGTTTCGTTGAAAAATTACATTTCGTGTTTTTAAATCTAAAAAATAACCATTAAAATGCACTTTTTTTAAATTTCAGTAAATGAATTAATTAGTACTAGTTAATATCGAACTACTATAACTTTTTAAATTTATTTTTTTCGTCCATAATAGGTGTGAAACGGTTTTGTAAATTTTTACATTATATTTCACACAATCAAGGACCAGGTGACGTCCCGAACTCTCTCGCGCGGTATTATACTCTTGCCGGCGTTTTCGTGGGTTAACATTGATAAAAAAAAATTTAAAAAAAAGGACTCAACTTCCTTATTAAACCTTGTTATAGTTGGATATATCAAAATTCGGAACTAATTTTGTAATTTATCATTGTATGATTGTTTTTCAAATGTTTTTACTTCAAAAGTGTTGTAGGACTTCATTTCAAATTAATGGCAAAGGAAAGGTGAATTAATACGAGTACATTTATTTTATTCAAAGATGCAAATTTCAAAATTATTTGTAAGATTGGAGTCGAGTTCAGACTTAGAAGATATGAGATGTTGAATGGTGGGAGGCAATGTTAGATAAGGTTTGATAGAAGGGAGAATATTTGTTTAGAGAAGGACAACCAAAAATATGTGATCAAAAGTTCCCACTTCTAGACCACATCTGGGAAGTCAAGGACTTTAATTTTAAAAAGGTGAGAAGCAACGGAACAATGTCCAATTTTCATTCAAATAAGTGTGGAAATTTATTTTTTGGATAAAGGAGGGAATTGTTCAAACCACGGTTTTTTTGTTGGGATAGTCCTTTGTATTGAGGCACAGCAAGCTCCCTTGGATTGAATAGCAATGTGCCAATAAACTACCCAAACATCTTTGATGATGGAAAAAATATCAGATAGGGGAATGTGGTTTACGAGGGTAACAATAGTGTTGGACGCTCCTTGTTTTGCCAAGGAATCCTCAATATCAACATGTTCAGGAATCCAAATCAAAGTCACGGTTTTTCAGAGCTTTGAATGGAGGCTATCAGCACCCGAATAAGGCGTACAAAGTGGATCATCAGGATTAGGAAGAAGACAGGGATTTAGGTTTTGGAGGGAACCGAGAGAGTCAGAGACAATAAGGGAATGTTCAAAATTATTATTTGATTATTTATATGAGAGATTCAAGTGTTGCAAAGCTCCTGGCTGAAGTACGATTTGTGAAGCTGAAAGTATTTATTAAATATATATTTTATTAATGAAGATATATTAGCGAAATTTGATTAAAAATCTGAAACAGAAATCACAGAAAAAGATACGGATACATCTGGGAGTCGAACCCAGGACCTTCGGCTTTCCGGGCCGGTGCTCTACAAACTATATTCGTACAAGGACAGATATACGATTTTCAAGATCCCTGAATTCGTCAACTTCTTCTATGATTTTGTTTTCTATTATGTATTGAATGATAATGGGGTCCCTTTTTCGACAAAAAGATTATGTCTTAGCGCCTCCGCCCACTCAGGCAACTGAAAACTCTCAACTGCCAACTGTCTTTGTATGACGTGAATGTGATGGCCCGCACACTTCACAATCACACAAAACCCCGTTGTCAATGGTAACGCAATCGGTGACTTGCGACTTGCTCTGCTGGTTGCCCTGGCCGGCCATTGATAGTTGCCAGCTGTCAGCTGATTGTTCTTCGTCTATGGTTAACCAAGCTTTTTGACCAATCAAGACAGAGAAAACAGCCGGTTTTAGTTGGTTTTCAGTTGCCTCAGTGGGCGGAGCGCCTTACATTTATGGATATTGAGAAAAAAGTTATTAGCGACACACCAATTATGTAATTTGTTGATGTTTGATGTTTGCTTAGGCAAGCGCATTTATCCAATATTTATTTGTATAACTTGGTGTCATTAGCAAAAAGCATTATACGAGGTTAATTAAAAAAATTCGGTGGCTTTTTATTTTTCTCGAAAACAGTTTATTTATTCATCAATATCTATTTTGACCCCTTCAAAGCAATCCCCTTCAGATATAATACGCTTGCGCCAGCGCTTTTTCCAATCCACGAAGCACTTCTGATAAGACTTTTTTAGTAATTTGGGAGGCGGGAATGGGTACCGCCACCTCGGGAACCATTTATTGGATAACCAACACCTCTGCCCCCAAGTGGTTTGCTACGTTTGGTGACTTAGCAGGGGTGCCCGGGTTAATTGTCTAGGTCTTGGCGGCGGATGATCTAGACACACTGAACCCCAGATTCCTACCCAACCCCCATGCCTTTTTCCTTTCCACAATATCCTCCACACAGCATCCCGAAAGATGACATAGGCCCTGAGGGAAAATTATTTTCCTCCGGGCCTCCTGTGTGGACCTAATGTAAAAAAAAAAAAAAATGGCCTTGAGGTTTTCCAGCTATGCGGTCTTTATATCCTCAATCATAGCAAAACGTTGTCCTTTCATGGGTCGTTTCAGTTTTGGGTACATGAAAAAGTCGCAGGGGACCAAGTCCGGTAAATACATTGGCTTAGGCATATTACGGTGTCGTTAAAAGCCATGCCACAAATTAGGGCGTTCTCTTCGTATTTCTTTAAAAAAAAATTTATGGCATATACAAAAAGTTTGCACAAGGCTTAGAGCTATAGTGAGCAAACTTTATAGACTGAAGTTTTTTATTCCACTGAATACCCTTAGAATAATATATCTATCATTGGCAGAATCCCTAATAAGATATGGAATAACTACATGGGGACATTCAACAAAAACAAATCTTCTTTCAGTGCAAAATTTACAATATTCCTTAGTAAAATTATTATTAAACAAAGCTGAATACGAACAAAGACATGATGTATCAAAATCATTACTATATAACTCTGTGAATTTATTATCTGTTCGTGCTATATTGTGGTTCAAAATTGCGAATCAGCATACATCTCAATCTGAGTATAATAAAATAGTGGTTCATGTTCATAATACAAGACTAACTGCAAACAATGGACTTGTTATTCCCAGATACCTAAATAAATACGGTCAAAGAACTCTAGAATACCTCGTACCAATAATTTACAACATG